>WOAB01000135.1:5094252-6583504 GCA_027886185.1 Rheum nobile
GAGATCCGATAAGACCCACGTGTTATTTCCCATGATGGAATCCATCTCATCATTTATTGCTTCTTTCTAGAAAGCAACATCTTGAGACCTCATTGCATCACCAAAAGTCCTAGGATCGTCATCAATATGAGTATTGGAACCCAACTTCATCTCTAGATCCTTCAACCAAATAAATTTGGAAATCTGGACCGAAAGACTTTTCAATCCTCCCTCGCTTGCTCCTACGGAGCATAGGTGACTCATTAGGAGGTACGGCCGAGTCGTCTCCTTCTGTAGTTCCACTAGTAATTGGAATCAAATCCTTTGGTCTAGGTATGGACGAGAACCGATTCTCATCAAATATCGCATCTCTTGACTCAATCACGGTGTTAACCGAAATAGAATCATTAAGCTCTATTACATAGAACCTATAAGCCTTGGAATGCTCAGCATATCCAATAAAGATGCAAACAATACCTCTTTCCCTCAACGTTTTATTCTTGGGCTGGGGTAGTCTCACGACCGCCCTACATCCCTAAACTCGAAGATAATTCAAGCTTGGTTTCTTTTGTACCAAAGTTCATAAGGGGTGACCTTGTTCCTTTTGTTAGAAACCCTATTTAATAAATAGCAAGCCGTTAACATGTCTTCACCCCAAAATCCGTCACTCAATCCCGAGTAGGATAACATGGAATTACTCATCTCTTTTAGGACTCAATTCTTCCTCTCCGACACACCATTTTGTTGTGGCGTATAGGGAGCCATAGTCTCATGTATAATGCCTAAGGACTGGAAATACACAGGATCATAAAATTATCCACCTCTATCGGTGCGTAGTTTCTTAATCAAGTCATTTTGTTGCAATTCAACCTTGGTTTTATAAACCTTAAACTTATCATGGGCCTTGTCTTTAGCATGTAGTAAATACACATAACAATAATGAGAATAATCTGGTTAATAAAATGCACACCATAAATCGCATAACATATATACAAAATATAAATAACCGACCAGTCTATAAAGAGTATAGTAGGGTCTAATGACTAATTTGTTTGGAAACAGTAGAGTCATGTTTTAGCCAATCAGTATAACTATACCGTAGGGCGTATCATGACTAGTACACTAAAAAGTAATCTGGTCAACCTAGTAAACTTTTATCAAGTAATCTGTATTAAATACAGTAGACCTGAATCAAGTAATCTAGAAACATGAGTAGTCTATGCATAAAATAGTAGACTCATAAAAACACACAAGACCTCATCTAACTCATGAGATACTTGTCCTTAGTCTCTTGAGACTTAAGTTAACTGTTTAAGTTAAAATTTCATGATCATTATTTTGATCATTAGGTCACATAAAATGGGAATTTGAACTAATGTAACTTATATCATGGTCATACGTATTGTACTTATACGTAGATTATACACCATACACCTCCATCACCCAATTATATGGAATGAATCTGAGGAATTAAAATTTTCAACCATGATCTTACCATAACCAAAATTTTCCATGGTCATACACATGTGCTTACACCAATTTCATGGTACATAATCACACATATTTCATATATATATAAATAGAGGCTTGAACACTTTCTCCTCTATTAACATTTCGTACATGTACTTACATGTATTATGCATATGAACATCCACATACGAGATTTCAACAACCACTATATGCGGTTAGCATACAATGCAAGACACCAACAAGAATTTAATCCTTATCCATACATATAAATATATGTTGTATGTATACATGTCCAGAGATTACACAACCTCTTGCACATATGCCAAGATCATCAACATGGCTTAAATATCACGGTCTCCGCATAACCGCACATGATTAAAATTTTCATGTCTATTTACATATTTAACACCACATCCAAGACCATACAGAGATTGGTCTTATATATATATACTCAATACATAAATAACATAGAGGTATGAAATCTCCATTTCCATGACCCCATATCACCACTGATAAGTGCTATTTTGTAGCACATAGTTATTTACGCCTGGAGGAGCTAATTAGGAACATCCAGAGGAAGAGGCGCCATTTGGTTGAATTTATACACAATTGGAGATTATGGAGTTGGAGCGGAGAAGTGTGGTTTTGGTGGTCTGGAGGAGCTAATTAGGAACATCCAGAGGAAGAGGAGTTGACCACCTGAGAAGATGTTGAAAATCTATGAAGGAACCACATTGGAGTGTCACCGCCCCGCGGTGAGAAGTGCCGCCCCGCGGCCATCTGCTAGGAGAAAGCAGCGTAATTAATTAGTTAGCCCGCGTGCGTGAATGCTGGAATGAAAAGGGAATTTGGGCCAAGTTGAAGAAGATAGGCCCACGAACTTCGACCCATATGAAGAATCGAAGACGCGTCAAATTGAAGCAGGAAGAAAGCTGAAGCGGACGATGATAGCATGATGAAGTCAGCGTGGATGGGTGCTGATGCTGCTTTTGAAGTGGGCCGTTACTGAATGGGATGTGTTGGGCCGCGAGAGAGCTGCAATGGAGTTGGGCCGTGAAGAAGAATGAATGAGACAAGTAAGCAGCTGCTTGCACGAGGCCGAGCGTGATTCCGGGGTTAATTTCCCGGGATTTGATTAGTTTACTTTTGGTTACTATATTATTATTATTGTTTTTTATTATTTTTATTACTTTTAGATTTAGGTTAAATACTCTTTTGTTAACCTAGTTGTCACAAGTGACAATTCTCCTTCGGGAGACTAAGTTCGTTCTTTCATTCCCAACTCTAGGGTTTGAACGAATGGAGAACTAAACACCTTTGTTTCGCTAGACGTTTGAAGCAATACAGTTGATTCGATTGTGAGATTTCTATTCCTTGTTCTTATTCTTATGTGTGTTGGTTTGATTCTCTTGGTTATATTGATTATTGATTTATCGTTGTTCTTCATAGTCTGGCCAGCTAGGTTGAGTAATATTTATCAATTTCTAGGATTTGCATATAGGGGTTCCGAGTGCTTATCTAGTGGCAAACACGATTGTGCGTATAGGGGTTCCGAGCGCGCAATCGTGAGTGAGAATCAGTTGCATGCGAGTATTAATACGTCTTTCTATTTGCATGTATCTTATATCCTTGTGTGCATTGCTATTTCTTTGTTAGTGGTAAAGTATACCGACAACTGTGAGAATCGGAGGTATTTTACCATTGGCATAGTAATAAGTCTATCGACAACTGTGAGAATTGATAGTACTTAAGATCAGGGTGGGAACAACCATAAGAATAGTAAAAGAACTTGGATTGAATAGATTTCAGTGATCAACTTATATCTATGTATTGTGGATCTCGTTCTAGTGGAACTACTTTCCCCATTCATATTCTCAAGCCAACTTAACCTTGTTACTCTGTGAACAACCAAAACCCCCCTTTCTTGTTACTTTGCACGTAAGAGAAAACTTACTAAAGTCTGAGAAGGCGAAGGCAAAGGGAAAGGGAAAATAGAAGGCAAAGGAGAAGGTGAAAGGGCCAGGCCGTCCCAAAAAGGAAGCAAATTTTGTGGTGATTGATGCAGAGGACATGCAATCCCAACCCCAACCAAAAGAATCACAAGTTGAAGATATGTATGTCGAGACCGACCATGTGGGAGTCGGTCCCTCGGAGTGGCCTGAAGAACCCATGCTTCATTGTGGGATGGACTTTGGGGTTTAGGGTTTAGGGTTTAGGGTGGACTCTAGTTTGGGTACATTAACAATGTTATGGATGTACGTTCAGACGGACATTGTGGATATCGGTCTTTGGCTGTACTTAAGGGGATGAGTGGAGGTCAATATCCCTTGATCCGTAGTGCGCTGGCAAAGGAGTTGCGTGCCAACTGACAAATGTGGAGCCGATACGAGAACTTACATGAGATCCAGGGTCATGGGATGATCTAATGGTTCAAATTAACTATATGAAGACCCATTGCGGCAAGGATTATTGTCTTCACATGTCATTCATGGGTTTAGTGTTTGCCACGGTGTATATCGTTGTTGTGGTCGTCTTATCTCAGTACCCTTTATTGTGCTTACCAATAAGGTTGTCTGGACTAGGCCTCGTTCCTTCCTCGCAAATTTCGGCGATAGCACATGAAAATAGGGGATCACAACCACTGGATACAGGTAATGCTTTGTATCTCTACTTGTAATTCGATGTTGAGTTATCATTTCATGTATGCTAATTGCGTATTTTTTGTTTGTATTCATATATGTGACGCTCAGTGATGACTCTCCATTACCACCCATTATGCATGCATGGAGAAGACATTGCGATCGAAGAATCCTGTGGTGGGAAGGATTGTATGCTTTGAAATTACAAGAGTTTAAGGAATGCCGCATGGCAGCCGGTGAGAATGCAGATTATTTGGTGTAGTTGATCGACATTACGAGTAGTTAATGTAATAATCGTGTGATTTGTAATGCAATATAATCTTACCATTTGCAAATAAACTTGCAATTAATACATTTGCAAACTTATGTAATCATACACTTGGAAATCAACATGTATAAAACTCAAAATAAACATAGAACACGAAATAAGCACTAAAAACTAAGGTCAATTCTTATAATCTTACCGTTTGAAAATCCTACACTTGGAAATCAACATGCATATAACTCAAAATAAACTTAGAAGTCGAAATAAGCACTGGAAACTAAGGTAATTTCTTATAATCTTACCATTTGAAAATCCTAAATCTGGAAATCATACCCTTGGAAATCAACATGCATAAAACTCAAAATAAACATAGAACTCGAAGTAAGCACTGAAAACTAAGGTCATTTCTTATAATCTTACCATTTGGAAATCCTAAACTTGGAAATCATACACTTGGAAATGAACATGCATAAAACTCAAAGAAATAAGCACTTAAATAAGCACCGAACTAAGGTCATTCCTTATAACATCAATCAATTTGAAACCTTGATAATATATATGCTTTCTTAACTTCACATTTGAATCTGAAAGGGTCTGGTTTAATTGTTTAAGCTCAATTCTTTCCAGCACCAATTTTGATAATCTTGGCAGCATTGTCGTCATACGGTGGATCAAGCCACTTAAGGTATGACACCCTCTCATTGTACCATCCCGCAACATTAGGATGTAATCCTTGCATGCAAGATACCTTCTTTTGTAGTGATTGGGTTTGTCCCAAGTGAACATGACGACCGGGAAATTACACTCGCACATTGTAATCGGAGCATGTGCACTGTTGGACGACGAAGCCATCCTCTCCTATGAACTTGGTATCCCGGATCTGGACTATGAATTATTGTATTACAAGCTATAAACTCTTGCAAAAACTAAAGCCAAAAAAGATGAATAATGTTACTGAAAAGCTAAATCATTCCTCGCGGGGTCGAGTTTTCTCCTCTGCACGGTGGATCTGGAGCTCACAAACCCTAGAAGAAGCTTTGTGTGACGCCGCTTGATGTGAGTATTAGGGTTGACAACGTGCCTTTTTATAGAAGAGTATTAG
The DNA here is from genome assembly GCA_027886185.1 of Rheum nobile. Lineage (NCBI taxonomy): Eukaryota > Viridiplantae > Streptophyta > Magnoliopsida > Caryophyllales > Polygonaceae > Rheum > Rheum nobile. The sequence goes on from WOAB01000135.1 coordinate 5,099,708, forward strand.
GGTTGGTGACGAGCATATTGGGCTCAAATCAAGGCCCGAGCATATTATGCTCAAATTAAGGCTCGAGCATACTGTGCGTTAACTTTTAACGCACGGTGGTTACATGTTGTTTTTTCATGTTTTAAGGCATTTATTTGCACTTTATGATAATGTTAATTGTTATTTTAAGATTTTTATACCTTATACAATATTCATCAATAGTTTATACTAATGTAATATTATGATTTCTTAAGCAATTATTACTTGTACTATATACTAATGTGATATAACGAAGTCTTATGAAGTTATCACTTGAACTTTATACTTACGCTATAGCATGAAGTATGAAGAAGTCGAGAATTATAGTTTATCAATTATTACTTGTACTATATACTAATGTGATATGACGAACTCTTATGAAGTTATAACTTGAACTTTATATTTACGCTATAGCATGAAGTATGAAGAAGTTGAGAGTTATAAGTTATAACTTGAAAAAGTCGAGAATTATAGTTTATACTAATGTAATATTATGATTTCTTATCAAATTATTACTTGTACTAAATACTAATGTAATTTCATGACGTATTATGAAATTTCTACTTTAGTAGTTTTGCGTTTTTTGCTGTTTCTAGATTAAATTCACCTATTAGGCCTAGTTTCGGCCAATTTCGTAGTTTTTGCGCTTTAGGCCATTTTTTTATTAATCTCACATATCGGGATAAAGCTTGGCCCATTTCATTGTTATTGTGTTTTTAACCCATTTCTAGATTGATCACACTTGGGCCGATTTTGCGGTTTTCGTATTTTTGGCCTATTTATTCAATAATCCTTACTATTAGGCCTTATTGAGCCAATATTGTAGTTTTTGAGTTTTTTTGCCCATTTCTGGAATAATCCTTACTATTGGGCCTAGTTTTGTCCAATTTTGCATTTTTTGCGTTTTTGGCCCATTTCTCTAATACTCCTTACTATTGGGCCAGTTTTGTAATTTCCGAGTTTTTTGGCCCATTTCTCCAATAATTCTTACTATTGGGCCAATTTTGCGGTTTTTTATGTTTTTGGCCCATTTCTTCAATAATCCTTACTATTGGGCCTAGTTTGGGCCAATTTTGCGGTTTTCGTATTTTTGGCCCATATGTTGAATAATCCTTACTATTGGGCCTAGTTTGGGCCATTTTTGTGTTTTTTGCGTTTTTGGCCCATTTCTCCAATAATCCTTACTATTGGGCCAATTTTGTAGTTTTTGAGTTTTTTGGCCCATATCTTGAATAATCCTTACTATTGGGCCAATTTTGCGGTTTTTCGCGTTTTTGGCCCATTTCTTCAATAATCCTTACTATTGGGCCAATTTTGCGGTTTTCGTGCTTTTCGCCAATTTCTTCAATAATCTATACTATTGAACCTAGTTTGGGCCAATTTAGCGGTTTTTGCGTTTTTGGCACATTTCTCCAATAATCCTTACTATTGGGCCAATTTTGCGGTTTTTGAGTTTTTGGCACATTTCTTTAATAATCCTTACTATTGGGCCTAGTTTGGGCCATTTTTTTAGTTTTTGAGTTTTGGTTCATTTCTTGAATAATCCTTACTATTCGTGCTACTTTGGGCCAATTTCGTAGTTTTTGAGTTTTTGGCATATTCATATGAATCTAGGGATGAGCATCAGTCTAAACCCGGACCGGACTGACCCAGACCGGAACTTGAAAAATGATGGACCGAAGACCGGACCGGAAATGTCCGGTCCAATTTGGACCGGTTTATATCCTTACACTAGAGGAACATGAAAAAAAAACCCTCAAATCTAAATATAATTTTGCATAGATGATAAAACCTGGCACTTGCAATGGCATGGCATTGTGCCATAGTTTGCATTCAACCTGTTAATAACATAAAACATATAACTTGCATAAAGTTTTGGAGAAGAGGAGAGGTATGCCACATAAAGTTTTAGGGTTTTTTAATAAACCGGACCAGACCGGACCGGACCAGTATTTAGCTTGGATCGGACCCGGAAATCCTAAATTTCTGGACCGACCGGTCTAGTCCAAATTTCCGGTCTGGCCCGGAATTTGCTCAACCTATATGAATCAATTCTAAAACTACGAAAGGTAAGAAAGGTACGAAAAGTAACAAAAAACACATACATAACAGAAAATCAATACAAACGTCAATCATACAAAATACATACATAACATCCTTAATCTCCACCAGGATGACTCCCACTACCCTCCCCGTGCTCGTGTATAGAATCCTGAAAAAGCTGTGATGCACGAGGTGGAGGGGGGCCATCGGAGGAGTCTCATCAGTCAGCATATGCAGGAAACAACTCATGAGCTCCTCAACCGGAATAGCGCTCCTATCCCTCGGCGTCTCTAAATAAGCACGGATCTCACCAGCAACCAACTGGTTCTGTTGTATTCGTAATGGTAATACCCATTAGAATTTATATATGACAAAATAATAAACATTTATTGTATTAAACGAATCAAACATACCGCAAGAGTGTCCACCAAAGGTGTGGGATGGAGAGGGCTCGTGGGACGATCTTGTCTGATGGATTTGAGATCCACCAGCACATGAGAGTAGTCACCCAACCAATCCTGATAGTCGTCCGTCATGGCCCAGTATAATGTGGCTGGTGGATGCTGAATCTGGATCAGAGGCCTAGGATCCTCATCCCACGCCCCCAACATATGATCCTAGAATGTGACCAAGTAGTAGGTGAGGTCGTTCTGCCGGTTGACTGAGCGAGGCTCTGGAGGTAAATCTGGGACCCCCTATACATGCCTAAACTATCGGAGGATGCGGTTAGGCAGATGACGGTGGCTAAAAGACGCACAAGCAAATGTCGTTGATTAGCCTTATCAAAGTAAATTATCCTAACAAACCCACTAAACAGAAGTATAGCAGACAAGTAAGGGTCGATCCCACAGAGAAGGTTTGATGTAGTATGCAACCGTGAATGACAAGTAACACAAACAGGGGGTTTAGTTATCAAGAGAACAAAGCAAACAAAGCAAATGAATTGAGTTGAGTTTAGAAAATATAATGAGGGAAAAATAGTTCCACTAGAGCGAAATCCACAAGTACAGAGATAAAGTTCGATCACTGAAATCTATTTCGTCCAAGTTCTTTAATTATCCTTATAGTCGTTCCCATCCTGATCTTAAGTACTATTGATTCTCACAGTTGTCAATAGACTTATTACTATGCCAATGATAAAATACCACTGATTCTCACAGTTTTCAGCGTACCTTAGCCCCAACACAGCAATAGCAATGCACACAAGGATATAGGATACATGCAAGTAGAAAGACGTACAAGTACTCATTCCCCTACTTAACATGCAACTGATTCTCACTCACAATTGTATGCTCGGAACCCCTATACGCACAATTGTGTTTGCCACTAGATATGCACTCGAAACCCCTATATGCAATCCTAGCAATTGATAAAAAGCATTCAACCTAGTTGATCAGGCTAAGAAGAACAACAAGAAATCAATATCAATATAACCAAGAGAATCAATCCAACACTTATAAGGATAAGAACAAGGAATAGAAATCTCACAAACACATCAACTGTACTGCTTCAATCGTCTAGCAGAACAAGGGTGAAGTTAGTTCTCCATCAAAGGGGATGAAAAACTCTATAGAAAATAACGTCTGAAAACGGAAGCAATCAAGTGATGATAAGTCTCTTTTCTCTTAACCTAGAAAAGAGGCTTAAATAGTCTTAACAAATTAGGTTAAACTAAAACTGAAATTAAAGGAAACAGAATAATAATAAAATAAAGTCTCAAACATAAAAGGAAACTAAATCGTCTCTAGCGCGAGGTCATTAAGCACAGCCACCGCGGGGCGGTGAATTCAACCGCGAGGCGTCGAACTTCCACCGCTGGGCGGTAGCATCCTCTGGCGCGGGCTTCATCTTCACTGAGAGTCACCGCCGGGCCACGGTACTTCTGACGCGGGGCGGTGAGCTCATTTCTCCAGCTCTCTTCTTCTCTGCTTCTGCTGCTCTTCAATCCTACCAAGTGTTGGTAGTCTTCTCCATAGATGCTCCAGCAGCTCCATCCATCCTCATGCTCCATCTAAGCTGCAAAACCTTGGATTTCTTCACTTCTCTCCAAAACCTTTGGATTGCAGACTTAGCACCAAAACTCATCCAAAACCTCTCCAAATCATGCTAATAATTACTAGTAAAGGTGTATGAAATAACACCTATTAGCAGATACGGCTCTTGGATATCCATGATTTGGATTATGTCTCTAAACAGGGAATGAGCATACTCTGGCCTATTAAATGATACCCTAGGAAAAGGAAACCACTGTACATGTAACAAGTAATTAATATCAAATTAGTATTTTGCGTCAATATATATTATAAAATAAAATAATCATATTAATATAACGAAACAGATTACCTCCTCGTATCTGATGATGTCCAACATGTAGCGTATATAGACCAAACGGCCAGGATCCTTGCCCTCTGGGACCTCCTAGCTGTCTCTTATGGCTACAACATCGACTACCATGGCAGTAGGGTCCATGATATAGTGTCCATGGAAATGGGGAAAATATGCCCATATCCATGACTGTAGAACAAGATTGAACGATACGAATTAAAAAAAATAGTTATAATGTATATATTTTAAATTTATTAATTAAAAGCTTATTTCTTACCCTCAATAGTATGCCACAACTGGCATTGCCTTGCGCCTCTCGTCTCGACGTCTATCCTAAGTTCCGGTATAGGAACACCAAGATGCCAGCTCCCCATGAATAGTGGCATGTGGCCTCATGGTCGAACAACAGCGCCATCCACTTGTGCTTGATCTTCGTGGTAGACTTGTCGACCAAGACTGTAGAGCCGATCAACAGGAACAAATAAAATGAAGCGATGATGCTCTCGTCCCTCTGCTCGCGCTGCATCATCGTGCTGAGTGTCTCCTGCACATACTTCAAAGGAATGTCGTCGGAGGAGTACCACCTATCCACCTGAGTAGTGGCGTCAAATCCAAGAGCCTGGGTGATCCTCTGTCTGACCTCTGGATCAGACATATCCCGTGCTACCGTATAGCTCCTCCCGTCAATGGACACCTTTGTAATACCCCTCATTTTTAGTAAGGGTATTTGGGTAATTTCCCCAACCCTCGTTCTGTAATCGTGTCGCTTTCGGAGAAGTTCGGATTTTCTATAACGTGTATGATCTCTGTAATAATTCCCTGAGTAATATAAAATACATTCGATGTATTTTATCGGCTTAGAATATTTGTTTGGGTACAAATATATAATTTTCGGGACTCAAACCCGTGCTAAATCCTTCCCTAAGCAAGCGGACGCGGAAAATGGCATTTCTACGACCGCGGATAAATGGCACTCAAAGACGCTGGGCAATGGAATTTTCCACGACCGTGGAAGATTTCCGCGACCGCGGAATAATGCATGCGTGCGACGCCTCGTCTTCCTCCGCGCCTCGTCGAACGCGTCGCCGTCGATCCTTTGAACTGCCGTCGATCTGGTCGGGGGGGGCTGCTCCTCCTTTGGCTATAAATGGGGGCCGAGTTGGAGGGTTTTGGGCATCCGAAAATCAGATCTCCCCTCTCTTTCTCTCGTGTTCTTCATCTCTGGAGCTCTCGTCGGAAGTTGTGGTGGCCGTGGGGTGGTGCATTGGAAGTGCGGTGAGGATAGGAGTCGAAGCCCTCTCGCCTCGAGCCCCGTCGTGTCGTCGCCGGTGAGAATTTAGCCGATTTGGGGTCGTCGAGTTCACGGCCGTGACCGCGGACGATGTCCAGACGTCCGCGACCACGGAATCCAAGCCGCGACCGCGGTTTCCCTTAGCAAACACGATCGTGGCCTTGGACAAACCGGTCTCGGACGGGACCCTCGTTCTTTCGGTTCCGTTCGTTTTTCCTTAGATTCATATTATTAATTGTCGAATCTAACCTAGGGTTTCGTCGTGGGTCGTTGTCGTAGGAATCTGTAATCCGATTTCCGTTCCCGTTCCGGACCCAGAAACCCGTCGTCACTCAATCGTTCGTCTAGACTAAGGCAAGTGGCGGTTCGCTCTTGCTTATCATTCCATGTGTCCATTAATTATCAATTGTTTTTAATTGTTAATTAAATTGGGATGAAGGTTGTTTTCGTTTGGGAACAGTTTTGATAAACGTATGTGATATAAAAAGTGATATTATAATAGGTTGTATATACTGCTAGAAACAACGATATTATATATGTTATTGCCATAATGGTATTGATGTGGACTATTGTGTGGTTTTAACTGTTTAGTTAGAACGAGTATTCGTAGGAACGCTATGTACCTTGCGAGGTCTAGTCGTTTCCTTATAACTGGTATTAGGAGGATTTTTCCCTAGTACTTTCTCTGGTCATGACTGTACCCTTACTCAGGGTAGGTGCACACAGCTGGTGCCGACACTCGGGATTTATCCCCTCCGATATCTCTCGTGTTGAGATGATATATCTTAAAAGCTTATAACGTAATTGTGCGTTTTGGAATTAAATAAGATAAGTGCGATTATGCACATAATTAATATACCCTCGGGTGAGGAGTACAACGTGGAAACCGCCCGGACTTCGATTAAAGTAAGTCCTCCTTCCAAATCTGAATTCGCATTGCGCGGTGAGGTTGGTCGTGGACCCAAATGGTCAAGTCTTTTTAAAAAAACGCTTGTGCGAAATTATAACGTTCCCGAACACTTGTCATACTTTCCGATAAGACTCAATCCTTTGGAGTCTTCTCTTCACACGTTTCCCATAAGACTCAATCTTCCAGAGTCTTCTCGTGATCTTTCTGTTTCGTATATTCCTGTAGAAGTATCAAGGTTTACTATCGTCATCGGCTTTCATTCGAGAAGTGATGGGTCTAACCTAATATGACTACTTAGAACCTTTCTGTTTTACCCTTGCATAGTCTTTCATTAGACTAACCAACCGGTTATTTTCCCTTGCATGGTTGGCTGGTGTCATCCGTCTCATATGGCACATCAGGTAAACTCCCGTTCCGTGAATGCTAGAATCCGAAAATGAAGGCAGATGAAGTTTTTAAGAGTTTTATCAAGGTTGAAGATCCTAGGCGTGCGATCGCGTGATCAAGACCTTTATTTTATTTATTTAAGACTTCTGCTATATTAAACATATTCTGTATTTCTGTTGTATTTGGAATTTACGAATGTAATCCCCAGACTTTGGTTTCAATAAAGATTATGATATTTCATATTATCAATGTATTTTATGTTTTGTATAAAGTAGTTAAGCCTTGGGTGGCTTCGGATGTGAAATCTGAGGTCACTGGCGGTAATACTTTCAAGGTGATATTTGGGGGTGTTACAGATTTGGTATCAGAGCCGAATTTTTTATTTTTTTTTCAAACGGGTTGGGTTTCAAATGGTCTTACTGAAAGCAAAGATTTTATCAACCGTTTATCCGTTTTTGAACTGAGAAAGTTGTTTAAATTCAAAAAAATTGAATTTCCGAATAAAACCATACTTGACTAGAAAATGTGTTGTTTTGAAATCTCTGCCATTCTAGTCGTGCCTTCTCTCCACTCTGATATAGTAAGTTCGCTTCTATATTTAGAAAGACTAACTCTTTCTCGTCGCCCCGTAGGATATGGGCGCAAACATCTCTCAACTGAGGAACCCGAAGGAAGCCGAGGTGGCCCCGCCATCTCCAGTTAGGCTCGAGTTCCCGGTTCCCCCGTCGTGCTTTGAGGTCGGGGAACCCAGTATTCCACCCGAGGAGGTGAAGACCGTACTCGAGGAGTCGGTGGTGTTAGTGTCCGACAAGGTTCTCGAGGCAGAGCCTGAAGCGGATCCTTGAGAGGACACTGAGGAAGAAGAGTCGGCGGAGTACACAGGAGGGTACTTCGACGAGGACTTCGAGTTCGAAGAGGTTCCTGAGGAGGATCCCGAGGAGGACCTAGAAGAGGACCCTAAAGAAGACTCGGGGGAGGATCCGGAGGAGGATCCAGAGGAGGACCCCGAGGAGGACCTCGAGGGGCAGGGCTACGAGTCTGATAGCTTGGAGCACTTGCTGGTGGACTGCAAGGATCCGGGGATGGAATTCATCTTCCCGAGTCCGGCGTCGCCACCTGAGCGAGAGTATTCGCCATTGTCTCCTGCCACTTGGGAGACACTTGGTGTTGAAGGTATCGTCAGGTGGAGGAGTGGGCCGGTGATGAGTCCTGACTCACAACATGTGTTTTGCCAGAGTCAGATGGCTTCATCTGAGGCGTGTCGCCAGGTGGATGAGGCGGTTGAGCATGCTCGGGGAAGGGAAAGGTCGTGGGAGTCGATGGGTACACACCAATTGTGGTCCTGACTCTACAGGCCAGGCCAAGGCCCCGAGTACTGGATGAGCGACTGGAGGAGTGGTTGAACGCCCTATACGACATGGAGGAGACGACATACGAGACTAAGCACGGTCTCTCCCGAATGCTTAGGGACGTCCACGAGCTCTAGGAGTATATCCGCCAAGCAAGGTTGCTACTCGACCCTTTGTATGAGGTGAACAGGGCAAACTTCCAACCAGGATTTCTGGAGGAGTTTTGCTACCCATCGGGATCCGATAGGACTGTACCGAGTGTTTCCTCACCTAGGGAAAGGCCGAGGGCACCAAGGACAAGGAATGAGCCGTGTGCTCGAGAGCCGAGTAGGGCAAGGAGTCCGACACCAGACCCCGATGATAGACCCCGTTCGAAGAAGTTGTGCATGAGAGCTCCTGATTATAGGAAGCTTTTCAGGGCACCATGATGGGGGCCGGTGTTGAGCGCTTAGCGTTTTCTTTTCTAGTGTTTTGTCATTTCGTTTTGGTAGAATTGTAGTCTCCAGGCAATTTTGTCTTGTCGCTTGGGAGAGATTTTCTATGTAGCCCCTTTTGAAACTCAGTTTCAAAGTTCATCAATAAAAGTTTACCAAGTCTGGTCTATTTAAGACTTCCGCTGTATTAAACATATTCTATATTTCTGTTGTATTTGAAATTTATGGATGTAATCCCGAGACTTTGGTTTCAATAAAGATTATGATATTTCTTATTATCAATGTATTTTATGTTTTGTATAAAGTAGTTAAACCTTGGGTGGCTTCTGATGTGAAATCTGAGGTCACTGGCGGTAATACTTTCAAGGTGATATATTGGGGGTGTTACAACCTTGAGTATCTCATAAACATCATGGAGTGTAATGGTCATCTCGCCGCATGGGAAATGGAACGAGGACGTCTCAGGGTGCCATCTCTCGACAAAAGCCGAGATCAGGATAGGATCAACTACCCCGGTGCCAAGAATGCGTAGATGTGCTAGACCATTACGCTCTACTAGCTGAAACCATGAATCTGGTCCGGGTCTAGTTCCAGTTGAGTGGTCCAGCCGACGTGGAAGCGGACTCTCAAGACCTTACGAGTCTGAAGGTTCGATAATTAATATTAGTTACGAAATTAACAAATAAAACTTAAACTTCATCTAAAACGGGATTGTACTAAAATACGTACCAAATCATGAGTCTATTGGCGCCGCTGACGTCCTGAATGACGGGGAGCCTAAACAACATCTGGAGGATCCTCTAGAGGAGCCTCTGCAATTGGGGCGTCCTCTCCTCGACGTCTCTTGCGCCTTTGTCGCAAAAGGGGAGTTGGAGGGTCGGGCCATGGATATCAAGGGAGGGGCAAGAGGGATCAGGTCATAAATAGCATTGGCGATGTGTGTAGTGTAGGTAGAAAGGAGGACAAGGATGCGTGGCCCTCCTGGCATCCAGGGAGTCTGCCCTAGAACGGGCCCATTAGCTGGAGTTGGTGCATGATAAGGAGCGGGTGGAGGGGAAGGACTAGGTACTGGATCAGACAGGGGTCAGAAAGAGCCAGTCTGATCCGGGGAGGGAACGAGAGGGGACAGAAGGAGCGGGTGGAGGGCCGGTCTCATCTATCCTTAGATCCTCAATCGGTAGAATCGGATCAAACGAAACCCTAAACTCTCCATCTTGGTCCTCTGCATCGTCTGACATCTCCTAGGCCTGCTCATCAACCGCCATATCGTCACAAGATGTGACTTAGGCGTCCTTCATGCTGTCATCCTCTGTCTGAGCAGAAGGTTGTGGAACTGGTGTCGCTGTACCTAACAAATCTGCTCGTAGCTCAGCAGCGCAGCGACGTACACTATCAAAGATGTGCCTCCGAGGCACACCACGTCGATCGACTACTGGAGCCGAATGTGTGAGTCCCTAAGAACCTCCCAAGGCGTCTTGTATGGCCTAAATTATTTATTTTGTAATTTATTATAAACGTACTTGTTTGACAATCGCATTTGTTTTATATTTCATTATAACGAAATTTAATTTCATTACAAATTTCATTTCTAATTAGATTTCAATAAATGTAATTGGATTGAAATCTCAATTACATTTCAATCTAATTAGATTTAAAGAAATGTAATTAGAATTTAGAAGAAAACCTAATTTCTAATTTGATTTCATTATAACTTAGATTTGATTATTAGAAATTTCGTTTCTAATAATGAAATCTAATTATATACTAATTTCTATTTCCAAATTCTAATAAAATTTAATTTCATTATAATTACATTTCATTATTACAATTTGAGATTTCAATCCAATTAGATTTAAAGAAATCTAATTAGGATTTAGAAGAAAATCTAAATTCTAATCAAATTTGATTTCATTATAGGGTCAATTATCGAAAACCACCCGTTGAAAGGGCCATATTGCCCAAAACCACCCCTTTAATTCGATATTATCGGAAACCACCCGAGTATCATGCTCCGTTAACGAAACGCCACCCCACCCCATGATCCGTCAAAAAACCGTCAACGCGCGACGATTGGCGAGTGGACGCGCGGTTGAATGAAATTTCCCTTTTTTCTTTTTTCCTCTTATTTATTACTTTTGGGTTAAATTTTGGGGTTAATTTTTTTGGGTAAAAATTTGAAACCCGCTGCTCTCTCTCTCTCTTGATTGAATGAAATTTCCCTTTTTCGATTGGCGAGTGACTGCTCTCTCTCTCTCGATTCAGTAGAACCCTAACTAATCGATTGGGGCGATTGACTTGAATTGGGGCGATTTGTAGTTGATTTCAAGTGGAGCTGAAAATTTTGAGCAATTGGATGAACTGGTGAAGTCGGGGGGAAATTGTCGGGCCGAAATTGGTGAAGTCCAGTGGGGAGAAATTGGGGAGTGGATGAACTGGTGAAGTGGAGCGATTTCCTCTGAAGGTAAACGAAGGGGATGAACTGGTGAAGTCTATGAGGCTATTTCCAGTGTAGTGGAGCTTACTAGTGAAATCGACGGGCTATTTCCAGGTAAGTATTTGAATCCCTAATTTCTCTTTGAATACAGTTGTCTTGGAATTGGAAATAGGAATTGGGAAATTTAGGGTTTAGGTTTTCACGAGAAGAAAATTGTGTGACAGGTGAATCCTCTGTTGCTGTGAATTTACCCATTTACTTATCTGTCTTGTTTTCCATTTGTTGTCACTGTATTCATGAAAGATTCTCTTATCTGTAAAGGTCCAGTATGTGGACAAAAATTATTGCAAGTGGGGACATTGGTTTAGGGTCATGTGAACATTTTTTCATCATTGATTGAAATGCATCTCAGTAAGTGTGCAAATTGTTGCCTTATTTTATTGTTGCCTTATTCTATGGTTGTTCACTGAATTAGGCCAGAATTTATTGTTGTGCCAGTGGCAGATATGAGCATTCATTTTAGACTTCTATATGATGGTTCCTTATACAAATCAACGCAGAATGCAGTGTTATACAGAAAAGGCAAAGTCCATTACTATAGAAATGTTGATCCTGATATGGTGTCTAAAGTAGTCTTGGAAAGTATGTTTAAGGAAGATATTGGTTTGAACCACATTAAAGAGATGTGGTTCTCACAGGCTGGTATGACTCTTGACAAAGGCCTTAAGTTATTAAATAATGATAGGACTGTGATGGAAATGGTTAGTTCTGTTGGGAAGGACAATCTTATGCATTTGTATATTGTCCAAGGTGATGAGCTTAGTCCAACTGACTTGAGAAACCAAGGCCCAATATCTGAGCCCATTTGTGAATATGTGGTGACTGAAACCCAAACACCTTCTGTGGTGAAGGATAAGCCTGTGACTGAGGCCCAAACACCTTCTATGGTGAAGGATAAGCCTGTGGCTGAGGCCCAAACACCTTCTGTGGTGAAGGATAAGCCTGTGACTAGGAGTAGAAAGAGTGCAACCCTAAAAACTCCTCAACCCAACACCAAAAAACCTCCTGCAACCGAAGTCCCAGATCCTGTAGTTGAGGGAGATGAAAATTCATAGGGAGACTCTATTTCAGAGAGAGATTTAGATTCAGAGACAGATGATGTTGTTGGGGCTAAGAGTTCTTCCTCAGATAGTGATTTTAAATTCTCTGAAAGTGAAGATGAAGATGGTGATTTATTTGAAGAAAATGTAGATCCAGATGCTTCTCAGTTACATGGTGGGTTAAGTGATGGTTGCTTCAGCCTTGATGGTGGTGATGATGAATTGCATGATGAGATATATGTAGATGATTTAGATGATTTGAAGAGTCTCAATGATTCTGATGGTACTAAAAAGAAAAGGTATCAAGAGTTTAATCCTCTTGTTGACTTCAAGAAAAAAATTATTTTCAAGACTAGCATGATTTTTTCTTCCAATGATGTATTCAGAAAAGCTTTAAGACAATACTCAATAGAAAATGATGGTGATTATTACTATCTCCATAATGTGATTGTAGTATGAAACATTCTAGCAAGAAAGTGTTTTGTGGTTTCAAAGCCTGTGCCAGGAAAATGGGCTCTGATGGCAGTTTCCAGTTGAAATCATGGAATGGAAAGCATGACTGTGGATGGCAGCATGAAAACACTAAATTGACATCTCAATGGCTAGCTGAGAGGTACTTGGAGCACTATAAGGATGATCCTACCTGGAAACTTTCTGCATTTATTAATGCTGTGAAAAGGGATCATAATGTTCATATCTCATACAATCAAGCATGGAAAGGAAGGCTTAGAGCAATGCTCATGACACAAGGGGATGCTAAGGCACAGTATAGCAGGGTGTAGGATTATGCAACAACTTTGAGAAGGTAGAATCCTGGCACATCTAGCTTTGTGAAGGTTGGTCTAGACAATCCAGAGAAACCTCTTTTTGAGAGGCTATATGTGTGATTTAATGCTTGTAAGTGGGGTTTCATAAAGGGTTGTAGACCAATAATAGGCCTTGATGGCTGCCATCTGAAGTAGGGGTGTTCATCCGGTCCGATGGACCGGATTTTTTGAAAATGGTGGACCGGAGACCGGACCGGATAGGTCCGGTCCGGTCCGATTCCGGTCCGGTCCGGTCTAAGACCGGATTGGACCGGATTTTATTTTAAAAAAAAAAAATCTATAAAAAAAAATCTATAAAACATATATACTCCTAACTTATTAAATTAAAAAAAAATACATATAAATCTCTAAAAAAACATATAAATAAATAAATAAAAATCCGGTCCACCGGTCCGGACCGGTTAAAATCCGGGTTTGGACCGGACCGGACCCGGATTCATGGGAAAACATGGACCGAAGACCGGACCGTATTTTCACCGGTCCGGTCCGGTCCGGTCATTTCCGGTCCGGTCCGGTCCGTGGATGAACACCCCTAATCTGAAGGGTGCATACACTGGTCAGGTGTTGGTGACAGTAGGGAAGGATGGGAATGACAATATATATCTCATTGCCTTTGCTGTTGTAGAAGCAGAGATGAAGGACACTTGGATTTGGTTCTTAGACATTTTAATGAGGGACATTGGAGAAAGAAACCCTACATTCATGTTTGACAGACAAAAGGTAAAGTGATCAATTTTCTACAATTTCTTATGTTTATAAACCTACACTAACATGTACTTATTTATGTAGGGATTAATAGAGGCATTGAATCAAGTTATTCCCATGGCTGAGACAAGAGTTTGTGTAAGACATCTTTACAATAACTTCAAGTCTAGATGGCCAGGAAAGGCATTCAAAGATGCAATATGGGCAGCTGCAAGGGCCTGCAATGAACCAGACTTTTTGGATGCTATAGATGAGGTGAGGAAATTAGATGAAGGGGCATATAAATACTTGATTGATTCAAATCCAAAAACCTGGTCAAGCCATGGTTTCAAGCATGACACCAAGTCTGATATGCTTCTTAACAATGTCTGTGAGAGCTTTAATGCATATATTTTGCCTGCAAGAGAGAAGCCTTTGCTGTCCATGTGTGAATGGATTAGGAGGCAGCTAATGAAAAGATTTGTTGCTAAGCGTGAAAGAATGACAAAGTATGAGGGCAAATTCACACCAAAGGCAAAGAAGAAGATAGAGTTGGCCAAGGAAGAAGATACTAGGAATTGTGTACCTTGGTGGGGTGGAGGAGATAGGTTTGAGGTTGATCACTTAGGGAGGACCTATGTTGTTGACTTGGGGTTAAAAAGTTATGGTTGTAATAAGTGGGATCTCACTGGTATCCCTTGTCCTCATGCTATGTGTTGCATCATGAAGGATAGGCGTAATATAGAGGAGTTTGTGCATGAATGTTACACTAAGGAGGCCTACTTACTGGCTTACAAGGAGATGATCAACCCAATGCTAGGAGAATCTCAGTGGGAGAGGACTAGTCACCCTCATCCAGAACCACCAAAGTTCATAGTGCAACCTGGAAGGCCAAGGAAAAACAGAAGAAGAGAGCCTGGAGAAGATGTACCAAGCAAGACCAAGAAAATCAGAATAGTGGGGCAGACCAAGTGCTCTAACTGTGGGCAAAATGGACATTACAAGAACAAGTGCACCAATGCAAGGAAAGGTCCTGATCCACCTAGGCCCCCTAACCGTGGAGGAAGGCCCAAGAATCCAAACACAGTTCCAATTGGTTCTCAAAAGAGGAAATATACCAAAAAGGTCTTCCACTCTATGTTTCTTAATTAATTGTGTCCTTGCTATTCAGTTTCTAACTTTTACAGTGTGATAGGTCCCCCAAAATCAAGGTGGTTGTCAAGGTGTTACTCAAGGTGGCAATCAAGGTGTTAGTCAAGGTGTGTATGAAGGTGGCAGTCAAGGTATTAATGAAGGTGGCAATCAAGGTGTCTTTGGAGGTGGCAGTCAAGGTGTCTTTGGAGGTGGCAGTCAAAGGAGTGAATGAGGCAATCATGGTGGATATCAAGGCAGTCAAGGTGGGTACTTTTCAGGTGGCAGTGAAGGTGGAAGCAATGTACAAGCTAGCTATAATATGGTAAGGGTTTCTTGTGGAGCTTTGAAAAGACGGTACATTCATAAGGTTAGTTTTAAGTGTGTACTGATCTCCACAATGGTACCTCTGCACATGTTCATGACACAACCAGAGTGGTGGATTATTTGACACCATGGCTACCCAAATGTCTTCGGCTTCTTATCAAAAATCTTATCAGGTATTGTCCCTTCCACTCTTCATTGATTTTTTGTTTTAAAACACTTGTTTAATTTGGGTCAGCTTCTCAGGTATTATTACCTTCTTATCAATTATATTCACAAGTATCTTCTAATGTGCCCTACTTACAAAATTTTGTCTTCTTATCATGTATCTTCTCAGAGTACACAACCTCCTATGACTCAAGGTGTATGCAGTCAGACCAACCCCAGTCTCAGTGAACCCTCAAGAACAAACAAGCCATATCTCCCTGTCAGACCTCCCAGGAAAAAGGTTGTTGCTTCAAAAAATGAATTGAACAAAATTATCAGACGTTCACCTAGGCAGACATCTAAGGGTTAGCTTTGTGAAGGTTCAAAGTTTGCTGGATGTAATTTGGTTATGTTTGTGATGTATTTTGTTTCTGTTAAATGACCAAAGTTGGGTACTTTTCAACCCCTTACCCAAACTTTAAAGGCATGTATGTTGTTGGGTGCTATAATATGTATTTAAGGTCTTCTAGGTACTTGGATGATATGCATCAATGTAGGATGTTGTTTAGATATCAAGTTGTTGGTTGAATTAAAGGCATGTATGTTGTTCAGAACCATCAAGTTTGTGCTACTTGATCCACCTGACAATGTAATGAAGGATATTATGTGTGACTTTTCTAGCAAACTCTGAAGGCATGTATGTTGAGTTACCAAGTTTAGTTACCAAGTTTATGTTGGATAGCAAGTGCATCAATAGCAATACCAAGTTCAGTTTTACCAAGTGGATCGATATCAAAATTCAGTTACCAAGTTGGCA
This sequence comes from Rheum nobile, assembly GCA_027886185.1. Classification (NCBI taxonomy): domain Eukaryota; kingdom Viridiplantae; phylum Streptophyta; class Magnoliopsida; order Caryophyllales; family Polygonaceae; genus Rheum; species Rheum nobile. The sequence continues at coordinate 5,115,929 of WOAB01000135.1, forward strand.
TGAGTGAGATTCTTTTAAGTGACTTAAGCTAGCACCTTCTCTGTTGATGTTGGATAGCAAGTGCATCAATAGCAATACCTAGAGTTTCCAAATGCCAGTTTGAACATCATGTCCACCCCCTTCTCTGTTGGATAGCAAGCTTACACAAGCGCAATTCCAATCATTCAAAAAACCAAATATAAGGCAAACACCAACCATTACATTGTCATTCATAGCTACATGAAGATAATACCCTTACATTGTCATTCATAGCAACCACAATACCTTCCTACTTTGCCCACATCACAACAACATTTACAAACATGAAAAATACCATAAAGCAAAGCGTTACAAGACCCCAACTATGATCATGCTCCTTCAGTTTCTTTATAATTGCATCAGAGTCCAATTTATATGCCTCATTCTCAAGCTTCATGAGTCTAGTGGATTCTTGTAGCTTCAAATTTTCTACTTCCAACTTCTTCTTCTCTTTAACCAGCTTCTTGATAACATACATAACTCTTTCACTGTATTCTTCATCCCTCCACATAAAATAATTGCATTTGTTGTTTGATCCATACAGACGACAACCCCAAAACCTTCTGCCATAATTGAGCTCTGTATGTGCAGTTAATTCCTTAACCAGAAGGCCACAATAACAAACCCTTTGTTGTGAGTTTGTGGATGCAGAACTTGTGTTTAACATTGTTAACCTGCATCATAACAAATTTCCCCAATCTCAAAATCATTTCACTCACTCAGAACACATCTAAAGTACAATAATGTGTCCCTAACATGTTCAATAACAACACATAGCTCATCACATTCACCTAACATGTTCCCTAACATGTTCAATAACAACACATAGCTCACCAATCACAATACCTTCCTACTTTGCCCATCTACCCTATTCTAAAAAATCAATTAAACTAACTGTAAGCTAACCTATTCAAACTCAACCTCAGATATTGGTTCAATTGGTTCTGTTTCAATAACAGTCAAACCTATTCAATAATGTCAATCAAATTAAACTAACTGTAATGCCAATACAATTCAGAAACAATGTCAGTCAAACATGTTCAATAACCCTAAAATCTAACCCGTAATGCCAATCAAATTCGCAACTTCGCACTACCCTAACCCTAAAATCTTACCCTAATTCCAATCATATTACTTCGCCCCTAAAATCAATCTCTAACCCTAATGCCAATCAAAATCGAATTCGCTCACAATTGCAAATCTCCTAAATCCAATCGAATTCGCAACTGCGAACCCTAATTCCAAAAATACTTACAGATGATGCAAAATGTTCTTCGATTTACAGCTCCAAATGCTTCACCCCCTTCACCAACTTCGTCGGAATTGCTCCAATTACAGGAAAATGCGGAATTGTGTGACCGGACTTGCGTGAATCAATCGTCGAAACTGGCCGGAAATTTTGAGGAGCCGCTGTTGAAGAATTTAAGAAAAGGGTAGAATAAAGAGTAATGGGAAAACGATATTAAAGAAAAAAAATTAAAAGAAATAAGCACGTCCATACACGCACGTTGACGGTTTTTTGACGGATCCTGGGGTGGGGTGGCGTTTCGTTAACGGAGCATGATACTCGGGTGGTTTCCGATAATATCGAATTAAAGGGGTGGTTTTGGGCAATATGGTCCTTTCAACGGGTGGTTTTCGGTAATTGACCTTTCATTATAAATTAGATTTCATTATTAGAAATTAAATCTAATAATGAAATCTAATTTATAATGAAATCAAATTTGATTAGATTTTCTATTTCCAAATTCTAATCTAAATTAGATTTCATTATTAGAAATTAAATTTTAATCAAATTATATACTAATTTCTATTTCCCAATCCTAATCAAATTTGATTTCAAAATTTCTAATAATAAAATATAATTATATACTAATTTCTAGTTACAAATTCTAATCAAATCTAATTTCTAATAGTCTTAATTATTAATCGTATTTGCATTTTTACTAAATTAACGAATCTAAATTATATCAAAGTCTAAAATATTATGAAATTAACAATTTAATTTCAAAATGAAATTGTTATTACGAATTTAAAACACATTACATACCTAGTGGACGTCTATCGGTGCGGGTGCGAAAGTGACAAGAACGTCGACCGACACATCTGAAATGGTTGTCGATCGGGTCATCGGTCGTCTAGCACCACCACTCGCTGGTCGTCGAGCTAATCCCTCCTCCTCATCCATCATCACCCAAGTCGTCGGACCACCATCACCCGCTCCCTGTCGGACCTCTGTTGGACCGTCGTCCGCCTGTCCTCCCAGATATGCCGGCTGGACCGCTAGAATCACCTCCGTTTCACCGTCAATCGCCTGAACCACCTCTGCTGGACCGCCAGAACCACCACTCCCAGAATGCTCGCCCAAGGGAGAAGAAGATGGATCCATCGCCACCCCCGTCGGAAATCTGCTCGCCGAAAATTGCAAAAAATATTTAGGGTTTTATCGGGGAAGAAAACGGTGCAGATAGGGAGGAAAAAGAAGTTGTGCGCTAATTGTTAACGCACAACTTTAATGGACTGGGCTTGTGCAAAGCTCAATCCACTAAAGCCCAACTTTTTTATGTGTTAAGTTTTAGCACACAAATATGTGCGTTAAATCTTATCACATAACTGTGGTGGCCGGATTTTCATTTTTTCCCGATTTTGCCCCTTATACTGCTATTTTACGCGCACATAACTGAGCTGCTAATTTTAACGCACAAATTAGTATGTATTTAGGCAAATTTTCGTGTGCATATAGCTTTTTCGTATTCATTTTAAGCTATTATAATGATCAATGTGAGTACTGAGTAGTGCCGAACACTAGGGGTGAACAAAAATATCCGATCCGGCCGACCCGATCTGATAACCCATCAATCCGAATCCTAAAAGTTTGTATCCGAAAAACATCCGTTTAATTTTTATCAGAATCCGATCCGATCCGGGTGATTTTTCCGGATACTTGGAGCGGATACGGATCGAAGTATTTTGCTTACCGGAAATCCGGTACTATTAATATATAATATCTATATTTTTATAACTAATATACAATGTTTAATTAGTTTAGATGATTTCAAAATAGTGCTTGTACATTTTTAAGTAATTAAACCCACTTTAATTCTCCAATACAACATTCCTTATTTTATTCCTTTTAATAAAAAAAAACAACCTTGATTATTATTCATATAAAATTAAAACACTAATTCAATAATTCATATACTAATTGTCGCCTCACTAAACATAGAAAATATCTTTTTTTGTCAAGACTGAGTGTTCATCATTGAATTGAATTTTGATTATATAAAGTTAAAGTTAGAATTTTATATATACTTGACAATTCCTCTTGTTATATACTCCCTCCGTCCCTTTTTGATCTTCCCATTTGCTTTTTTTACACTGTTCATAGTTAAAGAAATTCTTTAAGATTTCTTCCAATATATAAGAAAAAACATAGTCATGTAGGGTCTTGTTTGATTCATCTCAACGAGTACTTTGATAATATCAAAAAATTATAATTTTTATTAATATGTAATTAGAGATATTAACGATACAAAACCCGCATCAACAAGTGTGCCAACTTCAAATGAGAAGATCAAAAAAGGACGGAGGGAGTAATATATACGTTTATGGTTCTTAATTTGAAAAGGTTGACACGTTTAATTGTTTGAAAAAATTACCGAGACTTACAAATGGTATTGATGTTTGACATTTAGTTTACACTTTATGGATTGTTAGTTTTGATTGAATTAGAAAAAGTAACATTTTGATTTATTTTTTAATAGGTATTCTAGTAACTGGATAATTTGAATATCCGAGTCGAATATCCGATCCGATCCGAATAATATTTGCCGGATATCCAGTCCGGATACATATAGGAGTTTTGTGAATATTTTTTACCGGATATCCGACATACCGAACCGGATCAGATAAATTAGCTTGCTCACCCGAACACGGCCTATTCTTCTTCCTTGAATCCAGAGAGTTTCAAGGAAGAGCAACGCTACCCCCTTCGGGCCCACGGTTTAGGGTTCTGCCTACCTTCCTCGACGGTCCAACCGCGGCTCTGCCCTCACCGTTCTCGACAGTCCGGTTGTCCAAACTCGCTACCAGTCTGCCACCACGGCACCACGTTCCGGTAAATTCCTTAACCCAAAAACTATCTTCATTTATTTTCATTCTGATAACAAAAAATTGCTCAGTGTTGATTTAGTTTTAGCGAATTAGACATTTGAAAGGATGTACATAAGTTTCGATTTTGGAATTGGATACAAAGTAAAATTGGACACTATGGAAATTGGGATTTGGGAGTTCAGTTAGTTCACAGGCGATTGTAATTAAAAAATGTCGAATTGAAATTGGACGATTGAATTAAAAAAAATTGATTGATAATTTGATATATATAAGTATATAATTAATTTGTATTGAAATTGTGTTTTTGTGAATCTTGTGATGTGCTGCACTTACAGGAATTGTTAAGCTAGAAACTTTGGAATTGTGTTTGTGATGTGCTGCACGTACAAGAATTGATGTGCTTTATATATAGTTTACCTTTCTTCCATTCAGATGGCAACTAAAACTTTTTTTTGAGGAAAGTGGTACTGCAATATATTAATAAGGCGGATTCATTACATTTGCCAATTGAATTGGCAGTTGAGATACATGATTAAATAAGACAAAGGAAGAGAGAGGAAGGGAGTGGCCAAACTGGGCAGCCGCGTGAGCATGAATGTTCTGATTCCTGGGCAAAAAACTGAAGAAGCAGGAACTGAGAGAAGCAGCAAGAGGCAAAATAAGCTTGATGAGGAGACCAGCCTTGGTCCTGGAAAAGATCTTAGAAGAGCAAGCTTTGATGACACCCAAAGAGTCAGACCTCACCAAGAGAGAAGAAACACCAAACTGAACTGAGCAACTAATACCCCAGAAAATGGCTTCAGCCTCTAATGCATCGATATATGTACTTGGTTTTAAATGTTTACTCCCAAGTACAGATAGAGATCCAGAAGAGTCATACAAAATGAAGCCAATAGCCGTAGATCCAGCAGGAGCTAGAGAGGCATCACAGCAGAGAACGAGAGAACGAGTAGCCAAAGCTCTATATACAACAGACCCTTGATCAGCAGAACAGTCCGGAAAAGCAGTGGTATTAGAGTTGCAATGCTGAGCAGAAGAACTATGAAGATCAACAAGGTGGCTAAGCTGCACAACATCTCTAACATGAGAATCAAAAAGACGAGCATTCCTGTTAGACCACAGTGCCCAGATTGATGTACACCAGAATTCAAGTTGACATTGCGAGAGGATTGTGTGCACTGAACACCACCAATCCCAAAGAGACTCTGGATGCAGGGACATGACTTCCTGGAAGGCAGGGAACTGTCTCCAATATAGTGTAGCTGCTGAGCAATACCGAAAGACATGAATTTCATATTCAACCTTACCAGGACAAAGCGGGCAAATAACATTGAAAACAAGCCTGCGTTTGAAGTGATAAGGGTAAGACTCAAGTACCTGGCTTTTAGAAGTTTGGAAGCTATTGACTCAAGTAAAGTGATTAATCTCCAGACTTGTTTTGCAAGAAGTGCATCATTAAATGCCTGCAAATTCCGGAAGCCCATTCCACCTTTATTTTTTGGCAAGCACAATAGGGACCATTTAGCCCAATGGATCTTGTTCAGCTCAGTAGAACCCCACCAAAATCTTGCAATAATCCTTTCAAGATCCAGACAAACAGAGGCAAATAGCTTATAACAGTTCATAATGTAGGAAGGAATGGCTTGTAGTACTGATTTGATGAGGATTTCTTTCCCAGCTTGGGAAAGACTAGTGCTCTTCCAACCTGTAGACTTCTTTCTTACTCGATCAACAAGCTGAGCAAATAATAAATTTTTTGATCTACCAATGACCGTTGGGAGCCCCAGATATGTGTCATGAGGATCTGATTCCCGAAAGCCAAGCAAAGAAAGAAGTCCATCTTTAGCCTGCCTTCCCATATTACTGCTGAAGGTCACCTGTGATTTAGCAGAATTCACAAGTTGTCCAGTTGCTTCCCCAAAGACTCTTAGCAAGCTGCGAATATTTTGACATTCAGGGATTGTTGCACGAGCAAAGAGAATACAATCGTCTGCAAATAGGAGATGAGAAACATGAGGTGCCGTAGATGCAATTTTGATCCCGTGTAATAGCCCCCTTGTTTGGTAAACAGATAAAAGACCCGAGAGTCCTTCCATAACAAGCAGGAAAAGGAAGGATGAGATTGGATCGCCCTGTCTTAGTCCTCGACGAGGAAGGATAGTAGGAGAAGGTATTCCATTAACAAGAGCAGAGTAGGAGACCGAGGTTACACAAAGCATGATGAGAGAGACCCAGCTCTGATGAAAGCCCATGTGCAGCATAATTTGTTCTATATAAGCCCATTCCACTCTGTCAAAAGCTTTTGCCATATCAACCTTAATCGCCATGAATCCCCTCCTTCCAGAATTCTTACATTTCAAGTAGTGAAACAACTCTCCTGCTGCTATGGCATTATCAGATATAGATCTTCCAGAAAGGAAAGTACTCTGATAGGTACTAATAGAATTCTGGAGGAGAGGCTTTAGCCTATTAGCAATACACTTAGATGCAACTTTGTAGACAACATTGCATAAACTAATAGGCCTTATTTCATTCATGAAGGAGGGATTTGATACCTTGGGAACTAAGGTAATGTAAGTGTGATTGAAGCTAGGAGGCATGATTCTATTATTCAAAAACTGAAGCACAGAATAGACGACATCATTACCAATGTTGCCCCAGTGATTCCTGTAAAATAAAACAGGAAACCCATCTGGTCCGGGAGATTTTGATGGATGCATAGATTTGAGTACTGTGTGAATCTCTGTGGCAGTGAAAGGCTTCAGAAGAGTGACATTATCTTCACTAGAAATGGTAACAAGGATTCCAGCAAGTAACTCTTCTGGCACTTGAGATAGATTGGATGAGTAAATGTCACGGAAATAAGAAGTAACAACCTCCTCTAAGTGCATATGCTCAGATGGCAACTAAAACTAAATATATATGAATGTAATATTCACTTGTTATAATATCTAATTTCATTGTATTTTCTTACACTGTAGATTTACATTGTGCTATATCTCCCCTAAATACTTAAAGCTGAAAGCATGTCTTCATAAACGATTTAGCCACTTGGCTGCTCGTACATCTGACATCTGGCTTAACTTGGTGATAACATTTGTCCAATCTCTAACGTTTTTTTTCTAAAATCTCCAGTAAATGCTCAACATTTCAACTCCTTGCCACCATGCCCACTATCTCCACTCTATGTTTGTTTGGCTTCAACTGCCAACTTTTTAACATCTCACTAGTACATCTTCTACTATACCGTCGACATCTGGCTTCATGTGGGTGATACTTGTATCTTCCTCCACGTTCTGCTAAATATTTTTCAACGGCTCACTATTTCTCCACGCTCAATTGACCTTCACCTTCTTTGCAACTGCTAATCGATGGTTATCCCTTAAAGCCCAAATCATTTGTATTCTCCCTGCTCGTATTTTTTGCATTCGCACGATCTAATAGCATTTTCTAGGGGTTGCTCCTCCAGGACCGCCGACGGTGTTGCCTCTTATCTGCTCGTGTTTCTTAATCACCGCCTGAGCAAACAAAAGGACGGGAACTTCCTTGCAAACAAGAAGCACAAGTATCCTCCCTCGCCGTTATACTCGCAACTCATGTTACTCCTCAGCCTCTCCAGGAACTTAATGGTCACCAACGGCCTATGGTACCTCTGGGGATAGGTTTTCTTATTGAAGTTTATCTTATTTGTAAGGATATTGTTTTCTTTCCAATTTTGTTGAGCTAGGATTGACAGTGTATTGTTGTTGTGTACTATTTGTTCTAGCGTTGCAATTTGTTGAACAATTTATATACTTAGGTTTTCCACATTTGTCGAGACCCCGATTTAACAAAATATATGAATTATTGATTAAATTTCTTCCCTTATTTTTTTGAGTCGGCTTTTGCAGTTGTTCTAGCCTTCCAATTTGTTGAACTATATATATACTTGGGTTTTTGATTAAATTTTTCTTAGTTGTTATAGTAGTGTTTGGTGTCCATTTCGTTGATTTAGGTATCAATTAATGTTTCTGGTTTAGGATTTCATGTGACTTCAGTCTTCAGTGCACTTTGGATATATATATATATATATATATATATATATATATATATATATATATATATATATATATATATATATATATATATATATATATATATATATATATATATATATATATATATATATGGTATTACTATGTTTTTGTGGGAGTTGAATCCATGTTGAACCTCAGATTGGACAAAGGGAAAAGCTAGAGGGGAAGCATCGGTGGTGGGGAATCGGCGTGGCATGAGCGTTTATCCAACAGATTCTTTATCTTCTTTACTTTTTGTAGCAGTTTGTTTCTTCCATATCCTATTTTTCCATCTTTGGTTGTCCAATATTCTTTGTCTTTGTCCCAGGTAAAAAACACAAAGCCCAAGGAAGAGCTTCAGTAAGTCAAAGAGGATTACAAAGCACAAGCGTCCGATCTTCGTAAACAATTGAACTTGAATAACCACCATGAATTATGTTGTTGCAACAGTCTAGAGAAGAGCTTCAGTCGGTCAAAGAGGATTAAAAAGCACAAGCGTCTGACCTTCATAAGCAATTGAACTTGACGTAAAAGGAGATGGATCAGATGTTGGTGGAGATAGAAGAGAAGTCCAACCAACTAGATGCTTATAGAGAAAACGGTGATGAAGTTTGCAAGAGTCTATCAGTTGAGCTCGTGATGCTTAGAGTTGAGGTAGATAGGCTTACTTTAGATGCAGCTTCACTTGCTGAACATATATATAGAACAAGGGGAAGAGTTGAAGGCTGAGTTGGAGAAAGTGAAGGCGCTAGCAAAGGAACGAAATTTGCTTGTCGAGAGGACGGTAGGGAAAGAGACAATTTAGATTGTTTAGTTTACTCCATCAAGAAAGAGGCACAGAAGTCACTAGAGGTGTAAATAATATACCATGATGCTTATGAATACATAATAGGCGTCTCTAATGCATGTGTTGTAAATAATATAGTGTTTTGGTTGTGTCATACATGAAATTTAGTGATTTTATAGTCTAATTTTGTCAATTCGAATTTCTTATTTATTATTGCAGCTGCTCATTGTATTCAAAATTCTAAAACGGTCAACTCATTTGTCAATACGTCCATTTTTTGTCATTTCAAATTGTTATTTGATATTGTCATGGCTCATTTGTTGTATTCAATTTTCCTAAGCGGCTAACTCATTTTTCGATTGAACAAAATTATATCGCCGCGTCAATTGAATATTTTATTTATTATTGTCGTTGTTCATGAGTTGTATAAAAAATCTTGTACCGCCAAACTCATTTTTCGGTTAAACTAAATTATATAACAATTAACTTCTTTACAAACTCATAGGTTGAATTAATTTATGTATGGCACGGGCGTTACACTAGTAGCTATTTGGTTTCCAAGTGTCTTCCTTCCTAAAGGTATTATTGCTTCCTTTTTAATCTATCTTATAACTGTTTCGTTTTGCCTAAGAAACATTAATTTATCTGCATATGGAAAAAGGAAAAAGAAACTAATTGAGCAATTTATAAATTCACAAAAGAGAGTTATTCGCAAATTTGTTATCAAACAAGTCGGTCCTTGTGAGAATTCAAGGGTTATTAAGCAAACGAATGATCTTGAATATTAGTCAACTTCTAAGACATTTCTAGAAATTATTGAGTTGGGTTCAACATTTCAGATTCACATGTACTACACTCAGAAATCCGTTAACATAAAAGCAAAATCTCACAACACAGCATCCAATGCCAAGAAAATAAGTATCTTCTATGCAACCCTTAACTGTGAAACGTACATGCCTCATGAAAACCATTTTCACAAATTAACTAGGTCCAATTAGTTAGGGAAGACAGAGGGGGACAGGATTTATTAGTAAATCTGTCACGTGATTTATCATCTCCTTGTCTGGTTTACCTTGCCAATCCTTGTTGGAGCTATAAAAAAAATGTGATGCTCGAGCAAAGTTAAGGCATGCACTGAGAAACGGTTGGGAAATTGTCTCTGGATATTGAGGAGGATACAAGTAATATTCTTCGTTTATCTTCTTCCATGTTTCATTTATCAGACCCTCAATATACGCCCTCGCAACCCTTTCAGAAGCTCCAGTTTCATTCATATAGCATTGTAGAGCTTTCATGTTATCTCCTCTAGCCAACTCCGCCTGCATATATCATATCACGTGATTAACCAAGTGAAAATCTTCGCAACCATCGATACATTAAGCCTATGCAATAATATGATAATCAACTGACATAATACCCGTTCTAAACTGCATATTAACAAGGAAAAACTGTTTCCAAAATCCTTTATTTCTTAAATATGACAATTGCAAATCTAAAAACTCTACCAAGCCATGCAAGTCGGGGATATGTGAGATAATGCATATATATACTAAATACAGGGTTCAAATGTGTTACCGATGAAGTTGCTAAATCATTTATCAAACGAGAGACGGTGCAGCTACAACGTACGAGGTCCGTAAAATCGTCTATGTAATGAAGAGCATCCTTGCAAATGGTGGGTGTTGTGAGGAAGTAAGTTACAAGGAGCAGAAGATGTCCAGAAATGGAAACAGAGGCAAGAGGAAGGTATTCATTCATCAAGGTGGGCTTGTATCCCTCGCGATACCATTTGGCCTCTTGCAGATACGACTTGCACAATCTCGCCCACTGCAACCACCAAATCAAACGTTTTGTCGTTTACGTAAGTGTTTAATTGTATTGTATATGTATATATAGAGTACTATATCTGCACATTAAAATACAAAGGAGGCTAGAATTGAGTTTTACAGCGTTGCTTAGGTAGGGGAGAACGTTGAAACGTGTCTCTTCGAGTGTCCAAGAAGCTATTTCGTTGCTAGTGTTGTAAATAGCAAGGAAGCACCACCTCATTGCTTCTGGAAGTTGATCGATTCCGCTAATCTCCCATCTGTTCACCACCATATATTAATCTCGATTTTAAGTAATTTGAAGCTCGATCACCGTACTCTACGGGCTAATCAATGGGACGTGTTCGTTCGTACGCACACGCGCATAAAGCCCAACACATAAATCAATAAAATTTGTTAGAATATAACTTCTCACATCTAAAGTTTGGACATAACCTGTCTAGTATATAAATTTGATGAGCTATTTCTTTTATTATCAATTGATTTTAGGATGGAATTCCATGTGCTAGGTCTATTGTGCCTGTGCACTCGTGTCCGCTGACAATGGGTGTTAAGTACGCCGTTCATGTATAGTCGTATATAGTGATTTTTTTTCACTCAAGTTTCAATGTGGAATAGCTTTTTATCACCACACGCCCCCTCAACCTATAACTGATCTGGTCAAGTTTCAATGTGGAATAGCTTCTTTTTTCCATGAAATAGCTTTTTAAAATTTAATATAATGTGATTGTGCCTTTCTTTTTCACAATGTGTATTTATTTTATATTATATGTGCATTATTCTCATTATCTAATTCAATTGTTCGTTCAGAGTTGTTTCACTCCCTATTATACACACACATTTATATAGTATTTAATTGAACAAATTAACAATATGTACGTACCGGTCAACTAGATCAGTAAAAATCTCTAGTTCTTCAACGGTGCCATAAACGTCGTACGTATCATCCACAGCAGTAACCAAACACGCGACTTTGGTATTCATTTCTCTGTAGTTGTGATACTGTGGATCTTCCACAAAACCCAAAATCCACAGGTAATGCTCCAATAGCCTATCTCTCATATATGGCAACTTCCTTGGTAGCTCCAAACCCGTCCACCACCTAATTGATTATCATATATATAATTCATTAAGTTCCAAACGAATTCAATCATTACGGCTTAACATTCATTAAAAATCAAGGCTTGTTACGTCACAATATTTGATCGAAGTTTAAGAAGAAATCTATATATATATGAATGAATTCATACTATGTTTTTAATTTATGAAACAGAAGAATGTGTATACTTAGATACCTTACTAGTCGTTTGATCTCTTCTTTGTAAGCAGACTGAAGTAGATTGTAGTCCAGTTTTGCCAACCTAATTAAAGTAGGATGCAATGTTTGGTCATGGTATGCCTCAATGGACCATCTGGCCTTTAGCGTCGGAAATCTCCAGTGCAACGGAATATCCAACGCTTGTTGCACCTCCTTGGCCCTGTTTCCTCCGAAGTTCTGCACTTGTTCTTTCAAGTGTTTAGTTGCAAAAGCCCTTGCCTCATCTAAGCTTTCGTCTCCTTTCCATGCTATAAATGTGGCTTCATATAAACTCAATAACCCCTTTACATCCTCTGACCAAACTTTGCTAAACTTACCCGACTCGTCCTTGAATTTCTTGGACCTACCCACTTGTTAATTAGTAATTACCACAAATTTACACTCTAACTCTTATATTCTACTTTCCTTATATTCTCTCTTGTAAAAACCGTATATCGATAAACATTTATATAGAACACGTGACGTACGTCTATTGTTAATTATGTTTTGTATAATCATATTACATTGCTGACGTATATTAATGCTAGTTCACGACTATTGCGCAATTATATTTACTAAAGTAGTGGAGTTTTGTTATAGAGTTGATGAAATGTATATGGTGCGGATCGACGTGCCTTCAGAAATGAAATATCCATGCTGCCTTAGCATCCTGAACCTCAGAGCAGTTGCATAGAGGTCTTCTGGGTATTTGTTGGTATCATCACCACAATGTTGATAAACCATTTCGACTGAATACTTGATTTCTTGTTGAAAATGGCGTTGTAAGCCGAGCCTTTCAATGGCATCAACTAACTTCAGTCGGTTTAAAGACTTGATCGAGGAGTGCCTCATCAGGTCTTTGACCTCCGCTATCATCTTCTCCCTTTGCTCCCCATGCTTCTCCACCTATATATAATCATACGCACAAATCAATTTGTTAATAAATCGTACACATATACCGTGTCATATGGTTAATATATATACGTATAGAATGCAGATCTGGTAAAAATACATCTTAAAATGAGGACTCCTCTATTAAAATGCAAACTGGTGCACAATATGGAGAAAGTACACAATGCACTTGTAATCTCATGCATATATATTTGGGTGCACAACTGGTTTCCTTCATTGATCCACCGGAATTCCGACATTGACCATCGTTGACCGGACGTTGATCGACCATTGACCGATCGTTGACCGACCCTTGACCGATTAGTACACTTGCTTGTGCATCATGTTATGAATACTTGTGCACACCATTTAAATAAAACACTAGTGTACAATCAAATAAAATACAAATACACAATGTCATAAATAGTTGTGCACCACAGTTCATGTGTTTGTGCAGTGAGAAGATTCATGTGTTTGTGCACTCCATTGTATTTATAAAAATACAAGTACACTACTCTATAAAAATCAGGTGGACAATTCAATATAATATGATGCACTTTTCAATAGACTTTGGTGCACAAACTCATACAACTTGGTGCACGAACATTGTGTACTGCTATTGTACTTAGAAAAAAACAAATTCATTACTCAATAAAATTTTGGTACACAACTTCACATATTTTGGTGCACTTTTCAACAGACTTTGGTGTACAAATTCGTACAACTCGATGCACAAGACTAATTCGCATTTTAAGAGAAATTCTACAACTTTTACCATATCCGTTTAATTATATATGTCATATATATATATATATCATATATAGTAGCATAAAGCAGCTAGTGTATTTTATATATATATGTATACATACTGTGAAATCCTGGGTCGGAAGAGATCCAAGAAGGCCGTAATTCCATGAGCTAGGATCGAAATCTGCTGAACGCCTAGTTGAAGGTGTAATGGGGTTGCTCAAACCATGCTCTCTGAGATGGCATCGCAATGTTGTTGGTAGTGGTACGTGAGCTTTTGTCGCGTAAGATCTCCTTAATTCAAGAAGAGAGAGATGGTAGTTTGAGCATAGTACACCGGAAACTGAAACTTGTGATAAGGAAGATAGGCTTCTCATTTTTTTTCTTGAAGAAAAGTTCTCTCTTTTTCTTCTGTTGATTTAGCCAATTTATAAGAAAATGATGTTTAAGAATAAGCCAACCTATTATTTATGGTCCAAAAATAATCTTGCAATTGAGTCAAGTAAACGGATCTGGTGAGAATTATTCTTAAAATGCGAACTTTTTTTATAATACGAACTCATGCACAAGTCTTGTGCACCTAGTTGTACGAGTTTGTACATCAAAGTATGTTGAAAAGTGCACCAAAATATGTGAAGTTGTGCACCAGAATGTTATTGAGTAGTGCACTTGTTTTTTTCTAGGTACAATAACAGTGCACAATGTTTGTGCACCAAAGTCTGTTGAAATGTGCACCATAATATGTTGAATTGTGCACCCGATTTTTATTAAGTAGTGAACTTGTATTTTTTTAAATGCAATGGAGTGTACAAATACATGAACCTTCTCAATGCACACACATATGAACATTTATTTATGACATGGTGTACTTGTATTTTATTTAATTCTACACTTGTATTTTATTTAAATGATGCACAATTATTTCCAACATGATGCACAAGTATTCATAACATGGTGCACATCCAAAGTGGTGCACAAGCTAGTGCACTGACCGGTCAAGAGTCGATCAACAGAAGGTCAACGATCGGTCAACGGTGGTCAACACCAGAGCTCTAGTGGGTCAATGGGAGAGACCACTTGCGCACTAACGTAGTGCACAATGGTGCACCCAAATATGTCTGCATGCGATTGCAAGTGCATTGTACACTTTCTCCCCTTGTGCACCTTGTTGTACAAACTTGTGCACCTTGTTGCACAAACTTGTGCACCAAGGTGGGTAGATTTTCTTCCTTCATATTTTCCATTATTTGGATTTTAATCAAACATGATTTTTCAATTTTCAGAAAATACAATTTTCATGACATAATTTCGCATGAATTAATTTCCTATAAATTACACTTCATTTATTCAACGAAACTAGCACAAGGTGATAGTGAGTAGCAATGGTGGTTTATGGAAAGGAAAATGGAGAGTTAATATTAAAAGACATTGAGTGACAAAATCGTAAAAATGACGTACTTTCTTTCTACACCACGCGCAACAAGAAGATTTTTAATCCCACCAGTCAACTGCCCACCCCGACTGACTGTTGTGATATGATCACTAACTTGGTCACCAGAGGCATCCTCACCAAATGGAACCTTTTTGACTCCTCATCGATGGCTTGGCTTCGCACGATTAAGATTATGTAATTCGTTGCCCTTCGGTTCCTTTTGGTTTGTATCCCTTTTGTGGGAGCTTTTGTATCTCCTCCCCTGTCTGTATAACGCTCGAACTCCCCCCTCCCCCCCCCCCCCCTTTTATTAGTGCTTTTGGTCGCTTTATAAAATTTAACTCTTTCAAAAAAAAAAACAGTTTTTGTATGCCTCCAAGTGGCGCCAGCTGCGGGCGCACCAACGCAATTATTTTTTAAATGAGTATGATTGTATGAAATTTCGGACCAAGACCAATTGGATGTTAGAGTAAACCTTTAACTAACTAAACTAGAACAATGTTGTAATATATTTTGAAACTTTTTCTTATTTAAGCCCACTAAGGCCTAGATTATTGTAAAATTAACAGGTTGTCAATGAATCAATATGATTTCTGTGACTCTTAATAAAATATTATATTGTTATATATGGTAGTCAAATAAAGTATCGAATTTCTACCAAACGCATGATTTATCTGAATACCATATATAATATTAACATATTTTAAAATATTTCATTATAATAAAATGTTTTAATGTTATTTATGATATTCAGATCAAGTACGTAGCAGACACATGATTTATATGAATACTATGTATAACAATAAAATATGTTATTAAGAGTCAAATAAGCCATTTTGGTTAATTGGTTGTCGGTTAATTTTAAAACAATCTAGACCTTAATGGACTTAAATAAAATAAGTTTCAAAATATATTACAAAATTGTGCGGTTAAGTTGGTTAAAAGTTTAATCTAACACCAAATTGGTCAAAATATCATTAGTGCATGTATTAAAAGTGCACATTTTAGCTAAAGTACATGTTTAATAGGAGTGCATATTCGGTACCCAAAAAATTAAAATTAAGAAATAGAAATTTTAAAAAAATCATATTTATAATTTTTTCATTCCATAATTTTAATCCTCGCTAGCTCTCCATTTTTTAATTCAAATGTCATCCTAGCTCCTACATGTTAACCCTAACACCCCTTCTCATAGGATTCAAACCAAATTTAAATTAATAATCCCTATTTAACTATTGAAATATACGTTGAACAAAAGAAATATATGAATATAAGTAAGATTGCGTTTATTTATAAAATTACAGCGAACCTTCTCTCACACACCCCTCATTCTCCAAGGACAAGGATCTTGGAAAGCTTGTCCATGGCGGATGAGAGGTCTGTGAGCAGGGAAAAATGTAAGATTTTGGTTTAGCGGGGGTTAAAATTTCGAAGAGTAAAATATAAATGCTCACTAAATATTTTCAAGTGAAATTATTTTGTTAACCTGATACCATTGGGCTAAATGCAGAAACCCTACAACGATAATGGGAAAACTATATTATCCCTCCCAATTCGAACGAGAAAAACTGTACCACGCTTAGTTTAGATATTGCGAATAAAAAGTTCAATCAATTTTTATTTTTCTTAATGATAAGATATTTTAGCTGGTGGATAATAAAATATTATATACACTAAATCTACCATTTAACTTACACAACCAACCCTAATTTCAAATAATAAAGCCTAACCTCGAATGAAATTCTGCTCAAAATTGATCCAAAAGTTACGCAATTTAAACAAATTTTATCATTATTGACTACTTTCTTTGCGTATTTTCAAAGAATTTGTATAAAATTATTAATTTCATAATTTTAAATCGATAAACCCTAAATTTAGAAAATTATAACACATATAAGGATAAATATAAATGCCATAGTGTATATTTTATTGAAGGACTTGTGTGTAAAGTTTGTGTAAACTTGTGTTTTTTTAGTATCTAGCTAGGTCCGTCCATGTATGTAAGAGAGGCGGTTTACACTAATTAGGTCCGTTCATGTATGTGAGAGAGGCGGAATTCATTACAAATTATAATGAATCAATATGATTTTGGTTGCTAGTGTTTCTGTCGAAAATTGTTGTGTTACGAATTGCGATGGTTCAAAAACCCCATGAAAATGGATTCTTAGTTAAACTGTACGTTAATTAATCTCATCTACATAGCCACGTCAGTCAGCGACGAATCCAGGAATTATTTAAAGAGGGGTCATAAAATCGTTTGTGAAAAATTATATAATGTTAACACAAATATTTTGATAAGAAAGGTAAATAAAGAGAAAATAAATGACATAAATTATTATTTATTTGGAAAAATAAATAAATTAAAAGATGGAAAGTGGCTAGTGGGGGACTTGAACCACAAACCTTTGCCATTATACTCTTACTCTATGACCATTTGAGCTAACAACTCTTTCTATTACCATACAAAACACATAAACATATATATTTAACTAAAATTTTAAAATATTTATATATAACTTTGTCCAGGAGGAGGGGGGTCATTGGACCCCCAATGACCCCTCCTGGATCCGCCTACGCAGTGGTGTATCTAGGAGCAAGGAGGGGCGGCTGCGAGATATAGTTCTACTAGTTTTTTTATAAGGTAAGAATAGTTTTTACTAGTTTAGTTTCGTTCCGTGCACCGTTTATATAAAATTTCATAGTAATACTTTTATATTAATTAATTTAAATAATATATATAATTAGTGACAATATAAATGAAACTAAGATAAATTTGATAACATACAAAATTTCTATCTATAATCAATTAACAAAGATCGATGTGATTCCGTACATATATAAAATGTTGAATCAGGTCCAATACATACCTAGAAATAAATGAATTGAAATAAACTTGAATAGAATATGACTAATAAAATGGAAAAATTAAAACATAATGTTAAAAAAATACATAATATATTCTATCTAATATGGAAATCAGAATAATCAATACGATGAAAAGGAAATCATGTCATATCTAAAATATTTTATATCATAATAATTGAAAGAAAAAGATAATTTATAATGTGACATGATGTGGAGTAGACATGTGACAATAAATGACGTAATGCAATGTCCAAACGACAAGTGGTCTTAGCTAGGTCGTTAATATTATATAGTAGATTAGACATCAAGTCTTCAAACCAATCATATAAATGGATAACCTTTTAAATATAAAAATATAAAGGTGTAACAAAGCAGTTAAAAGATATGATAATACATAGTCCCTTAATAATATTGTTCCACAAACAATAAATATGGACTTATTTTTTTGAGATATTTGAACATTATTAATTTAATCAACACGTAAATTACCCGAGTATATATAATATATCACTTAGAAGAGATATTGACGACTAGATTGAATTTTAAATCTAGAAAAGAAATTGAAATAAGAAAAATGAATTTTGATTTGGATATTGTACTGGCAAATAAATATTATTTAAAAAAAATGCATGACATTTGATATGAGTTTTAGTTTATTTGGGAAGTATTCGTTGTAGAATGCATGTTTCTTAATCTTTGATTAGATATGTATTATTTCAACTCTTTTTTTTTTACAGAAAGTCGTTATAGCCATTTTTTTTGACATATCATAAGTAAAATGAGTAATGAGTTAGTAGTGTCAAAAAAATTTCGGGGTAATTAAGAACCATGAGCTAAAATGAAAAATTACGAAATTAAAAGAAAAAATCAATCATAAATTTGATATCCTAAATTATTTTTAGATATTGTATTTTGAATCTCATATCGAATATCTTTTTAATTACTTTTAAAAAAAAATTGTTATAACCAAAACTCTTGATCATTGATTTTCTATAATTTTATTTAGTTTACAATAATATCCATAAATATGTAGCAATTACTTACCTCCATGCTTACCTCGACTTTCTATAACTATTATCACTATTAATATTTGTTGTAAATATGTTCCTATATACGATCTTCAAATAATCTCACTTTTAAAAAATACAAAAGTACTTGAATTGTTGTGTTTCAGCTAATGGCTATTGCAACTTTGGATTTTTTTTGTCAATTCAAAAGGTCCAAAGTCTTTACTGAGACAAACACCACGACAAACCAAGGATTCCAAGACGGTGATGTGGCAGGAGATGTACAGATCGGCGCTTACCAGTGATGGCATGACAATGGTGATAAATGAGATTAGTCATGGAGGGACAAAATATCGACGCTCACCAAAGATGGCGGTTGAGCTGTGAAAGAGGTGAAAAAAGAGGCAATGACTAGTCCGGTGTTCTGGATAGTCTGTTTTAAGAAGACACACATGGAGAACAATCCAAAATTTTTTTGGCAAGAGAAGATAAGTCCAATTCTGAGTTGATTAGTGTTTTGGAAGTTTTGAATTGGTAATCATCAGTGATTGATTTGTATTTAAATTAGGAAAATATTATTGCTAGATTTAGGATAAAGATCTTTGATATATTATTAAATTTATTTAAGAATAGTCAAAAAAGGAGAAAATGAGATGTTGCAGTTTTAATGAGGGGTGCCTTGTGACGTAGTTAGGTATATATATAGTAGATTCAAAAATAAAGTGAGTGGGATATCATTTTTTATGTGCGCCGATATAAATTAATCAACTGGTAGCGGCGTTTGACGCAGTGATAGCTGTAGCGGTGAAAAAAGTGGTTGAAACTAACTTAAATCGAAATGCACATGAGAATATCATTGAAAAAGTAGTGTTTCAAACACTACTAAATATTAATAGCTACCTTTATCGCTAGTTGTCAAACACTCTTATTTTTTAAAAACATTAAACGTTATCTCAAACACTAATTTTTTGGCTTTACCAGATTCAGTTTACATGGTGAGCATAATTTTTTTCATGTTACTTTCTTACCGGGTAAAAGATCATTTATGTACTAGTGACAAATATGATATCCGATCGACTTGTCCGTTAGAAAGTAGCAGACAAATATGATGGTTTAATCATATATTATGTAGTAGCAGGAATCCGAACTACACAAAGATTTGATGAAGAGGCGGATGATTCTTGCGAAGAACGCTTCAGATGCCCTTGACTAGTGAATCTGCAATCAAGAACACAAAACAGGAGGGTTGGATCTCCCCTAACGCCCTTCCGACGCTCAAGTCAGACAAAAGATCTCAAAATTCTAATGGTGACTGCCCAAGAGAAAAAAGAACATAGGAAGAAGAAAGAGATGTTAGGTTTTTTAGGATACTTATTATCTGGGCTTTCCTTGTAGCCTTCATAATGTGCCTATCACTTAACAAACTCATTTACTACCTTTTAATCAATAAATGTTGCATCATTAATTATCTTTTATTTTCCTTCCATAATTAATTGCTTCTTTAATTGAGAAAATAACTAATTAAAATAATTGTGGAAATATATATTTTCCTTCATCATTTTGCCCCTCGGTTCTTCGGAGCTATGGTGGGTCCGATGAACCGAAAGTTGGACTAGACAGACTTTATTTCTAGTTGGAAAGTCGAGAGTGCCGCACGGCCCTTGCGGTAAAAAATGCACGGTCGTGCGGTCTTTGCTGGCATAACTTGGCTGAAAAGACGAGAGCACCGCATGAATTGTGCGGTAAAATGCATAGCCGTGCGGGCGGTGATTCGATTTCTAGGAAAAAAATCGAGAGCATCGCGCAGCCTGTGCAGTAAAACGCACGACCGTGTGGTCTACGCTACAATTTTTGGCTGAAAAGCCGAGAGCACCACACGGCCTGTGTGGTAAAAACGCACGGCCGTGCATGTAATACCCCTCATTTTTTTTAATAAGGGTAATTGGGTAATTTCCAAACCCTCGTCAATTATTCGAGACGCGTTTGATAAAATTCGGAATTTCTGTATCGTGTATGATCTCTGTAAAATTCCCTGAACCTTGGAATTGACATTCGACGTATTTTCGGGGCTTAGAATATTCGTTCGGGTACAAGCATATTTAACCCGGGGTTTAGAACCCATGCCCATACCTCCTCCCGGGCAAAAGGCGCGAAAAGGGGAATTTTCGCGACCGCGGTAGAGCCATCGCGATCGCGGAATAAGCGTGCACTGGAGAGCTGGGAAAAGGAATTTTCCGCGACCGCAAAAAAGTCACCGCGATCGCGGAAAACGCCCAGCGTCGCCCTTCGTCTTTCTTCCACGTGGCGTTGATGCACTAGTTGGGTTGTCGGTTGATGGAGCCTTCTTTCCCTATAAAAGGAGGGGAGGAGAGCCTCCGACTTCACTCACATCCCGACCTCTCTCTCTCCCAAGGTGCTTGTCGCCGGAGTTCGAGCTTTCACCGGAGATTTCGAAGTCGTCGCCGGAGCCTTCACCAAGGGTTGTAGCGGCCCCGGAGTAGTGCATTGGAGGCGCAAGGTGGCCAGAAGTCGAAGCCACCGCGAATCGAGCGCCAAGGAGTCGTCGCCGGTGAGTTCCTCGTCATTTTGGGTCGCCGGAGTTTATGTCCGCGACCGCGGACATGAACTACCGCGACCGCGGCAGTGACAAGGTCGGCCGCGTCCGCGGCCGCTGCCTTTGTCACTCACGGACATTCGTCCTCGATGACCGCGACCGCGGCAGTGCCGACCGCAATCGCGGATTGCCTGGGCAATCGCGATCTTGGCTTTGGGCATGCCGGTCTCGGGCGGGACTTTCGTCCTTTCGTTTTCGTTCGTTCTTTCTTAGATTCGTACATTTTATTGTCGAATCTAACCTAGGGTTTCGTTGTGGGTCATTTCCGTAGGAATCTGTAATTCGACTTCCGTACCCGTTCCGGACCCAGAAACCCGTCGTTGATCAATCGTTCGTCTAATCTAAGGCAAGTGGCGGTTCGCTCTGTAACACCCCCAAATCTGAACCCATTTGGAAAGGTATTACCGCCAGTGACCCCAGTGTTCCTTACCGAGATCACCCAAGGCTTTACCGGATTAAATACAATTTAAGGCATACAATGATACATAATGATCAAAGTATCCGAATCAAAACATCAATCAAACGAAACATGAGTTACGGGATTACAACCCAATCCCGAATAGGCCAAACACAGAGTTCAAACAAAGTACAGCGGAAGACTAATAAAAGATTTTACAAACAGGGTTGTGATCGTAATGATCACATGCCCAAGGATCTCAACCTGATTAAAAGCAATTATTAAAACATCCAAAAATAACCGTCGTCTTCATAGTCAATCTAGTCTCCTCAAATCTTCACTCTATCTGATGTGCCGAATCGAACGGATGACACCAGCCCACATGCGGAGAACAATGTTCGTGGGTTAGTCTACTTGAATAGACTAGCAAGGGTAAAAAGTAGAATGGTTCGAAGCAGTTGTATTAGGTTAGACTCTTCGTCCCTCGAATGATAATCGAGTACGCTTGTCAACCACCATACTCCTACTGGAATAAACAAGAGGTATGCACAAGAGAAGATTCTGGAAGACTGAATCTTCACAGAAATCCACTCGAAATGAGACCCCAAGAGATTGAGTCTTTAATGAAATATGACAAATCTGGAATGATTATAGGATCATACAACAATGATTTAAAAGTTGACTGAGATGCTTCGGTTCACGACCAACCTCATCGCCTACAGCGAATCCAGATTGGAAAGAGAACGTACTATGATCAGAGTCGAGACGAGTGTTCCTAGCTGCACTATAACTTAGTTGCACTACTCGCCCAAGGTATTTAATCATGTGCACTCGGGCACTTATCTTATTTAATTCCAAAACGAGCATTACGTTATAAGCTTTTACATCTCCACACAAGAGATATCGGATCTCCTCACAAGAGATATCGGATCTCCTCACAAGAGTTATAGAAGGGATGAACCCTGAAAGATTTAGCACTAGCGAAGTACGCCTATCCTGTGAAAGGGTATGGTCATGACCAAAGAGAAAGTACTGGGGATGAACCACCAAGTACCAGTTATAAAGAAATAGCTAAACCCCCTCAAGGTACATAGCGTTCCTAGCCACTAGTGCTAACTAAACAGTATAACACAACAACAGTTACTGGATAAATCCACATAAAGGCCCGAAAGGCGATCACAGATAATAGCGTTGTTCTAACAGATATACAACCTATTATATGATTTTCAAAACAGTTTATCAAAACCGTTTCCAGACAAACAGAATATTCATTCCAAATTAATTACTCAGATAAACTACTGATAATTAATGTAAATATGGAACGAATGAGCAAGAGCGAACCGCCACTTGCCTTAATCCGCAGAATAGTCTAGAGACGTCACTGGATTCCGGGCTCGACACGGTAGTTCCGACAGCACAACAACCTTCGAGTCGACCCATAAAAGGAACCCTAAGTTAGATCCGACATAAACAGTACGAATCTAAACACGGCGAAAGAACACGAAAGGAAAGACGCCACGACGACAACCAACCAAGCCAAAGCCACGTAGGCTTTCTGGGCTCTGGCGGCGGTCGCCGTGAAGAACACGGCCGACTGAAACGAGAGAAATCTCACCCCAAAACACGAGCGGTTTGGCCTCCTTCGACTGGCTTTGGCTTCTAACCTCCAAGGCTAACCAGAAGCTTCACAAAGGCACTCTGGAAACACACCACAACACCTCCGGCGAGCACAAGAAAACCGACGAAACTCAACTCACTTTGAGGGAGAATTTTGGCAGCGATTCGGGGTTGTAGATGACCCAAAACCCATGCCCAAGCTCCTCTATATATAGGCAAACCCCAAGGAGTACCCAGCAAACCCTAAGACACGGCAAACGATGCAACGGCGCGCCTCGAACGACGCCGGTGACCGACGGGCAATGCCCACTGGACAATCACGGCGGTCGCCGTGATTTTGCCTACGGCGGGCACGCAGCGGTCGCCGTAAATGCGGCGGTCGCCGTCGCTAGGCCTGTCGCGGCCAGCTAGAAGCTGACACACTGACTTCTCGGGCCCAACCACGACGGTCGCCATTTCTGAACGGCGGTCGCCGTTTCTCCCTTTTTCCCGCCCATTCAGCTTTGAACGAACCTGACGTTAAACCGGGATAAAAATTATCGTACGCGAATGACAATTAAACTCCAAGGCATGATGTCTGTATATTATTTCACTGAGAAAAATATTACAGATACAGAGCACATTACAGAATGTCTCAAGCTACCTGAATTAAATCCGACGTACACAACGGGTACTCGGGAAAATTCCATAATTCCCAAAATAACCTTACAAAATTACGGGGTATCACATCACCTCCCCCTTAAAAGAAGTTTTGACCCCGAAACTTGGCCGAAAAACAACTCGGGAAAGTGTCTGAGCATCTCTTCCTCGGTTTCCCAAGTAACTTCCTCAGTCCCAGACCTGGACCACATAACTCGTACCAACAGTACGATCTCGTTGCACAGTCGCTTCACACGACGTTCGAGAATACACACTGTCATCTCCTCTCAAGAACCATTTGCCTGAATCTCGACGTCCTTATAGCTCAGCCTACGAGACTCATCTTGGCACGGATATCCTTAGCAATGATACGTGGAACACATTATACACTGGGTATGCCGATGGCGACAATGCCAAACGGTACGTTAGAGATCTTACTCTATCCAAAATCTTGAATGGTCCCATGTAGCGAGGGTTAAGCTTCCCACGCTTACCAAACCTGAAAACATCCTTGGGTGGCGATACTGTGACAAGTACCTTGCCACCAACCTCGAACTTAACACTTTAATGCTTCTGATCTGCGTAAAAATTTTGTCGACTCTGAGCGGTCAACAACCTCTGTCTACTCAGAGCAATGTTCGAAGTTGTCCTTTCGACCAACTCTGGTCCAAGTAGAATCTTGTCGGCGTACTCAACCCAACAAATCTGAGATCTACCTCTGTGACCATACAAAGCTTCAAACGGAGCCATCTTGATTGTAGCATGCCAGCTATTATCGTACGCGAGCTCAATCACACTTAGACTGTCTTCCCAGCTAGTCGGATGATTGAGTACGTATGCTTCTTAGCATATCCTCCAGGGTCTAGATGGTCTTTCAGACTGACCATCTGTCTGAGGATGAAACGCTGCTGAATCATAATTCAGTTCCCATGGCCTTGTGAAGTTCTTGCCATAAACTTGACATGAATCGGCCATCTCGATCCGATACAATGATCTTAGGAATGCCATGTAACGGACAATCTCCTGGTGGAAACTTCTGCTGACCTCTGGGTTACCCAAGTAACCTCAGTTTCCAACGCAAACACTATTGCTGCTAGTTCTAGGTCATGTGTTGGTTAGTTTGCTTCATAGGTTTTCAATTGTCTAGATGTGTATGCAATAACCTTGCCCCTCTGCATTAAAGACACATCCTAACCCATTTCTCGAAGCATTAACTATAGACCATATAGCCATCATTCTTTCTGACAATGCCAAAACTGGTGCATAAGTCAGACACTGTTTCAACTTCTTGAAAACTGATCTTGCACTTGTCATCCCAAACAACTTCTTGTTGCCCTTGCGGAACAGACTGGTCATAGGTGGAGTGATCTTAGAAAAATCCTTCCATGAACCGTCTATAATGCTCAGTAAGCTCTGGGAAACTATGCACCTCACTCACACCCTGAGGCCGCTTCCAAACAACTACTGATTCACTCTTCTGGGGAATAACCATAACCTCATTCTTATTGATCACATGGCCTAAGAAAGCCACTTCTAGATCCAACAATCGCACTTAGCCCACTTTGCGTACAACCGACTTGGTCTAAGGACCGATAAAGCAATCCACAGATGTTCCCTGTGAGCTTCCTTGCTCGGGAAAATATCAAAATGTCATTGATGAAGACCACTATGAACTTATTCAAGTACTGGTCTA
The DNA here is from genome assembly GCA_027886185.1 of Rheum nobile. Lineage (NCBI taxonomy): Eukaryota > Viridiplantae > Streptophyta > Magnoliopsida > Caryophyllales > Polygonaceae > Rheum > Rheum nobile. Next base: position 5,141,927 of record WOAB01000135.1, read on the forward strand.
AAACATCGATGCACTAGGTTCAAGAAAACTGCTAAAGCATTTGTAGATCCAGATGGCATGACTATAAACTCGTAGTAACCATCTATCGTCTGAACGCAATCCTCGGAATATCATCCTCACGAATCCTGAGCTGATAAAAAAAACAGATCTCCGGTCGGTCTTGGAGAAACTTTTGCTCCCTGTAGTTGATCCAACATATCATCACTCCTTGGCAACAAATACTTGCTCTTGATCGTGACTTTATTCAACTTTCGAAAGTCAAAATAAAGTCGAAACGGTCCATCTTTTATTTTGACAAATAAAACTAGGGCACTCCTACTCAAGGTGATGCACTCAGCTTTATATAACTTTTGTCAAGAAGATCCTTGAGTTGCTTCTTCAACTCTTGCATTTCAACAGGAGCCATCCGGTACGGTGCCTCATAGATTGGCGTGGTACACAGCTCGAGATCAATTGCAAACTCCACGACACGATTCGGGGTATCTAGGAATATCTTCTGGAAAGACACCCGTAAATCCTCTAACCACAGAAATATCAAAAACTGAAGTCGATCACTGCCTTGTGACGCTTCCGTCAATCCATACCGAAAATAATTATCGTATGGGACCATGGTTATTTAGGTCAAATCGCTTTGAATTTCTTACCCTTGATGGTAATCGACAATCCAACAAACGATTGGTTCCCACTAAATGGTCACCATCTTGGACCAGCCCACTACATGGTTCACAGACGACTCACTAGTGGCTCCGAGCCCAGGCCCAACCATTACCAGCGTCCACTGTTGCCATGAGCCGATGTCCATACATCTCAACCCATCCTTGGTAGCTCCACCTAATTAATAGGCAGCCATCTCCTAAGAGGTTGTTGGTGAGTCTCGAACACGAGACTTTACCCCACTAACAAGCAATGAAACATTAACTTGGTATAAACCAAAGGTTCATATATAAGAAGAGTTACAACAAAAGGTTCACAACCTCGTTGCACACACAACTTACCACCATCCAAAATTAAAGTCTGGGTAGCACCCACATCAACAACACATTAACAACAGTAGTACAAAATACTTTAAGCAAATGGAGCATCGGGTCCATCCGCCTCACGCATCACGTAAAGGAGTTGACCTTGGCTTCCTGAAGCCACTGGGGCTTTCCCTTTGTTTCTCGCAGTTGTCTGCATTGAAGGACTAGGGGCTTCCACCGGACTGAACCTGGGTTGGTTGTTCTGATTAACCGATCCCTGCTGTGATTCAGCTCCTTTCCCATTCCTCAGCTGACAGAACGCCTGCATATGACCCTCCTTTTCGCAGCCAAAGCACGTCTTTTTGTCCTTCAGACATTCATTGCTCTTGTGCCCGTGCGTACCGCAGCTGTAGCACTGAATCGGATTAATGCCTTGGCCAGAACGTTGCGTAGACCCATCATGAGTCTTATCCGTTCTTGCTCGGCCAGATTTGGCAAAATCTGATGGTGGCGCGGGGCGTTTGAACCCACTTGCCTGAGGCTGGTACTGCACTTGCCTCTGGCTGTTACGCTTCTTGGTCGACTCCTCCAGAGTCACCTCCAGCTTGTAGGCTGTATCCACATACTGCTCCAGAGTAGAGCATGTGTGGTGCACCATCATCGGCTTGATGTCTGGACTCATCCACTCCTGGAAATACCAGATCTTCTGTGCCTCACTGGATATCTCAGGTCCAGCGTACTGCATTAGATGATTGAATTTGGTTGCAAGCTCGGTCACCTTCAATCCATCCGTTTGCGGATACAGAAACTCCTTGTGTTTCTCCTCCCTCATAGCACGAGAGAAGAAACGATCAGTCATCTTGGTCTTAAACATAGACCAGGTCAATACCGGGCTATCAGCTAAGCCGGTACTCTCCCACCATTCGCTGGCTTCTTCCTTTAACTAAAGAGAGGCTATATGCACCTTCTCAGCTTCAGTGCACTCAACATTGCGGAATAGCCGCTCCATATGGGAAAACCAATGAGCCACTTTGACTGGCTCTCCTTTCCCATCGAAGCTGTCAGGCCTCATGGAGTTAATGGCCTTCAGCGCTCATCCATACTCTCCTCTATCCCTGATCACACCTCCCTGTAGCACATGGTTCTCTTGTTCCTCAAACCTCGGAACTTCTGGAGGTACTGGCACTCCTTGTGCCTGATGCACATTCGGGCGTAACGCGTCGGTAATCGCTTGCATGACGATTCCCAGAATTTCTGCAACGGCTGCTTTATCAAATATCCTTGGAGTGTTGTCCCTAGCTGGGTCGTTGCCTCCAGGATTATTATGGAAGACAGACTCACGCTCTTCTGATGGGTCTGCAACAATCCTTGGATTTAGTCTGGGATCATTGCTTGGCCCAGCACCAGTACGGATAGTGTTCCTCGTGTTCACCATCTGTTTACCGATCATATTCCAAGGATTTTATCACATTAGTATCATTTTGATATAATTATTGTAATAAAATCAATTTAGAATAGATCAACGTGGTAATTTCTACTGATGAACTCAAACCGAGTAACTAGGTTCTACAACCTCAACTCACAACGAGCGAACTGGGAATCAAGCCTAACTGGAGATGGCGAAACCACCTCGGCTTCTCCCAGGTTCCTCTGAAGAGAACAGAATGCACCCATATCAAATGGGGCAACGGGAAATGAATTAGTCTTTCTAGACATAGAAGCAAGCTTACTATATCAGACTGTACAGAAGACATGACTATGAACGGTGTTTTGAAAATGAAATTCTTTTCACAAAAAAAAAATTAGAGCCCTTTTAAAGCATTTTCAAAAACGGATAAATGATTTATAAAATCCCAAACCCGCTTTAAAACCTTTGGCTCTGATACCACAACTGTAACACCCCCAAATCTGAACCCATTTGGAAAGGTATTACCGCCAGTGACCCCAGTGTTCCTTACCGAGATCACCCAAGGCTTTACCGGATTAAATACAATTTAAGGCATACAATGATACATAATGATCAAAGTATCCAAATCAAAACATCAATCAAACGAAACATGAGTTACGGGATTACAACCCAATCCCGAATAAGCCAAACACAGAGTTCAAACAAAGTACAGCGGAAGACTAATAAAAGATTTTACAAACAGGGTTGTGATCGTAATGATCACATGCCCAAGGATCTCAACCTGATTAAAAGCAATTATTAAAACATCCAAAAACAACCGTCGTCTTCATAGTCAATCTAGTCTCCTCAAATCTTCACTCTATCTGATGTGCCGAATCGAACGGATGACACCAGCCCACATGCGGAGAACAATGTTCGTGGGTTAGTCTACTTGAATAGACTAGCAAGGGTAAAAAGCAGAATGGTTCAAAGCAGTTGTATTAGGTTAGACTCTTCGTCCCTCGAATGATAATCGAGTACGCTTGTCAACCACCATACTCCTACTGGAATAAACAAGAGGTATGCACAAGAGAAGATTCTGGAAGACTGAATCTTCACAGAAATCCACTCGAAATGAGACCCCAAGAGATTGAGTCTTTAATGAAATATGACAAATCTGGAATGATTACAGGATCATACAACAATGATTTAAAAGTTGACTGAGATGCTTCGGTTCACGACCAACCTCATCGCCTACAGCGAATCCAGATTGGAAAGAGAACGTACTATGATCAGAGTCGAGACAAGTGTTCCTAGCTGCACTATAACTTAGTTGCACTACTCGCCCAAGGTATATTAATCATGTGCACTCGGGCACTTATCTTATTTAATTCCAAAACGAGCATTACGTTATAAGCTTTTACATCTCCACACAAGAGATATCGGATCTCCTCACAAGAGATATCAGATCTCCTCACAAGAGTTATAGAAGGGATGAACCCTGAAAGATTTGGCACTAGCGAAGTACGCCTACCCTGTGAAAGGGTATGATCATGACCAAAGAGAAAGTACTGGGGATGAACCACCAAGTACCAGTTATAAAGAAACAGCTAAACCCCCTCAAGGTACAGCGTTCCTAGCCACTAGTGCTAACTAAACAGTATAGCACAATAACAGTTACTGGATAAATCCACATAAAGGCCCGAAAGGCGATCACAGATAATAGCGTTGTTCTAACAGATATACAACCTATTATATGATTTTCAAAACAGTTTATCAAAACCGTTTCCAGACAAACAGAATATTCATTCCAAATTAATTACTTAGATAAACTACTGATAATTAATGTAAATATGGAACGAATGAGCAAGAGCGAACCGCCACTTGCCTTAATCCGCAGAATAGTCTAGAGACGTCACTGGATTCCGGGCTCGACACGGTAGTTCCGACAACACAACAACCTTCGAGTCGACCCATAAAAGGAACCCTAAGTTAGATCCGACATAAACAATACGAATCTAAACACGGCAAAAGAACACGAAAGGAAAGACGCCACGACGACAACCAACCAAGCCAAAGCCACGTAGGCGTTCTGGGCTCTGGCGGCGGTCGCCGTTCTTGGCGGCGGTCGCCGTGAAGAACACGGCCGACTGAAACGAGAGAAATCTCACCCCAAAACACGAGCGGTTTGGCCTCCTTCGACTTGCTTTGGCTTCTAACCTCCAAGGCTAACCAAAAGCTTCACAAAGGCACTCTAGAAACACACCACAACACCTCCGGCGAGCACAAGAAAACCGACGAAACTCAACTCACTTTGAGGGAGAATTTTGGCAGCGATTCGGGGTTGTAGATGACCCAAAACCCATGCCCAAGCTCCTCTATATATAGGCAAACCCCAAGGAGTACCCATCAAACCCTAAGACGCGGCAAACGACGTAACGGCGCGCCTCGAACGACGCCGGCGACCGACGGGCAATGCCCACTGGACAATCACGGCGGTCGCCGTGATTTTGCCTGCGGCGGGCATGCAGCGGTCGCCGTAAATGCGGCGGTCGCCGTCGCTAGACCTGTCGCGGCCAGCTAGAAGCTGACACGCTGACTTCTCGGGCCCAACCACGGCGGTCGCCGTTTCTCCCTTTTTCCCGCCCATTCAGCTTTGAACGAACCTGACGTTAAACCGGGATAAAAATTATCGTACGCGAACGACAATTAAACTCCAAGGCATGATGTCTATATATTATTTCACTGAGAAAAATATTACAGATACAGAGCACATTACAGAATGTCTCAAGCTACCTGAATTAAATCTGACGTACACAACGGGTACTCGGGAAAATTCCATAATTCCCAAAACAACCTTACAAAATTACGGGGTATCACACGCTCTTGCTTATCATTCCATGTTTCCATTAATTATCAATTGTTTAATTGTTAATTAAATTGGGATGAACTATTGTTTTCATTTGGGAACATATTTTATGAATCATACGATTAAAACATGATATTATAATAAGTTGTATATATTGCTAGAAACACGCTATTATATCTGTTATTACCATGATGGTATTGATGTGGACTATTGTGTGATCTGAACTGTTTAGTTAGAATGAGTATTCGTAGGAATGCTATGTACCTTGCGAGGTCTAGTTGTTTCTTTATAACTGGTGCTAGGAGGATTTTTCCCTAGTACTCTCTCTGGTCATGACCGTACCCTTACTCAGGGTAGGTGCATACAGCTGGTGCTGACACTCGGGATTTATTCCCTTCGATATATCTCGCGATGAGATGATATCTTAAAAGCTTATAACGTAAATGTACGCTTTGTTACTAAGATAAGATAAGTGCCGCTATGCACATAATTAATGAACCTTCGGGCGAGAAGTACAACTTGGAACCTCGCTCGGACTTCGACTAAAGTAAGTCCTCCTTCCATATCTGAATTCGCATTGCGCGGTGAGGTTGGTCGTGGACCCAAATGGTCAAGTCTTTTAAACGCTTGTGTGAAATTATAACGTTCCCAAACATTTTTCATACGTTTCCGTAAGACTCAATCTATTGGAGTCTTCTCTTCATATACTTTCTCGTAAGACTCAATCTTTTGGAGTCTTCTCTTCATACGTTTCCCATAAGACTCAGTTCCTTTTTAGTGCATGTCTAAACTTTAATCATTCCGTGAGAGTTCCGGGTTATATATTGTTCCTTCGGTTGTTATTCGAGGGACAATGATAGTAACGGTTACGATCACTAGAACCATCTGTTTTCACCCTTGCATAGTCTTTCACTAGACTAACCAACCGGGTTTTATTCCTTGCATGGTTGGCTGGTGTCATCCGTCCTATACGACACATCAGTGGTTGGTTCCCGAAGACTTGAAGTAACCAATTGAAGAAGAGACTTGCAGTTGAAGGTTCAAGTGTTAGTATTTTAAGATTGTCAAATATTATTTTAATATATTCTTATCACTAAGTCATTGATAGGTGATATATTGTATAGCGCATCTAGTGGTTATTAGCATGATTTAGATGAGTTTTAGGTGTGTCTTCTCTCGCAGCTTCTCCTTGCATCCTGTTGATCCATCTAGTGGTTATTAGCATGATTTAGATGAGTTTTGTTTGTTTTGTAAGTTCTAAACATGCAAAGGTAAACAAGCGAAAGAGTTGTGAAATCAGTGATGGGAAAATCACTTAGTCAAACAACATCCACTATTCGTATCACAAGTTGATCATAGATAATCATTCAAAATCTCATGCAATGGAAATTCCAATTCCTTTTCAGATATAACTAATAGCACAACCAGATATGATAACAGGTTTTCATCATGTAAAAACTGCTATGCAAAATATCCAAACAAACCCTAAACCGTAGTCCTAGGTAAGTAAAGGTCGAACCCACAGGGAGGCGAATTCTATCTATGTATGCAAATTATGTGTCAAAGCAAAGTAACCAAATGGGGGTTTTGTTTGTTTTGTAAGTTCTAAACATGCAAAGGTAAACAAGCGAAAGAGTTGTGAAATCAGTGATGGGAAAAGCACTTAGTCAAACAACATCCACTATTCGTATGACAAGTTGATCCTAGATACTCATTCAAAATCTCATGCAATGGAAATTCCAATTCCTTTTCAGATATAACTAATAGCACAACCAGATACTATTAGCACTAACTAATTAAACAACCCTGAAACTATCAAGATTCAGTTTAACAGCAGCGTTACAGATAGGAATATAGTTGGATACAATTCTAGCATAAAACAACTAGCTTTTATCCTAGAATGTAAATCAGTTTTCTTCTGCATAAGACTAGCACAACCAGATACTAGCACGATGCAGTTGCTACTCTGAAATAGATATGCTCAACCAGTAACAATCTAAATCTAGCAATAGATCAATAACAACAAACCCTAGTTGATCAGACTAGAAATTATCAATATCAATCATAAGCAATCAAGCAAGAGAATAGATAAAATCCATGCAATAGATAAGGAACGAGAATCTCACAACTGAATCAAAACGAAAGCTTCAGCGTCTGACTAAGCCAGGGAGGCTTAGTTCTTCATAACGAATACGTAGAATGAAATTAGGGTTTAGAGAGATGACCAGGGAGGCTTAGCTCCCTTCTAACCCTTAAATACTAAAGGAAACAAAATCTGAAATTAACCTAAAACGAAATAATAAAACATAAATAAAATAATCCAATTAAAACATAAAAGGAAATCGTGACTCGGCAGGCTTCAGACACGACGGCGGGCTGGCATACTCCACGGCGGGCGCCGTAATCGCGGCGGGTGCCGCCTTTCCACGGCGGGCGCCGTGACAATGTCGTAGCAAAGGTTCCTGGATGGGAATTGGCGGCGGGCGCCGCAATGTGCACGGCGGGCGCCGTCGCTGTTCTTCGGTTCAGCTCCTGCGACACTTACATAGAAATGCCATAACTTTTGATTCCCAACTCGGATTGCGCTCATATTTTGAGGACTTGCAGTATACTTCAAGATCTAACTCCTCGAATTGGAATCACTCCATATGGACATCTGAGTAGAGATAACGAACCAATTGAATTCAGCCTACCGTTCTTCTACTCTTCATTGCACTCCCTTGGCGTCTACTACTGGTGGCTTCCTCCTCAGTGTCTCATATGATCTCTAAAACCGCTCAAACACCTCCAAAAACACCAACTTTGCCCCCAAACACCATGCACATGAATGTGTCTAAATCTACCCGAATGACACCAATAAATCCTCTAATGACTCTTAGTTAAGCCCTACAAAGTAGTGCTTATCAAGATACTATTAGCACTAACTAATTAAACAACCCTGAAACTATCAAGATTTAGTCTAACAATAGCATTACAGATAGGAATATAGTTGGATACAATTCTAGCATAAAATAATCAGCTTTTATCCTAGAATGTAAATCAGTTCTCTTCTGCATAAGACTAGCACAACCAGATACTAGTACGATGCAATTGCTAATCTGAAATAGATATGCTCAACCAGTAACAATCTAAATCTAGCAATAGATCAATAACGACAAACCCTAGTTGCGTCCAAGATAGAGATTATCAATATCAATCATAAGCAAACAAGCAAGAGAATAGATAAAAACCATGCAATAGATTAAGAACAAGAGTCTCACAACTGAATCAAAATGAAAGCTTCAGCGTCTGACTAAGCCAAGGGGACTTAGTTCTTCATAACGAATACGTAGAATGAAATTAGGGTTTTGAGAGAGATTGGCTGATAGGCAAACAAGCCTTTCTCTACCCTTAAATACTAAAGGAAAACAAAGTCTGAATTAACCTAAAATGAAATAATAAATCATAATAAAATAATGCAAAATAAAGCAAATAAGGAAACGGCTCGGCGGACTTCTGAACAGCGGCGGCGGTCGCGGCAACCTCCACGGCGGGCGCCGTAATGGAGGCGGGCGTCGCATTTCCATGGTGGGCGCCGTGGCCAAGTCGTAGCCATCGTTGTTGGGAGGGTTTAGGCGGTGGTCGCCGTGGCCAAGTCGTAGCCATCGTTGTTGGGAGGGTTTAGGCGGCGGTCGCCGTGGCTTCTGCGGCGGGTGCCGTAAGGTACTTCCTCCGAAGTCTTCGTCTCTTCAGCTCCTTGTCGTCTACTTCTGGTGGCTTCCTCCTCAATGTCTACTATGATCTCCAAAACGGCTCAAACACCTCCAAATACACCAACTTCGCCCCCAAACGCCATACACATGAATGTGTCTAAATGTACCCGAATGGCACCAATAAAACCTCTAATGACTCTTGGTTAAGCCCTACAAAGTAGTGCTTATCAAACTCTCCCATGCTTAGACCTTTGCTTGTCCACGAGTAAACTAATAAAGAGCCTACTCCTCCAATGTAGCATCCAAGGTCTCAGGAAGCATATCCTCCAACTAAGAGTCACCTAACCCATGTCAAGCTCTTGGCACCACTCTCATTTACAACACATCAACTACTCAACAAGCTTAAGGGGCAAGTAGAGTACTTCCCCCAAGCTAAACCCGGACGTCTAATAGCGTGAGTAATCTCTAATCCTAGCCTCCATCTATTGCTCCTTATGTCTCCCAGAGTGAACTACCCGACAATCCTTCTTTGTCTCCTCTTCTTATGACGCCTCGCCAAGAATAATGAGAAATCCTAAAATCACTCTTCTTCTTTTCGCTCATTTTGCCAAGGCGCCCTTTCGGGTTTTCACCAAGCTACTCAATTCATTTTTCAATAGATGGGCTCACAATATGCTCACATCACTCTTGACTAATTATTACCCCAGCCTAATGCTGGTCCAAGCCACCTGCTTATTACCTAGGCCGCCCTTTCGGGTTTTCGACCTATCCCAGGATTTCAATTTTAGCCTTTTTTCAAATTTTTGGCTCTTTTTCTTTTTCTCCTCAGCGACATAGGAAATATAAAACTCTCCCCCATGCTTAAACATTGCATTGTCCTCAATGTAATGAAAGACAAAAGAATAGAAGCATAGGGAAAAGTAAAAAAAAAATAACTCACAAACGTCGCCAAACTGCTTGGACACTTCCGTTGTTGCTGGCGGTGTACTCCATATATGCCCAAGTCTCTAGTGTTGGGAGGGTGTCTTCATCAACTCCAAAATCTTCTCTTACCGTGCAACCATAGGGATCCACCGTGGGGTGTGGTGGTAATGTAGGAAAGCAGGGTTGCACGGCCTTCAACTCCATCAGCTCCTACCATGCAACCATAATGAACCACTGTGGTGAATGAGTGGTCGATCAAGGGAACGGGGTTGCATGACCTTCAAAAATGGGCCCAGATGTCATCGTGGTTGGGCCCTGGTGTATCTCCTCTCCAGCTGTCGACTGCAGGGCCACCATCGTTGCCAAATGAATGTAGGGTGAATGTATTCCTCCGTTAGCAACATGATGCGCACCTCTCGTGGGAAATCTGGACAGCCCGAAAAAACTTTTTTTTTTTCCAGATAAGAAAACGAGCCTGAGAATGGCGGCGATCGCCGTAATTAAACGGCGGTCGCCGTCATTTGCCGCAAGCAAAGTAAACGAGGGAGGTGATTACGGCGGACGCCGTAAGCTAGGCGGCGGGCGCCGTGAACTCCTTCTTCACTTTGAAACGCTTCCTGCAGGTTAGTTCGACACAGAAAGGAAAAACTAAAAGGAAAAACAAAAGAAAATGACTAAGGGAAGTAAAATAAACTACCTAACATCGGGTTGCCTCCCGATCAGCGCCTTAGTTAATGTCGTTGGCTCGACATACTACTCGAACATCCTCAATCCATATTGTCAGGCTCTTTAGGAACCTTCTTAATCCATACCTCCTTCCTGAACCAGTTATGGAAATGTTTGAACCTTAGACCATTCTTCTTCTTCTTCAGCGGCCCCTCCATCTTGACCTTCTTAGTCGCGTCTCCCCCATACTTAGATCGATCAGGGGGGTGTTTAACCTCAACTTCAGGGACCTGCACCAAAGAGGGAACGAGCTTCTCGCTCGAAGTTAACAGTAAAGGAGATTTGCCTGGTATCTCCAGAGGAGGCTTATAGTCAGCGGCCAACTCAGTGACGACGTCCTCCGAGTTGTAAATGAAGCAGAACCCAAGCTAGAATCAACAATGAGATATTGCGTGTCATCTAGGTGGTCCTTATCAAAAACATCTTGCACCACAGGCTTAAGTACATCAATTGCACACAAAGAGTGATCATCAGAAGGATATTTCATGGCTTCATAGATATTATAGTTAATAGTTTGGCCATCAAATTCCATAGTCAAGGAACCAGTACTCACATTGATCTTAGTTTTGGCAGTTTTCAGGAAGGGTCTCCCTAACAGAATAGGCGCTACATGCATATCATGTTCCATATTAAGCACATAGAAGTCAGCAGGAAAATTAAGATCACCAACCCTAACCAAAACATCCTCCACTATCCCTATAGGACGCACACTAGATCTATCAGCTAACTGAATGGCAATATTAGTGGCATGCATGGGTCCTAATCGTAAGGATTCACAAAGAGATGAAGGTAGAACATTAATGGAAGAACCCAAATCTAACATAGCTTTATTGAACTTGGTACCTCCAATAGTAATAGGGATGGTGAACATACCTGGGGCGCCACACTTCTTGGGTAAGCAATTCTGAAACACAGCAGAAACATATTCGCTTACCTTTACCTTCTTCTTGTTGTTCCTATCCTGATTCCTCTTTGTGGTGCACATCTGCTTCAAGAACTTGGCATAAAGAGGGACAGACTTGATCAAATTTAGGAGAGGGATGTTGACCTCCACGTTTCTGAACATCTCAAACATGTCCTTGTCCTGCGCAAGTGGCTTGGTACGCTTCAAAGCAGACGGAAATGGTGCAACAGGCTTCCAATCAGGAAAAATCGGAGGTTCATACTTCTTCTCAGCCTCAGGATCAGCTTCGGAGGGGCGGCGGTCGCCGTAAGAAGGACGGTGGTCGCCGTGAACATCATCAGAAAGTTCGGGATTTGGCTCACCGTCATGGCGGTTGCCGTTCTCTGGACGGCGGTCGCCGTAATCGCGGCGGTCGCTGCCATTTATGCGGTGGTCGCCGTAATTCTCTTCGGATACATCGAATGTGGGATCACCTAGGCGGCGGTCGCCGTGATTTAGGCGGCGGTCGCCGTCTTTTATTTCCTCCAGATCCGAACTGTCTTCTTCAGCTGCTTCAGTATTGCTTCCTTCAAGCCTTTTTCCACTCCTCAGAGTTACAACACTGACATTACGAATGTTCGGGTTGCCTCAGTTTGAGAAGGAAGCTTACCCGAGTCTTTCGCTTCAAGTTTATTCACCACTTGAGACATCTGATCCACCTGCCTTTCCAAGTTCTGAATGCTAGCTTGTGTATTTGCTTGGAATTGCAATTGGCTCTTAGACAACTTAGCAACATTTTCATTGAGGTTTACATGGCTCTGCATCAGCATCTTCATCATGTCCTCCATAGACGACGAAGGATTCGAGCTCTGCCCTTGAGGTTGTGGCACAAATGGCTGCCTAGGCTGTTGAGGATTACCCTGTGGTTGATTTTGCTCTGGGTCTCTCCATCTGAAGTTTGGATGATCCCTCCAACCAGGATTGTATATATTAGAATAAGGGTCATGCCTGGGCCTCTGCTGATAACCTCCTACATGATTCACTTTCTCTTGTAGAGTAGGACATGAATCAGTAGGATGCAAGTCGTCATGACAGATCTCACAGGCCTTAGCCTGCTGAGGTGTACCTTTCAGCTTTAGGCGTCTCACCTCCTCTCTCAGCACATCAAAATCAGCATGATCAATCTTTGACTGAGAACTAGCAATAACCAAGCTTTGGGAACCTCTCCCACTGTACTGTCTAGAGTCATCAGCCAGAGTAGCAAATATCTCTAGAGCTTCTTCGTAAGTCCTCTTCAGAATATTCCAACACATGAGGAATTCACCATCCGACGATCATCTTCACGGAGTCCTCCATGTAGATAAAGAATCAGATCATGATTAGCATAACCATGGTAGGGGCAACTCTTCACCAATTTCTTGAAGCGTTCATAATAGTCATAGAGAGACTCATTGGACAGTTGCTCTACATTGCAGATCTTCTTCTTGAGCTGATTGGATTTGATTGCCGGAAAGTATTTATCAAGAAACACCTTCTTCAAATTCACCCAAGTAGTGATGCTCCCTGGTGGTAAAGAATGATACCAGTCTTTAGCAGAATCCTTCAGAGAAAAGAAAAAGACTCTCAACCTCATCTGATCTTCAGTAATCTCAGATGGCCTCATACTGGTACAGACCTCAAGGAACTCATCCAGGTGCTGAATCGGATCCTCAAGGGGAGTTCTACTGAATTTCGGGAGTAAATGAACTACTCCTGTCTTGAGCTCAAATTTAACCCCATCACCCAGGGCAGGGAATTGCACAACACGAGTTGGTTGGTCTAAGTTAGGAGCTGTCAAAGATTCCAGAGTAACACGGGCTGCCATTGTATCAGCTTCCTGAAGTAGTATATTTGCAGCCCTGCGAGCTTGAAGAAAAGTTCTCTCGATTTCTGGATAAAAAACTAGAGGTAGATTATTAGTAACACGGGTGTGAACCATAAGATAGGTTCACACCAAGATTGGCACACAAATCACACACACAAAATAGATTATTGCCTCCCCGGCAACGACGCCAATTTGATAACAGGTTTTCGTCGTGTAAAAACTGCTATGCAAAATATCCAAACAAATCCTAAACCGTAGTCCTCGGTAAGTAAAGGTCGAACCCACAAGGAGGCGAATTCTGTCTATGTATGCAAATTATGTGTCAAAGCAAAGTAACCAAAGGGGGGTTTTGTTTGTTTTGTAAGTTCTAAACATGCAAAGGTAAACAAGAGAAAGAGCTGTGAAATCAGTGATGGGAAAATCACTTAGTCAAACAACATCCACTATTCGTATGACAAGTTGATCATAGATAATCATTCAAAATCTCATGCAATGGAAATTCCAATTCCTTTTCAGATATAACTAATAGCACAACCAGATACTATTAGCACTAACTAATTAAACAACCCTGAAACTATCAAAATTTAGTCTAACAGCAGTGTTACGGATATGAATATAGTTGGATACAATTCTAGCATAAAACAACCAGCTTTTATCCTAGAATGTAAATCAGTTCTCTTCTGCATAAGACTAGCACAACCAGATACTAGTACGATGCAGTTGCTACTCTGAAATAGATATGCTCAACCAGTAACAATCTAAATCTAGCAATAGATCAATAACGACAAACCCTAGTTGCGTCCAAGATAGAGATTATCAATATCAATCATAAGCAAACAAGCAAGAGAATAGATAAAAACCATGCAATAGATTAAGAACAAGAGTCTCACAACTGAATCAAAACGAAAGCTTCAGCGTCTGACTAAGCCAAGGGGACTTAGTTCTTCATAACGAATACGTAGAATGAAATTAGGGTTTTGAGAGAGATTGGCTGATAGGCAAACAAGCCTTTCTCTACCCTTAAATACTAAAGGAAAACAAAGTCTGAATTAACCTAAAACGAAATAATAAATCGTAATAAAATAATGCAAAATAAAGCAAATAAGGAAACGGCTCGGCGGACTTCTGAACAGCGGCGGCGGTCGCTGCAACCTCCACGGCGGGCGCCGTAATGGCGGCGGGCGCCGCATTTCCACGGCGGGCGCCGTGGCCAAGTCGTAGCCATCGTTGTTGGGAGGGTTTAGGCGGCGGTCGCCGTGGCTTCTGCGGCGGGCGCCGTAAGGTACTTCCTCCGAAGTCTTCGTCTCTTCAGCTCTTTGGCGTCTACTTCTGGTGGCTTCCTCCTCAGTGTCTACTATGATCTCCAAAACGGCTCAAACACCTCCAAATACACCAACTTCGCCCCCAAACGCCATACACATGAATGTCTCTAAATCTACCCGAATGGCACCAATAAAACCTCTAATGACTCTTGGTTAAGCCCTACAAAGTAGTGCTTATCAGTCTGCCATGTCCTGGCCTTGATCTTTGTTCTAGAGATGAACCAGATCTCATACTGCCACAACTCGACTCCCCAACGCGCAACTCTGCCTGACAAATCTGAACTAGATAGCAAAGCTTTAAGGGGAAAAGCCGTGACTAGTGAATCTGACAGGGTTGAGGCAGAGCGTAGGCAGAGTTGCAGGCTGCCGTGATGGACAGCCTAGTGGCGCACGCCCTGCTTGACTCTACCCCGCCTGCATGCCATTTTCCCTGAGCACGCTCAAATGCCCGCTTAATTGTTTCTAGCTCCTGCTGAACAGAGAGGAGTTGCGACTCCATCATGGCAGCCTGCAACTCTGCCTACGCTCCGCCTCAACCCTAGCAGACTCCAACTCGGCAAAGCGGCGATCTTGCTCTGCCTTTGTCGTGTCCAAATCAGCCTGACGTGCTGCGTCAGACGCGCTCATAGTACGTCTTGCGTTCAACATCTTCGCCTCTCCCCACGGACGGCGACAAAATGTAGGAGCAGGAATCTGAACTACACAAAGATTCGATGAAGAGGCGGATGATTCTTGCGAATCTGCAATCAAGAACACAAAACGGGAGGGCTGAATCTCCCCTAACGCCCCTCCGATGCTCAAGTCAGACAAAAATTATCAAAATTCTAATGGTGGCTGCCCAAGAGAAAAAAGAACGTAGGAAGAAGAAAGAGATGGTAAGTTTTTTAGGATACTTATTACCTAGGCTTTCCTTGTAACCTTCCTAATGGGCCTATCACTTAACATACCCATTTACTACCTTTTAATCAATAAAGGCTATATCATTAACTATCTTTTATTTCCCTTCGATAATTAATTGCTTCTTTAATTGAGAAAATAACTAATTAAAATAATTGGAGAAAGGTATATTTTCCGTCATCATATTCGTTTTTGGGGACCGGAATGGTGTACAAATGTTGTTCGGTTTTACATCCATTTTGTCCGCTATGATGTTGATGACAAATTAGCGGACAACTATGACTAAACGGTTCATCTGTTCTTTTTTTGGATTTTTTTCGTCTTCTTCAAGGTAGAGTATAAAATGAACTACATTTAACCGGTTCGAGTGAATTGTTATATGCCGTTTACATATTACACTACAATTCTTTTCATTTATCATGCTTTTCCGCTACCTAATTAAAGATGAGGTAACAAACACTCTTAATCAAATCAAGGAACAAAATGTGACAATTGAGAATATTGTTCGAAATATCGATTCTACCAATAAAAAACCAAGTGAAATATTGTCTAAACTACAATCTCTACTTACTAAAAAAGAATTCGTCTGCCTCATTACTACTTGGTGGGGTATCTGGATTAATAGAAACCAAATTATTTTTAACACTGACACAAATGATAAGATTAAAAACTTATCGCAATATATTTTCACACTAATCAAAAACTGGGAAAAAACAAAGAGAGCAGAAAATGATGATTTCACCCAACCCAAAAGTAATATAAACCATACCAGAAAAACCAAATTTCTGAGATGGGAAAAATCAAATCAAAAATTTTTCAAAATCAATTTCGATGGATCAAAACAAGCTAATGGTGAAGCTGGCTTTGGATTCATCATTAGAAATGATAAAGCCGAAGTAATCCATATAAGCAGTGAACGATGTGGTTTTAACAACATACTAATGACCGAAGCATTAGCATTAAAACATAGCATTTCCTATGCTAAAACTTTAAACATCACAAACTTACAAATTGAAGGTGACAATCTGCCTTATTAACTCTATTAAAAGCATATGGTATTGTCCTTGAGAAATTAAAATGGTTGTCGCAGACATCTTGGTCGACATCCATTTTTTTCAGGATGTCCAACTTAGACACATTTTTAAGGAGGTGAACTGTACTGCTGATCGCATTGCTAAACTCAGCTTTTCACTATTTGTGTCTAACCCTAGTCTCGATTCTGAACATCAGATTCTCATCCACAATGATGCTCTAGATTGGTCTTCGCATATAAATTAAGACCAGTCTAATTCTTCCCTTATAAAAAAGAAAGAAAAGATGAGGTAACAAAGTAGTACGCTAATAAATTTTCATAATGCGTATATCATAGACGTGTTTGTAAAGAATTGTTGTCCCTATGCCTATCAGACACAATTTTTATATTAGACCGTTGTAAATATGGCGGGAGATAGCGATTCTTTGTAACCTTTGTAATTATGCAGTCGATAGTTTGTTAAATGAAAAACACTTGCATTGTTTCGGTAAAGGGTCTGAATGTAAATTGCACGCGTTACAATTTTTTTTGTTTCAATTAATTAGTCATGATTTATTTGAACATTGAATGAATTGTTTTCTTTATTATTTATAATTTGAGTAATTAAATAATAGTTTAATTGATTTCCTTTGAGTGGTCTATAGAGCTGTCAAAAAATGACCGAACCCATTTTACCGACCTGACCGATCCGTTTTTGGACCCGACCCGATCTGATCGAAATTTTTGATAACCCGAAGTTATCGAACCCGAATTTACCGAGACCGAACCCGACCAACCCGAACCCGACCTGATTAACGAATAAATGTGGAGTATTAATAAAATATAACATAAAATATATATGATAAATGACATATAAATAATGATAATATGCTTAATATCCTAAAAAAGAACATTGTTGTACTTATATAATTTTTTATAATGTAGAAGTTTATACATTAATATAATAAAAAATAAAAATACAAATAAAATATGATTTTGGTCTACTAATATCAATTACATTAAAATAATTAATAATATTATTATTATTTTAATTCATTTCAACTTATTTTGACATATTTATATTAGTTTTTAACTATTTAATAATATTTAAATAGTGAACAAAATATTTAAAAAATGACTCTCTTGACCCGTTGGTTAACCCGAACCGCCCACTGACCTGTAATGACCCGACCGATTTGACCTGTTATCCAAAATGAATCGACCCGTTCTCAACCCGAACCCGAAATAACCGAACCGAACCCGACTTGACCGACCCGATTCACACCTCTAGTGGTCTATAATTGGAATTAATATGGACAAATGCCTTGTTCTCAATAAGTGATATCGTGTTATTATAAGATCACGAGTTTGATTTTCTAGTTTTTCATGGTAATGATCTAAGTAACCTCTATAGATAAAATAAAAGTCTTAAGATATTTATAGGAATATCATTGGATCAAACATAGGAGTACGTGCATGAAGCCCAATTGATCGATATATCATGATCACTTGCCAATTTCATTTTTCACATGTTTGAATACAACGAATAGTCTTCCTCTAAATTACAAACACCCCATCTCACTCAAATATCTTGTCAATGCAAAATGTTAAAAAACATCAAAAGACATAAATCAAAAGATGTACAGCCGCAGAAAACCAGAAAACGTAGTTTGTGGTGATTTCTTACATCAATTCAAGATAAGAGTTTAAACATCCCAATCAGTTACCTACCTAATCATTTTTGTTTTGTCAATAATTTTCTTTTTTATTGTTTTGGTCCCTTGATCATTCTGAAATAACTTATATAGAATATTTACAAATAGACTCTTAACGTTCATTTATTTGTACACTGAAGTTCACAAATAAGCTCTAAATATGCAAAGAAATGTGTTTGAACATGAACATGTTATATGTAAACTTTACGGCATAGAATAATGAACACTTAGTACTTATATGTGAACGGCAATACTTGTCTATTCCAGAACGATAAGAGACGGAAAATAATAAAAAAAGATCTTAACGTCCCCTGATCATTCTGGAATAACCTATATAGAATGTTCACAAATAAGCTCTTAACGTTCATTTATTTATGCACTGAAGTTCACAAATAAGCTCTAAATGCACAAAGACATGTGTTTGAACATGGAGCTGTCAAAAAATGACCGAACCCGTTTTACCGACCTGATCGACCCGCTTTTGGACCCGACCCGACCTGATCGAAATTTTTGATAACCCGAAGTTACCGAACCCGAATTTACCGAGACCGAACCCGACCAATCCGAACCCGACCTGATTAACGAATAAATGTGGAGTATTAATAAAATATAACATAAAATATATATGATAAATGACATATAAATAATGATAATATGCTTAATATCCTAAAAAAGAACATTGTTGTACTTATATAATTTTTTATAATGTAGAAGTTTATAAATTAATATAATAAAAAATAAAAATAAAAATAAATATGATTTTGGTCTACTAATATCAATTACATTAAAATAATTAATAATATTATTATTATTTTAATTCATTTCAACTTATTTTGACATATTTATATTAGTTTTTAACTATTTAATAATATTTAAATAGTGAACAAAATATTTAAAAAATGACTCTCTTGACCCGTTGGTTAACCCGAACCGTCCGCTGACCTGTAATGACGCGACCGATTTGATCTGTTATTCAAATGACCCGACCCGTTCTCAACCCAAACCCGACTTAATCGACCCGATTCACACCTCTAGTGGTCTATAATTGGAATTAATATGGACAAATGTCTTGTTCTCAATAAGTGATATCTTGTAATTATAAGATCACGAGTTTGATTTTCTAGTTTTTCATGGTAATGATCTAAGTAACCTCTATAGATAAAATTAAAGTCTTAAGATATTTATAGGAATATCTTTGGATCAAACATAGGAGTACGTGCATGAAGCCGATCGATATATCATGATCACTTGCCAATTTCATTTTTCACATGTTTGAATACAACGAATAGTCTTCCTCTAAATTACAAACACCCCATCTCACTCAAATATCTTGTCAATGCAAAATGTTACTCCATCCGTCCCTTAATATAGTTTTCCTTTCCGTTTTTGGCGTCCCAAAAAATTATTCTCCTTTTCATTTTTGTTTTTGTCTTTATTTCCCAATCCCATCAACCATCTACTCTCCTTTTCTTCCCCATTAACAACCTCCATTTATTTAATTTTTTTTCCATTCAAACCATCAACTACCCTTAATTTACTCCCACCATTAATTCAAAAACTCTCACCCTAAATCCCTAAACCATCTCCATACACCCTCAACTACCCCATTAACACCTCTCATCTGATATTTCCTCTATATAAAGCCTCACATTCACTCTCTCCTCTCAAACCCTAACTCTAATTGCCGCTGCTCTCCACATCCCCTCTCATACTCTCATTCACTCTGTTCTTCGCTCTCAAATCTCTCTCTTCTTCACTCGAAAAACCCTAGTTTGTGTGCTCTCTCCATCTGAAAACCATAGAAGCCTCTCGTCCCCTCTGTTCTCCGATCTCTGTTCTCCGAGCTCTCTCATCAAAGATCCCCTCTCGTCCCCTCTGTTCTCCGATCTCTGTTCTCCGAGCTCTCTAAACCCTAGAAGGCTCTCGTCCCCTCTGTTCTCCGATCTCTGTTCTCCGAGCTCTCTCATCAAAGATCTCCTCTCGTCCCCTCTGTTCTCCGATCTCTGTTCTCCGAGCTCTCTAAACCCTAGAAGGCTCTCGTCCCCTCTGTTCTCCGATCTCTGTTCTCTGATCTCTCTAAACCCTAGAAGGCTCTCGTCCCCTCTGTTCTCCGATCTCTGTTCTCCGATCTCTCTCATCAAAGATCCCCTCTCGTCCCCTCTGTTGCTTGATCCAGATCCCCTCTCATCATGAGTAGCTCCTCCTCGGTACCCTGGTCCTCTTGTTCTAGTTCTCCCAGCGGATGATCTGAGCATCCTAGGTGCGATGGAGGTTGTTACTTTTTTGGGTATCACACGTACACCCCTGAAAGATCCGAGGAGACAGTGGAGGAGAGAATCGGAGGAGGTGGCTCACCTGAGGTGATCGTGATACCTGACTCTGATGATGTGGCTTTGCCTAAAGTCCCTGATGTCCCCAGTGTCCCGGATGCCCCCAATGTCCCGGATGCCGCTGATGTCCCCTCCGTCTCTGATGAGGTAGCTTCGCCTGAGATTATTGTCATCCCTGACTCGCCGGATGATTAGGGGAGTTCCTAATTCCATTGATTTCGTTTTCTGTTATTGCATGCGTAATTGAGACTGTTATGTTGGATTGTAAATTATGTTATTTGAAGTCCCCTTTTCAATTGTTGTTGGATAATGTGTATGTTGGATTATGATGTGGTTGATCTGTTATGTTGGATTTGCATTATAAGTGGTTGATCTGTTATGTTGGATTTGCATTATAAGTGGTTAATGAATGCAGTGTTGAAGGTTTATGGGTATTTATACTGCTAGAATTGCTGTGATTGATCCTCTGTTAAATTTTGGCTTAATCCTTGTGTTTATGAATTCTGTGTTTCTATTGGTTGTAAATAATTTACGAATGTATTATTATTGCTTAATTGAATGTGAGAAACATTGAGGCACAAGTTTGATGAATTCTGGATTGTGATTGTACCCTATGACTGATGTGCTTTCCTGCAGAATTGCTTACCTTAACCTCTTATGGAAATTTTCTTAACTTGTGCAATTTGGCAAATGAGAACTAAACTTGTTGATGATTATCTGAACTTGTTGGCTATGTTTGATGCTGTCTAGTGATGGCTGTCCCTTTGTTGATCTGTGATGAGTTCTCTAATGGACTGAGATGCATATCCTTTGGTTTCATGCACTAATGTGCCTTTAAGCAACCAGTTGCTATAACTTGGATGGTTTATTGGTATATTTGTTGTTTTGTGTGATTGGATATGTTTCAATGATGCATGGGGACATCTGAGATGCTGTTTATATTCTTTTCTTATGTCTATGATGAGTTCTCTAATGGACTGAGATGCATATCCTTTGGTTTCATGCCCTAATGTGCCTTTAAGCAACCAGTTGCTATAACTTGGATGGTTTATTGGTATATTTGTTGTTGTGTGATTGGATATGCATCAATGATGCATGGGGACATATGAGATGCTGTTTATATTCTTGTATGTGCATTTGATGACAATGACTTGCTTGATAATGCTCTATTAGATTCCGATTTATATCCCAAAATTACATTATGTTCCCAAAATTACTAAGTAGGCTAATCCTATATCAAGCTTCTATTTTTCACATAACCTACTAGTTATGTGAAATGTAGAAGCTCTTCACAAAAGTGTAGACTTTAAATATAAAATACTTAGAGTCCAAATGTTGTTGTTGCTGTTTCTTGAGTGTCTTGCATATCATATCCCATGCTTGCACTTCCTTCCTGAGTGTCCTGCAATCCATGTCCATTGCTTGTTGTTGGGTCTTGAGGTGGTTGTTGATCTGTTGCTTCCTGAGTGTCCTGCATTCCATGTGCATTGCTTGTTGTTGGGTCCTGAGGTGGTTGTTGATCTGTTGCTGCCTGTTGTCCCCTTTGTTGTGCATTTCCCTTGACAAGGTCCCAAGCTTCTATCACAGCCCACATTGGGGCCTTCACTGGTAGATGTAATAAACCTTCAGCATCCAGTTTCTTCTTATTTACATGTGGTATCTCATAGTCATTCCCTCCCTTGTCCTTCAAAATCTCATTCATTACATGCTTGAGAGTCACCCACACATTTCTCAGTGTTTTAGGATCTAGTTCATAGAAGGCTTCACTAACTGCACCTAGCAGTGCATCTACATCTTTAGGCATCTTTTTATGCATCAAGGACTGTATACTTCTAAAAAAGCCTAGATCTAAGATGTTTAGGTCAGGGCTATTAGGAGGCTGTTGAATTAGAATAAAAGTGAATCCATCTTGCTCATATACCTGCTGCCACTCTGCATCATTTTGAGTAATATGTGCCTTTGCATTATCTTGTTGGATGAAAATTACTTGTGGTGCTCCCCCTGGCCATTTGGACTTGATTGCTGGAATAATCTGATTGATTAGCATGTCCCTTGTGACTCTCTGATTGACTGACTCTACAATTTTTGTGCACATTGTCCCCTTTTGCCTATTTTTTGATGATCTTTTGGCTGCCTCTTGATATGTGAATGAGAAGATGCCAATCTTCCCATCAAATGTGCATTCTCCTTGTGAATTGAACCTTGGCCTAGCCACCACTGAAGTGAACATTACCTTTGGAATGAATTTGCTTGAGCATGCTGATCTGTACTTGCCCTTTTCATTCTATGCTAGATATACCCTATGTGACTTTTTGTTGAGATTGAACCACTTTTCATCTAAATGGACAAAGTCAAACATAGGGAAATACTCTCTCTTTGATTCAGCTATGTCCCCTTGCAGTAGATCCAAAATCCATGACAACCTTCTCATTTTATTTTCATCTTTCAAACCTGGATGCAATGAATTTGTATGTGGCTTCAATGCTCCCATTTTAACCATTCTGTGGACTGTACTCTTTGAGATGCTAAGCTTGGCTGCCAAATCTCTAATACATGACCTGTCACCCATGCTAATTGATGTGATATCTCCAACTGGTACTTCAGCCTTTCTTCTGCCTGAGTTGTGGAACTTGGTTGTGACATTATATCTTTCATTTGCTTGTCTTTGTCTCTTGGCTAAGTTCCACAGTTTGCTTATGCATCTTTTTGTTACTTGAAATTCATGTGCAGCAGCCATGATTGATCCTCTATTGAGCTTGCCCTCTGTTGATCTGCTGAGAAGCCATATAAGTATGTCCAATCTCTTCTCACTACTGAGCCTATTCCTTGAAGGTTGTTGATGATTATCTGGTGAAAAAGGAAATGATGTGTGCTGAAGGTATGTTACCTCTGTTTCTGGTTGCTGAATGCCATGTTCATCTTCTGGTTCCATATTGAGATCAAAATGGTAGCCTTGCCCCTCTTCCATGTCCCCAGTCGGTTCATTAAGATCAATGTTGATCTCAGTAGCTCCCATGTGTCCATGGTCTTCAGCACTTGGAATCCATGCATCATTTAAGTCCCAGTCTGAAGCCATCAAGGATAGGCAGTGATGCCTTTAATTCTCTGTTTAGGATTTGTTGTTTTTAGGTTTGTTTTTGGGTTTTGCTGTGAATCTCTGGAGTAGCAGTGAGTAATGACTGCAGTGTTGAAGGTTTAGGGGTATTTATGAATGCTGTGAATCTCTGTAAATTATTTTGGCTTAATCCGTGTGTTTATGATATCTGTGTTTCTATTGGTTGTAAACAATTTACAATTTTTTTTCCTGATTATTGAAATGTGAGATAGATTGGGATGCAAGTTTGGATGAATTGGATTGGAAATTTGGCATTTTACTGTGTACTTGCCTGCAGGTTTTTGTCCTTTTTAATTTTCTTAAATCTTGTGCACTTTGTGAAAGGAGAACTATAAAACGGGACATAGGGAGTAAAAAACATCAAAACACATAAATCAAAAGATGTACAGCCGCAGAAAGCCAGAAAACGTAGTTTATGGTGATTTCTTACATCAATTCAAGATAAGAGTTTAAACATCCCAATCAGTTACCTACCTGATCATTTTTGTTTTGTCAATAATTTTTTTTATTGTTTTCGTCCCTTGATCATTCTGAAATAACTTATATAGAATATTTATAAATAAACTCTTAACGTTCATTTATTTGTATACTGAAGTTCACAAATAAGCTCCAAATGTACAAAGACATGTGTTTGAACATGAACATGTTATATGTAAACCTTACGGCATAGAATAATGAACACTTAGTACTTATATGTGAACGTCAATACTTGTCTATTCCAGAACGATAAGAGACGAAAAATAATAAAAAAGCTCTTAACGTCCCTTGATCATTCTGGAATAACCTATATAGAAGGTTCACAAATAAGCTCTTAACGTTCATTTATTTATGCACTGAAGTTCACAAATAAGCTCTAAATGCACAAAGACATGTGTTTGAACATGAACATGTTATATGCGCATAGAAAAATGAACAAGTAGTACTTACATGTGAACGTCAACAATCGTCTATTCTAAAACGATCAGAGACGAAAAATATACAAAAATAAAATAAAATTGTTGACCGAAAAAAAAAAAATTCGCCGTATTTACGGTTATGCCACCACATCACTATTTACTCTTTTTCACCTCTTTTAATCTCAGCCCTCCATCTCTTGATCCAATGGCCCATAATATTTCTCATGTTGTATAATAAGGACCAAATGTATGTGAAACTCCCTCCATTATATAATTACGAAGTTGATAAAATCACGGACGTAGGTTAAAAAGTTCCAACATCTCAATCGATTACCTACTTGATTCACATTATATCACTAATTACTAAAAGGGTGAGTTGAGCAGTAGTTCATTTTGCATGCATTTGTATTAAGTGTTTTCATTGTACACTGACATGTCTTATTTTTTATGATGTGTCAACAGGCTGAACTCTTCCGTTTTATTAATCAGCACTGGGTTTTTTTTTTCCTCCCTTTTTTTTTTCTAGTGTTAACATCTGTACACATATATACAATTATGCAATTTTTCCTTGTGGGGGTAACCGCCCATGCTCATTATATATGTAGCCAATTCATGTGCAGTCGTCTTCATCACTCAACCGATTCAACAACTTGTTCTCCATTGTGGTAGCTTGAAATCTTGTGTGGATACCGCACCCTTTACCATTCAAGGCAAGTCTGAACTAACCATGTATTGAATGTACAAGTTGGTCTGCCATCTCCATTTCTTCGTGATGTTTAAATTACAGCGAAAGACTCTTTTAAAGTAGTCCTAATTATATGACTATGTATTACATTTATTTCAAATTAAACATACACGCCTGGGAATATTACTTCTTAAAACGCAAACTTCAACTGCAAGCCTTCTCTTCGTTTGGTTACTTCAATCGCCGGGGACTAACCTCTGATGTGTCGTAAAGGACGGATTACACCAGCTAACCATGCAAGGAATAAAATCCGATTGGTTAGTCTAATGAAAGACTATGCAAGGGTACAAACAGAATGACTCTAGTGATCGTAACCGTTTATTATCATTGTCCCTCGAATAATAGCCGAAGGAACGATACATAACCCAAAACTTTGACGGAATGATAAAAGAAGATATGCATCGAAAAGAAGACTCCAACAGAATTGAGTCTTATAGGAAATGTATGAAATTGTTTGGGAACGTTAAGTTTTCACACAAGTTTATAAAAACGACCTTGATTATTTGGGTCCACGACCAACCTCACCGCGCAATGCGAATCCAGATTGGAAAGAGGACTTACTCTAACAAGAGTCCGGGCGGGTTCCACGTTGTACTTCTCGCCGAGGGTATATTAATTATGTGTGTAAAATTATTTATCTTATTTAATTTCAAAATGTACATTCACGTTAAGGCTTCTAATTCACATCATCTTGATACGAGAGATATCTTTGAGATGAATCCCGAATGTTGGTACTAGCTAAGTGCACCTACCACTTATATCCGAATAATAGTACGGTCATGACCAAAAGAGTATTAGGGCATAATCCTTCTAATACCAGTTGTAAAGAAACGACTAGACCTCGCAAGGTACATAGGGTTCCTACGAATACTCGTGCTAACTACACATAAATCCACACCAAAATCCATTACAGTAATATCATATAGAACTATATAATAGCGTTGTTTCTAGCAATATATAGAACCTATTATAAATCCATATTTTAACACATCATTTTATCAAATCTGTTCCTAAACACAAAAACAACAACTTTATTCTAACTTAATTAAACAATTAAATAATTGATAATTAAGGGAAATATGGAATAATGAGCAAGAGCGAACCGCCACTTGCCTTAGTTTGGACGAACGAAAAGTCGGGTTTCGAGATCCGAGAACTTGAACTTGTGCACCGCCGCCTACTAAAATTCCCGTTGAATTTTATCGTCATTCAGTAGGGTCGGATCCCAATCCGTACAACCGACCATGGATACGAGCACAATCCAACCTGACGACGTATACGAGATGAGTTTTAAGACAAGAAATCCTAATTAGTTACGGTACGAAAAGACAAAACAAAACGAAGGAAAAAGGGGAGTGTCGCGGTCGCGGTTAGCATAGCCGCGATCGCGGCTTGTTTGGCAAAGCCGCGGCAGAAGGGGCCACGATCGCGGGCCTCTGCCCAGCCGCAGTCGCGGTAGATGGAGCCGCGGTTGTGGGCCTCCATCCCGACACGAGCTTAAATCGAGCCTCAGAGCCTTACCGACGACGACGAGGCGCATATCTTCGCTTTCTGGACACTTGCGCACTACCGCCACTCCAGGAACTTCATAACGACGACAACCTCAGCTTCCGGCGACGACAACAAACACCACAATAAAGCAACAACGAGAGGAAGAAAGGAATGAGAATGGTGGAGGAGAATGGTGGATCTGAGCCCTATTTATAGGCTCAGAATGAAGCTCCCCACTCAATGCAGAGGAGGCCAATCGATCCAGCTCCCGCCGCTCGGAAAATCACGTGGGAAATGCCGATCGTCGGGGTTCGAAAAAGAAGAGGAAGAAGACGAAGCTGAGTGCCGCGATCGCGGTTTCATAACCGCGATCGCGGTTTGGCCATTGGGCAAAGCCGCACCCGCGGTTGCATAACCGCGATCGCGGTTTGCCTCTGGGCAAAGCCGCGCCCGCGGTTGCTTAACCGTGATCGCGGCTTTGGGCACCCGCGGCCTTGCCTAATCGCGCCCGCGGTCTTGCTTATTACCGATTAGCATTCCTCTAAATGTTTTAAAGCCCATATATTTCATTAAATGTGTAACCTCACATTCATATGGTCTTTACATTGTAACACAACATGCCTAACATGTCTTGCTTACAAAACAAAAGTTTAAAAATTACACAAATACCCCTACTAAAATTAAGGGTTATTACTTTACTACCCCCTTAAAAATAGTTTCGATCCCGAAACTAACACTTCCAAGCTAGAGGGATCGATTTCCACATTAACCTCTCTACTTGAGTTTAGTATCCTCAATTTTTTCGTACTCAAATTTAATCCTAGGAAAGTCGATCTGTTTTCTCAACCATGACATCCCTCATATGTCTCGTTTCCATGTATTATCTCATGTGCCAACTCTTAATATACTCACAAGGTCATGATTACCTTAGAATCATAGTAGGGATGTTCAACGGTTTCGGTTTTTTCGGTTTTGGACCGAACCGAATTAATTCGGTTCGGTTTTTGGTTTTGAAAATATCACATTTCGGTTTTTGGTTCGGTTCGATTCGGTTCGGGTTTGGTTTTTTTGGTTCAAACCGATTTAAAACCGATATTTTTATCAATAGAAAATTAAAAAAAAAAGAAACCTGAACCCTAAGTCCTAACTTACTCCCATTTGGCTATTTCCCTTCCCAATTTCCCATCGATCTAATTTCCCTTCCAAGCTTCCATAATTCGTCACTTCGTAGTTCGTCCCCTCTTCAGAAACCCTAGCGGCGGCGCCTCTTCTCCCGCTGCTACCAGCTCCACCTCCGTCCGGCCGACGACTGCTGCTCCTGCTCCGGCCGACGACTGCTGCTACTGCTCCTGCTCCGGCGACTGCCTGCTGCTCCTGCTCCTGCTCCGGCCGACGAATTAATTAGGGTGTGAAATTTTCTTTCCCTTGCTCTTTTATTAATTACACAAGATGATCCTGTCAATGTAGCTGAAGGCTTGAATTTATATGGAAAACTTTTTGATGAAGCAGAAGTTTCAAAACTCACCCCACAGGACAGGAGGTCTGAATGTCTGATTGGTTTTATTTTGAATGAATCCTCAGTCTATTCTCGAAAAGAAGTTCAATTTTGTTTCATTTTACTGAATGTAGGCTATATCTCCAATTCTCGATCAGAAGGAGCTAACCACGACTACTGCTGCTCCCGTAGCATTTTCAAAACTCATGTCACTCTGTTCATGTTTTTACAAAATTGCTTTAGATAATACACAATTTGTTGGACATAACAATATCAAAGCCTCAAACTAGATAATACACAATTCAGCTATATCTCCATCAGAAGGAGCTAACATGAAAATTCAAGCCCTCGGCTCCTTATTAATTACGAATTAGGGTTAATAAATTTTTTAGCATAACCAGGTGCCATTATAAACTATTAAACTTTTTCTCTGACCCTAATTTATGTACTAGGTGGCGTGCCTGGTGTAGTGGTGCCATTATAAACTTGCTTAGATTTCTCTACTAAATCACGGATAGACATTCATCCAATGTGAGTACTTAAAACTCTCATTGTTCATTTGTTTGGAGTATTTGATTTTGAAAAATAATTTGCTGGCCAGTTAAACCAATTTTTTGTGATTTATTAATGCAGATGTTGAGCTCTCAATCCAAAAGAAAGCGCCTAAATACAACGTCAAAGTCAAGGCCCTCATCTAGCACTCAACAAGAGTCACGAGAATTGCTACTTTCACATGCATCTAAAAATTCACCAGAGCTTGATCCCATTATTCCCATTGATGATGGCCATGATCCTGACGAGGATATTGATGTTGGGGACCCTCCACCATCCTTAGCTGAGAATGCAGAAGATGAAGTGGGAGCTCCTTCAAACTCTAAGTCGAAGTCCAAGAAAGGCAAGAAGACGCGAAAAAGGGCTCCGTTTTGGAAATCCTATAAGGAAATCATGGACAGTAAAGGAGAAACAGTAAGAGCTGAATGCATATTTTGCAAAGTTACCTTTGCAGCCCATTCAAAAAATAATGGTACCACCAATCTGAGTAAGCATTGGAAGACTTGTGAAGAGAATCCTGGCAACCAGACCAAAGGTACTACTCAAACTACTCTTAATTTACAACAAATGGATGCTGTTGGAAATTGCATGGTGACAAGTAGTGTTCTAGATCTAGAGGTGTTGAGAACAAAATTATGCAGTTTGGTTGTTGGAGAAGAGATACCATTTAATTTTGTGCAAAAGTTTCTTTTTAGAGACATGATGACATATGCATGCCCTACCTTTACAATGCCATCACGTTCTACTGTCACTCGTGATGCTTGTAAGATGTATGCAGAGGAACAAGAGAAGTTGAAACTATTTTTTCAGCATAACTGTCAAAGAGTTTGTTTGACAACCGATACTTGGACTTCCAATCAGACACTGAATTATATGGCTTTGACTGCTCATTTTATTGATAATGATTGGAATTTGCAAAAGAGAATTCTGAATTTTTGTACAATTAGTGGACATAAGGCTGATGAGATTGCTAGAGATGTTGAAGATTGTCTAAGGTCGTGGGATTTAAATGATAAGGTATTTACAATGACCGTAGACAATGCGAGTGCTAATGATTTAGCTTGTGTGAAATTGCAAGAGATAGTCTCAGCTAGTGGTAGTAGCATAAATGGTGGGAAGAATCTGCATATGAGGTGTGCTGCTCATATTGCTAATCTTATTGTGAAGGAGGGTTTAAAGGAGCAAATTGATTGCATTGATAAAGTTAGAACTGTTGTCAAGTTTGTTAGGAGCTCTCCAAGTAGAATGCGAAGGTTTAAAGAAGAAGCTCAAAAGCTGAAAATTGATAGCAAGTGCACATTGGTATCTGATGTTCCTACTAGATGGAATTATACTTATGTTATGTTAGATGTGGCATTGAAGTTTAAACAAGTTTTCCCTCGGTTAGAAACTCCAAAAGATGATGATGGTCGGCATATAGGACACATTTCTGCAGAGGAGTGGGCTAAGGTTGAGGTCATTGTGATTTTCTTGAAAGACTTCATTAATTTCACAAACTCAGTGTCTGGTTCTGCTACTGTTACAGTGAATAATCTGTATTTTCACATTGGATCAATTGTCCATTTATTGAATCAAAATGTGGAAAATATTGATCCAGTTTGTCGTTCTATGGCTGCCCAAATGATGAAGAAATGTGACAAGTATTGGGATGACATTGAGAAGATGAATGTGTTCATTTTTGTTGGGATTTTACTTGATCCTTCGTTTAAGTTCAAAACGCTGAAATGTGCACTTCAACGCTTATATGGTGAAGAGAAAGGTTTGGTGTTGGCCTTACAGCTAAAGGGTACCGCAAGAGAAATATTTGATGAGTACAGAATCATGTATTCTCCTCCGGGTTCGAGTTCTGATGTTGGGTCTAGTATGATGAGACAAAGAGCTGATTTGTCTGCACCTATTGATACTGAGTTTATGAAGGGCGTCACTTCTGATGTGATTAATGAGGATGTATTTGCTGGTGCGCTGCAAGCATCTGAGTTTGATCGCTTCTTAGATGAGATGATTTGTAATGATTATGATGTCTTGACATGGTGGAGAATGAATGGGATTCGATATCCAATTCTTGCTAGAATGGCTCGTGATGTGTTAGCAATTCCTGTCACTACAGTTCCATCTGAATCAGCCTTTAGTGCAGGAGGGCATACTATTGATCAATTTCGAAGCAGACTGTCCCCTGAGGTGAAGTCTTTAACTCTTTGTAATGTAAATTTAGCTATATTTGTATTTTTATTTAACAAATATTAATCATTTACTTTCTTATTGTGATTAGATGGTTCAAACACTTCTTTGCACACAAGACTGGATCCGTGCAGATATAAGGTCTCGTGACAAGAAGAAAAATGAATGGGATGAACTCAATCAATATATCGAGTCACAGAAGGTTGTAGAAGGTATAGTCATATTATATATCTTATATTTAGTATATTCTCATTGCTTATGCTTTTGCAAATTGTTAATTTTTTGGGGTAAAAACTTCCAATGGCTTGATATGTTTGTTAGATATGAACCGCTTGAATGTTTGAAGTCATGATGCAAGAGAAAGGATTCAGTTACAAGCAAAAAGGTATAGTTAATAGTTACTAATTTGGTTTATATTATTAATGAATTAATATTATGCTAAATGAATTGGCCTTTTAAGTATATCTTACAATGTTCTAATCCTATATAATCTTTGTTCATTTTCTAGTTTTTGGATCTTATGATGGAGAGTGGAGACATGTGAAGTGATTGTTGATCATTGAAGACTTCAATTATGTTTTGATCGATTAATGGTTATGGACTTATGGTCATGCTTCATCTTGTGAGGACATGAACTAAGCTTTGTATTTGTTTAATTGTTTTGAGACTATTGGTGTTTGATTCTTAGATTTTGTTGTGGTTTTGCTGAGCAAAATAGCAAACAACCAAACACTTGCTCAGTTACTCTGCAGGGAAAATGGTTAAGTATTCAGTCAAGTAAACACAGTTCGGTTTTTCGGTTTTTATTCGGTTTTTCGGTTTATTCGGTTTTCGGTTTAGAATCGGTTCATATATTTTTCACTGTTCGGTTTGAACTGAAACCGAACCGAACAACACCGAACCGAACCCGAACCGAACCTATTATAATCGGTTCGGTTTTTGGTTCAATATTCTTACAATTTTGGTTTCGGTTTTGTTCGGTTCCGTTCGGTTCGATTCTGGACCGATAAACAACCCTAAATCATAGTCTCCAAAATCATCACACGATCTTAATACACCTTAAGCTTGAGAACACACCTTTTCTTTCAACTTTCCTCTTTACAAATGACCCCCAAAGTCCATACCTTATCTCCTTATAACCTAACTTAGTACCCCCAATTGTCATATCGTCTTACTCCTTACATATGCATCTCATCTATTTCATTATTTACCTTAATTAAGTTTGGCCCCTATGCCATCTCTTAACCCAAAATCTTTCCATTAATCAGGCTCTAACATAAGACCTTTAGAATCTCTAAATTTTCCTCAATTAATCACACCACATTTTTATTCATGTTTTCCTCAAACATGATTTTATTAATCCGTCTAACACGATTATAATCAATCACCTTATTTATCCAACACGTATCATAAGATCACCTTAATAGACATAGGTCACTTTTTCACCAAGTCCATTTGATAAAATCCACACACTTACATTATCCCCGTATTGTTGGTCCAAAAATCAAAACAAACTTTTACTAACTGAGTTTGTTATTCACCCATAAATCTTTAAACACTTAATTAATTGTCCTCACACAGTTTCATCATCCCAAATTAAGCAAACCTTATGCTTTGCTGGAATCTAATATTTACCCAAGACATAATCGTCTTAATACTCCTCATATCATTATATCATTTCCTTAAGAAAACCTCATAACAAAACCTCAAATAGGTCTTTCAAAATAATACTTATGATTTCGCACACTTAGCTTTTCCAAAAGCTTTAACCACTGGTCCTACAATGGGCACACTCACTTATAAACCCCATAACCATAACTCTTGGGTTCTAAAGTTTATTCATTATCGTATTAGAGTACGATCATTTTAGAGAAAATAAACTCCTTATGAAATATCTCTCTTATACATTTATTCACTTAAATATATAATTTATACAACTCACCCCATCTAATGCTCAGGGTATGCACATGAGGAATAACCTCAAACTCCATAGAGCATTACTACACACACCAAATCCTTATAGCAAGGAATCCTTACAACATTAACCTCTCGAGACAATGCTCATGAATTCGAGCAAAGGGAACAAATAATGTCAATGCCCAACTTGACATTATTTCAAGAACATAGAGGGGTTCTTATGAATAGTTTCGACCTCGAAACTAGCGCTAACAAGGTAGGGAACAATCACAGATGTCCCAACCCAACACTATCCTTTATGAGCCCAGACAGTCTTTATCAACACATGACATGTACTACTTTTGGCAGTCAAGGATTCTCGTATGAATGAACAACTTGCAATAGTAACGAATTTAGTAATTTCCGGAACAAGGAAACACTTCTTTATTATTCGAAACATTACATAAAACAATTGACAAATGTCGAACAGACAGATTACTAAACTATGGAGACTATCGACATAAGTCATCGCTCCTTATTCTTAAAAAGCTTTACAAAATACCACTACTCATACATGGTTTCTTTCTCATTGGATTGACGCATCATGAAGAGTCGTTGCCCATGACCCGAAGACTCAATAGGCGCCTTGCCTTTATTACGAGAAACAAATTGCTCAAGAGCGGACACTTCCGGCTTTGGGTTCTGCCTACTGCCAACATTTGAGGCCTGATATGATTGTGTTGGCCCTTGACCCTTCTGCCTACAGTATGTTTTCATGTGGCCTTCCTTCCCACAATTGTAACATACCCACTTCTCCTTTTGGCAATTAAAACTGTTATGCCCAGCCTTACCACAATTATGGCATTGAATCACACCGCCACTCCAACCTGAGCCTCTGGCGGAGTCAGACTGAGTCGTCTCGGTCTTAGCACGACCAGACTTCTCAAACTTGGTGGGCGATACCGGCCGCTTGAAGGTATTAGCCTTTCGGTCTTGTTGCCCACCCTTCGCCTTATTCTGTTCCTCCCGCTTTCGGGCAGATTCCTCCAGCGTGTCCTCTATTTTGTAGGCCACATCAACATATTGCTCCAAGGTAGAGCAACCGTGATGCACCATCAGAGGTTTGATTTCTGGATTCATCCATCCATGGAAGTACCAGATATTCTGTTCTTCTGTATACACTTCAGAACCAGCGTAATGCAGCAAGTGATTAAACTTTGCCGCCAGCTCAGACACTTTCAATCCTTCAGTCTCTGGGTAGAGGAATTCCTTCAGCTTCTCTTCCCTCATAGCACGAGAGAAGAAGCGATCAGTGAGCTTGGCCTTGAACATTGCCCAACTCAGATTTGGGTGGTCATCAAGCCTAGTTCCTTCCCACCACTCACTTGCTCCGTCTTTCAGATGTAACGAAGCAATGTGCACCTGTTCAGCCTCGGTGCATACCACATTTCAGAACAGTCACTCCATATGGGAAAACCAATAGGCAACCTTGACTGGTTCCCCGGTCCCATCGTAGCTTTCCGGGCGCATCGAATTGATCGTCTTTAATGCCCGGTTGTAATTCCCGTCATTTCTCTCGGGAACCACTGGATGTGCAGGACCTTCACGTCCCTCCACATTAGTTTCAACTTGAGGATTGGGAGCCGCTTGAGCTTGCGGTATCCCTTGGGTTGTTAGTACCTCGACCACCTGCCTCACTATTTGCCCAATGACCGTCGCATCCAACACGATCGGGGCATGAGGTGGAACTTCCCTCGCAGCTTGGGGGTCCACTTGTCCCTGATGAGCCTCTTGCCACAGGGTTGGGTCATTCTTATGCGAGCCAGATCTCGCGTCTTCCCCTTGCTAAGTAGCACTCCTCAACTGAATTCGGGAACCGTTGTTAGGACCTCCATTAGCTTCTTGGTTGGTGGATCGAGTGTTCACCATCTGTTGATGAACCATAACGTCAAATTAAAATCTCCCAACTTGTATATGATACTTAATCACTTACGTTATGGTACAAATTGTAAGGGTCCAAACCAATAACTTATATTAGTTTGACTGACCCCCCACCATTAACCTTACAACGATCTTCTTCCCTTACTTGAGAATGAATCAATTAGGAGAAATGTCAACCTTTAAATGACATTAAACCTAAGAAAAGACGATATCCTTAAGAATGAATCTAAGGAATAAGTAACAAAACCGAAGCTTGCAGAAGTTTGAAAAACCACTTAAACCCTATGCTTTCAAACTTTATACTTTATACTTTTAAATCTTATATATTTAATTTAATAAAATAATTATTTATAAAGTTAGTTTCTTCAACTAGTGACATTGTTATCACTTAAAAACCCTTACCAAGACCAAAAACCACACTTTTAAAGTTATACACGAAGGAAATGTTAAACGTTTATAACACACCATTTATTAGGCAACTATAAAATAACTATTAAAGTCATAATAGTTAAACCATTATTTTTAAATTAAACTTTAAGAAATCATTAAACTTTAAGTTTAATTCTAACATTTAGACTCTCGAAATTCCTTTTTAAAAAAATAGTTTGAAAATAGTTTCGAAAATTCTCAAACCTAACAATAGGCCAATAATTTTAAAACCATTGCTCTGATACCGTAATTGTAACACCCCCGACTTATGTCGGTAGTGCCACACGCCAGTGACTTCAGACGTTAATGTCCAAAGTCACCCTAGGCTTTAATCGGAACAATTAAGCTTAAATAAATACACAAATATTACATAACGAAAGAATAATCAGCGGAAGACATTTTAAGTGAATAAAACTCACCCTTTTATTAAGATTCCTCTCGTAAAATGAGAAGGACGGTTTTACAACAAAGTATAGTGATAGCGGAAGACTTTTAAATTACAACAGAAGACTCTTTTAAAGTAGTCCTAATTACATGACTATGTATTACATTTATTTCAAATTAAACATACACGCCTTGAAATATTACTTCTTAAAATGCAAACTTCAACTGCAAGCCTTTTCTTCGTTTGGTTACTTCAATCGTCGGGGACCAACCTCTGATGTGCCGTATAGGACGGATGACACCAACCAACCATGCAAGGAATAAAATCCGGTTGGTTAGTCTAATGAAAGACTATGCAAGGGTACAAACAGAATGGTTCTAGTGATCGTAACCGTTTACTATCATTATCCCTCGAA
Source organism: Rheum nobile (assembly GCA_027886185.1). Lineage (NCBI taxonomy): Eukaryota > Viridiplantae > Streptophyta > Magnoliopsida > Caryophyllales > Polygonaceae > Rheum > Rheum nobile. The sequence continues at coordinate 5,178,045 of WOAB01000135.1, forward strand.
TAATAGCCGAAGGAACGATACATACCCCGAAACTTTCACGGAATGATAAAATAAGATATGCATCGAAAAGAAGACTCCAACGGAATTGAGTCTTATAGGAAACGTATGAAATTGTTTGGGAACGTTAAGTTTTCACACAAGTTTATAAAAACGACCTTGATTATTTGGGTCCACGACCAATCTCACCGCGCAATGCGAATCCAAAGTGGAAAGAGGACTTACTCTAACAAGAGTCCGGGCGGGTTCCATGTTGTACTTCTCGCCCGAAGGTATATTAATTATGTGCGCAAAAGCACTTATCTTATTTACATTCAAAACGTACATTTACGTTAAGACTTTTAATTCACATCATTTTGATACGAGAGATATCTTTGGGATGAATCCCGAATGTTGGCACTAGCTAAGTGCACCTACCACTTATATCCGAATAAGGGTACGATCATGACCAAAAGAGTATTAGGGCAGAATCCTCCTAATACCAGTTATAAAGAAACGACTAGACCTCGCAAGGTACATAGCGTTCCTACGAATACTCGTGCTAACTACACATAAGTTCACACATAAATCCACAACAAAATCCATTACAGTAATATTATATAGAACTATATAATAGCGTTTTTTCTAGCAATATATACAACCTATTATAAATCCATATTTTAACACATCGTTTTATCAAATCTGTTCCCAAACACAAAAACAACAACTTTATTCCAACTTAATTAAACAATTAAATAATTGATAATTAAGGGAAATATGGAATAATGAGCAAGAACGAACCGCCACTTGCCTTAGTTTGGACGAACAAAAAGTTGGGTTTCGAGATCCGGGAACTTGAACTTGTGCACGGCCGCCTACTAAAATTCCCGTTGAATTTTATCCTCATTCAGTAGGGTCGGATCCCAATCCGTACAACCGGCCATGGATACGAGCACAATCCAACCCGACGATGCATAAGAGACGAGTTTTAAGACAAGAAATCCTAATTAGTTACAGTACGAAAAGACGAAACAAAACGAAAGAAAAAGGGGAGTGCTGCGGTTTTGATGGGGAAAGCCACGGCCGCGGCAGAAGGGGCCGCGATCACGGGCCAGCCTTAGCCAAGATCACGGGCCTCTTCCTAGCCGCGGTCGCGGTAGATGGAGCCGCGGTCGCGGGCCTCCATCCCGACACAAGCTTAAATCGAGCCTCGGAGCCTTACCGACGACGATGCGGCACGAATCTTCGTTTTCTGGACACTTGCGCACTACCACCACTCCAGGAACTTCACAACGGCGACGACCTAGGCTTTCGGCGACGACAACTCCAACGACAAACACCACAACAAAGCAACAACGAGAGGAAGAGAGGAATGAGAATGGTGGAGGAGAATGGTGGATCTGAGCCCTATTTATAGGCTCAGAATGGAGCTCCCCACTCAATGCAGAGGAGGCCAATTGATCCAGCTCCCGCCGCTCGGAGAATCACGTGGGAAATGCCGATCGTCGGCGTTCGGAAAAGAAGAGGAAGAAGACGAAGCAGAGTGCCGCGATCTCAGTTTCATAATCGCGATCGCGGTTTGGCCATTGGCCAAAGCCGCACCCGCAATCGCGGTTTGGCCATTGGCCAAAGCCGCACCCGCAATCGCGGTTTGCCTCTGGGAAAAGCCGCGCCCACGGTTGCTTAACAATGATCGCAGCTTTGGGCGCCCGCGGCCTTGCCTAACCGCGCCCACGGTCTTGCTTATTACCGATTAGCAATCCTCCAAATGTTTTAGAGCCCATATATTTCATTAAATGTGTAACCTCACATTCATATGGTCTTTACATTGTAACAGAACATGCCTAACATGTCTTGCTTATAAAACGAAAGTTTGAAAATTACACAAATACCCCTACTAAAATTGAGGGTTATTACAATATGCATTTCATCAGATGATGACTGAACATATGGAAGTGTGGGATGGGCGGCAAAACATCTTATGTAATCTGTGTGTGCCTCGAATACTTTGATTTTATCCATAGTGTTATAATTTTATACACGTATGAACATATCATCGGCTCCAGCAACAACACACTGTTTCCGCGCAACAAACTTGGCGGATCTAACTGCAAATATTGTTAAAGTACAAAAAAAACATGTAAAAAAAGATGGAAGAGATGCTTAAGCTCTACAAAAATCTAGCATGTCAAAGATACAAGAAAAGGGTCAAGAGGCTAGGGATAAATACCTGGTAACTCGGACATCTCAAACGACTTTGCCATAGTCTGCAAGAAGCATCACTAGCCAACAATCAATAAGGACTAACTTAGTGTAATAAAATTAAGAAATATTAGTATAACAACTGCTTAAACTATCACATTGCATTATTTTACAGCCTATGGTGAGAAATACAAACTAAATACAAATTTACACATGAGGCCATATATGTTTAAGTAGATGTTTTTACACAATCATTGTGAAGATTCCACCTTTTAGTCATTTAATAAACTACAGTATACAATATAGACCAAAACCCTACAAATTATACTAAGTCCTATACTTCGGATGATGACAAGAGGAGTGCAAATTCAAAACATCATTGGAGAAACATAAACATAACTGTGATGTAAAATAAGAATAAGAGACCAAAGCTTAACTATAAAATAACTAACAAGCTAGCATATATCAAAGAAATTAGTCCATACCCTAATTTTAACTCTCAAGACCAGAGAAACTCGGTACTTGCGTGGCATTTTTTATATTAATTTCAGATTTGTCAGCTATTGTTACTAAATCAGTCCATTTGGGTTTTAAGCCTATGATGAAAACTCTTGTCTTCATCAACATGAAAGACAAATTCCTAACCTGTGACTGATAATTCCAAATCACCACGGTGCCAGAATATAAACTCGCCAGGATCATGCGTGATACATTAAGAAAAAAGCTCATACTCAAGAATCTGAAGGTAGGGTATTACTCTTACAGTTGAACAAGGAAAGTAAACTAGTAGAAAAATGGGCATTGGCTACGGTTGCTTTTACCACAGTTGCGTGTTTTTTCGTGGTAAATGAGCATGCTTAGCATTATTACCTCGGTTCTTGAAACGACCGTGGTAATTTTACGGTTGCTTTTACCACGGTTGCTTGTTTTTTCGTGATAATTTTGCAGGCTTGACATTATTACATCGATTCGTGAAACAACCGTAGTAATTGTCTATGATTGCTTTTACCACGGTTGCGTGTTTTTTCGTGGTAATTTTACATGCTTGGCATTATTACCTCGGTTCTTGAAACAACTGTGGTAATTGTCTATGGTTACTTTACCATGGTTGCGTATTTTTTCGTGGTAATTTTACATGCTTGGCATTATTACATCGGTTCTTAAAACAACCGTGGTAATTGTCTATGGTTACTTTATCACGGTGCGTGTCTCAGACTCTCTCATTCCCTATTTCTCCTCGTTCTCCATTATTTCTAGCTCCTACCAAATTGCCTAGTTTCGAACCCTAAAAAATCTCTTACACCAGTCCTTCACTTCCCTTCTATTTCTTCCTCTCCAGATTGGACACTGGCGATCTCCATTCACGAAGGCGGAAGGTCAGGCGGAGATCTCCGTTCTCCACGCGAGTTCGCCACGAGTCATCTCCCCCATCATCTATGCTAACAACAAGGAGAATCGCCCAGATTTTGCTTCCCTGGCCACCGACGCCAACATGGAGGTCGAGGTTTCACCCAGCGGCTAGAGCGGCTGAGGAGCAACAGTGACACCACTGAGAGGATGCTCATGCTGAGAGATTGCATTTTCGAGATTCGATTGCAGGAGTTGATGCTCAGAGGCGAGTTTCAGAAACAGCTGGAGGTCGACCACGACCACGAAGGCACGAACCACTAGTCCACTACCGTCTACCAAGTACCAAGGCGAGCGAGCAGCGGACCGAGACGACGATCTCTATTGTTTTCTTCATCTGGACTATCAAGGTAATTCTTTCAACTTCCAGATCCTGCTAGTGTTTATGCGTTTTCGTGTTCTAGTCTTCTAGATTGAGATTTTTTAGATTCAATTATTGTTTGGGGATAAAATTTCGTGTTTCTGCTGGTTGGCGGCTGCTGTCCTGCTCGCTGCTGGAGCAGTGGAGTTTGCTGGTGTTTTTTGGAGTAGTGGTGTTTGCTTCCTTGCTGCTATTATACCCTTCATCTATGAAAACATCATTTTTTACCATATGTTGTATTCTGTTAAAAAATCTCTTAAAACATTGGCAACAATCTGTGGATTGTTATGCTAATCTGCAGTTTAAAAATCTTAACAAAAACAAGACAACAACTCACAAGAATTACTGGATTAATCTTTGCTTGAAAGTGGATAGGAACAACTATAATAATAATTGATAACAAGTTTCTAGTCGTGTAAAAATTGCTATGCAAAATATCCAAACAAACCCTAAACCGTAGTCCTAGGTAAGTAAAGGTCGAGTCCACAGGGAGACAGATTCTATCTTTATATGTGAATTATGTGTCAATCCAAAGTAACCAAAGGGGGGTTTTGTTCGTTTTAAAAGATCTAAGCATGCAAAAGGTAAGTAAACTAAAAGTTGTGAAGTCAGTGGTGGGAAAAGCACTTAGTCAAACAACATCCACTATTCGTATGACAAGTTGATCATAGATACTCATTCAAAATCTCATGCAATGGAAATTCCAATTCCTTTTCAGATATAACTAATAGCACAACCAGATACTATTAGCACTAACTAATTAAACAACCCTGAAACTATCAAGATTCAGTTTAACAGCAGCCTTACGGATATGAATATAGTTGGATACAATTCTAGCATAAAACAACCAGCTTTTATCCTAGAATGTAAATGAGTTCTCTTCTGCATAAGATTAGCACAACCAGTTACTAATACGATGCAGTTGCTACTCTGAAATAGATATGCTCAACCAGTAACAATCTAGATCTAGCAATGGATCAATAACAACAAACCCTAGTTGATCAGACTGGAGAAAATCAATATCAATCATAAGCAATCAAACAAGAGAATAGATAAAATCCATGCAATAGATTAAGAACGAGAATCTCACAACTGAATCCAAACGAAAGCTTCAGCGTTTGACTAAGCAAGAGAGGCTTAGTTCTTCATAACGTAGAACGTAGAAAAGAGAAGTAGAATTAGGGTTTTTGAGATAAAGAAAACAAGTCTTTATCTAACCTTAAATACTAAAAACATTCAGTCAAAATTAACCTAAAAATAAATTACTAAAATGTAATAAAATAATCCAATTAAAACATATAAGGAAAAAGTGACTCGGCGGCCTTCAGACATTCACGGCGGCCGCTGCAACCTTCACGGCGGGCGCCGTCTTTCCACGGCGGGCGCCGTTCCTATGTCATAGCCGCGGTCGCTGGAGGGGAATTGGCGGCGGGCGCCGCAATGTGCACGGCGGGCGCCGTCGCTGTTCTTCGGTTCAGCTCCTGCGACAATTCCGTAGAAATGCCATAACTTTTGATTCCCAACTCAGATTGTGCTCTTATTTTGAGGACTTGCAGTAGACTTCAAGATCTAACTCCTCGAATTGGAATCACTCCATTTGGACATCTGAGTAGAGAGAACGAACCAATTGAATTCAGCCTACCGTTCTTCTACTCTTCATTGCACTCCCTTGGCGTCTACTACTGGTGGCTTCTCCTCAGTGTCTCATATGATCTCCAAAACCGCTCAAACACCTCTAAATACACCAACTTCGTCCCCAAACGCCATGCACATGAATGTGTCTAAATCTACCCGAATGGCACCAATAAACCCTCTAATGACTCTTAGTTAAGCCCTACAAAGTAGTGCTTATCAAACCCCCCCATGCTTAGACCTTTGCTCGTCCACGAGTAAACTAATAGAGAGTCTACTCCTCCAATTCAGCATCCAAGGTCTCAGGAAACCTATCCTCCAACTAAGAGTCACCTAACCCATGCCAAGCTCCTGGCACCAATCTCATTTACAACACATCAACAACTCAACAACTTAAGGGGCAAGCAGAGTACTTCCCCCAAGCTAAACCCGGACATCCAATAGCGTGAGTAACCTCTAATCCTAGCCTCCATCTATTGCTCCTTATGTCTCCCAGAGTGACCTATCCGACAATCCTTCTTTGACTCCTCTTCTTATGACGCCTCGCCAAGAATAATGAGAAATCCTAAAATCACTCTTCTTCTTTTTCACTCGTTTTGCCAAGGCGCCCTTTCGGGTTTTCACCAAGCCACTCATTTCATTTTCCAATAGATGTACTCACATAAGCTCACGTCACTCTTGACCTCATATTACCCCAGCCTAATGCTGGTCCAAGCCACCTGCTTATTACCTAGGCCGCCCTTTCGGGTTTTCGACCTATCCCAGGATTTCAATGATAGCCTTTTTTCAAATTTTTGGCTTTTTCTCTTTTTTTTTTTCAGTTTTCTCCTCAATGACGTAGCAAGAATAGAACTCTCCCCCATGCTTAAATATTGCATTGTCCTCAATGTAATGAAAGACAAAAGAATAGGAGCACAGGGAAAAGCAAAAAAAATTAACTCACAACGTTGCCGAGCTGGCATGGACACGAAAGATGTCGCTGGCGGTCTTCTCAATAAACATCCATGTCACGGGTGTCGGCATCAATGCCATAATCTTCATCTACCGTGCAACCATAGGGAACCACTGTGGGGAATAGTGGTATGGCAGGGATGGCGGGGTTGCATGGCCTTCAACAAACACAAAAATGTGGCCCAGATGTAATCGTGGTTGGGCCCTAGTGTATCTCCTCTCCAGCTGTCGACTGCAGGGCCACCATCGTTGCCAAATACAAAGTGGGGCTAATGTCTCTTCCTTGACAACATGATGCGCACCATCTCTCCATAGGAAACGCTGGGCAGATGGCCTCCGATAGAACTTTTTTTTTTCCACAACTTTTTCTCCCCGTTTAAGGTCTTTTCGGGGTATTTTTTTTAGATAAAATAAAAAGGAAACGAACCTGAGAATGGCGGCGATCGCCGTAAGAAAAGTGTCGGAGGAAGGGGTTGGCGGCGGTCGCCGTAAGGGGGGCGGCGGTCACCGCTTCTCCTTCTTCACTTGGATACGCTTCCTGCATGTTAGTTCGACACACAAAGCAAAAACTAAAAGGAAAAACAAAAGAAAATGATTAAGGGAAAGGAAATAAACTACCTAACATCGGGTTGCCTCCCGAGCAGCGCCTTAGTTAATGTCGTTGGCTCGACATACTACTCGAACATCCTCAATCCATATCGTCAGGCTCTTTAGGAACCTTCTTAATCCATACCTCCTTCCGGAACCTATTATGGAAAGGTTTGAACCTTAGACCATTCTTCTTCTTCTTCAGCGGCCCCTCCATCTTGACCTTCTTAGTCGCGTCTCCCCCATACTTAGATCGATCAGGGGGGTGTTTAACCTCAAATTCAGGGACCTGCACCAAAGAAGGAACGAGCTTCTCGCTCGAGGTCAGCAGTAAAGGCGATTTGCCTGGTAGCTCTGGAGGAATCTTATAGTAAGCGTCCGACTCATTGACACCTTCCTGTAACTCAGTAGATAGAGTACAATCCAAACTAGAATCAACAATAGATTGTATGTCATCTAGGTGCTCATCATCAGAAGCATCGTGCACCATAGGCTCAAGTACATCAATTGCACACAAAGAACGATCATCAGAAGGAAATTTCATGGCTTCATAGATATTGTAGTTTATAGTTTGGCCATCAAATTCCATAGTCAAGGAACCAGTACTCACATTGATCTTAGTGTTGGCAGTTTTCAGGAAAGGTCTCCCTAACAAAATAGGGACTGCATGCTTATCATGTTCCATATTGAGCACATAGAAGTCAGCAGGAAAAGTAAGATCACCAACCCTAACCAAAACATCCTCCACTATCCCTATAGGACGCACACTAGATCTATCAGCTAATTGAATGGCAACATTAGTGGCATGCATGGGTCCTAATCGTAAGGATTCACAAAGAGATGAAGGTAGAACATTAATGGAAGCACCCAAATCTAACATAGCTTTATTGAACTTGGTACCTCCAATAGTAATAGGGATGGTGAACATACCTGGGTCGCCACACTTCTTGGGTAAGCGCTTCTGAAATACAGCAGAAACATGTTCGCTTACCTTTACCTTCTTCTTGCTGTTCCTATCCTGATTCCTCTTTGTGGTGCACATCTGCTTCAAGAACTTGGCATAACGAGGGACAGACTTGATCAAATTTAGGAGAGGGATGTTGACCTCAATGTTTCTGAACATCTCAAACATGTCCTTATCCTGCGCAAGTGGCTTGGTACGCTTCAGAGCAGACGGAAATGGTGCAACAGGCTTCCAATCAGGAAAAATCGGAGGTTTATACTCCTTCTCAGCCTCGGTATCGACTACAGGTGTGCGGCGGTCGCCGTAAGAAGTGCGGCGGGCGCCGTGAACATCATCAGAAAGTTTGAGATTTTGCTCACCGTCACGGCGGGCGTCGCAAGAATTACGGCGGTCGCCGCAATTTTCATTAGAAAAGTCGAGAGCAGAATCACCTTCACGGCGGGCGCCGCAGTCTTCACGGCGGTCGCCGTCGCTGTTCTGCTCCAGATCCGAGGTTTCTTCCTTGTTGACCTCAGAATCACTCTCTTCAAGCTTTTTCCCACTTCTCAAAGTTACAGCACTGACATTCCGAATGTTCGGGTTCACTTCCGTTTGGGATGGAAGTTTACCAGAATCCCTTGCGTCAAGTTTATTCACCACTTGAGAAATTTGACCAAATTGCCTTTCCAAGTTCTGAATGCTAGCTTGAGTTGTCTCTTGGAACTGTAATTGGCTCTTAGACAACTTAGCAACATTTTCATTGAGGTTTACATGGCTCTGCATCAACATCTTCATCATGTCCTCCATAGACGATGAAGGATTCGAGCTCTGCCCTTGAGGTTGTGGCACAAATGGTTGCCTAGGCTGTTGAGGATTACCCTGTGGTTGATTTTGCTCTAGGTATCTCCATCTGAAGTTGGGATGATCCCTCCAACCAAGATTGTATGTATTGGAGTAGGGATCATGCCTGGGCCTCTGCTGATATCCTCCTACATGGTTCACTTCCTCTTGTAGAGTAGGACATGAATCAGTAGGATGCAAGCCGTCATGACAAATCTCACAGGCCTTAGCCTGCTGAGGTGTACCTTTCAGCTTCAGACGCCTCACCTCCTCTCTCAGCACATCAAAATCAGCTTGATCAATTTTGGATTGGGAACTTGTAACACCCCCAAAACTTAACCCTTTTGGAAATGTATTACCGCCAGTGACCCCAGTGTTCCTTACCGAGATCACCCAAGGCTTTACCGTTTAAATACAATTTATGAAATACAAATGATACATGATGATCAAAGCATTCAATTCCAAAACATAACATTGTCAAGGAAACATGAGTTACGGGATTACAACCCAATCCCGAATAGGCTAACACAGAGTTTAAACCAAATACAGCGGAAGTCTTATAAAATACATTACAACCAAAGTCAATGTTCAAAAGATCTCAACCTGATTAACGAAATAAATCAAACATTCGAAAACCACCGTCGACTCCATAGTCCTTCTATTCTTCTGAGCTACTTTCTATCTGATGTGCCGAATCGAACGGATGACACCAGCCCACATGTAGAGAACAAAGTTCGTGGGTTAGTCTACTTGAATAGACTAGCAATGATACAAAGCAGAATAGTTCGAAGCAGTCGTATTAGGTTAGACTCATCGCTTCTCGAATAACAACCGATGACGATAGTCAACCATCATACTCCTACTGGAATAAACAAGAGGTATGCACAAGAGAAGATTCTGGAAGACTGAATCTTCACAGAAATCGATTCGAAAGAAGACTCCAACGGAAATGAGTCTTTAAGAAATTGTGACAAATCTGGAATGTCTACAGAATCATACAACAATGATTTAAAAGTTGACTGAGATGCTTCGGTTCACGACCAACCTCATCGCATACAACGAATCCAGATTGGAAAGAGAACGTACTATGATCAAAGTCAAGACGAGTTTTCCTAGCTGCACTATAACTTAGCTGCACTACTCGCCGAAGGTTTATTAATTATGTGCGTCGAGTAGCACTTATCTGGTTTATATTACAAACCACACATCACATTATTAGACTTTTACATGTGTACCCCACCATTGGGACGACACATCTTAGTATACGTTTCGTCGAGAGTGACGTACACCGGAAGGTTTGTGACACCAGCTAAGTGTCCTGTCTCTACACACTTGTGAAAGAGACCGATCATGATCTAAGAATAGCACCAGATGGAGACGAGCCACCCCGATACCAGATTATAAAGAAACGACCGGACGAAGTCCGAGTACATTCCTAACTAACAGTGCTAACCACACAGATACATCACAATAACAGTTACAAAATAAATCCACATAAAGGCCCGAAAGGCGATCACAGATAATAGCGCTATTCTAACAGATATACAACCTATTATATGATTTTCAAAACAGTTTATAAATCACTTCCAGAAGAACACGGTAATAATCGTTCCAAATTAATTACTCAGATAAACAACTGATAATCAATGTAAATATGGAAACGATGAGCAAGAGCGAACCGCCACTTGCCTTAATCCGCAGAATAGAAACAAGCCTAACGACAACGACGGGATTCTGGGCTCGACACGGGTATAGCTCCGCTAGCACAAACACCTTCGAGTCGACCCATAAAAGGAACCCTAAGTTAGATCCGACATAACAACAGTACGAATCTAAAAACGGCAAAAGAAATCGAAAGGAAAGACGCCACGACGACAACCAACCAAGCCAAAGCCACGAAGGCATTCTGGGCACTGGCGGCGGTCGCCGTTCTTGGCGGCGGTCGCCGCATTCATCACGGCGGGCGCCATAAAGAACACGGCGGTCGCCGTGAAGAACTCCGACGACAGAACGAGAGAAAAACTCACCCAAATGATGCGCGTTTCGACCCCTTTTTGCCTTGTCTGGGTTCCAACCTCCAAAGGCAACCAAAAGGCTTCACAAGGGCTTCTGGAAACACCACCAACCGACACCAACGAAGCTTCCGAAATCCGGCGAAACTAACACTCCGACGAGGCAAAAATTTGGTAGAGATTCGGTGCTGGGATGGCTCAAAACCCTTCCCCCAACACCTCCTTTTATAGCCAAAGCAATGGGAGCATCATCATCACCCTAGACGAGGCCGAGCAGGGCTAGATCGGCGCGGCCAGAGCTCGCCGGCGACCAACGGGTAATGACCTCTGGGTAATCGCGGCGGGCGCCGCAACTTTGCCTACGGCGGGCCGCGGCGGGCGCCGTAATTACGGCGGTCGCCGTTCCTAGCTCTGGCGAGCCCAGAGTAGGAGACGATGGCCTGACACCTCGGGCCCAGCGACGGCGGGCGCCGTTACTGTACGGCGGTCGCCGTTTTTGCATTTTCCCGCCCATTCAGCTTTTGAACGAGCAAGACATTAACCCGGGATAAACATTATCGTACGCGAACGCGTATAAACATCCGAAGCACATCGTTTGTATTTTATTTCACTGAGAAAAATATTACAGATACAGAGCACATTATAGAATGTCTCAAGCTACCTGAATTAAATCCGACGTACTAAACGGGTACTCGGGAAAATTCCAAAATTCCCAAAATAACCTGATAAAAATACGGGGCATCACATCTCCCCCCCCCCTTAAAAGAAGTTTCGACCCCGAAACTTAGGCCGAAAATAACTCGGGAAAACGCCTGAGCATATCTGACTCGGTTTCCCACGTCTCCCAAGTAACTTCTTCGGTCCCTGACTTGGACCACAACACTCGTACCAACGACACGATCTTGTTGCGCAAACGCTTCTCCCGACGCTCCAAAATGCGCACGGGCAACTCTTCATAAGTACCCTTAGCTTGAATCTCGATGTCCTCATAACTCAGCACCCGAGACTCATCTGGCACATACTTCCTGAGCAAAGAGACGTGGAACACATTATGCACTGGATGAGCCGATGGCGGCAACGCCAAGCGGTATGCTAGAGATCCCACTCTATCCAGAATCTCGAATGGTCCCACGTAGCGAGGGTTAAGCTTCCCACGGTTACCAAACCTGAAAACTCCTTTCGAGGGCGACACCTTGACAAACACTTTGTCACCGACCTCGAACTCGACAGTCCTGCGCTTCCGATCTGCGTAGGGCTTCTGTCGACTCTGAGCGGTCAACATCCTCTGTCTGATTAAGGCAATGTCTGAAGCTGTCCTCTCGACTAACTCTGGCCCAAGCAGAATCTTGTCGGCGTTATCGTCCCAACAAATTGGAGATCTGCATCGGCGACCATACAAAGCTTCGAAAGGAGCCATCTTGATCGTAGCATGCCAGCTATTGTTGTATGTGAACTCAATCAGACTTAAGATGTCCTCCCAGCTAGTCGGACGATCGAGCACACAAGCTCTAAGCATATCCTCCAGAGTCTGGATGGTCCTTTCAGACTGGCCATATGTCTGAGGATGAAACGATGTGCTGAACCTTAACTCGGTCCCCATAGCCTTATGAAGCTCCTTCCAGAACCTCGACATGAAACGGCCATCTCGATTAGATATAATGGTCTTAGGGATACCATGAAAACGAACAATCTCCTTCTGATAGACCTCTGCTAACTTCTGGACTTCCCACGTGGTCTTAATGGCTATGAAATGAGCACTCTTCGTAAGCCAATCCACGATCACCCAGATAGCATCTTTCTGACCTCGAGTCTTGGGTAGCCCTGTGACGAAATCCATGGCAATGCCTTCCCACTTCCACTCTGGCACAGGGAGAGGTAGCAACTCACCACCTGGCTTGCGATGCTCAATCTTGACCTTCTGACAAGTCAAGCACCTAGCCACGAAGTCCGCTACATCCCACTTCATGTTTGGCCACCAAAACTTCTTCCTCAAATCCTTGTACATCTTGCTGGAGCCTGGATGCACAAAATAGGCTGAAGAATGAGCTTCCTTCATCACCAACTGACGAAGACCTTCCGTGTCTGGCACACAGATCCGATCCTGAAACCAAAGTGATCCATCATCCTGAATCACGAAACTGGGAGCTTTCCCGTCCATCACTTCACTGCTTAACTTCACCAAGATGATGTCATCGACTTGCTTTTCTTTGATCTGATCCAGCAGTGTAGCCTGAATTTCCAGCATACTCAGGTACCCTCTACGTTGGTCATACAAGACTTCAATGTCGCATGACTCTTGGTTTAGCTTGGTCTGAGCGGTAAGTAGAGCAACTATAGTCTCGTGCGTTGTCTTCCGGCTCAGTGCATCAACTACTACATTAGCCTTGCCCGGATGATACAACAACTCCATGTCGTAGTCCTTGAGCAACTCTAGCCAGTGGCGTTGTCTCATATTTAGCTCCTTTTGAGTAAATATATACTTGAGACTTTTGTGGTCCGTGAAGACTTGGCATCTTATACCGTAGAGGTAATGCCTCCAAATCTTCAGCGCAAAGACAACCGTTGCTAACTCAAGATCATGGGTCGGATAGTTTTCTTCGTAAGTCTTGAGTTGTCTAGATGCGTAAGCAATAACTCTGCCCCTCTGCATCAGTACACAACCCAAACCACACTTCAAAGCATCACTATAGACCACATAATCGTCATTCCCCTCTGGGAGTGCTAACACAGGTGCCGAGGTCAGCCGTCGTTTCAACTCCTGGAAACTGGCCTCGCACTTGTCATTCCAGAAAAACTTCTTATGAACCTTACGGAGTAGATTGGTCATAGGTAGAGCGGTCTTCGAAAACCCCTCCACGAATCGTCTATAATACCCGGCAAGCCCAAGAAAACTGCGCACCTCCTTCACGTTCTAGGGCTGTGTCCAATTAGCCACCGCTTCGATCTTCTGGGGATCAACCATAACCCCATTCTCATTGATCACGTGGCCTAAGAAAGCCACCTCCTTCATCCAGAATTCACACTTGGACAGTTTAGCATAAAGCTGATGTTGTCTAAGGACTGACAAAGCAATCCGCAGATGTTCCTCGTGGACTTCTTCACTCGGAGAGTAGATCAGAATATCGTCTATGAAGACCACTACGAACTTGTCCAAGTACTGGTGAAAACATCGATTCATCAGGTCCATAAAGACAGCTGGAGCATTTGTAAGCCCAAAAGGCATCACTACGAACTCGTAATGACCATATCTGGTCCTGAATGCAGTTCGAGGAATGTCCTGCTCACGAATTCTGAGCTGGTGATAACCCGATCTCAGGTCGATCTTGGAGAAAATCTTTGCTCCCTGCAACTGGTCCAACAAGTCATCAATCCTAGGCAGAGGATACTTGTTCTTGATCGTCACCTTGTTCAACTCTCGGTAGTCGATACAAAGTCGGAACGATCCGTCCTTCTTTTTGACGAACAATACCGGAAAACCCCACGGCGATGCACTCGGCCTGACATAACCGTTGTCAAGAAGATCTTCAAGTTGATTCTTCAACTCTTGCATCTCAGCTGGAGCCATCCGATATGGTGATTTGGAAATCGGTGCCGTACCAGGCTCAAGATCAATTGAAAACTCTACGTCACGGTTCGGGGGTAATCCAGGAATTTCTTCCGGAAAGACATCCGAAAACTCCCTAACCACAGGAATATCAAGAACCTCAGGTCCATCCTTCGCGGGCGAATCCAAGTAGCAAAGGTACCCGACACATCTTTGTCGTAGTAGCTTAAACGCAACCATCGCATTGATCATCTTGTCGTTATCAGCGTCATTCTGACCTTTGAACTTGCACACGAACTGGCCCCCAGATGACACCGTCACCGTTCTTGAACTGAAGTCGATCACCGCCTTGTGACGCGTCAACCAATCCATACCAAGAATGATGTCGTATGGAGCCATGGCTATACAGATCAGATCTGCCTCAAACTCCTTACCCTGAATGGTAATCGGAAAGTCGGACAGATGTTTGGTTCCCACCAAACGTTCTCCATTAGGAAGACTAACGACAAAAGGGTCACAGGAATCGTTGCACACTAAGTCTAACTTGCTAACACAACTATCCGAAATAAAGGAATGCGTAGCACCAGAATCAAACAGAATGCACACTGAAGTAGAGTGAAGGTATAAAGTACCTTGAGCAATCGGAGCGTTGGGTCCATCTTCTTCATGCATCTCGTACAAGCGTTGGCCCTGACTTCCAGAAACAGCTGGGGCCTTTCCCCTTTTCTGAGCAGTCGTCTGCACTGACGGGCTAGGAGTCTCGGCAGGCTTGAACCTATGTCGGTTGCTCTGATGAACTGACCCTTGCTGTGACTCTACTCCCTTCTGCTTCCCCTGCTTGCAGAACTTCTGCAGATGACCATCACGTCCACACCCAAAGCACGATCTCTTCTCCTTCTGACACTCGTTGCTCTTGTGGCCAGCAACGCCACAGTTATAGCACTGAACTGAACTCCTGGTCTGCCCTGACTGCTGAGTCGATCCTCCTTGCGTCATCTCCGTCTTAGCTCGGTCGGACTTGGCAAAGTTAGACGGTGGCGCAGGGCGCTTAAAGCCACCTCCCTGGTTCTGGTTCTGCATCGACTTTTGTCGGTTGTGCCTCTTGGTCGACTCCTCTAGAGTTACCTCCAGCCTATAGGCACAATCCACATACTGCTCCAAGGTAGAGCATGTGTGGTGCACCATTAACGGTTTGATATCCGGGCTCATCCACTCGTGGAAGTACTTGATCTTTTGGGCCTCGCTGGTAATCTCGGCAGGGGTGTACTGTAAAAGATGATTGAACTTAGATGCCAACTCGGTCACTTTCAGACCATCCGTCTTTGGGTACAAGAACTCTTTATGCTTCTCCTCTCTCATAGCACGAGAGAAAAAGCGATCAACCATCTTGGTCTTGAACATCGACCAAGTCAACACTGGGCTCTCTGCCAAACCTGTGCTCTCCCACCACTCGCTAGCCTCCTCCTTCAGCTGAAAAGAAGCGATATGGACCTTCTTGGCCTCAGTACACTCCACGTTCCGAAATAGCCTCTCCATATGGGAGAACCAATGAGTCACTGCTACCGGCTCCCCTTTCCCGTTATAGCAATCGGGCCTCATGGAAGTGATGGTCTTAAGAGCGCGACCATAGCTGTCTCTAGCCCTGACGGCATTCTCCTGAACCACAGGGTTTCCAGGCTCCACAGCATCAGGAAGCGCTGTGTGAGTAGGCACTTCTTGCGCTTGAGGCGCATTGGGTCTCAATACATCTGCAATTGTCTGCATCACAATCCCGCGAATCGCCTCAATAGCTGCGACATCAAACAACACCGGCGCTTGGGTCTGATCCTGACCTTCACGCCTATGCTGAACGCGAGACTCTGACTCGTGCTCATCCTGAACACCTCTTCTTGCTGGCCTATGATCTTGGCTAGTCCCAGCATCGGCTCGAGTCGAGTTCCTCGTGCTTCTTGGGTTCACCATCTGTTTACCGATCCAATTCCAAGCATTCAATACATTAATATTATGCAATATATTTATGCAATATACCAACGTAAATAAATTACTCAGAATAGATCAACTTGACATATTATAGATGAACCTTCGAACTTTTACACAAGCAACACATGAGTCAAATCTTCGAGCATCAAAACAGAACTTGCTCGGAAATCTAGAAAATCCACAGACACTAGCCGAAACACTGAAACAAAACACAAACACAACTGAAATACTAGCAAAATAAGCTACGACACTAGGCAATGCCAAACCACACTAAGGCGCTCCAAGACGTCTCCTCTAAGACCGGCTATCCATGCAAGGTCTCTTCGGGCTTGGCTCACCATCCTGCTCTGGTGATGAGCTTCGCACCCTGCTTGGTTCTGGGTCACACGGCTCTGGTGACTCAGTTCCAATCTCAGCTGCGGAAAAGAAAGGATCTTCCATAAGAGGTCCTCCAATTCCAGCTCTCCTCTGAGCGCTAGCGATCGCCTGATCCATCTGCTGCTGCTGCTCCATATGAGAGTTCATTTCGCTCTGGTGAAGGATCTCTCTCAACTCAGCCTCTGATCTCCTCCTAATACCGTGCTCAGTGAACAGTGCCTCCCAATCAGCATCAGTCATGCGTGCATAAGCCGACACTGGTGATAGTTCTGGATTTGGGGGAATAAACTGTACCCCCGGCTCCTGACTGTCCACTAGCAAGTGCCTCAAGTTGTCTGGCTCCTGGCTCTGTTCTTCCAGGTCCATCTCGAGGTCCTCCTCTGGATCATCCTCTATTGGATCCTCATCCTCGGGATCATCCTCAATCATATCCTCGTCCTCGACAGGATCTATCTCAAGCATCTCCTCTTCCTCCTCCTCGTACTCGATCTCCTCTGCAATTGGTCCCAACAGAAAGTCGTCTTGGTAAACCCCTTGTTCATACCTTGACAACTCATCTTCCTGCTCCTCTTCCTGTACTTCCTCCACCCTTGGTGGCGGCACAGGTGCAGGCTCAGGGACCATAGCATCCCTAGCTACAAGGACAGCTGACTCGGGGAGAACGTGCTTGACGTCTTCGGGCGGGCTACTCGGGCCTCCAACCTCAAAAAATCGCTGAGGCAACGGAAAATCTAGCCTCGGTTGGTCCGACTTGGCGTCTTCCGACACCCTATCAACAGAAAAGCAGACACCCATCCTACCGAACAATAAGGAAGGAATTAGTCTTTCTAGACATAGAAGCAAGCTTACTATATCAGACTATAAAGAAGACACGACTATGAACGGTGTTTTGAAATTCTTTTTCACTTTGAAAATTTAGAGCCCTTTTAAAAGCATTTTCAAAAACGGATAAATGATATAAAAATCCCAAACCCGTTTTAAAACCTTTGGCTCTGATACCACAACTGTAACACCCCCAAAACTTAACCCTTTTGGAAAGGTATTACCGCCAGTGACCCCAGTGTTCCTTACCGAGATCACCCAAGGCTTTACCGTTTAAATACAATTTATGAAATACAAATGATACATGATGATCAAAGCATTCAATTCCAAAACATAACATTGTCAAGGAAACATGAGTTACGGGATTACAACCCAATCCCGAATAGGCTAACACAGAGTTTAAACTAAATACAGCGGAAGTCTTATAAAATACATTCCAACCAAAGTCATTGTCCAAAAGATCTCAACCTGATTAACGAAATAACTCAAACATTCGAAAACCACCGTCGACTCCATAGTCCTTCTATTCTTCTGAGCTACTTTCTATCTGATGTGCCGAATCGAACGGATGACACCAGCCCACATGCAGAGAACAAAGTTCGTGGGTTAGTCTACTTGAATAGACTAGCAAGGGTACAAAGCAGAATGGTTCGAAGCAGTCGTATTAGGTTAGACTCATCGCTTCTTGAATAACAACCGATGACGATAGTCAACCATCATACTCCTACTGGAATAAACAAGAGGTATGCACAAGAGAAGATTCTGGAACACTGAATCTTCACAGAAATCGACTCAAAAGAAGACTCCAACGGAAATGAGTCTTTAAGAAATTATGACAAATCTGGAATGTCTACAGAATCATACAACAATGATTTAAAAGTTGACTGAGATGCTTCGGTTCACGACCAACCTCATCGCATACAGCGAATCCAGATTGGAAAGAGAACGTACTATGATCAAAGTCGAGACGCGTTTTCCTAGTTGCACTATAACTTAGCTGCACTACTCGCCGAAGGTTTATTAATTATGTGCGTCGAGTAGCACTTATCTGGTTTATATTACAAACCACACATCACATTATTAAACTTTTACATGTGTACCCCACCATTGGGACGACACATCTTAGTATACGTTTCGTCGAGAGTGACGTACACCGGAAGGTTTGTGACACCAGCTAAGTGTCCTGTCTCTACACACTTGGGAAAGAGACCGATCATGATCTTAGAATAGCACCAGATGGAGACGAGCCACCCCGATACCAGATTATAAAGAAACGACCGGACGAAGTCCGAGTACATTCCTAACTAACAATGCTAACCACACAGATACAGCACAATAACAGTTACAGAATAAATCCACATAAAGGCCCGAAAGGCGATCACAGATAATAGCGCTGTTCTAACAGATATACAACCTATTATATGATTTTCAAAACAGTTTATAAATCACTTCCAGAAGAACACGGTAATAATCGTTCCAAATTAATTACTCAGATAAACAACTGATAATCAATGTAAATATGGAAACGATGAGCAAGAGAGAACCACCACTTGCCTTAATCCGCATAATAGAAACAAGCCTAATGACAACGACGAGATTCCGGGCTCGACGCGGGTATAGCTCCGCTAGCACAAACACCTTCGAGTCGACCCATAAAATGAACCCTAAGTTAGATCCGACATAACAACAGTACGAATCTAAAAATGGCGAAAGAAATCGAAAGGAAAGACGCCACGACGACAACCAACCAAGCCAAAGCCACGAAGGCATTCTGGGCACTGGCGGCGGTCGCCGCATTCATCACGGCGGGCGCCGTAAAGAACACGGCGGTCGCCGTGAAGAACTCCGACGACAGAACGAGAGAAAAACTCACCCAAATGATGCGCGTTTTGACCCCTTTTTGCCTTGCCTGGGTTCCAACCTCCAAAGGCAACCAAAAGGCTTCACAAGGGCTTCTGGAAACACCACCAACCGACACCAACGAAGCTTCCGAAATCCGGCGAAACTAACACTCCGACGAGGTGAAAATTTGGCAGAGATTCGGTGCTGGGATGGCTCAAAACCCTTCCCCCAACACCTCCTTTTATAGCCAAAGCAATGGGAGCATCATCATCACCCTAGACGAGGCCGAGCAGGGCTAGATCGGCGCGGCCAGAGCTCGCCGGCGACCAACGGGTAATGACCTCTGGGTAATCGCGGCGGGCGCCGCAACTTTGCCTACGGCGGGCCGCGGCGGGCGCCGTAATTACGGCGGTCGCCATTCCTAGCTCTGGCGAGCCCAGAGTAGGAGACGACGGCCTGACACCTCGGGCCCAGCGACGGCGGGCGTCGTTACTCTACGGCGGTCGCCGTTTTTGCCTTTTCCCGCCCATTCAGCTTTTGAACGAGCAAGACATTAACCCGGGATAACAATTATCATACGCGAACGCGTATAAACATCCGAAGCACGTCGTCTGTATTTTATTTCACTGAGAAAAATATTACAGATACAGAGCACATTACAGAATGTCTCAAGCTACCTGAATTAAATTCGACGTACTAAACGGGTACTCGGGAAAATTCCAAAATTCCCAAAATAACCTTACAAAAATACGGGGTATCACAGAACTTGCAACTACCAAGCTTTGGGAACCTCTCCCACTGTATTGTCTAGCGTCATCAGCCAGAGTGGCAAATATCTCTAGAGCCTCTTCATAAGTCCTCTTCAGAATATTCCCACCACATGCAGAGTTTACCATCCGACGATCATCTTCACGGAGTCCTCCATGTAAATAGAGAATTAGATCATGTTTTTCGTAACCATGGTAGGGACAACTCTTCACCAGCTTCTTGAAGTGTTCATAATAGTCATAGAGAGACTCATTAGACTGTTGCTCTATGTTGCAAATCTTCTTATTAAGCTGATTGGACTTGATCGCTGGGAAGTATTTATCAAGGAACACCTTCTTCAAATTCACCCAAGTAGTGACACTTCCTGGGGGCAGAGAATGATACCAGTCTTTAGCCGATTCCTTCAGAGAAAAGGAAAAGACTCTCAACCTCATCTGGTCTTCAGTAATCTCAGATGGTCGCATGCTGGTGCAGACCTCAAGGAACTCATCCAGGTGTTGAATAGGATCCTCAAGCGGGGTTCCACTGAATTTCGGGAGTAAATGGACTACTCCTGTCTTAAGCTCAAATTTGACTCCTTCACCAAGGGCAGGGAATTGCACAGCACGAGTTGGTTGCTCCAAGTTAGGAGATGTCAGAGATTCGAGAGTAACACGATCAGCCATCGTATCAGTATCCTGAAGTCGTGCACGCGCAACCCTGCAAGCTTGAAGAAAAGTTCTCTCGATTTCTGGATCAAAGACAAGCGGTAGATTGTTAGTAACACGGGTGTGAACCATAAGATAGGTTCACACAAGATTGGCACACAAATCACAAAAAAAAAAAAAAGATTATTGCCTCCCCGGCAACGGCGCCAATTTGATAACAGGTTTCTAGTCGTGTAAAAACTGCTATGCAAAATATCCAAACAAACCCTAAACCGTAGTCCTAGGTAAGTAAAGGTCGAGTCCACAGGGAGACATATTCTATCTTTATATGTGAATTATGTGTCAATCCAAAGTAACCAAAGGGGGTTTTTGTTTGTTTTAAAAGATCTAAGCATGCAAAAGGTAAGTAAACTAAAAGTTGTGAAGTCAGTGGTGGGAAAAGCACTTAGTCAAACAACATCCACTATTCGTATGACAAGTTGATCATAGATACTCATTCAAAATCTCATGCAATGGAAATTCTAATTCCTTTTCAGATATAACTAATAGCACAACCAGATACTATTAGCACTAACTAATTAAACAACCCTAAAACTATCAAGATTCAGTTTAACAGCAGCCTTACGGATAGGAATATAGTTGGATACAATTCTAGCATAAAACAACCAGCTTTTATCCTAGAATATAAATCAGTTCTCTTCTGCATAAGATTAGCATAACCAGTTACTAATACGATGCAGTTGCTACTCTGAAATAGATATGCTTAACCAGTAACAATCTAGATCTAGCAATAGATCAATAACAACAAACCCTAGTTGATCAGACTGGAGAAAATCAATATCAATCATAAGCAATCAAACAAGAGAATAGATAAAATCCATGCAATAGATTAAGAACGAGAATCTCACAACTGAATCCAAACGAAAGCTTCAGCGTCTGACTAAGCAAGAGAGGCTTAGTTCTTCATAACGTAGAACGTAGAAAGGAGAAGTAGAATTAGGGTTTTTGAGATAAAGAAAACAAGTCTTTCTCTACCCTTAAATACTAAAAACATTCAGTCAAAATTAACCTAAAAAGAAATTACTAAAACGTAATAAAATAATCCAATTAAAACATATAAGGAAAAAGTGACTCGGCGGCCTTCAGACATTCACGGCGGCCGCTGCAACCTTCACGGCGAGCGTCGTAATTGCGGTGGGCGCCGTCTTTCGACGGCAGGTGCCGTTCCTATGTCGTAGCCGCGGTCGCTGGAGGGGAATTGGCGGTGGGCGCCGCAATGTTCACGGCGGGCGCCGTCGCTGTTCTTCGGTTCAGCTCCTGCGACACTTCCGTAGAAATGCCATAACTTTTGATTTTTAACTCGGATTGCGCTCATATTTTGAGGACTTGCAGTAGACTTCAAGATCTAACTCCTCGAATTGGAATCGCTCTATTTGGACATCTGAGTAGAGATAACGAACCAATTGAATTCAGCCTACCGTTCTTCTACTCTTCATTGCACTCCCTTGGCGTCTACTACTGGTGGATTCTCCTCAGTGTCTCATATGATCTCCAAAACCGCTCAAACACCTCCAAATACACCAACTTTGTCCCCAAACGCCATGCACATGAATGTGTCTAAATCTACCCGAATGACACCAATAAACCCTCTAATGACTCTTAGTTAAGCCCTACAAAGTAGTGCTTATCAATAATCTTGGTAAAAGACTGTCTCCTAGGTATTATCAAGTTTTTGTTACTACCATTATTTTTCATCTTAGAACGTGTAGGAGTGAGGATGTCTTTATTAAACTCACTACTAAAGTATGAAATTCTCTTATTAATTGTTTTTGTACTGTCTACATGCTGAGGTCTCAAAAGCACCATCCTACCAACATTGACTAGAACACAATCTGGGTGTGGAGCCCTTATGGCATTTATCATACTCAACAATACTCTATCAACCTTCCCTGGCCTCTCTTGATCCAATATTTTAACCCCACTGCCACGTTTAATTGGTACAACCTAACTATGACTACCTGTTATTTTCCGCTATTTAACTATATTTGGAGTATACCTGGTACTGGGAAATATTGTTGGATTAAACCCACCCATCTTTTATTGGGTTAATGGCTTCATGTGTATCGAACTGAAGTACTTTTTCCTTAAGAGAAACCACCTGAATCTGACTGAAGTTTTCAACAATCAACATACATTTCTATTAAAACTATAATGTCGATCCTTTGCTGGCCAACAATTCTCCTAGTAAGGTAATTAACTACAATCTATATATATTGGAGTAGTGGAGTTGCTGGTGTTTCTTCCTCAGCCGAACCGAGCATCATTTTGTTCAACAGAAGTTCGGTTTGCTGGTGGTGGAGAGTGGAGACTTGAGTAGTTTTGTGATTCTGACTTCATTTGCTGCCTTAGTGCTTGTGCATGTTGGTGTTTTTAAATTGGTTCAGCTTGTGTCAGAAATCATAATGAAGCTAAATCATTTAGCTTGTTATTTGTTAATTTTTGTTCATGATTTCGAGTTTGATTTTTTAGTTTGTAATCCATGTATTGAATTCATTTAGTTTGATATTGAAGTTGTAAGAAACTAAAGTTTGATTTGTTGTTTCTAGCTTGTTAAAGTTTTTTGTTTTTTATGTTATCCACAAGAAATCAATCTGACTAAGCTTGCACTCCAAATTCGGTTTTCAAAATTGTCTATCCAAGTTTTGGTGTTTTGACTTTAATTTCTAAATAAGTAAGTAGTTTTGATATGTTCCTGCCTTAACTTGTAAAACTTGTTAGAACTTTGATTAAAGTTCAATTCATTTTCAATTATAAAACAAGATACATTATCTTTTCTTTTATCCAAAATAAAGTTGATTTTCAGTAAATGTGTGGCAGAAGCACAATATTAAGAGTTGTAGACTTGTAGGTACCAGATTAAATGTGCTTGTTTAGTTGGAATATGCATCTCTATTTTCGACACCTGCACATTTCTCCAAATATACACTCGAGTTGGGATGATTACCTGAATGATTGTTTGCTTGCTGGAAGTGACGAGTAGGCACTAGTAATATACCTGATGAATTTTTTATCAAATATAGAGACTTTTGTCTTGCTTGGTGGATGTGTCTTGCATGTAGATTTTCTGACAGTTGTGCATAATATTTAGTGTGATGGCTAGTTGTACAATTGTTTCATTGCTTAGTAAACTTATCTAACCTTTCCCCAGTTTTTGCTTATATGCTTGTTTTCTAATGCTTAACTCGTGATAGTAGACTGACAAATTGTTTATGTTTTAACTATGACAAATTGTTTCCTTTTTATGGTTTCAGGGTGGATATAGTGATCTTCGTGATATGAGAACTCTTAATATTGGTTAGCCTTGTTTTCTCAGCACTTTCTCTTTATTTCAAGCATATGAGACTTGCATTCGTCTTAGTATGCCTCACTATACTGCTGCTTCTTGAATGTAGATAAAATAAGTGAGATTGCTTTTTTTTTATGAACCTAATCTACTTCTCAAGCGATGATGCACTATAAGGTTGTGTTTTTTAATAGCTTATGAATGCTTTATCATTCTTTATGATTTACACCTTTCTTTGGTATGTTTGTTAGAAATGAAAAAATGCAGACGAGTGCATGAGATCATGCTTAGAAAATTTATAATGAATATAGGCAATATAAGAGGCTATTGGAATTGGAAAGCATAAAGGTTGAGATGTAGAGACAAGAATTAGAGCCCATCATATAGTTGGACTGAATTATTCCTATCAAGAGGACAATATATTTCAATGGATTTTTTTTAGAATATATGGGTTTGACCATCTCTATAGACTTGCAGCTTCATATTGTTCATGATAGAGTAATGTGATGAGAATTATTCAGTGGAACTATATGCTGGAATTTGCAAGGCATCTGTTGTTTCTTTTTCATATGCTTCTTGTTGTGTATCTACTATCATTTCATCTTTGGTTGAAGAATGAACATACCATGCTAGTAATTGTATTTGTATACATGTTGAATTAAACGTACCTTGATTTTCTTGCTAAGTTTCCTATCATGACAAAAGTTATTACTTCTACCACTTTGACTTGCATTGGGGATCTAAATTGGTTTATAATATACTATTTTCATGTGTCAGGTACTTGTACCTTATTAAACTACTTACAAGGACTAGAGCATCTCGTACATGAGATTCGAGATCAATGGGAAACATTTGTGCATACCTTCATAGATTAGTTAGTACGTACGTGGAACATTTGTGCAAGTGTTTCATACTTTAGTTAGCTAATTAAACATTATTTTTAGTGACATTTCAGCTTTTGAGTGTTGTATTTATAATAATACATTGATGTATGACATTTTAATATTCAATCCATTTTATACTTGACATTTTTTGAAGTCGTGCAAATGTTTAGATAATTATGCTTATGCTATAATTTATATTATAATTAGGTACATAAAAAAAGGTGCACATTTACCCCGGTTGGGTAAAACAGATTTACCACGGTTTGATCAATTATTATGGTTCAACTTTACCTCAGGTTAAACAATATTACTACGGTTGAAAGTACTTTTAATAGTTGCACTTTTACCACGGTTGGCTGAATTACCACGGTTCGTGAATCATGGTAAATATGTAACCGTGGTAAACATGAAACCGGAGTAAACATGTTTACCACGGCCAAGTTTACCACGGTTCATCAACCATGGTAATCTTTGCAAATCAACCGTGGTAAAAGGCATTTTTTCCACTAGTGTAATGAACGAAATCAAAGAACAAGCAGAGAATAACATAACCTACAATGGCTCTTTTGGGTGCAAATCCACAGATTTTACTCTCTCTCTGACCATTGAGCAAGTTTCCACTAATCCAAAAAAACACATTTAGCGCAATGAATGAACATCCCAACCATAATAACAACAGAAGATCCAATCGAGAAAGAAGCAAGCTTACCTTGATCTCAGGTCGAAGTGGCTGAGTAAAATGAAACACAAAAAAAAAAAAACTAGATAAAGCTTAATCAGCAAACCCGACCCCGACTAATAAAATTCAATTGCAGATAAACTAAACATAAGACAAATCAATTTCGACCAGAACGCGAAAACAAGATGGAAATCAGATCGAATATAGATCATATATGAGTTGCATATGCAATTCAGACAAAGAGCAGAAATTCCACTGACCATTTTGGGAGACATATCACCGAGTAACGAACTCTCGGTCCAGAGAAGGAAGGTGGAGGAATCAAAACGAGCCTGCGAATCACGAAGCACACGCAGAGAGATAGCAATGGATCTCTACGTAGAATTGAGATTCGATTCACCGCCCTAAAACCCCGAGATATGGGATTAGTGAGAGAGGAGTTGAGGCTTAAGTAGTTGAGATGAGTTGGGGGAATTAGGGGATCGAAGTTCATATGGCGTCTCAAAATAAAAAAAATGTAACCGAAAAATACCGCAATTGTTTTTCCTTTTTGTTTACATAAAATGCCACAATTGTTGTAGCAGGTTTTTACACTTGATATCGTGTTAGTTGTCACTCTAACTAGATGGTTGAAAAAATATATTGTTATTTTGTTTTTTATAATATATATATATATGATAAGTTTGTATTAGTGTGTAACACCTCTAAATAATCCTTTGAAAGTATTACCGCCAGTGACCTCAGATTACACGTCTGGGGTCACCCAAGGCTTAACTCATTTTATAGCAAAATATATAACAACACAAATTGTATTAAATATCATGACAATTTCTCCAATAATATTCAAACCAACGTCATGATCTTACAACTGTTTGGTAAACCAAATACAAACCGAATACAGAATTGTTTAATACAGCGGAAGTCTTGAAAATTAATAAACGCCGTGAAGGGTTTCGATCTGAGCGATCTCACGCCTAGGATCTTCAACCTTGGAAAAACACTTAAACCATCATCTGCCCTCATCATCGAATTTTGTCCTTCACAGAAAGGGAAGTTTACCTGATGTGCCGTATGAGACGGATGACACCAGCAACCATGCAAAGGAATAAAACCGGTTGGTTAGTCTAATGAAAGACTATGCAAGGGTGCAAATAAAAAGGTTCTAAGTAGTCGTGTTAGGTTACACCCATCGCTTCTCGAATAATAGCCGATGACAACAGTGAACCTCAACACTTCTACAGAAATGAAAGAAGAGGCATGAACAAGAGAAGACTCCAAAGAAGGTGAGTCTTATGGAAACGTTATGAAGAGAAGACTCCAAATAAGTTGAGTCTTACGGAAACACATGACAAGTGTTTGGGAACGTTACATTTTCACACAAGCTTTTAAAAAAGACTTCATCATTTGGGTCCACGACCAACCTCACCGCGCAATGCGAATCCAGATTGGAAAGAAGACTTACTCTAACCGAAGTCCGAGCGGGTTTCAAGTTGTACTTCTTGCCCGAAGGTTCATTAATTATGTGCATAACCGCACTTATCTTATTTAGTTACAAAACGTATATTCACGTTAAAGCTTTTAAGGTATATCATCTCGACACGAGAGATATCTTGGGAATTAATCCCGATTGTTGGTACCAGTTGTGTGCACCTACCCTGAGTAAGGGTACAGTCATGACCAGATAGTACTAGGGCAAAATCCTCCTAATACCAGTTATAGAGAAACAACTAGACCTCGCAAGGTACATAGCGCTCTACGAATACTCGTTCTAACTACACATTTAAGTCCACACATAAATCCACGCGAAGACCATCACGGTAATAACATGTATAATATCGTTGTTTCTAGCAATATATACAACCTATTATAGAATAATATTTTATCACATCATTTTATAAAATCTGTTCCCAAACGAAACCAACACTTCACTCCATTTTAACTAACAATCAAGTAATTGATAATTAAAGGAAATATGGAATTATAAGCAAGAGAGAACCGCCACTAGCCTTAATCTAGACGACTTGAAAATGTCAGGTTCCGAGATCTGGAAACTGGAATCTGAATACGGATTCCTATGACGACGTCGAGACAAAAGACGGAACCCTAAGTTAGATTCGGTACGAACGAATAAACGATACGAACGAATAAACGACACGAACAAAAGGGAACAATTGCCAAAGCCGTGACCGTGGTTGTCCAAGCCACGATTGCGCTCGCTAGGGCAAGCCGCGGTCATGGTTTGGACATCCGCGGTCGTGGAATTCTGGGCAGAACTACGGTCGCGGAATTCATCCCTGCGGTCGCGGTTCCCCCTTCCGACGACGGCTCCAACTCGGCTTCGAAGCTTACCGACGACAAAGACGACAACTTCTTGACTCGGATGAAGGCTCACTACGACAACCACCACTTCAAGCTTCCAAGGACTCCCGGCGACCTCCAACAATTCTGGCGACGCTCCGACGAACACAAGAACTCCGACGAATGCACAAAACGAGAGAAAGAGAGGGATTTGAGGGTTATGGATGAAGGTTGAAGCTGCCCCCGACCTCCTTTTATAGGGGAAGGAGAGCTCAACACCGGGGCACTCCAACCGATCGGCCTCCCTCCATCGGCGAAACGCCAGCAAGCCAAACGTCGAAAGGCGGGGATAATTGAAGACGAAGACGAACCAGCGATCCACGGTCGCGGAAACAGAGCCGCGATCGCGGATTGGCTTCTGGGCGAATCCGCGCCCACGGGTTCAATCCGCGGTCGCGGAAATGCCGCGATTGCGTTCCTTGGCCTCTGGTCGCGGGTCTCATTCAAGAACATGCCAAATTTAATTATTTTAGCACTCCCAAATACTTTATGACCCAAAATCTTATCAAACGTATAATATTTTGTTCAAGAGATTATTACAGAGGTTACAGAAATTGCCGATCATGTCTTTCCTACAAAATGGCAGTTCGGGACTTTTAGGGGTTATTACATTACCTCACCCTTAAAAAAAAGTTTCGACCCCTAAACTAGGCCGAAAACAGCTCAGGAAAACGACTAAGCATATCAACCTCAGTCTCCCAGGTTTCCCAAGTTACCTTCTCAGATCCGGACTTGGACCAGAGGATCCGCACTAATGGTACTACCTTGTTCCTCAAGTGCTTCTCGCGGCGTTCGAGAATACGCACATGTCTCTCCTCGTAGGTACCATTTTCCTGAATCTCGATGTCCTCATAACTCAGCACATGAGATACATCTGGCACATACTTCCTTAGTAGAGACACATGGAACACATTATGTACTGGATGCGCCGACGGCGGCAATGCTAAACGATACGCTAGAGATCCCACTCTGTCAAGGATCTCAAACGGTCCCACGTAGCGAGGGTTGAGCTTCCCACGCTTGCCGAACCTGAACACGCCCTTGGATGACGACACCCTGACAAACACCTTGTCACCAACCACAAACTCGACGTTCCTGCGCTTCAGATCAGCATAAGACTTCTATCGACTCTGAGCTGTGAGCATCCTCTGTCTGATCAAGGCAATGTCCGAGGAAGTCCTTTCGACTAACTTTGGTCCGAGCAAAATCTTGTCGGCATTCTCATCCCAACGAATTGGAGATCTGCACTTCCGACCGTACAAAGCCTCGAATGGAGCCATCTTGATGGTAGAATGCCAGCTATTGTTGTACGTGAATTCAATCAGACTTAAGTTGTTCTCCCAGTTGGTCGAACGATTTAGTACGCAAGCTCTCAACATATCCTCCAGTGTCTGGATGGTCCTCTCAAACTGTCCATCCGTCTGCGGATGAAACGCAATACTAAACCTCAACTCAGTTCCCATGGCCTTGTGGAGTTCCTTCCAGAACCTCGACATAAATCGGCCATCACGATTCGATACAATGGTTTTTGGCGTACCATGCAAACAGACAATCTCGTGTAGGAAAACTTCTGATAGCCTCTGGGTTCCCCAAGTTGACTTGATGGCCACGAAATGAGCACTCTTCGTGAGCCGGTCAATGATCACCCATATGGCATCCTTCTGAATCTGAGTCTTTGGCAACCCCGTGACGAAGTCCATAGCAATATCCTCCCACTTCCACTCTGGCACTGAGAGAGGTAGCAATTCACCACATGGTCTGCGATGTTCTATCTTGACCTTTTGACAAGTCAAGCATTTCGCCACAAATTCTGCTACGTCCCACTTCATGTTGGGCCACCAGAATTTCTTTCTGAGGCCCTTGTACATCTTACTGGATCCTGGATGTACAGAATAAGCTGACGAATGGGCCTCCTTCATTACCAACTGATGAAGTCCATCTATGTCAAGCATACAGATCCGGTCCTGAAACCAGAGTGATCCATCATCTTGAACCACGAATCCGGGAGCTTTCCCATCCATCACTTCACTGCTTAACTTCACTAAGATCACATCATCAACCTGCTTCTCCTTGACCTGATCTAGTAGTGTAGCCTGAATCTCCAACATATTCAAGCATCCTCGACGATGATCGTACAAGACGTCAATCTCGTACAATCCTTGGTGCAGTTTGGTCTGAGTAGTGAGCAAAGCTACTACTGTCTCGTGCGGCGTCTTCCGGCTCAATGCATCGGCTACCACGTTAGCCTTCCCCGAATGATACAATAACTCGATGTCGTAGTCCTTGAGTAGCTCCAACCAGCGACGTTGTCTCATATTCAACTCCTTCTGAGTGAACACATACTTGAGACTCTTGTGGTCGGTAAAGACCTGGCACCTAACACCATAGAGGTAGTGCCTCCAAGACTTTAGCGCGAAAACCACAGCCGCTAACTCCAGATCATGCGTCAGATAGTTTGCTTCATAGGTCTTCAGTTGCCGAGATGCGTATGCAATAACCTTTCCCTTTTGCATCAATACACATCCTAACCCATGCTTTGAAGCGTCACTATAGACCACATAACCATTAGTTCCTTCCGGTAACGCCAACACTGGTGCGGATGTCAGGCACTTCTTCAACTTCTGAAAACTTGCCTCGCACTTGTCGTCCCATATGAACTTCCTATGGACCTTGCGGAGCAACCCGGTCATAGGTAGAACGATCTTTGAAAATCCCTCCATGAACCATCTATAATATCCTGCAAGTCCCAAAAAACTACACACCTCCTTCACGTTCTGAGGTCGCTTCCAGTTGGCTACCGCTTCAATCTTCTGAGGGCCGACCATAACCCCATCCTCATTGATCACATGGCCTAAGAAAGCCACTTCTTTGATCCAGAAGTCACATTTAGACAACTTTGCATACAGCTGATTTTGTCTAAGGACTGACAAGGTGATACGAAGATGCTCCTCGTGAGCCTCCTCGCTCGGGGAATAGATCAGGATATCATCGATGAATACCACCATGAACTTGTCCAGGTACTGGTGGAAACATCTATGCATCAGATCCATGAAGACTGTCGGAGCATTCGTAAGCCCAAATGGCATCACTACGAACTCGTAGTGCCCATACCTTGTCCGGAATGCAGTCATCAGAATATCTTCCTCACGAATCCTGAGCTGATGGTAACCAGATCTCAGATCGATCTTGGAAAAGACTCTTGCTCCTTGCAGTTGATCCAACATATCATCTATTCTAGGCAACGGATACTTATTCTTGATTGTGACCTTGTTCAACTCTCGATAGTCGATACACAGTCTGAACGATCCGTCCTTCTTGAAAAACAAGACAGGAGTGCCCCAAGGCGATGCACTCGGCCTTACATACCCTTTCTCAAGAAGGTCATCGAGTTGTTTCTTCAACTCTTGCATCTCCGCTAGAGCCATCCGATATGGTGCTTTAGAAATGGGCGCGATTCCAGCTCGAGATCAATAGTGAACTCCACGTCACGTTTTGGGGGTAAACCGGGAATCTCATCAGGAAAAAACATCCGAATACTCGCATATGACAGGAACATCAAGAACTGAAGTCTCATCCTTCTTGGGCTTATCCAGATAGCACAGGTACTTGACACAACCTTGTCGAAGTAGCTTACACGCAGCCATCGCATTGATGAGCTTTCCGTTATCAGCGTCATTACGACCCTTGAACTTGCATACAAACTGGCCCCCAGATGAATCTGTCACTGTCCTTGAGCTAAAATCGATTACCGTCCCATGACGCATCAGCCAGCCATCCCGAGAATAATGTCGTATGGAGCCATGGCTATACAGATCAAGTCTGCTTCAAACTTTCGATTTTGAATGCTAATCGGAAATTCCAACAAACACTTGGTTCCTACTAGTTGCTCACCATTGGGAAGATTCACCACAAATGGCTCATAAGTCTCATTGCACACTAAGCCTAGCTTACTCATACAGTTCTCCGAAATGAAAGAATGAGTGGCACCCGAATCAAACAATATGCACACAGAAGTAGAATGGAGGTATAGAGTACCTTGAGCAATTGGAGCATTTGGTCCGTCAGCCTCATACATCTCATACAGCCGCTGACCCTGACCTCCCGAAGTAGCTAGGGCTTTCCCCTTATTCTGAGCAGTCGTCTGAGTTGAAGGACTAGGAGTCTCTATAGGCCTGAATCGGGGTCAGTTGTTGTGGCTAACTGACCATTGCTGCGACTCGGCCCCCTTCTGCCTCTTTTGAGGAAAAAACTTTTGCAAATGCCCCTCCTTACCGCACGCAAAACACGTCCTCTTGTCCTTCGGACACTCGTTGCTCTTATGCCCCGGCATTCCGCAGTTATAGCATTGAATCGGGTTCTTGCCCTGGCCCGAGCGTTGAGTAGATCTTGACTGCATCACCTCAGTTCTAGCCCGGCCAGACTTGGCTTAAATGCGACGGTGGCGCGGGTCGTTTAAACCCACTAGCCTGAGGCTGGCTCTGCGCCGATCTCAGGTGATTGCGCTTCTTTGCCGACTCCTCCAGAGTCATTTCAAGCTTGTAAGCGACGTCCACATATTGCTCCAGAGTAGAGCAGCCATGGCGCACCATCAATGGCTTGATGTCTGGGTTCATCCACTCGTGGAAATGCCAGATCTTATGCTCCTCACTGGACACTTTCGGACCAGCATATTGCAACAGATGATTAAACTTAGATGTAAGCTCAGTCACCTTTAACCCATCAATCTTAGGATAAAGGAACTCATTATGCTTCTCCTCCCTCATAGCACAGGAAAAGAAACGGTCGGTCATTTTCGTCTTAAACATACCCTAGTTCAACCCGAGATGATCAGCTAAACCGGTGCTCTCCCACCATTCGCTGGCCACATCCTTTAGTTGAAGGGAAGCAATGTGCACTTTCTCAGCCTCAGTGCAATCGACGTTCCTGAACAGCCTTTCCATGTGCGAGAACCAATACGCCACCTTGACGGGCTCTCCAGTACCGTTATAGCTGTCAGGCCTCATTGATCTAATGGCTTTCAAAGCTCGACCATAGTTTCCTCTGTTCCTGACGGCATCGACCTGAGGTACATGAACCGCTGGCTCCTCAAATTCAGGGATAACCTGAGGAACCGTAACACCCTGCGCTTGTGGTGAAACTGGCCGAATTATCTCGGTCCAGCACCAGCACGGATTGTGTTTCTTGTGTTCACCATCTGTTTGCCGATCAATTTTTCCAAGTATTTCACAACATTAATATCACACTTTTTAACACGCACAACACATGAAATTGATTCGAAATAGATCAAACTGATAAACTTTATTGATGAAATGAACTGAAACCAAGTTGATAAGTTTTACAATAGCCCTCCTAAACGAAAAGACAAAATTGCTAGGAGGCTAAGGCTCTAACAAAACAACTAGAAAAAGTCACTAAGACATGCTACTGTCCTTCCTCAAGGTGCCATGAAGAGTTTCCTATACCCATCGGACCTTTGACATCTTCTCTTTGGAGGTGGACCGTTCTCGGGTTCCGGTGTCGGCCTCCTCGACCTACGAGGACCCGGAGCACACGGCTCCTCCCTAGGCATCGGAACAGTTGGCCCCTCTCCGGGTACAGGAACATTCGGCCCTTCCCTGGGGACAGGAACACTCGGCCCCTCCCCCGGTACCGATGGGTAGCAAAACTCCTCAAGGAACCCTGGGTGAAAATCTGCCCTATTCACCTCGTAATGAGGGTTGAGTAGCAGCTTGGCCTGCCTGATGTACTCCTGGAGCTCACGGACGTCATCCAGCATACGGGAGAGACGGAGCTCAGTCTCGTAAGTCCTTTCCTCCATATCGTACAAGGCTTCCGTCCACTCCTCCATGCGCTCTACTAGCACTCGGGGCCTATGCCTGGCCTGTCGGGTCGGAACCTCCCTTGGAGCGTCCATTGATTCCCATGGCCTTGCCCGTATGCGAGCTCGCTCGGTCATCTCCTCCACCTGGTGACGGGCCTCGGAGGAAGCCATCTCACTCTGGTTATGCGCATGACGAGACGCCGGACTCATCACTAGCTCTCTAGGCACGTGAGGAGGATGCGGACCCACTGGCGCATCCAAAGGCTCATACTCCATCCTGTCATCACCGGGCACGCCAAGTGCCTCCCATGCAGCAGGGGACAATGGCGCATACTCCTGGAATGGTGGATTCTCCGGACTGGGGAAGATGAACTGCATCCCCGGATCCTCCGCATCTATGAGCAGGTGCTCCAGATCATCTGACTCATAGTAGTACCCCTCGAGGTCCTCCTCGGGGTCCTCTTCTGGATCCTCCTCGGGATCCTCCTCCTCGTCCTCCTCGGAATCCTCCTCCGGGTCTTCTTCCGGATCCTACTCGGGATCCTCAACCCGGTCGGCTATCAGCACTAACGACTCCATGAGGACAGTCTTCTCCTCCTCAGGTGGGCTACTCGGCTCCCCAACTTGAGTACAACTTGCAGGGACGGGGAAGGCAAGCTCGGCCTGAGGTGGCGAAGCTATCTCGGCGCCCTTCTTACCCCTAAGTTGAGACACGTAAGAGCCCATATCCTGCGAGGCGACGAGAAGAGATTAGTCTTTCTAAATATAGAAGCAACTTTCTATATCAGACCGGAAGAGAAGGCATGGCTTGAATGGCAGAGATTTCAAAAATATCACATTTTACTCAAAGTATAGTTTTGTTCAAAAAATTTAACTTTTGAAATTAACCACCAAATTTCTTAACACGAAAGAGAAACGGTTTATAAAATTTTTGTTTTAAGTAAAACAATTTGAAAACCCAAACCCGTTTAAAACTTTTGGCTCTGATACCAAATCTGTAACACCCCCAAATAATCCTCTGAGAGTATTACCGCCAACGACCTCAGATTACACGTCTGGGATCACCCAAGGCTTAACTCATTTTATAACAAAATATATAACAACACAAATTGTATAAAATATCATGAAAATTTCTCCAATAATATTCAAACCAACGTCATGATCTTACAACTGTTTGGTAAACCAAATATAAACCGAATACAGAATTGTTTAATACAGCGTAAGTCTTGAAAATTAATAAATGCCACGAAGGGTTTCGATCTGAGCGATCTCACGCCTAGGATCTTCAACCTTGGAAAAACACTTAAACCATCATCTGCCCTCATCATCGAATTCTGGTCTTCACGGAAAGGGAAGTTTACCTGATGTACCGTATGAGACGGATGACACCAGCCAACCATGCAAAGGAATAAAACCGGTTGGTTAGTCTAATGAAAGACTATGCAAGGGTGCAAATAAAAAGGTTCTAAGTAGTCGTGTTAGGTTACACCCAACGCTTCTCGAATAATAGTCGATGACGACAGTGAACCTCAACACTTCTACAGAAACGAAAGAAGAGGCATGAACAAGAGAAGACTTCAAAGAAGGTGAGTCTTATGGAAACGTTATGAAGAGAAGACTCCAAAGAAGTTGAGTCTTACGGAAACACATGACAAGTGTTTGGGAACGTTACATTTTCACACAAGCTTTTAAAAACGACTTGATCATTTGGGTTCACGACCAACCTCATCGCGCAATGCGAATCCAGATTGGAAAGAAGACTTACTCTAACCGAAGTCCGAGCGGGTTCCAAGTTGTACTTCTCGCCCGAAGGTTCATTAGTTATGTGCATAACCGCACTTATCTTATTTAGTTACAAAACGTATATTCACGTTAAAGCTTTTAAGGTATATCATCTGGACACGAGAGATATCTTGGGACTTAATCCCGATTGTTGGCACCAGCTGTGTGCACCTACCCTAAGTAAGGGTACAGTCATGACCAGATAGTACTAGGGCAAAATCCTCCTAATACCAGTTATAAAGAAACGACTAGACCTCGCAAGGTACATACCGTTCCTACGAATACTCGTTCTAACTACACATTTAAGTCCACACATAAATCCACACCAATACCATCACGGTAATAACATGTATAATAACGTTGTTTCTAGCAATATATACAACCTATTATAGAATCATATTTTATGACATCATTTTATAAAATCTGTTCCCAAACGAAAACAACACTTCACTCCATTTTAATTAACAATCAAGTAATTGATAATTAAAGGAAATATGGAATGATAAGCAAGAGAGAACTGCCACTTGCCTTAATCTAGATGACTTGAAGATGTCGGGTTCCGAGATTTGGAAACTGGAATCTGAATACGGATTCCTATGACGACGTCGAGACAAAAGACGGAACCCTAAGTTAGATTCGATACGAACGAATAAACGACACGAACAAAAGGGAACAATTGCCAAATCCGTGACCGTGGTTGTCCAAGCCACGATTGTGCTCGCTAGGGCAAGCCGCGGTCGCGGAATTCTGGGCAGAGCCGCGGTCACGGAATTCATCCCCGCGGTCACGGTTCCCCCTTTCGACGACGGTTCCAAATCGGCTTCGAAGCTTACCGATGACGAAGACGACAACTTCTTGACTCGGACGAAGGCTCACTACGACCACCACCACTTCAAGCTTCCAAGGACTCCCGGCGACCTCCAACAATTCTGGCGACGCTCCGACGAACACAAGAACTCCGACGAAGGCACAAAACGAGAGAAAGAGAGGGATTTGAGGGCTGTGGATGAAGGTTGAAGCTGCCCCCGACCTCCTTTTATAGGGGGAGGAGAGCTCAACGCCGGGGCACTCCAACCGATCGGCCTCCCTCCATCGGCGAAACGCCGGCAAGCCAAACGTCGAAATGCGGGGAGAATTGAAGACGAAGATGAACCAGCGATCCGCGGTCACGGAAACAGAGCCGCGATCGCGGATTGGCTTCTGGGCGAATACGCGCCTGCGGGTTCAATCCGCGGTCGCGGAAATGCCGCGATTGCGTTCCTTGGCCTCTGGTCGCGGGTCTCGTTCGAGAACATGCCAAATTTAATTATTTTAGCACTCCCAAATACTATATGACCCAAAATCTTATCAAACGTATAATATTTCGTTCAAGAGATTATTACAGAGGTTACAAAAATTGTCCATCATGTCTTTCCTACCAAACGACAGTTCGGGACTTTTAGGGGTTATTACATAGTGTGTATTAATTTTTTGTTTGTAAGAGATCATATGTTTATTTTTTCCAAGACCTAGGGTTACTTTGTTAACAATTTGTGTTTTGATAATTGAGTTCGTAATTGTGACTAATATTAAATTGAGTTTTTTATTTTGTTTCTTAAAAATTGATTTATTTTATATTGATGGTAATTTTGTAAAGTATTTAAGTTATGTACTTTAAATAAAAATTAACTTTTTATTTTATTGTATAATAGAAAACATCATAGGTTAAATTTGTATAGTGCAATTAGTTGTCTATGTACCATGTTATCACAATGATATGTCATGCAGCTGTTTGTACACTCTTTCCTTACAATGAACCTTATTACTCATATGAATCATTGAATTGAAACATAAAACAAGTGTAATTCTTCTTCCACATGATGTGCACTCAGTTTTTTTCTTATATATTGGTCTTCTCTTAGTCCATCAACGGTTAATCTTATGATAAGAAAAAAATTAAAGCATAGCAATGGGTTCATATAGTCGTATAGGCACAAGACAAATAGCTAATTCTAAAGAAAAAAAATCACAACATTTTCATAGTAGGATATATGTAAGTATCTTAGTCATTTGTAAGAACCAAGTGTTTAGTTACCTCATTAGATGAAGACATATTTGTTAATTGACACTCGATAGTTCTTTAACTCACAATTTCAACATAGTTGGAGGCGAATAATGTCGACGAACAGCTACATATTTGGAACTTTTTTCTTTTGTTGAATCTAAAGCATACATCAAACTTTGGACATTCACTTAAAGTAACAAAAGTGTAAGCTTGTATTCATAATAAATTCTTAAGCTTAATAGATTAATTAGACTGTTCATTAGAGTCTTTGCAAAAAATTTAAAGCAGTATCTTGAGAAATAGATAAGTTGGGTGTACAAGCACCTTGTCTTTCAATATTATTTAACTTTGTTCGCAATTAGTATTGTCAAAGTGATTTAAAAAAGAAATTGAATTGAAAGAAACCAAGAGCTACTAAATTGAATTGACTAACACTATTCTACAGTTCAAGGAGCTTTGTAAGTTGTTACAGAAATTAGTCATTTAATGGAATTTATAACGGAAAGAGTAGACTTCATAAGGGGGTTGAGGTTCACACCACATTTTTTATGCCACACACCATAATTTGGGCGGAACTTCGTTGCACAAAAATATATATTCTTGGACGCGTAGATAGTAAGGCTTTCATGGTAACAAAATATTAAAGCTTAACTCAAGAAGATTATAATGTCGTGATGCCTATCAAAGTAATCCTTAAAAGTCTAACTAAGTATAGTAGGCAAGCAAGGGTCGAATCCCACATGAAAGTAGCAATCTTTCTAAGTAAAAAAGGTTGTATGGCAAAGGTAACTAAATGGGGTTTTTGGTTTGTTGTCACGTAACAAAGTAAATAAAAGCAAATGATGTAATCAATTGGTGAGAAGTAACAAAGGGGGGGTTTTGGTATGTAAATAAGTAATAAAGTATATCAAAGCAAAAGGTGTAATCTATGGATGAGAAGTAACTTAGCCAGATAAATATCCACCATTCAGTTTGATTGGTTGATCATTGATTATCTCTAATTCCTACCAATGAATGTTCCTATTCCTTTTCTTATATTATAAACAGGACAAAGAGACCCTAAGAATACTAACTATCAAATAACCAAGAAAACCTCCAGATTCAATTCAATGGCAGCAATAAGCACAAGAATTTTAATAGATACATGCAAGTGCAACAAACAGTCTTACTATGCATGCAATCATGTCTCTCTACAATAAACCAGTCCAAACAGTTCTTAGAATATCGCAGTTACTACTCTGAATTAGATATTTCAAACAGAAATAACCAAACCCTAGCAATAGATAATTACTAATATCAACTAGATGATCAGGCCAGTCGAATCAGCAAGAATCAATGGGATTAAGCACAAGAGAATCAATACATTCAAAAGAAAATAAATAGAATTATAATCTCACAACCAAATACAAACGAAGGCTTCAATCGTCGGACTAAGCAATAGTTGCTTAGTTCTTCATAGTCTTCAAAGCATAAAATTCTCTAAGGGAAAAACTGAACGATAATGTGAATAATTGAAAAGGCTGATAATGCTAACTAGGTTATAACCCTAATCTAAAGATAAGAAATAATATCCTATAAGGAAATAAAACGGAATAAAAGAAAATAAAAGAAAAAGGAAATAAAGTAAAACAAAGTTCGGATGAAACAGAATTCTCGGATCCACGCGTGAACAATATCCGCGACCACAGCAGGATATCCGCGACCGCGGAAAAATTCCTAGAGACATTCGCTGCTTGTGTGTTTCCGCGACCGCGGCTGGCAATTCCGCGCCCACGGAAATGTTGCTGTAGCGTCTTCAGCTTCTGTCTTCGGTCTTCTCTTGTGGCTTCGCCTCCATCTTCTTAAGTCTTCATTTAAGCTCTTGAAACCACCAAATCAACACTTCTTCTCCACAACTCCATTCTCCTAACTTATGTCATGAACCCATACAAATGGCACCCAAAGCTCCGGTAACAACTCCTAGATAAGCACTACAAAGTAGAGCTGATCAAATTCACACATGCTTAAACCTTGCTCGTCCTCGAGTAAGATAATAGAAACTTACTCCTCTAATGAAATATCCAAGGTCTCAGGAAGCACAGCAAAACCCAATCCCCACTAAGAACTGCACCTAAACATGAATCTCCAAGTACCAACACAATCAACACAACACACAACCAAGCTTAAAGGAAAGCAGAGTACTTCCCCCAAGCTTATCTCGAACACCAAAGTGTGAAAAAAATATCTAATCCTAGCTTTAGTCTATCTTCTTATACCTCCCAGAGTGACCTACCCGAATCCTCCTTATATCACCTCTTCTTATGTCAGCACGCCAGGAAAAATGAGGAATCCTAATAATCACTCTTTTTCTTTTCACTCATTTTGCCAAGGCGCCCTTTCGGGTTTTCACCAAGCCACTCATTTCATTTTTCAATAGATGGGCTCACAATAACTCACATCACTCTTGACCTCTTATTACCCCAGCCTAATGCTGGTCCAAGCCACCTACTTATTGCCTAAGCCGCCCTTTCGGGTTTTCGACTTATCCCAGGATTTATATATATATATATTTTATTTTATTTTCCAGACGACTAGCAAGTATAGATCACTCCCCCATTTTTAAACATTGCATTGTCCTCAATGTAATGAAAGACAAAAAGATGAAGCACAGGGAAAAGCAGAAAAGTACTCACACCGTCGCCGAGGTGGCCTGGATGTGGATGTTGGTGCTGGCGGTAACGCAATGAAAGCACATGTCGCTGGTGTTGCGGCGGTCCTCCTCAATCAAACTCCACGTGCAACCAAATAAATCCACTGTAAGGTGTAGTGGTACATCAAAGAAAACGGGGTTGCACGGGCCTTCAACGAACACAGAAGTGGAGCCCAAGTGTAATCGTGTAGCGGGCTCTGGTGTTCCTCTTCAGCAGCTGTCGAATGTCATGCCATCATCGGTGCCAAATAAAAATGTCGGGCGAATGTATCCTCCTTGGCAGCATGACGCGCACTATCTCTCAATGTAAAACTCGGACAACTGGGCCTTCAGAATTTAATTTTTTTTTTGTTTTTTTTTTCAGGTAAGGGGACTTACAGTGGCGAAACCGGGGCCGC
The DNA here is from genome assembly GCA_027886185.1 of Rheum nobile. Lineage (NCBI taxonomy): Eukaryota > Viridiplantae > Streptophyta > Magnoliopsida > Caryophyllales > Polygonaceae > Rheum > Rheum nobile. Next base: position 5,218,936 of record WOAB01000135.1, read on the forward strand.
GGAAAGTTTTCCGCGATCGCGGAAACGCGTCTGGTGCGAATTGAACACCGTCTTTGAAAATTGGCTTCGGGTCTCCTACCTGCAGGTTAGTCTAAAACAAAAAATGAAACAACAATAATGAAAGCTAGAAAGGAAAAGACAAGAAAAAAATTACTTACCTCGGGTTGCCTCCCGAGCAGCGCCTTGGTTATTGTCGTGGCTCGACTCATCTAAGGTGATCAATTGTCAACTTCGGGTTCTATAAGAACCATCTCTTCTATGACGCTGGTGTCAAAACCTTCATGGTAAGGTTTCAACCTTTGACCATTCACCTTGAACACTGACTGCGCGTCAGTATCATACAGCTCCACCGCGCTGTGTGGGAAAATGCAAGCAACAACATAGGGGCCGGCCCAACGGGATCGGAGTTTACCCGGAAAGAGACGAAGGCGAGACAGAAATAATAGGACTTTGTCCCCTGGCTTAAAATCTTTTATCCAAATATTCTTGTCGTGCCAGGCCTTGGTCTTCTCCTTGTAAGTGACTGCGTTATCATAAGCTTCAAGTCGCAGTTCCTCTAATTCTTGCAGCTGTAACTTGCAGAATTCTCCAACTTCATCAATCCGCATGTTGCAGTTCTTTACAGCCCAAAATACCTTGTACTCGAGCTCCACTGGAAGGAGACAAGCTTTCCCGAACACCAATCTGTAGGGTGACATCCTGATGGGTGTCTTGTAAGCAGTACGATAAGCCTAGAGTGCATCATCTAGTCTCAAACTCCAATCATCCCTATTCGGGGCCACCGTCTTCTCAGGGATTGTTTTGATCTCTCTATTGGACACTTCAGCTTGCCCATTAGTCTATGGATGGTAAGCAGTGGAAACTTTCTGCGTGACATGGTATTTCTTCAATAGAGCACTCACGGTCCTATTGCAGAAATGTGTCCCCTTATCGCTTATGAGAGCTTTAGGGATCCCAAACCTGGTGAAAATGTTCTTCTTTAGGAAACCTGCCACAACTTTAGAGTCATCAGTCTTGGTGGCCTTCGCTTCCACCCACTTGGAAACATAGTCCACCGCAAGCAAAATATAGAAGTTCCCGAAGGAATTAGGAAATGATCTCATAAAGTCAATGCCCCAAACATCAAAAATCTCGCAAAAGATTAATAATGATTGTGGCATCTCATTCCTTCGAGATATATTCCCAACTCTCTGGCATCGATCACAGGACTTACAAAAGGCATATGCATCCCGAAAGATGTGTGGCTAATAAAATCCTGCGTCCAATACCTTCCTAGCAGTTTTATTTGGCCCAAAGTGGCCCCACATGCATGAGAATGACAAAAAGTTAATACAGATTGTACCTCATTATCTAGAAGACATCGACGGATTACCTGGTCAACACAGTGCTTCCGAAGATAAGGGTCATCCCACACAAAGAATCTAGACTCCCGTCGCACCTTGTATTTTTGTGCCTTAGAAAAGTTAGGTGGGAATTCTTCTCGAACGTGGAAGTTCACCAGGTTAGCATACCATGGCTTGAATGTGCGGAGTCCAAGTATCGATTCCTCGGAACCAAACTCGGAGGGGGTGTCAAAGGCATTTCCACGGTCGCGGAGTACCATTCGCGGTCGCGGAATTTCTTCGAGAAAAGTAACGAGACAAACAGATGCTCCAGGGATATTTCCGCGGTCACGGAAAAGTTTCTGTAGACTGGCTTGTGCGTGGGTTTGATTCAGAGGCACTTCGCGGTCGCGGAAAACCTTCTGTAGTGATTCCGCACAGTGTGTCATCGGGAAAATTGCCCTGTATCTGCGCCTCCTTCTCGGGTTTGTCTTCTTCATGCACAAGCCTGCTTAAGTGATCAGCCACCAAGTTCTCGACTCCCTTTTTATCTCTGATCTCCACATCAAACTCACTCAGCAACAGTATCCAACGACTCAGTCTTGGTTTAGCCTCTTTCTTCACCAATAGATAACGCAGAGCTTTATGATCCGTATAAATAATCACTTTGGTGCCAAGTAAGTATTGCCTAAATTTCTCCAGGGCAAACACAACAGTTAGCAATTCCTTTTCGGTGGTGGAGTAGTTCCGCTGCGCTCCATTTAGGGTCATGGAAGCATATTGAATCACATGAGAAGCTCTTGCTTCTTTTTGCCCCAGAACTGCTCCCACAGCATAATCACTAGCATCACACATTATCTCGAAAGGGCGAGACCAATTAGGTGCTTGAATAATTGGTGCACTAGTGAGGCGAGCTTTCAATTCATCGAATGCCTTCTTGCACTCGTCATTAAGCTCAAAATTTACCTCCTTCTTCAGTAGCTCGCATAGGGGTGATGAGATCTTGGAAAAGTCTTTAATAAACCTGTGGTAGAAACCTACATGGCCTAGAAAAGAGCGCACTTCACGCACATTAGTAGGATAAGGCAAAGACTGAATTATATCAATCTTTGCCTTATCGACCTCAATACCCTTAGATGAAACTATATGTCCTAGCACAATGCCTTGTTCGACCATAATGTGACACTTTTCAGAATTAAGAACCAAGTTGGTTTCTACACATCTTTTAAGCACAACTGATAAGTGGTCCAAACATGCATCAAAGCTATCACCATGAAGTGTGAAATCATCCATAAATACCTCAATGAAATGTTCTACATACTCAGAAAAAATGCTTACCATGCATCATTGAAAAGTCCCAGGTGCATTACACAACCCAAATGGCATCCTGTGGTATGCAAAAGTATCGAAAGGGCATGTAAACGTCGCCTTCTCTTGATCCTCTGGCGCTATGGCCACCTGAAAATAACCTGAGTATCCATCCAGAAAACAATAATAGGGGCGACCAGCAAGTCGCTCGAGCATTTGATCAATAAAGGGTAAAGGAAAGTGATCCTTTCTAGTCACCGCATTCAGCTTACGGTAATCAATGCATACTCTCCACCCTGTTTGCACTCGGGTAGGAACCAACTCTCCTTGCTGATTCTCCACAACTGTTATGCCTCCCTTATTAGGAACAACCTGCGTAGGACTCACCCATTCACTATCTGAAATAGGGTAAATCATACCTGCTTGTAGGAGCTTCAACACCTCCTTCTTTACCACCTCCATCATTGGTGGGTTGAGTCTTCTCTGTGGATGTCTAGATGGTTTGGCCTCTTCCTCCAGCAGAATCCTATGCACACATGTAGTGGGACTAATCCCCTTGATGTCGGAAATGGTCCATCCCAAAGTTGTCTTGTGCTTTTCGAGCACTACCACCCATTTCTCCTCTTGGTTCTTGGAGAGCTTGCTAGAGATAATGAACGGTAATGTGTTATCCTTTCCAAGGAAAGCATACTTGAGGTGGTCTGGCAGCTATTTAAGTTCAATCTCTGGTTCCTGCACAATGGAAGGCAAAAGCCTCTCGCTTGGCACTGTTAGTGGAATGGGGCCAACGCCCAAAGGATTGAGATGAAGCTTACCATAGGCATCCAAGTGAGCCACAATTTTCTTGCAGGTTAGTAGATAAAGCAAAATCTACCTGTGGATCTACTATCTCATTCTCTAAAATAGATTGTAACTCATCCGAACCAGTAGTATCAAAGACATCTTGTACAATAGGATCAATCACATCAATAGAGCATAAAGAATGATCATCAATGGGGTGTTTAATAGCATCATAAATATTGATATTCACCTCCTCCCCATCGAATTCCATAGTAAGGGTTCCAGTACTTACCTCAATCTTTGTGCGGGCTGTTTTAAAAACTGGCCAACCTAACAGTATAGGGGCTGCATGCTTATCATGGTCCATATCCAGCACAAAGAAGTCCGCATGAAAAATCAGATTATCAACCATTACATGAACATCTTCAACTACCCCTTTCGGGTACACATTAGATCTATCAGCCAATTGAACAACTATTCTTGTCTCATGTAATGGTCCTAATCCTAATGATTCATACAAAGAATAAGGCAAGACGTTTATAGATGCACCTAGATCTAGCATAGCTTTTTCAAATTTAGTGTCATCTATTACGCGTGGAATACTAAACATGCCAGGATCACCACAGTTCTTAGGCATACGCCTTTGAAATACAACAGAGACATGTTTGCTCACCTTAATCTTTTCCTTTCCTTTCCCTTCAATTTCTGATTTCTTTTGATGGTACATAGTTCTTTCAGAAATTTAGCATAGCGAGGAATGCTCTTGACAAGTTTGAGTAAGGGAATGTTTACCTCGCATTTGCTGAAGGTCTCGAAGATCTCCTTGGCGCGGGTGGCTTCAGCGAGCCGAGTGGTGGGAAATCTAGACGTACATAATTATCTTGCACCTCGGTGTGTAATCCGCGGTCGCGGAATTCCTTCAGGGTGTTCCTCGCTTCCAGAGACAATTCTGCGGTAGCGAAACTCTTGCCGCGGTCGCGAAATTTCGCCGATTATGTCCTCACGTCCAGAAACTTTTCCGTGGTCGCGGAATTTCGTCGAACTTTTCTTCGCTCCCAAGAACATTTCCGCGGTCACGAAATTCCTTCGGAGAATTCGTCTGCAATTTCAGCTCCGTTTCCAGCCATCTTCTCTTCCACTGTTTCTTCCCTTTCAGTTAAGGGGGTGACATTCAGCTCTTTACCACTTCTCAGCGTCACCGCACTGACATTCTCTCTCGGGTTCACTACTGTTTGAGATGGTAGCTTCCCCGAATCCCTGGCCTCCAACTTGCTAACCGCTTGAGCTATTTTCCCAACCTGATTCTCAAAGTTCTGAATGCTAGACTTCGTCTCTTGCTGATGTTGGATCGATGTTTTCTGATGTTGTATCATGCTCTGAGTGAGAGATCGAATCATGTCCTCAGTAGACATTGAGGAACTCGGATTTGGTACTGGTGGTCTATGCGCGTATGGCTGCCCGTACTGTTGTTGATTGCCATGCAGATGGAACTGTTATTGTCTTGGATCGAACTCTCAGTTATCATGGCCTTGGGGAGGGTATTGTTGATTCCCGTATCTCAGATTGGGGTGATCCCTCCACCCTGGATTGTAGGTGTTAGAGTATGGGTCATATCTCGGCCTCTATGGACCAAAACCTCTTACAGCGTTTGCCTCAGCCTCAGGTTTAAGAAGTGTTGGGCACTCATCAGTGGGGTGCAGCGTATCATAACAGATTCTGCAGGACTTACCTTGTTGTGGGCCACCTTTTATCAAGAAGCGCTTCATCATCTCCTTCATTTCATCCAGCTCAGATTTCGGGGGAGAAAATGGATGTGAGTCAGCTGCCCTTGCTGCATAGGGGCTCGCTCTTTTGTTGAATTGTCTTGAGCTCTCAGATAGCTCAAAGAATACCTCAAATGTTGCAGCTGGCGTCTTGTTTAGAATGCTACCGCCACAAGCTGCGTTTACCATTTTGCGCTCATCCTCAAGAAGCCCGCCATATAGATATAGAACAAGATCTTGGTCAGAATAACCATGGTAAGGGCAGCTAGATATCAACCTCTTGAATCTCTTATAATATTCATACAACGTCTCAGTAGCATGTTGTTCGATGTTGCTGATGCTTCTCTTCAGGCTATTGAGTTTCGTTGCAGGGAAGTACATCTCAAGAAAGACTTTCTTCATCTTCGCCCATGTATCTATGCTTCCCGAAGCCAAATAATAGAACCAATCATTGGCCGCATCCTTTAGAGAGAAAGGAAATGCCCTCAGCTTGATTTGGTCCTCAGTGACGTTCCTCGGCTTCATGCTGGAGCAGACATCGTGGAATTCAGAAACATGTTTGTTGGGGTCTTCTCCATTCAACCCATGGAAGTGGGGTAATAAATGAATCAACCCAGATTTTAGCTCAAAATTCACGCCCTCAACCAACTCTGGGAATTGCACAACGAACGGTTTTTGCTCTAGATGTGGTGCAGTCAACTGCCTCAAGGTCTGTGGTTCGTCAACCATCTCAAAGTACGGTTGGAGTTTTATGTTTACCCTGCGGTTGCTATGGAGTGTTCACTCGATTTTTGGATCACGATCTAAAGTGGGAGAGTCAGTAGCACGGGTGTGGACCATAAGATAGGTCCACACAAATATTTGCACACAAACAAACACAAACAAAAATTGAAACTATGCCTCCCCGGCAACGGCGCCAAATTTATTGAGGCTAAAGTCGTTATGCCTATCAAAGTAATCCTAAAAAAACCTAACTAAGTATAGTAGGCAGGCAAGGGTCGAATACCACAGGGAGGTAGCAATCTTTCTAAGTGCAACAGTTGTATGTCAATAGTAACAAAGGGGGGGTGTTTTGTTATGTTTATCAAGTAACAAAGTAAATCAAAGCAAAAGGTGTAATCTATGGATGAGAAGTAACTTAGCCAGACAAATATCCACCATTCAGTTTGATTGGTTGATCATCGATTATCTCTAATTCCTACCAATGAATGTTCCTATTCATTTTCTTAAGTTATAAATAGGACAAAAAGACCCTGAGAATACTAACTATCAAATAACCAGGAAAACCTCCATATTCAATTCAATGGCAGCAATACGCATAGGAATTTCAATAGATACATGCAAGTGCAACAAATAGTCTTACTATGCATGCAATCAATTCTCTCTACAATAAACCAGTCCAAATAGTTCTTAGAATATCGCAATTGCTACTCTGAATTAGATATTTCAAACAGAAATAACCAAACCCTAGCAATAGATAATTACTAATATCAACTAGATGATCAGGTCAGTCAAATCAGCAAGAATCAATGGGATTAAGCACAAGAGAATCAATACATTCAAAGGAAAAGAAATAGAATTATAATCTCACAACCAAATACAAACGAAGGCTTCAATCGTCGGACTAAGCAATAGTTGCTTAGTTCTTCATAGTCTTCAAAGCATTAAATTCTCTAAGGGAAAAACTGAACGATAATGTGAATAATTGAAAAGGCTGCTAATGCTAACTAGGTTATAACCCTAATCTAAAGTTAAGAAATAATATCCTATAAGGAAATAAAACGGAATAAAATAAAATAAAATAAAATGGAAATAAAGTAAAACAAAGTTCGGACGAAACAAAATTCTCGGATCCATGCGTGAACAGTATCCGCGACCGCGGAAAACTTCCTGGAGACATTCGTTGCTTTTGTGTTTCCGCGACCGCAGCTAGAAATTTCGCGCCCGCGGAAATTTTGTTGTAGCGTCTTCAGCTTCTGTCGTCGGTCTTCTCTTGTGGCTTCGCCTCCATCTTCTTAAGTCTTCATTTAAGCTCTTGAAACCACCAAATCAACACTTCTTCTCCATAACTCCATTCTCCTAACTTATGTCATGAACCCATACAAATGGCACCCAAAACTCCGGTAATAACTCCTAGTTATGCACTACAAAGTAGAGCTGCTCAATTATAATGTGGCAGTGTCTAACTGCCAGGTCTAACTGGTCGAGTCATATTTTGCCAAGTCTAACTGCAAGTCAACTACTGGTTGATGTGTCAACTTAGCAAATTTCTGGCATTTTTTACACTTCTTGACGTAGAAGTCTGAATCTTTTTGCATGTAAGGCCACCAGTAGCCTTGAGTTCTAGCCCTGAATGCCAAACTTCTTCTGGCAGCATGGACCCCATAGAATCCCTCATGGATCTCGAATAACATATCTTTGACCCAGGAAGGGGGAACACACCTCAGGTAGGGCCCCGAAAAGGACTTTCTTTAGAGAATTCTCTGTGGTGATATCCAGAAGCGCGCAGCCCGTAGCTTGACTAGGCGCGCCTCCTTCTTGTCAGCAAGCAGGATTTCTCGGCTCAGATAATCAAATATGGGATCCATCCAACTGGGGTATGAGCTCAGTGTCAACTGGAGCTACATCTTCAGCTTCGATGCTCAGGATTTCTAGGATGTTAATGTGAACCCAATCTCCCGCCTCACTAGTGCTTGTTGAAGCCAAGGTCACCAGAGCATCCGTAACCTTGTTTTGCTCACGGGAAATCTGATGGACCTTGAACTCATGGAACCCTGCCAACAGGATTCTTGCTTTTTCCAAGTAGGCCAACATTCGGGATGACTTCGCCCCGTAATCTCCTGTAAACGGATTCACTATGAGCTGCGAATCTGAATAGACTACCACCTCCTTGGCTCCATTTTTTCGGTGGCAATCAAACCCAAGATCAACGCTTTATACTCTGCCTTATTATTGGTTGCTGCAAAGCCAAGCTTGACGGTTGTCCTGATTACCTCCTCGGTTCGGGAAGTTAAGACCAAACCTGCCCCAACGCCCTTTCTATTCCTGGCACAATCGATCTGCAGCTCCTAAGTAGACTGCTCGCTTACACTCAATGTCCAAGCCACCTTCAAGAGATCTGGGGATCCCTCAACAAACTCTGCAACAAAGTCTGCCATGTCCTGGCCTTGATCTCTGTTCTAGAGATGAACCAGATCTCATACTGCCATAACTCGACTGCCCAACGCGCAACTCTGCCTGACAAATCTGAACTAGATAGAAAAGCTTTAAGGGGAAAAGCCGTGACTAGTGAATCTGCCAGGGTTGAGGCAGAGCGTAGGCAGAGTTGCAGGCTGCCGTGATGGACAACCTGGTGGCGCACGCCCTGCTTGACTCTATCCCGCCTGCCGGCCGTTTTCCCTGAGCACGCTCAAATGCCCGCTTAATTGTTTCCAGCTCTTGCTGAATAGAGAGGAGTTGCGACTCAATCATGGCAGCCTGCAACTCTGCCTATGCTCGCCTCAACCCTGGCAGACTCCAACTCGGCAAAGCGGCGATCTTGCTCTGCCTTTGTCGTGTCCAAATCAGCCTGACGTGCTACGTCAAACGCGCTTGTAGTACGTCTTGCGTTCAACATCTTTGCCTCTCCCCACGGACGGCGCCAAAATGTAGTAGCATGAATCTGAACTACACAAAGATTCAATGAAGAGGCGGATGATTCTTGCGAAGAACGCTTCAGATGCCCTTGAATAGTGAATCTGCAATCAAGAACACAAAATGGGAGGGCTGGATCTCCCCTAACGCCCCTTCGATGCTCAAGTCAGACAAAAGCTCTCAAAATTCTAATGGTGGCTGCCCAAGAGAAAAAAGAACGTAGGAAGAAGAAAGAGATGGTAAGTTTTTTAGGATACTTATTACCTAGGCTTTCCTTGTAACCTTCCTAATGGGCCTATCACTTAACATACCCATTTACTACCTTTTAATCAATAAAGATTGTATCATTAACTATCTTTTATTTCCCTTCCATAATTAATTGCTTCTTTAATTGAGAAAGTAACTAATTAAAATAATTGGAGAAAGGTATATTTTCCGTCATCATATTCGTTTTTGGGGACAGGAATCGTGTACAAATGTTGTTCGGTTTTACATCCATTTTGTACGCTATGACGTTGATGACAAATTAGCGGACAACTATAACTAAACGATTCATGTGTTCTTTTTTTGGATTTTTTTCGTCTTCTTCAAGGTAGAGTATAAAATGAACTACATTTAACCGATTCGAGTGAATTGTTTTTTGCCGTTTACATATTACACTACAATTGTTTTCATTTTTCGTTCTTTTCCACTACCTAATTAAAGATGAGGTAACAAACACTCTTAATCAAATCAAGGAACAGAATGTGACAATTTAGAATATTGTTCGAAATATCGATTCTACCAATAAAAAACCAAGTGAAATATTGTCTAAACTACAATCTCTACTTACCAAAAAAGAATTCGGTCATGGTTCACAATGACATGAAGGAGGTTGTCTGCTTCCACTGTTATGACAACGGACACTTCGCCAAAAACTGCCTCAACCAAGCGGCAGGTTCTCCTCAGACCCGGAAAGAGGAACAAGCAAAGGGTGCGAAGTGGGGTGACTACAACTCAGATGATGAAGCATCTCCTCTCTCAAAGGATATCTGTTTGATGAGCTCAAAAGATCACAATATATCAGAAGATGGTGCTCATAAATCCGAGGAGGAAGCAAGGAAAGGCTCTTGGCACCTTGACAGTGCGTGCTCAAGTCACATGACAGGGAACAGTGAGTGGTTCACCTCTCTTCAGCCAGCCTCAGAGGCATCGATAACTTTTGGAAACAAAAGTAAGGGTGAGGTTTGTGGTATCGGTAAAGTAAGACTCTCTAAACACATCACTGTGAATAACGTAAATCTAGTGAATAATCTCAAATTTGACCTGTTTAGTGTGGCTCAACTATGCCAAAACAGAAAAAATAGAGTAGTCTTTACCACCGATGATTGTCATGTTGAGTGTCTAAGTACAGGGAAAATCTTACTCAAAGGGATCTGCGATAATAACGTTTACAAGGTCGACCTTGCTTTCATCCCTGACAAGGACCTTTGTCTTTCATGTATTGCTGGGACAACAGACTTGTGGCACAAACGCTTTGGACATGCTAGTCTTTAACTCCTTTCCAAACTTCACAGACAAGAGCTGGTGAACGGTCTCCCTAAGGTTAAAGCTATGAGAAATGATGTGTGTGATGCATGCATCAAAGGAAAACAAGTCAGATCCTCTTTCAAGTCAAAAAGGGATGTAAGTACTACTCGTCCTCTGGAATTAGTCCACATGGATCTTTGTGGGCCAATGCGCACGAAGAGCCGTGGGGGAAATGCATATGTCTTTGTTATTGTTGATGATTATTCCAGGTACACATGGACTCTATTTATCTCATCAAAGGATGAAGTGTTCGCTGAGTTTGAGTCTTGGCTTAAGGCAGCCGAAAGGAGCACTGGACATTCCTTGGGGTCTATTAGCACTGATCATGGAACAGAATTCGAGAACTCTTAGTTCCTATCCCTCTGTAGGAACAGAGGTATTAACCACAACTTCTCTGCTCCCAGGACCCCACAGCAAAACGGGGTTGTGGAAAGGAAGAACAGGACTCTAGAAGACATGACGCGTACCCTCCTCATCTCAAGTGGTCTTCCTAGGAGTTTTTGGGCCGAAGCTCTGAATGCTGCTTGTTACGTTCTGAATAGAGCAACCATTCGTCCTCTCCTAAACAAAACTGCCTATGAGCTTCTTAAGGGAAGGAAACCTAACGTGTCTCATTTGCGCACATTTGGTTGCAAGTGCTTCGTCCACAACAACGGGAAAGATTCTCTTGGGAAGTTCGATCCCAGGAGTGATGAAGGAACTTTTATAGGATACTCTCAGCAAAGCAAGGCTTACAAAGTATTCAACAAGAGAACCAGAAAGGTAGAGGAAAGCATTCATGTAGTGTTTGATGAATCAGTTATGGCTGATAACAATATGCAGGAACAATCAGGCAATGTTCCCTCCAATACCGAGCTATCCGAAGATGATTTCTTTCAGCTTGTAGAAAGCAATGTCGGTGATGGGACCTCTAAAGATCAAGAAACTCAGAATGATCCTTCAACACCGAGAACTCCCAACTCCGCCAACTCAGATGGAAATGAAGAAAATGCTCACCCACCAGAAACACCTCAGGCACCTCAGGGGGAACAGAGCCCAAGTCACGGCACAACGGAGCCCTCTGAGGACAGCTCTACTGCTGACAAAACTAGAGATGTCAGTCCTAATACTGATGAAACTGTTGGTGAAAGCTCAAACGCTGGCAACGCTAATTCAGAGGAGTTCGACATCAACAATCTTCAAGTTCCAAACTACCAGCAAAAGTGGGCTCATCCAGTCAAACTAATCGTCACAGACTATAGAAAGGGAGCACCTCAAAGCACTCGCTCTTCCCTACATAACTTTTGTGCTTTTAATGCTTTTCTCTCTTTACAAGAACCTAAAACCGTAGGAGAAGCATTGAAGGATCCTGACTGGATAAACGCCATGCAAGAAGAACTTCATCAGTTCGAAAGGAACAAGGTTTGGCGGTTAGTTCCTCGTCCAAGGAACAGAACAGTGATAGGAACCAAATGGGTGTTCAGGAACAAGCTGGATGATCAAGGTCAAGTCACAAGGAACAAAGCAAGGCTGGTGGTGAAAGGTTACAACCAGCAGGAAGGCATCGACTATGATGAGACCTTTGGTCCAGTTGCCAGGTTAGAAGCAATAAGACTCCTAATTGCCTATTCCTCTTTCCATGGATTCAAGCTGCAACAGATGGATGTCAAGACCGCCTTCTTGAATGGAGTTCTCAAGGAGGAAGTCTATGTGGAGCAAACTCCCGGCTTTGAGGACACCACCCAACCCGACCATGTCTATATTCTAGACAAAGATTTGTACGGTCTCAAGCAAGCCCCGAGGGCCTGGTATGAAAGGCTCTCACAGTTCCTTCTGACGCACGGATACGTTCGTGGAAAGGTCGACAAGACATTGTTCCTTCTGAAGGAAGGGAAGCATATTCTGGTGGTACAAGTCTACGTGGATGATATCATCTTTGGCTCTATAGATGATAAACTGGTTCAAAAATTCTCAAAGCTAATGGCCAGTGAATTCGAGATGAGCATGGTTGGAGAACTCAAGTTCTTCTTAGGTCTTCAAGTCTCTTAGGGGGATGAGGGAACCAAAGTGCATCAACAGAAGTATCTAAGGGAATGTGTCATACAATTTGGAATGTCTGACGCAAAACCCTTCACCACTCCCATCTCTCCAAACAACCCAATGGGAAAAGACGAACATGAACAGGGAATTGATCCATCTCTCTACTGAGGAATCATAGGTTCGTTTCTATATCTCACTGCTAGTAGACCTGATATTATGTACAGTGTATGTCTTTGTGCTCGTTTTCAGGCCGATCCCAAAGAAACACATCTCAAAGCAGTGAAGAGGATTCTGAGATACTTGAAGGGAACAGATGATCTATGTCTGTGGTATCCAAGGGGAGGAAGCCTCGATCTAGTCGGATACACAGATGTTGACTTCGCTGGGAATGAAGTGGATAGAAAATCAACATCAGGAATGGCTCAATTCCTTGGGCCGTGTTTAGTTTCCTGGGGGTCAAAGAAGCAGAACTCCGTCGCTCTATCCACTGCAGAAGCTGAATACATAGCCGCCGCTTCTTGTTGCACACAACTCCTATGGCTTAAACAACAACTCAGCGACTACGGTATTCTTCTTAACTCTATTCCCATTCTCTGTGACAATACCAGTGCCATAAATATCTCCAAGAATCCGGGGGAACACTCACGTACCAAGCACATCGAGATAAGACACCATTTCTTACGTCACTGTGTGGAGAAAGGGTTGGTGACAATGGACTTCTGTGAAACTAAGGATCAAATTGCTGACATCTTCACCAAGGCTCTAAACAGGGAACCCTTCGAACAGTTCCGTATGGAACTAGGTATGATCTATCGAAACTAAATGTCTATTTGTTCTGTTCCCTCGATGATTGGCTAAATTACTTGGTAAAGTGTGCAAGGTTAATCATCATGTCCTGATCTGCATCCATTTTCTTGCTCATTAGTTGGACAACTTGTTTAGACTCATGCTAATACTTCACTAATGTGCAAATTTTCATGCATGATCATCCATGCTATCTTGGCTATACATGATTCAGCCTTCTTTCAGCCCAAAAGATTCAACTTGATGCTTAGTTCCCCCATCATAAGCCCAAATGATTGTTGATTCTATAGCTTACCTTAGCCATCATGCTTGATGCTCCATATGATCCCCTCTAATCATCCACATCTGGGAGCCTCTCATTCATGATAAACATTATTAAAAAGTCTCGTATATATTTATGTGTGATGTTCTTTGTACCCTCTCTGGTAACATTACCCCCGCATCACACTCCTCTACTTTTTCGGAAAGTCGAGAATACGAATTGTCGCCTCTGTGGTCTGTGGCTGGGATTTGACAGGTATGATGTGTAATGATGGCTTGCAACTGCTTGAGAAGTGTTCGTGCATAAAAAGTGGTGTGGTGGTTGCGTGATGGTTGTTGCGCTTGAGATTTTGTGGGCTTTGATGGATTTGGACAGAATCTTTTACAAGATTTATTTTTGGAAAATATCTTTTTGGTTGTGATCTTTGGTAAAAGAAGGAAAGAAGAATATTGGGATCATTATCCTTAATACTTGAAAATATATGAAAAAGGACTCTTGTGTTTTCTCCCCTCCTATCTATGGCGTTCTCTGCAAAGTTGTCATGTTACTCCCGTGTGCTGTTTAAAAAAAAAAAAAAAAAAAAACTGGAACACAACAGGGAACACAAAGAGGGGACAAATGAATCTTTCTTCTACCGGCGGTTGGATGCTAGTAAGCTACACAAGAAGCAGTTTGCGTTGCAAAAAGGTGCTGGTTGGGTCTGAAGGGGAACAGATCTGCGAAGGGTCGTGAAGAGTTTGTCACGCGCAATATCATTGATTGGCAGAACAACAAAGGCGACTTATGGAGGATGTGCGTGCTCTAACGGCTACTCATACTCCGGATCCCTCTACAGGCACCAATGGTACTTGATTCGTCGTTCTCTGGCTAACCAATCCCTCTTTTGTTCCCTAGCACATTTATCCCTTACTGCTTGATTTTCCTTGTCTCTGGCTCATGTGTTTCCATTGACTGGCATGTTGATCATATGTGTTATCTTTGCTTATTTTGTAGTTGTATTTACATGCAGTCTATGTTTGTGCGTTTCAATCTAATGCAAAAGGGGGTGTTGCTCATCTTGATGTGGTCGTTTTCTCTCTATCTCCTTACCTATGTTTTTGATGATGCCAAAAGGGGGAAAATGACAAGTAGCTTTGGTTGAGGGGGAACAGTACATGGTTTCATATGTTGCTGTGTTGAGGGGGAACTATTATGGTCTTGTGTGGAGAACCTTTCCCCATACAACTGTCTTTATCTCGTTTGTGTATGCTTTATTGTCAAGGATGTTTGTCACCATCAAAAAGGGAGAATTTGTTGAATTCCTTAGGTTTTGATAAGTGACAAACATTCAACTAATCTGGGTACTAAGTGTTTCAGGAACAAAGACAGTTGTCTCAGGGAACCATTACAGCAAAGGATCGCGGGGAGGAACAAAGCTATGTTCATGTGCTTTGTTACCCATCAAGGAACTGAAGCGACGAACGAGATCGAAGCTGCGGATGGAAAGAAGAAATCCAGCGTGACAATTATGGAAACAAATCAAAGAAGAATCACGCGGTCAAGGATTTAAGACTTCGGTTGGAAGGATCTAGCCGTTGGAGAAGATTTGGAGAGAGAAGCCCGATTCCTTATCTTAGGGAATCTTTCCTTAGATAAGTGAATTGGAGAGAGAAGAATCATATCTCATCTGATTATATTAATTTCGGGAATTCCTTCCTTGATTAATATAGACGGTTGGGATATTATTCCTCTAGCAAATCCTATCTTCTTATAACCTTACTTGGAAAGATCTTATCTTGTTACAATTAGGGTTTTGCCGTGTTGTATTTATTAGAAGTATGGATTCATTTCTAAGTAACCACGACGACGGAAAACAGAAAGAAAATAAGTGAGGTGTGTATAAATCTTTGAGGGTTGAGTTCGATTCATCGTTGTAGAAGAGTCTTCGAGTCTAGCTGGTTGTTTAGAGGTCGAAGTCTAAGATACAAGTGTAATCGAACAAGAAATCAATAAGACAAGTACACGCTTCAAAATCCTCTCAAGCGGAAGCTTGAAGGTAGTGTTTTTTCCTTGAGAAGCTAGTTTTGCTAATCAGGGTTTCGACTATACATCGTGAGTTCGTTCGTTATCTTTCTTGCTATATTAAATCCGCTGCAACTTCTGTGGGAACAAAGCTTTTGTTCCCTCAGACGTAAGTCTAACGATCCAACAATTTCCACACTAATCAAAAACTGGGAAAAAACAAAGAGAGCAGAAAATGATGATTTCACCCAACCCAAAAGTAATATAAACCATACATTAAAAATCAAATTTCTGAGATGGGAAAAACCAAATCAAAATTTTTACAAAATCAATTTCGATGGATCAAAACAAGCTAATGGTGAAGCTGGCTTTGGATTCATCATTAGAAATGATAAAGCCGAAGTAATCCATATAAGCAGTGAACGCTGTAGTTTTAACAACATACTAATGACCGAAGCATTAGCATTAAAACATAGCATTTCCTATGCTAAAACTTTAAACATCACAAACTTACAAATTGAAGGTGACAATCTCTGCCTTATTAACTCTATTAAAGGTATATGGGATTGTCCCTGGGAAATTAAAATGGTTGTCGCGGACATCTTGGTCGACATCTATTTTTTCCAGGATGTCCAACTTAGACATATTTTTAGGGAGGTGAACTGTACTGCTGATCGCATTGCTAAACTCAGCTTTTCACCATTTGTGTCTAACCCTAGTCTCGATTCAGAACTTCAGGTTCTCATCCACAAGGATGCTCTAGGTTGGTATTCGCATATAAACTAAGACCAGTCTAATTCTTTCCTCATCAAAAAAAAAATGAGGTAACAAAGTAGTACGCGAATAAATTTTCATAATGCGTATATCATACACGTTTTTGTAAAGAATTGTTGTCCCTATGCCTATCAGACACAATTTTTATATTAGACCGCTGTAAATATGGCAGGAGATAGCGATTCTTTGTAACCTTTGTAATTATGCAGTCGATAGTTTGTTAAATGAAAAACACTTGCATTGTTTCGGTAAAGGGTCTGAATGTAAATTGCGTTACAATTTTTTATGTTTCAATTAATTAGTCATGATTTATTTGAATATTGAATGAATTGTTTTCTTTGTTATTTATAATTTGAGTAATTAAAGAATAGTTTAATTGATTTCCTTTGAGTGGTCTATGATTGGAATTAATATGGACAAATGTCTTGTTCTCAATAAGTGGTATCGTGTAATTATAAGATCACGAGTTTGATTTTATAGTTTTTCATGGTAATGATCTAAGTAACCTCTATAGATAAAATAAAAGTCTTAAGATATTTATAGGAATATGATTGGATCAAACATAGGAGTACGTGCATGAAGCCCAATTGATCGATATATCATGATCACTTGCCAATTTCATTTTTCACATGTTTGAATACAACGAATAGTCTTCCTCTAAATTACAAACACCCCATCTCACTCAAATATCTTGTCAATGCAAAATGTTAAAAAACATCAAAAGACATAAATCAAAAGATGTACAGCCGCATAAAGCCGGAAAACTTAGTTTGTGGTGATTTCTTACATCAATTCAAGATAAGAGTTTAAACATCTCAATCGGTTACCTACCTGATCATTTTTGTTTTGTCAATAATTTTTTTTTTATTATTATTTTTGACCCTTGATCATTCTGAAATAACCTATATAGAATGTTCACAAATAAGCTCTTAACGTTTATTTATTTGTGCACTAAAATTCACAAATAAGCTCTAAATGTGCAAAGACATGTGTTTGAACATGAACATGTTATATGTGAACCTTACGGCATAGAATAATGAACACTTAGTACTTATATGTGAACGTCAATACTTGTCTATTCTAGAACGATAAGAGACGAAAAATAATAAAAAAAAATTTTAACGTCCCCTGATCATTCTGGAATAACCTATATAGAAGGTTCACAAATAAGCTCTTAACGTTCATTTATTTGTGCACTGAAGTTCACAAATAAGCTCTAAAGGCACAAAGACATGTGTTTGAACATGAACATGTTATATGTGAACCTTACCGCATAGAAAAATGAACATGTAGTACTTACATGTGAACGTCAACAATCGTCTATTCTAAAACGATCAGCAACGAAAAATATACAAAAATAAAATAAAATTGTAGACCAAAAAAAAAAATCGTTGTATTTACGGTTATGTCACCGCATCACTATTCACTAATTTTCATCTCTTTTAATCTCAGCCCTCCATCTCCTTGATCCAATGGCCCATAATATTTCTCATGTTGTATAATAAGGACCAAATGTATGTGAAACTCCCTCCATTATATAATTACAAAGTTGATAAAATCACGGACGTAGGTTAAAAAGTTTCAACATCTCAATCGATTACCTACCTGATTCACATTATATCACTAATTACTAAAAGGGTGAGTTGAGCAGTAGTTCATTTTGCATGCATTTGTATTAAGTGTTTTCATTGTACACTGACATGTCTTATTTTTTATGATGTGTCAACAGGCTGAACTCTTCCGTTTGATTAATCAGCATTGGGTTTTTTCTTTTTCCACCCTTTTTTTCTGGTGTTAACATTTGTACACATATATACAATTATGCAATTTTTCCTTATGGGGGTAACCGCCCATGCTCATTATATATGTAGCGAATTCATGTTGTTAGGAAACGGAACTCAGAAACCTCAGTTCCTATGAGAGTTCCTTTTCTCAGTTTCTCTACTTTTGAAGATGACAAATACTTTGATACTAATGTTTTATCTCAAAGATGTGTTTAAAGGAACCACAGGACAGTTATTGAAACCATGGAAGCCAAACAAGACAAAGAAACCAAACAAGCAAGCCAAAGGAACCCAGAAGTGCAACACATGACTTTGATTTTCCCGATAAAGCTGGGAACGCTGAACCTCGGACAAAAGATGGTGAAAGCGACATGAGAAAAGTTTCTAAAGCCTGCCACCATCCAAAGGAAAGCTCCAAGCTGTCTAGAACGATGAACCTCGGACAAAGGTCGGTGAAAGCGACATGTCAAAGGCCTGTCACCAACCAGAGGAAAGTTCTAAAGTGTCTAGGTAGCTGAACCTCAGACGAAAGGCGTTGGACAACGACATGATAGATTCGTATCAAGCCTTTGACCAACCAAGATGTATTCTGAGCTTGCCTAGGTTGTTGGTACATGTTTAAGTCAGCGTGAATTAAGGATAACCACACATCCTAGGTCAAGCTTGCTCTGTGGGAACCGAGAGAAGACTCAACCTCGAGAATGCACTATATAAGGAAGACAAGCTTCAGTGTTATTCTCAAGCACTACAACAAGAAACACACTTCATAGCAAACATCAAAGTGTGAGCTCTCAAACAGATCGTCAACTCAAACCAAGATCAAGAGGAAACAGTCAAGGAACCTGAGAGCTGTGTGCTAGTTCCTGTGACTGTAAGTGAGTTAGTTCCTTAGTGCTTAGGACTGCTTCTTGGATTGATTATACTTTCTGTTAAGTTTATCTAGGATTGTCTAACTGTGTGTAAGACAAAGAAACTGTGTGTTTATTCCTCGAGTAATCTGTAACCGAAGTGATAAGAAATCAAAAAGTAGACCTTGAAATCCTTTCGAAAGAAAGGTAGTGGTTTTTATCCTAGATTGCTAGTTGGCAATCGAAGGTTTTCACTATAAGGAACTTGTTCATTTATATTTGATTGTTTATTTCCGCTGCGAAGGGAACTGTAATCTATATTTTCAGTTCCCTTGTTCTTAATCTAACAATCACGATCCTACAATTGGTATCAGAGCAGAAAAATCTCTAGATCTTTGCTTAAGTTTACAGATCTAAGATGTCTCAGTCAAGCAAGTTTGAGCTCGGAATCTCCACCAACAAACCACATCTCCGAAAGAAGGGAGAAGAAACATGGTGGGCCAAGTACATGGAAGGCCACATAAAGACCAATGACTACCAATGCTGGAGGATAGTCGAGAATGGAGATGGCTATGTTGATCTCAACCAAAAGGAAGAAGATTGGAAACCTGAGCATTATGTCATCATGGAAAAGAACGCCAAGGCTAGACAGTTCATTCTCAATGGACTGGATAGAGAAGATATGGACAAAGTCATATGAATCAAGACGGCAAAAGAGATGTGGCAAGCACTCAAGGACATGCATGAAGGAAGTGAGGAACTAAAGCAAAGCCGAAAGTTTGTTTTAGAATGAGAATATCACACATTCAAAATGATGGAAACTGAAACCATCTCAGAGTATTACTCTCGCTTCAACAGGCTCATTGGAAAGTTAACAACGGCTGAGGTCACCCTTGATGAAGTGTCCAAATCACTGGTGGTCATCAATGGACTTAACTCTAAGTTCACCCTCATCAAAGGAATCATGAAGAACACCCCAGGCATCCAATCTCTTCCCTTAACTCAAATCATAGGGAAACTGGAGGTTGAAGAAGGAGAACACACCAAAGTCAATGCTGACAAGAAACTAGAGAAATGAATTGCCCTCAAAATCTCCAAAGCCTTCACAAGGCTTGAGATGGAGCAGGAGAACTCAGACCTAGAAGATGAGGAGGACGAACTCACAGCTCTCTTCACAAAGAACATCAAAAAATTCTTTGTGAAGGGAAAGTTCCAAAAAGGCAGTTCCTCTCACAATGGACCGAGGAGAGATCTCAAAGATGTCTCTTGCTTAGAGTGCAAAGAAAAGGGGCACTACGCTAAGAGCTGTCCCAACAAAGAAGACTCCAAAGAAGATGAAAGACCTCAAAGGAAGAAGGCTCTTGTGGCCTCATGGGGAAAAGACTCAGATGAGGAACTAGATCTGAGTGGATTCTCTAGAGGAAAATGTCTCATGGCAAAAGGAGATCCAAGCGACTCAGAAGACCTTGATGTAACTTCTGATGACTTCTTAAAAACTCTAGTTGATTGTGACAAGAAACAACTTCTAAACATCATAAAAAATCTAGGGAAGAAAACTAGTGATCTTCAACAAAAACTTGATGATTGTGAAAATGAGATTGCTTGTTTAACTGTTGAGAACTCTGTGTGGAGTAAGAAACTTGAAGAAACTGAGAAAGATCTCGCTGAAACTCACTCCAAACTCATGGAACTTAGGAATGTGCATGATAGTTCCCTTAAAATTTGCCAATCTTGTAGTGAGTCTAAGATAGAATATGTTACAGTTCCTATACATGATAATCTATCTGCAAATGTTTTGCTTCAATCTATAATTGATAGGTTAGATACTCTTACTGATTCTATAAATGAAAAAACGATCAATCAAACTGTCTTTGTGAAACAACGTTATGGAATTGGATACATTGACAACAAGATTAATGATGATGTTGAAAATGAAAAGGTTAGACGTGAACTTGTTGAGATGAATGAGAACCTCAGTACTTCTCTTGCAACTTCTCGAGATAGGAATCAATTCCTAATAGAGAAGATCATGGTTCTTGAGAACAAGGCTGAGGTTGCCAAGCTTCTCGTAGAAAATTCTAAAAGTCTAAAGAGGGACCCTAAGGCCTTTGAAAGGGAACCTAAGGGAAAGGAGAAAGTATCTCTTAAAGATAAGTGGTTCACTAATTCCTTCGCTCACAAAAGGTACGTGGACATGGCTCATTGTAAAGTTAGAAATAATGTTGATTTCAATAAAAGAAAAAATGAAAAACCTTTTAGGCCAGGAAAGGGAAAATATGGACATGTTGTGTACAATCGTCTATGTTTCTATTGTGGTAAGAATGGTCATTATAACACTGAGTGTCCTAAGAAAAGGAACTACGATAATGAAAAAAGTGCATATTACTGTGAAAGGAATCAGTTCCCTTGTCATTCCCAGACTCGCAATGACAAATCACATGCTAATCACCCCAGTAAAGTTAAGCTTCACTAGGTTCAGAAATCTTAGTTTCCTTGTGTGCAGAAAGAAGAGAGGCAACCTCAACTATGGTACATTGACAGCGGTTGCTCGTGTCATATGACCGGAAGAAGAAATCAAATGGCCTCTCTTCAACCTCTCCAAGGAGGCAACATCTCTTTTGGAGACAAAAGCAAAGGGAAAATTCGTGGGATAGGAACTGTGAATCTCAATGACCACATTAAGGTAAACAAAGTCCATCTTGTTGATAATCTTGCTTTTGATCTAATTAGTGTGTCACAGCTGTGTGATCAAGGAGACAATGAAGTTAGATTCAAATCAAATGAATGCACTGTCCTTGACTCCTCGGGACAAATCATCTTAAAAGGTAAAAGGTTTAACAATGTGTATGTCGTTGACCCATCCTTCATTCCCAAGGAGAAACTCTGTCTCTCAACTGTGAATGATCAAATGGACTTGTGGCATCAACGTCTTGGTCATGCAAGTACCAAATTAATCCAAAAGCTACACTCAAAGGAGCTAGTTAGAGGCCTCCCAAAGATAAGTGACAAATCTGAGGAACCATGTTCAGACTGTGTAAGAGGGAAACAAGCTCGGAGTTCCTTTGAATCCAAGAATATGGTAAGTTCCTCAAGGCCCCTTGAACTCATTCACATGGACCTTTGAGGACCCATGAGAGTTCAAAGCCTAGGAGAAAACAGGTATATCTTTTTTCTTGTCGATGACTTCTCTCGTTTTACTTGGACAATATTCATAAAATCTAAAAGTGAAGTCATTGGACGATTTAAGGATCTGGTTCCCATGTCAGAAAAATCTCTCGATTGTTCCATCAATTCTATTCGTTCTGACCATGGTACTGAGTTTGAAAATGGAGAATTTCTAACCTTCTGCAGTGAGCATGGCATTAATCACAACTTCTCTGCACCATACACTCCTCAATAAAATGGAGTAGTGGAAAGGAAGAATAGAACCTTAGAAGACTTGGCTCGAACTATGCTCATCTCAAGTGGACTCTCTCAATCATTCTGGGCTGAGGCAATCAACACAGCCTGCTACATCATCAATCGAGCTATGCTTTGCCCAATCACAGAGAAGACACCCTATGAACTTCTAAAAGGAAGAGTTCCCAACATTTCACATCTTAGGGTGTTCAGATGCAAATGCTTTGTGCATAACAATGGAAAAGATAATCTTGGCAAATTCTCCCCAAGGAGTGATGAAAGGATCTTCATTGGATATGCCTCAAGCAGCAAAGCATACAAGGTCTTCAACAAAAGGACTAAAAAGGTAGAAGAAAGTGTTCATGTTGTTTTTAATGAGAAATCACTTGGTAGAAATATGCAGAACACCACCAGTCCCTTTGAAGATCTATTTCCCAAGCCACCTCAAGAAGATCAAGATGAAGACATCACACCTCCCAGTTCCTACCCAGCTGCACAAATTGTTCCGCCAGTTCCTCCACCAGTTCCCATGGACAATCAACAACAATCCATTTCTGGGAACCATGAACATGAAGATAATACCTGTGGAGACATCAATGATTCATCCTCTCACATGTTCTTAAATGGAGAAGGTGATCCCAACATAGAAGTTGAAGCTGAATGTTCAAATCAAAATGCCTCCACATCAAATGCTCTAGCTCCCAACAGAGAAAGAAGAACCATCAAGCCTTCAGTCAGGTTTGAACATCTAACCTTATTTGCTTTCAATGCTTTCTTATCTATTGTGGAACCAAATAACATAGGTGAAGCACTGAAGGATGTAGACTGGATCCAAGCCATGCAAGAAGAACTTCATCAGTTTGAAAGAAACAAAGTGTGGCATCTAGTTCCCCGTCCCAAAGATAAGCATATCATAGGAACCAAAGGGGTTTTCAGAAACAAGCTCGATGACTCAGGAGCTATAATTAGGAACAAAGCAAGGCTTATTGCTCAGGGATACAATCAACAAGAAGGAATCGACTATGATGAAACCTATGCTCCAGTGGAAAGGATTGAAGCAATAAGGTTATTGATTGCCTTCGCATCACACAAGGGGTTCAAGCTATTCCAAATGGATGTAAAGACCGCCTTCCTCAATGGCATTCTTCAAGAGGAAGTCTATGTCAAGCAACCACCCGATTTTGAAGACATTGATCATCCAGACCATGTCTATTTCCTAGACAAAGCCTTGTATGGTCTCAAGCAAGCTCCTAGAGCTTGGTATGATCGTCTTGCCCAGTTCCTACTCTCCAATGGTTACAGGCGTGGAATCATTGACAAGACTCTCTTCATTCTAGAAGAAGAAGGTAACATCTTAGTGGTTCAAATCTATGTTGATGATATCATTTTTGGTTCCACTAACATGTCCCTTGTAGAGAAGTTCAAAGACTTGATGAGCAGTGAATTTGAAATGATTCTAATAGGGGAACTCAACTTCTTCCTCGGATTTCAAATATCCCAAAAGAAAGATGGCATACAAATTCACCAACAAAAGTATGTCAGGGAACTGTTGAAAAAGTTCAAAATGGAGTCTTGCAAGCCTCTCTCAACTCCTATCTCTACAATCGCCCATTTGGACAAAGATCACTCAAGTCCTCTTGTGGAAGCAAAGCTCTATAGAGGTATGATAGGTTCTCTCATGTATCTAACAACTAGTCATCCAGACATTGTGTTTGTTGTTTGCTTGTGTGCCAGGTTTCAATCATGTCCAAGAGAAACACACTTAGCTGCTGTAAAAAGGATATTCCGATATCTCAAGGGAACTGACTCGGTTGATAGGTTTCACTGATACTGATTATGCTGGATACTTGGTGGATAGGAAAAGTACTTCTGGAATGGCACAGTTCCTAGGCCCTTGCCTTGTGTCATGGGGCTCAAAGAAACAAATCTCAGTCTCCCTCTCCACCACAGAATCTGAATACATTGCCGCTGCTTCTTGCTGTTCCCAACTCTTATGGCTAAAGCAACAACTCGCGGATTTTGGTATGTCTTATGGTCCCCTCACTATTCTTTGTGATAATACCAGTGCTATAAATATTTCTAAGAATCATGTGCATCATACTAGGACCAAACATATAGATATAAGGCATCACTTCCTTAGAGATCATGTTGAGAAATGGAACATCATTATGAAATTTTGTAGGACTGAAGATCAGATTGCAGATATATTCACCAAAGCTTTGAATAGAGTTCCCTTCGAGAACCTTAGATTAGAACTGGGAATGATTCCTATAAACTAGCAGTTCTTTCAGTTTAAAGTTACTCTCTTGTTCCCTTAATTGACTAGTTCATATCCTTTTGCTTATCTTTGTCTTGGAATCTTTGTGTTATCTCTTTTGCAATAGTCCCTCATATCTATAATGTTTACTCAAGGCTTTGATAAATTTTTCTAGTTCTTCTCCTTGAATGTTCATTTTTCATTTTAACTCAATCATTGTCCAAGTTTCTTTGTTGGCCCAAAAGTCACAATCTGATCATATTCTAACCCAATAATACAAGCCGAAATGATGATTGTGTACTATGACCCTCCCTTGCCTCATTGCACAATCTAATTTCCTATGATCCATCTCTTAACCCTCTCTGGAAATTAGTGTGTGATGAGATAATTGGCCTTCCTCGATTTCTTTTATGAGAACGTACTTTCATGTTCTATGTCTTAAATCCCCACATCAAAGGTTCCCATATATCCCTCTAGCACAATGAAAAAATCGCCAGAAAGGAACTAGGTAAGGCAGTTCTCCAAACGGCTTGTAGCAACTCGCTCTTCCCAAGACGACATTTATTGCAAATCAACAGCGTTAGAGACTCTGATCAGCCCTGCATTGTTGCCATTTTTGAACATTTGCTTTTTGAATTTGTGACCGTTGCAAAGCCGAACAACCTGCAAGTAAAAGAGCCGTTTCCAAATGTCAGAGTTCCCAAAAATCTCTCTCCCCAACGGCTTGATTCTCAACGGCTCCAAACGTTGATCAAGGATTATTTAGGGGCTCCTGTTTAAATGAGCCGATCACTCTTCTTCCCTTGCGCATCTCACTCTCTCAAAAAACACCAAACTCCTCAAATGGCCAACAAAGACCTCAACCCTCACCTTGCTCAAGATGAGGAAGAAGCTGCTCTCCTCAGAGCCTTCAGAGAAAAGAGAGCCGCCTCATCCTCCAAATCCCTTGATATCACCCCCACAAAAAACCCCATACCCAGGCAAACAGAAGAGTTGGAAAAGGAACTCCATCATGTATCTGAATCAGCTACTCGCACTATCTCTGAAGGCGGTTCCCATGATTCATCTCCCGACAAGGAGACCCTGGAGGTTCACAGCTCCGATCCCTCGCCTGTCAGCCTCAAATCCAAGCATGCTCCCTCTGTTGCAACCAGGCTCAAGCTTCGCAAGCGGAGCTCCTAGGCCCTGGTTCCCTTCAACCCCGCTTCAGAAGAGCCGACCCCCTCCAAAAAGCCCAAATCAGCAGCCCTCTCTTCTTTGTCCACCAAAGTAATCACCTCTACCTCCTCCCTGGGGAAAGTGTCTTCCTCTTTTGACAAAAGGAAGATTCTGAAGCCTCTCATCATTGGTGAGGAGTTCTGGACCCAACACCTTGAGAAGGAAAATGTTGCTCAATTCAACGATGCCCTCAGCGAATTCCACTCCCTGCTTCAGTTCCAAGGATGGGACCAGATATTGGTGGAACCCTTCTCCGTCTCAGATGAAGTAGTTCAACTCTTCTACCAATCCATGACCTTCGTGCCAGCCAAGGCGGACTCTCCCTGCAACGATGCCATCGTTCAATGGAAGGGAACCATGTTTCCTTTGTCCCCAAGCATCATTGCCTCTGCCTTAGGGATTGAGCACATGCCTGGCTTTAGCATCCTGCATCAAAAGAAGACGTGGCCAAAAGGAAAAGGGTACAAAACCAAGTCTGAGGTGGTAAGCATGCTCTATGATGGTGACAATCCAAGAAATTTGCTGACCAAGGGGCTCTCTCTGTTAAACAAGCTACTGCACTTCTGGATTATTCGGAATCTGGTTCCTAGGCAAGAGCACAGAGCCATAGTTCTCATCACAGATGCCATCCTTATGGAGAAAATTCTATCTGGGGAACAAGTTGATTTGCCTAAGTTGGTGCTAGCCCACATGCAATTCTGCCAATCCCATGAATCCCATGCCTTGCCCTTTCCTCACCTCATAAAAAATCTTCTCTCCATGCTCAGCCTGTATCCAGAAAACCTCAAGGAAACCTCCTACAGTAAGTTCTTCACCATGGCAACTGTGAGGAAGCTCAAAACAAAAGACCACCTGGATGCTCCCTCTGAGGTGCAAGCGTACTTGCCTAAGGAAAAGGCAAGTTCCCAAGCCACTCCAAGTTCCTTGCCTCCGCTCTACCTCGTCCAAGACTCCTCTGCGATCCTTGCTTCACTGGGTCGTATTGAAAAAGCCATTACAGATGGAACCACTGCTATCTCTGACGCCATCCGTGATCAAGTGACAGAAATGGGGAAGACCAGGAATGCAATATCCGGTCTAATGCGTGTGATTCAGCAAACCTTGGAGGCTGCAACTGGAGGAGCTCAAGCATGCAAAGCAGAGGAAACTGAGGAACCGAAGGATGTTGAAGAAGAAGAGGACACTGCGAAGCCATAGGAATGTCTCTCCTAGTTCGCAGTGATGTAACACCACTTTGTGCTAGTAGTTCCCTAGGATCCTACTTACCTCTCCTATCCTTCTTTTGTCTGTTTCAAGTTGTTTGTGATCTTTTGCTTGTCTTTCCACTATGCATCTATGGACAATTTGTTGGTTTTACTGTTGAAATGAACTTTTCTGGGTATATTTCTAATGCATCATTTGTCTTTGCCTTCAGTTTCTATTATGGTAACTGTCATGGGTTTAAAGCAATTGTTTATTTCACATTGATATCCTACACCTGAAAAGTTAATTGATTTTTTCGATGATGTCAAAAGGGGGAAGAATGGATAGGAACCTTGAACTCTTGGAACTACAGGACTTATAGGAAATCTGAACCCGTTCTCTTTCTGAGGGGGAACTCGAATCATTTACTTAGGGGGAATTTGCAACTATTGAATGTTCTCTCATTATTTTATAAAGTTGTAAATCTCTTAGCTCAACTGTTCTCATGCATTTCATGTCCTTATTATGTTGTCAGGTTCCTTATATTTGTCATCATCAAAAAGGGGGAAATTGTTAGGAAACGGAACTCAGGAACCTCAGTTCCTATGAGAGTTTCTTTCCTCAGTTTATCTACTTTTGAAGATGACAAATACTTTGATACTAATGTTTTATCTCAAAGATGTGTTTAAAGGAACCACAGGACAGTTATTGAAACCATGGAAGCCAAACAAGACAAAGAAACCAAACAAGCAAGCCAAAGGAACCCAGAAGTGCAACACGTGACTTTGCTTTTCCCGATAAAGTTGGGAACGTTGAACCTCGGACAAAAGATGGTGAAAGCGACATGAGCAAAGTTTCTAAAGCCTGCCACCATCCAAAGGAAAGCTCCAAGCTGTCTAGAACGATGAACCTCGGACAAAGGTCGGTGAAAACGACATGTCAAAGGCCTGTCACCATCCAGAGGAAAGTTCCAAAGTGTCTAGGTAGCTGAACCTCGGACGAAAGGCGTTGGACAACGACATGACAAATTCGTATCAAGCCTTTGACCAACCAAGATGTATTCTGAGCTTGCCTAGGTTGTTGGTACATGTTTAAGTCAGCGTGAATTAAGGATAACCACACAGCCTAGGTCAAGCTTGTTTTGTGGGAACCGAGAGAAGACTCAACCTCGAGAATGCACTATATAAGGAAGACAAGCTTCAGTGTTATTCTCAAGCACTACAACAAGAAACACACTTCATAGAAAACATCAAAGTGTGAGCTCTCAAACAGATCGTCAACTCAAACCAAGATCAAGAGGAACCAATCAAGGAACCTGAGAGCTGTGTACTAGTTCCTGTGACTGTAAGTGAGTTAGTTCCTTAGTGCTTAGGACTGCTTCTTGGATTGTTTATACTTTCTGTTAAGTTTATCTAGGATTGTCTAACTGTGTGTAAGACAAAGAAACTGTGTGTTTGTTCCTAGAGTAATCTGTAACCGAAGTGATAAGAAATCAAAAAGTAGACCTTGAAATCCTTTTGAAAGAAAGGTAGTGGTTTTTATCCTAGATTGCTAGTTGACAATCGAAGGTTTCCACTATAAGGAACTTGTTCATTTATATTTGATTGTTTATTTCCGCTGCGAAGGGAACTGTAATCTGTATTTTCAGTTCCCTTATTCTTAATCTAACAATCACGATCCTACACATGTGCAGTCATCTTTAGCACTCAACCGATCCAACAACTTGTTCTCCATTGTGGTAGCTTGAAATCTTGTGTGGATACCGTACCCTTCACCATCCAAGGCAAGTCTGAACTAACCATGTCTTGAATGTACAAGTTGGTCTGCCATCTCCATTTCTTCGTGATGTTTGATGTTATTGCACGATAGTTTTGCTTGCTTCTGATTGTTGCTCTGTCGTCTTAGATGTCCTTGCATAATTTTATAGAAGAATGTTTGATCCTTAGTCCCCGTTGGTGACGTTCTGCGTGCACACCCTATTAGTTGTTGTGTGAAAAAATCCGTAGAAGTAGCACCTTCTCAGAAAGTGGAGCATAGTCTGAATAAGTTTTTGACCTCAAACCCGCCGCCTGTTTGTTCATTGTTGTTCCGCTTTGAATTCCAAAAAAATCTTGAATCCAGAATCGCCCATATATATGCACCATCCACAACGGCATCCTTAGTGTCTTTCTCCTCATCCATAGAATAGTCTTGCCTCGACGTCTCATCTTCTTCCTCCTGTACAAAGTATTCTCTATTGGATGGCTCCCAAACTCCATCTGAAATGATTTTGTCGAATTGTTCCTCTTCAAAAACATCGACTGGAAACAAGGATAACAAGAAAGAAGAATCAAAATTCCAAATACCATTTCCTTGTTCGATCATCATCTGCTCCTGTTGTTTCAATCACTCTTCTGCCCTGCTATTCTCCGATCGTTTGACCCAAGAAAAATAAAATAAAATTTACAGTGAAGTGCGCAATTCCACCACTTCCGCTCGGATTTTCCGCCCCAAAATTTCGTTACCTGTGCCACCACAAATCGTGAGCAACGAATAAGATGTAAACGACAGCGGCAAGGTCGCTGTCGTTTACATCTTATTTTTTTGGAATTTTGATGTAAACGACAGCGGCAAAAAAACCAAAGTAGCAGACTTCTGCAGGAAACCCTCTGTGTACGAGCATATAGAAATATGTGTATGGCCGTCGGCGACCCTCCTCGGTATGCTTTTAGGGTTTCCTGCAGAAGTCTGTTACTTTGGTTTTTTTGCCATACATATATGTATGTTGGCATATATCTATGGACCTACTTGATGGCATACATGAAGTTGGGTCCGAAGTATATATGCCATGGGTTCTCTTATGAAAGGCCCGAAGTTGGGCCCGAAGCAGTTCAACACATCAAAAAGGGATGAGTAGATAAATAAATACCTTTATAGCTCGGTCAAGGGAAGCACTTGCAAATGTGTTGGTATCTTTTGGATTAAAAGTCACTTGCATCACATAATGAGAATGCCCTTCAAAAATCTGAGTACAGACCCAACCCTTATCCCAATCCCACAACTTGATGTGCATGTCAACAGATGATGACTGAACATATGGAAGTGTGGGATGGGCGGCAACACATCTTATGTAATCTGTGTGTGCCTCGAATACTTTGTTTTTTTTCCATACATATATGTATGTTGTTATAATTTTATACACGTATGAACATATCATCGGCTCCAGCAACAACCCACTGTTTCCGCGCAACAAACTTGGCGGATCTAACTGCAAATATTGTTAAAGTACACAAAACATGTAAAAAAATATGGAAGAGATGCTTAAGCTCTACAAAAATCTAGCATGTCAAAGATACAAGAAAAGGGTCAAGAGGCTAGGGATAAACACCTGGTAACTCGGACATCTCAAACGACTTTGCCATAGTCTGCAAGAAGCATCAATAGCCAACAATATTATCAATAAGGACAACTGCTTAAACTATCACATTGCATTATTTTACTTGATCGCATACTTAGTGTAATAGAATTAAGAAATATTAGTATAACAACTGCTTAAACTATCACATTGCATTATTTTACAGCCTATGGTGAGAAATACAAACTAAATACAAATTTACACATGAGGCATTATATGTTTAAGTAGATGTTTTTACACAATCATTGTGAAGATTCCACCTTTTAGTCATTTAATAAACTACAGTATACAATATAGACCAAAACCCTACAAATTATACTAAGTCCTATACTTCGGATGATGACAAGAGGAGTGCAAATTCAAAACATCATTGGAGAAACATAAACATAACTGTGATGTAAAATAAGAAGAGAGTAAGAGACCAAAGCTTAACTATAAAATAACTAACAAGCTAGCATATATCAAAGAAATTAGTCCAGACCCTAATTTAAACTCTCAAGACCAGAGAAACTCGGAACTTGCGTTGCATTTTTTATATTAATTTCAGATTTGTCAGCTATTGTTACTAAATCAATCCATTTGGGTTTTAAGCCTATGATGAAAACTCTTGTCTTCATCAACATGAAGGACAAATTCTTAACCTGTGACTGATAATTCCAAATCACCACGGTGCCAGAATATAAACTCGCCAGGATCATGCGTGATACATTAAGAAAAAAGCTTATACTCAAGAATCTGAAGGTACGGTATTACTATTACAGTTGAACAAGGAAAGTAATGAACAAAATCAAAGAACAAGCAGAAAATAACATAACCTACAATGGCTCTGTTGGGTGCAAATCCACAGATTTTACTCTCTCTGACCATTGAGCAAGTTTCCTCTAATCCAAAAAAACACAATTAGTGCAATGAACGAACATCCCAACCATAATAACAACAGAAGATCCAATCGAGAAATAAGCAAGCTTACCTTGATTTCAGGTCGAAGTGGCTGAGTAAAATCAAACTCAAAAAAAACAAACTAGATAAAGCTTAATCAGCAAACCCGATCCCGACTAATATAATTCAATTGCAGATAAACTAAACATAAGACAAATCAATTTCGACCAGAACGCGAAAACAAGATGGAAATCAGATCGAATATAGATCAGATATGAGTTGCATATGCAATTCAGACAAAGAGCAGAAATTCCACTGACCATTTTGGGAGACCTATCACTGAGTAACGAACTCTCGGTCCAGAGAAGCAAGGTGGAGGAATCAGAACGAGCCTGCGATTCACGAAGCACACGCAAAGAGAGATAGCAATGGATCTCTACGTAGAATTGAGATTCGATTCACCGCCCTAAAACCGCGAGATATGGGATTAGGGAGAGAAGGGTTGAGGCTCAAGCAGTTGAGATGAGTTGGGGGAATTAGGGGATCGAAGTTCATATGACGTCTCAAAATAAAAAATGTAACCGAAAAATACGGCAATTGTTTTTCCTTTTTGTTTACATAAAATGCCACAATCGTTGTAGTAGGTTTTTACACTTGATATCGTGTTAGTTGTCACTCTAACTAGATGGTTGAAAAAATATATTGTTTTTTTTTTAATATATATATGATAAGTTTGTATTAGTGTGTATTAATTTTTTGTTTGTAAGAGATCATATGTTAATTTTTTTCAAGACCTAGGGTTATTTTGTTAACAATTTGTGTTTTGATAATTTAGTTTGTAATTGTGACTAATATTAAATTGAGTATTTTATTTTGTTTCTTAAAAATTGATTTATTTTATATCGATTGTTTTCTAATAATTTTGTTAAAGTATTTAAGTTATGTAGTTTAAATAAAAAGTAACTTTTTATTTTATTGTATAATAGAAAACATCATAGGTTAAATTTGTATACTGCAATTAGTTGTCTATATACCATGTTATCACAATGATATGTCCTGCAGCTGTTTGTACACTTTTTCCTTACAATGAACCTTATTACTCATATGAGTCATTGAATTAAAACATACAACAATTGTAATTCTTCTTCCACATGACGTGCACTCTTTTTTTTTCTTATATATTGGTCTTCTTTTAGTCCATCAACGGTTAATCTTATGGTAAGAAAAAAAATTAAAGCATAGCAATGGGTTCATATAGTCATATAGGCACAAGACAAATAGCTAATTCTGAAGAAAAAAAATCACAACATTTTCATAGTAGGATATATGTAAGTATCTTTGTCATTTGTAAGAACCAAGTGTTTAGTTACCTCATTAGATGAAGACATATTTGTTAATTGACACTCGATAGTTCTTTAACTCACAATTTCAACATAGTTGGAGGCGAATAATGTCGACGAACAGCTACATATTTGAAACTTTTTTCTTTTGTTGAATCTAAAGCATACATCAAACTTTGGACATTCACTTAAAGTAACAAAAGTGTAAGCTTTTATTCATAATAAATTCTTAAGCTTAATAGATTAGTTAGACTAGTCATTAGAGTCTTTGCAACAAATTAAAAGCAGTATCTTGAGAAATAGATAAGTTGGGTGTACAAGCACCTTGTCTTTCAATATTATTTAACTTTGTTCGCAATTAGTATTGTCAAAGTGATTTAAAAAGAAATTGAATTGAAAGACAACAAGAGCTACTAAATCGAATTGACTAACACTATTCTACAGTTCAAGGAGCTTTGTAAGTTGTTACAGAAATTAGTCATTTAATGGAATTTATAACGGAAAGAGTAGACTTCATAAGGGGGTTGAGGTTCACACCACATTTTTTATGTCACGCACCACAATTTGGGCAGAACTTCGTTGCACAAAAAAAAATATTCTTGGACGCGTAGATAGTAAGGCTTTCATGGTAATAAAATATTAAAGCTTAACTCTTTGGTTTTGACGACATAGATAGTAAGGCTTTCATTTTCCAAAAATATGCAAGAATGTAGTGTTAAAAATGTCAAACGCTTGTGTTAGAGTTGAGATGAAGAGACAACAACTGCCGAGTAGCCTGAAGGACACAAATGAATAGCAGTAAGCCAATATACCCCACCCTCTTGCTTACAGACTCCAATCAACATACACGAACTGAGGTCCTGTAGTACACATAGGCGAGATGTCAGGGTAACTAAACCGATGGCTTTTTATTTAACAGAAAATATATTTAGATGTTAATTATTTTTTAACCCAATTGCCATTCACATTCAACTATTGGTTTCCCCCTCTTTTACTCCTTCTCTCAGTAGTTGCAAAATATCGTTCCCCCTTCCCGTAGATTTCCACTGCATCGGCTAATTCTCGTTCATGCGGTCATGCCTCTTCTATAAAAATACTTGTGAATTTTAGAAGTTTTCTCTAACTTTTCCGGTCAATTTTCAAATTTTTTTGTATCTTGAGATGGTGGTGGGCATTTTTGGTTGATAAAATATAAAATTGAGGAATTGGAAGCATGCATGCTTCTGTATTTTGAAGAATTTGAGTTCAATGTTGCAAATGGCAATTGGTATGTGCAATATCTTCTTGAGTTTGTGCTTAATTTATTCACATAAAGTTTTAGTTAGACTTGGCAAAATATGACTCGACCCGTTAATGCCTTCAACACTTCACTGAAATCTTCTTTTCTCCACTTCTACTCTACTGCTCCATAATCTTAAATTGTCTCATAAATCCATACAGATGGTACCTAATAACCTAGTAACAGCTCCTAGTTACGCACTACAAAGTAGAGCGTATCAAATTCCCTCATGCTTAGACATTGCTCGTCCTCGAGTAAGCTAATAGAAACCTACTCCTCCAATGAAATACCAAGGTCTCAGGAAGCACAACAAAATTCTCCACTAGAGCTAGGATTATATATTTTCATTCACATACTGGAGTTTGGGTTAAGCCTGGGGGAAGTACTCTGCTTTCCCTTAAGGCTGGTGTGCTGTGTTTCTGTGTTGGTGCTATGGAGATTCATGAGTAGGAGCAGTTCTTAGTGGAAAAGTTTGTTGTGCTTCCTGAGACCTTGGGTATTTCATTAGAGGAGTAGGTTTCTATTAGCTTACTCGAGGAATAGCAAGGTCTAAGCATGGGGGAATTTGATACGCTCTACTTTGTAGTGCGTAAGTAGGAGTTGTTACTAGGTTATTAGGTACCATCTATATGGGTTTAGGAGACAATTTAGGATTATGGAGCAATAGAGTAGAAGTGGAGAAACGGAGATTTTAGTGAAGTGTTGAAGGCATTGAGGAGTTGTGAAGAGGAGGCCGCAATCAGGGGCTAAGGAATGCACAAGCCGCGACATAGGAAGAGACCGTCGGAAGCGGAGAAGGCAAAACCGCCGTCGCGGTTTTGGACCCGCGATTGCGGGTCTTGAAGGACTCGCTGGAGTGCCATGATGAGTAAGCCGCGGTCGCGGCCAAGAATGCCGCGATCGCGGTTTTGCAAGTCAAGCCGACGCGGAGGATCTTCGATGCGGATTTCCTTGTTTACTTTATTTACCTTATTTTCTTTATTTTATATATTTATATTTTGGATATTATTATTTTAGAATATTTACTTAGGTTATAAGTACTAAGTCTCTTTAGGTTTTTATTATCATTCATTCTAGCATATTTTGAGAACGGTGTTTTAGAGTTTTTTTGGAGTTTTTGCAAGACCATGAAAAACTAAGTTTCCTTTGCTTAGTCAGACGATTGAAGCATTCGTTTGAATTGGTTGTGAGATTATAACTCTTAATTTATTCCTTTGAATGTTATCGATTCTCTTATGCTTCATCCCTTTGAGTTTTACTAATTATACTAGCATGATCAACTAGTGGTCATTAGTAATATTCTTATGCTAGAGTTAGACTGTTTCTGGTTGAAATACCTAATTTAGAGTAGCAACTACAATATTCTAGAACTAGTTGGATGAGTTTATTGTAGAAGAGAATTGACTGCATGCTAAGTAAAACTGGTTGTTTTATGTGCATGTATCTGCTGAAATTCCTAAACTTATTGTTGTTGTTAAATTGAATCTGGATAGTTTCCTGGTTATTTGATAATTAGTATTTTCAGGGTCTGGTTGTCCTGTTAATAACTTAAGAAAAGGAATAGGAACATTCACTGGTCTAAGGAACTAGAGATAATCAAGGATCAATCAATCAAACTGAAGTGTGGATATCTGTCTGGCTGAGCTATTTCACATCCATTGTTTACAAACTCTTTTCACTCGTTTTTATTGTTACTTGTTACAATCATCAAAACCTCCCTTTGTTACTATTGGTATACAATTTCTGCATACAAGAAGAATAACTTGGCTCTCTGTGGGATCGATCCTTACTTACCGACTATATTAGTTAGGTTTTTAAGGTTATTTATTAGGTATACACGACAAACACCTATCAAAATTTGGCGCCGTTGCCGGGGAGTCTAAGTTTTATTCTTTTCTTGTTTGTGTGTGATTGTTTACCAACTGTTGTGTGGACCTGTCTTATGGTCCACACCCGTGCTACTAATTCCTCAATCTTAGATTTTGATACAGAAATTGAGCGAACACTTTCCAGGAACCGTAGAACCGTTCGTGAGAAACTCGAGATGGCTGAACAACAGACTTTGAGGCAGTTAACGGCACCGAATCTGGAGCAGCAACCGCTTGCTGTGCAATTTCATGAGTTGGCTGATGGTGTCAATTTTGAGTTGAAGTCTGGATTGATTCACTTGCTACCCCACTTCCATGGGATGAATGGCTAAGACCCCAACAAGCACTTATCTGAATTTCACGTTGTCTGCACCAGTATGAAGCCTGTAACACCCCCAAATATTCCCTTGAAAGTATTACCGCCAGTGACCTCAGATTACACATATGGGGTCACCCAAGGCTTAACCATTTTATAACAACCATATAATAACACAAACTATATAGAATATCATAAAATTTTCAAATATTATTCAAACCAAAGTCACGGTTTTACAACTGTTAATACCAAATATCACCAAATACAGAATTGTTTTAATACAGCGGAAGTCTTTGAAATAGATAAACATCACGAATGGTCTTGATCTGCGCGATCTCACGCCTAGGATCCTTAACCTTGGAAAACTCTTTAAACGTCAGCTGCCTTCATCATCGCGTACTAGCCTTCACGGAAAAGGAGTTTACTTGATGTGTCGTATGAGACGGATGACTGATAGCATGCATTTAGGCTAGTTTAGATCATGTTTATTTCTCCTAAATAGGTTTGTTTTGCTTCTTTTTATTTTAGTTTTATTTGGTTTTCATAGAATTTGTAGTGTTCGGAATCTACTCTTGTGTTTTTCTGATTTTAGGATCGTTTAGAGGCGGTTTTGAAGATTACGAGCTATAATGTGAAGATGCTCGAAGGGATGGTACCAAGATCGAAATACAAGTGACAAGGAGAAGGTCGAGCTATGAAGATCAAGGAAAATAGATGACAACTCGGTCCACAACTCGGCCGAGTTGTAGACCGAGTCAGCAAACTCGGTCGAGCCACTGAAGGGGAGAAAACAGAAGACAACTCGGCCCACAACTCGGCCGACTTATGGACCGAGTCAGCTACCTTAGTCGAGCTACTGAAGGGGAAGGGAACCAGATCACAACTCGGCCCACAACTCGGCCGAGTTATGGACCGAGTCAGGATCCGTAACGGCTTTTGTCTGAAAACTGAAACGTCTTGCTCCTTTTATCTACCTGATTTGGGAAGAGGCGAGGGATTCTATGCTATTTTTTCTCTCTTACCTTTTGACAGCCACGAACCCTAGTTGTGCTTTGGGGAATTTCCATTGAAGATTTGTTGAAGATTGGAGTTTGTTTCTTGGATTGAACAAGTATTTCTCTTTTTCTATCTATTGGAATGGTTTCTTTTGTTCATACAATGCTTTTGATTGATTCTCCAAACATGCTAGGCTAAAACCCTTTTATCTAGGGTTGGGGTGATCCCAATAATGAATTGGTAGACTTGTAAATTGTGTTTGTCTGAATTGGTAGCATGAATTCTTGTTTGATTCAATTCTAGGGTTCATATTGCTATTGGTAATTTATCAATTAGAATTCTATTAGGTTGAGTCTGAAAGGAGAAACCTAATGAATGAATTAGACAAGGTATGAGTCTGAAAGGAGATTACTATTGTTGGAATTACTAAGAATTAAACCTGAATAAACTTGTTTGTTCTTGCGGAGTTCTAAGTTATCATAGAAACCTTAGGTTAGTCTGGAATTAGCGGAGCACGAAAGTGAATGTTAACCCGGTTTTATCCTAGATTCTAAGTGCTCAAGGGGTCTAAATTTGATTAGCTTTGCGTGACAACGATTGTTAGTTGGAGTTTAGATACATCTACTATTGTCTGAAAGGAGTTAGTAGAGATATTTGATAACTTACCGTCAAACGAGTTCATGCTATTATAAGATAAACACACATAAGTTTACCAAGACATTGTTGTGGGGATCCTTAATCCTAGATATTTTCCATCCTTTGAATTTGCTTATATTTGCAATACTTATTTCTTAGTTTAATCAAACAAATCTTTCTTAGGGCTTAGCTTACCAGTTTAGTTACAAAAGGTACTACATTGTCCTCATGGGAACGACACTTGAACAGCTACAACTAACCCCATACACTTGTGGGTAGGTTTTCGCGACATCAAGTTTTTGGCGCCGTTGCCGGGGACTATTGCTAGTATCGGTTGTATTCCCTACAACTGGTTCGACTAAGTCTTTTGTGTGTTTTGATCCTTTTTGTTGAATTCCTTAGGTTTTGATGGTAACAAACATTCAACTGATATGGGTACTAAGTATTTCAGGAACAAAGATAGTTATCTCAGGGAACCATTGCAGCGAAGGATCGCAGAGGGAACAAAGCTCTATTCATGTGTTTTGTTACCTCTCAAGGAACAACAGTGACGAACAAGATCAAAGTTGTGAATGGAAAGAAGAAATCCAGCATGTTGATTATGGAAACAAATCAAGAAGCACACGCGGTAAAAGATTGAAGACTTTGGCTCCAAGGATCAAGACGGATTGAGAAGATACGGAGAGAGAAAAGCCCGATTTATGTTATCCTATGAATCTTTCCTTAGATAAGAAATCGGAGAGAGAAGTTTGATATCCTTTCTGATTAGATTAATTAAGGAATTCCTTCCTTAATCAATATGATCGGTTAGGATATTACTCTTTACATAAAAAATCCTATCTTCTAGTAATCAGTTTTTGAGAATAATCTTATCTTGTTTGATTAGGGTTTAGCCGAAGTTGTATTTAGGTGAAATGTGGATTCATTTCTAACTACGACCAAGAACGACGAAAAAGGAGAAGAAGAGAAAACAAAGAGAGTGAAGTGTGTGTGAGTCTTTGAGGGTTGAGTTCGGATTCATCGTTGTAGAAGAGGCTTCGAGTCTAGCTGGTTGTTTAGAGGTCGAAGTCCAGGATACAAGTGTAATCGAACAAGAAATCAATAAGATAAGTACACGCTTCAAAATCCTCTCAAGAGGAAGCTTGAAGGTAGTGGTTTTTCCTTGAGAAGCTAGTTTTGCTAATCAGGTTTTCCACTATACATCGTGAGTTCGTTCGTTATCTTTCTTGCTGTTTTTAATCCGCTGTGCCTTCTGTGGGAACAAAGCCTTTGTTCCCTCAGACGTAACTCTATCGATCCAACACTTTTCCTTTTGACTTTGGTTTCAGGTTTGTTTTCTTCTGATGCGGAGAGTCCTGAGCGCTAATAATCTCAACGACTTTGATCCCGAACCTGAGCGTACTTTTCGTGCTAGAAGAAGATTACTACTCGAAGCCAGAGAACAAGCAATGGGAGACAACAATGGTCTAGTTAACCAAAGAGTCATGACGCTAGGTGATTATGTGATGCCAAATCACCTTGGTCCTATTTCTGGTGTGGTCCGACCTCCGGTGGCAGCCCGTAACTTCGAGCTGAAACCTTCCCTAATTAACATGGTTCAGCAGAATCAATTTGGAGGTCTTCCTTCTGAAAACCCACACCAGCACTTGGCTACTTTTATTGAGCTGATGGATACAGTGAAGATTCATGATGTTTCTCAAGATGCACTTTTCCTGCGAGCCTTCTCATTCTCTCTACGAGATAGGGCCAAGGCGTGGTTCAAGGCCTTACCTCAAGGCTCTATTACCACTTGGGATGAGTTAGCCAAGGCATTTCTCAATAAGTACTTCCCACCTAAGAAGACAGCTGAGATGATAAATCAAATTCTTGCTTTCAAGATGAAAGATGACGAGTCTCTTTATGAAGGTTGGGAGAGATTTAAAGAGTTATTGATGTTGTGCCCTCATCACGGGCAAGAGAAATGGACCTTGCTACATGTCTTCTACAACGCTGTTGATAGTTCAACTCGGCTAATTATTGATGATTCAACTGGTGGTAGAATTATGGCAATGGAGGTTGATGGAGCTTGGGATTTGATTGAGAACACTGCTCAACACTCTCATTATTACAGTGATGCTCGCTCAACTTCAAAGAAACCAGCAGGGATGTATGAGGTTCATTCTGAAATGCACCGACAAGCTCAAATGGATGCTTTGTCATAAGAGGTCAAGAGGCTGAATTTGTTGGTTTAGAAGTCTCAAGGGCAGGGTGTAGGGTCATCCACTCAGGCTGCATCTGGTGTAGCTTGTCAGTTTTGTGGAGAGGGTGACCATACTATTTCTTCATGTCAACTTTTTGTTGCTCAAGGTGACACCCAAGGAGAGGCAAACTACATGAACAACTTCAATCGGGGTCCTAGAAATGATCCATATTCCAACACTTATAACCCCGATTGGAGGAATCATCCCAATTTCTCATACGGGAACAACCAAGCTGCTCAAAGACAACCTCCTGGGTTCCAACAAAGAGCTCCTCCACCTCAAAATCAAGAACGTGCCCAACCGTCCAAGGATTCCAAGCTTGATATGATAATGAAAGAGCTTCAGACCATGAACAAGATATTGAAGAATCATGATAGCTTGCATGCTCAATATGCTTTGAATGCTCCTAGACCCCAAGGTCAGCTTCCAGGTCAAACTGAGGCAAATCCAAAAGGGCAAATCAATGCTGTGTCCCTGAGGAGTGGGAGACAACTTGAAGATCCTAAGGCTGTGGATCTTAAGCAAAAGGGCAAGGCTGTTGAAGAGCCCGAAGAAGTAGTGATCCAAGAGAAGGAGCAAGAGGAAGTGCCCAAATATGTGCCACCACCGCCTTTCAAGCCTCCTCTTCCTTTCCCACAAAGGAGGGCTCAAGTTCAGTTGGATCAACAATTTGGTTGATTTGTGGAGGTGTTGAAAAAGCTCTACATCAATATTCCCTTCACCGATGCTCTAAAGCAAATGCCAACATATGTGAAGTTCTTGAAGGAGATCCTCTCCAACAAGAGAAAGCTGGATGAGTACCAATCCGTTTCTTTGAGCCAAGAGTGCAGCGCTCTCATTCAAAATAAATTATCTCCTAAGCTTGAAGATCCGAGTAGTTTCAGTGCTCCTATGGTGATTGGGAAGTGCACCTACCACGCCTTGTGTGATTTAGGGGCTAGTGTGAGTATTATTCCGCTCTCTATATGCAAGAAGCTTGACTTGGGAGAGCCAAGTCCGATAAAGATGACTCTCTTCATGACTGATAGATCCACAACGCGTCCGGTAGGTATTTTGGAGGACATTCCCATCCAAATGGGTAAGTTCTACATTCCTGTTGATTTCATTGTCCTAGATATTGAGGCTGATTTTCCTGTTCCAATTATATTGGGAAGACCCTTTCTAGCTACTGTAGGTACTCTTATTGATGTAAAGCAGGGTGTTCTTTCCTTTACTATTGGGGAAGAGAAAATTTAATTTAATTTTTCAAAATCTATCAAACAGCCTGCTTTTGAGGATGATGTGTCCAGGTTAGATGTAGTTGATTATGCAACTCATGAATCCTTGATGGCTGTTATTACTAAGGATCCTTTGGAGTTTTGCTTGACGGAAAGTGTGACTCAAGCTGAAAATCTAGAGCTACTTGCTGATGTTCTCTTTGATTTGGAGTCCACTAAAGAGTTGCCTGAGGCCATGCTTGAGGCCCTTACAAGAGAAGACCTTATTCCTAAGAAGGAGACTAAAGAAGCACCAAAGGTGGAGTTGAAACCACTTCCACCTACTTTGAGGTATGAGTTCCTTGGACCTAATTCAACCTATCCGGTGATTGTCAATGCTAGTTTAAGTGATTGTGAAATTGAGAAACTGTTGCATGAACTTAGATTGCATAGAAAAGCCATTGGATAATCTATTGATGATTTAAAAGGAATTAGTCCCTCAATGTGCATGCATAGGATTTTAATGGAAGATGATCATAAACCCTCCATCGAGCATCAAAAAAGACTTAATCCTATCATGAAAGAAGTAGTGAAAAAACAAGTGCTGAAATTGTTAGATGCATGCATTATTTATCCTATTTCTGATAGTGCGTGGGTTAGTCCTATTCATGTTGTGCCTAAGAAAGGGGGAATGACTGTGGTGAAGAATGAAAAGAATGAATTGATTCCTACTAGGACAGTCACAGGTTGGATGATGTGCATTGACTATAGGAAATTGAACAAAGCCACTAGAAAAGATCATTTCCCACTTCTCTTCATTGATCAAATGCTAGAAAGGTTAGCCAAGCATTCACACTTTTGTTATTTGGATGGTTATAGTGGATTCTTTCAAATCCCTATTCATCCTGATGACCAGGAGAAGACCACTTTCACATGCCCCTATGGCACATTTGCATATAGGAGAATGCCATTTTGTTTATGTAATGCACCGGGTACCTTTCAAAGATGCATGATGGCTATATTTTCTGACTTGATTGAGGATATCATGGAGGTTTTCATGGATGATTTCTCCGTGTATGGTACTTCTTTTGATGCTTGCTTGTCTAACTTGTCTCGAGTTTTGCATCGGTGTGAGGAAGTAAACCTTGTATTGAATTGGGAAAAATGTCATTTCATGGTAAGTGAAGGAATTGTGTTAGGACACTTGGTTTCTGACCGTGGAATTGAGGTTGACAGGGCCAAGATTGAGATTATAGAGAAGATGCCACCTCCAACTTCGGTCAAGGGCATAAGAAGCTTTCTTGGACATGCTGGGTTCTATAGAAGGTTCATT
Organism: Rheum nobile; assembly: GCA_027886185.1. Lineage (NCBI taxonomy): Eukaryota > Viridiplantae > Streptophyta > Magnoliopsida > Caryophyllales > Polygonaceae > Rheum > Rheum nobile. The sequence goes on from WOAB01000135.1 coordinate 5,261,336, forward strand.
AAGGATTTCTCCAAAATCTGTAAACCTCTTACTAACTTGCTCATGAAGGATGCTTCCTTTGAATTTTCAAAGGAATGTCTGGATGCTTTTTGCAGGTTAAAGGAGGCTTTGATTTCAGCTCCTATCATGCAACCTCCTGATTGGGATCTTCCTTTTGAACTTATGTGTGATGCCAGCGATTATGCTGTAGGGACTGTTCTAGGCCAAAGGAAGGACAAGAAGCTACATGCTATCTACTATGCTAGTAGAACTCTTGATGAAGCTCAAGTGAATTATGCTACCACTGAGAAAGAGCTGCTTGCTATAGTATTTGCTTTTGAGAAGTTCAGGTCCTATTTGGTGGGTGCCAAAGTTATTGTCTATACTGATCATGCTGCTATCAGGTATCTCTTGAGTAAGAAGGAGGCCAAGCCTAGACTGATTCATTGGATTCTTCTTCTTCAAGAGTTTGACTTAGAGATTAGAGACAAAAAAGGCACAGAGAATTTGGTTGCTGATCATCTTTCTAGGTTGACTCAAGAGCAGTTGGAGTGCACTAAAGATGAGCCCCCTATTGATGATTCATTCCCTGACGACCATTTTTTCAGGGTCACTAATGAAGTCTTGAAACTTGCAAATTCGAGGATGCCGTGGTTTGCTGATTTTGGCAACTACTTGGTTTGCAATAAGTTACCTCCTAAGCTATCATTCCAACAAAAGAAGAAATTTATGTTAGATGTTCGACATTATTTTTGGGATGAGCCATTGCTTTTCAAGAGGTGTGCTGATGGAGTTATTAGAAGATGTATCCCTGAGGAGGAGGTAGAGAGTGTTATCACTCATTGTCATTCTCTACCATGTGGAGGTCATGCTAGTTCCTCAAAGACAACTACCAAGATCTTAAATTCAGCTCTCTATTGGCCTTCTATGTTTAAGGATGTGCACCGCTTCATTGCTTCATGTGATGCATGTCAACGTACGGGGAACATTTCTAGGAGGAATGAGATGCCTCTTAATAACATCCAAGAGGTTGAGATTTTTGATGTATGGGGAGTTGATTTCATGGGACCTTTTTCGCCGTCCTACTCTAACAAGTACATCCTTGTGGCGTTTGATTATGTGTCTAAATGGGTTGAAGCTATTGCCTCTCCAACAAATGACTCAAGGGTGGTGTCTAAGTTCTTCAACAAAGTGATTTTTCCAAGATTTGGAACACCAAGAGTTGTGATTAGTGATGGAGGATCACATTTCATTGAGAGGAAGTTTGAGGCTATGCTGAAGAAGTATGGGGTAACATATAGGATTGCCACCCCATATCACCCTCAAACAAGTGGTCAAGTTGAGGTTTCAAACCGGGAGATCAAGAGTATCTTGGAGAAGACGGTTTCCCGATCCAGAAAGGATTGGTCTATGAAGCTTGATGATGCTCTTTGGGCTTATAGGACAGCATTCAAAACTTCTATTGGCACTACACCGTTCCGGCTAGTTTATGGGAAGTCTTGTCATCTCCCGGTCGAGTTAGAGCATAAAGCTTATTGGGCGATTAAATTGTTCAACTATGACATGAAAGCAGCCGGTGAGAAGAGGATGTTGCAATTGCAAGAGTTGGAGGAGTTGAGGTTGGATGCTTATGAGAATGCTCGGATCTACAAGGAGAGAATTAAGAGATGGCATGAGAAGCATATTGTGCCTAGAGAGTTTCATGAAGATGATCTTGTCTTGCTATTCAACTCTCGGTTGAGACTCTTTCCGGGGAAGCTAAGATCGAGATGGAGTGGTCCGTTCCAAGTACGAAAGGTGTACCCACATGGTGCAATTGAGATACGGAGCGAAGAGACGGGGAAATTCAAGGTGAATGGACAACGCTTAAAGAAATACATCGTCGGTGGTCCATTTTAGAAGGTTGCTTCTCTCTATCTTAACCCGAGCCACTAGGAAGGTATGGAAGGTCAAGCTAATGACCTTAAACAAGCGTTGGATGGGAGGCAACCCATCAGGTATGTTTTCTTCTTCTAAAAAAAAATGAGAGAGAGAGAGGAGGAAAACTTCAGGAAACTCGGTCGAGTTTTCGACCGAGTTGTCCCGACAGAAAAAAACTCAGCCTAGTTTTCACCTTGAATACCCGCATCGGTCCGAGTTCCTATTTCACTTCCTTCCTTGTTTCGATCTGTCCGCCGCCTTCAAAAAAAAAATTGCCAGAATTCGGTCCGAGTTCCTATTTCCCTTCCTTCCTTCCTTCTTTCTTTTCTTTCTCCCTTTCCTTTTCCCAATGAACGATCCCATGGAAGACGAAGAAGCGAGGGATGAGGATGAGGAGGATGATGAGTATGACCCAGCTGCTGAGGGTCCACATGGCCGTGATCCGCGCTTGTATGCTTTGCTTGAGTCTATGCAGCGGGAAATGACTGCCCAGTTTTCAACCTTGAATACCCGCATCGACCAATTGAGTGATAAGTTTGATGACTGGCGCGCTTCCGGGTGGCGACCCGAACCTCCACCACCTCCACAATAGTAGTTTCATTGTGAGTACCTTCTCTTCCTTAACTTTTACTCTCTACATTGGGGGCAAAGTAGGTTTTAAGCTTGGGGGAGGGGAGTATTTTGATAACAGGTTTTCGTCGTTCTAAAAACTGCTATGCAAAATATCCAAACAAACCCTAAACCGTAGTCCTAGGTAAGTAAAGGTCGAATCCACAGGGAGGCGAATTCTGTCTATGTATGCAAATTATGTGTCAAAGCAAAGTAACCAAAGGGGGGTTTTGTGAGTTTTAGTAATCTAAGCATGCAAAAGTAAATAAGCGGAAGAGTTGTGAAATCAGTGATGGGGAAAAGCACTTAGTCAAACAACATCCACTATTCGTATGACAAGTTGATCATAGATACTTATTCAAAATCTCATGCAATGGTGATTCCAATTCCTTTTCAGATATAACTAATAGCACAACCAGATACTATTAGCACTAACTAATTAAACAACCCTGAAACTATCAAGATTCAGTTTAACAGCAGCCTTACGGATAGAAATATAGTTGGATACAATTCTAGCATAAAACAACCAGCTTTTATCCTAGAATGTAAATCAGTTCTCTTCTGCATAAGACTAGCACAACCAGATACTAGTACGATGCAGTTGCTACTATGAAATAGATATGCTCAACCAGTAACAATCTAGATCTAGCAATCAATCAATAACAATAAACCCTAGATGCGTCCAAATAGAGATTATCAATATCAATCATAAGCAACTTAAGCAAGAGAAAGATAAAAACCATGCAATAGATTAAGAACGAGAATCTCACAACTAAATCCAAACGAAAGCTTCAGCGTCTGACTAAGCCAGGGAGGCTTAGTTCTTCATAGTAAGGTACGTAGAAAGAAATTAGGGTTTCAGAGAGAAAAACGAAGATTGGCAAACAAGCATTTTCTCAACCCTAATATACTAAAGGAAATAAAATCTAAATTAACCTAAAACGAAATAATAAAATAATACTAATTAAGCAAACAAGCCTTTTCGTTCAGCACTTGCTCTCGGCCTCTTCAATTCTCGCGAGCAGACATGGCCCAACCCAACCAGCAGCAATGCGGCGGCCCATCTCCAATAGCAGCAGCTCGGCGCAAATCCAATTCAAATCATCATCGCCTACATCAGCGTGACATCACGCTTCATTCTTCAATTCTCCAGCTTCAATTTGACACGGAGGATTCACGTGGGCCGCTTCTCTCTGCAGCATCAACACGGCCCAATTTCAACTTCCAAATGCTCGCTGATGTCATGGTTGCATCACCCTCCAATTCATTTCTTCAGCTTTCTTTCAATTCACGCTGAATCAATTCTTCATGTGGGCTCCAGCCTCCTTTTGGCCCTTTATTTAATTCAGCCCATCATCCTTTTAATTCCAGCTTCATGTGGCCTGTTAATCTCCAAACTTCGCCCCCACACGCCATGCACATGAATGTGTCTAAATCTACCCGAATGGCACCAATAAAACCTCTAATGACTCTTACTTAAGCCCTACAAAGTAGTGCTTATCAAATCACCCCATGCTTAGACCTTTGCTCGTCCTCGAGTAAACTAATAAAGAGTCTACTCCTCCAATGTAGCATCCAAGGTCTCAGGAAGCATATCCTCCTTGACAACATGATGCGCACCTTCTCCATGGGAAACTCTGGATAGCTGGCCTTCGATAAAACTTTTTTTTTTTTTTGGACTTTTTTTTTTTACCTGAAAAAGTGCGGCGGTCGCCGTGAAGGGTGCGGCGGTCGCCGTAATTGCGGCAGGCGCCGTAATTAAACGGCGGTCGCCGTTTTTAGGTCGTGGCCAACTTTCTCGGCGAGGCATTTACGGCGGGCGCCGTAAGGGTAGCGGTGGGCGCCGTGAACCCCTTCTTCACTTTTTTTTCGCGCTTTCTGCAGGTTAATTTAACACAAAAACTAAAAGAAAAACAATAGAAATTGACTAAGGGAAAGAAAATAAACTACCAAATCTCGGGTTGCCTCCCGAGCAGCGCCTTGGTTAATGTCGTGGCTCGACATACTACTCGAACAGCCTCAATCCATATCATCATGCTCTTTGGGAACCTTCTCAATCCATACCTCCTTCCTGAACCAATCATGGAAAGGTTTGAACCTTAGACCAGGCTTCCTCTTCAGCGGCTTCTCCATCTTGACCTTCTTGGTCGCGTCTACCCCATGCTTAGATCGATCAGGGGGGTGTTTATCCTTGACTTCAGAGACCTACACTAAAGAGGGAACGAGCTTCTCGCTCGGAGTTAACAGTAAAGGCGATTTGCCTAGTAGCTCTGGAGGGAGCTTATAGTGAGCGTCCCACTCATCAACACCTTCCTGCAAGTCAGTAGATATAGCACTATCCAAGCTAGAATCACCAATAGGTGGTGTGTCATCTAGGTGGTCCTCATCAAAAACATCTTGCACCACATGCTCAAGTACATCAATTGCACACAAAGAATGACCATCAGAGGAGAATTTCATGGCTTCATAGATGTTATAATTAATGGTTTGGCCATCAAATTCCATAGTCAAGGAACCAGTACTCACGTTGATTTTAGTGTTGGCAGTTTTCAAGAAGGGTCTCCCTAACAGAATAGGGGCTACATGCATATCATGTTCCATATCAAGCACATAGAAGTCAGCAGGAAAAGTAAGATCACCAACCCTAACCAAAACATCCTCCACTATCCCTATAGGACGCACACTAGATCTATCAGCTAGCTGAATGGAAATTTTGGTTGCATGCATGGGTCCTAATCCTAAGGATTCACAAAGAGATGAAGGTAAAACATTTATGGAAGCACCCAAATCTAACATAGCTTTATTGAACTTGGTACCTCCAATGGTGACGGGGATGGTGAACATACCTGGGTCACCACATTTCTTGGGTAAGCGCTTCTGAAAAATAGCAGAGACATGTTCGCTTACCTTCACCTTCTTCTTGCTGTTTCTATCCTGATTCCTCTTTGTGGTGCACATCTGCTTCAAGAACTTGGCATAACAAGGGATAGACTTGATCAAATTTAGGAGAGGCATGTTGACCTCAACGTTTCTGAACATCTCAAATATGTCTTTGTCCTGCGCAAGTGGTTTGGTATGCTTTAAAGTAGACGGGAACGGTGCAACAGGCTTCCACTCAGGAAAAATTGGGGGTACATACTCCTTCTCAGCCTCAACATCGGCTTCAGAGGAGCGGCGGGCGCCGTAAGAAGTACGGCGGGCGCCGTGAACGTCATCAGGATTTCCGAGAAATGTGACATCCCCGGCAACGGCGCCAATTTGATAACAGGTTTTCGTCGTTCTAAAAACTGCTATGCAAAATATCCAAACAAACCCTAAACCGTAGTCCTAGGTAAGTAAAGGTCGAATCCACAGGGAGGCGAATTCTGTCTATGTATGCAAATTATGTGTCAAAGCAAAGTAACCAAAGGGGGGTTTTGTGGGTTTTAGTAATCTAAGCATGCAAAAGTAAATAAGCGGAAGAGTTGTGAAATCAGTGATGGGGAAAAGCACTTAGTCAAACAACATCCACTATTCGTATGACAAGTTGATCATAGATACTCATTCAAAATCTCATGCAATGGTGATTCCAATTCCTTTTCAGATATAACTAATAGCACAACCAGATACTATTAGTACTAACTAATTAAACAACCCTGAAACTATCAAGATTCAGTTTAACAGCAGCCTTACGGATATGAATATAGTTGGATACAATTCTAGCATAAAACAGCCAGCTTTTATCCTAGAATGTAAATCAGTTCTCTTCTGCATAAGACTAGCACAACCAGATACTAGTACGATGCAGTTGCTACTCTGAAATAGATATGCTCAACCAGTAACAATCTAGATCTAGCAATCAATCAATAACAACAAACCCTAGATGTGTCCAAATAGAGATTATCAATATCAATCATAAGCAACTTAAGCAAGAGAAAGATAAAAACCATGCAATAGATTAAGAACGAGAATCTCACAACTAAATCCAAACGAAAGCTTAAGCGTCTGACTAAGCCAGGGAGGCTTAGTTCTTCATAGTAAGGTACGCAGAAAGAAATTAGGGTTTCAGAGAGAAAAACGAAGATTGGAAAACAAGCCTTTTCTCAACCCTAATATACTAAAGGAAATAAAATCTAAATTAACCTAAAACGAAATAATAAAGTAATACTAATTAAGCAAACAAGCCTTTTCGTTCAGCACTTGCTCTCGGCCTCTTCAATTCTCGCGAGCAGACACGGCCCAACCCAACCAGCAGCAATGCGGCGGCCCATCTCCAATAGCAGCAGCTCGGCGCAAATCCAATTCAAATCATCATCGCCTACATCAGCGTGACATCACGCTTCATTCTTCAATTCTCCAGCTTCAATTTGACGCGGAGGCTTCACGTGTGCCGCTTCTCTCTGCAGCATCAACACGGCCCAATTTCAACTTCCAAATGCTCGCTGATGTCATGGTTGCATCACCCTCCAATTCATTTCTTCAGCTTTCTTTCAATTCACGCTGAAGCAATTCTTCATGTGGGCTCCATCCTCCTTTTGCCCCTTTATTTAATTCAGCCCATCATCCTTTTAATTCCAGCTTCATGTGGCCTGTTAATCTCCAAACTTCGCCCCCGCACGCCATGCACATGAATGTGTCTAAATCTACCCGAATGGCACCAATAAAACCTCTAATGACTCTTACTTAAGCCCTACAAAGTAGTGCTTATCATATTCTCATTTTGCATTGCATGTAGTTTGCATGATTAGTTGCATTTTTGCTTGCATTTGAATTTTTGTGTTAGTTTCCCTTTTGTGTTAGTTGCATATTTGCCCTGCTTGATCCTTTTTGGGTTCTTATAACAGTACATGTACCATGAATCCTCTTAATATGCTTTAGTTGTTAATATTGCAACCGCATGGTAGATGTGATATGATTGATCAAACCTACGACAATGACCTGATCATGTGGACTTTGACTAAGATACGTTAGAACCGACACTCTAGACAAATGTCCTGGTGAGCTTGTTGGCCTTTCTTGGACTACATTTGCAAAAGTCCTCTCGTTTTCTCCATGTGTGTGAACTTTCTTTGTGTCCTAACTCTATAACTTGCATTAATATCTTCTTTGAGGCCACACTCACGACTTATGCGCATGACATTAATAGGATTGAGGCATTGTTTTTATTAACCCTTTTCATCATTGGCCACCCTGTTCATGTATCCTTTGCTTGAAGCCCGATGTGCCTTATTGCCTTTTCTTTGGAAGCTCCACAGAAGCATACTGAGCCTATAAGTTCATCCTTCCCATCCGGGGATTAGGATAGTTGAATTGTTGTTGCTAGAGTGGAATTTAGCCAGGCTTGGGGGAGGTTACATATATGGTGGTTAGAAATGTGTACAAATTTGTAATGTGTCTCCTCTCCTTGTTTCTTCTTAGGCTTCTGCTTCTCAAAAAAAAAAAGAAAAAAAAAAGAAGAAGAAGAAGAAGCAATTAAATAAAAGGAAGGAGACCATATCATAGTAAGGGTTAAGTTGTATGGGTTTGAAGGTTGAAATTCAATTAAAGGTTATTTTCGCTTGGTGACAGGTAGCTTTGGTTAAGGGGGAACAGAACATGGTTTCATATGTTGCTGAGTTGAGAGGGAACTAATACTGCCTTAGTGGGAGACTTTCTCTCCATAACTTACTTTATCTCGTACGTGTATGCTTTATTGTCAAGGGTGTTTGTCACCATCAAAAAGGGGGAATTTGTTGAATTCCTTAGGTTTTGATGGTAACAAACATTCAACTAATCTGGGTACTAAGTATTTCAGGAACAAAGACAGTTATCTCAGGGAACCATTGCAGCAAAGGATCGCAGAGGGAACAAAGCTCTGTTCATGTGCTTTGTTACCTCTCAAGGAACAACAGTGACGAACAAGATCAAAGCTGTGAAGGGAAGGAAGAAATCCAGTGTGCTGAATTATGGAAACAAATCAAGAAGCACACCTAGTAAAGGATGAAAGACTTCGGCTGCAAGGATTAAAGTCGATCGAGAAGATATGGAGAGAGAGAAGCCCGATTGTTTTATCTTAGGAAATCTTTCCTAAGATAAGATAATTGGAGAGAGGGGATTATATCTTATCCGGTTATATTAATTTAAGGAATCTTTTCTTTAATTAATATAGACGGTTGGGATATTATTTCTTCAATCAAATCAAATCTTCTTGTTACCTTATTTGGAGAAATATTATCTTGTTACGATTAGGGTTTAGACAAGTTGTATTTATAGGAGTGTGGGATTCATTTCTATGAACGAACTCGGGGCATCAAACGAAAAGAAAAGAAAACGAGAGTGAAGTGTTTGTGAGTCATTGAGGGTTGAGTTCGATTCATCGTTGTAGAAGATGTTTCAAATCTAGGTGGGAAGTCTAGAGGTTGAAGTCCAGGATACAAGTGTAATCGAACAAGAAATCAATAAGACAAGTAGACACTTCAAAATCCTCTCAAGCGGAAGCTTGAAGGTAGTGGTTTTTCCTTGAGAAGCTAGTTTTGCCAATCAGGGTTTCCACTATATATCGTGAGTTCGTTCGTTATCTTTCCTGCTATATTGTTTCGCTGTGCCTTCTGTGGAACAAAGCCTTTGTTCCCTCAGACGTAACTCTAACGATCCAACAATTGGTATCAGAGCCTGGTGCTCTAGATTGTTTTCGTTTTAGACTTTGCAGAAAAGATGTCGTCAAGCAAAGCTATTGGTGATTCATTCTGGAAGCCACCAGTCCTGAAGGGAGGTGAATATGACTGGTGGGTTGAGCAAATCGAATCCCATATTTGTTCCCTCGATGGACAGATATGGAGAATCATCGAGGTTGGCCCCATGGCTATCCCAAATGAAAAGGACGCTACAAAGCCTAAGCCAAAAATCGACTACACCGATGGAGACTGGAAGAAGCTGGAGAAGAATTGCAGAGCCAAGAAGATCCTTCACATGGCCCTTCTCCCTACGGATCTCAAGAAAATCATCGGCTACAAAACCGCCAAGGAGATTTGGGAAGCTCTAAGACGTCTCCATCATGGAAATGAAGATGTCAAGAAAAATAGAATTCTTTCCTTGATGAATGAGTACGATCAAATTTCTCAAGGAGAGGATGAGCACATTCAAGAGTTCTACTCCAGGTTCCAGGGGATCGTAGGTCAATTGGAGTTCCTTGATGAAGAGATGCCAGACTAGAAGCTCACTCATCACTTTATGCAAGGCCTCAACTCTGAGTGGGACGCAATTGCTCTCGCTCTGTACTCCCAAACTGACATCAAGTCTCTCACCATGGAAGAGGTTGTTTCCAAGCTTGAAAGCAACACATCTATATACAACCACAAGATGAACAAAAAGGGAGAAGAGAAGGCTCAAAGCATTGCCTTGAAGGTTGAACGTGCCTTTGACCTATCTCAAGTTGAAGACGAAGATGAGGACGGTGATGAAGATGTGACTCTCATCACTAGAGCTATGAAGAAAATATGGTCTCAAAACAAGGGCACACAGAGTTCCTCTGAAGGGAACAGAGACATGAAGGATGTCGTTTGTTACCACTGCCAACACAAGGGACATTTTGCCAATAACTGCTTCAAGAAAAAGGCTGGTCACCCTCAGGTTCGTGAAGGGAAGCAAGCAATGGTCGCAACATGGGGTGATACTGACTCAGAGGATGAAGAATCTTCTCATTCCAGAGATGTCTGCTTGATGGCCATAGAAGACCATGACAAATCAAAAGGCGGTATGCAGGGAACTGAGGTAAGTGAATCTGAACTCATCTCTAGCTTGAAAAGGAAGTCAAAAGAAAGCTTAGTTTCCTTCATTAAGAAGCTTATTCATGAGAATAGTCTTTTCAAGGAACAGATTAAAGATAGGGATGAATCGATCTCAAGTTTGATCGAAGAAAACAAAGGATGGGCAGAAAAAGTGGTCAAACTTGAGAAAGGCTCATCCTCTTCTCCAAGCTCGTGCACTGAGTGTCCTAAACTCACTGAGAAGATTATTTCTCTAGAGTCCTCTGTCTCCTCACTTGAGGCTGAGTCATTAATGCTAAAACTAGGAAATACAAAACGTTCTAGTGATCTAACCAAACTCAGTGAGGAACAAAAGGACAAGACAAAAGGTATTGTCTTTGTTGCAACCAAGAATGAAAAGAAGCATGAAAAGAAGGAGGTACCTCGCTTTGGTATTGGCTATCAACCCAAGCTTTATGTTGATGGAACCAAGTCAAAAGGCTCTAAAGTCAAAGGAAAAGAGCCAGTGTAAGAAAAGGGGGAGAGTTCCTCTAAAGGGAACAAAGGCAAAGACAGCTCAGAACCGACCGACGAGAGCAAGGCTTGGTACCATGGACAAAAGGCTCATAAAATCTGGTTGAAGCAATCCCAAAGCAGTAAGTCCAATAACATTGATTTTCATTCTAGGATTGCTAACAAAACAATTTGGCCTGGCAAGAGCAAGTATGTCGACCTAAAGTGCCACAAGGTCTGTTGGTATTGCGGGCATTCTGGTCACTACAAACAAGAGTGCCTTCTGAAGCAACACAATGAGGAGATTGCTCGTACTACAAGGGAGCAAATGAATGTTGAACCTCCAAAGATCAGATATGTTGCTCCTACGCCCAGAAAACATAAGTTTGTCTGGGTTCGCAAAGAACTAACTCTTTCTGTGCAGGATAAAGTGAGGAAAGTTCCCGGTATTTCACTCGTATTAAGTTCAGTTACCTGACATGGAACAAAGCGAGTCTCACCTCACTTCTGCAGGAATGTTTGAGACTCAAAGGCCTGGTGACAAAGGTAAAAGAAATGGATATGTGGATAAGAACTTAATGACTGAAGTGTTCTGGGTTTGTATACTCAGGTACCATGTACATCTAGAAAAGACATTACTGTGTGGAGAAAGATTGGCATACAAGGAAATTCATGGAACAAAAGAATCAAACGCCAATTTTCTCATTAGGACACCTGTTGGGGAACTCTACATTCAGTTCTATATGAAGCCTGGTTTGTTCCCCTAACCACATGTCTATTTGTTGTGTTCCCTCGATGATTGGCTAAATTACATGGTAAAGTGTGAAAGGTTAATCATCATGTCTTGATCTGCATTCATTCTCTTGATCATTTGTTGAACGCCTTGCTTAGACTCATGCTAATACTTCACTAATGTGCAAAATTGCATGCATGATTCTCTATGCTATCTTGTTAATACATGATTCAGCTTTCTTTTCGGCCTAAAAGAGTCAACTTGATACATTGATCCCTCATTATAAGCCCAAATGAGTGTTGACTCTACAGCCTACCCTAGTCATCATGTTTGATGCTTCCTATGAGCCTCTCTTATCATCCATATCTGGGAGCCTCTCATTCATGAATAAACATTATTAAAAATTCTCGTATATATTTATGTGTGATGTTCTTTGTACCCTCTCTGGTAACATTACCCCCGCATCACACTCCTCTACTTTTTTGGAAAGTCGAGAATACGAATTGTCGCCTCTGTGGTCTGTGGCTGGGATTTGACAGGTATGATGTGTAATGATGGCTTGCAACTGCTTGAGAAGTGTTCGTGCATAAAAGGTGATATGGTGGTTGCGTGATGGTTGTTGCGCTTGAGATTTTGTGGGCTTTGATGGATTTGGACAGAATCTTTTACAAGATTTATTTTTGGAAAATATCTTATTGGCTGTGATCTTTGGTAAAAGAAGGAAAGAAGAAGATTGGGATCATTATCCTTAATACTTGAAAAGATATGAAAAAGGATTCTTGTGTTTTCTTCCCTCCTATCTATGGCGTTCTCTGCAAAGTTGTCATGTTACTCCCGTGTGCTGTTTAAAAAAAAAAAAAAACTGGAACACCACAAGGAACACAAAGAGGGGACAAATGAATCTTTCTTCTACCGGCGGTTGGATGCTAGTAAGCTACACAAGAAGCAGTTTGTGTTGCAAAAAGGTGCTGGTTGGGTCTGAAGGGGAACAGATCTGCGAAGGGCCGTGAAGAGTTTGTCTCGCGCAATATCGTTGATTGGCAGAACAACAAAGGCGACTTATGGAGGATGTGCGTGCTCTAACGGCTACTCATACTCCGGATCACTCTACAGGCACCAGTGGTACTTGATTCGTCGTTCTCTGGCTAACCAATCACTCTTTTGTTCCCTAGCACATTTATCCCTTACTGCTTGATTTTCCTTGTCTCTGGCTCATGTGTTTCCATTGACTGGCATGTTGATCATATGTGTTATCTTTGCTTATTTTGTAGTTGTCTTTACATACAGTCTATGTTTGTGCGTTTCAATCTAATGCAAAAGGGGGTGTTGCTCATCTTGATGTGGTCGTTTTCTCTCTATCTCCTTACCTATGTTTTTTATGATGCCAAAAGGGGGAAAATGACAGGTAGCTTTGGTTAAGGGGGAACAGAACATGGTTTCATATGTTGCTGAGTTGAGAGGGAACTAATACTGCCTTAGTGGGAAGACTTTCTCTCCATAACTGTCTTTATCTCGTATGTGTATGCTTTATTGTCAAGGGTGTTTGTCACCATCAAAAAGGGGGAATTTGTTGAATTCCTTAGGTTTTGATGGTAACAAACATTCAACTAATCTGGGTACTAAGTGTTTCAGGAACAAAGACAGTTATCTCAGGGAACCATTGCAACAAAGGATCGCAGAGGGAACAAAGCTCTGTTCATGTGCTTTGTTACCTCTCAAGGAACAACAGTGATGGACAAGATCAAAGCTGTGAATGGAAGGAAGAAATCCAGCATGATGAATTATGGAAACAAATCAAGAAGCACACGCGGTAAAGGATGAAAGACTTCGGCTGCAAGGATTAAAGCCGATCGAGAAGATATGGAGAGAGAGAAGCCCGATTGTTTTATCTTAGGAAATCTTTCCTAAGATAAGATAATTGGAGAGAGGGGATTATATCTTATCCGGTTATATTAATTTAAGTAATCTTTTCTTTAATTAATATAGACGGTTGGGATATTATTTCTTCAATCAAATCATATCTTCTTGTTACCTTATTTGGAGAAATCTTATCTTGTTACGATTAGGGTTTAGACGACTTGTATTTATAGGAGTGTGGGATTCATTTCTATGAACGAACTCGGGGCATCAAACGAAAAGAAAAGAAAAAGAGAGTGAAGTGTTTCTGAGTCTTTGAGGGTTGAGTTCGATTCATCGTTGTAGAAGAGGTTTCAAATCTAGGTGGGAAGTCTAGAGGTTGAAGTCCAGGATACAAGTGTAATCGAACAAGAAATCAATAAGACAAGTAGACGCTTCAAAATCCTCTCAAGCGAAAGCTTGAAGGTAGTGATTTTTCCTTGAGAAGCTAGTTTTGCCAATCAGGGTTTCCACTATATATCGTGAGTTCGTTCATTATATTTCCTGCTATATTGTTCCGATGTGCCTTCTGTGGGAACAAATCCTTTGTTCCCTCAGACGTAACTCTAACGATCCAACACTTGGTGTTGTCTTGGTAAGATCCTCTTCCCCGGATTTTTCTCCTCATGGCCTAAATATTCCTATGCCCTATGTTATACCTTGGCCCCATTACAACCTTGAAAAGCCCTCATGATTTTTCTTGTGCGCATGGTCTTTAGTGGTGGAGATTAAGAACACTGTTGCAATCTTATGGTAGTTAGCATTCAAAGTTGAGAATTGATATTGAGTGAAACACATGCCTAAACAAATGAGTGTGAGTGACTTGTTTTTAATCTGGTAAGGTCTAGAGTAGAGGAACTGATTGTACTCTTGTCATTGATTGAGAAGTATGCGAGGACGGAATTTGTCGTTTGTTTGGCCTTTCATGGTTATTGTTCATATGTCTTTTGGATAGAAACAGCTGTTGCATTTTCTGTGGACTCATCGTCATGTACTTGCTTGGGACAAGCAAGGTTCAAGCTTGGGGGATTTTGATAGCATGCATTTAGGCTAGTTTAGATCATGTTTATTTCTCCTAAATAGGTTTGTTTTGCTTCTTTTTATTTTAGTTTTATTTGGTTTTCATAGAATTTGTAGTGTTCGGAATCTACTCTTGTGTTTTTCTGATTTCAGGATCGGTTGGAGGCGGTTTTGAAGATTACGAGCTATAATGTGAAGATACTCGAAGGGATGGTGCCAAGGTCGAAATACAAGTGACAAGGAGAAGGTCGAGCTATGAAGATCAAGGAAAACAGATGACAACTCGGTCCACAACTCGGCCGAGTTGTGGACCGAGTCAGCAAACTCGGTCGAGCCACTGAAGGGGAGAAAACAGACGACAACTCGGCCCATAACTCGGCCGAGTTGTGTACCGAGTCAGCTACCTCGGTCGAGCTACTGAAGGGGAAGGGAACCAGAACACAACTCGGCCCACAACTCGGCCGAGTTGTGGACCGAGTCAGGATCCGTAACGGCTTTTGTCTGAAAACTGAAACGTCTTGCTCCTTTTATCTACTGATTTGGGAAGAGGCGAGGGATTCTATGCTATTTTTTCTCTCTTACCTTTTGACAGCCACAAACCCTAGTTGTGCTTTGGGGAATTTCCATTGAAGATTTGTTGAAGATTAGAGTTTGTTTCTTGGATTGAACAAGTATTTCTCTTTTTCTATCTATTGGAATGGTTTCTTTTGTTCATACAATGCTTTTGATTGATTCTCCAAACATGCTAGGCTAAACCCCTTTTATCTAGGGTTGGGGTGATCCCAATAATGAATTGGTAGACTTGTAAATTGTGTTTGTCTGAATTGGTAGCATGAGTTCTTGTTTGATTCAATTCTAGGGTTCATATTGCTATTGATAATTTATCAATTAGAATTCTATTAGGTTGAGTCTGAAAGGAGAAACCTAATGAATGAATTAGACAAGGTATGAGTCTGAAAGAAAATTACTATTGTTGGAATTACTAAGAATTGAACCTGAATAAACTTGATTGTTCTTGCGGAGTTCTAAGTTATCATAGAAACCTTGGGTTAGTCTGGAATTAGCAGAGCATGAAAGTGAATGTTAACCCGGTTTTATCCTAGATTCTAAGTCCTCAAGGGGTCTAAATTTGATTAGCTTTGCGCGACAACAATTGTTAGTTGGAGTTTAGATACATCTACTATTGTCTGAAAGGAGTTAGTAGAGATATTTGATAACTTACCATCAAACGAGTTCATGCTATTCTAAGATAAACACACATAAGTTTACCAAGACATTGTTGTGGGGATCCTTAATCCTAGATATTTTCCATCCTTTGAATTTGCTTATATTTGCAATACTTATTTCTTAGTTTAATCAAACAAATCTTTCTTACGGCTTAGCTTACTAGTTTAGTTACAAAAGGTACTACATTTTCCTCGTGGGAACGACACTTGAACAACTACAATTGACCCCATACACTTGTGGGTAGGTTTTCGCGACATCAATGACATCAGCCAACCATGCAAAGGAAAATAACCGGTTGGTTAGTGTAATTAAGAACTATGCAAGGGTAAACTAGAAAATGTTCTAAGTAGTCGTGTTAGGTTACACTCATCGCTTCTCGAATAAAAGCCGATGATGATAGTGAACCTCAACACTCCTACAGAAATATACGAAGAGGTATGAACAAGAGAAGACTCCAAAAGATTGAGTCTTATGGGAAACGTATGAAGAGAAGACTCCAAAAGATTGAGTCTTACCGAAAGTATGACAAATGTTTGGGAATGTTAGAGTTTTCACACAAGCGTTTAAAAACGACTTGATCATTTGGGTCCACAACCAACATCACCGCACAATGCGAATTCAGATTTGGAAGGAGGACTTACTCTAACCAATGTCCGGGCGGGTTCAAAGTTGTACTTCTCGCCGAAGGTTCATTAATTATGTGCAAAACCGCACTTATCTTATTTGATGCCAAAACACACATTTACGTTTAAGTTTTTAAAGTATATCATCTCATCACGAGAGATATCTGGGGAATTAATCCCGATTGTCGGCACCAGCTGTGTGCACCTACCCTGAGTAAGGGTACAGTCATGACCAGATAGTACTAGGGAAAAATCCTCCTAATACCAGTTATAAAGAAACGACTAGACCTCGCGAGGTACATAGCGTTCCTACGAATACTCGTTCTAACTACACAGTTAAGTTCACACAATAATCCACACCAATACCATCACAGTAATAACAGGTATAACATCGTTGTTTCAAGCAATATATACAACCTATTATAATATCATATTTTAACCACATCATTTATAAAACCTGTTCCCAAACGAAAACAACACTGCATTCCAATTGAATTAACAATCAGAAATAATTGATAACTAATGGAAATATGGAATGATAAGCAAGAGCGAACCGCCACTTGCCTTAATCTAGCTGACTTGACGAAAATGGGTTTTGGGATCTGGAAACTGGAATCTGATTACGGATTCCTACGACAACGATGAAACCCTGGGTTAGACACAAGACACATAGCTAATTCTGAATCGAAAACGATACGAATCGAAAGGAATAAAGCCTGAGTCGTGACCGTGGCTGTCCAAGCCACGATTGCCCTTGCCAGGGCAAGCCGCGGTCGCGGTTTGGACTTCCGCAGTCGCGGAATTCTGGGCAGCTTCCGCGGTCACAGAATTCATCCCCATGATCGTCGATCCCTCCTTCCGAAGCGACTCAAGATCGAATCGAGGTTCACCGACGACGGAGACGATGATGCTAGCCTCTCCTCCTTGCAATGCCACCACTTCCAGCTTCCAAGGGCACCACGACGACCACCAAAAAGTCCGGTGAACACTCCGATGAGCCACTAACTCCGGCGAACTTGAAAACGAGAGAAAGAGAGCAAGATCGAGAGCTGTGGATGAAGAATTCCAGAGCTGGAGGCCCTCTATTTATAGGGTGGGAAGGACCCTAATGTCGGCCACACGAATCGATCCATCTTCCCTCAACGGCGGCGTTACACAATCGTGGGAAAGTCTAGAGGAAGACGACGAACAGGTTTCCGCGGTCGCGGAAACACTTCCGCGGTCGCGGAAATGCCGCGATCGCGTCTGTGGCCTCTGGTCGCGGTTTCACTCGCGGACTTAAGCTAGAATTAAATTTTAGTATCCATAAAAATATTCTAAGACCCCAAAATACCTCAAACGTATATTATAACGTTCAAAAGATTATTACAGAGATTCCGAATACGCCAATGCGTCTTGCTTACAGAAAGAGGGTTGGGAAAATTACCTAAATACCCTTACTGAAATTGAGGGGTATTACATCACTACCCCCTTAAAAAAAGTTTTGACCCCGAAACTTGGCCGAAAACAGCTCGAAAGTGAGGAATATTACATCACTGCCCCCCTAAAAAAGGGTTTCGACCCCGAAACTAGGCCGAAAACAGATCGGGAAAATGACTAAGCATATCAGCTTCAGTCTCCCAGGTTTCCCAAGTAACCTCTTCAGATCCAGACTTGGACCAGAGAATTTGTACTAATGGTACCACCTTGTTCCGCAAGTATTTCTCGCGGCGTTCGAGAATACGCACATGTATCTCTTCATAGGTACCATTTGCCTGAATCTCGATGTCTTCATAACTCAGCACATGAGACACATCTGGCACGTACTTTCTCAGCAAAGACACGTGGAACACGTTATGCACTGGATGCGCCGACGACGGCAATGTTAAACGATACGCTAGAGACCCCACTCTGTCAAGGATCTCAAACGGTCCCATGTAGCGAGGGTTAAGCTTCCCACGCTTGCCGAACCTGAACACACCCTTGGATGGCGACACCCTGACAAACACCTTGTCACCAACCTCAAACTCGACATTCTTGCGCTTCAGATCTGCGTAAGACTTTTGTCGACTCTGAGCTGTCAACATCCTCTGTCTGATCAAAGAAATGTCCGAGGTAGTCCTTTTGACCAACTCCGGTCCGAGCAGAACCTTGTCGGCATTCTCATCCCAACAAATTGGAGATCTGTACTTCCGACCGTACAAAGCCTCGAATAGAGCCATCTTAATGGTAGAATGTTAGCTATTGTTGTACATGAATTCAATCAGACATAAGATGTTCTCCCAACTGGTCGGACGATCTAGCACGCAAGCTCTCAGCATATCTTCCAGTGTCTGGATGGTCCTCTCAGACTGTCCATCCGTCTGAGGATGAAATGCAGTACTGAACCTCAACTCAATTCCCATGTCCTTGTGAAGTTCTCTAGAATCTCGACATGAATCGACCGTCACGATCCGATACAATGGTTTTTGGCGTACCATGCAAACGGACAATCCCGTGTAGGAACACCTCTGATAGCTTATGGGTTCCCCATGTTGACTTGATAGCCACGAAGTGAGCACTCTTCGTGAGCCTGTCAATGATCACCCATATGGCATCCTTCTGACTCTGAGTTTTTGGCAACCCTGTGACAAAGTCCATAGCAATATCCTTCCACTTTCATTCTGGCACTGGGAGAGGTAGCAATTCACCACCTGGTCTACGGTGTTCTATCTTGACCTTCTGACAAGTCAAGCATTTTGCCACAAATTCTGCTACGTCCCACTTCATATTGGGCCACCAGAATTTCTTCCTGAGGTCTTTGTACATCTTACTGGATCCTGGATGTACAGAATAAGCTGACGAATGGGCCTCCTTCATCACCAACTAGCGAAGGCCATCCACGTCAGGCACACAAATCCGGTCCTGAAACTAGAGTGATCCATCAACCTGAATCACGAATCTGGGAGCTTTCCCGTCCATCACTTCACTGCTTAGCTTCACCAAAATCATATCATCAACCTGCTTCTCCCAGTCCTGATCAAGCAGCATAGCCTGAATCTTCAACATACTCAGGCATCCTCGACGCTGATCGTAGAAGACGTCAATCTCGTACAATCCTTGGTTCAGTTTGGTCTGAGCAGTGAGTAGAGTTACTACGGTCTCGTGTGGCATATTTCGGCTCAATGCATCGGCTACTACATTCGCCTTGCCCGGATGATACAACAGTTGATGTCGTAGTCCTTGAGTAGCTCCAACCAGCGACGTTGTCTCATATTCAACTCATTCTGAGTGAACACATACTTGAGACTCTTATGATCGGTAAAGACTTGGCACCTAACACCATAGAGGTAGTGCCTCCAAATCTTTAACGCGAATACCACAGCCGCTAAATCCAGATCATGCGTCGGATAGTTTGCTTCATAGGTCTTCAACTGCCGAGATGCGTATGCAATAACCTTTCCCTTCTGCATCAGTACACATCCTAACTCATGCTTCGAAGCGTCACTATAGACCACATAACCATCAGTTCCCTCTGGTAGCGCCAAAACTGGTGCGGACATCAAGCACTTCTTCAACTTCTGAAAGCTTGTCTCGCACTTGTCGTCCCATATAAACTTCTTATGGACCTTGCAGAGTAACCCGGTCATAGGTAGAGCGATCTTAGAAAATCCCTCCATGAACCGTCTGTAATATCCTGCAAGTCCCAAGAAACTGCGCACCTCCTTCACATTCTGAGGTCGCTTCCAGTTGGCTACCGCTTCAATCTTCTGAGGGTCGACCATAACCCCATCCTCATTGATCACATGGCCTAAGAAAGCCACTTCCTTGATCCAGAAGTCACATTTAGACAACTTCGCATATAGCTGATTTTGTCTAAGGACTGACAAGGTGATTCGAAGATGCTCCTCGTAAGCCTCCTCGCTCAGGGAATATATTAGAATATCGTCGATGAATACCACCACAAACTTATCCAGGTACTGGTGGAAACATCGATGCATCAGATCCATGAAGACTGTCGGAGCATTAGTAAGCCCAAATGGCATGACTACGAACTCGTAGTGTCCATACCTCGTCCGGAATGCAGTCCTTGGAATATCTTCCTCACGAATCCTGAGCTGATGGTAACCAGATCTCAGATCGATCTTGGAAAAGACTTTTGCTCCCTGTAGTTGATCCAACAGATCATCAATCCTAGGCAACGAATACTTTTTCTTAATCGTGACCTTGTTCAACTCTCGATAGTCCATACGAAGTCGGAACGAACTATCCTTCTTCTTGACAAATAAGACCGGAGCGCCCCAAGGCGATGCACTCGGCCTTATATACCCTTTCTCAAGAAGGTCCTCGAGTTGCTTCTTCAACTCTTGCATCTCCGCGGGAGCCATCCGGCACGGTGCTTTAGAAATTGGCGTGGTACCAGGCTCGAGATCAATAGTGAACTCCACGTCACGATTTGGGGGTAAACCGGGAATCTCCTCCGGAAAAACATCCGGATATTCGCAAATTACAAGAATATCAGGAACTGAAGTCTCATATTTCTTGGGCTTATCTAGATAGGACAGGTACCCAACACAACCTTGTCGAAGTATCTTACATGCAGCCATCACATTGATGAGCTTTCCTTTATCAGCGTCATTACGACCCTTGAACTTGCATACAAACTGGCCCCCAGATGAAACTGTCACAGTCTTTGAGCTGAAATCGATTACCGCCCCATGACGCATCAGCCAATCCATCCCGAGAATAATGTCGTATGGAGCCATGGCTATACAGATCAAATCTGCCTCGAACTTCCGACCTTGAATGGTAATCGGAAATTCTGACAGACGCTTGGTTCCTATCAACTGTTCACTATTTGGAAGATTTACCACAAATGGCTCACAAGCCTCATTGCACACTAAGCCTAGCTTACTCATACAGTTCTCAGAAATGAAAGAATGTGTGGCACCCGAATCAAACAATATACACACAGAAGTAGAATAGAGGTATAGAGTACCTTGAGCAATCGGAGCATTCGGTCCGTCAGCCTCACACATCTCGTAAAGCCGCTGACCTTGACCTCCAGAAGCAGCTGGTGCTTTCCCCTTATTCTGGACAGTCGTCTGCGTTGAGGGACTAGGAGTTTCTACCGGCCTGAATCTTGGTCAGTTGTTGGGACTAACAGACCCTTGCTGTGAGTCAGCTCCCTTATGTCTCCTTTGCGGACAAAATGTCTGCAAGTGCCCCTCCTTTCCGCAGGCAAAACACGTTCTCTTGTCCTTCGGACATTCGTTGCTCTTATGCCCTGGCGTGCCACAATTATAATACTAGATCGGGTTCTTGCCCTGGCCCGAGCGTTGAGTGGAACCTGCATGTGTTGCCTCCGTTCTAGACCGGCCAGACTTGGAAAAATTCGACGGTGGCGCGGGTCGCTTGAACCCACTTGCCTGAGGCTGGCTCTGCGCCGGTCTCTGGCGATTACGCTTCTTCACCGACTCCTCCAGAGTCACCTCCAACTTATAGGCGGCATCCACGTACTGCTCTAGGGTAGAGCATCTGTGGCGCACCATCAAAGGCTTGATGTCTGGGTTCATCCACTCATGGAAATGCCAGATCTTCTGCTCCTCACTGGACACTTCTAGCCTAGCATACTGCAACAAGTGATTAAACTTGGCCGCAAGCTCAGTCACCTTCAACCCATCCGTCTTCGGATAAAGGAACTCTTTATATTTCTCCTCCCTCATAGCACGGGAAAAGAAACGGTCGGTCATCTTTGTCTTAAACATTCCCCAGTTCAAACCAGGATGATCAGCTAGACTAGTGATTTCCCACCATTCGCTAGCCACCTCCTTCAGTTGAAGGGAAGCAATATGCACTTTTTCAGCCTCAGTGCACTCGACATTTCTAAACAACCTCTCCATGTGCGAGAACCAATACACCACTTTGACTGGTTCCCCCTTGCCATCATAGCTGTCAGGCCTCATAGAGCGAATGGCCTTCAACGCTCGACCATAATTCCCTCTGTTCCTGACGGCATCATCCTGAGGCACATGAACAACTGGCTCCTCAAATTCGGGCATAACCTGAGGAACCGGCACACCTTGTGCATGTGGTGCAATTGGCCGCATTATATCGGTGACCGCTTGTATGACGATCCCCCGAATAGCTTCTATAGCCGCAGCGTCAAATATCACTTGAGGATTAGCCCACACTTGACCATTGCCTACGGGGTTGTTGTGAATGACACACTCGCTCTCCTCCCTTTGATTTGCGGCATTCCTCAAATTCAGCCTAGGGTCGTTGCTCGGCCCAACACCAGCACGAATAGTGTTTCTTGTGTTCACCATCTATTTACCGATCAATTTCCCAAGTATTTCACAACATTAATATCATATTTGGAATGCATAACGCATAGAATAGACTCGGAATAGATCAAAATGGTAAACTTTTATTGATGCAGTGAACTGAAACTGAGTTCGATAAGTTATACAAAAGCCCTCCTAAGCGAAAAGACAAAATTGCTAGGAGGCTACAACTCTAACAAAAACGAAACGAAACAACTAAAAGAAAACACTACGGCCCAACACTGCCTCCTTCATGGTGCCATGAAGAGTTTCCTATACCCAGTGGACCTCTGGCATCTTCTCTTCGGAAGTGGACCATCCTCGGGTTCCGGTGTCGGGCTCCTCGACCTACTAGAGCCTGGAGCACACGACTCTTCCCTAGGTCTCGGTACACTTGGTCTCTCTCTAGACACAGGAACATTCGGCCCCTCCTCAGGTACCAGTGGGTAGCAAAACTCCTCAAGGAATCCCGGATGGAAATCTGCCCTGTTCACCTCGTACCGAGGGTTGAGTAGCAGCTTGGCCTGCCGGACATTCTCCTAGAGTTCGCGAACGTCCTCTAGCATAAAGGAGAGACCGAGTTCAGTCACGAAGGGTCTTGATTTGCGCAATCTCACGCCTAGGATCCTTAACCTTGGAAAACTTTTTAAACGTCATCTGCCTTCATCATCGCGTACTAGCCTTCACAGAAAGGGAGTTTACCTGATGTGTCGTATGAGACGGATGACACCAGCCAACCATGCAAAGGAAAATAACCGGTTGGTTAGTCTAATGACAGACTTTGCAAGGGTAAACTAGAAAAGGTTCTAAGTAGTCGTGTTAGGTTACACTCATCGCTTCTCGAATAAAAGCCGATGACGATAGTGAACCTCAACACTCTTACAGAAATATACGAAGAGGTATGAACAAGAGAAGACTCCAAAAGATTAAGTCTTATGGGAAACGTATGAAGAGAAGACTCCAAAAGATTGAGTCTTACCGAAAGTATGACAAGTGTTTGGGAACGTTATAGTTTTCACACAAGCGTTTAAAAACGACTTGATCATTTGGGTCCACAACCAACCTCACCGCACAATGCGAATTCAGATTTGGAAGGAGGACTTACTCTAACCAAAGTCCAGCGGGTTCCAAGTTGTACTTCTCGCCCGAAGGTTCATTAATTATGTGCAAAACCGCACTTATCTTATTTGATGCCAAAACACACATTTACGTTTAAGCTTTTAAAGTATATCATCTCATCACGAGAGATATCTGGGAATTAATCCCGATTGTCGGCACTAGCTGTGTGCACCTACCCTGAGTAAGGGTACAGTAATGACCAGATAGTACTAGGGCAAAATCCTTCTAATACCAGTTATAAAGAAAGGACTAGACCTCGCGAGGTACATAGCGTTCCTACAAATACTCGTTCTATCTACACAGTTAAGTTCACACAATAATCCACACCAATACCATCACGGTTATAAAAGGTATAATAACGTTGTTTCTAGCAATATATACAACCTCTTATAATATCATATTTTAACCACATCATTTATAAAACCTGTTCCCAAATGAAAACAACACTGCATTCCAATTTAATTAACAATCCGAAATAATTGACAACTAACGGAAATATGGAATGATAAGCAAGAGCGAACCGCCACTTGCCTTAATCTAGCTGACTTGACGAAAACGGCTTTCGGGATCTGGAAACTGGAATCTGATTACGGATTCCTACGACAACGACGAACAACGACGAAACCCTGGGTTAGACACAATACGGACGAAACGATACGAATGAAAACGATATGAATCGAAAACGATACAAATCGAAAGGAATAAAGCCTGAGTCGTGACCATGGTTGTCCAAGCCACGATCGCGCTTGCCAGGGCAAGCCGCGGTCGCGGTTTGGACTTCCGCGGTCGCGGAATTTTGGGCAGCTTCCGCGGTCGCGGAATTCATCCCCGCGATCGCGGATCCCTCCTTTCGACATGACTCAAGATCGAATCGAGGCTCACCCACGACTGAGACGATGATGCTAGCCTCTACTCCATGCAATGCCACCACTTCCAGCTTCCAAGGTGTTGAATTCCTTAGGTTTTGATAGTGACAAACATTCAACTAATCTGCGTACTAAGTGTTTCAGGAACAAAGTCAGTTGTCTCAGGGAACCAACACAGCAAAGGAGCGTTGGGGAACAAAGCTCTGGTTATGTGCTTTGTTACCTATCAAGGAACTCAAGCGCCGAACAAGATCGATGTTGCGAAGGAAAGAAGAAATCCAGCGTGCCAATTATGGAAACAAATCAGAAGAATCACGCGGTCAAGGATTGAAGACTTCGGTTCCAAGGATCACGCCGATTTGAGAAGATATGGAGAGAGAAGCCCGATTATGTTATCTTAGGAAATCTTTCCTAAGATAAGATAATTGGAGAGAGAGAATTCTATCTTATCCGTTTATATCAATTGAAGGAATCTTTTCCTTAATTAATATGGACGGCTGAGATATTACTCTCTCTATCAAATCATATCTTCTTGTTATCTTAATTGGATAAATCTTATCTTGTTACTTTTAGGGTTAGTCGAGTTGTATTTAAGAGATGTGTGGATTCATTTCTTTGTAATATAGACGACGGGAAAAACAGAGAGAACGAAAATTGAGAAAGAAAAGGAGTGAGGTGTGTGTAAGTCTTTGAGGGTTGAGTTTGGATTCATCGTTGTAGGAGTGATCTTCGAATCTAGCAGAGAGGTCTAGTGTTTTGGAGTCCATGCTACAAGTGTAATCAAACAAAAAATCAATAAGACAATTACACACTTTAAAATCCTCTCAAGCGGAAGCTTGAAGGTAGTGGTTTTTCCTTGAGAAGCTAGTTTTGCTAATCAGGGTTTCCACTATAAATCGTGAGTTCGTTCTATTATCTTTCTTGCTATATTTATCCGCTGCAACTTCTGTGGGAACAAAGCTTTTGTTCCCTCAGACGTAACTCTAACGATCCAACAATTGGTATCAGAGCCTGGTGCTCTAGATTGTTTGTCTTAGTTACAGATTCTGCAGGAAAGATGTCGTCAGGAAAAGCCTTGGATAGAGACTCTCGTGAAAGTGATGTAGATGTGGCTCTCATCACTCAAGCCATGAAGAAGATATGGTCTCGAAGCAAAGGGCTTAAGGGTTCGGTCATGGTTCACAATGACATGAAGGAGGTTGTCTGCTCTCACTGTTATGACAACGGACACTTCGCAAAAAATTGCCTCAACAAAGCCGCAGGTTCCTCTCAGGTCTTCAACGAGGAACAAGCGTGGGTTGCAAAGTGGGGAGACTGCAGCTCAGATGTTGAAGTGTCTCCTCCCTCTAAGGAGGTCTGTTTGATGAGCTCAAAAGGTCACAACGTATCAGAAGGTGGTTCTCATAAACTCGAAGAGGAAGCAAGGAAAGGTTCTTGGCACCTTGACAGTGCATGCTCAAGTCACATGACAGGGAACAGTGAATGGTTCACTTCTCTCCAGCCAGCCTCAGGGGCATCAATAACTTTTGGGAACAAAAGTAAGGGTGAGGTTTGTGGTATCGGTAAAGTGAGACTCTCTAAACACATCACTGTGGATAACGTAAATCTAGTAAATAATCTCAAGTTTGATCTATTTAGTGTGGCTCAACTATGTCAAAACAAGAAAAATAGGGTAGTCTTTACCACTAATGACTGTCATGTTGAGTGTCTAAGCACAGGGAAAATCTTACTCAAAGGAATCTGCGACAACAACGTTTACAAGGTCGACCCTGCTTTCATCCCTGACAAGGATCTATGCTTGTCGTCTATTGCTGAGACGACAGACCTATGGCACAAATGCTTTGGACATGCTAGCCTTCAACTCCTCTCCAAGCTTCTAGACATGAATTAGTGAACGGCCTTCCAAAGGTTGAAGCAATGAGAAGTGACGTGTATGGCGCATGCATCAAAGGAAAACAAGTCAGGTCTTCCTTCAAGTCAAAAAGGGACGTAAGTATAACTCGTCCTCTGGAATTAGTCCATATGGATCTTTGTGGGCCTATGCGCACAAAGAGCCGTGGAGGGAATGCATATGTCTTTGTTATTGTTGATGACTATTCCAGGTACACATGGACTATTTTTATCTCAACTAAGGATGAAGTGTTCGCTGAGTTTGAATCCTGGCTTAAGGCAGCCGAAAGAAGCACTGGTCATTCCTTGGGGTCTATTCGCACTGATCACGGAACCGAATTCGAGAACTCTCAGTTCCTTTCCCTCTATAGGAACAGAGGCATCAACCACAACTTCTCTGCTCCCAGGACCCCACAGCAAAACGGTGTTGTGGAAAGGAAGAACATGACTCTGGAAGACATGACACGCACTCTTCTCATCTCAAGCGGTCTTCCTAGGAGTTTCTGGGCCGAAGCCTTGAATGTTGCGTGCTACGTTCTGAACAGGGCAACCATTCGTCCTCTTCTGAACAAAACTGCCTATGAGCTTCTGAAGGGAAGAATACCTAATGTGTCTCATTTGCGTACATTCGGTTGCAAGTGCTTCGTCCACAACAACGGGAAAGATTCTCTTGGGAAGTTTGATCCCAGAAGTGATGAAGGAACTTTTGTAGGATATTCTCAGCAAAGCAAGGCCTATAAAGTTTTCAACAAGAGAACCAGAAAAGTAGAGGAAAGCGTTCATGTTGTATTTGATGAAACTGTTATGGCTGGTAACAATGTGCAGGAACAATCAGGCAACATCGAGTCTTCCGAAGATGATTTCTTTCAGCTTGTTGATAGCAGTGTCAATGGGGGTATTTCTCAAGATCAAGAAACTCAGAATGATCCCTCAACACCAAGAACTCCCAACTCCGCTGGCTCTGGTGACAATGAAGAACACACTAACCCGCCAGATACTTCTCAGGCACCTCAGGGGGAACAGAACCCAAGTCACGGTATAGCGGAGCCCTCTGAGGACTGCCCTTCTGCTGAAGGAACGGAGGGTGTCAATCCTATTGATGATACTGATGGTGAAGGCTCAAGTGATGGCAACGCTGATTCGGAGGTGTTCGACATCAACAATCTACAAGTTCCATACTACCAGCAAAAGTGGGCTCATCCAGTCAAACTAATCGTCACAGACTATAGGAAGGGAGCACCTCAAAGCACTCGTTCCTCCCTACAAAATTTATGTGCCTTCAATGCTTTTCTTTCGTTGCAAGAACCCAAAACTGTAGGAGAAGCGTTGAAGGATGCTGACTGGATAAACGCCATGCAAGAAGAACTCCATCAGTTCGAGAGAAACAAGGTTTGGTGGTTAGTTCCTCGCCCAAGGAACAGAACAGTGATTGGAACCAAATGGGTGTTCAGGAACAAGTTGGATGATCAAGGTCAGGTCACAAGGAACAAAGCTCGGCTGGTGGTGAAAGGTTATAACCAGCAGGAGGGCATCGACTATGATGAGACTTTTGCTCCAGTTGCCAGGTTAGAAGCAATAAGACTCCTAATTGCGTATTCTTCTTTTCATGGGTTCAAGCTGCAACAGATGGATGTCAAGACCGCCTTCTTAAATGGTGTTCTCAAGGAGAAAGTCTATGTGGAGTAAACACCCGGCTTTGAGGACACCACTCAACCTGATCATGTCTACATTCTAGACAAAGCCTTGTACGGTCTCAAGCAAGCCCCGAGGGCCTGGTATGAAAGGCTCTCACAGTTCCTTCTGACGCATGGATACGTTCGAGGAAAGGTCGATAAGACTTTGTTCCTGCTGAAGGAAGGGAATCATATTCTGGTGGTTCAGGTTTATGTGGACGATATCATCTTTGGTTCTACAGATGACAAACTGGTTCAGAAATTCTCAAAGCTGATGGCCAGTGAATTTGAGATGAGCATGGTTGGAGAACTCAAGTTCTTCTTAGGTCTTCAAGTCTCTCAAGGGGATGAGGGAACCAAGGTGCACCAACAGAAGTATCTCAGGGAGTGCGTCAAAAAGTTTGGTATGAATGATGCAAAACCCTTCACCACTCCCATATCTCCAAACAATCCAATGGGAAAAGATGAACATGAGCAAGGAATTGATCCATCTCTCTACCGAGGAATAATAGGTTCGCTTCTCTATCTCACTGCTAGTAGACCTGACATTATGTACAGTGTATGTCTTTGTGCTCGCTTTCAGGCCGATCCCAAAGAAACACATCTCAAAGCAGTGAAGAGGATTCTGAGATACTTGAAGGGAACAGATGATCTCTGTCTGTGGTATCCAAGGGGAAGAAGCCTTGATCTTGTCGGATACACAAATGCTGACTTCGCAGGGAACAAGGTGGACAGAAAATCTACATCTGGAATGGCTCAATTCCTTGGGCCGTGCTTGGTTTCCTGGGGGTCAAAGAAGCAGAACTCCGTAGCTCTCTCCACTGCAGAAGCTGAATACATAGCCGCTGCTGCTTGTTGCACTCAACTCATATGGCTCAAACAACAACTCAGCGACTACGGTATTCTTCTTAACTCTACTCCCATTCTCTGTGACAATACCAGCGCCATAAATATCTCCAAGAATCCGGTACAACACTCACGTACCAAGCACATCGAGATAAGACATCACTTCTTACGTGATTGTGTGGAGAAAGGGTTGGTGACAATGGACTTATGTGGAACTAAGGATCAAATCGCCGATATCTTCACCAAGGCACTAAACAGGGAACCATTCGAACAGTTTCGTATGGAACTAGGTATGATTTCTCTAAACTGACTGTCTACTTGTTGTGTTCCCTCGATGATTGGCTAATTTACATGGTAAAGTGTGAAGGGTTAATCATCATGTCTTGGTCTGCATCTCTTCTCTTGATCATTAGTTGAACGACTTGCTTAGACTCATGCTAATACCTCACTTATATGCAAAATTCCATGCATGATTCTCTATGCTATCTTGTTTATACACGACTCAGATTTCTTTCGGCCCAAAAGAGTCAACTTGATGTATTGATCCCTCATTATAAGCCCAAATGATTGTTGACTCTACAACTTACCTTAGCTATCATGTTTGATGCTTCCTATGAGCCCCTCTAATCATCCACATCTGGGAGCCTCTCATTCATGATTACACATTATTGCAAAATTTTCATATATGCTTTTGTGTGATGTTCTTTGTACCCTCTCTGGTAACATTACCCCCGCATCACACTCTTCTATTTTTCTGGAAAGTCGAGAATACGAATTATTGCCACTGTGGTCTGTGGATAGGGTTCAATAGGTATGGTGTGTGATGCCGGCTTACAATTGCCTAAGGAGGGTTCGTGCTTAAAACCTAATGATGCGCGTAGTAGGCTCAAAATGAATCCCTGGTGAAAGAAGGCAAGCTGAAGGTTGTGATGTTCCAAAAAAAAAAAAAAAAGGGGACATCAGAATATACACAAAGAAGGGAAAAAAAGGAATCAAAGACTCTCTATTAGCTGAGCCTATGATGGATGATGACGTCAATAAGGATGCAAAAACTTTGAGTGGGAACAAAAGATGAACTCCATTGCTAATCATACTTCAGTTCTAGCTAGTGGCCCCAGTGGTACTTAATTTGTATTTCTCTGGCCAACCAACCCCTCCTTGGTTCCCTAGCACATCTATCCCTCTCTTTTCGAACTTCTTTGTCTCTGATTCTTGTGTGGACATTGACTGGCATGTTAATCATGAATGTTATCCTTGCCTATTTTGCTGTTGTCTTAACATGCTGTCTGTGTTTGTGCGTTTCAATCTAATGCGATTGGGAATGATGTTCGTCTGGATGTGACTTTTCCTCTCTAACTCTCTACTGTGTTTTTGATGATGACAAAAGGGGGAAAATGACAGGCAGCTTCGGTTGAGGGGGAACAGCACATGGTTTCATATGTTGCTGAGTTGAGGGGGAACTATTATGATCTTGTGTGGGGAACCTTTCCCCATACAGTTGTCTTTATCTCGTATGTATATGCTTTATTGTCAAGGATGTTTGTCACCATCAAAAATGGGGAATTTGTTGAATTCCTTAGGTTTTGATAGTGAAAAACATTCAACTAATCTGCGTACTAAGTGTTTCAGGAACAAAGTCAGTTGTCTCAGGGAACCAACGCAGCAAAGGAGCGCTGGGGAACAAAGCTCTGGTTATGTGCTTTGTTACCTATCAAGGAACTCAAGCGCCGAACAAGATCGGTGTTGCGAAGGAAAGAAGAAATCCAGCGTGCCAATTATGGAAACAAATCAGAAGAAACACGCGGTCAAGGATTGAAGACTTCGACTCCAAGGATCACGCCGATTTGAGAAGATATGGAGAGAGAAGCCCGATTATGTTATCTTAGGAAATCTTTCCTAAGATAAGATAATTGGAGAGAGAGAATTCTATCTTATCCGTTTATATCAATTGAAGGAATCTTTTCCTTAATTAATATGGACGGCCGGGATATTATTCTCTCTATCAAATCATATCTTCTTGTTATCTTAATTGGATAAATCTTATCTTGTTACTTTTAGGGTTAGTCGAGTTGTATTTAAGAGATGTGTGGATTCATTTCTTTGTAATATAGACGACGGGAAAAACAGAGAGAACGACAATTGAGAAAGAAAAGGAGTGAGGTGTGTGTAAGTCTTTGAGGGTTGAGTTTGGATTCATCGTTGTAGGAGTGATCTTCGAATCCAGCAGAGAGGTCTAGTGTTTTGGAGTCCATGCTACAAGTGTAATCAAACAAGAAATCAATAAGACAAGTACACACTTTAAAATCCTCTCAAGCGGAAGCTTGAAGGTAGTGGTTTTTCCTTGAGAAGCTAGTTTTGCTAATCAGGGTTTCCACTTATACATCGTGAGTTCGTTCTATTATCTTTCTTGCTATATTTATCCGCTGCAACTTCTGTGGGAACAAAACTTTTGTTCCCTCAGACGTAACTCTAACGATCCAACACAAGGGCACCACGGCGACCACCAAAAACTCCGGCAAACACTCCGACGAGCCACTAACTCTGGCGAACTTGAAAACGAGAGAAAGAGAGAGAGATCGAGAGCTGTGGATGAAGAATTCCAGAGCTGGAGGCCCTCTATTTATAGGGTGAGAAGGACCTTAATGCCGGCCACACGAATCGATCCATCCTCCCTCAACGGTGGCGTTACGCAATTGTGGGAAATTTGAATCGATGAAACGCGAGAGTTCTGGAGGAAGACGACGAATAGGTTTCCGCGGTCGCGGAAATGCCGCAATCGCATCTGTGGCCTCTGGTCGCGGTTTCACTCGCGGACTTAAGCTAGAATTAAATTTTAGTATCCATAAAAACATTCTAAGACCCCAAAATACCTCAAACGTATATTATAACGTTCAAAAGATTATTACAGAGATTTTGAATACGCCAATGCATCTTGCTTACAGAACGAGGGTTGGGAAAATTACCCAAATACCCTTACTAAAATTGAGGGGTATTATAAAGCCAAGGGGCGTGACAGAGGACCAAATCAAGCTAAGGGCATTTCCTTTCTCTTTGAAGGATTCGGCCAATGACTGGTTCTACTATCTAGCTCCAGAAAGCATTGATACATGGGCAAAGATGAAGAAAGCCTTTCTGGAGAAGTACTTTCCTGCAGCAAAGCTCAATAGCCTGAAGAAGAATATCAGCAACATTGAACAACATGCTACGGAGACTTTGTATGAGTATTATGAGAGATTCAAGAGGTTAATATCAAGTTGTCCATACCATGGTTATTTGATAGGGCGTTGTCGTGACACCTAAACAAAATAATCCTAAACAAACCTAACTAATGTAGTCTGGTAAGCAAGGGTCGAATCCCACAGAGAATCAAGTTATATTTCATGTTTGCAAAATCATTCACATAAGTACTAAGTCTCTTTAGGTTTTTATTATCATTCATTCTAGCATATTTTGATAACGGCGTTTTAGAGTTTTTTTGGAGTTTTTGCAAGACCATGAAGAACGAAGTTTCCTTTGCTTAGTCAGACGATTGAAGCCTTCATTTGAATTGGTTGTGAGATTATAACTCTTATTTTATTCCTTTGAATGTTATCGATTCTCTTGTGCTTCATCTCTTTGAGTTTTACTGATTATACTAGCCTGATCAACTAGTGGTCATTAGTAATATTCTTATGCTAGAGTTAGACTGTTTCTGGTTGAAATACCTAATTCAGAGTAGCAACTACGATATTCTAGAACTGGTTGGAATAGTTTATTGTAGAAGAGAATTGATTGCATGCTAAGTAAAACTGGTTGTTTTATGTGCATGTATCTGCTGAAATTCCTGAACTTACTGCTGCTGTTAAATTGAATATGGATAGTTTCCTAGTTATTTGATAGTTAGTATTCTCATGGTCTGGTTGTCCTGTTAATAACTTAAGCAAAGGAATAGGAACTGTAACACCCCCAAACACTAGTACAAAATTTGCCTTTTATCCCGGTTCTGTGCCCTTATTTATCCCGGTTTTGATCCGTCCTCTTTAGTTGCGGAATAAAAAAGAATAGGGAACATAACCGTGATAAAAGATAAATTTTTATCCCGGTTGTGAACCGTGATATATACTCTCCGAAACCGATATAAAATAAGGATATTTGCGTTTCAATCAAGGAATATATCTCAGTTTAACAACCGGGATATATTGTCCAAAACTGGAATAAAAATAGGAGAAAATGTATTCATTCAAGGTATTTATGACGGTTATAACCGCAATAAAAACTTAATTTCGCGCGAGAAAATATGTTTTTTTATCTCGATTATTACTTAACCGAGATATTAAATTGTATGTTTTTGGTTAATTAGTTTGTTTATTGCTTAATCCTTTTATATAATTGTCACCCACAATTAATATTTGTCATAATCAAACACATAAACAAGACTGTAGAGTAGTAAAAAATTGTAAGCAAATTAATCACAAACCATCATATGCCAAAAACAATAAATATTATGTTCTTCATAAAAAGTCATGGATCCAGAATGTCAATGACCAAATAATAGAGTAATACAAAATTTTACCTATATTTGATACGAATCAATATCTTGGATGAAAAATATGCTATCTCTAACTCAAAGAAGATAACTAAGTATGTATTCTGTTGATACTTGGGATACGAATTGAGCTGTGAAGAATTTGTATTCCTTTGTTGGCAATGGAGGACCTGGACAATTTAACTAAGAAAATAAAGTCAAGTTAGTTCTAATCACACATTATAAACAAATTTAAAAAAAACTATTGAAACACAAAAGACTGATAACAAGTCTTCCATGGTATGCTTAATCACACCGTGATAGAAAAACTCAACAGAGATGAGTAAACCATCAAATTTGCCAACAATTCATGTGAGAATTAAAATTAGTGTGAAGTAGACATGAAAGATTTAAAATGGACCACAATAAGAAGTATGAGAAAGGACAATGACCAACTAAACCTATAAAGCATATGACAAGTTGGATTTTCATTGTGGGTGGGGGTTAGGGGCATGCCATTAGGGTAGAAAGATATAATAGAGGAATTGTGATGGAAATGCAACAAGGAAACTTTATTTTCACAACCTGTGGTAAAAGAAAACAAGAACATATAAATGTTTTTCATTTACTTGGAGACTGAAAAAAAAGAGTAGAAGTTTGGAGATTAACATCTTATAATTATAAGAAGCAACAAGATAGTGTATATGACAATATACGAACGATGTACTTATAGGTCTGACTAACAATGGAAAAGACCATAAAAAAAACAATGGAAAAGTAATTTAGCTCCAAGCACATACATTCTTATACTATACTCCCTCTGTTCACATATATTTGTCATTTTAGTCATGTTTTTTTGTTAAGATATATATGTCATTTTAGGTATTTTGACAACCTTTTTTCAATAATACCCTTGTTAATTATGGGTTTACAAACAACTTTTTCAAAGTAAAAAGGTAAAGCATTGATTAACCATAGTCTAGGGCCACAGTGCTACGCTGCAAAAGGGAAAAATAGGTGTGAAGTCATAATTAATAGGAAGGGTCATTTTGTACAATTATTAGCTGTCTTAAAATTTGTGTCAAACCTCAAAACGTCATTTATAATTGAACAGAGGGAGTAGTAAGCAATAGATATATGCAGACCCATAGACTATTGACACAGCTAGATGAAAATACTTCAGTCCATCAGCTAGACCGCAGAACAACTAAATTAGAAACAATTTAAGGAGTCAAGTGAATAAGCACATTCCATATTAACAAATGCAATCATGCCAAGAGATATAAAATGCTTACTACATGTCAGAATAACTTTTTTCTAATAAAAAGATAATCTTTTAAGGATCTTCTAGTGAAGTTGTAGATCAAACTAATCAACTATGAACAGTAGATCAATAACAAAAAAATAGTACTTCTCTTTGGTGTCTAGATAACAAAATAAGTTACCTTTTTTGAATTGACCGAAGTATACAGGAATAGAAGATGGCACGACAGTCGGAACAGCAGGCACTTGGGGCATGCGACACTCAACTTGAGGGATATATAGATAATTATAACAAGTCATATGCAACACTAGCATATGCAGCCTTGAGACATACCGTTAATGATAAGGTGGTCCCTTATTTGTTCAACACTAATCCACTTAATGAAAGAACATTTCACACATGGAAAACGAGTCCTCTTAAGGATCAACACCGTGGTCAAGGGAAAATTGAATGAAGTTCTCGACACCGTCAACATACTCTCGTGACAAACAACTCTTCCACATTCATTCCCTATCCATTGTTCAAATGAATACTAATCTGACTATTGACAAAAAAAATGCTTGTTTCTTTTCAATTCAAAGGCAATAATTGGAGATGTCAAAACTAAGCATAACTGAATTATTTATCTATCTTAACACATGTCAATCCATTAGGATTATCAAAATTAAAAGCTATGTAACTACAGTTTACTTTTAAGGCCTATTAGATGAAAACTAAATGTCAAAACTAAGCATAACTAAATCAACGCCAAACTAGATGAAAACTAAATGTCACTTTAACCACCTGAAACTCATAGCACCTAACTAAATTTCATTCAATAAACTTAGTTTTCTGACAAAAATTAAATTACTTGTTATATGACCCAAAAAAGATTTCAAGACCAAATGTTAAGTACCTGAACAAAACAATTGAATAAATGGATCAAGAACATTCAGGAGAAAAGCTGAGAAGTCCAATTTTGAATAATTTTTGGATGATAAAGCTAAAAAAAGAAGCATGGTATGAACTAGGGAGTCAATGATAAAGTATTTTCTTCCAAATCATACAAATTTACTACTGAGTTCTTATGAAGACCACAAGAAACACAAGGAATAAACCCAAAGAAATAATTTTCTTTGGCATCAGCCAAACAAAAAAAAAACAGCCAATGAAACATGTCCCCAAGAGCAACACAAGCTCTAGGGAAGCAATAAAATAAAACATTGACCACCAATCTACAAACAAGGAGCAGAATTAGAACAATTGTGATGTTTGAATAATTTTCTTCTTTCTCTTTTGCTTACAGTAAAACCTTCCTTCGCATTTACATGCTTTCCTTGATCCTATTTCATCCAAAACTTTATTTTTGATATGAAAGGACCTACATTTGCATTTGTTCCTGTACTTTCATTTGAAGGAGTGATGAAGCGTAATATTCCTAGTTCCAAATACAATACTAACCCTTCCCTTATATGTTTCTAACTTGCACAATTTCTAATTATCCGTCTCTTTCCAAATTCAAAATTAGACAATTATCATACTGGGAGAGCAAATATGAACGAAAAAACAACTTCAAAGCAGATCGATGCTCTAAATTCGAAAAGATCAGTGGTACAAATTCAAACAATCTGAACATACACAAAATTAGGATTATAGTACCTTTCAATAGTCACTCTAAATCGGTGGTTTGCAATAAAACAATAGCGTGTTGATGCTCTTCCCCAGAATACATCGACGAGTGCGAGAGAGACGGAGACAAGAAGATTTTGTCGCTGCTTTGCTGCCAGGATCTTGCCGCGGTGGTTCTCTTCCAAGGTTGTGTTGTGATGGTCTAACTCCAAGGTCGTGTCGTCCGTGGTCAGAGGTAGGGCTTGCAGGAGCAACGCCTGTGAAGGTTGCGAGAAGTGCGGGGAAAATTTTGGGCGACTTAAGAGTTTTGGATCGAGAGGCGGTTTAGCTAGGTTAGAGGGGGTACCGATTTTTATCTCGATACTCTAAAAACCGGGGTATATTAGTTTTTATCATTCTTTACTTTATTTTTTTATCACGGACGTGTGAACGGATTGTGATAAAAGGTCCCAAAATACTTTTTAAGATACTTTCACACGCAACCGAGATAAAACAAGGGTGATAAAACACCGAATTTGTACTAGTGAAATAACTTCTTGAAAGTATTACCGCCAGTGACCTCAGACGTACTGTCCGATATCACCCAAGGTTTTTCCAGTTGATATAAATCATTAAACCACAGTTATAATACAACATATCATAACTTTCATTAAAATCAAGTCTCGGAATTTCAGCATAATTCCAAATACATCAAAATACATAATCAGAATTATTACAGCGGAAGATTTAAATACAAAACATAGTTAACACAGCAGAAGTCTTAAAATAACAACAAAAGCACCGTTCGCCTTTATAGTCGTTCTAGCCTTCTCGGATCCGCAATTTATCTGATGTGCCGAATCGAACGGATGACACCATCCAACCATGCAGAGAACAATTGCGGTTGGTTAGTCTAATGAAATACCAAGCAATGGGTACAAAGCAGAGTGGTTCGAGTGATCGTAACCGTTTACTATCATTGTCCCTCGAATAATAACCGACGGAACGATACATAACCCGGTACTTTCACTGAATGAATAATAAATAAGATATGCACTGAAGAGAAGACTCCCAAGGAATTGAGTCTTATCGGAAATATGACAAATGTTGGGAAACTTAATTAATCACAGAATCACAGTATCGCATATGAGCGATTTAAAAGTTAAGACGAGTTTTCCTAGCTGCACTATCGCCTAGCTGCACTACTCGCCGAAGGTATATTAATTATGTGCGACTAACGGCACTTATCTTATTTAATTCCAAAACGCGCATCACGTTATAAGCATTTAAATATATGTTTCGCCATGAGGGACATATATAGAAGGAATGGACCTCGCAGGGTCCAAACCTCAATCCACATCACGGTTGGTCATGACCAGAAAGTTTGGCATAGGGTCTTGATCGCCCTGTTATTTGCCAAGTTATAAAGAAATGAATGGACCTCGCAAAGTCCAAGCGTTCCTACGAATACTCGTGCTAACTAACAGTTCAACACAGTAATAGTCCACATCAAAGCCAACATGGCCAACATCATAAACATATATTTATACTAGCGTTGTTCTAGCAGATATACAACCTAGTATAATATCATCTTTTAATCAATTATTAACAAAGTTGTTCCCAACATAAACAGTAAATCATCCCAAATTAATTAACAACTAAACAATTGATAATTAATGGAAGTATGGAATGATGAGCAAGAGCGAACCGCCACTTGCCTTAGAATAGCCAAGCTCGAACAAAGCTTAGAACAACGGTTCCCTGAGTCTGAAACTGGGCCAGATCCTGGATAAATAAATCCCCATGGAACGACCCATAACGAGACCCTAAGTTAGATTCAATATCTACATAATTGAATCTAAAAGAATAGGAAAAGAATCAAGCCTCGCCCCAAGCCAAACACCCAAGAACACACACTCGGACAAGGCTCGCCGTGGGTGCGGTAGAGCTCTTACCGCGGGGTGCGGTGGTGTTACAGTGGCGAGCTCGCGACAGTGTTTTAATGGAGAAAATTCACCCAATCACTTCGTTTTCTTTCGATTTGATTATGGTTCGATCTCCCAACACCTTAGACCTTCTAATACCACTTAGGAGTACCTTTTCCAACACTCAAAGGGATTCGAACACCTTCACAACAAAGCTCAAAGCTTAGTGCTTCAATGGAGAAAACAGAGGAGAGGAGGAAGATGAAGCTTGACTTCTGCTTTCAACTCCTTTTATAGCCCAAAAACGAGCATCCTCAGAGGGGACAAGCAAGGAGATCATGGGGCAAGGCTAGGTGCCACTTGGGCTGCCTAGGCCTGACAACTCCGGCGAGTTGCAGCCAAGCCTTATCGCGAAGACGAAGACCGCCTCAGCTGTTGGCCTTCGCCGCGGGTGCGGCAGAATGACCGCGGGGTGCGGTCAAGGCCTTTTTTGCCCCTTTTTTGTCCGTTTTGACTTTGGGTTAATTATCTTAAACCCGGGTTAAGTATATTCGTACACGAACGACTATTTAACCTTGAACATACGTCAACTATATTTTATATTACTCAGAAAAATATTACAGAGATCAAAAAATTTACAGAATGTCCGAACCTCTCTAAAATTAATCCGACTTGTAATACAAGAGTTGGAAAAATTCCAAAATATCCTTATAAAATGAGGGATATTACATTACCTCCCCCTTAAAAGAAGTTTTGACCCCGAAACTTGGCTATTCTAGGCCGAAAACAACTCGGGAAAGCGTCTAAGCATATCCTCTTCAGTTTCCCAAGTCTCCCAAGTAACCTCTTTGGTTCCTGACTTGGACCACAAAATTCGTACCAACGGTACCACCTTGCTGTGTAGCTGCTTCTCACAACGCTCGAGAATACGCACAGGTATCTCCTCGTAGGTACCATTTGCCTGGATCTCGATGTGTTCATAACTCAGCACATGAGATTCATCTGGCACGTATTTCCTCAACAAGGATACGTGGAACACGTTGTGCATTGGATGTGCCGATGGCGGCAATACCAAACGGAACGCTAGAGATCCCACCCTATCAAGGATCTCAAATGGTCCCACGTAGCGAGGGTTAAGATTCCCACGCTTACCAAATCTGAATACACCTTTGGATGGTGACACTTTGACAAACACCTTGTCACCAACCTCAAACTCAACATTCCTACACTTCGGATCAGCGTAAGACTTTTGTCGACTCTGAAGTGGCAACATTCTTTGTCTTATTAAAGCAATGTCCGAGGCAGTCCTTTCGACTAGCTCTGGTCCGAGAAGAATCTTGTCAGCATTCTCATCCCAACAAATCGGAGATCTGCACTTTCGACCGTACAAAGCCTCGAATGGAGCCATCTTGATAGTAGCATGCCAGCTATTGTTGTATGTGAACTCAATCAGACTCAGGCTGTCTTCCCAGCTAGTCGGACGATCGAGTACACAAGCTCTCAGCATATCCTCTAAGATATGGATGGTCCTTTCAGACTGTCCATCCGTTTGAGGATGAAACGCAGTACTGAACCTTAACTCGGGGATCAACCATCACCCCTTTTTCATTGATCATATGGCCTAAGAAAGCCACTTCTTTGATCCAAAAGTCACACTTAGACAATTTCGCATATAGTTGATTTTGTCTAAGGACTGATAAAATTATCAACAGATGTTCCTCATGAGCTTCCACGCTCGGAGAATAGGTCAAAATGTCATCGATGAAGACCACCACGAACTTATCCAAGTACTGGTGAAAATATCGGTTCATCAGATCCATGAAGACTGTTGGAGCATTGGTAAGTCCAAATGGCATGACTACGAACTCGTAGTGATCATACCTCGTCCGGAATGCAGTCCTCGGAATATCTTCCTCATGAATCCTGAACTGATGATAACTGTTTTGGGGCGAAAAGATCGGACGACCTAACTCGCCTTAGACGGGGTAACTAGTCGATCGGGTGATAGAAAACAATCCAAACCAAGCCAAAAATAGATAAACACAGAATAAATGTATAATAGCGTGATGATCTTATTAGATGTCATGTGAATCAGACTGAATCGTGATACAACTTATCGTAATAAAACCAGAGATCGAGTGGGACTCGACCGACGACTTGTGAGTGGCGACCGGCAGGGATCTAGCGTAAGCAGCCGTTAGAGAGCTAGGTGGAGAGCGAGAGTGCTATTCTGGTGAGTTGTTTTCTTTTTGAACGCCTGTTCTGTGTGTAATTGTGTAGTCTTCTTCTTATCTTCCTCGTCGTCCTGATATGGTAAGTCTTTTACTCTTGTGACCATTTATGCTTCGGCCGAATATTCCATCTTCAATGCTCGGAGTGATGGTGAAGATTGCGCCATTAAATCTCTGCGTTTATGGTGGTTTGAAGGCAGTGGCCGTTGCGTGATCTAGCATTTAATGCTTGGCGAGATCCTCGCGATCCTGTCGGAAGGCATTCGACCAGAGACGTCTCGTCGGATCCTCTGGGCTTTCTTCTTCGATCTTCCGATTGGCAATGGGCTTGGGCTCGACCGATTTGACCCATCTTCTCTGGAGAATCCAGGCCCAACAATAGCCCCAAGTTGCTATGGGCTTACGGTTTAGGCAAGTTGACCGGAATCCGTGGCAACTTCTCTAGATGCGATCTCCACCTTCCAATTTGGCGCGTTTGCTCAGGGCTACGTGGCACGTGATCGAGGCATGATGCGATGCCTCTATAGGCCTTCACTTCCCTTCATAAATTCGTAGCAGAAGGAATCGAATACTCTTCATCATCTTCCTTTGCAAGTTTCTGGTAAGCCTCTTGGTTTCTCTTGCCATAGCTTTCTGATTTCTCTTAGTCGTAGCTCTTCGATTCTCCTCTTTTCCCATTCTCGAAATGGTTTCTCTCGAGGCTTCTGAGTCGTCGAAGACTCTCTCCGATTCTCGTGAAGGTGAAGCTCCTCCTCGTTTTATTTTGAAGGAGTCGGATGCGTTGGTTAGCACTATGTCCCAGGCGGAACTGGATCAGGTGCTCCAAGTCGGAGGTTTTCCGCCGGAGACGGTTGCCAGGCTGCCTCACCCAGACGAGAGGGTCGATGCTCGCTATGAGGGATAAGTTTGCTTCTACTCTTACCCGTTTAGAATAGGGCATAGGTTTCCTTTTTTCCCCCTTGTCAGGGACTTCTTAGCTATGTTGGCGCTGGCGCCATGTCAAGTAATGCCTCGGGCGTGGAGAGTACTTAGGATCGAAGAGTTCCTGTCGCGTTCAGTTGCGTGTCCGACCCGGTCGGAAGCCCTTGGTGCAGAGCCCTGATGTTAACGACCGCGGATGGGGGTCGAAGTTCTTTTTCGTCGAACGCTCTTCTCTGGAGAAGGAGGGAGAATGTCCGTTTTTGTTGACGGAGTGGCGAGTCGATAGTATGTACTTGTCTTTTCTTTCGTGTATTTGTGTGTCTTAACTCTTGCTTTAACTTTTCTTTTTTGTAGTCCCCGAACCAGAGGATCTAGAAGTGAGTAACCGATCAGAGGGCTTGTCAAAGATTGTGCTTGAGATTCCCGCGTCTGAAAGGAAATTTGTGAACGTCAACTTGCTGGCGACGACTCCTGCCTCACAAGAAGATATGTCGAATGTTTCTTCATCTCGTGCGAAAGGTAGACTTTCGGCTTTAGGAGTCTTTTTATTGTTTTTCACTTTGTCGTGTACTTTAGGATTTCTCCTTTTTTTTTGTCCTGTCGTGTCAGGTTCCCCTGGTGGTCGGTCGAGTGCTCGCCTGAGGGTGGCGTCGGGAAAAAGCTTGATTGAGCAAAGGAAAGCAGCAGCCAAGGCGGCGTCGAGCAAACCAGCTCTGATTGACCTGACGACTACGGTTAAAGCTGGCTCTAAGAGGAAAGTGAGCGCTCGTCCTGATGATGTCAAGGCGGAGGACGTCCCTAAGAAGAAAGGCGCGACCGCCGAAGGGGTCGGCAAGATCGGTGCCGCAGGGCCGTCGATCGTTGATATTTTTCGCGCTCAAGACCCGACTTTGAAGTCGGAAGTTAAGGACGTCTCCCCTTTAGACTGCATTGGTGAAGTGGGCAGTTCCGCGTGGAGGGTGTGTTGCCCTTTGTTTTGTGCATTTTTGTATTTCTTTTGTTCGACTGTGTTTTCTGATTCGCGTATTTGTGTTGTCGTATGCCTTTTTGTCAGGCTTTTCAATACTTCTTGGGAGCTTACTCTGGTGTCCAGGCGATGCTTGTCAAGGCTGAGGACATGGCTGCTAGGTCAGAGTCCGACCTTGCCTCTTTAAGGACCAAGCTGGAGGGAGCGGAGAGTCACTGTCGTGAGACTGAGCGTCGTCTCACCAGGGAGCTGAAGAGCTGTCAAGGGGAGCTGGTAGCATGTCAGAGGGAGTTTGAAGAGTGC
The DNA here is from genome assembly GCA_027886185.1 of Rheum nobile. Classification (NCBI taxonomy): domain Eukaryota; kingdom Viridiplantae; phylum Streptophyta; class Magnoliopsida; order Caryophyllales; family Polygonaceae; genus Rheum; species Rheum nobile. The sequence continues at coordinate 5,303,939 of WOAB01000135.1, forward strand.
AGGGCAAGCATTGAGGAGGAAGTGAAGCGGGCTCGGATTGCCGACGGTCAGATTGCTGGCAACGTTGGGGCCTTCTACGCGGTGAAATCGCACATCGAGATGATTGAAGAGTTCAACGAGGGCAAGCATGAGCTCTGGGACCTGAAGGCAGAGAAGGAGACTTTGGACTCCATGTTTCCAAAGGGTGATCCTGGTCAGGAGCTGTTCTGCTTAGCCGGCGTCGGAGAAGAGGTTGTGGATGAAGATGCCGATGAGGACGAAGCTCATTCTGGCGATGCTAAGCCGACCGACGAGATAGCCCCATTGGAGCCAGCCCCTGCCGAAGGTAACGTTGTTATTCCCGATACTTGACTTTGTTTGTCCCACTTGTGTGTGGGTTTAGACATTTGGTGCCTTTGGATAATGTATGTTTTGGCGACCCGTCCACCATCGCGGGTCGCAGAATATTTCTGTTTGATGAAGTCCTACAGATGTGTAGGCAGACAATGTGGTTTGGCGACCAGTCCGCCATCGCGGGTCGCGTATTTATAAAAATGCTTTTTATTTTGCTACAAATGCGTTTTTACATGTAGAATTGCATGCTACTTTGTTTTGTACATGTTCGTCGAACTTTCGAGGAAGTTGTCGACGACGTTTAGTATGTCGTGTATGTCGGTTTCACCCGTGTTCTCCGTCGAGTGGGGTTTCACCGTGTGTATGTATGTAGAGCAGGCCTGCCATGTGTTTGTGTATGTGTTAGTCATGACATTATGCCGGGGAGGTAAGCAATATATAATAAGGTGTTTGTTCCTTATGTTTAATTGCGTGAATGTAATAAGGTGTTGTACCTTATATTTTGTATAAGGCAGGCGGTGTGCCGACGTGCCTGTGTTGTCATCTCCCTGTAATCTGATCGATCGTGTAATGTAAGCGCTATATGCGGATGATAGGATCCATTTGCGGACGACTGGGTCCATTTACGGACGACGGGGTCCAATGCAAATGATGTTCTGCATTTGTGTTTTTGTAAGGAGGAAATCCTCGCTTAGTGTCAGATGATGACATGTAAAAGAAAGTAGTGATGTATATGCGATGGCATGCGATATGTATGCGACGGATGGCAATGTATATTCGATAGCATGTGATATATATGCGACAGATGGCAATGTATATATGATAGCATGCGATAGGTAGCCATGTATATGCGATGTATAGAGTTTTGTGTGATGTTTTTACCTTATCGGTTCAGAAATGGTATAGCTTGAGATGTGCTGCGTTCCAACTCCTCGAGATTGGTTGTCCGTCTTTGTCTTCTAACTGATACGCTCCTTGTCCGACCACTTCGGTGATCAGGTAAGGTCCTTCCCATTGTGGTGCTAGCTTTCCGTCGGATGGGTTCTTGGTGTTCTGGAATGTCTTCCTTAGGACCCAGTCTCCGACCCTGAACGCCTTGATTCGGACGTTCTTGTTGTAACTCCTTGCGACTTGTTGTTGGAACCTGACCATCCTGATTCGAGCTCTCTCTCTGATTTCGTCTGCTGTGTCGAGATTGTGTGTTAGTTCGATGTCGTTCTATTCACTTGTCTGAAGGTTACAGCGAGCGGTCGGAACCAGTAACTCAGCCGGGATGACCGCTTCACTCCCGTAGACGAGAGAGAAAGGCGATTGCCCGGTCGCATTCTTTGGAGTAGTCCTGTCGGACCAGAGAATAAGTGGGAGTTCGTCTGCCCATTTGCCTTTAGCCCCTGTGAGGCGTTTCTTGAGATTGTTGATAATGATCTTGTTGCTGGATTCGGCTTGTCCGTTGGATTGCGGATACCGAGGTGTGGATGTGACCAATTTGATGTTCCATTGGTCGCAGAAGGCTCGAGTCTTATGACTGATGAATTGGGAACCGTTGTTGCACACGATTTCTAATGGGACGCCAAATCTGCACAAGATATTGCGTTTTATGAATGAAATGACATGTTGATCTTTTACCTCTTTGTAGGCTTCGGCTTCGATCCATTTAGAGAAGTAGTCCGTCATGGCAAGGAAGAAAACTCTTTGACCCGATGCGGGGGGAAGCTTTCCGACGATGTCCATTCCCCATCGCATGAAGGGCCATGGAGCCAGGGTCGGATGGAGGAGCTCTGAAGGCTGATGATGGACGGGTGTGTGCAGCTGTCGCACTTCTTGGTGTATTTCATGGCGTCTTGGTTCATTGTTGGCCACTAGTACCCATTTCAGAGGGCTTTTCCTGAGAGGCTTCGTCCACCGGTGTGGTTGCCACACTCTCCTTCGTGTAATGATTGTAAGATACGTCCGACTTCTGGAGTCTTAAGGCATCGTAGGAGTAGCCCTGTAACAGATCTTTTATACAAGATATTGTCAATGATATCGTAAGAGAGTGCTTGTACCTTGAGCCTTTTTGCTTCTATCTTGTCGTCGGGTAGAATGTCGTCTTTTAACCACCTGATGTAAGGTAGCGTCCAGTCGTTATTGGTGTCAATGATGTCTTCTTCTAGTCGGTCGCCTATTTCCATAGCGACGAGTTCTTCGAGTGGTGTTGTTAACTCGACGGATGTCCTTGGGACGGCTGGCGTCATGATGTGGGCCAATGGTATGTGTGGAAACTCTTTCGGGTCTAGGACGGATCCTAGATTGGCGAGTGCGTCAGCTTGGGAGTTAAGATCCCTGGGCACTTATCGGATGTTGAATGTCTGGAATTGTCCGATCAGTTTCTCGGCTACCTCCAGGTAGGCTATCATTCTGGTATCTTTGGCACTGTACGACCCCTGTATTTGGTTTACGACCAGCAAGGAATCGCAAATGACTTCGATCTCTCGGACCCCTAGGTCGCGAGCTAGGATGAGTCCGAATATGAGTGCTTCGTATTCAGCTTCGTTGTTGGTCGCATCCCACTCACATCTGACAGCTTGAGCTATCTTGTCCCCCTGTGGCGATTTCAGTACGACCCCAAGCCCCGATCCTTTGGCGTTCGACGCCCCATCTGTGTGGAGCTCCCATGTACCTGTCTCGTCTGTCGTGAGTAGTTGTGTCGCTTCTTTTGCGGCTTCTTGCTCTAGGGTCGGACTTAAATCAGCCACAAAGTCGGCTAAGGCTTGCGACTTGATCGCTGTCCTAGGCTCATACTCGATGTCGTAACCACTGAGGTGTATGGCCCATTTGGTCATTCGTCCTGTGAACTCAGGTTTCCTCATGATAGCTCTCATGGGATGATTAGTGCGAACAGTAATAGTATGGGATTCAAAATATGGTTTGAGTTTGTTCGAAGCCATTACCAATGATAGTACGAGCTTTTCAAGTGACGAATACCTCATTTCGGCTGGTAACATCATCCGACTGACGTAGTATATTGGCGACTGTTTGCCGTCTTTCTCTCTGACCAGTACAGCGCTTACGGCCGACTCTGACACTGCAAGATAAAGAAATAAGGGCTCATCGCCTTTAGGTTTGGTCAGTAACATGGGACTGGCCAGGTATTCTTTGAGGTTCTGAAATGTTGTTTCGTGTTCTTCCATCCATTGAAAGGATTTGTTCTTCTTGAGTGCGTCGTGGAAGGGTTTGCACTTGTCGGATGATTTGGAGATGAATCTGTTCAGAGCTGCTATCCGACCTGTGAGCTTCTGTACATCTTTGATACATCGGGGGGATCGAAGGTTGATGAGAGCCTTGATCTGTTCTGGGCTGGCTTCTACTCCTCTTTGTGTCACCATGTAACCTAAGAACTTCCCTGACGACACTCCAAAGGAGCATTTAGTAGGGTTTAGTTTCATGTTGTATATTTTGAGCACCTCAAAGCTGTCGCGTAGGTGGTCTATGTGATCTTCTTTCTTTTTGGATTTGACCAACATGTCGTCTATGTAGACTTCCATCGTGTCTCCGATTTGGTCTTTGAACATTTTGTTGACTAGTCGTTGATACGTAGCCCCTGCATTTTTTAGACCAAAGGGCATTACTTTGTAACAATAGATACCTTGACTGGTGATGAATGCTGTTTTTTCTTGATCGTTGGGATCCATGAGGATCTGATTGTAGCCGCTGAAAGCGTCCATGAAAGTGAGCATTTCGTGCCCTGCCGTGGCGTCGACCATGGCGTCGATATGGGGTAGAGGAAACGAGTCCTTGGGACAAGCCTTGTTGAGGTCTGTGAAGTCGATGCAGACTCTCCACTTGCCGTTCTTCTTCTGGACTATGACCACGTTGGCTAGCCATTCGGGATAGTGGACTTCTCTGATTTTTCCTGTTTCCAGTAAGCTTTTGACTTCGTCGTCGACTATTTTGTTCCGCTCGGGGGCGAACTTCCTGCGTTTTTTCTTGACAGAGGGATGAGATGGGTCTACATTTAATTTATGAGTAATAACGTTTGGAGATATTCCGATCATATCCTCATGCGACCATGCGAAACAGTCGGCATTGACCCTGAGGAAGTCAAGGAGTTGTCGTCTGGTCGAGTCGTCCAAGTCTGACCCGACCCTTACCGTTTGGTTTGGCTTTGAAGGATCTAGTGCGATCTCATCGAGTTTTTCCATTTCTAGTTTGACGTATCGACTAGGTCCTTCGCCGTTCTGTGATTGCTATGCGGTCTTGTGTTCGACTGCATTCTTCATGGAAGCGACGTAGCATTCCTTTGCGGTCCTTTGATCTCCTCTGATCTCTTGGACCCTCATTCAGTAGGGAACTTGATGACCTAGTGATATGTTGAAGGCATTGCCTTCATAGCGTGTATCCACGGCTAGTCCGTCATGGTGGCTTTCCGACCCGTCGGAGTCGGACTCGTCGAATGTGACCGTCGGAAGGTTAGATGCCCTCCTTGGTTTGAGTTCCGATGCCTCGGGCTTGTCTCCTTTGCTTTCCTTGGCGTGTCGCTTGGCCGCGGAGTATGTGCTCCCACATATGTCGGACCCGCCTGAAATGGTATTGACAACTTTTGTATGGACAGGAGATGGGGGTTTGTTCTGTTTTACCTGATCTCGGCGTTCCATGGTGGCTTTTGCCCGTTCCGAGATGATGTCGCATAGGAGCCCCTGTGAGAGCAGCCTAGCGACCTCCTTTCGCAGGGCTATGCACTCGTCGGTCGAATGACCGTGGTCGCCGTGGAATTCGCACCATCGACTCATGTCCTTCTTGACGTCCGGTCGGTCGCTCTTTCGGGGCCATCTTACGTCTTTTCCATACTTGTCGAAACTCTTGACGAGCTCCGACACGGAAACGTTGAAGTTATAAGACTGGACCCTAGGAGGCAACGCAGAGCCGTCTCTCCATTCCTGTGACCTGTCTTGGAAAGCATTTACCTGATTTGTTTCGTTTCGATTACGAGAATAGGGATGTGGACGTCTGTCTCGACGGTTATCGGAGGAATGTTTACGATCGGATGGATCGGGTCCGCGGGAGACTTTACGCGACTCACGGTCCTCTTCCAGTCTTACCTCGGCCATAGTTTTGGCCTGAACATCTTCAAAACTTTTGCACGGGTACTTGGTAATCTCATCGTAGAGATTGCTATCTTTGACCAAGCCTTGTCGGAAGGCTTCGATAGACGTTGTGACGTCGCAGTGGGGGATTCCCACTTTCTCTTTGTTGTACCTATTGAGATAATTCTGGAGAGGTTCATTGTACCTTTGTGTGACTCGGTAGAGGTCACTCGATTGTTTCTCATGCTTCCGACTACTGGCGAACTGACTCTTAAAAGAGTTAACCAGATCTGCGAATGATGCGATCGTTCCCTGAGGCAAACGCATAAACCAAGTTAGTGCGGGGCCCGCGAGGGTCATGCCAAAGCTTTTGCACATGACAGCCTCGCGGCTCTCCCTTGAAACAGATGCAGCCATTAGTTTTTGTTTATAGAGAGAGATATGGTCATCTGGATCGGTGGTGTCGTCGAATGTCTCCATGTTGGGGAGATGGAACTTCTTGGGGATCTCGACCCTTGCGATTTCTTCGACGAACGGGGATTCTTCGAATCCGCCGGACGCTTCTCTCTCGATCGGTTGCGGGACTCCTGGGAGACTGTTGAAGCGATCGCCGATCGTCTTCATGTGTCGGTCGAGCATTTGCTGGAAAAGAGCCATGACATCTGGCGGATTGGCAACCTGTGTTTCGTCGATTCGGGCCCCGGCAGACCCGATCGGTGTAGAAAAGGTGACATGGTTAGTCGAAAATGGATTAGCGAAAGGAGTTCGTGACGTACCCTCAGCGTGTCCGAGACGTCGTACGTTTGGAGGCGTTGGTTCGATATTGTCCATGTCGAGGCGTGTTCGGATGCCGCCGTGGATGGGCGCGTTCCTAGATCCTGAAGCCACTGATTGTACCTGCGACTTAAGAGACTCATTCTCACGGGTTAGTTGCGCAATCTCGGCTTCGGATTGGGTTGACAAAGCGGCTAGGGCTTCGGTTTTCTGACGTTGCTGGGCTAGTTCCTCTTGAAGGGCGGCCATTTTTTGAGAGAGTTCTTGGAACTGTGTTGGGGTAGGATTTTCGGTTGGGTTTTCTGTAGTTTGGGTTTCGTCTTCGAGACGTAGTTCTTGATTGTCAGTAGGAGGGTCAATAGTCATGGTTGGAAGGTTTCGGAAGGGTGATCGGCAAGTTGCCCCACGGTGGGCACCAAATTGTTTTGGGGCGAAAAGATCGGACGACCTAACTCGCCTTAGACGGGGTAACTAGTCGATCGGGTGATAGAAAATAATCCAAACCAGGCCAAAAATAGATAAACACAGAATAAATGTATAATAGCGTGATGATCTTATTAGATGTCGTGTGAATCAGACTGAATCGTGATACAACTTATCGTAATAAAACCGGAGATCGAGTGGGACTCGACCGGCGACTTGTGAGTGGCGACCGACAGGGATCTAGCGTAAGCAGCCGTTAGAGAGCTAGGTGGAGAGCGAGAGTGCTATTCTGGTGAGTTGTTTTCTTTTTGAACGCCTGTTCTGTGTGTAATTGTGTAGTCTTCTTCTTATCTTCCTCGTCGTCCTGATATGGTAAGTCTTTTACTCTTGTGACCGTTTATGCTTCGGCCGAATATTCCATCTTCAATGCTCGGAGTGATGGTGAAGATTGTGCCATTAAATCTCTGCGTTTATGGTGGTTTGAAGGCAGTGGCCGTTGCGTGATCTAGCATTTAATGCTTGGCGAGATCCTCGCGATCCTGTCGGAAGGCATTCGACCAGAGACGTCTCGTCGGATCCTCTGGGCTTTCTTCTTCAATCTTTCGATTGGCAATGGGCTTGGGCTCGACCGATTTGACCCATCTTCTCTGGAGAATCCAGGCCCAACAATAACCAAATCTCAGATCGATCTTGGAAAAGACTTTTGCTCCTTGTAGTTGATCTAACAGATCATCAATCCTTGGCAAAGGATATTTGTTCTTGATCTTGACTTTATTCAACTCACGATAGTCGATGCAAAGTCGAAACGATCCATCCTTCTTCTTGACAAATAACACCGGAGCGCCCCAAGATGATGCGCTCGGCCTTACATAACCTTTGTCGAGAAGATCCTCAAGTTTCTTCTTCAACTTTTTCATCTCTGCAGGAGCCATCCGGTACGGTGCTTTAGAAATCGGCGCGGTACTAGGCTCGAGATCGATAGAAAATTCCACGTCACGCTTCGGGGGTAATCCAGGAATCTCTTCCGGAAAAACATCAGGAAATTCATTAATCATGGGAATATCAAGAATTGTTGGTTCATCTTTCATGGGCGTTTCCAGGTAGCAAAGGTACCCGACACAACCTTGTCGAAGTAGCTTAAACACAGCCATCGCATTGATAAGCCTATCGTTATCCGCGTTATTCCGACCCTTGAATTTGCACATACACTGGCCCCCAGATAACACCGTTACTGTTCTTGAAATAAAGTCGATCACCGCCCCATGACGCGTCAGCCAATCCATACCGAGAATAATGTCGTATGGAGCCATAGCAATACAGATCAAATCTGCCTCAAACTTCTTACCTTGAATGGTAATCGGAAATTCTGACAAACGCTTGGTGCCCACTAAATGGTCACCATTAGGAAGATTCACAACGAAAGGTTCACAAACCTCGTTGCAGACTAATCCTAACTTACTAACACAATTCTCTGAAATAAATGAATGGGTAGCACCCGAATCAAAAAGTATGCACACTGAAGTAGAATGGAGGTATAGAGTACCTTGAGCAACTGGAGCGTTAGGTCCATCAGCCTCACGCATCTCGTACAGGCGTTGACCTTGACCTCCCGAAGTAGCTGGGGCCTTGCCTTTGTTCTGTGCAGTCGTCTGCATCGAAGGACTAGGAGTCTCCGTCGGTTTGAACCTAGGTCGGTTGTTCTGGTTAACAGACCCTTGCTGTGACTTCGTTCCCTTCTGCTTTCCCTGTCAACAGAACCTCTGTATATGCCCTTCCTTCCCACAACCAAAACACGTCTTCTTTTCCTCCTGACACGCAAAGTTTTTGTGCCCAGCTGTACCACAATTGTGACATTGGATCGGACTCTTGCCCTGACCCGATTGTTGTGTTGACCCTCCTTGAGTCATTTTTGTCCTCGCTTTGCCAGACTTGTCGAAGTTGGACGGTGGCGCAGGACGTTTAAATCCACTTGCCTGAGATTGATTTTGCATCATCCTCTGGCGATTCCGTCTCTTGGTTGACTCTTCCAGAGTCACTTCCAACTTATACGCTGCATCCACGTATTGCTCCAAGGTAGAGCATCCCTGACGCAACATCATCGGTTTAATGTCTGGGCTCATCCACTCATGGAAATGCCAAATCTTCTGTTCCTCGCTGGACACAACAGACCCAGTGTATTGTAATAATTGATTGAACTTGGCCGCTAGCTCGGTCACTTTCAATCCGTCATTCTTGGGATAGAGGAATTCTTTGTGTTTCTCATCCCGCATGGCTTGGGAAAAGAAACGATCATTTATCTTTGTTTTGAACATCCCCTAGTTCAAATCAGCCCGATCAGCTAGTCCAGTGTTCTCCCACTATTCGCTAGCATCTCCCTTCAACTGAAGAGAAGTTATATGCACCTTCTCAGCCTCGGTGCATTCGATATTGCGGAACAACCGCTCCATATGGGAAAACCAATGAACCACCCTGACCGGCTCTCCTTTTCCGTCATAACTGTCCGGCCTCATAGAGTTAATCGTCTTCAGTGCTCGACCATAATTATCCCTATTCCTGGCCGTCTCATCACGGTGTACATGAACATTAGGTTCCACGAACCTAGGAATTTCTGGCGGAATTGGCACACCTTGTGCCTGAGGTGCAACAGGTTGCATAACATCGGCAAATGCTTGCATAAATATTCCCCGAATAGCTGCAACCGCCGTTGCATCAAACACCATCGGAGCGTTGGCCTGAGCTTGGCCATTGCCTCTAGGGTTATTATGGGAAATTGATTCGTTTTCCTCCACAGGGTCTAGAACATTCCTTATAATTGGTCTGGGGTCATTGCTTGGCCCAGCACCAGTACGGATAGTGTTCCTTGTATTCATCATCTGTTTACCGACCAAATTCCAAGTAATTTATACATTAATATCATTCCATCATACTTAATGTAATAAAATCGACTCAGAGTAGATCAACTGGTTAATTATATAGATGAACTTTCAACTGAGCTACTGATTTTACAAAAGGAATCTCCCGAGCTTTCGAACAAAATTGCTCAGAGATTTTTTTTTGTACTTCACCGTATATACATCAAAATATACGCAAAAGAAACTACTACAGTCAACGTTGGCCCATATCAAGGTGCCCTAAACACGTTTTCTGTATGGCAAACTCCTCACACAAGGCTTCTTTGAGCGGGGTTTATCATCTGAATCCGGTGACAGACTCCTGACCCTACTCGGCCCTGGAACACATGGTTCATCCCTTGGCCCTGGTGTTCTTGGCTTTGCCCTCGTTGGAGCATGATCAGCCATTTCGTCCATCAGCCGCTGCTCTTCAAAAGAGATCTCTTGGCTTTGACGAAGTATCCTGCGCAATTCAGGGCTCGACCTTCGCCTTCTCCGAATAAGATTAGGCTCAGAGTTCTCAGATAACTCTCGTGGTCCGCTTTCTCTAATGCCGTACTCGACATAGAGTGCTTCCCAGTCAGCGTCAGTCATTGGCGCGGATACTGGTTCGGGTGGCGGGCTTGGGTAGAGGAATTGCATCCCCGTGTCCTCATGGTCCACCAATGAGTGTCTCAAGCTATAGGGTTCTTGCCCCTGTTCTTCTTGGTTCTCTTCAGGATCTTCCTCTGGATCCTCTTCAGGATCCTCTTCGGATACCGACTCAATCTCGAGATCGTCGTTGTAATATCCTTGAGCGTACCTTGACAGCTCAACAGGTTCCACTACTGGAGTCACAACATCGTTGGATCTAAGTACCACTGACTCAGGAAGTACATGCTTTACTTCCTCGGGTGGGTTGCTAGGTCTTCCGATCTCAAAGCATCTCGGGGGAGTAGGGAAATGCAGCCTTGCTGGAGATGGCGGAGCCATCTCGGCATCTTTCAAAACTCTCATAAGGGAAATGCATGCACCCATAACCTACGGGGTAACAAGACGAGAATTAGTCTTTCTAGACATGGGAGTGAACTTCCATATTAGACTTCAAGAAAAGGCACGACTATGAACGGTTAAAAATTTTATTCAAAAATTCAGAGCCTTGTAAAACCTTTCTCAGTTTCAAACGAGTGATCGGTTTATAAAAGTTTTGTTCCTGTAAAACATTTTAAACCCGACCCGTAAGAAGAAAAAATTCGGCTCTGATACCAAGTCTGTAACATCCCCCAAATAACCTCTTGAAAGTATTACCGCCAGTGACCTCAGACGTACTGTCCGATGTCACCCAAGGCTTTTCCAGTTGATATAAATCATTAAACCACAGTTATAATACAACATATCATAACTTTCATTAAAACCAAGTCTCGGAATTTCAGCATAATTCCAAATACATCAAAATACATAATCAGAATTATTACAGCGGAAGTCTTAAATACAAAACATAGTTAACACAGCGGAAGTCTTAAAATAACAACAAAAGCACCGTTCGCCTTTATAGTCGTTCTAGCCTTCTCGGATTCGCAATTTATCTGATGTGCCGAATCGAACGGATGACACCAGCCAACCATGCAGAGAACAATTGCGGTTGGTTAGTCTAATGAAAGACCAAGCAAAGGGTACAAAGCAGAGTGGTTCGAGTGATCGTAACCGTTTACTATCATTGTCCCTCGAATAATAACCGACGGAACGATACATAACCCGGTACTTTCACTGAATGAATATTAAATAAGATATGCACTAAAGAGAAGACTCCCAAGGAATTGAGTCTTATCGGAAATATGACAAATTTTGGGAAACTTAATTAATCACAGAATCACATTATCGCATACGAGCGATTTAAAAGTTAAGACGAGTTTTCCTAGCTGCACTATCGCCTAGCTGCACTACTCGCCGAAGGTATATTAATTATGTGCGACTAACGGCACTTATCTTATTTAATTCCAAAACGCGCATCACTTTATAAGCTTTTAAATATATGTTTCGCCATGAGGAACATATATCGAAGGAATGGACCTCGCAAGGTCCAAACCTCAATCCACATCACGGTTGGTCATGACCAGAAAGTTTGGCATAAGGTCTTGATCGCCCTGTTATTTGCCAAGTTATAAAGAAACGAATGGACCTCGCAAAGTCCAAGCGTTCATACGAATACTCGTGCTAACTAACAGTTCAACACAGTAATAGTCCACATCAAAGCCAACATGGCCAACATCATAAACATATATTTATACTAGCATTGTTCTAGCAGGTATACAACCTAGTATAATATCATCTTTTAATCAATTATTAACAAAGTTGTTCCCAACATAAACAGTAAATCATCCCAAATTAATTAAAAACTAAACAATTGATAATTAATGGAAGTATGGAATGATGAGCAAGAGCGAACCGCCACTTGCCTTAGAATAGCCGAGCTCGAACAAAGCTTAGAACAACGGTTCCCTGAGTCTGAAACTAGGACAGATCCTGGATAAATAAATCGTCATGGAATGACCCATAATGAGATCCTAAGTTAGATTCAATATCTACATAATTGAATCTAAAAGAATAGGAAAATAATCAAAGGAATCAAGCCTCGCCCCAAGCCAAACACCCAAGAACACACACTCGGACAAGGCTCGCCGCGGGTGCGGTGGAGCTCTTATCGTGGGGTGCGGTGGTGTTACAGTGGTGAGCTCGCGATAGTGTTTTAATGGAGAAAACTCACCCAATCACTTCGTTTGCTTTCGATTTGATTATGGTTCGATCTCCCAACACCTTAGACCTTCTAATACCACTTAGGAGTACCTTTTCCAACACTCAAAGGGATTCGAACACCTTCACAACAAAGCTCAAAGCTTGGTGCTTCAATGGAGAAAACAGAGGAGAGGAGGAAGATGAAGCTTGACTTCTGCTTTCAACTCCTTTTATAGCCCAAAAACGAGCCTCCTCAGAGGGGACAAACAAGGAGATCAGGGGGCAAGGCTAGGTGCCACTTGGGCTGCCTAGGCCTGACAACTCCAGCGAGTTGCAGCCAAGCCTTATCGCGAAGACGAAGACCGCCTCAGCTGTTGGCCTTCGCCGCGGGTGCGGCAGAATGACCGCGGGGTGCGGTCAAGGCCTTTTTCGCCCCTTTTTGTCCGTTTTGACTTTGGGTTAATTATCTTAACCCCGGGTTAAGTATATTAGTACACGAACGACTATTTAACCTTGAACATACGTCAACTGTATTTTATATTACTCAGAAAAATATTACAGAGATCAAACAATTTACAGAATGTCCGAACCTCTCTAAAATTAATCCGACTTGTAATACAAGAGTTGGAAAAATTCCAAAATATCCTTATAAAATGAGGGATATTACAGGAACATTCACTGGTCTAAGGAACTAGAGATAATCAAGGATCGGCCAATCAAACTGAAGTATGAATATCTGTCTGGCTGAGCTATTTCACATCCATTGTTTACAAACTCTTTTCACTCATTTTTATTGTTACTTGTTACAATCATCAAAACCTCCCTTTGTTACTATTGGTATACAATTTCTGCATACAAGAAGAATAACTTGGCTCTCTGTAGGATCGATCCTTACATACCAACTACATTAGTTAGGTTTTTAAGGTTATTTGTTAGGTATACACGACAAACGCCTATCAACGTGCTTCAAGCTGGGGTTTCTCAAGACCATGAAGCCAACATCGTCCAAATTGAGTCTTTTAGTTCCAATCATCAAGAATTCTCATTTTAACCCCTAGCAAATATAAAGCCAATTAGAGGAGAAGTGCCTAAAGAACACACCAAGAGCTTCATTCTAGCGGCGCCAACAAGCCGAAGTGAAAGGAGCCATGGTCAAAACGACGAACCACACCACTTGTCCCGCAGAAGCCTAAGCCCATATTCAGTTGGGATGACAAGGAGCCTACGGAACCCATGTTTGCCGAGGGAAGTGAAAAAGGGCTCGGAGAAGTCAAGCCCAGAAGACCTAGCTGCGGCACTTGGGATTTCAGCATGCCGGGCCAGATCATGTAAGGCACAATTTTTATTTACTCGTGCGTTTAGACTGAACTTTGGACATGTCTGATCACTTGTCTTATCTAGCTCATGTCCAATTTTCAGGCCCAATGGATCCCGAGAAATGGCGTGCAAATTTACGAAACAATTAGGTTTTTAGAGAATTAGGGTTTAGTTGAAACATTTTTGCTATTTATATGTTGTGTCGTTTCATTTTAACTTACGCTTTGATTACTTGAAGATACAAAACTTGAGTTTCTTGAATGAACTTTGAGTTCCCAGTCGTGAGTGTTTTGTCTTGGTGAATCATATCTAATTCAATTTTCTCAGTTTTGGTGAGTCATATTCAAAACAGTTGTGAAACCTAGGTGCGTCACATACATGGTGGATCAAAAAAATCTATTTTTGAATCTATTGGTGCATCATATCCAATACATTGACATTGCCTATCCCTTTCCTTTACTTGCAAATCATAACCCCTAAAAACCATAAAAAGAAACCTTTTGTCACGTGCTTGATGGCGATCCAAGACTTGTTCAAAATGAGGTATTGGAAGACGACTTTCCTTGTACTAGAATGAAGATCATTAGGCGAAAACACATCATTTGGTATCACAGCTTGATCAAGGTAAAAGTCTAAACCATTGCTTGTCGACTTAATCTCAAACTTAAGATTGTGTGCTTGACAAGCTTTGTTGTTGGATCGTTAGAGTTACGTCTGAGGGAACAAAAGCTTTGTTCCCACAAAAGGTGCAGCGGAATAATATTGCAAGAAAGATAAAGTATCGAACTCACGATGTATAGTGGAAACCCCAATCAGTCAAATAACTAATCAAGGAAAAACCACTACCTTCAAGCTTCTCGCTTGAGAGGATTTTGAAGCAGCTACTTGTCTTATTGATTTCTTGTTCGATTACACTTGTAGCCTGGACTCCAAACCCTAGACTTCCCACCTAGATTTGAAACTCTCTTCTACAACGGTGAATACAAACTCAACCCTTTAAGACTCACTAACACTTCACTCTCTTTTTCTTCTCAATTTAATGCTCCGAGTTCGTACTTAGAATTGAATCTCACAATCCTATACATACAACTCGACTAAAACACAATCGTAACAAGATAAAATCTTTCTAAACTTTGGTAATAAGAAGATATTAAATGATTTGAAGAATATTATTTTAACCGCTTACATTATCTAAGGAAGGAATTCCTAAGATAATATAATCGACTAAAGATAACAATCTTCTCTCTCTAAATATCATTATCTTAGGAAATATTTCCTAAGATAACGCATTCGGCTTCTCTCTCCATATCTTCTCATTCGGCGAGATCCTTCCAGCCGAAATCTCTTATCCTTGACCGCGTGATCTTCCATGATAGTTTCCATAATCTTCACGCTGGATATCTTCCTTCCATTCGCAGCTTGATTGGTGTCCGTCTTTGATGTTCCTTGAGAGGTAACAAAGCATGTGGAGAAAGCTTTGTTCCCTCTGCAATCCTTCGTTGTAATGGTTCTCTGGGACAACTGTTTTGTTCCTGAAACACTTAGTTACCAGATTAGTTGAATGTTTGTTACCATCAAAACCTAATGAATTCAACAAATTCCCCCTTTTTGATGGTGACAAACATCCTTGACAATAAAACATACATATGAGATAAAGACAGTTGTATCGAGAAAGTTTTCACACTTGGACACAATAGTCCCCCCTTAGTCTAGCACCATATGGAACCATGTTTTGTTCCCCTCAACTAAAGCTACCAGTCATTTTCCCCCTTTTGGCATCATCAAAAACATAAGTAAATAGCGAAAGGAAAATAAGCACGGCAAGATAAGCAAATACCCCTTGTTCATTAAAATAAACCAGCCAACTTAAACACAGTGCAAACACAAACAACAAGATATGCAAAGAAACAAGCAAGATCAACATGCCCATCAAGGTAAACACATGAAGTAGAAGCAAAGAAGAGCAAAGCAGTAAGGGGATAGATGAGCTAGGGAACAAAAGAGGGGTTGGTTAGCCAGAGAAAGACGAATTAAGTACCACTGGTGCCTGCAGAGGAAGCCGAAGTATGAATGGCAATTAAAGCACGCACTTCCTCCAACATAGATATTGCGAGAGACAAACTCCTCACGACCCTTTGCAGATCAAGTTCATCTTTTTGTTCCCTCTTAGAGTCTGCATCTTCAAACTCCTCCTCATCCACATCAGCTTCCATCTCAAGTTCAACCTTGACCCAGCCAACACCTTCTTGCAACACACACTACATCTTGTGCAGGATACTAGCATCCAACCGCCAGTAGAGGAAATATTCATTGGTCCCCTCTTTGTATACCTTGTGGTGTTCCAATTTTTTTTTTTTTTTTTGGAACAACACACGGGAGTAATAGGGCAACCTTGCTGAAGTCGCCATATAGATAGGAGGGGAGAAACCATGAGAATCCTTTTCCATATCTTTTCAAGTACTAAGGATATTGCTCCTAATCCTCTTCTTTCCTTATTTTTCCAACGATCACAACCAGGAAGATATCTTCCAAAAATAAATCTTGTGAAAGATTCTGTCCAAATCCATGAAAGCCCACAAAATTTCAAGCGCACCAAACATCATGCAACCAACACACCAATCCTTAATGCACATAACATATTCCAAGTAGTTACAAGCCATCATTACACATCATACCTGTCAAATCCCAGCCACAGACCACAGAAGAGACGATTTGTATTCTCGGCTTTCCGAAAAAGTAGAAGAGTGTGATGCGGGGGTAACATTACCAGAGAAGGTACAAAGAACATTACACAGAACCATATACGAGAATTTTTAATAATGTTTAATCATGAATGAGAGGCTCCTAGATATGGATGATAAGAGGGGCTCATAGGAAGCATCAAGCATGATGGCTAGGATAAGTTGTAGAGTCAACAATCATTTGGGCTTATAATGAGGGATCAATGCATCAAGTTGACTCTTTTGGGCCGACAGAAAACTGTTTCATGTATTATTATGATGGCATAGATGATCATGCATGAATTTTGCACATAAGTTGTAACACCCCCGACTTATTGTCGGAAGTGCCACACGCCAGTGACCTCAGACGTTGCTGTCCGATGTCACCCAAGTCTTTAATCGGAATAATTAATCTTAAATAAACATGTTAAACAACGAAGGATTAAACAACGGAAGACATTTTCATATAAACCGTAATACTTTTATTAAAAGATTTCTCCCAATACGAGAGGAGTGTTTTACAACAGAGTGAAATCACAGCGGAAAACTTATAAATTACACAGCGGAAGACTTTAAGAATAAACCTAATACATGACTAGGTTATAAAAATACATATTAAAGTAATACTTAACGATCTTGAAATACCGACACTTAAATCTGCGACTGCAAGTCTCTTCTTCAATTTGTTTACTTCGAGACCTCGGGAACCAACCACTGATGTGCGGTATAGGACAGATGACACCAACCAACCATGCAAGGAATAAAACCCGGTTGGTTAGTCTAATGAAAGACTATGCAAGGGTGAAAACAGATGGTTCTAGTGACCGTAACGGTTTACTATCATTGTCCCTCGAATAACAACCGAAGGAACGATATATAACCCGAAACTTTCACGGAATGATTAAAGTTTAGACATGTGATACCCCGTATTCTTGTACGGTTATTTTGGGAATTTTTAGAATTTTCCCGAACACCCGTTTTATACGTCGGATTTAATACAGAGAGTTTAAGACATTCTGTAATGGGCTATATCTCTGTAATATTTTTCTCAGTGAAATAATATACAGACGACATACTTTGGATGTTAATACTCGTTCGCGTACGATAATTTTATCCCGGGTTAAAGTCGTTTTCGTCTAAGAGTTTAGGAGGCGACAAAGCCAAGGGCGGCGCCCGCCGTACAGTGGCGGCGCCCGCCGTCGCAAGGCTTGAGGAGCAGATGGGTCTTCTCTTAGCTGGGGACGCCAGGCCTATGGCGGCGCCCGCCGCATTGATGACGGCACCCGCCGCATTAATGGCGGCGCCCGCCGCGTTTATGACGGTGTCCGCCGTCGTTGTTGTCCGGAGGTCTTTGCCCGATGGTCGCCGGCGAGCGTCTGACGATGCCGAACTAGCCCTGTCAGGCCTCCATTTAGGCCATCATTATCCTCCCTTGTGATCTAGCTATAAAAGAAGAGGCTTGGGGATCGGATTTCACACAAAATCAGAAGCTCAATCTCAAAATCTCTCTCGCCGGAGTTTGGTGCCCTCGCCGGATTTCTGAAGCAATCGCCGGGGTGTTGTTTGGTGTGTTTCCAGTGGCCTTTGTGAAGCTTTTGGTAGTCCTTGGTGGTTAGAAACCAAAGCAAGTCGAAGGAGGCCGAGTCGCTCGTGTTTTGGGTAAGTTCCTCACCGATTCTGTCGTCTGAGTTCTTCACGGCGACCACCGTGTTCTTCACGGCGCCCGCCGTGATGAACTGCGGCGACCGCCGCCAAGAACGGCGACCGTCGCCAGTGTCCAGAATACCTTTTTTTGGCTTTTGGCTTTGGTGGTCGTCGTTGTGGCATCGTTCCTTTCGATTTCTTTCGTTCGTTCTTGTTTATGTCGGATCTAACTTAGGGTTTCTTTATGGGTCGACTCGAAGGTCGTTGTGCTGTCGGAGCTATACATGTGTCGAGCCCGGAATCCCATTGTCTCTGCTTTGTTCCAGATCTGCGGATTAAGGCAAGTGGCGGTTCGCTCTTGCTTAATCATTCCATGTTTTATTAATTATCAATTATTTAATTGTTAATTAAATTGGAGTGAACTGTTGTTCTGTTTGGGAACTAATTTCATAGATAAATGTGATTAAAGTAATGTTATGATAGGTTGTATATCTGTTAGAACAACGCTATTATATGTGATAATTACCGTGATGGTATTATTGTGAATTTAATCTTAATGCTAGAATAGCATGTGGGTTAATAGGAAAACTAATCCAAGTAAGGATTAGCCGTTTCTATTATCTCTATGTTTAAGTTGATTGCCTGGATGGCTTTAATGTGATTAATTGTTGTGTTAGACTGCTTAGTTAACACGAGTGTTCGTAGAAATGCTAATCCAAGTAAGGATTAGTCGTTTCATTATAACTTAATGTTCGTAGGAACGCTAATCTAAGTAAGGATTTGTCGTTTCTTTAAATCGTAATACTCCTCGGGTTAATTTCCGGATAATAATTTAAGGGTCATGACCTATGCTTCTGATCCACCATTAAGGATCTGAAGTATTTAAGCGCCTTGCAAGCGCCATTGGATGAGCATAATTGCAGTCCTGTGTATTAAGCACTTAGCTAGTGCAATTGGGGTGGACGTAACTGTCATCTTGTAAATTAAAGTGTAAGCACTGTGGCAGTGTAATCTGGGTGAACGTAAGATCACCCTATGTAATAATAACTCCGTTGTTCTCGGAATAATGTTAAGTCTCGTGTGTGTGTTTGTGTGTTGTGTTAATTTGGGTCGACATGATTGTCACCCTGAGATTTAAGCTTTGTGCCGCTCTTAATAACATTAACGTGTTTCAATAAAGTGTGTTTGGTAATTAAATAAGATATGTGCCCGAGTGCACATGATTAATAAACCTTCGGCGAGTAGTGCAACTAAGTTATAGTGCAGCTAGGAAAACTCGTCTCGATTTTGATCATAGTACGTTCTCTTTTCAATCTGGATTCGCTGTATGCGATGAGGTTGGTTGTGAACTGAAGCATCTCAGTCAACTTTTAAATCATTTGTGTGTGTAACTTTAATGTTCCCTAGCAGTTGTCATAATTTCCTATAAGGCTCATTTCAGTTGGAGTCTTCTCTTCAGTGCATATCTTAATTGTTAAATCATTCCGTGAAAGTGTCGGGTTATATATCGTTCCTTCGGTTTTTATTCAAGGGACAATGATAGTAAACGGTCACGATCACTCGAACCCCTCTGCTTTGTACCCTTGCTAGTCTATTCAGTAGACTAACCCACGAACTTTGTTCTCTGCATGTGGGCTGGTGTCATCCGTTCGATTCGGCACATCAGGAGTTGATTCCCGGAGTTTAAGTAACCTATTGAAGGATAAGAAGCTTGTAGACGAAGATTTAAAAGTCAGTGTTTTAAGTTGTTAAGTGTTTTAAGATTGTTAAAGTGTTACTTCAATGTATCTTCTCAATTTAGCCATGTTATAAGTTGGCTCTTTAAAGTCTTCCGCTGTGTAATTTAAAGTCTTTCGCTGTTTAATCTTTCAATTAATATGTAATTATGTTATGTATTTAAGCTTAATCGTTCTGGAAAAGCCTGGAGTGACTTTGGACAGTAAAGTCTGAGGTCACTGGCATGTAATATCTCCGATATAAATTGGGGGTGTTACAAGACAAGCACTAAAAGAAATGAGCCTTATGGGAAACGTATGAAGAAAAGACTCCAAAAGATTGAGTCTTACGGGAAAGTATGACAAATGTTTGGGAACGTTATAATTTCACACAAGCGTTTACAAAGACTTGACCATTTGGGTCCACGACCAACCTCACTGCGTAATGCGAATTCAGATTTGGAAGGAGGACTTACTCTAATCAAAGTCCAGGCGAGTTTCCAAGTTGTACTCCTCGCCCAAGGGTATATTAATTATGTGCATAATCGCACTTATCTTATTTAATTCCAAAATGCACATTTATGTTATAAGCTTTTATCATATAAATATATCATCTCGAGTAACTACGAAAGTTTACGATATCGAGTAACTATGAAAGTTTACGATCTCGAGTGACTACGAAAGTTTATGATCTCGAGTGACTACGAAAGTTTATGATCTCGAGTGACTACGAAAGTTTACGATCTGGAAAGCATTTAGAGACTGGTTCCACTAATACTGAGTTATAAAGAAACGACTAATCCTTATAAGGAATTATCGTTCCTACGAATACTCGTGCTAATCTAGCATTAAAGTTTACATTTAAATCCACAACAAAACCAGTACGGTCATTAACAAGTATAATAGCGTTGTTTCTAGCAATATATACAACCTATTATAATATCATATTTTAATCACGTTATTTATAAAATCTGTTCCCAAACGAAAACAACAGTTCACTCCAATTTAATTAACAATTAAAAGCAATTGATAATTAATAGAATATGGAATGATTAAGCAAGAGCGAACCGCCAATTGCCTTAGTCTAGACGAACGATTGAGCGACGACGGGTTTCTGGGTCCGGAATGGGAACGGAAATCGGATTACAGATTCCTATGACGACGACCCACAACGAGACCCCAGGTTAGACTCGACAATAAAAAGATACGAATCTAAGAAAGAACGAACGAAAACGAAAGAACGAAAATCCCGACCGAGACCGGATTGTCCAAGGCCACGATCGCGATTGCCAGAGCAATCCGCGGTCGCGGCAGGGATTCCGCGGTCGCGGCCATCGAGGACTTCGTCCGCGAGTGTCAAAGACAGCGGTCGTGGACGCGGCCGGCCTTGTCACTGCCGCGGTCGCGGCCATGAACTCCGGTGACCCAAAATGGAGAAAACTCACCGGCGACGACTCGGCGGGGCTCGAGACGAGGGGGCTTCCACTCCGGTCCACCTTGCACCTCCAAAGCACCACTCCTCGGCCACCACCACCTTCGGCGAGAGCTCCGGCGACTCCACAAGAATTCCGGCGACTAAGGAAGACGAGAGAGAGAGAGAGATATCAGATTTGGGTGCCCCTAAACCCTCCAAACTCGCTTCTATTTATAGCCAAGGAGGAGAGCAGCTCCTGCCCAGATCAACGGCGGCTCAGAAGATCGATGGCGACGAAGAACACGCGGCACGCATGCCGGTCTGCACATTCTGCACATTTTCGCGGTCGCGGAAAATTCTAATGCCCAGCTCCTCTGGGAGCTATTTTTCCACGGTGGCGGAATTGCTGCCGCGGTCGCGGAATTACCCTTTCTGCGTCTGTTTGCCCGGGAAAAGGTTTGGCGTGGGTTTAAACCCCGGAATAAATACATTTGTACCCGAACAAATATTCTAAGCCCCGAAAAATACATCGAATGTATTTTATATCACTCAGGGAATTACTACAGAGATCAAGCATGTTACAGAAATTCAGAATTTGCCAAACGCGTCTTGCTTTCCCAACGAGAGTTGGAAATTTACCCAAATACCCTTACTAAAAAATGAGGGATATTACATCACTACCCCCTTAAGAGAAGTTTTGACCCCAAAACTAGCATCTCTAAGCTAAAGGGACCGGTTCCACCATAATCTCCTTACCTGATCTTAGTATCCTTAATCATCTCATCCTTGTACTTGCTCCTAGGAAAATGATATGTTTCCTCAACCATACCACAATCTCGCATAGCCTACTTCCACGTACTATTCTTGTACTAACTCGTGACCATCCTTAAGGTCATAATTATCTTAGGATAATTGTCTCCTAAAATCATTGCACTAGTCTCGCTATACCTTAAGCATGAGATTATACATATTTCTCTTTCACTTTTCTCTAAACTTCTCCTAAAGTATATACCTTATCTTCCTTAAGTCGATATCCTTGAATAAATTTGGTTTCCGAAACCTGTATCATCAAAATCAAACTATTTCTTCGATCGCGATTCCACTTACTACACACTTCCTACATTCCTTACTCTTGCTAGAACAGATGTGATCATTCACAAGATTACCATTGTCTTGCTCAGAGTATCCATTATAATCTCCAGTATAACATCGCTATGTTGCCCTATTCCTTAAAAAGACCTTGATGTCCTCAAATAGAAGAATACAACATTTTTCTACTAACTTTCCTTCGATGATCAGATCCTCAAAGTACATACATAGAATTCCACTATACCTCAACTTAGTACCTCTCTTGTCATATAGACCTTACTCCTTACATACACGACTCATCTATTACATTGGTTACCTTACTCACATTTGGCCCTTGTGCCATATCTTTAACTCAAAATCTTCACTCCTGTGATCCCACACTTACTCACACCACAACCTATGTCCGATTACCTCAACATGATTTACTAATCCTCTCCATAGGATTATACTCTCGTCTTACCCAAACATGTCATACGATCACCTTAATAAACGTGGGTCACATTTTCCTCAAGTCCACTTGATATCATCTACATACTTACTTTAAAACTTCCATAACCAAAATCCCTTGAGATATTACTCATATTTCCTTAAGGTATCATCCTGATAAATGATTCATTACCAATCGTATCAGTCACTTCTATCAGAATCCTTTAATAGCTTTATACGACTAATGCTTGCTACCTTACTCCTTAGGCGCACATAGACAATTCTCTCCACTAAATCCTTTAATTCATCAACATAATCTATCCTTAAATTGTAATCTCTCCATTTAAGTGGCTTTTTCCTAACACAGTAACTTCACAACTTAATCTTCTCCAAAGAATTTCACCAAAAGCCTTATAACTGACATACTCGCATAAAATCCAATATCAAATCTTGCAACCTTACAAGTATCATAACTCCTTATTCCCTGAAAGTACTACTTACCAAATTCAATCATTTGGCCCATACGCCCATTTCCTGACTCAAATCCCAAAGGTTTGTTTATCTGTCTCAAATAACTTATTTCTAACTTAAGGTCCTTATATTCCTCACACAATCTACTATCCATATCAATGCCTACAGCATGACCTCATAATTGTAACGGCAACGAATTCAGTAATTTCTGAAACAAGGACACACTTCTTTTTTTATTCAAAACATTACATTACAACTACAGACAAAAAGTCGAACAGACAGATTACTAAACTATGGAGACTATCGACACAAGTCATCGCTCCCTATTTGTAACACCCCTAGGCCAAGCTACCCAGCCACCCAACGGTGTCGGTGCCGGTACTGGCGCCGCCTGTGAGCCCACAAGAGCCGCAGCTCTATCACCCCAACCCTTCCTTGGGAGCTCCTCCTAATTAATTAGGCAGCCATCTCCAAGAGGTTGTTCGCAAGGCTCGAACTTGAGACCTCCTGCTTGTTAAACAAGTGGCTTAACGCCCACTTGTTACCAATTACGCTGCAGCACAATTGGTAACAAGTGGGCATTAAGCCATTTGTTAAAGCAGGAGGTCTCGAGTTCGAGCCTTGCGGCTCTTGTGGGCTCACAGGCGGCGCTCCCAAGGAAGGGTTGGGGTGATAGAGCTGCGGCTCTTGTGGGCTCACAGGCGGCGCCAGTACCGGCACCGGCACCGTTGGGTGGCTGGGTGGCTTGGTGGCTGGGTAGCTTGGCCTGGGGGTGTTACAAAAAAATGCACTTTTTAATGGGTTCAGACGACCTGTTGACAACGACCAGCCAGATCACCCAGTACCCTGCAGGGCACTGCACCCAACCCATCCTTGGGAGCTCCTCCTAATTAATTAGGCAGCCATCTCCAAGAGGTTGTTCGTGAGTCTCGAACTCGAGACCTCACGCTTTAACAAGCGGCCTAACACCCACTTGTTACCAATTGTGCTGTAACACCCCCAAATCTTAACCCATTTGGAAAGGTATTACCGCCAGTGACCTCAGTTTTCCTCACCAAAGCCACCCAAGGCTTTACCGTTTAAATACAATCCATGAAACACTTATGATACAAAATCATCATAATATTCAATTTAAAGCATGAGTCCCGAAATTACATCACAATTCCGAATAGGACTAAATACAGAGTTAAACAAAATACAGCGGAAGTCTTTCTTAAAATATACAAAAAGGGGTTGTGATCGCCATGATCACCTACCCAAGGTTCTCAACCTGATTAAAACATCCAAAAACCACCATCGTCTTCATAGTCATTCTAGTCTCCTCATATCTGCGCTCTATCTGATGTGCCGAATCGAACGGATGACACCATCCAACCATGAAGAGAACAATTTTGGTTGGTTAGTCTAATGAAAGACCATGCTAGGGCACAAAGCAGAAGGTTCGAAGTAGTCGTATTAGGTTAGACTCGTCGTCCCTCGAATAACAGTCGAGTACGATAGTCAACCACCATACTGCTACTGGAATACAGCAAAAGGCATGCACGAGAGAAGATTCTGGAAGACCGAGTCTTCCCAGAAATCAACTCGAAAGAAGACTCCAACGAAATGAGTCTTATAGGAAGATATGACAAATTCTGGAACAACACAGAATTACAGTATCGCATTCGAGCGACTAAAAGTTAAGATGAGCTTTCCTAGCTGCACTAGCGCCTAGCTGCACTACTCGCCCAAGGTATATTAATTATGTGTGACAACGGTACTTATCTTATGATATTCTCAAACGCACAACACGTTATAAGCTTTTAGATATATGTTTCGTCATGAGGGACATATATCGAAGGGAATCCTTCCCAAGGTTTGCGACACAAGCTAACTGCACCACCTCTATACTCGTGTATCAGAGGTTGGGTCATGAACATCCATGTGGTATTAGGTGGGGTCTAGCCACCTCTCTACCAAATTATAAAGAAACGACTGGATCCCAACGAATCCAACGTTCCTAACTACTAGTGCTAACTAAACAGTTCAAGTACAACAATAGTCCACAAACATCAACATAACCGCCCTCAAGGCTATCAACATAAATATATATTCATAATAGCGTTGTTCTAACAGATATACAACCTATTATAATATCATATTTTAGTTCTCCAAAACAATTAACAAAACTGTTCGCAGACGAACACAGTATTCATTCCAAATTCATTACTCAATTAAACAACTGATAATTAATGGAAACATGGAATGATGAGTAAGAGCGAACCGCCACTTGCCTTAAATCCGCAAAAGCTTAACGAAGCTAGGTACGACGACAACTGGTTTCCGGGCTCAAAGCAGGGACAGATCTGACAACACAGATTCCTTCGGATCGACCCATAAAGAAACCCTAAGTTAGATTTGACAACAACGAGTACGAACCTAAAGAATAACGGAAGAAATTGAAAGGAACGAAGCCCGATCGAAAGCCACAGAAGCCAAGGCCGAAACAAGCCAAGAGCTTCTGGCGGCGGTCGCCGCATGCCTTACGGCGGGCGCAGCCTGTTCGTGGCGGCGGGCGCCGCTACAAACACCAGGAAAAATTACGAGAGGCACAAAACTCACCGACGACGATCGTTTTGCCTCTCCTTTGCCTTGCTTTGGATTCTAAGCTTTCAAGGGCCTCTAAAGCTTCACTTTGCAACTGGAATAACACCAAATGGAGCTCCGACGATTGATTGTGAATTATCCGGCGAAACTTGAATTTCCGGCGAGATGATTATGAGGGAGATTGAGCTTCGGATTTGTGCCCAATTCAACTCCCAAATCCTCCTTTAAATAGCCAAAACTCTAGGGGACAACCAAGGGCACCCGATTTGCCGACCATCACGGAGTCAAGCCGGCGAGGCAGGGCTAGGTCTGCATCTAGGCGGCGGTCGCTGCCCATTTTGGCCTGCGGCGGTCGCTGCGTTTTGGCCTGCGGCGGTCGCTGCTTTTTGGCGCCACTTGCCAACTTGCCGGGAAGAGGATGACGATGTCAGAGCCTGTCAGGCGGCGATCTCCGCCAAGCCCATTTTTGGTCCGTTTAAGCTTGGAACAACAAGGTCTTAATCCGGGATAAATAATAGTCGTACACGAACGAGTATTAAGTCCCAAAATACGTCGACTGTATATTATTTCACTTAGAAAAAATATTATAGAGATTAAGAACATTACAGAATGTCTTTCTGTCTCCGAAATTAAATCGACGTACACAATAGACGTTCAGGTAAATTCCAAAATACCCTAACATAAATACGGGGTATCACATCACCTCCCCCTTAAAAGAAGTTTTGACCCCGAAATTTGGGTCACAAATAACTCGGGAAAACGTCTGAGCATATCTGCTTCAGTTTCCCATGTTTCCCAAGTAACTTCTTCAGTCCCTGACTTGGACCACAGAATTCGTACCAACGGTACGATCTTGTTGCGCAATTGTTTTTCACGACGCTCGAGAATGCGCACATGCATCTCTTCGTAGGTACCATTTGCCTGAATCTCGATGTCCTCGTAGCTCAGCACATGAGACTCGTCTGGTACGTATTTCCTTAGCAAGGATACGTGGAACACATTATGCACTGGGTGTGTCGATGGCAGCAATGCCAAGCGGTACGCTAGAGATCCCACTTCATCAAGAATCTCTAATGGTCCCACGTAGCGAGGGTTAAGCTTCCCACGCTTACCAAATCTGAACACACCCTTGGATGGGGATACTTTGACAAATACTTTGTCACCAACCTCGAACTCGACAGTTCTACGCTTCCGATCCGCGTAAGACTTCTGTCAACTTTGGGCGGTCAACATTCTTTGTCTAATCAAAACAATGTCCGAAGCTGTTCTCTCGACCAATTCTGGTCCGAGCAGAATTTTGTCGGCATTCTCATCCCAACAAATCGAAGATCTGCATCTGCGACCATACAAAGCTTCGAATAGAGTCATCTTGATAGTAGCATGCCAGCTATTATTGTATGTGAACTCAATCAGACTCAGGTTGTCTTCCCAGCTAGTTGGACGATCGAGTACACATGCTCTTAGCATATCCTCCAGGGTCTGGATGGTCCTTTCAGACTGTCCATCTGTTTGAGGATGAAACGCAGTACTGAATCTCAATTCAGTTCTCATGGCCTTGTGAAGTTCTTGCCAAAATCTTGACATGAATCGGCCATCTCGATCCGATATAATGGTCTTGGGGATACCATGCAAACGGATAATCTCCTTGTGGTAAACTTCTGCTAACTTCTAGGTTTCCCATGTGGTCTTGATGGCTATGAAATGAGCACTCTTCGTAAGCCGGTCCACAATTACCCATATAGCATCTTTCTGACTTCGAGTCTTTGGTAGTCCATGGCGATGTCCTCCCATTTCCATTATGGTACGGAGAGAGGTAGCAACTCACCACCTGGTCTGCGGTGTTCGATTTTGACCTTCTGGCAAGTTAAGCATTTTGCCACGAAGTCTGCTACATCCCACTTCATGTTTGGCCACCAAAACTTCTTCTGAAGATCCTTGTACATCTTGCTAGAGCCAAGATGTACATAATAAGCTGAAGAATGAGCTTCTCTCATTACTAACTGGCAAAGACCTTCTGTGTCAGGCACACAGATCCGGTCTTGAAACCAGAGTGATCCATCATCCTGAATCACAAAACTGGGAGCCTTCCCGTCCATTACTTCACTGCTTAACTTCACTAAGATTATGTCATCGACTTGCCTTTATTTGATTTGATCTAGTAGCGTTGTAACACCCCCAAATCGTAACCCATTTGGAAAGGTATTATCGTCAGTGACCTCGGTTTCCACACCTAGGCTTTACCGGTTTAAATACAAATCATAAACAACGATTATGATGTAAATACCAAAATCTTTGGTTAAAACATATGTCTGGGGATTACATCCCAATCCCCATAGGACAAAACAGAGTAATCAGCGAAAGTCTTTGCAAAATATAAATACAAGGGTCTTGATCGTAATGATCACCCGCCAAGGATCGCAACCTGAAAAATCCATTAAAACACCGTTTGCTTTTGTAGTCGTTCTAGCCTTCGTTTCTCGGATTCTTATCTGATGTGCCGAATCGAACGGATGACACCAGCCAACCATGCACAGAACAATTGCGGTTGGTTAGTCTAATGAAAGACTATGCAAGGGTTACAAGCAGATGGTTCGAGTAGTCGTATTAGGTTAGACTCGTCGTTTCTCGAATAATAACCGATGACGATAGTCAACCTTCATACTTCTACTGGAATATATCAAAAGGTATGATCAAGAGAAGATTCTGGAAGACCAAGTCTTACAGCAATCGACCCAAAAGAAGACTCCAATGAATTGAGCCTTATCGGAAGCATGACAATGTTGGGGAACATAATAATCTCATACAAGCGTTCAAAAATGACTTGATGTTTCAGTTCACAACCAACCTCACCGCTTAACCCTAGCAGCACTACTCGTCTGAGGTTTATTAATCATGCGCTACGACGGCACTTATCTTATTTAATTCCAAAACGCGCATCACGTTATAGGCTTTTAAATATATGTTTCGCCATGAGGGACATATATTGAGTATATGTTTCGTCATGAGGGACATATAGGACATATGTTTCACCATGAGGGACATACTCCTAAAGGGAGGTATCCCAAGATTTGTAGCACCAGCTAAGTGCCACCATCTCTATACTTAGCGTATAGAGATCGGTCATGACCCACCGAATGATGTTAGGGGTTTTGCCGCCCTACACACCATTTAATATTATAAAGAAACGACTGGACGTTGAATAGTCCAACGTTCCTGACTACTCGTGCTAACTAAACAGTTCAACACAGTAATAATCATATCAAAGCCCTCCGGGCCATCATCATAATAATATAGATATGCATAATAGCGTTGTTCTAACAGATATACAACCTATTATAATATCATATTCTTTTCACATCCTTGCCCTCCCGGCAATTATCATAAAATATATATCTATAATAGCGTTGCTCTAACAGATATACAACCTATTATAATATCATATTTTAATCCATATCATTTATCAAAACTGTTTCCAACAAAACAGTAAATCATACCAAATTAATTAACAATCAAACCATTGATAATTAATGGAAGTATGGAATGATAAGCAAGAGCGAACCGCCACTTGCCTGGAGTAGATTCGGCGATGAATCTAGACGTGACGACTACTGAAGATATTCTTCCCGAGGATATGGCCTAGGCTTCAGATAGCTCTAGCAGGATAGGAGTCCACAAGCGATCCAGCGAATCACGTTCTAACTAACAAATTAATTAATTATCAATTAGTTTGCCTGGGCGAACTTAAGGAATTAAATTTAATAAATTTTTATGATTTTAAATCATAAAAATATTTATTAAATTTTCCTAAAGAAAAATATGGATGAAAGGGAGCCAAAATTATACCGCTCGGATAATTTCGGGTTAAATCTGGACTGGATGCCAAATGGGCTTCTCGGCCCACAACAACTAAAACAAGGGGATTGGGCCCATCTTCACTATTCCCCTTCTTCAACCCTTCGTTGCTTCTTCTTCCCCGCACACAACACCGCAGGGGAGCTCGGCTTCAACCATGGAGGCGGGAGTCTCGCCGGCCTTCTTGACGCCGGGGATGGAGCGGCGCTGGCGGGGAGGAGCAGCAACACGACACCACCGCAGCACTCGGCGGGGGAGACGAAGGCAAAACAATAGTCGGAGAGCTCTTCGTCGCCGGCAGCAACACGCACAGGCTAGCGGCTCGCCGGGAGAAGGAGAGGGAGATCGGCGCGACCAGGGGAGAAAGAAAGGTGGCTCGCGGGGCTCTCGGCTCGCACAGGGGGGGTCGAGCGGTACCGGATCTTGGGTCGCCGGCGGAAGGAACTTTGAGCAGAGGAACGGGGGATCGAGCAAGGGGAGCTGGGGAAGAAGATATGGGTGCCTCCCAAGCCTTCCCGTTCTGGCTCCATCTGTAGCCCAAGGAGAGGCAGCTTGTTGGACCAAAGAATTGACACATGCCCCGACAATTTTTACACGGGGGAGTATCGTGGCAGTGTTATGGGAAATGGTTTTGGTATGGGTTTTAAACCCCAGAAATTATATATTTGTATCCAAACAAATATTTTAAGTCCCGAAAATACATCGAATGTATTTTATACCACTCAATGAATTATTTCGGATATCATGGATGTTACGGAAAATCCGAACTCCACTAAAAGCGAAATAATTATTTAAACGAAGGTTGGAAAATTACCAAAATGCCCTTACAAAAAGTGAGGGGTATTACATCACCTCCCCCTTAAAAGAAGTTTCGACCCCGAAACTTAGGCCGAAAACAACTCGGGAAAGCATCTAAGCATATCCTCTTCAGTCTCCCAGGTAACTTCTTCTGTTCCTGACTTGGACCACAAAATCCGTACCAATGGCACCACTTTGTTGCGCAATTGCTTTACACGGCACTCGAGAATACGCACAAGTATCTCTTCATAGGTACCATTTGCTTGAATCTCGATGTCTTCATAACTTAGCACATGAGACTCATCTGGTACGTATTTCCTCAGCAGAGATACGTGGAACACATTATACACTGGATGTACCGATGGCGGCAATGCCAAGCGGTACGCTAGAGATCCCACTCTATCCAAGATTTCAAACGGTCCCACGTAGTGAGGGTTAAGCTTTCCACGCTTACCAAATCTGAATACACCTTTGGATGGCGACACTCTGACAAATACCTTGTCACCAACCTCAAAATCGACATTTCTACGCTTTGGATCGGCGTAAGACTTTTGTCGACTTTGAGCTGTCAACATCCTTTGTCTGATTATGGCAATATCTGAAGCAGTTCTCTGGACCAAATCTGGTCCGAGCAGAATCTTGTGGGCGTTCTCATCCCAACAAATCAGAGATCTGCATCTGCGACCATATAAAGCTTCGAATGGAGCCATCTTGATAGTAGCATGCCAGCTACTGTTATATGTGAACTCGATTGGACTCAGGCTGTCCTCTCAGCTAGTCGGACGATCGAGTACACATGCTCTTAACATATCCTCCAGGGTCTGGATAGTCCTCTCAGACTGTCCATCCGTTTGAGGATGAAACGCAGTGCTGAATCTCAATTCAATTCCCATGGCCTTGTGGAGTTCCTTCCAGAACCTCGACATGAATCGGCAATCACGATCTGATACAATGATCTTCGGAGTACCATATAAACGGATAACCTCGTGTAAAAACACTTCTGATAACTTCTGGGTTCCCCACGTTGACTTAATAGCCATGAAGTGAGCACTCTTCATGAGCCTGTCAATGATAACCCAAATAGCATCTTTCTGACTCTTAGTCTTGGGTAATCCTGTGACGAAATCCATTGCGATATCTTCCCATTTCCATTCCGGAACTGGAAGAGGTAGTAATTCACCACCTGGTCTGCGGTGCTCTATCTTGACCTTCTGACAAGTCAAGCATTTCGCCACAAATTCTGCCACATCCCACTTCAAGTTGGGCCACCAGAACTTCATTCTGAGGTCCTTGTACATTTTACTAGAGCCTGGATGTACAGAGTAGGCCGACGAATGGGCTTCTCTCATCACCAATGGACGAAGACCCTTATCGTCAGGCACACAAATTCGGTTTTGAAACCAAAGTGATCCATCCTCCTGGATTACAAAACCGAGGGCCTTTCCATTCATCACTTCATCACACAGCTTCACCAAGATCACGTCATCAACCTGTTTCTCTCTGATCTGATCAAGAAGTGTAGCTTGGATTTCAAGCATACTCAGGTATCCTCGACTTTGATCGTACAAGATTTCAATCTCGCATGACTCTTGGTTCAGCTTGGTTTGAGCAACGAGTAAAGCCACTATGGTCTCATGCAACGTCTTCCGGCTCAATGCATCGGCTACTACATTAGCCTTGCCCGGATGATACAGTAACTCGATATCATAGTCCTTGAGTAGCTCTAACCAACGATGTTGTCTCATGTTCAACTCCTTCTGAGTGAATACATATTTGAGACTCTTGTGGTCGGTGAAGACTTGGCATCTCACACCATAGAGATAATGTCTCCAAATCTTCAGGGCAAACACTACCGCCGCTAACTCCAGATCATACGTCGGATAGTTTTCTTCATAGGTTTTCATCTGCCTTGACGCGTAAGCAATAACCTTGCCTCTTTGCATCAACACGCATCCTAAACCACTTTTCGAAGCATCACTATAGACCGCATATCCATCAGTTCCGTCTGGTAGCGTTAGCACTGGTGCGGAGGTCAGACATTGCTTCAATTTCTGAAAACTGGCCTCGTACTTGTCATTCCAGACAAACTTCTTGTGGACCTTGTGAAGCAGACCGGTCATAGGTAGAGCGATCTTAGAAAATCGCTCTACAAACCGTCTATAATATCCGGCAAGTCCAAGGAATCTGCACACCTCCTTCACATTCTGAGGCCGCTTCCAGTTAGCTACTGCTTCAATCTGTTGGGGATCAACCATTACCCCCTTCTCATTGATCACATGGCCTAAGAAAGCCACTTCCTTGATCCAAAAATCGCACTTAGACAATTTAGCGTACAACTCATTTTGTCTAAGGATTGACAACACAATCCGAAGGTGTTCCTCATGAACTGCCTCATTCGGAGAATAAATCAAAATGTCATCGATGAAAACCACCACGAACTTATCCAAGTACTGGTGAAAACATCGATTCATTAAGTCCATAAAGACCGCTGGAGCGTTGGTAAGTCCGAATGGCATGACTACGAACTCGTAGTGACCATACCTCGTCCGGAATGCAGTCCTCAGAATATCTTCCTCACGAATTCTGAGCTGATCATAACCAGATCTCAGATCGATCTTGGAAAAGACTTTAGCTCCCTGCAACTGATCCAACAGATCATCAATCCTTGGCAAAGGATATTTGTTCTTGATCGTGACTTTATTCAACTCACGATAGTCGATACAAAGTCGAAACGATCCATCCTTCTTCTTGACAAACAAGACCGGAGCACCCCAAGGCGATGCACTCGGTCTTATATAACCTTTGTCGAGAAGATCCTCTAGTTGCTTCTTCAACTCTTGCATCTCAACAGGAGCCATCCGGTACGGTGCCTTCGAGATCGGCGCAGTACCCGATTCAAGATCAATAGAAAATTCCACGACACGATGCGGGGGTAATCTAGGAATCTCTTCCGGAAAAACATCAGGAAATTCACGAATCACAGGAATATCAAGAATTGTTGGTTCATCTTTCATGGGCGAATCCAGTTAGCAAAGGTACCCGACACAACCCTATCGAAGTAGCTTAAACGCAGCCATCACATTGATAAGCCTGCCGTTATCAACGTCATTCTGACCCTTAAATTTGCACACGCTCTGTTCCCCAGATGATACCGTCACAGTTCTTGCACTAAAGTCGATTACCGCCCCATGACGTGTCAGCCAATCCATACCGAGAATAATGTCATATGGAGCCATGGCAATACAGATCAAATCTGCCTAGAATTTCTTACCCTGAATGGTAATCGGAAATTCAGACAGACACTTAGTCCCCACTAAGCGTTCACTATTAGGAAGATTCACAACGAAAGGCTCACAAACCTCGTTGCAGACTAATCCGAACTTACTAACACAACTCTCTGAAATAAAGGAATGGGTAGCACCTGAATCAAACAGTATACACACTGAAGTAGAATGAAGGTATAAAGTACCTTGAGCAATTGGAGCGTTAGGTCCATCAGCCTCATGCATCTCGTACAGGCGTTGACCCTGACCTCCAAAAGTAGCTGGGGCTTTCCCCTTGTTCTGGGCAGTTGTCTGCACCGAAGGACTAGGAGCCGCTGTCGATTTGAACCTGGGTCGGTTACTCTGATTAACAGACCCCTGGTATGACTCTGCTCCTTTCTGCTTTCCCTGTCAACAGAACTTCTACAAATGCCCTTCATTCCCACAACCAAAGCATGTATTTCTTTCCTTAGGACACACAGTACTCTTGTGCCCAGCAGCACCACAATTATAACATTGAATCAGACTCTTGCCCTGACCTGATTGCTGTGTCGACTCTCCTTGAGTCCCACCCGTTTTTGCCTTGCTAGATTTATCAAAGTTAGACGGTGGCGCAAGACGTTTGAATCCACTCGCCTGAGGTTGATTTTGCGTCGACCTCTGGCGATTCTTTCTCTTGGTCGACTCATCCAGAGTCACCTCCAACTTGTAAGCCGCATCCACATATTTCTCTAAGGTAGAGCAGTTGTGGCTCAACATCATTGGCTTAATCTCTGGGCTCATCCACTCGTGGAAATGCCAGATCTTCTGTTCTTCACTGGATACCTCCGGTCCAGCGTACCACAACAAGTGATTGAACTTGGTTGCCAGCTCAGTCACCTTCAACCCATCAGTCTTAGGGTAGAGAAATTCTTTGCGTTTTTCTTCCCTCATAGCCCGAGAGAAGAATCGGTCAGTCATATTGGCCTTAAACATTGCCTAATTCAAATCAGGGCTATCAGCAAGACCAGTGTTTTCCCACCACTCACTAGCATCTCCCTTCAGTTGAAGAGAAGCTATGTGCACATTCTCAGTCTCAGTGCACTCTACACTGCGAAACAACCGCTCCATATGGGAAAACCAATGAGTTACTTCAACTGGTTCACCCTTCCCATCAAAATTGTCAGGCCTCATAGAATTTATGGCCTTCAGTGCTCGACCATAATCATTCTTGTTCCTGACCACGTTCTCCTGATGCAGAGGTACATAGGTTTCATGTTCTTCAACTCCCGGGGTTGTTGAGGATACCGGCACACCTTGTGCGTGAGGCACATTCTGGTGAAGCATATCAGTCATTGCCTGCATAACAATTCCTCGAATTGCTTCAACTACAGTAGTATCAAATACCATTGGAGCGTTGGCCTGAGCTGGGTCGTTGCCTCCGGGATTAACATTGGACGCAGACTCATGCACATCCTCTGGATTTCCAACATTTCTCTCGTTAGGTATGGGGTTGTTGCTTGGCCCAGCACCAGAACGAGCATTGATTCTTGTGTTCACCATCCGTTTACCGATCAAATTCCAAGGATTTCATACATTAATATCTTCCAATATACTTAATGTAATCAAATCAACTTAGAATATATCAAACTTGGTAATTTCATTGATGAACTTAAAACCGAGTTACTAGGTTCTACAACCTCAAATCATGACATGGGAACTGGAAAATCAAGCCTAACTGGAAATGGCGAAACCACCTCGGCTTTTTCCCGAGTCCCTCTAAAGAGAACAGAATGCACCCATATCTACGGGCGATGAGAAGAGAGTTCGTCTTTCTTGATATAGAAGTTTGCTTCCATATCAGACTAAAGAAGAAGGCACGACTATAAACGGTAATTAACAATTTCTTTTTGAAAATTCAGAGCCCTTGAAAACATTTTCAAAAACGAGTAAATGGTTCATGAAATCCCAAATTCGCTTTAAAACTTTTGGCTCTGATACCAGATCTATAACACCCCCAAATCGTAACCCATTTGGAAAGGTATTATCGCTAGTGACCTCGGTTTCCACACCGAAGCCACCCCAGGCTTTACCGGTTTAAATACAAATCATAAACAACGATTATGATGTAAATACCAAAATCTTTGGTTAAAACATATGTCTGGGGATTACATCTCAATCCCCATAGGACAAAACAGAGTAATCAACGAAAGTCTTTGCAAAATATAAATACAAGGGTCTTGATCGTAATGACCACCCACCAAGGATCACAACCTCATAAATCCATTAAAACACCGTTTGCTTTTATAGTCGTTCTAGCCTTCGTTTCTCGGATTCTTATCTGATATGCCGAATCGAACAGATGACACCAGCCAACCATGCCGAGAACAATTGTGGTTGGTTAGTCTAATGAAGGACTATGCAAGGGTTACAAGCAGATGGTTCGAGTAGTCGTATTAGGTTAGACTCATCGTTTCTCGAATAATAACCGATGACGATAGTCAACCTTCATACTTCTACTAGAATATATCAAAAGGTATGATCAAGAGAAGATTCTGGAAGACCAAGTCTTACAGCAATCGACCCAAAAGAAGACTCCAATGAATTGAGTCTTATCGGAAGCATGACAATGTTGGAGAACATAATAATCTCATACAAGCGTTCAAAAATGACTTGATGTTTCGGTTCACAACCAACCTTACCGCTTAACGCGAATCCAGATTGGAAAGAGAACGGTACTCTGATCAATGTCAAGACGAGCTTTACTAGCTGCACTATTCCCTAGCTGCACTACTCGTCTGAGATTTATTAATCATGTACTACGACGGCACTTATCTTATTTAATTCCAAAACGCGCATCACGTTATAGGCTTTTAAATATATGTTTCGCCATGAGGGACATATATTGAGTATATGTTTCGCCATGAGGGACATATAGGACATATGTTTCGCCATGAGGGACATACTCCTAAAGGGACGTATCCCAAGATTTGTAGCACCAGCTAAGTGCCACCATCTCTATACTTAGCGTATAGAGATCGGTCATGACCCACCGAATGATGTTAGGGGTTTTGCCGCCCTACACACCATTTAATATTATAAAGAAACGACTGGACGTTGAATAGTCCAACGTTCCTGACTACTCGTGCTAACTAAACAGTTCAACACAGTAATAATCATATCAAAGCCCTCCGGGCCATCATCATAATAATATAGATATTCATAATAGCGTTGTTCTAACAGATATACAACCTATTATAATATCATATTCTTTTCACATCCTTGCCCTCCCGGCAATTATCATAAAATATATATCTATAATAGCGTTGCTCTAACAGATATACAACCTATTATAATATCATATTTTAATCCATATCATTTATCAAAACTGTTCCCAACAAAACAGTAAATCATTCCAAATTAATTAACAATCAAACCATTGATAATTAATGGAAGTATGGAATGATAAGCAAGAGCGAACCGCCACTTGCCTGGAGTAGATTCGGCGATGAATCTAGACGAGATGACTACTGAAGATATTCTTCCCGAGGATATGGCCTAGGCTTCAGATAGCTCTAGCAGGATAGGAGTCCACACGCGATCCAGCGAATCACGTTCTAACTAACAAATTAATTAATTATCAATTAGTTTGCCTGGGCGAACTTAAGGAATTAAATTTAATAAATTTTTATGATTTTAAATCATAAAAATATTTATTAAATTTTCCTAAAGAAAAATATGGATGAAAGGGAGCCGAAATTATACCGCTCGGATAATTTCGGGTTAAATCTGGACTGGATGCCAAATGGGCTTCTCGGCCCACAACAACTAAAACAAGGGGATTGGGCCCACCTTCACTATTCCCCTTCTTCAACCCTTCATTGCTTCTTCTTCCCCGCACACAACACCGCAGGGGAGCTCGGCTTCAACCATGGAGGCGGGA
This sequence comes from Rheum nobile, assembly GCA_027886185.1. Taxonomy (NCBI): domain Eukaryota; kingdom Viridiplantae; phylum Streptophyta; class Magnoliopsida; order Caryophyllales; family Polygonaceae; genus Rheum; species Rheum nobile. Next base: position 5,341,352 of record WOAB01000135.1, read on the forward strand.
GTCTCGCCGGCCTTCTTGACGCCGGGGATGGAGCGGCGCTGGCGGGGAGGAGCAGCAACACGACACCACCGCAACACTCGGCGGGGGAGACGAAGGCGAAATAGGAGTCGGAGAGCTCTTCGTCGCCGGCAGCAACACGCACAGGCTAGCGGCTCGCCGGGAGAAGGAGAGGGAGATCGGCGCGACCAGGGGAGAAAGAAAGGTGGCTCGCGGGGCTCTCGGCTCGCACAGGGGGGGTCGAGCGGTACCGGATCTTGGGTCACCGGCAGAAGGAACTCTGAGCAGAGGAACGGGGGATCGAGCAAGGGGAGTTGGGGAAGAAGATATGGGTGCCTCCCAAGCCTTCCCGTTCTGGCTCCATCTGTAGCCCAAGGAGAGGCAGCTTGTTGGACCAAAGAATTGACACATGCCCCGACAATTTTTACACGGGGGAGTATCGTGGCAGTGTTATGGGAAATGGTTTTGGTATGGGTTTTAAACCCCGAAAATTATATATTTGTATCCAAACAAATATTTAAAGTCCCGAAAATACATCGAATGTATTTTATACCACTCAATGAATTATTTCGGATATCATGGATGTTACGGAAAATCCGAACTCCACTGAAAGCGAAATAATTATTTAAACGAAGGTTGGAAAATTACCAAAATGCCCTTACAAAAAGTGATGGGTATTACATCACCTCCCCCTTAAAAGAAGTTTCGACCCCGAAACTTAGGCCGAAAACAACTCGGGAAAGCGTCTAAGCATATCCTCTTCAGTCTCCCAGGTAACTTCTTCTGTTTCTGACTTGGACCACAAAATCCGTACCAATGGTACCACTTTGTTGTGCAATTGCTTTACACGGCGCTCGAGAATACGCACAGGTATCTCTTCATAGGTACCATTTGCTTGAATCTCGATGTCTTCATAACTTAGCACATGAGACTCATCTGGTACGTATTTCCTCAGCAGAGATTCGTGGAACACATTATACACTGGATGTGCCGATGGCGGCAATACCAAGCGGTACGCTAGAGATCCCACTCTATCCAAGATTTCAAACGGTCCCACGTAGTGAGGGTTAAGCTTTCCACGCTTACCAAATCTGAATACACCTTTGGATGGCGACACTCTGACAAATACCTTGTCACCAACCTCAAACTCGACATTTCTACGCTTTGGATCGGCGTAAGACTTTTGTCGACTTTGAGCTGTCAATATCCTTTGTTTGATTATGGCAATATCTGAAGCAGTTCTCTAGACCAAATCTGGTCCGAGCAGAATCTTGTGGGCGTTCTCATCCCAACAAATCGGAGATCTGCATCTGCGACCATATAAAGCTTCGAATGGAGTCATCTTGATAGTAGCATGCCAGCTACTGTTATATGTGAACTCGATTGGACTCAGGCTGTCCTCCCAGCTAGTCGGACGATCGGGTACACATGCTCTTAACATATCCTCCAGGGTCTGGATAGTCCTCTCGGACTGTCCATCCGTTTGAGGATGAAACGCAGTGCTGAATCTCAATTCAATTCCCATGGCCTTGTGGAGTTCCTTCCAGAACCTCGACATGAATCGGCAATCACGATCTGATACAATGGTCTTCAGAGTACCATATAAACGGATAACCTCGTGTAAAAACACTTCTGATAACTTCTGGGTTCCCCACGTTGACTTAATAGCCATGAAGTGAGCACTCTTCGTGAGCCTGTCAATGATAACCCAAATAGCATATTTCTGACTCTTAGTCTTGGGTAATCCTGTGACGAAATCCATTGCGATATCTTCCCATTTCCATTCTGGAACTGGAAGAGGTAGTAATTCACCACCTGGTCTGCGGTGCTCTATCTTGACCTTCTGACAAGTCAAGCATTTCGCCACAAATTCTGCCACATCCCACTTCAAGTTGGGCCACCAGAACTTCATTCTGAGGTCCTTGTACATTTTACTAGAGCCTGGATGTACAGAGTAGGCTGACGAATGGGCTTCTCTCATCACCAATGGACGAAGACCCTCATCGTCAGGCACACAAATTCGGTTTTGAAACCAAAGTGATCCATCCTCCTGGATTACAAAACTGAGGGCCTTTCCATTCATCACTTCATCACACAGCTTCACCAAGATCACGTCATCAACCTGTTTCTCTCTGATCTGATCAAGAAGTGTAGCTTGGATTTCAAGCATACTCAGGTATCCTTGACTTTCATTGTACAAGATTTCAATCTTGCATGACTCTTGGTTCAGCTTGGTTTGAGCAACGAGTAAAGCCACTATGGTCTCATGTAACGTCTTCCGGCTCAATGCATCGGCTACGACATTAGCCTTGCCCGGATGATACCGTAACTCGATATCATAGTCCTTGAGTAGCTCTAACCAACGACGTTGTCTCATGTTCAACTCCTTCTGAGTGAATACATATTTGAGACTCTTGTGGTCGGTGAAGACTTGGCATCTCACACCATAGAGATAATGTCTCCAAATCTTCAGGGCAAACACTACCGCCGCTAACTCCAGATCATGCATCGGATAGTTTTCTTCATAGGTTTTCATCTGCCTTGACGCGTAAGCAATAACCTTGCCTCTTTGCATCAACACGCATCCTAAACCACTTTTCGAAGCATCACTATAGACCGCATATCCATCAGTTCCGTTTGGTAGCGTTAGCACTGGTGCGGAGGTCAGACATTGCTTCAATTTCTAAAAACTGGCCTCGCACTTGTCATTCCAGACAAACTTCTTGTGGACCTTGTGAAGCAGACCTGTCATAGGTAGAGCGATCTTAGAAAATCGCTCTACAAACCGTCTATAATATCCGGCAAGTCCAAGGAAACTGCACACCTCCTTTACATTCTGAGGCCGCTTCCAGTTAGCTACTGCTTCAATCTGTTGGGGATCAACCATTACCCCCTTCTCATTGATCACATGGCCTAAGAAAGCCACATCCTTGATCCAAAAATCGCACTTAGACAATTTAGCGTACAACTCATTTTGTCTAAGGATTGACAACACAATCCGAAGGTGTTCCTCATGAACTGCCTCATTCGGAGAATAAATCAAAATGTCATCGATGAAAACCACCACGAACATATCCAAGTACTGGTGAAAACATCGATTCATTAAGTCCATAAAGACCGCTGGAGCATTGGTAAGTCCGAATGGCATGACTACGAACTCGTAGTGACCATACCTCGTCCGGAATGCAGTCCTCGGAATATCTTCCTCACGAATTCTGAGCTGATCATAACCAGATCTCAGATCGATCTTGGAAAAGACTTTAGCTCCCTGCAACTGATCCAACAGATCATCAATCCTTGGCAAAGGATATTTGTTCTTGATCGTGACTTTATTCAACTCACGATAGTCGATACAAAGTCGAAACGATCCATCCTTCTTCTTGACAAACAAGACCGGAGCACCCCAAGGCGATGCACTCGGTCTTATATAACCTTTGTCGAGAAGAACCTCTAGTTGCTTCTTCAACTCTTGCATCTCAACAGGAGCCATCCGGTACGGTGCCTTCGAGATCGGCGCAGTACCCGATTCAAGATCAATAGAAAATTCCACGACACGATGCGGGGGTAATCTAGGAATCTCTTCCGGAAAAACATCAGGAAATTCATGAATCACGGGAATATCAAGAATTGTTGGTTCATCTTTCATGGGCGAATCCAGTTGGCAAAGGTACCCGACACAACCCTGTCGAAGTAGCTTAAACGCAGCCATCGCATTGATAAGCCTGCCGTTATCAGCGTCATTCTGACCCTTAAATTTGCACACGCTCTGTTCCCCAGATGATACCGTCACAGTTCTTGCACTAAAGTCGATTACCGCCCCATGACGTGTCAGCCAATCCATACCGAGAATAATGTCGTATGGAGCCATGGCAATACAGATCAAATCTGCCTCGAATTTCTTACCCTGAATGATAATCGGAAATTCAGACATACACTTAGTCCCCACTAAGCGTTCACTATTAGGAAGATTCACAACGAAAGGCTCACAAACCTCGTTGCAGACTAATCCTAACTTACTAACACGACTCTCTGAAATAAAGGAATGGGTAGCACCTCAATCAAACAGTATGCACACTGAAGTAGAATGAAGGTATAAAGTACCTTGAGCAATTGGAGCGTTAGGTCCATCAGCCTCATGCATCTCGTACAGGCGTTGACCCTGACCTCCAAAAGTAGCTGGGGCTTTCCCCTTGTTCTGGGCAGTTGTCTGCACCGAAGGACTAGGAGCTGCTGTCGGTTTGAACCTGGGTCGGTTACTCTGATTAACAGACCCCTGCTGTGACTCCGCTCCTTTCTGCTTTCCCTGTCAACAGAACTTCTACAAATGCCCTTCATTCCCACAACCAAAGCATGTATTTCTTTCCTTAGGACACACAGTACTCTTGTGCCCAGCAGCACCACAATTATAACATTGAATCAGACTCTTGCCCTGACCTGATTGCTGTGTCGACTCTCCTTGAGTCCCACCCGTTTTTGCCTTGCTAGATTTATCAAAGTTAGACGGTAGCGCAGGACGTTTGAATCCACTCGCCTGAGGTTGATTTTGCGTCGACCTCTGGCGATTCTTTCTCTTGGTCGACTCATCCAGAGTCACCTCCAACTTGTAAGCCGCATCCACATATTGCTCTAAGGTAGAGAAGTTGTGGCTCAACATCATTGGCTTAATCTCTGGGCTCATCCACTCGTGGAAATGCCAGATCTTCTGTTCTTCACTGGATACCTCCGGTCCAGCGTACCACAACAAGTGATTGAACTTGGTTGCCAGCTCAGTCACCTTCAACCCATCAGTCTTAGGGTAGAGAAATTCTTTGCGTTTTTCTTCCCTCATAGCCCGAGAGAAGAATCGGTCAGTCATATTGGCCTTAAACATTGCCTAATTCAAATCACGGCTATCAGCAAGACCAGTGTTTTCCCACCACTCACTAGCATCTCCCTTCAGTTGAAGAGAAGCTATGTGCACATTCTCAGTCTCAGTGCACTCCACACTGCGAAACAACCGCTCCATATGGGAAAACCAATGAGTTACTTCAACTGGTTCACCCTTCCCATCAAAATTGTCAGGCCTCATAGAATTTATGGCCTTCAGTGCTCGGCCATAATCATTCTTGTTCCTGACCACGTTCTCCTGATGCAGAGGTACATGGGTTTCATGTTCTTCAACTCCCGGAGTTGCTGAGGATACCGGCACACCTTGTGCGTGAGGCACATTCTGGTGAAGCATATCAGTCATTGCCTGCATAACAATTCCTCGAATTGCTTCAACGGCAGTAGTATAAAATACCATTGGAGCGTTGGCCTGAGCTGGGTCGTTGCCTCCGGGATTAACATTGGACGCAAACTCATTCACGTCCTCTGGATTTCCAACATTTCTCTCGTTAGGTATGGGGTTGTTGCTCGGCCCAGCACCAGAACGAGCATTGATTCTTGTGTTCACCATCCGTTTACCGATCAAATTCCAAGGATTTCATACATTAATATCTTCCAATATACTTAATGTAATCAAATCAACTTAGAATATATCAAACTTGGTAATTTCATTGATGAACTTCAAACCGAGTTACTAGGTTCTACAACCTCAAATCATGACATGGGAACTGGAAAATCAAGCCTAATTGGAGATGGCGAAACCACCTCGGCTTTTTCCCGAGTCCCTCTAAAGAGAACAAAATGCACCCATATCTATGGGCGACGAGAAGAGAGTTCGTCTTTCTTGATATAGAAGTTTGCTTCCATATCAGACTAAAGAAGAAGGCACGACTATAAACGGTAATTAACAATTTCTTTTTGAAAATTCAGAGCCCTTGAAAACATTTTCAAAAACGAGTAAATGGTTCATGAAATCCCAAATTCGCTTTAAAACTTTTGGCTCTGATACCAGATCTATAACACCCCCAAATCGTAACCCATTTGGAAATGTATTATCGCCAGTGACCTCGGTTTCCACACCGAAGCCACCCCAGGCTTTACCAGTTTAAATACAAATCATAAACAACGATTATGATGTAAATACCAAAATCTTTGGTTAAAACATATGTCTGGGGATTACATCTCAATCCCCATAGGACAAAACAGAGTAATCAGCGAAAGTCTTTGCAAAATATAAATACAAGGGTCTTGATCGTAATGACCACCCGCCAAGGATCACAACCTGATAAATCCATTAAAACACCGTTTGCTTTTATAGTCGTTCTAGCCTTCGTTTCTCGGATTCTTATCTGATATGCCGAATCGAACGGAGGACACCAGCCAACCATGCCGAGAACAATTGTGGTTGGTTAGTCTAATGAAAGACTATGCAAGGGTTACAAGCAGATGGTTCGAGTAGTCGTATTAGGTTAGACTCATCGTTTCTCGAATAATAACCGATGACGATAGTCAACCTTCATACTTCTACTGGAATATATCAAAAGGTATGATCAAGAGAAGATTCTGGAAGACCAAGTCTTATAGCAATCGACCCAAAAGAAGACTCCAATGAATTGAGTCTTATCGGAAGCATGACAATATTGGAGAACATAATAATCTCATACAAGCGTTCAAAAATGACTTGATGTTTCGGTTCACAACCAACCTCACCGCTTAACGCGAATCCAGATTGGAAAGAGAACGGTACTCTGATCAATGTCAAGACGAGCTTTACTAGCTGCACTATTCCCTAGCTGCACTACTCGTCTGAGATTTATTAATCATGTACTATGACGGCACTTATCTTATTTAATTCCAAAATGCGCATCACGTTATAGGCTTTTAAATATATGTTTCGCCATGAGGGACATATATTGAGTATATGTTTCGCCATGAGGGACATATAGGACATATGTTTCGCCATGAAGGACATACTCCTAAAGGGACGTATCCCAAGATTTATAGCACCAGCTAAGTGCCACCATCTCTATACTTAGCGTATAGAGATCGGTCATGACCCACCGAATGATGTTAGGGGTTTTGCCGCCCTACACACCATTTAATATTATAAAGAAACGACTGGACGTCGAATAGTCCAACGTTCCTGACTACTCGTGCTAACTAAACAGTTCAACACAGTAATAATCATATCAAAGCCCTCCGGGCCATCATCATAATAATATAGATATTCATAATAGCGTTGTTCTAACAAATATACAACCTATTATAATATCATATTCTTTTCACATCCTTGCCTCCCGGCAATTATCATAAAATATATATCTATAATAGCGTTGCTCTAACAAATATACAACCTTTTATAATATCATATTTTAATCCATATCATTTATAAAAACTGTTCCCAACAAAACAGTAAATCATTCCAAATTAATTGACAATCAAACCATTGATAATTAATGGAAGTATGGAATGATAAGCAAGAGCGAACCGCCATTTGCCTAGAGTAGATTCAGCGATGAATCTAGACGAGACGACTATTGAAGATATCCTTCCCGAGGATATGGCCTAGGCTTCAGATAGCTCTAGCAGGATAGGAGTCCACACGAGATCCAGCGAATCACGTTCTAACTAACAAATTAATTAATTATCAATTAATTTGCCTGGACGAACTTAAGGAATTAAATTTAATAAATTTTTATGATTTTAAATCATAAAAATATTTATTAAATTTTCCTAAAGAAAAATATGGATGAAAGGGAGCCGAAATTATACCGCTCGGATAATTTCGGGTTAAATCTGGACTGGATGCCAAATGGGCTTCTCGGCCCACAACAACTAAAATAAGGGGATTGGGCCCACCTTCACTATTCCCCTTCTTCAACCCTTCGTTGCTTCTTCTTCCCCGCACACAACACCGCAGGGGAGCTCGGCTTCAACCATGGAGGTGAGAATCTCGCCGGCCTTCTTGACGCCGGGGATGGAGCGGCGCTGGCGGGGAGGAGCAGCAACACGACACCACCGCAGCACTCGGCGGGGGAGACGAAGGCGAAACAGGGGTCGGAGAGCTCTTCGTCGCCGGCAGCAACACGCACAGGCTAGCGGCTCGTCGGGAGAAGGAGAGGGAAATCGGCGCGACCAGGGGAGAAAGAAAGGTGGATCGCGGGGCTCTCGGCTCGCACAGGGGAGGTCGAGCGGTACTGGATCTTGGGTCGCCGGCGGAAGGAACTCTGAGCAGAGGAACAGGGGATCGAGCAAGGGGAGCTGGGGAAGAAGATATGGGTGCCTCCCAAGTTTTACACGGGGGAGTATCGTGGCAATGTTATGGGAAATGGTTTTGGTATGGGTTTTAAACCCCAAAAATTATATATTTGTATCCAAACAAATATTTTAAGTCCCGAAAATACATCGAATGTATTTTATACCACTGAAGGAATTATTTCGGATATCATGGATGTAACAGAAAATCCGAACTCCACTGAAAGGGAAATAATTATTTAAATGAAGGTTGGAAAATTACCAAAATACCCTTACAAAAAGTGAGGGGTATTACAAGCGTAGCCTGAATTTCCAGCATAGTCAGGTACCCTCTACGTTGATCATACAAGACTTCAGCTTCGCATGACATTTGATTTAGGTTAGCCTGAGCAGTAAGTAGAGCAACTACTGTCTCGTGCGTTGTCTTTAGGCTTAGTGCATTGGCTACCACGTTAGCCTTGCCCGGATGATACAGCAACTCGATGCCGTAGTCCTTAAGCAACTCTAGCCAGCGGCGTTGTCTCATATTCAACTCATTTTGAGTAAATATATATTTGAGACTCTTGTGATCCGTGAAGACTTGGCATTTCACCCCATAGAGATAATGCCTCCAAATCTTCAGTGCAAAAACTACCGCTACTAACTCAAGATCGTGTGTCGGATAGTTTTCTTCATAAGTCTTGAGTTGTCTGGATGCGTAAGAAATCACCTTGCCTCTTTGCATCAATACACAACCCAAACCACTTTTTGAAGCATCACTATAGACCACATAATCGTCGTTCCCTTCTGGAAGTGTTAACACTGGTGCCGAGGTCAGACGTCGTTTCAATTCCTGAAAACTAGCCTCGCACTTGTCATTCCAGACAAATTTCTTGTGGACTTTGCAGAGCAGACCGGTCATAGGTAGAGCGATCTTCGAAAACCCCTCTACGAACCGTCTATAATATCCGGCAAGTCGAAGAAAATTGCGCACCTCCTTCACGTTCTGAGGCTGCTTCCAATTAGCCACAGCTTCAATTTTCTGGGGATCAACCATAACCCCATTCTCATTGATCACATGGCCTAGAAATCCACTTCTCTCATCCAGAAGTCACACTTAGACAATTTAGCATACAACTCATTTTGTCTAAGGACTGATAAGGCAATCCGCAGATGTTCCTCGTGAACCTCTTCATTCGGAGAATAGATCAGAATGTCATCGATGAAGACCACCATGAACTTATCCAAGTACTGGTGAAAACATCGATTCATCAGATCCATGAAGACTGCTGGAGCATTCGTAAGTCCAAAAGGCATTACTACGAACTCGTAGTGATCGTATCTGGTCCGGAACGCGGTTCTAGGAATGTCTTCCTTACGAATTCTCAGCTGATGATAACCCGATCTCAGGTCGATCTTGGAGAAAACTTTTGCTCCTTGTAATTGATCCAACAGATCATCAATCCTTGGCAAAGGATATTTATTCTTGATCGTGACTTTATTCAACTCGTGATAGTCGATACAAAGTCGAAACGATCCATCTTTCTTCTTGACAAATAAAACCGGAGCACCCCAAGGCGATGCGCTCGGCCTTACATAACCCTTGTCGAGAAGGTCCTCGAGTTGCTTCTTTAACTTTTTCATCTCTGCAGGAGCCATTCGGTACGGTGATTTAGAAATCGGCAATGTACCAGGCTCAAGATCAATAGAAAATTCCACACCACGATTTGGGGGTAATCCAGGAATTTCTTTCGGAAAGACATCCAAAAAATCCCTAACCACAGGAATATCAAGAACTGAAGGTTCATCTTTCACGGGCGGATCCAGGTAGCAAAGGTACCCGACACAACCTTGTCGTAGTAGCTTAAACACAGTCATCGCATTGATAGGTCTGCCGTTATCAGCGTCATTCCGACCCTTAAACTTGCACACGAACTGGCCCCCAGATGACACCGTCACCGTCCTTGAACTAAAGTCGATCACCGCCCCATGACGCGTCAACCAATCCATACCGAGAATAATTTCGTATGGAGCCATGGCTATACAAATCAAATCTGCCTCGAATTTCTTACCCTGAATGGTAATCGGAAATTCAGACAACCGCTTCGTCCCAACCAGACGATCACCATTAGGAAGACTTACAACGAAAGACTCACAAGCTTCGTCGCACACTAATCCTAACTTACTAACACAACTATCCGAAATAAAAGAATGGGTAGCACCCGAATCAAACAGAATGCATACTGAAGTAGAATAAAGGTATAAAGTACCTTGTGTATTTGGAGCATTAGGTCCATCCGCCTCACGCATCTCGTACAGGCGTTGACCGGGACCTCCAGAAGCAGCTGGGGCTTTCACCTTATTTTGAGCAGTTGTTTGCATTGACGGACTAGGAGTCTCAGCTAGCTTGAACCTGGGCCGGTTATTCTGATTAACTGACCCATATTGTGACTCCATTCCCCTCTGCTTTCCCTGCTAACAGAATTTATGCATATGGCCTCTATGACCATATTCAAAGCATAACTTCTTCTCCTTTGGGCACACAATGCTCTTGTGCCCCACAGCACCACAATTATAGCACTGGACTGGATTCTTGCTTTGGCCCGTCTGTTGCGTTGACCCTCCTTGAGTCGTGTTTGTCTTTGCTCGACCAGACTTAGCAAAGTTAGACGGTGGAGTAGGTCGCTTGAATCCACTCCCTTGATTCTGCATCGATCTTAGCCGATTGCGTCTTTTGGTTGACTCCTCCAGAGTCACCTCCAATTTGTAGGTTGCATTCACATACTGCTCCAGAGTAGAGCATGTGTGGTGCACCATCATTGGCTTGATACCTGGGCTCATCCACTCGTGGAAATACCAGATTTTTTGTGCCTCGCTGGATATCTCAGGTTTAGCATACTGTAACAGGTGATTGAACTTGGTCGCAAGCTCGGTTACCTTCAATCCATCTGTTTTAGGGTACAGAAACTCCTTGTGTTTCTCCTCCCTCATAGCACGAGAGAAGAAACGGTCTATCATCTTTGTCTTGAACATCTCCCAGTTCAAAACAGGACTTTCAGCTAAGCCGGTACTCTCCCACCACTCACTAGCCTCTTCCTTCAACTGAAGAGAAGTTATATGTACTTTCTCAGCTTCAGTACAATCCACATTGCGGAACAGCCGCTCCATGTGGAAAAACCAATGGGTCACCCAGACCGGTTCTTCTTTTCCGTTGTAGCTGTCAGGCCTCATGGAATTAATGGTCTTCAGCGCACGACCATAATTGTCCCGAGTCCTGACTGCATTCTCTTGGAATACACGGTTCACTGGATCCTCAATCTGGGAACCGGTAGAGGTATTGGCACACCTGGTCGCAGTATCTCAGTTACTGCCTGCATAATCATTCCTCGAAATGCTTCCATTGCAGCAACATCTAATACTATTGGAGCGTTGGTCTGACCTTGACCATTGCCCCCATGATGATTGTTGGAACCTGACTCCTACTCGTCTTGTCCAACATTTCCTACAGTTGGTCTGGGGTCATTGCTTGTCCCAACACCAGCTCGAATTGTGTTCCTCGTGTTCACCATCTGTTTACCGATCCAGTTCCAAGTATTTTATACATTAATATTATTCAATATACTTAATGTAGCAAAATCACTCAGAGTAGATCAACTTGGTATTTTTTTATAGATGAACTTGAACTATTTTATAACTGCACATTAGCCGATCTCCCGAGCGTCAGGTCAAAATTGCTCGGAGATTGTAGTATTTCACAAAGTACATGCCGCAATACTAGAATATTTACACGGTACATGCTGAAATACTAAGAAAAGGAAACTACTGCTACAGGCAACGTCGGTCCTTATCACGGTGCTCCGAAACGTTTCCTATACGGTAGACTTCCCATGCAAGGCTTCTTCGGACGAGGTTCTCCATCGGATTCTGACGATGGACTACGCACCCTGCTTGGCTCTGGAACACATGATTCTGGTGTCCCTGGCCTTATCTCAGTCATGGTGAAGTATGGATCATCCAAGTTTGGCTCTCCTAGCCCAGCCCTTCTCTGAGCATTGGCGATCATTCTATCCATCTGGTATTGCTGTTCAGAAGAGATCATCTCGCTTTGGCGAAGGATCTCTCATAGCTCAGATTCCGTCATCCTTCTCTTTTGAGTAGGGATAGGCTGAGATTCCCTGCCACTTCTTCCAATACTGTACTCGGTATAAAGTGTTTCCCAGTCAGCATCAGACATGAGTGCGTACTCTGGCACTGGTGGCACCTCTTGCACAGGTGATAACTCTAAACTGGGGTGAATAAATTGCATCCCCGGTTCCTGACTATCCACCAGCAAGTGCCTCAAGTCATCGGACTCATGGTTCTGCCCGTTGAGGTCCATCTCGGTATCCTCCTCGGGATCATCCTCGATGGGGTCCTCTTCCTCGTCGGGGTCATCCTCTATGGGGTCATCTTCTTTATCTTCCTCCTCGCTCCCTTCAGGGATCATTTCTATCTGGTAATCGTCATTGTAGTACCATCTCGCGTACCTAGACGATTCATCTTCTTGCATTGCTTCCTCCCTTGGTGGCTCAACTGGTGCTGCCATAGGAACTACAGCATTCCTTGACACCAGGACTACTGACTCAAGAAGTACATGCTTGATCTCCTCAGGTGGGCTGCTTGGTTCTCCAACCTCGAAGCACCCCTGGGTATTGGGAAGTCGAGCCTTCCTAGAGATGGTGAATCCATCTCGGCATCTACCGAGTCCCTCCTCTTATGAGAAAGACACGCACCCATATCCTACAGGATAACGAGGAAGGAATTAGTATTTCTAGACATAGAAGCAAGCTTACTACATCAGACTATAGATAGAAGACATGACTATGAACGGTGTTTTATTTTCAAATTCTTTTCATTTTGAAAATTCAGAGCCCTTTTGAAAATAATTTTCAATTGAAAACGAGTAATTGGTTTTCAAACACCCAACCCATTCTAAAACTTAGGCTCTGATACCACAACTGTAACACCCCCAAATCTTAACCCATTTGGAAAGGTATTACCGCTAGTGACCTCGGTTTTCCTCACCAAAGTCACCCAAGGCTTTACCGTTTAAATACAATCCATGAAACACTTATGATACAAAATCATCATAATATTCGATTTAAAGCATGAGTCCCGAAATTACATCCCAATTCCGAATAGGACTAAATACAGAGTTAAACAAAATACAACGGAAGTCTTTCTTAAAATATACAAAAAGGGGTTGTGATCGCCATGATCACCCGCCCAAGGTTCTCAACCTGATTAAAACATTAAAAACATCCAAAAACCACCGTCGTCTTCATAGTCATTCTAGTCTCCTCATATCTGCGCTCTATCTGATGTGCCGAATCGAACGGATGACACCAGCCAACCATGCAGAGAACAATTTTGGTTGGTTAGTCTAATGAAAGACCATGCAAGGGCACAAAGCAGAAGGTTCGAAGTAGTCGTATTAGGTTAGACTCATCGTCCCTCGAATAACAGTCGAGTACGATAGTCAACCACCATACTACTATTGGAATACAGCAAAAGGCATGCACGAGAGAAGATTCTGGAAGACCGAGTCTTCCCAAAAATCAACTCGAAAGAAGACTCCAACGAAATGAGTCTTATAGGAAGATATGACAAAGTCTGGAACAACACAGAATTACAGTATCGCATTTGAGCGACTAAAAGTTAAGACGAGCTTTCCTAGCAGCACTAGCGCCTAGCTGCACTACTCGCCCAAGGTATATTAAATATGTGCGACAACGGAACTTATCTTATTATATTCTCAAACGCACAACACGTTATAAGCTTTTAGATATATGTTTCGTCATGAGGGACATATATCGAAGGGAATCATTCTCAAGGTTTGTGACACTAGCTAAGTGCACCACCTCTATACTCGTGTATCAGAGGTTGGGTCATGACCATCCATGTGGTATTAGGTGGGGTCTAGCCACCTCTCTACCAAATTATAAAGAAACGACTGGATCTCAACGAATCCAACGATCCTAACTACTAGTGCTAACTAAACAGTTCAAGCACAACAATAGTCCACAAACATCAACATAACCGCCCTCAAGGCTATCAACATAAATATATATTTATAATAGCATTGTTCTAACAGATATATAACCTATTATAATATCATATTTTAGTTCTCCAAAACAATTAACAAAATTGTTCGCAGACGAACACAGTATTCATTCCAAGTTAATTACTCAATTAAACAACTGATAATTAATGGAAACATGGAATGATGAGCAAGAGCGAACCGCCACTTGCCTTAAATCCACAGAATCTTAACAAAGCTAGGTACGACGACAACTGGTTTCTGGGATCGAAGCAGGGACAGATCTGACAACACAGATTCCTTCGGATCGACCCATAAAGAAACCCTAAGTTAGATTCGACAACAACCCTAAGTTAGATTCGAATAACAGAAGAAATCGAAAGGAATGAAGCCCGATCGAAAGCCACAGAAGCCAAGGCCGAAACAAGCCAAGAGCTTCTGGCGGCGGTCGCCGCCTGCCTTACGGCGGGCGCCGCTATGAACACCGGGAAAAATTACGAGAGGCACAAAACTCACCGACGACGATCGTTTTGCCTCTCCTTTGCCTTGCTTTGGATTCTAAGCTTTCAAGGGCCTCCAAAGCTTCACTTTGCAACTGGAATAACACCAAATGGAGCTCCGGCGATTGATTGTGAATTATCCGGCGAAACTTGAATTTCCGGCGAGATGATTGTGAGGGAGATTGAGCTTCGGATTTATGCTCAAATCAGCTCCCAAATCCTCCTTTAAATAGCCAAAACTCCAGGGGACAACCAAGGGCACGTGGAGGGCTAAGATCGGAGGTCACCCGATTCGCCGACCATCACGGAGTCAAGCCGGCGAGGTAGGGCTAGGCCTGCATCTAGGCGGCGGTCGCTGCCCATTTTGGCCTGCGGCGGTTGCTGCGTTTTGGCCTGTGGCGGTCGCTGCTTTTTGGCGCCACTTGCCAACTTGCCGGGAAGAGGATGACGATGTCAGAGCCTGTCAGGCGGCGGTCGCCGCCAAGCCCATTTTTCGTTCGTTTAAGCTTGGAACAACAAGGTTTTAATCCGGGATAAATAATAGTCGTACACGAACGAGTATTAAGTCCCAAAATACATCGACTGTATATTATTTCACTTAGAAAAAATATTACAGAGATTAAGAATATTACAGAATGTCTTTCTGTCTCCGAAATTAAATCGACGTACACAACAGACGTTCAGGTAAATTCCAAAATACCCTTACAGAAATACGGGGTATCACACTATTCTTAAGGAAAGGCTTAACAAAAATACAATTACTCGATTAGGGTTCCTTCCCGTCGGCTTGACGCATCACGAAGAGTCGTTGTCCCTGACCTGAAGACTCCATAGGCACTTTGCCTTTATTACGAGCCATAGATTGCTCGAGAGCAGATACCTCTGGCTTTGGGTTCTGCCTAATGCCAACATTTGAGGCTTGATAAGACTGCGTTGTTCCTTGACCCTTTTTCCTACAGTATGATTTCATGTGGCCTTCCCTTCCACAATAGTAGCATACCCGCTTTTCCTTTTGACAGTTAAAACTTGTATGCCCAACTTCACCACAGTTGTGGCACATAATCACCCCGCTACTCCAACCGGAGTCTCTGGCGGAGTCTGACTGAGTCATCTCGGTCTTAGCACGACCAAATTTCTCAAATTTGGTAGGCGATGTCGATCGCTTGAATGTACCAACCTGGCGATCCTGTTGCCCACCCTTTCCTTTAACCTGCTTCTCCCGCTTTTGGGCGGATTCTTCCAGTGTGACCTCTATCTTGTAGGCCGCATCCACATATTGCTCTAATGTAGAACAACCGTGACACACCATTAGAGGTTTGATTTCTGAATTCATCCATCCATGGAAGTACCAGATCTTTTGTTCCTCGCTCGACACTTCTTGCCCAGCATATTGCAACAAGTGATTGAACTTAGCTGCAAGCTCAGTCACCTTTAACCCATCGGTCTTAGGGTATAGAAATTCATTGTGCTTCTCCTCCCTCATAGCACGGGAAAAGAAACGGTCAATCATCTTTGCTTTGAACATACCCCAATTCAACTCGGGATGATCGGCTAAACCAGTGCTCTCCCACCATTCGCAATGTGTACCTTCTCAGCCTCAGTGCAATCCACGTTCCTGAACAGCCGTTCCATATGCGAGAACCAATACGCCACTCTGACCGGTTCTCCAGTACCGTCGTAGCAGTCAGGCCTCATTGAGCTCATCGCCTTCAAGGCTTGACTGTAAGTTCCTCTGTTCCTGACGACATCCACCTGGGGTACGTGATCCACTGGCTCCTCAACTTCAGGAATAACCTGAGGAACCGGAACACCTTGTGCTTGCGATGCCATTGACCGAATTACGTCGGTGACCGTCTGTACAATAAACCCACGAATGGCTTCTTTGGTCGCGGCATCCAACACTACCGGAGGATTAGCCTGTGCTTGGCCAATGCCTGCGGGGTTATTGTGAGAGACATACTCACTTTCTTCCCCTTGATTAGTGGTGTTCCTCAGATTCAGCATTGGGTTGTTACTCGGTCCTGCATCAGCACGGACTGTGTTTCTTGTGTTCACCATCTTTTGATGAACCATAACGTTGATTTAGAACTTTTCCAACTTGATCATGACACTTTAGTCAAATACGTTATGATACAGATTGTAAGGGTCCAAACTAATAACTTTATATTAGCCTGACTAACCTTTCACTGTTATCTACAGAAATGATCTTCTTCTCCTTACTTGAGAATGGGTATTCTAGGAGAAATGTCAACCTTTAAATGACATTAAGCCTAAGAGAGACACGATCCCTAAGAATGGATCTAAGGAATAAGTAACACTTGAATCTTGCAGAAGTTTGAAAACCACTTAAATCTTATACTTTCAACTTCATACTTTATATCTTTAAACCTTATATATAAAAATAGTTATTTATGAAGTTAGTTTCTCAAAACTAGTGATATGATTATCACAAAACTTTTCTAAGACCCAAATCATACACTTAAAGTTATAACCATAAACTTAGTTTAATCGTTTATAACACGGCATTTTATAAACCAATTATAAATAGCTTTTGAAGTTCAAATAGCTAAAACATTAGTTTAAATTAAATTCCAAGAAATAATTAAAACTTTTAAATTAAAACTCTCAAAATTTATTTCAAATAGAAAATAGGTTGAAAATAGTTTCGAAATTAATTTTCGAAAATTCTCAAACCTAACAATAGGCCAAGAATTTTAAAATTGTTGCTCTGATACCATAATTGTAACACCCCCGACTTATTGTTGGAAGTGCCACACGCTAGTGACCTTAGACGTTGCCGTCCGATGTCACCCAACTACCCAAGGCTTTAATCGGAACAATTAATCTTAAATAAACATGTTAAACAACGAAGGATTAAACAACGGAAGACATTTTCATATAAACCTCAATACTTTTATTAAAAGATTTCTCCCAATACGAGAGGAGTGTTTTACAACAGAGTGAAATCACAGCGGAAAACTTATAAATTACACAGCGGAAGACTTTAAGAATAAACCTAATACATGACTAGGTTATAAAAATACATATTAAAGTAATACTTAACGATCTTGAAATACCGGCACTTAAATCTGCAACTGCAAGTCTCTTCTTCAATTTGTTTACTTCGAGTCCTCGGGAACCAACCACTGATGTGCCGTATAGGACGGATGACACCAGCCAACCATGCAAGGAATAAAACCTGGTTGGTTAGTCTAATGAAAGACTATGCAAGGGTGAAAACAGATGGTTCTAGTGATTGTAACCGTTTACTATCATTGTCCCTCGAATAACAACCGAAGGAACGATATATAACCCGGAACTTTCACGGAATGATTAAAGTTTACACAAGCACTAAAAGAAATGAGCCTTATGGGAAACGTATGAAGAGAAGACTCCAAAAGATTGAGTCTTACGGGAAAGTATGACAAATATTTGGGAACGTTATAATTTCACACAAGCGTTTAAAAAGACTTGACCATTTGGGTCCACGACCAACCTCACCGCGTAATGCGAATTCATATTTGGAAGGAGGACTTACTCTAATCGAAGTCTAGGCGAGTTTCCAAGTTGTACTCCTTGTCCGAGGGTATATTAATTATGTGCATAATCGCACTTATCTTATTTAATTCCAAAACGCACATTTACGTTATAAGCTTTTATCATATAAATATATCATCTCGAGTAACTACGAAAGTTTATGATATCGAGTAACTACGAAAGTTTACGATCTCGAGTGACTACGAAAGTTTATGATCTCGAGTGACTACGAAAGTTTATGATCTCGAGTGACTATGAAAGTTTACGATCTGGAAAGCATTTAGAGACCGGTTCCACTAATACTGAGTTATAAAGAAACAACTAATCCTCATAAGGAATTATCGTTCCTATGAATACTCGTGCTAATCTAGAATTAAAGTTTACATTTAAATCCACAACAAAACCATTACGGTCATTAACAAGTATAATAGCGTTGTTTCTAGCAATATATACAACCTATTATAATATCATATTTTAATCACGTTATTTATAAAATCTGTTCCCAAACGAAAACAACAGTTCACTCCGATTTAATTAACAATTAAAAGCAATTGATAATTAATAGAATATGGAATGATTAAGCAAGAGCAAACTTCCACTTGCCTTAGTCTAGACGAACGATTGAGCGACGACGGGTTTCTGGGTCCGGAACGGGAACGGAAATCGGATTACAGATTCCTATGACGACGACCCACAATGAGACCCTAGGTTAGACTCGACAATAAAATGATACGAATCTAAGAAAGAACGAACGAAAATGAAAGAACGAAAGTCCCGACCGAGACCGGATTGTCCAAGGCCACGATCGCGATTGCCAGAGCAATCCGCGGTCGCAGCAGGGATTTCGCGGTCGCAGTCGTCGAGGACTTCGTCCGCGAGTGTCAAAGATAGCGTCCGCGGACGCGGCCGGCCTTGTCACTGCCGCGGTCGCGGCAGTTCATGTCTGCGATCGCGGCCATGAACTCCGGCGACCCAAAATGGAGAAAACTCACCGGCGACGACTCGGCGGGGCTCGAGACGAGGGGGCTTCCACTCCGGTCCACCTTGCGCCTCCAAAGCACCACTCCTCGGCCACCACCACCTCCGGCGACTCCACAAGAATTCCGGCGACTAAGGAAGACGAGAGAGAGAGAGAGAGAGAGAGAGAGAGAGAGAGAGAGAGAGAGAGAGAGAGATCAGATTTGGGTGCCCATAAACCCTCCAAACTTGCCTCTATTTATAGCCAAGGAGGAGAGCAGGTCCTGCCCAAATCAACGGCGGCTCAGAAGATCGACGGCGACGAAGAACACGCGGCACGCATGCCGGTCTGCACATTCTGCACATTTCCGCGGTCACGGAAATGCTTCCGCGGTCACGGAAAATTATAATGCCCAGCTCCTCTGGGAGCTATTTTTCCGCGGTCGCGGAGTTGCTGCCGCGGTCGCGGAATTACCCTTTCCGCGTCTGTTTGCCCGGAAAAAGGTTTGGCGTGGGTTTAAACCCCGGAATAAATATATTTGTACCCGAACAAATATTCTAAGCCCCAAAAAATACGTCGAATGTATTTTATATCACTCAGGGAATTACTACAGAGATCAAGCATGTTACAGAAATTCAGAATTTGCCAAACGCGTCTTGCTTTCCCAACGAGAGTTAGAAATTTACCCAAATACCCTTACTAAAAAATGAGGGGTATTACATAAGTGAAGTATTAGCACGAATCTAAGCAAGTTGTTCAATTAATGATAAAGAGGATGAATGCAGATCAGGACATGATGATTCGACTTTCACATTTTACCACGTAATTTAGCCAATCATCGAGGGAACATAAGAGATAGACAATTAGTTTAGAGAGATCATACCTAGTTCCATACGGAACTGTTCAAAAGGTTCCCTATTCAGTGCCTTGGTGAAAATATCAGCGATTTGATCCTTGGTTCCGCAGAAATCCATGGACACCAACCCTTTCTCCACACAGTCACGTAAGAAGTGATGTCTTATCTCGATATGCTTGGTACGTGAGTGTTGCACAGGATTCTTGGAGATATTTATTGCACTAGTATTGTCACAGAGAATGGGAATATAGTCAAGAATAATACCATAGTCGTTGAGTTCTGCTTATTTGACCCCTAGGAAACCAAGCATGGCCCAAGGAACTGAGCCATTCCAAATGTAGATTTTCTATCCACTTTGTTCCCTGCGAAGTCAACATCTGTGTATCCAACTAGATAGAAGTTTTCACCCCTTGGATACCACAGACACAGACCGTCTGTTCCCTTCAAGTATCTCAGAATCCTCTTCAATGATTTGAGGTGTGTCTCTTTGGGATCAGCCTGAAAACGAGCACATAGACACACACTATATATAATATCAGGTCTACTTGCAGTGAAATGAAGAAGCGAACCTATGATTCCTCGATAGAGTGATGGATCAACTCCTTGCTCATGTTCGTCATTTTCCATTGTTCCTGCAGAGGGATAGAAACTGAGATTTCTCAAATTATGTCTCATGATCAGTACGGATGGATCCCAAAGACTATCCCACACTCCTCTCAACCGACTTGAACCAAGATTCAAATTCAGCATGCACTTCGTCCTTTGGTGACAGAAAAAGAGTCCATGTGTACCTGGAGTAGTCATCAACAAATAACAAAGACATAGGCATTTTCCCCCATGGCTCCTTGTGCGCATTGGCCCACAAAGATCCATGTGGATTAGTTCTAGAGGACGATTAGTACTTACCTCCTTCTTTGACTTGAAGGAAGACCTTACTTGCTTACCTTTTGTGCAAGCATCACAAACATCAATTCTTGTTGCTTCGATCTTAGGGAGACCATTCACCAGTTCTTGTCTATGAAGTTTGGATAGGAGTGGAAGACTTGCATGTCCGAACCGCTTATGCCACAGATCTGTTGTCCTAGCAATGGACGACAGACATAGTTCCTTATCAGGGATGAAAGCAGGATCAACTTTATAGACGTTGTTGTCGCAGATCCCTTTCAATAGGATTTATTCACAAGTGTCACGTTATCCACAGGAATATGGTTAGAAAGCCTTACCTTACCAAGACCACAAGCTTCTCCCTTACTCTTATTTCCAAAGGTTATTGAACCTCCGGAGGCTTGTTAAAGTGAGGTGAGTCATCCTTTGTTCCCTGTCAGGTAACTTTAGCAAGCACTATCGACATACCGGGAACCTTCCTCACTTCAGCCTGTATAGAAAGAGTTACTTTTTGCGAACCCATACAAGCTTAGGCTTTCTGGGTATGGGAGCAACATATTTGATTTTTGGAGGTTTAGCATTCATTTTCTCCCTAGCAGTACGAGCAATTTCTTCATTGTGTTTCTTCAGGAGGCACTCTTGTTTGTAGTGACCAGAGTGACCACAGTACCAACAGATTCTTTGACATTTTAGATCAACATACTTACTCTGTCTAGGCCAAATTGATTTGTTAGCAATCCTAGAATAAAAATCAATATAATTGGACTTACCGCTTTGAGATTGTTTCAACCAAATGGAATGAGCCTTCTTTCCATGGTACCAAGCCTTGTTCCCATCAGTCGAATTTGAGCAGTCTTTGTGATTGTTCCTTCTCGGGGAACTTTCCCCTTTTTCTTGCGTTGACTGCTTTCCTTCGACTCTAAGACATTTAGACTTAGTGCCATCAACAGGAAGCATAGGTTGATACCCAATTCCAAAGCGAGGTACTTCCTTCTTTTCAGTCTTCTTTTCATTCTTGGCTGCTACAAACACAATTCCTTTTGACTTTTCCTTCTGTTCCTCACTGAGTTTAGTTAGATCACTAGACAGTTTTGCATTACCTAGTTTTAACATTAGTGACTCGGACTCGAGTAAGGAGACAGAGGATTCTAAACACATGATCTTCTCAGTGAGTTTGGGACACTCATTGCAAGGACTTGGAGAAGAGGATGAACCTTTCTCAAGTTTGAGCACTTTTTCTGCCCAACCTTTGTTTTCATTGATCAAACTTGAGATCGATTCATCCTTTTCTTCAATCTGCTCACTGAAAAGACTATTCTCATGCACGAGTTTTTTAATGAAGAAAATTAGGTGATCTTTGGACTTACTTTTCAAGCTTGAGATGAGTTCAGATTCATTTACCTCATCCTTATGCAGACCACCTTTTGATTCATCATAGTCTTCTATGGCCATCAGACAGACATCCCTAGAGTGAGATGATTCTTCGTCATCTGAGTCAGAATCACCCCATGTTGCGACCATTGCTTGCTTGCCTTCATGAGCCGGAGGAAGACCTGCCTTTTTCTTGAAGCAGTTTTTGGCTAGATGTCCTTTGTTTTGACAGTGGTAACAAACGACATCCTTCATGTCTTTGTTCCCTTCAGGGGAACTCAATGAGTCCTTGTTTCGAGACCATATCTTCTTCATAGCACTAGTGATGAGAGCCACATCTTCATCACCGTCCTCATCTTCATCTTCGACTTGAGATAAGTCAAAGGCACGTTCAACCTTCAAGGCAATGCTTTGAGCCTTCTCTTCTCCTTTCTTGTTCATCTTGTGATTATAGACAGAGGCGTTGCTTTCAAGCTTGGCAACCACCTCTTCCATAGTGAGAGTCTTGGCGTCAGTCTGGGAGTAGAGAGCGAGAGCAATCGCATCTTACTGAGAGTTGAGGCCTTGCATGAATTGGTGAGTGAGCTTCCAGTCCGGCATTTCTTCATCAAGAAATTCCAATTGACCTACAATCCCTTGAAACGTGGAGTAGAATTCTTGAATGTGTTCATCCTTTCCTTGAGAGATTTGATCATACTCCTTCATCAAGGAAAAAATTCTGTTTTTTTTTTACATCTTTATTTCCATGATGGAGACGCCTTAGAGCATCCCAGATCTCCTTGGCGGTTTTGTAGCCGATGATTTTCTTGAGATCAGTAGGGAGACGAGCCATGTGAAGGATCTTCTTGGCTCTGTTGTTTTTCTCCAGCTTCTTCCAGTCATCGTCCATGTAGTCAACTTTTGGTTTAGGCTTTGTAGCGTCCTTTTCATTTGGAATAGCTATGGGGCCAACTTCAATGATCCTCCATATATGTCCATCGAGGGAACAGATGTGGGACTCGATTTGTTCCACCCACCAATCATATTCTCCGGCTTTCAGAATTGGAGGCTTCCAGAATGAATCTCCAATAGCATTGCTTGACGACATCTTTCCTACAAGGTCTTTAACGAAAACAATCTACAGCACCAGGCTCTGATACCAATTGTTGGATCATTAGAGTTACATCTGAGGGAACAAAAGCTTTGTTCCCACAGAAGGTGCAGCGGAATAATATAGCAAGAAAGATAAAGTAACGAACTCACGAAGTATAGTGGAAACCCCAATCAGTCAAATAACTAATCAAGGAAAAACCACTACCTTCAAGCTTCTCGCTTGAGAAGATTTTGAAGCGTCTACTTGTCTTATTGATTTCTTGTTCGATTACACTTGTAGCCTGGACTCCAAACCCTAGACTTCCCACCTAGATTTGAAACTCTCTTCTATAACGGTGAATACGAACTCAACCCTCTAAGACTCACAAACACTTCACTCTCTTTTTCTTCTCAGTTTAATGCTCCGAGTTCGTACTTAAAATTGAATCTCACAATCCTATAAATACAACTCGACTAAAACACAATCGTAACAAGATAAAATCTTTCTAAACTTTGGTAACAAGAAGATATTAAATGATTTGAAGAATATTATTTTAACCGCTTACATTATCTAAGGAAGGAATTCCTAAGATAATATAATCGGCTAAAGATAACAATCTTCTCTCTTCAAATATCATTATCTTAGGAAATATTTCCTAAGATAACGCATTCGGCTTCTCTCTCCATATCTTCTCATTTGGCGAGATCCTTCCAGCCGAAATATCTTATCCTTGACCGCGTGATCTTCCATGATAGTTTCCATAATCTTCACGCTGGATATCTTCCTTCCATTCGCAGCTTGATTGGTGTCCGTCTTTGATGTTCCTTGAGAGGTAACAAAGCATGTGGAGAAAGCTTTGTTCCCTCTGCAATCCTTCGCTGTAATGGTTCCCTGGGACAACTGTTTTGTTCCTGAAACACTTAGTTACCAGATTAGTTGAATGTTTGTTACCATCAAAACCTAAGGAATTCAACATTTGCCGTTCTTGCCCTAATTTGTGTGCCCAACCTTAAGTACGAATTTTTGTGTGAGAAAATCCTTAAGAGTACCCCAAAATTCTTGAGAGAAAAGCCTTAGAGAGAACTCATCAAGAGAGGCCGAGAGTTGCTTTGATCCCCAAGACCAGACCCTAAAACCATGCATCACCAAGTGCGATCCAACCAACCTTGTTAGCGTAACCTTCTAAGGACCCTTATGTGAGAAAATCCTAGAAATTTGGAGTATACTACCTTAGGAAACCTTAGCAAGAGAGAGAGAGAGAGAGAGAGAGAGAGAGAGAGAGAGAGAGAGAGAGAGAGAGAGAGAGAGAGAGAGGGCACCTTGCGTGTCAAGCCAAGGGACACTCACCCTTACGCCCTAGGTGCCTTGCGCGCCATACCTTGCCCACGACCCATCCAATCTTGCTAAATCCCAACCAAAACCATAAAATCTTATCTTGCTTTTACTTGCACCTTCAGATTGATTTTATTTTGCATTTTATATTTAGATAAGATTTAGTTAATGATTAGTTTATATCTTTTAGTTAGTTAATATTTCTTGTTATCTTTTTGGATGATATCTTTTTTGTTTTTCTAAGATCTTTTCTAATTAAATTTGCATACAAAAAAAAAGGCCAAAAGCTGAGACACAAGGGTTAGTAACCCTAGTCGTACAAAAAAAAATGAAAAGAGGGACCCTTGCTATAACTTGAGAAAGCCCAAAGGAACACTTGTTATTAGCTTGAGAAAGCTTGAAAAAAAATCAAGAAAGTCCTTGTAAGAAAGGGTCTATATTATCTAATTTATTTAAGTCTATCTTAATCTTTATTTTATCTAGATTTATCTTGCCTTATAAGATCTTGACATTGGTGCTAATCATTTCTATCCTAAGCCAACCGTGGACCTAACCCTAGTCGAACACAACTTGTGTTGGCTTTTAAGAACATGTGTGGTCCTTCTCCTTGTGCTTGCAAGATAATCTCTTGATTGCACTAACCATAGGACCAAGTTAAGGTTTTTAGAAAAAGACTACAAGGACACGAGCAGCCTAGAGGAAAGAAGTGATCTCCAAGAAAAGGTACTTTCATGCTTAAAGATAGAACTTTTATTTGTTTATTTTATTTCTTTAACGTAATCATTTTTTTCCTTTGATTAAGTGTTAGAATATATTGTTTTAACGTACTTCTTGAGAAAGACATGTCACAAGAAAACCTAGGGAGGGAAACCATGAAACCTTCACGTCAAGAGGCTAGATCGTTCACTTTGGAAGATATTCCGGCATTGTGAGCGACAACGACTTGACATCCTTGGAAACCTAGAGGAAAGATTGGAGAAATGACTAAAAGGGGCTCGGAGGGAACCCTCTCAAGAGGAAAGGTCCGCCTTTGTTCAGGAGAATGTGGAGTTCCAAGATGACCTACATGAGGTTGGCCCATCTAATGCACCAAGGGGGGTGCTCGGACTCAAGCACAACCAAACACTCATCTTGGCGACCAAGAAGAAGAGTTAGACAACCCATTTGCCCATGACAAACACCGTAGGCCGCCCATGAGGTTCCAAGCACCGCCGACACGCCCTATTTTTGAGGGAATACGACGATGACCCTTTCCCGTAGCCACCGGGCCCATGATGCAACCTAGACGAGTACCTAATATTCCAAGAGACTTCTGTGAGAGGGCAAGAGTAAGGGATACGCAGCCAGGAGGCCAAGCCTTTAAAGAGTGAGGCATTGGCTACAACAGTGGTGAAAACATGCAGCCACAACCCCAACAACACCATGGCGTGAAGCTCACAATTCAACCCTTTGCAGGAACGTCCAACTTGGAGGCAATATGTGATGAAGATATTTGGGACATTCTTCTCATGTTTGATGAGAGATCATTGACATCACAACCCTAATTGACATAGTCCAACCACACCCACTACGCACAATTGCGAAGAACTACACGGTGAACTACGACCAAAAGGAATAAATTTCCACCACATGTGCATCATAGCTGGCCATGAACAACCCTTCCTGGCCCGAGTCGATAGTGGTAGTGATCAAAATGTGATCTCAGAGGAAATGGTTAACAAGCTAAGGCTTGATACGCAACTTCAATGACCACCAATCATGATCGGTTGGGTGAATGATGGCCACAAAATAAAGGTGGACAGGAAGGTGGATGTGAGCTTTAGCATGGGATCTTATACGGATGAGGACACTTTTGTGGTGATGCCCATCAACACATTTGACCTTATATTGGGAAGACCATGACAATTCGACTTAAATGTTATACACGAAGGTCGACTCAACCTTAATCTTGTGGATAAAGATGACATCTTGTACAATTTGGAGCCCATGAGCTTAGAGGAAGTAAAAGAGGCAAGAAGAAAGGAGAAAGAATGGGGCAAAAAGGAGGAAACCGAGACGACAAGTGATTATGTCCGACAAGATGTTTTGGGGGCCAAGAAGCCCTAAATCCTCAAGTGTGACCTTGATCCAACAATATCCAAGGAATGAGGGAGTTTTCTCACTTAAAAACTGTCTCATTTTAATTAGTATTAGGACATACATGATAGATTTTCATGTTCATGTTTCATGTGTCCTTAGAGTTCTATCTAGTTTCTCACATGCTATTTATCCAAGTAGAGTGATGGGAGATAGTCTGCATGTTAAGAAGGGGAGTCCCCTCAAGTTTATAATTGGGTATTCTATGAGGATACAAGAAGTCGATCATGACTAGGCTAGGAGGTTTTGGCTACCTAGGAGCCTTTGCAATTCCGTGCTATTTGATCTTCTTTGGCATAGGCTATGCATATTCAAGGTCAAATCCTTTCAAAGAAGGGGAGGATGATGTGATCTGGAATCCCATCAAGCTACAAAACCATGTGAAAGGACAAGCCAAGCCTAGAAGACTGACTACGCGGCTGCCGACGTGCTTCAAGCTAGGGTTTCTCAAGACCCCCAATCCAACATTGTCCATATTGAGTCCTTCCAGTTCCACTCATCAAGAAGGCTCATTTTAGGAAGCCCTACCAAGTATAAAGCCATTTGGAGGAGAAGTGCCTGGAGAAGACACCAAGAGCTTCATTCTAGATGCGCCGACAAGCCCAAGTGCAAGGAACCACGGTAAAAAATACGACACACACCACTTGTCCCGCACAAGCCTAAGCCCATATTTCGTAGGGATGCCAAGAAGCCTATAGAACCCAGGTTGGCCTAGGGAAGTGAAAAAGGGCTCGGAGAAGTCAAGCCCATGAGGCCTAGCCGCGACATGGGGGATTTTAGTATGTTGGGCCAGATCGTGTCCATAGGCACAATTTTGATTTACTTGTGCTTTTTGGCTGAATGTTGGATATGTTTTAGATCTTGGTCTTATCTTACTCGTGTCCAAAGTTCAGGCCCAACGGATCTCAGGAAGGGGCATGCAAATATACAAAACAATTAGGGTTTTTAGAGAATTAGGGTTTGGCTGAAACATTTTGGCTATTTATATGTTGAGTCATTTTTCATTTCAGCTTATGCTTTGATTAATTGAAAATATAGAACTTGAGTTTCTTGAATGAACTTTGAGTTCCTAGTCTAGAGTGTTTTGTCTTAGTGAGTCATATCCAATTCAACTTACAATCTTTTGGTGAGTCATATCCAAAAAGTTGTGAAATTGAGGTGCATCATATCTATTGTGGATCAACAAAATATCTTTTAGAACATGTGTGGTCCATTTCATTGTGCTGGCAAGATATTCTCTTGATTGCATTAACCCAAGGATGAAGTTAAGGTTTTTAGAGAAAGACTACAAGGACACGGCCAACCTAGAGGAAATGAGTGATCTCCAAGAAAAAGTACTTTCTTGCTTAAAGAAAAAAAAAATTGTGTATTTTATTTCTTTAACGTAATAAGTTTTTTTGCTTTGATTAAGTGTTAGATTATATTGTTTTAACATCCTTCTTGAGAAAGACATGTCACGAGAAAACCTAGAGAAGGAAACCATGGAACCTTCACGTGAAGAGGCTAGATCGTTCACTTTGGAAGATCTTTCGGCATTGCTCGAGCGAAAAAGAATTGACATCCTTGGAACCCTAGAGGAAAGAATGTAGCAACGACTAAGAAAGGTTGGAAAGGAACCCTCTCAAGAGGAAAGGTCCATCTTTTTTCCGAGGGAATGTGGAGTTCCAAGATGACCTATATGAGGCTGACCCATCTAATGCACCAGGGATGGTGCTCGGACTCAAGGACCGCCAAAAACTCATATTGGCGACCAAGAAGAAGAGTTAGAAAATCCCTTTGCTCATGACCAAAACTGCATGCTGCCCATGAGGTTTCAATCGCCGCAGACACACCCTATTTTTTAGAGAATACGACGACGAACCCTTCCCGCCGCCATCGGGCCCATGATGCAACCTAGACGAGTACCTAATATGCCAAGAGACTTTCGTGAGAGGGCAAGAGTAAGGGATATGTAGCCAAGAGGCCAAGCCTTTGAAGAGTGAGGCCTTGGCTACGACATTGATGAAGACATGCAGCCACAAACCCAACAACACCATGGCATAAAGCTCACCATCAACCCTTTGTGGGAACGTCTCACTTGGAGCCAATATGATATGAAGATATTGAGGACATGCCTCCCATGTTTAATGAAGAGCACAATGACATGCCATCCTTAATTGACATAGTCCAGCCACACCCACTACCCACAATGGTGAAGACCTACAGAGTGGACTACGACCAAAGGGAACAAAGATTCCACCACATGTGCATCATAGCTAGACATGAACAAGCTTTCTTAGCCCTAGTCTATGGTGGTAGTGATCAAAATGTGATCCTGGGGGACGTGGTTTACAACTAAGGCTTGAAACACAACTTCAATAGCGACCAATAATGATCGGTTAGGTGAATGATGGCCACAAAATCAAGGTGGAACGGAAGGTGAATGTGAGCTTTAGCTTGCGAGCCTATACGAACGAGGCCACTTTTGCGGTGATGCCTATCAACGCATTTGACATTATATTGGGAAACCATGGCAATTCGACTTAATTGTTATACATGAAGGTCGACTCAACCTTAATCATGTGGTAAAGATGACATCTGGTACAGTTTGGAGCCCATGAGTTTAGAGAAAGTAAAGGAGGCAAGAAGAAAGCTAGGGAAAAGAATGCGGCAAAAGGAGGAAACAGAGACGACAAGTGGTGATACCCCACAAAATGTTTCAAGGACAAAGAAGCCATAAGTCCTCAAGTGTGACCTTCATCCAACAATCTCTAAGGAATGAGGGATTTTTCTCACTTAAAAACTTTCTCATGTTAATTAGTATTAGGACACATGTGCTAGATTTTCATGTTGATGTTTCATGTGTCCTTAGAGTTCTATCTAGTTTCTCACATGCTATTTATCCAAGTAGAACTCTAGGAGATAGGCTACATGTTAAGAAGGGGATTCCCCTCAAGTTTATAATTGTGCATTCTAGGAGGATACAAGAAGTCATGACTAGGCTAGGAGGTTTTGGCTACCTAGGAGCCTTTGCAATTTCGTGCTATTTGATCTTCTTTGGTATAGGCTGCATGTATTCGATGTCCAATGCGGTCAAAGAAGAGGAGGAGGATGTTATTCGGGTTCCCATTAAGCTACAAGAATAAGTCAAGGGACAAGCCAAGCCTAGAGGACTGACTACGCGGCCGACAACGTGCTTCAAGCTAGGGTTTCTCAAGACCACACATCCAACATTGTCCAAATTGCTTCATTTCAGTTCCAATCATCAAGAAGGCTCATTTGAGAAACCCTACCAAGTATAAATCCAACTGGAGGAGAAGTGCCTGGAGAAGACACCAAGAGCTTCATTCTAGTGACGTCGGAAAGCCCAAGAGAAATGAGCCATGGTCAAAACGATGACACACACCACTTGTCTTGCACAAGCCTTAGACCATATTCCATAGGAATGCCAAGGAGCCAATAGAACCATGGTTGGAGGAGGGAAGTGAAAAAGGGCTCGGAGAAGTCAATGCAGAAGGCCCAGCCGTGGCACCGGGGATTTCACCATGTGGGGCCAGATCGTATCCAAAGGCACAATTTTGATTTACTTGTGCTTTTGGGCTGAATGTATATATTGTAGATCTTGGGTTTATCTAGCTCGTGTCCAAAATTTCAAGCCCAACGGATTACGGGAAGGGGCATGCAAATTTCCTGAACAATTAGGGTTTTTAGAGAATTAGGGTTTGGTTGAAACATTTTGGCTATTTATTTGTTGCGTCATTTTTCATTTTAACTTACTTTGATTATTGAAAATTGAGAACTTGAGTTTCTTGAATGTACTTTAAGTTCCTGGTCTTGAGTGTTTTGTCATGGTTAGTCATATTCAATCCAACTTACTCTCTTTTGGTGAGTCATATCCAAAACAATTGTGAAACCTAGGTGCGTCATATCCATTATGGATCAACAATATCTCTTTTTGAATCTATTGGTGGTTCATATCCAAAGATCCAAATTGCATATCCCTTTTCTTTACTTGCAAATCATAAACCCTAAAAACCACAAAAAGAAACTTGTTATCATGTTCTTGATGGCGATCCGAGACTTGTTCAACATGAGGCATTTGAGAACAAACTTCCTTGAACTTGAACGAAGATCCTTAGGCGGAAACGCATCATTTTGTATCAGAGCCTGATCAAAGTAAAAGTCTAAACCATTGATTGTCTTAATCTTAAACATAAAATTATGTGCTCAACAAGCCATGTCGTTCTTGCCCTAATTTTTGTGCCCAGCCTTGAGTGAGAATTTTTGTGTGAGAAAAGCCTTGAGAGTACCCCAAAAATATCAAGAGAATAGACTTAGAGAGACCCCATCAAGAGAGGCCAAGAGTTGCTTTGATTCCCAAGACTAGACCCATAAAATCATGTATCACCAAGTGCGATCCAACCAACCTTGTAAGGACTTTTGCCGTGAGAAAACCCCTGAAATTTGGAGTAAACTGCCCTAGGAAACCTTAGCGAGAGAGAGAGAGAGAGAGAGAGAGGACGTGTTGCGCGCCAAGCCAAGGGGCACTCGCCCTTGCGCCCACACCTTGCCCACGCCCCATCCAATCTTGCCAAATCCAACCCCAACCATAAAATCTTATCTTGATTTAACTTGCACCTTAAGTTAGATTTTATTTTGCTTTTTATATTTAGATAATATTTAGTTAAAGATTTGTTTATATCTTCTAGTTAGTTAAGATTTCTTGTTATCTTTTTGGACTATATTTTATCTTGTCTTTCTAAGTTCTTTTCTAGCCTAATTTGCGTACAAAAAGAAAAGAAAAGGTCAAAGGCCAAGACACAAGGGTTAGTAACCCTAGTCGTATAAAAAAAAGATAAGAGAGACCCTTTATATAGCTTGAGAAAGCCCAAAGGGACCCTTGCTATTATCTTGAGAAAACCCAAGAAAGTCAAGAAAAACTAATTCAAGAAAGTCCTTATTAGCAAGAGTCTTGATTATATAATTAATTTAAGTCTATCTTAATCTTTATTTTATCTAGATATATCTTTCTTGATAAGATCTTGACATTGGTGCTAATCTTGTCTATCCTGAGCCAGTTGTGGACCTAACCCTAGTCGAACACAACTAGTGTTTGCTTTTAAGAACATGCATGGTCTTTTTCCTCGTGCTTGCGAGATATTCTCTTGATTGCACTAACCCTAGGACCAAGTTAAGATTTTTGGAGAAAGACTACAAGGACACGAGCAGCCTAGAGGAAAGAAGTGATCTCCAAGAAAAAGTACTTTCTTTCTTAAAGATAAATTTTTTATTTCTTTATTTTATTTCCTTAACGTAATCAGTTTGTTAGCTTTGACTAATTGTTAGATTAGATTGTTTTAACATCCTTCTCGAGAAACAATGTCACGAGAAAACCTAGGGAAGGAAACCATGGAACCTTTACATGAAGAGGCTAGATCATTCACTTCGAAAGATGTTTCGGCATTGTTCGAGCGACAACGACTTGACATCCTTGGAACCCTAGAGGAATGAATGTAGCAAAGATCAAGGGAGGCTCGGAGGGAACCCTCTCAAGAGGAAAGGTCCGCCTTTTTTGGGAGAATGTGGAGTTCCAAGATGACCTACATGAGTCCGACCCATTTGATGCACCAAGGGGGGGTGCTCAGACTCAAGCACCACCAAAAACTCATATTGGCGACCAAGAAGAAGAGTTGGAAAACCCCCTTTTGCTCATGACCAACACCGCAGGCCACCGACACACCCTGTTTTTGAGGGAATACGACAACGACACCTTCCCACAGCCACCGAGCCCATGATGCAACCAAGATGAGTACCTAATATGCCAAAAGACTTCTGTGAGAGGGCATAAGTAAGGGATATGAAACCAAGTGGACAAGCCTTTGAAGAGTGAGGCATTGGCTATGACATTGGTGAGTACATGCAGCCATAAAAACCACAACACCACGATGTCAAGCTCAACATTTAACCCTTGGTGGGAACGTCCGACGTGGAGGCTTATCTAGATTGGGAGACCAAGAACAAGGCCTATTTGACTATTATGGCTACAATGAAGCCCAAAGAGTAGCTATCATAGCTATCCACTTCACAGATTTCGCCTACTCTTGGTGCAAGGAAGAGAAAGAAGAAAGGACCCACAATAACTACCACCCCATCTCGACATGGGAAGAGCTCAAATCTGCCCTAAGGTTCCGATTTGTCCCCAGGGACTACCTTGATATGGTCCAAATCATATTGGAGAAGGTGAAACAAGGAGCTAGGACCCCAGAGGATTTTTACAAGGAACTTAGACAACTAGTGTATCGCTCGGGATTCAAATTCCCCGAATGTACGTTATTTCTAGGTTTATTGGAGGGCTAAATGCTGATGTTAATGCCCATGTGGAGATGTAGTGATTCGGCCCTAATATACAGCTTGAAGAGGTGTTACACTACGCTATGCAAGTGCACCAAAACTTGCAAAAGAAGAAGGCTAGTGGCGGCACAAGGGCGTGGAATTCAAACTCTAACTCCATGACTTTAAATCTTCCCTCAACTCGTCTAGATTCTAAGAATGATCCGGCCAAGACCCTCCCAAGAGAGATGCACCCTCGGCTGCCATGGGACCTAGAGGAGAAGAGGTACCGAGAGCTAGGGATCTTAAGTGTTTCAAATGCATGGGACAAGGCCACTTTGCACGTGATGGTCCTAATAGCCGCAAAGTGTTGCTAAATGTGTACGACGAGTATGAGTCCTAGGACGAGGAAGAGGATGTGGTTGAGAAAAAAAGGGGCACACAAGAAGGAAGAAGAGGAAGTACATGCCACCACATCCATAGGAGAATGTTTTATGATCTCTAAGGTGAAGAAAGAGCCTTCGACCCAAAGTTTGATGATTTCGAGTCCATGGAGTTGATATATGATGAAGTTCTTGAGGACATGCATCCCATGTTTGATGAAGAGCTCATTGACATGCCACCTCTAATTGACATAGTCCAGCCACACCCACTACCCACAATGGTGAAGACCTACACGGTGGACTTTGACCAAAGGTGTAATACCCCTCAATTGCAGTAAGGGTATTTAGGTAATTTCCCAACCCTCATTCTGTAAGTATGACGCGTTGAGCGTATTTGGAATCTCTGTGTGAATCCTTTGAACGTAATAATATACGTTAGCAATGATATAGGGGTCATAAATAATTTGGGTGTATTAAGGGTATCAAGTTTTAAGCCTAACCCCAAGCAAGAACCGCGACCAAAGGCGAAAGGGCGCGATCGCGGCGTTTCCGCGACCGTGGATTAGAAACCGTGCCCGCGGAACTTCACTGCATCGTCTTCTTCGTTCTTCCGCGAGCTCGCCGGTTTGTTTTCCCCCACGTATGTAACGTCTGCCGGTGGAGGGATTTGAAGCGGTTGGTGTGCCGGCGTTGAGGCTCTCCTTCTCCTATAAAAGGAGGGGCATAGCAACCTCCATCTCCATCCACAACATCAGCAAGCTCTCTCTCTCCCTCGTTTTTGTGGGTCGCCGGAATTCGCAGCCTTCGCCGGAATCATTGGAGGTCGCCGGGAGTCCTTGGAAGCTTGGTGTGGTGGCCTTGCATAAGGTGTGGAGTTCGTCATCGTCTTCGAAGTCGTCGGTAAGCATCGAAGCCGGAGGAGAGTCGCGTCGGAAGGGGATCCACGATCGCGGTGATGAATTCCGCGACCGCGGAAGCTGCCCAGAATTCCGCGACCGCGGAAGCCCAAACCGCGACCGCGGCTTGCCTTAGCGAGCATGATCGTGGCTTGGACAACCACGGTCACGACTCAGGCTTTCGTCCTTTTCGATTCGTATCGTTTCCGTTCGTATCGTTTCGTCCGTAATGTGTCTAACCCAGGATTTCATCGTTGTCGTAGGAATCTGTAACCAGATTCCAGTTTCCAGATCCCGGAACCCGACATCGTCAATTCTCTAGATTAAGGCAAGTGGCGGTTCGCTCTTTCTTATCATTCCATATTTCCATTAATTATCAATTACTTAATTGTTAATTAAAATGGAGTGAAGTGTTGTTTTCGTTTGGGAACAGATTTTATAAATGATGTGATTAAACTATGATATTATAATAGGTTGTATATATTGCTAGAACGACGCTATTATATCTGTTATTACCATGATGGTATTGGTGTGGATTTTATGTATGAACTTAAATGTGTAGTTAGAACGAGTATTCGTATGAACGCTATGTACCTTGCGAGGTCTAGTCGTTTCTTTATAACTTGGTGCTTAGGATGATTTTGCCCTAACACTTTCCTGGTCATGACCTACCCCTATCTGAGTATCGGTGGTGGTGCACGAAGCTGGTGCCAAACATTTGGGAAATGTTCCCAAGATATCTCTCGTATCGAGATGATATATATATAAAATAAAAGCTTTAACGTGAATATATGTTTTGGAATTAAATTAGATAAGTGCGATTAGGCACATAATTAATATACCCTCGGGCGAGGAGTACAACGTGGAAACCGCCCGAACTCTTATTAGAGTAAGTCTTCTTTCCAATCTGGATTCGCATTGCGCGGTGAGGTTGGTCGTGGACCCAAATAATCAAGGTCGTGTTTTAAAACTTGTGTGTGAAAACTTAACGTTCCCAAACATTTGTCATACTTTCCCATCGGACTCAAATCCCTTTGGAGTCTTCTTTTCAGTACATGTATAATTCTAATCATTTCGTGAAAGTTTCGGGTTATGTATCGTTCCTTCGGTTATTATTCGAGGGACAATGATAGTAAACGGTTATGATCACTAGAACCTTTTTATTTCTACCCTTGCATAGTCTTTCATTAGACTAACCAACCGGTTATTTTCCTTTGCATGGTTGGCTGGTGTCATCCATCTCATATGGCACATCAGATAAGTTTCTGCATTAGTGTAGGCAAGGACTCAACGTAAAGGCAGTTGGCGCTTTTTGTGTTTTCCAAGGTTGAGATCCTAGGCGTGAGATCGCAAGGTCAAGACCCATTGAGTCATTTTTATTTCAAGACTTCCGTAGTAATGAATATTTGTACTCGGTTTTGTTATCGAATTGTAATTTCAACATTTGTAATAAAATATTAATTGGGCAGTTATATGTCATTTAATAAAGTTTATGTTATTATACAGTTTGTTATAAAATGGTTAAGCCTTGGGTGACCCCAGATGTGTAATCTGAGGTCACTGGCAGTAATATTTTCCAAAGAGTATTTTGGGGGTGTTATAGATTTGGTATCAGAGCTAAAAGTTTTAAAACTCTAAACTTTTATACCATTTTACGTTTATTTGGGGTTTTATAATGCAAGAACTCCGTGTATGGGATTTCTTTACTATAGGCCATAAGTAAAGTTTAAAGATAAAAACGTTTTTGAAGTAGATTTTAAAATCCCAATAATTTAGTAGAAACAGAATTAACCAACGAGTCTCGGTTTGTTTTTAACAAGTTTTGTGGAAAAGACTTTTAGATTTAACAAACGAGTTTCAGTTTACCTTAACGGTTTTGTGGAAAAGACGTTTTCAAACTTCTGCCAACGTACGTAGTCCTATCATTCCTGCTTGTTATGGAAGATAGAATTTCTATAAACAAGAAAGTTCTAAATCTCTCCTTGTCTCTTCGCATACAATGGTATTCCCTAGAGCCCAACTTAAGACCCGTGATGAATCTGAGACCACTCCGACAATCAGGTTTGAGCCTGATTTTGTAGAAGTTCCAGTGGTCGGCGGATTGGTGCGTAAGTTCACCCCGTTGATTGAAGAGTCCGAGTCCGAGAGCGGGAAAGAAAAAGGAATGCAATCCAAGCAAACCTCTACCCCCGAGGTCTCTGATGAAGATGAGGACTCAATGGAGGATCCAGAGGATGAGAAGGAGTCGTTGGATCCCTTCCACGAGGAGTGGGAAGAGTTTTTTTGGATTTTGAATCAGCCCGGCAATGAAGATCTTTGGGGGCGAAGATGGCGGAGCTCCGAGCCTTAGAAAGGCGATGTGGGCAAGTCCGGGGAGCCATCAATGCCTGCTGAGGGATCAAGTGATCCAAAATAGAAGGGGTTAACTGATGACTCAGAGGAAGAGTTACCTTCGGTAGAGAAGAAGCAGTGAATAATGGGCCAGTAATGGTTTTCTTCCTAAGTGTTTCCCATTTGAACAATACTGGAGCAGAAGTCTCCTAATGTTCTTTTTCCATATTTTCCCTTTCAGTCGTTGTTTGACACTTGGTGTGTGCTCCATTAATGAAAAGTTGAGTTTATTAGATGACTACCTCAATTATTGCACCTTAAGTATTTACTACTTGCAACTTAAATATGTTGGTACATATCTAATATACGTAGACACAATCAGATGGTGAATGCTAGAAACACCGCACGTCATGCAGCTGGACCGAGTAATGCTTCTCGGATTCAGACTGGAAATACAGCGGACCAAGAGGAAGTTGGGTTCGATTCCCACAACAACCCGGAGAGGAATGCTCCACCCAAGATAGGAGGGGAAAGGGTGCAGGTACCTCCTGTTGTTCCAATAGTTTTCAGTATAGTTGCTGTAGAGGTAATCGGGCAGATCGTAATGCAAGCGGTCACTAAGTTAGTGAGGCCAGGGGTTCAACGAGTCCAGGGGAATTCAACCCCTCAGGGTACTGCTAACGTTGAGGATACAACAAATAACCCGCCTCTAATGAGTACTCCGAGAGATGGAGGAAATTATGGTCGTGCGCTGAAAGCAATCAACTTCATGAGGCCTGACCCGTATGACGGTACTGGAGAACCCATCAAGGTGGCATACTGGTTCCTTCACATGGAGCGTTTGTTTAAGAACATTGTGTGTACTGAGGCTAAAATGGTACACATTGCTTCGTTATATCTGAAGGATGGGGCCAGTGAATGGTGGGAGAGCATGCAATTTGTTGATCATCCCGAGCTGAGCTGGTCAATATTTAAGACCAAGATGTCTGATCGGTTCTTCTCTCGGTCTATGAGGAAGGAGAAACGCAAGGAGTTTCTTTACCCAAAGACTGATGGGTTGAAGGTGACAGAGCTGGCTGCCAGGTTTAACCACTTGTT
The DNA here is from genome assembly GCA_027886185.1 of Rheum nobile. Taxonomy (NCBI): domain Eukaryota; kingdom Viridiplantae; phylum Streptophyta; class Magnoliopsida; order Caryophyllales; family Polygonaceae; genus Rheum; species Rheum nobile. Next base: position 5,379,192 of record WOAB01000135.1, read on the forward strand.
GTACTATGCTGGGGCGGAAGCGTCCAGCGAAGAACAGAAAATCTGGCATTTTCACGAATGGATGAATCCCGACCTCAAGCCCTTGGTGGCGCATCATGGTTGTACCACTCTGGAGCAGTATGTGGATGCCGCTTATAAGCTGGAAGTGACTTTGAAGGAGTCAGCCATAAAGCATAACCGACAGAGATCAGGGAGCAACGGTGGTAATCAGCAACAGGGTGGTGGGTTCAAGCATCCAGCTCCGCCTTCCAACTTCTCCAAATCTAATCCGCCTAGAACCGAGGTGACCCAATCCGGTTCTACTCAACGCTCAAGTCAGAATAGGGGTTATGTTCAGTGTTTCAACTATGGGGCTCCTGGACATAAGAGCAATGAGTGTGGGAAAGAGAAGAGGGTATGTTACAATTGTGGGAAGGAAGGCCACATGAAAACATACTGTATGCAGAAGGGTCAAGGACCAACGCAGTCTTATCAAGCCTCAAATGTTGGCAATGGGCAGAACCCAAAGCCAGGGGTATCCATTCCTGAGCAATCTATTGCTTGTAATAAAGGCAAGGCGCCTATGGAGTCTTCGGGTCAGGGGCAACAACTCTTTGTGATTCGTCACTCCAATGAGAATGAAACCCGGGACGAGTAGTTGTATTTTTGTTGAGCCTTTTTAAGAATAAGGAGCGATGACTTGTGTCGATAGTCTCCATAATTTAGTAATCTGTATGTTTGACTTTCTGTCAATTGTTTTTAATGTAATGTTTCGAATAATAAAGAAGTGGTTCCTTGTTTCGGAAATTACTAAATTCGTTATTATTGCAAATTGTTCATTCATACGAGTCTCCGTGAGTGCCAAAAATAGTATATGTCACGTGTGGATAAGGGTTGTCAGGACTCCTAAATGAGAGGTAACGTATGAAGCTTAGGTGTTCGTCCCCTACGTGGTTAACACTAGGGTCGACTCTATTACTTAATTCCTAGATCCATTCTTAGGAATCTCGCTTTATTCTTGGAGTAATGTCACATCGGTATGACATTAATTGCTCCCTCAGTTGAGCTGACGAGCGTTATCATGTAAGTTGAGTTTTACCAAAATTCCTTAATTTGAAGGAAACAAATGTGTGTGGTTAATGCTCTATGGGATTAAGAATTATTTCTCATATGTGTACCCTGAACATTTGTTCTGGTAAAAGTATGTGAGAGTGAACTATATGAAGTCCCGAATGCCTAGTTGTGAGGTCATTTTATAGGCATTTATGTGGATAGATTGCTGAGAAGAGAATAAATGTATAAGAGAGATAGTTCATAAGGAATTCGTCTTCTCTAAAAAGACCGTACTCTACTACGATCTTGAGTAAAACTTTAGAACCCAAGGATTATGGTTATGGAGTTTGTAAGTGAGTGTGCTCATTGTGGGCCCAATGGTTTAAGCTTTCGGAAAGGCTAAGGGTGTGAAGTCATAAGTATTATTTTGGAAGATTTATCTGAGGTTTCGTTATAAGGCTTTCTGAAGGGAAACGATATAAGGATTGGATGGAAAGTGATCTATGTCTATTAGGGCGATCTGATGTCACATTAGGGAAAATAAAGTGAACGATCACAATTGTGCTAATTGATTTATCACGACCTTGTTTTGAGGAAACTAAAGGTTTTGAGTTAGAAGTGAGCATTAGGGCCAAATTTAATTGGGCCAAATAACTGAATTTGTAAGTTGTACCTTCAAGGAATATGGAGTGTGATATCGAGAGATTTACAAGGTTTGATATGTTGATTTCAAGTAAGTGTGACGTCTATAAGGTCGATGATATAGCACCTTTTGGAAAAATTAAGTTGTGAAACGATTGTATTGGGAGAAAGCTCACTTGAATTTAATGAGATATGGAATAAGAACTAGTTATTCGGAGGATACCGATAAACTAAAGGATGTAGCATGGGAATTTGTCTTTCGTGCGTTTAAGGAATAAGGTAACAAATGTTACTCCTATATACCCATTGAAAGATTAGGATGTAAAGTGATTGATTTTGATGACACGGCATCGTTCATCAATATGGTATTTTTGGGTAAATAAAATTAAGGAACCTTAAAAGGTGTAAGTTAGAGATTGAATAATAGAATACGTTAAGTTAGTCTTGGGTAAATAGTAAATATCAGTAAAGCAAAAGGGTATTTGATTTGGGATAATAAATCGTATGAGGACAACTGGTGGTTTAAGGATTTATGGGTGATTAACAAACTCAACTGATAAAAGTTGTTATGATTTTTGAAGATCAATAGTGTGACATAAAGTAAGTATGTGGATGTTATCAACTGGACTTGAGGAAAGAGTGACCTACGTCCATTAAGGTGATTGTATGACACGTTTGGGTAAAAACGAGGTTATAATCTTGTGGAATGGATTATTAAATCATGTTGAGATAAACAGACATAGGATGTGATGTGATTAATTGTGGAAAATTAAGGGATTATATGCAGAAAGATTATGGGTTAAGATATGACACAAGGGCCAAATTTAATTCAAGTAACCAATGAGATAGATGAGGTGCATATGTAAAAAGTAAGCCGATATGACAATTGGAGGTACCAAGCTTGGGGTATAAGTGAGTTTTATGTATGTACTGAGTGGTGTCATGATCGAATAAATAGTTCGACTTTGGTGATATAGGTTACGAAGACCAAATTTATTGAAGGATATCAACTTAAGGGAGATAAGGTAAGTACTCTGAGAGAGGTTTGTAAAGAGAAAAGTTGAAAGAGAAATGTGTGTTCTCATGCTTAAGGTATAGCAAGTCTATTGCGAGGATTTGGGAGACTACTATCCTAAGGTAATGATGACTCGCGGATGTAATCATGAGTTATTACAAGTGTAGCACATGGAGATAAGATATGCAAGATAGTGGTATGATTGAGGAAATATATCGTTTTCTTAGGAGCAAGTACAAGGATGAAATGATTAAGGATACTAAGTTAAGGTAGTGAGGTTAATGGTGAAAGTGGTCCCTCTACATTAGTGATGTTAGTTTCGGGGTCGAAACTATTTTCTTTTAGGCGGTAGTAATGTAATAATCCTCATGTTACCATAGGGGTAATATGGTAAAATATGTGTTTGGTGAAAGCAAGTTATAATTGGTAAAATATATGGTTAACCTTACGTTAACTGTAATTTGAACCAACTTATAAATTTAACTCAGAATTGCTTGAATCAGTTTACAAAGTGTTAAATCGGTTAGGCATGGTTAAACTTATAAGGTTGGGTAACTTAGAAATAGGTCACTTCTCCGAGCTGTTATCGGCTTAGTTTCGGGGTCGAAACTCTTTTTAAGGGGATAGTGATGTAATACCCCTCAATTGCAGTAAGGGTATTTAGGTAATTTCCCAACCCTCATTCTGTAAGTATGACGCGTTGAGCGTATTTGGAATCTCTGTGTGAATCCTTTGAACGTAATAATATACGTTAGCAATGATATAGGGGTCATAAATAATTTGGATGTATTAAAGGTATCAAGTTTTAAGCCTAACCCCAAGCAAGAACCGCGACCAAAGGCGAAAGGGCGCGATCGCGGCGTTTCCGCGACCGCGGATTAGAAACCGTGCCCGTGGAACTTCACTGCATCGTCTTCTTCGTTCTTTCGCGAGCTCGCCGGTTCATTTTCCCCCACGTATGTAACATCCGCTTGTGGAGGGATTTGAAGCGGTTGGTGTGCCAGCGTTGAGGCTCTCCTTCTCCTATAAAAGGAGGGGCGTAGCAGCCTCCATCTCCATCTACAACATCATCAAGCTCTCTCTCCCTCGTTTTTGTGGGTCGCCGGAATTCGCAGCCTTCGCCGAAATCGTTGGAGGTCGCCGGGAGTCCTTGGAAGCTTGGTGTGGTGGCCTTGTATAAGTTGTGGAGTTCATCATCGTCTTCGAAGTCGTCGATAAGCCTCGAAGCCAGAGGAGAGTTGCGTCGGAAGGGAATCCGCAATCGCGGGGATGAATTCCGCGACCGCGGAAGCCCAAACCGCGACCGCGGCTTGCCTTAGCGAGCGCGATCGTGGCTTGGACAACCACGGTCATGACTCAGGCTTTCGTCCTTTTCGATTCGTATCGTTTCCGTTTGTATCGTTTCGTCCGTAATGTGTATAACCCAGGGTTTCGTCGTTGTCGTAGGAATCTGTAACCAAATTCCAGTTTCCAGATCCCGGAACCCGACATCGTCAATTCTCTAGATTAAGGCAAGTGGCGGTTCGCTCTTTCTTATCATTCCATATTTCCGTTAATTATGAATTACTTAATTGTTAATTAAAATGGAGTGAAGTGTTGTTTTCGTTTGGGAATAGATTTTATAAATGATGTGATTAAACTATGATATTATAATAGGTTGTATATATTGCTAGAACGACGCTATTATATCTGTTATTACCATGATGGTATTGGTGTGGATTTTATGTGTGAACTTAAATGTGTAGTTAGAACGAGTATTCGTATGAACGCTATGTACCTTGCGAGGTCTAGTCGTTTCTTTATAACTTGGTGCTTAGGATGATTTTGCCCTAACACTTTCCTGGTCATGACCTACCCCTATCCGAGTATCCGTGGTGGTGCACACAGCTGGTGCCAAACATTCGAGAAATGTTCCCAAGATATCTCTCGTATCAAGATGATATATATATAAAATAAAAGCTTTAACGTGAATATACGTTTTGGAATTAAATTAGATAAGTGCGATTATGCACATAATTAATATACCCTCGGACGAGGAGTACAGCGTGGAAACCGCCCGGACTCTTGTTAGAGTAAGTCTTCTTTCCAATCCGGATTCGCATTGTGCGGTGAGGTTGGTCGTGGACCCAAATAATCAAGGTCGTGTTTTAAAACTTGTGTGTGAAAACTTAACGTTCCCAAACATTTGTCATACTTTCCCATCGGACTCAAATCCCTTTGGAGTCTTCTTTTCAATACATGTCTAATTCTAATCATTCCGTGAAAGTTCCGGGTTATGTATCGTTCCTTCGGTTTTTATTCGAGGGACAATGATAGTCAACGGTTACGATCACTAGAACCTTTTTATTTCTACCCTTGCATAGTCTTTCATTAGACTAACCAACCGATTATTTTCCTTTGCATGGTTGGCTGGTGTCATCCGTCTCATACGGCACATTAGATAAGTTTCCGCATCAGTGTAGGCAAGGACTCGACGTAAAGGCAGTTGGCGCTTTTTGTGTTTTCCAAGGTTGAGATCCTAGGCGTGAGATCGCAAGGTCAAGACCCGTTGAGTCATTTTTATTTCAAGACTTCCGCTGTAATGAATATTTGTACTCGATTTTGTTAATGAACTGTAATTTCAACATTTGTAATAAAATATTAATTGGGCAGTTATATGTCATTTAATAAAGTTTATGTTATTATACAGTTTGTTATAAAATGGTTAAGCCTTGGGTGACCCCAGATGTGTAATCTGAGGTCACTGGCGGTAATATTTTCCAAAGGGTATTTTGGGGGTGTTACAAAAGGGAACAAAGCTTCCACCACATGTGCATCATAACTGTCCATGAACAACCCTTCTTGGCCCTAGTCGATAGTGGTAGTGATCAAAATGTGATCTCGAAGGACGTCGTTAAATAGCTAAGGCTTGAGATGCAACTTCAATAGCCACCAATCATGATCGGTTGGGTGAATGATGGACACAAAATCAAGTTGGACAAGAAGGTGGATGTGAGCTTGGGAGCCTATGCGCGAGGCCAGTTTTGTGGTGATGCCCATCAACGCCTTTAACCTTATAATTGGAAGACCATGGAAATTAGACTTAAATGTTATACATGAAGGTCGACTCAACCTTATTCATGTGGATAAAGATACCGTGTTGTACAATTTGGAGCCTATGAGCTTAGAGTAAGTAAAGGAGGCAAGAAGAAAGGCAAACGATTGGGGCAAAAGGAGGAAACCGTGAGGACAAGTGATGATGCCCCACAAAATGTTTCAAGGACCAAGAAGCCCTAAATCCTCAAGTGTGACCTTGATCCAACACTCTCAAAGGAATGAGGAAGTTTTTTCATCTAAAAAATTCTCATGTTAATTAGTATTAGGACACACATGCTAGATTTTTCATGTTCATGTTTCATTTGTCCTTAGAGTTCTATCTAGTTTCTCACATGCTATTTATCCAAGTAGAACTCTAGGAGATAGGCTGTATGTTAAGAAGGGGAGTCCCCTCAAGTTTATAATTGTGCATTCTAGGAGGATACAAGAATTCATGACTAGGCTAGGAGGTTTTGGATACCTAGGAGCCTTTGCAGTTTCGTGCTATTTGATATTCTTTGGTATAGGCTGCGCGAATTCAAGGTCGAATCCTTTAAAAAGGAGGGGGATGATGTGATCTGGGTTACCATCAAGCTATAAGACAAAGTCAAGGGATGAGCCAAGCCTAGAAGAGCGACTATGAGGTTGCCGACGTGCTTCAAGCTAGGGTTTCTCAAGACCACCAAGCCAACATCGTCCAAATTAAGTCCTTCCAGTTCCAATCATCAAGAAGGCTCAATTGAGGAACCCCTACCAAGTATAAAGCCAATTGAAGGAGAAGTGCCTGGAAAATACACCAAGAGCTTCATTCTAGTGGCGCCGACAAGTCCAAGTGAAAGGAGCCACGGTCAAAACTACGACCCACACCACTTGGCCTGCATAAGCCTTATCCCATATTCAGTAGGGATGCCAAGGAGCCTATGGAACCCAGGTTGGCCGAGGGAAGTGAAAAAGAGCTCTGAGAAGTCAAACCCAGAAGGACCAACCGCGACACCGAGGATTTCAACATGTGGGGCCAGATCGTGTCCAAAGGCACAATTTTTATTTACTCGTGAGTTTGGTCTGAATTTTGGATATGTTTGTTATCTTGGGTGTATCTAGGTCGTGTATAAATTTCAGGCCCAACGAAGCCGGGTAAGGGGCGTGCAAATTTATAGAACAATTAGGGGTTTTTGAGATTTAGGATTTGGTTGAAAGGTCTATTTATATGTGTGTAGTTTTTTATTTTAGGGAAATTCATGTTGGTACCCTTGAGTTTAGGGTTATTCTTGTTGGTGTCCCACGATTAAGTTTTTTTCGGTTGGTGCCCCTAAGGTTTGGGTTTGTTCGCTTTGTAACCGAAATTTTCCATATCTGTATCATTTCGGTTCAAATTGATCAAATCGAAGCTCGTTATTATGTTTATTGACCTTAACAAAGTAGGATTCAACTTCTAAAACAATCAATTCCAGACTCGAACCATTCCGATTTGAATTCATAAGGTCGGAAACGGATTGTTGCTTTGGAATTCAAATCGACATGGTTCAGACATGGATTTGTGTATTTTAGGAGTCAAATCTTACTAATTTGAGGGTGATAAACACAATGGTTGACTTGGATTTAATCAATTTGAACTGGATTGGTACAAACATGAAAAAGTTTGGTTATGAAGCAAACAAATCCAAATCTTAGGGGCACCAACCGGAAAAAACTTAATCATGGGACACCAACATGAATAACCCTAAACTCATGGGCACCAATAGGAATTTTCCTTTATTTTAACTTACGCTTTCAATAATTGAAAATACAGAAATTGATTTTCTTGAACTAAATTTGAGTTCCATGTCTTGAGTGTTTTGTCTTGGTGAGTCATATTCAATTCAACTTACTCGGTTTCGGTGACTCATATCCAAAACAGTTGTGAAACCTAGGTGCGTCATATCCGTGGTGGATCAACAAAATCTCTTTTTGAATCTATTGATGCATTGACGGAGGCTAAAGATGCACAGCAAATGTCATTGACTAGCCCTATCAAAGTAATTATCCTAACCAACCTACTAAACAGAGTATAGCAGACAAGTAAGGGTCGAATCCCACAGAGAAGGTATGATGTAGTATGTAATCGTAAATGACAAGTAACAAGTAACTGGGGGGTTTATAATCAAGAGAACACAACGCAAGCAAGCAAGTAGATTGAGTAAAATCGAGAGAATAATATGAGGGAAAGTAGTCCTATTAGAGCGAAATCCACAGTACAAAGATAGAGTTTGATCACTGAAATCTATTCAATCCAAGTTCAATTATTTATCCTTATAGTCGTTCCCACCCTGCTCGTAAGTACTATTGATTCTCACAGTTGTCAATAGACTTATCACTATGCCAATGATAAAGTACAACTGATTCTCACAGTTGTCAGCGTACTTTAGCACCAACACAGCAATAGCAATGCACACAAGGATATAGGATACATGCAAGTAGAAAGACGTACAAGTACTCACTCTCCTACTTAACACGCAATTGATTCTCACACACAGTTGTACGCTCGGAACCCCTATACGCACAATTGTATTTGCCACTAGATATGCACTCGAAACCCCTATATGCAATCCTAGTAATTGATAACAAGCATTCAACCTAGGTGATCAGGCTAAGAAGAACAACAAGAAATCAAGTTCGATATAATCAAGAGAATCAATCCAACACTTATAAGGATAAGAATAAGGAATAGAAATCTCACAAACACATCAATGCACTGCTTCAATCGTCTAACAGAACAAAGGGAAGTTAGTTCTCCATCAACGGGGATGAAAAACTCTAATATCAAATAACGATCAAAGTTAAGTCTCAATAACGAAGTGTCTCCGTCTCTCCTCTTAACCTAGAAAAAAAGGCTTAAATAGTCTTAGGAAACTAGGTTAAACTAAAACAAATAAATAAGGAAACCGAATAAACTAATAAAGCAAAGTCATAAACGAAATAGGAAATAAATATAAAATCTGGCGCGAGGCAATAAACACATCCACCGCGGGGCGGTGAAGATCCACCGCGGGGCTTCAGCTCTCCACCGCTGGGCGGCGGTCTCCTCTCACGCGGGCTCCATCCTTCACTGGGAGTCATCGCCGGGCCGCGGCATTGCTGACGCAGGGCGGTGAACTCCAGACTTCAGCTCTCGTCTTCTTCTCTTCTTCTGCTGCTCTCCAAATACTACCAAGTGTTGGTAGCCTTCTCCATAAATACTCCAACAGCTCCATCTTCATCTCTAAACTCCATCTAAGCTGCAAATCCTTGGATTTCTTCACTTCTCTCCATAACATCTGGATTGCAGACTTAGCACCAAAACACATCCAAAACTCCTCCAAATCATGCTAATAGATGCTAGAAAAGGTGATGTGACCTTGCTATGAATAAGGTCTCAAGTCCCGGATGAGATCGTGATGAATCCGTAGTGGGGCGAAACAACTCCTTGAATAGGCGTCTGCGTTGATGGAGATTGCAAGACGACGGCGAGGCGGAAGCGATTGCGGAAGCGATGGGAAGTTGATGATGATGCAGTCCGTATGAAGGGTGATGGTGGACGGACTGAATGATGATGGAAAGAAGAGGTTTTGGAGGCGGATTAGAAGAAGGGAACAAGCTCGACCTAGATCTAGCGGAATTAATGGCAGAAACGCGAGGGAGCAAGCTCAACCAAGAGAATCAAGGAGGACATTGATGGAGGCTCAATTGGAGTTTCTCTCAACAATAAAGTCTGTAATGTCAACGTAAAAGAGCCAGGAGGCTACAAAGCTAGGTTAAGTAAAAGGAAGACTCTTCCTTTTCCTTAACCAAAAAGTTTAAAAATAAAACAAATAAAACACTAAAATTACCCTAAGGAATTTCGGTCATTCTAAGTATAGAAATGACCTCCTAAACTCCCTAAAAATTCTGAAAATAATAATAAATAATATCCGGGAAAAATACTGATAAATGTCATAAATCAGAAATATCGATAACTAGGCGAATAGCGATCAATATCTCTAATCTATAAGCTTCGGGATCTCTGCAGACTGTGTAGACGTCCCAACTGTCACTAAACTCAGAATGGATCCCCCATCTGTAGTTGTCATGGTAGGCGAGGTCACATCATCCTCCCCCACTTGAGTGTGAAGCGTCCCTGCTTCACCCTGATCATACTCTGGCTCCACGTACGGTGATAGATCAGCAACATTGAAAGTTGGGTGAACACCATACTTGTCTGGGGGCTCTAGCTGGTAGGCGTTGTTATTGACGGCCTTGACAACACAGAATGGTGGAAGACCATCTGGCAACTCGTCCGGCATCACATCCTGAAACTCTTGCAAAATTGACAAAATACAAGAGGGGAGTACGGACCCTGAAACAGGTAGGGCAGTAGGAAGAGCACTGAGTAGGAAACAGGGAGACTTGCCTTGGATGACGTTGGAAACCTTCCGGCGTCGCGCCAAGAGAAGTGTTTGCTCGCAAGTGCCTTTCAGCGCCGATCTACCTTTTCCACCCTTCGGATTAGCAGAAACCTGTTCTGAAGTGCCCTGGGTACCCGAAGAAGATGCTGCAGGAAGTTATAGGGAACCCTGCTGGAAAGCTGTAGGGGACTCTGGAGGGGGTTTTCCGGGGTCCTTTGCAGCCTGTATAGCCTTGTTCCTCTGTCTAATAGCATGGTCCTGTAAAATCTCATTCGGAGTCATCGGTAAGAGCGTCACGCGCTTTCCATGGTGAGTGAACATGTAACTGTTCAAAAACCCATCATGGAAGACGCAACGGTCAAATAGCCAAGGACGCCCTAACAGAATATGGGTGGCATCCATGGCGGTAACATCGCACAAAACAGTGTCTGTATATGGTCCTATGGAAAAAGTAACGGGACACTGTAAAGAGACATTGTTACCTGGTTGGTCTAAAATCCACTGCAGACCGTAGGGCTGAGGATGTGGTTGCGTCTGAAGATTGAAGTCGCGGACAACTCTCTCAGTTATAATGTTGCAGCATGACCCTCCATCAATTATCAGACTCAGCGACGCATTCTTCATACGACACCAGGAATGAAACAGATTCTCCCTTTGGTCAAGCGGTCCTCCTTCCTTGACACTGAGGATGCGTCTGGTGACCAAGGCATAATGCATGATGTCTGCATCATGGTCGCTCGGCCTGATCACCTCATCAGTCAGCTCTGCAGACTCCTCTGGGACGTTCTCCTCTTCATCCGAGAGGCTCTCGTAGTCTTCAGTTTTGGCGGAGTAGAGGACACGCTTCTGATTAGGGCAGTCCTTCTGATAGTTTCCTCGTCCACCACATCTGTAACACTCTCGATCGCTAGAACGATCTGTACGGCCTGTCTCAGCAGAGGCCGATGGCTGTCGGCACGCAGAAGAATGGGGCGCTGGCAGCGGCGTCGGAGAAGACGCAATACCTGTACGATCCTGTCGAGGCACAGAACTAGAAGAAGAGTTAGTGCTATAAGAATGGACAGGGTTCAAGGTATACCTTGGTGAGGGAGAAGACGAAGACTGCCAAGGCTGTTGTCGACGTCTCTGCGCCTGAAGATAGAGCTTCTGTGCAGTATGTACCACGTTGTTGAGGTCTCAGATTGGCAGAACATCAACCTGATCCCTGTACGGCTGTGACAAACCCATTATAAAACGTGTACGTAGTGTAGAAGAAGTAACACTTACCCCGGCCTTGAAGTACATGTCTTCTAAGCGAGCAAAGAACTCATGTGGCGTATCACGACCCTGAGTAGCAAGTGCAATGGCCGTCTTCATATCCTCTCGGTATGTCGTCGGCACGTACTTGCGCGTCATGAGCGCCACTAGCTGTTGCCACTCTGTCACAGGTGGCCACCCCATGCGTGCCTGCTGTTGGACCAGTCGGTTTCACCAGGTGCGCGCTGCTCCTTGGAAATGCAAGGTGACGATCTCCACCTTCGCATGCTCCTCATATTGATAGTGTTGAAGAACATGGCAGGTACTCTGCAACCAATCTATGAAAGTAGAAGGATCATAAGTATCAAGGAAGGGTTCGATTTTCACCTTAATTTATTGGCGATACGTAGCTGAGGTGGGTATCGATGTTGGCCTGCAGCGGGAGCATAGAAATTCTGCTGTGGAAGCCCCTACCGCTGTTGTCCAACTGGTAGTTGTTGCCGTCGCTGCTCTCGTGGAGGAACGGCAACACGCTGCTGCTGATATTGCTGTGGATGACCCTGTGCAGCGTAATAAGCAGCCTGATTCTGTGGCTGCTGTGGAGGAGGAACCCAACCTGTACGATGAAACTGCTGCTCTGGTGGGTCCTGTAGCGGTGGGTGATAACCCGCAGAAAACCCATAGGCCCCTTCTTCCTCATCCTCAAGGTCAAATTCCTTGAACCCTTCATCTGAATCTGACTCAACAGGAGAAATAGTACTCTGATGGTCAGCAAAAGAATGGACATTGAAGATTTCAGAATTTACCTGGTGTCGACTTGGACGAGCTGTGGAGGGTTGCCCTTGCTTGCTGGTGGAAGCATGTGGGTCTGTGCGTCTGCTCTGGCGTCTGACGGCACTGTCATCGACCTGTTCATCCTCCTCTGAAGATGACTCATCATTGTCCTGCTCGTCCTCGTCCTGAGAGTTGTGTTCAGGAATTGTCAACTGGACTGATTTGGAGCGCACCTTCTTCTTCGACGCGTTGCTTTCTTTCTGTGATCCTTTCCGCAGAGGCTGCGTAGGAGGATCGGATATCAGAACGCCCTTGCCCTTTTTCTGCTTCTGGGCTAGGGTACTCTGGTCGTCACGCTGATTTGGTGACGGAGACGGCATCACTCTACTGAGCATGTCACACAGGGCTGCAAAATTGGCTTCGGAACGTTCGTCGGAACGTGCGATGGCAGCCGCGTTGCTCTGAATGGCGGCGTCGGAACGTTGCTGATTGGCCACCAAAAGCTCAATGGCATGAGCCAGTTGATCGACCCGACCCGTATCCTGTCCGTCATTGGAGTTCACCATAATCCTGAAAAGACAACAGAAACCCCACAGAGCAAAGGAAAAACAAAGCAATAGAAACGAAAGAGAAGTCGAACGACCAAGATATCACAACTGAAAGCAAGGCTGATATGGCCGTGAGGGCGGGATGGCTAAGGATAATCACACAACAATCACAAAATGCAGCGATAACTCAGCAAACAAATTGTAGATATAAATTGCAGCAATATAAGCCTAGATATGCCAACAAGACTATAACAGCCAAGACAGTGAGAGAGAGAGGAAATGGGAAATGAATCAATAACGATAGGGCAACGATTACCTTATTTTGGCTTTGCGCACCCTATATCTCTTCACGTTGCCACCTAAGTTCGGCTTTTCTCACAAAAAGCTCCTGCACTCTAATACCCTTACAGAAACCTCAACTGATGTCGCCAGGATATAACGGTAGGCACAGAACTTAATCCGGCGTGAACCTAGGCATCCCGGCTAAGCAGCTGCAAACTAACAAAAGCGGATAACTCACGCCAAAGTCAGACGGATAACTGTAAAAAGCGAATGCAGAAACCGACACAAAAATAAAAAAATAAAAATAAAAGGACTCAGATCCCTGCAATCTAATACCCCTACAGTAACCTCAACTGCTGTCGCCAGGATATAACGGTAGGCACAGAATTTAATCTGGCGTGAACCTAGGCGTCCCGGCTAAGCAGCTGTAAACTAACAAAAGCGGATAACTCACACTAAAGTCAGAAGGACAACTGTAAAAAGCGAATGCAGAAATTGACACAAAAAGAAAGAAATAAAATAAATAAATAAAAAATAAAATACTGAAGGCCTTCGTAGGGTCGAAATTTCGGAACCCACGAAAAGAGCCCGGATCTGGGAAGGTCGGCTTCGTTGCGTTGGGCGGGGGGGCTATTAACCCGGATTAGGGGCACCCGGGATAGAAGGCGCTGGCAGCTGGACGCGCGCGCGGGGCGCCGACGCTGATGCGTGTGGGCTTGTCTTGGCGCCGAGGCTCTTGGCTGCTGGGTGTCTTGCGCCGAGGACAAGGTGCCCTAACAACTTTCCTAAATTACAACTTCTTGATTTGATTCGATTTTTTTTTTTTTGGCAAATCTTCAGATCTGGCTTTTTCTACAAGGAAAGATCTCAACCTTTTTTTTTTTTAGAGAAATTGCAACAAGAACTCAAGAACCCTAATTTTCAAGGGTGAACCACCGAGCTTCAAGGCTGCCTCCTTGCGCAGATCTGACTCAAAAATTCTAAAAAAAATATTCTAGACTACTACACACTCTATTGATTCAAGTTGGAAAGAAGGAGATCAAAGAAGACGCAGATTAATGGTAAAAAGGTCAAGTACAGCAATTCAACCTATATGCATGCAAATCTAGATCTAAAATTCAATCACCAAATTACCAACACAAAGAGCAATTGTTGTGTGTAGGGGACAAGGTAAGAACACTAAAATTGAAGCAAATATATTTTTTGAAGCAGATTTACACCAAAAACGAGTTTTCAATGCAAATCTACAATGTTTTTTTAGACGAAAATAATTCGGCCCTCAAGAGAAAAAAAAAATTCAAATTTTCGACTTTAATAATATAGATCTGAATAAGAACAATCGGAATAATCAAGAAAAATGCAGAAAAAAAATTATTTTTTTTGGGTTTTTTTTTTTACACGAAAATAAAGTTGTGATAAGCAAGGAATCGATTCGACTTACAGATTCGAAGGCTCTGATACCAGTTGATGTGACCTTGCTATGAAGAAGGTCTCAAGTCCCGGATGAGATCGTGATGAATCCGTAGTGGGGCGAAACAACTCCTTGAATAGGTGTCTGCGTTGATGGAGATTGCAAGACGACGGCGAGGCGGAAGCGATTGCGGAAGCGATGGAAAGTTGATGATGATGCAGTCCGTATGAAGGGTGATGGTGGACGGACTGAATGATGATGGAAAGAAGAGGTTTTGGAGGCGGATTAGAAGAAGGGAGCAAGCTCGACCTAGATCTAGCAGAATTAATGGCAGAAACGCGAGGGAGCAAGCTCAACCAAGAGAATCAAGGAGGACGTTGATGGAGGCTCAATTGGAGTTTCTCTCAACAATAAAGTCTGTAATGTCAACGTAAAAGAGTCAGGAGGCTACAAAGCTAGGTTAAGTAAAAGGAAGACTCTTCATTTTCCTTAACCAAAAAGTTTAAAAATAAAACAAATAAAACACTAAAATTACCCTAAGGAATTTCGGTCATTCTAAGTATAGAAATGACCTCCTAAACTCCCTAAAAATGCTGAAAATAATAATAAATAATATCCGGGAAAAATACTGATAAATGTCATAAATCAGAAATATCGATAACTAGGCGAATAGCGATCAATATCTCTAATCTGTAAGCTCCGGCATCTCTGCAGACTGTGTAGACGTCCCAACTGTCACTAAACTCAGAATGGATCCCTCATCTGTAGTTGTCATGGTAGGCAAGGTCACATCAAAAGGTGTATGAAATAACACCTATCAAATTCCCCCATACTTAGACCTTCACTCGTCCCGAGTAAGCTAAAGAAAAGCTCACCCTCTCAATCAACACCAAGGTCTCAGGAAGTACAAGAAAACGTGATACCAGCAAACTACAACATATCAACAATACGCCCAAGACAACCAAAACAAGTGATGCAAAAAAATAATCTAACCTAACTCCAATCTAGCTCCTTATCGCTCCATGAGTGGCCTACCCGACAGTCCTTCTATGACTCCCTTCTTATGACGCCTCCACCAAGATATAAAGAGAAATCCTAGAATCACTCTTATTCTTTTACGCTCATCTTGCCTAGGCGCCCTTTCGGGTTTTCACCTAGCCACTCATTTCATTTTGCTAGATATCTCACAAATACTCACATCACTCCAGTCCAATCTTGCCCTGGTCTAATACCAGCCGGACTACCTGCTTTTTACCTGAACCGCCCTTTCGGGTTTTCAGTCCATCCCAGGATTTTGATTGCCTTTTTACTTCTTTTTGGCTTTTTTGATATATTTTTTTTTTTTAGAAAACAGAATGGAAACAACAATGCAGAAACAAATGCAGAAATAAAGCTATGTACACTAGCTAGCAAGAATAGCAAGTCTATATCCCTCCCCCATACTTAAACCGAACATTGTCCTCAATGTGGAAAAGAGAACATCAAATGATAGGGGAAGAGAGAAATAAACTCACTGTGGACCGGAAGGTGGTGGTGGATACAACCCAAAGTAGTCCCTCATATGAGTGTCTATAGTGTCCAGACGCTCATCTATCTCTGAATGAAGCTGGGTCTGCCAAGTCTGCAGACCTGTCTCTACTCTAGAAGTCCACTGATCCTGGCGCGTAGAGAAAGTATCCCATCTAGAGTACATCTCCTGCCAAGGTGCGACAGGTCCGTACACAGACGAAGACTCCTCAAACTGTGAAGAACCGAGGTCGTCCCCCTCTACAGGATCAACAGCAAAACCACCACTAGGGCCCTCTCCATACGGACCCGAAGGAGTAACGGCAGGGGCATCATCGGTCGGCATCCGGCTATCGCTATCAATCCACCAACCCGCGTATGAAGGCGAGTAAGCGAACTCTCGCGGAACAACCAAAATATGGCCCTCATAAGACGCCCAAACCAAATCACCATCCTGCCCCAGTGGCTTCATCATGGAGCACACCCTCATGTGTGCTAAATCATATACGGCGCAGGGGACCGGCCGAGGAATCTGATCGCAATCAATCACGCTGGCACAGAGGAGTGTAATAAGACCACCCCCACAAATATCTCTCAGCTCGCCATCACGAATCCTCCGCAGGGAACTCAAGAAAAGAGTTGCCCAACACGACGTAAGCTCTACCGTCCCCAGGATGCTCATAAACCACTGGAAGTCCTTCATGGGCACCTTCCCATCGTCAGCATGGCCAAAGAAATCCCTCATCATCACCTTGTGGATCAACCGCATACACGGATTCACCAACTTGGAGTTCACCTTATGACCCTTCTTGAATGTCCTCCCTGTGGCAGCCCGCCAGAAATCCATCATCTCGGCCTCATTAAGCCCATTCGCCCACCCAGCGGTGGGGTTCTTTGTAATGCCCAGGGCCTCATGGATCACCTTCCGCGACAAAGAATAATCACGCCCATTGTAGGTGAACGTGATCTTGCGCAGAATTTTGTCATCAGACTCCTCGCGGGTGAACCACCTGAACGAGGCAATGAATTGGAAGCACAGCTCAGGATACGCGGGGGCTGCCTTGTTCATGAAATCCCCCAGCCCACACTGTGTCAAACACAGCGTCACACAAGCGAGCAATCCCATCTGCTCCAGAGTCTGCTTGTGGAAAAATTTGGAAGCCACCACCCTCCTCTCCTTCACAATGTCGTACAGCTCACTCTCATCCCTACTCGTTGATGCTTTCTTCTTGCCTTTCGAAGCCATAAGTGAAGAATGGGAATGCTCAAATCAAAAGGCAGCAAAGAATACTCACAATCAAGCAAACACAATGTTCTGGAGAGACTCAGCGTGGGGCGGCGGCGTCGCGGTGAGAAACTGAGAACAGGCACCGGGTCGCGGCGAGGTCGGCGCGGGGCGGTAGCAACAGGAACGCGAAGCGGTGGCAGTGCGAGGCGGAGCTAAAGCGAGACGGAACTACAGCAGCGCGGTGGGGTTGTGTTTGGGCTTGGTTGTGAGGCTAGACTCCAAATGGGGGACTTGGGGCTAGAGTATGCTCAAGGTCGAGAGGGGAAAGTAGAATAGGAGTTTGAGGGGGCGCTGGGAATTATAAGTGTGAGATGAAGTGGGGTTAGGTCAAGGAAGGGTAAGGTGAAGAGAAAGGGATGATGGGCCGGTCATGTACCATGGCCCATAAGAGAAATCTTGGCCCATAAAGAAGCCCAATCCGTCAAAACCTTAGTGACCTCTTAAGAATAAAGCTTTTACTCACCCGTTTAAGGTTTTTTCGGGGCCCATAATTCTTGCTTCTTCTTTTTTAAAAGTTGAGAATCGATACCTGACCTTCACCGCGGGGCGGTGAGCTCCACCGTGAGGCGGTAGAAAGGCGTCGCGGGGCGGTGAGAATGGTTGGGCACCTCATCTCTTCTCGGTTTACTTTCGTACCTGAAATGTGAGTAACAGGCGAACGAAACAAAGCAAAATAAACTACGAAAGTAATCTAATAAAAAGAAAAATCAAAGAAAAACTAACACGGGTTGCCTCCCGGACAGCGCCTTGGTTATCGTCGTTGGCTCGACGTACTGCAGATCAACTACCATCTCGAATAGGATCCTTTCGGAATTCTCCAACTCGTCTCTTCCTGTGGAGACCTCTCATGGAAAGGTTTGAACCTTAGACCATGTTCCTTCTTCGCCACCCACTCCATGTTCATTCTCTTTGGAGTGTCGCCCCCTTACTTAGAACGATGCGGGGGCCAATATGGCTCAACATGGATATGTTGTACATCACTAGATAAAGGCTTGTTGCCTTGTATGGTTAGTGCAGGGGGGCAAGTGCCCAAAGTAGAGGAGTCTCCTATGTCATCTAACAAAATATCATCAACAGGCAAATCATGCAAATCATGCAATTCAATAGGTCCGTCAGTAGTGGAATACTCAACTATGGTCTCTACGGCATCAATTTTTACATTTTCATGCACTGAATCATCAAAGTCATTAATGCAGAGAGGAGGTGATTTAATGGAATTGGCATTATGAATGTCATGTTTAAAAATTATTCCATCAAATTCCATAGTCAGAGTACCACTATCAACATCAATCTTAGTCATGGAAGTTTTCATAAAAGGTCGCCCTAGCATGACCGGGGCAACGTGCTCATCATAATCCATATCCATAACAAAGAAATCAGCAAGGAATATCAAGGGACCTATCCTAACAAGGACATCTTCTACAATACCCTTAGGGGGTACACAAGAACCATCAGCAAGTTGTATCACAATGTTAGACTCACACAAGGGTCCTAATTCCAATTTCTCAAGTAAAGAATAAGGTAAGACATTAATTGAGGCACCCAAATCAAGCAGGGCCTTCTCAAAAACATGCTCACCTATAGTGATAGGAATAGTAAACGTACCTGGATCCTTGCACTTTGCAGGTAGACGCTTCTGAACTACCGCTGACACTTGTTCACCCACTAGACTCTTCTTCTGAGTCTTTTGCCTTTGGGCCTTCTTCACCGTGCATATCTCCTTTAAGAACTTGGCATATCGCGGGATAGCCTTAATAAGCTTCAGCAGGGGAATGTTCACCTCACAGTTTTGGAATGTCTCGAACAAGTCTATGTCGTCGACAACTCTCCTAGCCTTTAGCGCCTCAGGAAAAGGTGCTGGGGGCTTCTCTGAACCTAGAGGAGGGAACACTGGACGAACGTAGTTATCAATATAGGTGTCGTCAGTGGGAACAGCTTCTTGAGGACCAGCTCGCGACAAGCCCACCGCGGGGCGTAAATTATCACCGCGGGGCGGCGGGGTTGCGGTGTCATTACTGGGAACAGGCGCCGGGTCGCGGCGAGAGTCGCCGTGGGGCGTGTCGGTGATTTCCTTTTTCTCGGGAATTTCATTCTCCTCTTCAGCAATGGGAGAAATAACCTTCTTACCACTTCTCAGCGTGATAGCACTCACGTTTTCTCTGGGATTCACAGTGGTCTGGGATGGCAGGGAGTTTGAGGCCCTCTGGTTGATTTTGGTCACCTCATCAGCTAACTGGCCAATCTACCTCTCCATGTTCTTGATACTCGACTCAGTAGCCTGCACATGTGTAGCAAAGTGCTGAGTCAAAGTCTTCAGCATATCCTCAGTAGAGGCTCCAGAAGTTTGGCCCTGAGGCCTCTGTTGGTACTGAGCTCGTTGCTGGTACTGTTGTTGCTGAGCCGGCTGATATTGCTGTTGTGCCGGCTGCTGACCACCCTGAGGGTCACTCCATCTAAACCCTGGGTGATCACGGCCTCTCTGGTTGTAATTAGGTTGTCCACCATATTGTTGTCTAGGAGCTCCGTAGCCTCCTACAGCATTGACTTTAGCAACACCGTCCTCTTGCAGCTGAGGACAGGTGTCGGTGTGGTGGGCTTGGTTAGAACAAACACCGCACGGTCTGGCTTGTAGAGGAGCACTCTGATTTGCAATCTTCATGACTATCTCCTTCAACTCGGCTAACTCAGATAACACAGGACTCGGTCCGGCAGGGGTCACAGCGTTGACCGCCTTCCTCTGGTATGTCTTCCCGAAATTCCGGGTGCTCTCACTCATCTCCTGGAGTCGGTCCATAGCTTCCACCGGTGTCAGGTTCAGAATACTTCCACCGCATGCAGCATCAACCATTCTTCTCTCTTGGTCATGCAGACCGTTGTGTAAATAGAGAACAAGATCCTGCTGGGCGTATCCATGGAACGGACAGCTAGAGCAAAGCCTCCTGTACCTCTCCAAGTAATCATATAGTGTCTCATCACCAGCCTGCTCGATGTTGGCAATTGCCTTTTTCAAAGCATTCGCCTTCTTCGTGGGAAAATATTTATCCAGGAACGCTTTGTGCAGCTTCGTCCATGTATCTATGGTTTCTGGCGGCAGGTGATAGTACCAATCACTCGCAGAGTCGAGTAGAGAAAAACCAAAAGCTCTCATCTTGATTTGGTCTTCGGTCATGTTCTTGGGCTTCATAGTCATGCAGACATTATGGAACTTGCCCAGGTGAGAAATTGGATCCTCTCCACTCAGACAGTGGAATTTAGGGAGGTAAGCAACAACTCCCGACTTCAATTCAAAGTTCACCCCTTGATCTAGCGCAGGGATGATTACAGCTAGGGGTTGTGCCCCAATATTCGGTGCAGTAAGCTCTCTCAGAGTTCCGTTTCCAGCCATAGCAGCGGCTGGAGTAGTAGCAATCTCGGTGGTTTCAGTCTCAACGTTCTCGGTTGTGTTAGTCTCAACGTCCAACATTGTCTCAATCTCGGCCTCTTCTTCTTCTCCTCTTCGAGCTCGCAGGCCTCCAAGGAAAGATCTTTCAATCTCTGGATTAAGATCTAGAAGGGGAGAGTCAGTACTACGGGTGACCATAAGATAGGTCACCACCAACAATCAATCACGAAAACACACAACAAACAAAAACCATCCCCGGCAACGGCGCCAAATTTGACGGAGGCTAAAGATGCACAGCAAATGTCGTTGACTAGCCCTATCAAAGTAATTATCCTAACCAACCTACTAAACAGAGTATAGCAGACAAGTAAGGGTCGAATCCCACAGAGAATGTATGATATAGTATGCAATCGTAAATGACAAGTAACAAGTAACAAGTAACTGGGGGGTTTGTAATCAAGAGAACACAACTCAAGCAAGCAAGTAGATTGAGTAAAATCGAGAGAATAATATGAGGGAAAGTAGTCCTATTAGAGCGAAATCCACAGTACAAAGATAGAGTTTGATCACTGAAATCTATTCAATCCAAGTTCAATTATTTATCCTTATAGTCGTTCCCACCTTGCTCGTAAGTACTATTGATTCTCACAGTTGTCAATAGACTTATCACTATGCCAATGATAAAGTACAACTGATTCTCACAGTTGTCAGCGTACTTTAGCACCAACACAGCAATAGCAATGCATACAAGGATATAGGATACATGCAAGTAGAAAGACGTACAAGTACTCACTCCCCTACTTAACACGCAATTGATTCTCACACACAATTGTACGCTCGGAACCCCTATACGCACAATTGTATTTGCCACTAGATATGCACTCGGAACCCCTATATGCAATCCCAGCAATTGATAACAAGCATTCAACCTAGGTGATCAGGCTAAGAAGAACAACAAGAAATCAAGTTCGATATAATCAAGAGAATCAATCCAACACTTATAAGGATAAGAATAAGGAATAGAAATCTCACAAACACATCAATGCACTGCTTCAATTGTCTAACAGAACAAAGGGAAGTTAGTTCTCCATCAACGGGGATGAAAAACTCTAATATCAAATAACGATCAAAGTTAAGTCTCAATAACGAAGTGTCTCCGTCTCTCCTCTTAACCTAGAAAAAGAGGCTTAAATAGTCTTAGGAAACTAGGTTAAACTAAAACAAATAAATAAGGAAACCGAATAAACTAATAAAGCAAAGTCATAAACGAAAGAGGAAATAAATATAAAATCTGGCGCGAGGCAATAAACACATCCACCGCGGGGCGGTGAAGATCCACCGCGGGGCTTCAGCTCTCCACCGCTGGGCGGCGGTCTCCTCTCACGCGGGCTCCATCCTTCACTGGGAGTCATCGCCAGGCCGCGGCATTGCTGACGCGGAGCGGTGAACTCCAGACTTCAGCTCTCGTCTTCTTCTCTTCTTCTGCTGCTCTCCAAATACTACCAAGTGTTGGTAGCCTTCTCCATAAATACTCCAGCAGCTCCATCTTCATCTCTAAACTCCATCTAAGCTGCAAATCATTGGATTTCTTCACTTCTCTCCATAACATCTGGATTGCAGACTTAGCACCAAAACACATCCAAAACTCTTCCAAATCATGCTAATAGATGCTAGAAAATGTGTATGAAATAACACCTATCATGCATCATATCCAATAGATCCAAATTGCTTATCCCTTTCCTTTACTTGCAAATCATAAACCCTAAAAACCACAAAAGAAACCTTTTGTCATGTTCTTGATGGCGATCCAAAATTTGTTCAACATAAGGCATTGGAAGACGACTTTCCTTGAATCAAAACGAAGATCCTTAGACGGAAATGCATCAACATTGATGAAGAATTTCTGATTAAGCAATAGATTGTTGACATTTTTTATTAACAATTTCAGTGCCCATTGTTTGATGTCACAGTTTTAGGCACAGTCCCAAAATGATTCCTCTCATAGTTCAGAAAAGACATCAAAATCTCTTTGACTTGTTGCTTATTATGCAACAAGTATGTCTATGTGGCCCTACTATGAAGTCATGTGATCATATGCTCCACTATCTACTATCCAAGTAACTTTATCATTTTCACAAACATTTAAGAAAGAGGTAAAAATCCTTGCAAAATGGAAATTTGCTCCTCTTGTCTTTGTAACCATATGCATTGCCTTTTTCAATTTTAATGCCTTCATCACCTCCTGACATATCACCTGTATGCATTAACTGTTTTGATTCCCATTTGTATGTTGTAAAATTTCCACATATTTAAAGCGAGTACTACAGTCCCCTCACCTCCTTCGAATACAATGAGAGAATACATTCTTGAACTCATGCCCCTTATTGTGGATGCTTTGCTGGATGGTGTGGCCCTAACTAAAAGAGAAGTGGACGTGATAACTCTTGGCCAACATCTATAGAGCACGGGGTTAGTTCAATGTTCAAATAAATTTAGTGTGGAGAGAGTGTTAAACACTGAGATGTGATAATTAATACGAGGGATCGTATTAATTATCACATCTAAGTGTCTTGATATTATTGTCAAGCATATCTATATCCTTTAAAAAATTTAAAGCAACCTCTTTTTATTTGTTTGATGCCTAAATCTACCTTATTCATATTAGTAATGCAGAGTGCGGTTCCGGTGCGGAGCACTCTTCCCGTGCGGATGTGCGGACATGCACTATATGGCCTTATTTGTGCACTTTAGAGCCTTATTTGTGCACTTTTGCAAAAAAATTGAAAAATGCTTGGAAAACAATTTGTAAAAGAATTTTTTTTTTTTGAAAAAGTGCACAAATAAGACATTAAAGTGCACAAATAAGGCCCTAAAGTGCATGCTCCGCACGTCCGCACGGGAAGAGTGCTCCACATATGATTCAAACTCTAGTAATGCATTGCTATCATGTAGCTGCTCACAGAGATATAGCTGTTTTGAATTGTCTAGACTGACTGAAAGTTTGTTCAAATTTAGGTACTAGCTTATATGGGTATATGTTCTATTGATGAGTTTGACAAGATGGATGAATCTGATCGAACATCAATACATGAAGTAATGGATGGAGCAGCAGACAGTCAGTATTGCTAAGGCTGGAATCACTACATCTCTGAATGCAAGAACTGTTGTTCTAGCTGATGCTAATCCAACATGGTATGATCAATCCTTTGGTCGTTAGTTCACCTTTCAAATATGGGAAAAACTTGATTAAAAACATTTTGTAATATTAGCTTGAAATTATTAATTTACCTTCTCCTGAGGAATTATATTGGTATAGAAATGCGTCTTATTTAAACCCTTTAAATCTGTGTTGCAGGGGAGATGGGGTTTGATGTGTACTTCTCCATGGCCAGAGGTAATGCGTCTGTGCCCGGAATGGAAACGACCAAGTGGTTTGACACCAACTAGTGAGTGTTGTCTATCCCTTCCACTCATTCTTTTATTGATTCTATATTTTACGATGTATTCTGAGTTATATCCCGACTTATATGTGATTGTTATTCTCTTGCAGCCACTACATTGTCCCAGAGTTGGGACCTGAGGTTAACATCTCTGCTACTCTTCCCACAAGGTTGTTGAAGAGTACAAGGAGGCTAAAGCTGTATGTTCAAATTTTCCAATTCTGTATCATTTTATTTTCTTTACATTTAAATTTTGATATCGAAGAAGGATATCAAATTTACAGCTGTTTGGGCAACATAAATTTCTAATTCATACTTATGTAGGATTTGTTGTGGTACTGAAATACGGATTTATGTGGTTGATTAAATATTTTCTTGATAACCTGAAAAAAATTGATCTAGAAGAAGCATTCGTAATTAACTACTATATGGGTAACATAAATGATTAGTTCATAGTTTCATACTGATGTAGGCTTTATTCTGGTACAAAAAGCTGGTTGATTAGATCTTTTTTGATAATATAAAAGTGATAAAAAAAATCATATATGCTCTTAAGTCTTATTATTGGAAAGAGTTGTAGGGATTTTAGATGCGTAAAGCGGAATTTCAGGAAACTTTTTCCTAACATCTAACCAAGGATCTCATACATAAACCAAATAGATCATAGATAGGAAGAATCAAATACATTTTGATGCGTGTTTTAACCTGCTGGAATGGAGAGAATAGAGCCTCACGTGTGACTCCTCTATTTGGTCCACCCGAGCTTGAATCTGGATCACCTAGGACTCGGTTGCTAGAGCGAGGAACGAAGGCGAATGAAGAGAGAGCCAGGGAGAAGGAGGCAACCGTACTTCTTCAAGTGAATTAGGGTTATGGGCTTTTCCTAAAAGCCCTCATTTTATATTGTCATGTGTAGATATCTTATTTCCTAAATAAATATATCTCTTATTATTAATAATAACTCTTTATTATTAACAAACCTTATCTCTCAAGTTATATCATATATAACTTTATATTATATACTTTATATAATATGTCTCCCAATAAACTGATCCAGTCCAAACTCTAAGGGTGTGACCTCGTAGGACCCGATAACAATAGCAATAGACTTTATGACATACTCTATAACATATAGTCTATAAATCATAGTTGGCTTCTAGCAAAACACTATGACTACCTAAAATCACCGGATTAAATATCTCCATAAATGGTCTCACTTCATAATCAGTAATTGCACCTTTGATTAAAGGACACAATTCCTTCAATCTCCCACTTGTCCTTAAAACAAGTGTGCAATGTTAAAATTCCTTTGTCACTTAGTGTCTTATTTGACTATATGATGAAACTCATCTTTACCGCCAAATACGTTTCTTGAACTCTTGAGATCAAACTGTCAGTACAGATGATTACTAATAATCCATCTGAGTATGGCCATGCGTTTTCACAGTTCTCACTCTTCAAGTGGTCGAGACACCAATCCTTTCCAAATGTATCATGGTATACATGGAATAGGAGGACATATTCAATCTTGTAAGACTACAGCTCTCACTCAACTTTTGGCAATCCCAATCACTGTCTTTATAACTGTCTGTTACGGTCAGCGTTTGACAGCGTCAAAGACATACCAGCAGTCAAATGATAACTATATCATACTCATGTCTAAGGAACTCACTAATCATGAATAATCCTAGAACTCCGCAATAAAGTCCCGAGAAATCCTAAGATCGGTCTGTCCGATGTGTATCAGTATACACATCTATGTAATCGATTAGACATCTCCATGTCCCTATAACACATGAAACCCGGTGTTATCAATCAATCTCACATATGGTCTTTTGATTAAGTCATTTGTATCCAAGTTAACAACTTAGACCATGGACTTCTAACAATTTTATAATTTCAGTTCACTTAATGGGGTTTCATTCACCAAAACAGTTTTGATGAGCCCATTTGATAACTATTAAATTGTTTGGATACTTTATCTAATCCCAAGCAATGATTAAATAATAATATGAAACTCATATATATAAGTCAAGCATAAATGTTTGTGATAACAATAAACAGGGTTTATCATAAAACAAACAATGTCTCAAAAGAACTCTCTAATGTGCTTGAGTCCTTTGGCCCGAGTGTGACTGTCATGCTTGGGCCTAGACATGGGCTTGGTCAAAAGGATCTGCAATGTTGTCGTTTGTGTGCACTTTGCACATCCTCACATCTCCACTATCAACATAGTGTCTGATCCTGTGGTACTTCCATAGAACATGTCTGGATTTGGAACTCTTCCAACTGACGGCTCCTTCATTCAGAATGAGGACATATCCAGATTGAGATTCAAAATCATTTACGTATGTCTGAAAACTTGCATCAATATAGACATTGACGACCAGCTCGTCATCACCTCCAAATATCAAGAGATCATCCCTAGTCCTTCGTAAGTACTCCAGGATGTTCTTGGCTGCACACCAATGTGCATCACTCGGGTTTGATTGGTACCTTCTACACATGCTCAAAGCATATGCAACATCTGGAAGAGTACAAGTCATTGCATACATGATGGATCCTATGGCTGAGGCATAGGGAATCCTGCTCATCCTTTCAGCCTCACCAGGTGTCTTAGAACACTGGTTCTTGCTGAGATATAAGCCATGCTGCATAGGCAGAAACCTTTTCTTAGAGTTCGTCATATTGAATCTATTAAGGGCCTTATCTACATAAGTTCCCTGACTTGGACCAATGTCTCTTAGATCTATCTCTATAGATCTTAATGCCTAGTATGTACTCAGCCTCTCTCAAGTCCTTTATTGAGAAATACTTCTTAAGTCACTCCTTAACTGTCTCCAGCATAGGAATGTCATTCCTAAAGAGTAATATGTCATCCACATATAGAACTAGGAAGGCCACTTTGCTCCCACTAAACTTCTTGTAGACACAGGGCTCTTCTTCGCATCTGACAAAATCAAACTTTTTGACCACTTCATCAAAACGAAGATTCCAACTCCTGGATGCTTGCTTAAGTCCATATATGGACTTCTTAAGCTTGTATATTCTCCTAGGATTTGCCAAATCTCATAATCATAATAAGCGGCAATCGCTAGGAGTATCCTAATGGACCTGAGCATAACGACCGTGCAAACGTTTCATCATAGTCAGTACCATGAACCTGTCTAAATCCTTTGGCAACTAGTCTTGCCTTATAAACAAAAACATTTCCATCATTGTCTGTCTTGATCTTAAAGACCCATTTGCATCCAATGGGTTTTACCCCATCAGGCAAATCTATCAAGTCCCATACTTGATTTTCAGACATGGAGTCCATTTCGGATTTCATGGCTTCCAGCCATTTTTCGGAGTCGGGGTCCGCCATCGCTTGCTTATAGGTCGCAGGCTCACCGTTCTTAAAAAGTAGAACGTCAATGCTAGCAGTCAAGACGTAATCCTCATAACGCCTAGGCAGCTGCCTTAGCTTGTCTGATCTCCAATGTGGTCCAACAATAGGAGAGATTTCAGCTGCTGGGTTGACCACATCTGTATGCGGGACCTCAGGTGCTTCATCAACTTGAGGAATTGCATCTTGAATCTGGGCAGTTTCCCTTTGAGAAGGTACGCCCCCAAAATCAAGTTCCTCAGTGACATCGTCTATGTCCTCACTTTGTTTGGTTTGTTGCTCAGCTTGAATCTCATCAAGCTGAACATTTCTCCCACTTGGCTTCTTGGAAAAGAAGTCCTTTTCCAAAAAAGACACTATCCCGAGCAACAAACATTTTGTTCTCAGTGGGATTGTAGAAATAATATCCTCTTGTTTCCTTGGGATAACCTATAAAGAAGCATTTGTCTGATTTTGGTGCTAGCTTGTCAGATAGTAAACGCTTTACATAAGCTTCGCATCCCCAGACCTTCAGAAATGACAAGCTAGGAACCTTTCCATACCATATCTCATGTGGTGTCTTGTCAACTGATCGTGACAGAGTCCTGTTTAGTGTGAACGCAGCAGTGGTGAGGGCATATCCCCAAAAGGATGTAGGAAGATCAGCAAAACTCATCATTGAGCGGACCATGTCTAACGATGTCCTGTTCCTCCACTCAGATACGTCATTCAATTGTGGCGTGCCTGGTGGATTCAGTTGTGTCAAAATGCCACAACTCCTCAAGTGATGGTCGAATTCTTGGCTCAGATATTCGCCCCCTCGATCTGATCGGAGTGCCTTTATCTTCTTGCCAGTTTGTGTCTCAACTTCATTCTGGAATTCTTTGAACTTTTCAAAGGACTCAGATTTATGCTTCATTAAGTAGATATACCCATATCTACTAAAATCATCAGTAAATGTAATGAAGTGTTGATAGCCTCTCCTAGCTTATGTGCTCATAGGTCCACACACATCGGTATGTATGAGAGCTAAGAGCTTAGTAGTCCTCTCACTTGTACCAGTGAAAGGTGACCTTGTCATCTTGCCCATCAGACATGACTCATATGTTTTAAATGATTCTAAATCAAATGACTTTAGGCTACCAACCATTTGGAGTTCCTTCATGCGTTTGATGCTAATGTGACCCAAGCGACAATGCCATAGATTGTCTTCACTTATATTTGACTTTTGCCTCTTTGTATCAACGTTATAAATTTCAGATGTGAGATCCAGCATGTATAGTCCACTACTACTCACATGGGCTCGAGCATAGAAAATGTCATTCTTATAAATGGAAAAACAATCCTTAATGACAAATTCATAACCCTCAAGGTTCAAAACTGAAATTGAAATCAAATTCTTAGTAATAGAAGGAACAAAATAACAATTGTAAAGTTTTAAAACTAAGCCAGAAGGTAGAGGTAGACTATAATCTCCAATGGCAAGTACAGCAACCCTTGCTCCATTTCCAACGCGGAGATCTATCTCACCCTTCCACAACCGTCTCCTATTTCTTAGTCCTTGCACATTCGAAATAATGTGAGAACCACATTCTGAATGTAATATCCAAGAATGAGACTTGGTTGATAAGATTTCAGTAACGTAAATACCTAAAGTGGAGACTGTTCTCCTCTTCTTTTCTTCCAGGTTTTTGTGACTTGCCTTATCCTCACCAGATGAGGTGGCAATCAACTCTGGAATGGGGGTTTCAAGGACATCCTCTTGTCCCTCAGACCTGAGACTGATTCTCATATGTCTTTCCCAATCAAGGAAATTTGTGTCGTTCAAACGATTTTTCTCAACTCTTGAGCGGAGAGTGAATTTGAGGTGTTCAGAAGACATAGTAACTACAAAACGGAATAAAAACATGCAGATAAATTATGCTTGACATGCAAGAACTTAAAATTTAGACAAACTATAAACAATAAGTTATTGCACATTCTACTCAATTAAATTGTCCCTTGTGAGTAAAATGATTCCAAGATCCTATCTTAGATGAAACTCGAGCGTACTAGGGCACTTCCCCAAGTCTCATGTAATAAAGGTAAGTAAACTCCTTTATTAATTATAACACCTTATAACTCTTGGTTGATGGTCACATCTTATGTAAGACTCATCTGTATGCCTCAAGATCCAAAACTGAGCCTTTTGGTCTCTTGTTGAGTGTAACCATACCAAGGCAGCATGCCCCTATTAGACATACCCGCACTATCCCAAGGTCAAGGAAGGACACCTCGCTAGGGCGAAAACTATCCAACGAATCCCAAGGGCCTCATGGTTATGATATGGAAAGGCATGATCTCAATATTCTGTTAAGGGACTTAAGCATGCATTGGTTGTTTATTTACTAGTGAACAAAATAGCATAAACAAACAAGCATGCAAAGTGGGAAATAAAGCATTCAAGTAATGCAGTAATTAAATGTGATCCTAGTATGGCCTCTAAAAACCAAAATTAAAGATCTAATCTTCATGGCTCTTGTTACTCTTGGATCTCCATCCTTAGTATTCTCCATGGATCTCCATCCTTTGGTCTTCTTAGGATCTTTTTCTTCTTGTCTTACATATAATTGAAATAAACTCTCTTGCAGAAATTTAAATTACAAAAATACATAACGATACGCAGATCGTGTACAAGAAAAAACATAACAGTATGCAGACCGTATTTATGTATCCTATTGTGGGTCATACTAGTCACCTCATGCAAGCAATAATATCATAATATCATAAAACATGCATGTAATAATAATATCAAATATTATAAATAATATTAATCTAATTAATAGTAATAACCGATTTAACTAATTTAAATAAAACTATATCAAATTAAAATAAATCATCTCATGATATAAATAATTTAATATCAAATTCTTAATTCAAATTAAAAAAATAATATATAGAATTAATCATAATTAATCAGTAAAATGCATTATTGGATAATATATGCATAAACAAGATAAGATATCAAATATCCTTATCTAAATCTAGTGGGAATCTATCCTAACAACTTTTAGGAAATTATATAATTTAGATGATATCAAATATTATCCAATTAAATAAATAAGATCTTATCTTATAGTTTAGGAAATTATCCTAAAATGCCAAATCTACCCAACCAGACCTAGTCGCGCCCGAGTCAAACCCGGACCAACCCGCTCCCACCGAACCACGCAGACCCTACGGGCCAACCCGGGCCCAGCCCGAACCAGCCACCGCAAGACCGTGATCCGAACAATCAAAGCGGTAACACTTAACAATTAACAATTAAAGCGTTAACACTTAACAATATAATATTCTCTTTCCATGATTGTTATTAAGGGAGACAATCAAATCAACAGTGCATTATTAATGCTAATCCATCTGATGAATCCACCGAACAATTCGGAGGACAACAGAGCTGACTAATCCTCTAATGAACAATTTCATTAAAAAATTCAACGAACAATTCGGAATTTCAGTACCTAGACTTTGTTATTATATGAATAGCATCAACTTGCTCACCGCGTCACCGAACAATTCGGAAACAGGTGACCTTGTCACCGAACAATTTCATACAAATTCAGAATTTAATAAAATTTGGGTGGTTGATCCATCTTATGAAAATCAAAATCTTCATCTAATGATTTAAACATGTCAAAAAATTATATCTCTTACATAATTAAATCATATGAATCAAGTATTGATAGATCAATTTTACATGCATATTTGTTCATAAAGTTCTTCAACTTTACTAATCCAATCAATTAAAATTAGAATTTTAATCATGCAAATTAACCTATATATCAATTTACCACTTAATTTGAATCAAGACAATTATGAACATGCATCAAAATTTAAAACTTTAAACTTGATCTAATCAATTTATGCAAGAGGCAACTGATACCACTGTAGGGATTTTAGATGCGTAAAGCGGAATTTCAGGAAACTTTTTTCTAACATCTAACCAAGGATCTCATGCATAAACCAAATAGATCATAGATAGGAAGAATCAAATACCTTTTGATGCGTGTTTCAACCTGCTGGAATGGAGAGAATAGAGCCTCACGTGTGACTGGACTCGGTTGCTAGAGCGAGGAACGAAGGCGAATGAAGAGAGAGCCAGGGAGAAGGAGGCAACCGTACTTCTTCAAGTGAATTAGGGTTATGGGTTTTTCCTAAAAGCCCTCATTTTATATTGTCATGTGTAGATATCTTATTTCCTAAATAAATATATCTCTTATTATTAATAATAACTCTTTATTATTAACAAACCTTATCTCCCAAGTTATATCATATATAACTTTATATTATATATTTTATATAATATGTCTCCCAATAAACTGATCCAGTCCAAACTCTAAGGGTGTGACCTCGTAGGATCCGGTAACAATAGCAATAGACTTTATGACATACTCTATAACATATAGTCTATAAATCATAGTTGGCTTCTAGCAAAACACTATGACTACCTAAAATCACCGGATTAAATATCTCCATAAATGGTCTCACTTCATAATCAGTAATTGCACATTTGATTAAAGGACACAATTCCTTCAAGAGTTGCATAGATCAAACAATAATATCATGATAAATGATATTGATAAAATAAAGATCAAAGCACTATATGCATTTTCATTTGCTTTGTGCAAGTTAAAATGAGAAGAATCCTTTGTGAGGATATAAATCTGAACGGTCCATATTAATTCACTCTTTAAACTCATAAGGAAATAAAATAAAAACTAAATCATTCTTCTCTCTCCTCGTAATTTCTTCTTCATAGCGTTATCCCTCTCCTCTCTAGGTTATCTCTTTGTGCACTTCCATGGAATTCTTGCTCCTATATATCTTTCTTGTTTGTTTTAATTTTGGTAAAATAATATCGATTTTGTACAATTGTAATGTGTAAACTCGGGAATGCCAATTATGGATTGAGGTCATTTCTTTAATCTTAAGAAATCAAATTTTGGTATTATAAATTTTTTCACTTCATCCATCTTAACTAAGTGAACCCAAATGCAATGGACTAAAGGAGGATTGGCTTTCAAAGCGGAACTTTTCGAATTGTTGCTAGAGTAGAGGCAATGTCGGCCTTTATTTGATTCTCCACCAGAAGGTTAAAAATATATTTATACATACATAGTGTTAAGATCATACATTTGACTGGGAAAAATGTGAAGTCTAGTTAAATAAGAAAACGTGAGGAGAGAGAATAATTTTATTTTAATTAGTTAAATATTCTCTTTCCTTTTAAGATTAAGGGTAGACTGATTTGAACCATTGATTTAAATCAAAGGTTAGAATTTACTCAACTCTATCTATAGAGTTGGATGGAAACTCTATGGGAGCTGAACCGAAATCTGAATATACCTGTGTTAATTTTGCTTTTGTTCAATAGAAAGAGAAAAAGGCTAGAAACTGTTCTTTTTGTAACTCCTAGACGATTTATTTTCAGTTCTTTTTGCTTAACCTTCATTCTGATTTCTGAGCATACATCTGTTACTTAGCTCCTAGAGCCTTTATTTCTAATTCTTTTTGCCAAGCAAATGACGGAATTGGATAAGCAACATATACATCATTCAAACGACAGAAAATCTTCACAATGATTAGCTCATTTTCAGTTCTCAAAGATGGTCTGCACAGTGATTAGCTCATTTTCAGTAGAAAATCTTCTTCATATGAACCATTAATTGTATATTGGTATTTCAATAGTTAAGTTGTATTTTTGGATTACACTATCTCATACAGTGAGATGTAAAACTATATATGCAGGCACTGGCAAGTGGCAAGGCTTCGGTTTTCAAGCACTGTGGATTAGAGTGATGTGAATGGGGAGGCGCTCAGATTGATGCAAATGTCAAAGTTCTCCTTGTACTCTGAAGTCCGTCAGAAATCTGGCCTTGATGCCATCTCCAACATTCTCTTAAAACAGCAGTTCAATTAGTGTATTATATAGTAAAATGACTTTCTAGTTTTTGGTGGCAATGTCATTGAAGCCAGAGCTTTTTGATGGGTTGATGTTTGATTTTACAAAGGGGCTTAACCCAAAGTTTGCTCTTAGCCACAAGTAGTTTGGAAGTAAGAACTTTGATTGTAGTAAAAATATTTAATAGACTTCTCTAAAGTTGACATGTTTTCTTTTTTCTCTTTGATGATTTTACCAGTGTTCTCATGGGGCCAACAGAAATTCCTTGATGTTTTTACTGTAGGATTTGGGACTCCGTCTTGGTCAGTTCCTCTGAAATGCTGAATCTTCAGCTGGAGGGAACTGTTCTCTGGAGGCGCTGAGTTCCTCTTGTAGATGTTGATGTAGATGACAGCACATCGGTAGATCAATCATATACAACAAGATCTTGATATCGGTTTGAATCGTGGTGAACCACTTTCCGAAATCAATATTTCGCCCCTTACATAGCCTTAGGGAATCCATGAAATTTGAAGTGAGATAAGACAAATCAATCAGTTCCAATCAAGGCTCATGAAAGGAACTGAACTTTAAAGTTTATGTAATAATGGATTTGAGACTTTCAGCAAGTTCTGTAAAATCACAGATTACTTGTGTATATCCAACACTAAACCCCGAAATCCTTTATATAGGCATTAGGGAGAACTTCCAGAATCAGTTACGAAAGTTATAGGAAGTTACAGCGGCAGTTGAAAACGGTTACCAACTGATTTCAGCGGTTACCAACCATTCCCAACCGACCCACAACAGTTACCAACGGTTACTAACAGTTACAAAGTAGTTATGACGGTTATAGCGGTTACAAAGTTGGTTTTACCAACAATTACAAGCACATCAAACACGTGCCAAGAAAATCAACCAGCCATACACATGTGTCTAGCCCCGTAGAAGGGAAATAACGCTCAGTTCCCTTCACAATAAGTGAACTAACATCTAGTTCCCTTTCCTGAAACTATTTCCAGGGAACTAGAGCTTTTTACAAGTTGTTTCAAGGGAACTTGACCCTTACATGTAACATATACTTTGTTTCCCTCTAGAACTCAAGTCGTTTACACAAGCGTGTACTCCACACACCCGAGCTCGTGTTATAACGAAATGAGTTCCCTTAGTGTCGCATGAATCCCGATCACACTAAATGGCAATGATTTCACTAAAATCACCAACAATCCTCCCCCATTTTAGTGTAATCCTTGATTCACAAAATAAGCAAGTCTTTATCCGCAAACTCTTTGCATAAACGAAAATGTCGAGACGATTGAATTTCCGCTTAGTGTAATTACACATTCCAAACACCCGGGAATCATGGTGTCCTAAGGATTGAACCAATCAACCTCTTTGGGTGCATGAAGATAACACACACAAGAGTTACTTTACATCTCTAAAGTTGTACTTGACTCTATTAAGGGCCTTGAGTCCATATCTATTCATGAACGTATGTGAAGCCAACCCAAAGCTTCATGAAGCGGCCAAACTTCACATTCATATAGGTAGATCCTTTAAGGGAACATTGCCCCAATCGTGCACCTACAATTTGCACTTTTTCAAAGGAACTATTAAGAAGACTTTATCTTCAACCTCTCAACTTGTAGGAACTGAGCACACATTTGGGGATATTTCATTTGTGCTCTCAGTTTACATCTCTAAAGTTGTACTTGACTCTATTAAGGGCCTTGAGTCCATATCTATTCATGAACGTATGTGAAGCCAACCCAAAGCTTCATGAAGCGGCCAAACTTCACATTCATATAGGTAGATCCTTTAAGGGAACATTGCCCCAATCGTGCACCTACAATTTGCACTTTTTCAAAGGAACTATTAAGAAGACTTTATCTTCAACCTCTCAACTTATAGGAACTGAGCACACATTTGGGGATATTTCATTTGTGCTCTCAGTTTCTAGGTGTGGGCTTTCCACATTGAATTCTGTCCCTGACGTTAATCATGAAGGAATTAGGTATCCCACCACTAGAAAGCTATATGGGTCTTAAATCCCATCCCCTTTCAGCCAACCTCTTCATCAAGTGGTTAGCCAAAGTTGTTCTGACTAAATTAACACAACTGAAATCACACTATGTGTCATGAGCTCATGAACTGTGCCATACCTCACATCCAAGGACGTGACCTCTTATAGCACACATGATAGTTCCCCTCTGGCCAGAGATTTTACGCTCACATAGACAAAATCAGTTTCTATCTCAAATGAAATTAGGTAGATTTAGTTCCCTAGTCGTTTGCCATTGAACTTAGCTACAACTAATACTACCAATCTCATTTCCGTTTGTCGAACTCAAAATGTTAGATTGTTCCTCCGAAGTCCATGAAATGACACTTCCGTTATGTGGAACTAGTCAAGTCTAGTTTCCTCAAGGGAACTGACAAAGGTTTTAAGGACAAAGTTCGCTTCAAGGGAACTAGTGTCCATCCATCTTTAGAAGATTAATACTATAAGTTTAATATCATCTAACATCCAAATATTCCTTCATATCCAGGAACAATTTCGACATTAATAAGACCATAAACCATGGTCCGCTCAAAGTACTTTACTATCTATCGAATCACCCCAAACAAGGCGTTCAATACAGCTATGACCATGAAACATGGTCTTTTCCAAGTACTTAGGTACTCGTTGAACCACCATATCAAAATGTGTATTCAACGTTGCATCTTACAATGTACATTTTCTTGTACACCTAGAGTTTCCTAAACTCGTAAGTACTTGAGCCAAGATACCATCATGCCCACACTTGGCACAATCTATAAGCTCTAGTCCATGAGAGAGGAAACAAGAAACTAAGGAACTCATTTCCCTACAAGGAATATGTTTCCCTCAAGGAACACTTTCCTTCATTCTTGTTTTGATCCTAATTCTAAGGATCACATTAACCTCCCCTATAAGCTGTACAGGGAATCCTAATGCCATGAATCCATAACATGATCCACTAGTTTTGTACTATTCATTATTGAATCAGCTAGACAAACAACATCAAACTTGATGCCACCATATTAGTGCTTTATTTGTCTCATCAACAAAATTGCTATGGGCCTTATTTCCCTTAAGGAAATATAAGTATCACATAAATGTTGATCTGGTGGGAACTACGCTCAAATGCATAGTCCATACCCATGGGATAATCCATCTCATTCACCATCGACCTTTTTAAAAGGCAATAATATTGTCTTATTGTATTCACATAAGGTCCTATAATCATACTCTCAAACTTGAGTAGATTTTCATCCTTAGTTCCCTAGCCAAGAAAACTGAACGATTTTCCCCCTTCTTGCTTTCGTATTAATACGAAGCACGAGTGACATTCTTCCTTGAAGAATCAATTCCATATCCCGTTCCCTAACAATTAGGAAACATATCTTTTGGTCCAAGTGTAAGGAACTAATGTACTATGAAAAATTACATCTCTTCACTTGATTACGATAAGCACCATTCTCAAGTCATTCAACTCAATAATATTGGTCTGAAAATTCTTGGAATGCATAACACACCCAATGATGCAATCCACACCTATTCCGCCCAAGGTCTACCTCTTAGGCATGGGTAGTCCTTTGACCGCCCTAGATCCAAACTCAATTAAACCAAGTTTAATATTTAAACCAAAATTCATATGGGACAATCTTGTTCTTTATGAAAAACCCTGTTTGATAATAGGAAAGGACTTAGTTCACTTCAGGGACTAACCGCTTCCCTTCTAGGAATATGATTCCCTACAACTAACAGTTGCTTCGCTTCAAGGAATATATTTCCCTACATGGAACTCATCTTCCTCCTCGGGACATATTTCCCATAAAATGTCACTTATACCAAGTACAGAACATGGATTTCACCATAATTTCAAGGACTTTATTTTCTTTCACACACCATTATGTTGTTCAAGTGTGAAAAGCACGTACCACATGTACATTTCCCATCATTGTCGATATACAACATTGGTTATAAAACCTCAATCATGTCTAGCTCTTCATGATTAACATGTCACAAAATTTTAGATATCATCAAATAAATTAAATACAAAGCACGAATAAAAAGAAGCAAGACCAATCTACACACGAAGTATAGTAGGGTCTAAACCGACTAATCTGTATAGATACAGTAGAGTCAAATGGCCAATCTATGAAAACAGTAAGGCCTGAACCAGTAGACCTAATAAGTAATCTGTCAAAGGAATAGTAGACTTTAATTAGGTAATCTGATATCTAGTAGACATTACCCAAGTAATTTGTACTAAAATATAATAGACTTGAAGTAAGTAATCTAGATTTAACCATGAGTAATCTATACACGAGGCATAGTAGACTCACAAGAGCAGTTCCCTTCAAAACTTATTCCCTGGTAGGGAACTTAGCCCTGAATGGAATCAGTTCCTTCCAAGGAACTTTCCTCATTCTCCAGCATGAAAATGCTTTGGAAATCATCCATACAACATTCATCCCAAAATTTGTATTATTAATGAAATCCAACCCTAGTGAAGTTTATCATCTAGGTCTCAATATCTAAACGCTTTGATTAAGTCTTTTCGGACTCTTGCTCTCATAACCTTGGAATCCACATGATCAATCCATGATAACAGCTTTTATCATAAATCATATGGTTATATATATATACCATAAATTATCATATGTATAAACATATTTATGTAGTACAACACCCATTAACGAAAACAAGTTCCCAATAAGGGAACTCTTAAAGGACAAGTTTTAGCAACAAAGCAATACTTTAGACTATTGATTATACAACCATAAACATATGATCAGTATTATGTATCAAACAATACTTCAAAGGAAAGGATCCTTTCAATACATAGTTCCCTCAATGAAATTATCGTTTCCCACCAAGGACTAGATCCGTACAAAGGAACTCCCTACAAGGTCCGAATTTCTTTATAAGAAAATCTTCCATCATCCTCAAATCTAGGATAATTAAGATATCATATGCCATAAGTTTATTTTATATAGCCAAAGGTTATAACACCTTTCATTCACCCAAATAAATGGTGAATACATGATCATGTTTTAGTTCCCATGATCACAGATTCATTAACATTATGTAAATGTCCTTTTGCTTGAACCACATGACTCTAATGGAGTCACTATTGCATCCAGATGCAATTACCAAAGTCTCATCATCGTCCAATTAGGGAGACGTCGCCACGTTGGACACAATTCCCTATCAATGGACAATCATCCAAAATTATCTTATCAATTTGGCCTTATATGATCATACAATATACTCTCATATATAATGTATCGAAATACAGGTTTACACCTATCATTTCCCATTAAATAATTATGAGAAATCATGGAAATGTTTACATAACAAATCCATTGATATAAGTTCCTTATCCCATGATCAAATGATCATGCATGGTTTACATCTAACCATCGTCATATTATACATTCCATTATATGAATAATATCAAAGCCAAAACATTATTTCAATTTTCCCAATAAAACTTGGGACAAATAATATCAAAGTTCCTTCGGATCAAGGGTTCTAATTTCCCTTCGATGGTAAGGTAACCAACTTCCTTTGATCTCCTCGAACATCAACTTGGTTGTCTTCTCATGTGCAAATGCCATATGACTTGATATCTAAATATTGATTTCGAATGTAGGATTTGGGACTCTGTCTTGGTCAGTTCCTCTGAAATGCTGAATCTTCAGCTGGAGGGAACTGTTCTCTGGAGGTGCTGAGTTCCTCTTGTGGATGTTGATGTAGATGACAGCACATCGGTAGATCAATCATATGCAACAAGATCTTGATATCGGTTTGAATCGTGGTGAACCACTTTCCGAAATCAATATTTCACCCCTTACATAGCCTTAGGGAATCCATGAAATTTGAAGTGAGATAAGACAAACCAATCAGTTCCAATCAAGGCTCATGAAAGGAACTGAACTTTAAAGTTTATGTAATAATGGATTTGAGACTTTCAGCAAGTTCGGCAAGTTCTGTAGAATCACAGATTACTTGTGTATATCCAACACTAAACCCCGAAATCCAGCATTAGGGAGAACTTCCAGAATCAGTTACGGAAGTTATAGGAAGTTACAGCGGCAGTTGAAAACGGTTACCAACTGATTTCAGCGGTTACCAACCATTCCCAACCGACCCACAACAGTTACCAACGGTTACTAACAGTTACAAAGTAGTTATGACGGTTATAGCGGTTACAAAGTTGGTTTTACCAACAGTTACAAGTACATCAAACACGTGCCAAGAAAATCAACCAGCCATACACATGTGTCTAGTCCCGTAGAAGGGAAATAACGCTCAGTTCCCTTCACAAGAAGTGAACTAACATCTAGTTCCCTTTCCTGAAACTATTTCCAGGGAACTAGAGCTTTTTACAAGCTGTTTCAAGGGAACTTGACCCTTACATGTAACATATACTTTGTTTTCCTCTAGAACTCAAGTCGTTTACACAAGCGTGTACTCCACACACCCGAGCTCGTGTTATAACGAAATGAGTTCCCTTAGTGTCGCATGAATCCCGATCACACTAAATGGCAATGATTTCACTAAAATCACCAACATTTACTAGTGTTTCCCTTGCTTTTTCAATTGTTGTTTCTACGAAAAGAGAATAATGCCGAGTTTTGTTGTGTCCAGATCGCTACAGGGAAGCTTGCTACCACTAGAATGTTTGCTTTCTTCTATGTTCAGAAGGTTTCTGAAAAGGTAAGTGAAGTTAAGTCTCTTAAATGTGTGGGTTTCTTAGTTTCAAATGCTTAATATTTTTATGTTTGCAACTAATCGTTGGTACTAACATATTTTGTTCCAACGTAGGTTTCTCTGGCAACAGATTTCATGTATAATTGCATGTCCAAAGAGGTCACAACAAGTGTTTGCTCTCAAGGATATGAAGCACCTTCAAAACATGTGAGGGAGCATTTAGCTAAGCTTTTTTAGTCACGGTGCAACGCATCTATACCTTGTCTCTTATTTGTAGTTGTGACATTGATTTTTTCAATGACTTGTTTCGTTAGTGACGTAGTTGAATAATGCAAAAAAAAGTATGGTATTTTGACGTTGAGTTTGAGAATATTGCTAATTATTATGTATAATTAAGACATGTGCCTAAAATGTCATTTATAGAGGTTATGGTGTCTTCACTAAATAACACAGATATCATAACCGGTTTATTTAACAACAGAGATACAATTCGGACCTACAAATACGAGTTATATTTCTTTGATTTTTCTAAAATTCGAATAAAATAACCCGGACCTAATATTCATTTTATTTAACAATATAGAAATAACCCGGACATACAAATACAAGTTATATTTGAAGTCAAATAACCCGGACCTGTAAATTCCGGTGTATTTTTGGTTAGGTCAAATAACCCGGATATATACTAAACCGGTGTATTTGGAAATTCAAATAACACGGATATATAGGTTTTTTTACATAACCCGGATGTGCTAATATCCAGGTTATTTGATGCCCAAATAACCCGGATCTTGAAAGTGTGTGGGAAAATTGTGGGAGGCAAATAACTCGGGCGTGTCGATTTTAGGTCTGGATTATTTGACATCGAGCAAATGCGGCGTAACTCTTTAACCCGAACCAGATCCGGGTTATATACCCTTAAACGCCCGAGTTATTTGCCTATTATGTAGTAGTGTTCCTTCTCTTGTACCAATTCGGATTACCAATAAGCTCAAAAGAGTTCTCCTTGATGTGCATATATTCTTTACAATGATAGCAAACCCTCTTCTCATTGCCACAAGGTTTTCTAAAATCTCTCCTAACACTAGTGTTTCCCTTATCTGAACCATTCCTCTCAACACTTTCTTTCTCTCTGACCTTCTAATTTTCCATGAATGCCACAAGTTCTTGGATAACACTAAAAGAAATTCATTTCATCTTTTTAATCTACAGAACTACGTGATAAACCTTGTTGACATTTGGTAGAGGATCCAAGGTCAGCAATGGGCTTTTCACACTAATATAATCCGCATTCTATTTAAGCAAATATTGCATATAACTTCGACTGATTTTCCATTTCTAAGATCTTATGCATGAATACAAACTCACAATTACAAATACCACCGTAGTTGCAAGTAGGTATCCCAATGAAATTATACAAGTCATCCCAAATATGTTTTAACTTGGTAAAGAACCTAGTAACACTCAAGTTACCTTGGTTAATCTGTAAGAGTTCTTGTTGCAGCTGGAACATCAGACGCCCGCTACTTTGATCATATAGCTGCCAAATTTCCAACAACAAAGTTCTAGCCGAGTCAGTATAAATGAACGCTCCGAAAAGCTCCAAGATCATGGAGTTGAGAATCCAACAAGCAACCATGGAATTACACATGGACCATCTCCCATAATTCGCATCTCCTTGGTCTGGGTTCACCCTTGTTCCATCGATACAACTCAACTTTAATTTCTTCTGCAACAAATGTTGAATCTTAAGACTCCAAACAAGGTAATTTCCTCCATCAAACTGTGTCTATCAACCCCATGCCAGGATAACCTGAGCTGTTGAGAAACAATGAATCATTATTGTCAAATTTAGACAATGGGACGTGGGCTTACCCAGGGGAATATGCGTATGTATGGCGCAATTGCGCGTATGTGCCTATCACATAAGCCCAATGGGGTTCAATCCTAAAACTAATTGACAATAGGAAGAGTAGTCCATCAAGCTTATATACTAGGCAAGTTATGTCTCAACATTAGATGTGGATATGTATTCTAATACTCCCCCTCAAGTGTGACGGACCTACTTGGACCCAAGACAGAAACATGCTCTGATACCATGTCAAATTAGACAATTTGACACTTTGTTTCGGTGTGGATTGTCACTTTGTTCGGGATTTACTCCAGGCAAGACAGATTGATACCATACACATCCGTACGGCTCATCAACCCGTAGACTTGTTCACCAAAGCTCTTAGCAAGCAACAGTTTCAATTTCTCATTGTCAAGTTGGGCATTCTTGATCTTCATACTCCAACTTGAGGGAGAGTATTGATAAATATTAAATATTGGAAGATATTTAATATATAAGTTTATGACATTTATCTTATCCTTTCCATATAGGTTATTATGTATAGCTTGTGGGATAAGTTTTAACACTCATATATTTTGTAACCCTTTCTCATCGATTCAACCAATGAATTATTTTCCCAATTGTATCTCTTATCTAATTATTAACAATTATAGTTGGCGACCTAGATCCCATCATTGACATCAGTCAATGCCATAAACTCTATCTTTTCTCAGTTTCTCCACAGATTCAAATCGCCCAATAAAAAAATACCAAAATTTCAAGCGCTCTTCTAAGGTGATTAAGGTAAACATAAAGAGATAAGAAATATAAACCAAAAATAATTCAATTTTCGAAAAACCTCATTGAGGTGCAAGGTGTTTTACAAAAGAGGAAGAGGAAACTCTATGGAGAAAACTGTTGGAGATAGTCTACATATTTGATTTTATGGGCTTTCCACAAGGAAAAATTGATGGTAGATTGTATCCATATATACGAGAGATGACTTATATTCGTAAATTGAAAAAACTAAGTTTGGTCCACTAATTTATATTACGGAGTATATAGTAATAGAAATAATGAGAATCATTGACCCTTTTTACCTTCTAAATCAGATAAACACAAATAACCCCTATAATCACTTACACTCTCACGCTCTCTCTCCTCACTCTCACACCTCCTCCATTTCTGGATCTTTCATCCGACTCTCATCTTCGACCTCGTCTCCGGTCTCGTCCTCCGTCTCCGGCATATTTCCGGCGGCTCTCTCTGACCGGCGTATTTCCTTGACGGCGATTTCTTCTCCATTGACTGGAAGTGCTCCCTCATCTCCAAGCTTGTTTGCTTCTTTGCTATTCCCGACGGTCACAATATCGTTTCCCGAGTCTCTGTTTCTCTTCCTCTATGCCTTTTGAGGTTGTGGCTGTATTGTTTTTGCTTAATAGAAGGTCCTAGGGTTAGATTCCGACAAGTTATTTTCCTCATTTCCGCTCCATGGCTTCTTCCGAAGGCGAAGACAACATCTCCAAATTTGCGCTCTCCAGCTTCAAGGCCAAAGAGGAGGAGATCGAGAGGAAGAAGATGGAGGTCAGAGAGAATCGTGAGCGCCATGGAAGCATCAAAGGGCGAATTCAACCTGTAACCGCTTAATCCTCCATAGCCGTTGAATCCTCCATAGCTGCTGTTGACATAATAATCCTCATTGTTCTTGGTTCTGACGAGTGGAGACAAGGTGTTCGACGAAATGTTAGAGTGAGAAACCGGGGAGCTAGCTATTGTTGGGTCGTGTTCTGGCACGAGGAGCAGCTTTCTAGCGCGTGAAGCCATCAAAATCTGAGGTGATTGGAACTGGGATCTGATCAAATTGGGGAGATGAATTGAGGAGTTTGAGTATGGGGTTTCATGGGTTTTGATGAGAAGTATTAATGGGGGAAGAGGAGATTGCAACTGATAATTAAGTAGCCATGAAGATGGGGACAGAAGTCGGCATGCGGACCCTGATGCCATATCAGTCTGGAGCTTACGTGAATGGTATGGCATTTGTGCACAGAAAACCAGCATTTGTGTCTAATTCAATTTCTCTTCAAAATGGTTGATTTATGGTTGCAAAAATACTAGTCTATGGACGTTATACCTGAAGCAGTGTTGGATGATTGTGTCCAATTGGTGAAAGCGAATTCCATCCAAGGTATATGCAGATGTCATACTCCTACTCTATTTCATATAAGAATTACCAACATTGTAAAACACGTCTTCTTCTTAAAGAGCTTGATAGTGCAAGACTAACTGTATTATAGTTGTGTTTATTTGCACATATAACTTGGAACAACAAGAAGCTCCAAAGCTTGCACTTTTAGTGGAAAGCCATGAATA
The DNA here is from genome assembly GCA_027886185.1 of Rheum nobile. Classification (NCBI taxonomy): domain Eukaryota; kingdom Viridiplantae; phylum Streptophyta; class Magnoliopsida; order Caryophyllales; family Polygonaceae; genus Rheum; species Rheum nobile. Next base: position 5,423,456 of record WOAB01000135.1, read on the forward strand.
CATTCATAAAGCGCCTCACCTTCTATCCGTTTCAGATCCCGCACAAATGAATGTTTGATGCTTCTTACATGTTTCTCTTGTTTTAAATGAGCACTAGTATGTTTTAAATGAGCACTAGTATGAAGGTTTGATGCTTCTTACATGTTTCTCTCGTGAAGTCAGCTTGTTGACACCAGCGGGCGAGAATACTTTCACTAGGTTAAGCAATCTTGTGATTCATGGTGATGATGGTGCTTCTCAAGGGCCCTCCTTGTGAGTATGCTTTCCTTTGATTTTTGTACTATTTCTTTGTTGTTTCCTTGGAGTTTCTTTTGATTTTTAATCTCTATCTTCTCTAATAGAACTTGATACGGTTCTATCAGGATCACTTTTCGTTAAGGAGTTGACTGTTACTTAGCTTTGTACTGTCGGTATATTGTTTATAGTGTTCCACTTAAGTAGTTATAATTTGTGACATGGCATTTAACTCAAATTAGATCATGATATATTTCTTACATTCTATAACTTTTGAGAGCTTACTTCAATAAGAAATATTCAATTATTGCAACCTCTTGTCGTTTGGTATATATTCACATGCATTGTTATATACAATGTGTTATTGGACAGTTATGGACTAATCTACCTTTCTCGGGTTGCAGACGAACTAGTGGCTGAATTTGCAGAACCTAGCAATAGTCCTTCATCATCAGATTAGGCTAGTAAAATCATCCTTCAGAAGGCAAAAATAATTGTATTCTCTCCAAATATTAAAGCAAAGTCTGCTTCTCCCTTACAACTACAATACGAGGAGAAGAACATAAGGCGTAGGGTGTATGATGCCTTGAATGTTCTAATGGCATTGGACATCATATCCAAAGATAAAAAGGAAATTCGTTGGAAAGGTCTACCCCACACTAGCATAAATGACACTAAACGCGCCGCTGACTAGCCTCGGTGACGCTTCGAATGCGCCACCGACTAGTCTCAGTGACGTTTCGAATGTGCCACTGAACTAGCCTCAATGATGCTTTGAACGCGTCACCGACTAGCCTCGTTGACGCTTTGAAAGTGCTAAGTGCTACCGACTAGTCTCGGTGACGCTTTGAAAGTGTCATCACTTACTAGCCTCAATGAAAGTATCACCACTTACTAGTCTTGATGACACTTTGAAAGCGCCACTAGTTACTAGCCTTGATGACACTTTGAAAGTGTTACTAATTACTAGTCTTGATGACACTTTGAAAATGCACTAACTAGTGATAATGACACTTCGAAAATGCCACCAACTAGTGGTGGTGACATTTCAACTAGAATTGCCATGAAAACGAGAATTGTCGTCAAAACGATAATTGTCATCAACTAGTTGTGGTGACAATTTGTGACATCAGCTAGTTGCAAATTGTCGTCAAAACACAAACTGTCAGCAACTAGCCTCGGTGACGCTTCGAATGCGCCACCGAACTAGCCTCAGTGATGCTTCGAACGGTGACAGTAGCCTCGGTGATACTTCGAACGCACCACTGACTAGTTTTGGTGACGTTTTGAAAGTGTCACCACTTATTTGCCTTTATGATACTTTGAAAGCGCCACTAATTACTAGTTTTGATGACACTTTGAAAGCGCCATTAATTACTAGTCTTGATGACACTTTGAACATGCATTAACTAGTAGAGATGACACTTTGTAAATGCCACCAACTAGTGATGGTGACATTTCAACGAAAATTGTCATCAAAACGAGATTTGTCATCAAAACGAGATTTGTCGTCAAAACGATAATTGTCATCAACTAGTTGTGATGACAGTTTGTGACATTAATTAGTTGCGATGATAGTATGTGTCATCAACTAGTTGCGATGATAGTATGTGTCATCAACTAGTTGCGATATAGTTTGTATTTGATGACAGTTTGTGTTTTGATGACAGTATGTGTCATCAACTAGTTGCGATACAGTTTGTATTTGATGACAATTTGTGTTTTGATGACAGTTTGTGTATTGATGACAATTTGTGTTTTGATGACAAATTGTGTTTTGATGACAATAACTGTCATCAAGACGATTACAGTAACTGTCATCAAGACGTCAGTAAAAAAAGTTTTTGGCGAGAAAAAAGTTTACCGGTCAACGCCGATCAATGGTCAAATGTGTTAGGGTGTTTTGACTTATGGTGATGTCATCATTATGTAATGATGACATCACCATGAGTCATGAGTTTAGAATAAGTTTATTAGGGGCATTTGTCTAATATTACTTTACTTAGAGGGTCATTTAACATAAACATCGATAATAATATATATCTAAATGACTTGGGACTTGGGGACCTTGGGGCACAAAATCCCCGCCAACAACCATTAACTTCCAAACCGATTTTTGGACCATATCATTAATAAGCATGATGCATAATCATATCATTAATTCCCGTCAACAACCATTAACTTCTAGATACTCACATTGAACCATATCATTAATAAGCATGATGCATAATCATAGGTAATAACTAATCATGAGTACAATGAGATGGACACACATTAACTAGTTACACTTAGTACAATGAGATGGACATACATTAACTAGCAATATTCCTAATACCTTATCAAAGATTATCTACTTCAATCATATCGATTTTGATACAAGTTAATACCAAAATAGATATGGTCGATTCGTCACCTATTTCTCAAATCATTGTACTAGGTTCCTTTAAAAAACACGTATTCTCTCACTCAATAGATGTTACTTATTTACCCAAAGATCAATAAGGTAAATTGTATCCTACACCAAGATATTTATTCCTTGATCATAAAATTCCCAGATATTATATAAGTACCACAAGATCATTTAATCAACCACTTACCTAAGATCCTACAACCATCAATTCCAATTATCATACACTTCCTCAATTTTGAATATTACTTTCACATCTAAGTTCATTCAATAACCTCAACTTATAATTTCCACTTCATAGTTTATATCCAAAAATTATATTGACCCAAGAATTCAACTAACCACACAACTTAATCTATATTCCTCGGATATAAAATATCCTCAATATCATGAAGTTATAAACTCAAGCTTTCAAAGAAACATCACAATTCAATCTATATTCCTCGAATATAGAATATCCTCAATATCATTAAGTTAGAAACTCAAACTTTTAAATAAACATCACAACTTAATCTATATCCCTCTAGTATAGAATATCACCAATATCATCGAGTTAAAAAGAACTCTAAAGTCCCAACAAACATCAAACAATTCTTACTTAACTAAGTTATAATCATAACTTTGCACATCCCAATTTAAATCCACAATACATATTTATGCCCCTTTATATCCACCAAAGAAACATATGTTCCTATCTACAGTTCTAAGCACACCCTTATATACTAGTCACAACTTCTATATAAGAAATATCATGTCTAGCAACCAAACAAGGCGTAAAAGATAACTAAACAACCGTTGAACAATTATATTCAAAACACTTAATTATAATACAATTAAGATCACTTTATGTATCATCACATATATCAAATCATAAAGAATATTAAATACAAACACATATATCATTACATAAATTACAATGAATGCACGTTCACACACATAGACACACACACGAGCTCAACTTAATTGAGACCTTTTCACACACATCCACACCACACACACACACACACACACACACAAGGTCAGCATCGCTGAAACCTTTTTTAACACACACAAGGTTAGCTTAATTGAAATCTTAACCACCACACACACAAGTTTAGATTAATTGCAACCTTGAGCACACACACTATGGATATTGGTCAAATTCGAGCTCACATTGGAAGTCCAGGTATGTATAAACGACACAACCTCAATCCTACGGTATGGCCATACATGCCCCATCAAAGGCCTACTCTAAGGTATGCACCCACTATTGCACTCCTAACACGGGGTCACCTTCGCCCATAATTCGGAAAGTGGTGCATCTACATCCTAATCATATACAACTCCACATGGAGGATGTCCTCACTTTTTCTTATGACCACTCATATGAATGACAACGCACATTTTTGCAACACAAGTTAACAAGTTATTCATATAACAAACAAGCTTTGAATGATTTGTAGTATGATCAAATTAGTCAAAAGATGTAAACATAAATGATCCATATAACCACTATGCAAGCGGCCAAATAGACACAAGTCTTATCAAACAGGAAAGTACAAAATATCCTGACACGAAAAAAACAATCAAAACTAGTCATCTGACACATTTTGAATTGACTTGCAACCACGTTTGACTTTGGGATCATCCTTGTACTCGTGGAAACACAAAAGAAACTGATTGATCAAAGGAGACACAGAGTCGTGATGGTATCTCTGCCACAGGGTATATAGTTTCGGTAATGGTGAATTCTCAAACAAGGACACCAATAATATGAAAAGCATGTACTTGTATTTAAAAAAGAATATTTATTCCAAAGTAGTAAGAAGGTTAGTAATATACCGAAATGTAATGATCCTCCTTTTTCAGTAGACAGATGCATATCGTTTAAATCGTCGTGACGTTGGCCCGATCCATTGGAACATTTAGAGGCAGAAAATTCTTGTTCAAGCCACCCAACACGACAAAGGCACAATTGAATATAATGTAGTAGCGACCAGGAAGCCCATGTCTAGAACTCCTAACCAAGTATGCCTTGGGGTAAAACCCGACCCAAAATGATCAAGGACATGTTGCAAGGAATCTAAGTTATAATGACATAAAGCCTTAAAGATTTTGCAATTGCTTTGTATAAATTATGCTCTGTCTGACGTATGGACATTTCTCTTGCCCAAGCCCTAGAGATTTTACAATTGCTCATATCCATAATTTCCAGCCAGTAGAATAGAATGGTATCTGGTCAGGTGTGTGTACATACACATCGGAATGACATCAAAATATGGGAATCTAGCAATAGGCCAGTTCGATGGCACCGACGGTGTGGGAGCTCTAATCAGAGACACTTGAGGTGTGGGAGCTCTAACCTGAGACACTAGGGGCGTGGGAGATCTAATATGAGATGACATACTCAGGGAATCTGGGTGCTTCGGGGGCCTACCTCGTTGCTTCTTTGGAGGTGTTTGGTTCAACTCTTGGTCAGTGAGCTCCCACGAAGAAGGAAGTCTTTTGTTTAGAGCTCCCTTTGGTCGTCTCTTAGTCTTCACAAATGTCAGTTCTTGCAGACTAGTCCTCTCTGGATGAGCTAACTCTAAAACTGCATTGGCACATTTAATTTGTTGATCATCTGACAAATTAGGGAAGTCATTACTATAGAAATCATCCATCAGCGATCTGGCAACATTGTGCTTCCACCCTTCATCTTCTTCATTTTGCACAGCTTCCAAGTCCAACTGTCTCCAAAACCTATGCACGTCTTTAAGAGGGATATGTATTTGATGCTCAACATATTGTGCAATTTTATGGACACACGGCAACTCATCTCTCACAGACATACGACATCAGCAAGTCGAGTCAAAAAATGGATCTTCCCCTCTCATGTATTCCTTTATCAGACGCTGCATGGCTTCGTCGGAGACCTTGTACTTCAACTGCTTGAAAACATCTGCTACTGTCACCATACATATCATCTTATGGTGACTAGCATTGAAGGTTGTCTTGATCTCATTTACTTGGATGTGCATCAAGGAATCATACTGACCTAATACAGTGTCTAGTCACCATGTGGAGTAGTCAAGAAGTTTTTCATAGACGAGTGTTCTCCTTCAACCCTACAGTTGAAATAACCGAATTGACATACAATGCTCTAAAAGTCGCTAGGCGGGAGGGGGGGGCTAGTGCCAAGCCGGCTAGGCGGCGGCCTAGGCGGATTAAAATTTAATGTATAATCCATATAATTATTTTACTACAATCTCTCAAATCCATTAATATTTATAAAACTATGTTGGGATAGGGCTTGATATTCTATTATAGGCATTTTTTTACAAAGCGTAACCCAAAACTATGTTTTATACATCCGTCATCCCCTAAGATATTGTTGCTTCCAGAACATCGGAAGCTTCTTCTCACATAGGCGGCCCTAGGCGGGGTCCTAAGCAGGGGATGACCGCCTAGGTGAGGTTTTGTAGAACACCGTTGACCTATAATCATATTCTATCCGTGTATAGGCTTGATAATAATGCATTGAATATATTATATTGGACAAACTTGTTTGTCGTGGTAGTTCCTAATGTAAAAACCATATCCGTCCAAGCCGACACAATTCTTTCCCTATACGGTTCAAGCCACTGGTTTCAGACATACTGAAGTAGGCTTTTCTTGGTTCTCCATTCAACCTCAATCTTGCGCAAACTTTGCTCGTACGCCTCTTATTTTTTCTTAAACAACTCCATGTAAGCATTTGCAAACCTTGTTGTAGTGTCAGCATGCTTGATGATTTCTTGGCTTTGGCCTTGATGTTCTTGTATACATGACGCCTACATAGAATGTACTTCACCTTTGGGAATATTTCATCTACCGCATTCATCAAGGCAAGCTCTCGATCTGTCACTATGCATGTAGGTGTTTATGCACAAGCCCACAAAGTTTGGCAAGCTTCTTTATAGCCCACAAGTAGTTTTCTTCCCTCTCATGTTCCGAAAATGCCCCCGCTACGTTGTAATTCTTCCATGTAGAAGTGAATCCTACAATTTCAAGGAAAGGCATCTCATATCTGCACACAAATTAACATGTTATTGTATAACAAAATAACATATCAATAACTAGATAATAAAGAGATGTGCGCGATGGTTACTTGTTTTCACTGTAGGTGGAGTCCAACAATAATACATATGGAAATGCCTTGAGGAGTGATATGAGTCCGGGCTGGCAAAAAAATGTCGGTGATCTTATTGGTTTTAGGGTCCGTCCTATGCTCCATATAGTAGTTATACTCATTAGATTTGAGGAAGAATTGTTGGACAATTGTTCTTCCTTCCATCTCAGCCCTTTGTACATTGTACCGCTCATTGTACACTTGCTTCTTTCTAGTACAGTTTATTGGGAACTCGTTCAGTGTAGTTGTAATCTGGGTTGGCGTACAATGTGTCTTTGTCATCGAGTGCACCATCGTCAAGTGTAAAAATCCATTGCCAGATCCATCGTCGAGTGTAAAAGTCGGAATTGATTCTGAGGATACAAATCCATTGCCAAATCCATTGCCAAATCCATCGTCAAGCGTAAAATACAGAACTGATTCTGAGGGTACAAATCCATCGCCAAGTGTGTACGAAGAAGACGTCTCATTTTCTAATGTTGATGCATTCTGAAGTGATTCTAAGGGTACCAATCCATCGCTAAGCACTCCAAGCGAAAAATTTGGATTGTACGTAGAACACGTCTCATTTTATGCAAACCTGTCATTAAGGGTTAGGTTGTTAAGACCAATATAAACTTCATTATCTTCTTGTTCAAACAACAAAACAAATTTAGTGAGTTACAATAGCACAAAAAAATCGTTTGTGTAAAGTAGTTTCGTCCGTGAAGGAAGTAAATCCATCTGTGACGGACGGACACCCTTCCTCCTTCACGGACGAATACGCTTCCTCCTTTAAGGAAGGAGTGTGTCCAGCTGTCACGGACGGAGTCACTTCCTCCGTGACGGACGAAACAACTCCTTTATGGAGGAAGCTTATATTTTTACACTTGTTTTTCTCCTACGGTTTCGACTAGTTTTTTCTACGGACCAAATTACAAACACTAAAAATTTACATATAACTAGTCTAAACACAAATTTATGACTAGAACAACATCAAAAAATAATCTATTTGCAACAACTATCTTCAATCTAGTTAAAGTTTGACCTTTTAACAAGTAAAAATAAAAACTTTCATGAACATGTATTTGTAAACTAAAGTAAAGACACAAATTTGAACACATAACTCAAGTTTGAAGTAAAAAACAAAAAAAAAAAACTTACCTCATTCTTATTAAACATGAATGAATCATCTCCTCCACTCATGGTGGCATATAAATCATCATGATTTGCCATAGAATAAGAGAATGCCTTTGTTAGGTGGGGACAAGTAACATTTGTGGTGGCAGTTGAATTTTGTGATTCATCCGTGAATTGTCCACAGAGGAAAGTAGTTCCTCTGTGAATTGACCATGAAAGGGAGCAGTTCATCCATGAGTTGACGACGGAGAAACTGCTTTCCTCTATGGTCAATTCACGGACGAACAACGTCCCTCCGTAGTCAACTAAAAAACGTAGAGTAGGCGCTATGAAGAAATTAAGGATGGGCGATAAATAGCAACCATGAAATTATAAGCTACCAAACCACTAAGATAAATACTACTCTTTGTTTTTTCTTCATTCATAATTATATATACTACTAGGAACATAATCTATATTAACTTATTCTAATTCAATTTTTTTTTATTTTAAGTTTGTAAATGTTTTTATTAGGTGAATAAATAAAGTTAAATTGTTGTTATTTTAATAAATTTACAAGATTAAAAGTTACATAGAATGTAAATAATTTATTCAATGGTTAAAGAGAATTTAATATACTAAATATTGATTGTTTAAAAGTTTTGGAATATAAATATATAATTATTTATTTATTTATTTGTATGATTTTCAACGGTACAAAAATTATAAGATTATTTTTATTATATTATAAATCTTGTTCTCATATAGTATATAAAATATTTTAATTTTAAATATTTTGCTTTAAGTATAATTTTTATTGTTATATTAGGATGTGAATAAATACTATATTTTATTAATTTTATTGTTCTAATCTATAATTGAGTATGACTTTATTGTTTATGTTTATTTATAATTACTGAATTACCATTTTATTAAATTAATTTTGACTATAAAGTATAGTTAAATCATCAAAATTGAATATTAAATTTTTATATTTTACTATATTCGTTTCATTATTCTAGTTTACATTTTAGTATAACTTTAATGTGTATTTTTTAACTTATACTTATATACTATTTTTATATAATAAACTATATCAACATATTTACTAATAGAAATTATTTTAATAATATCAAATTAGAATACTAAAATATACATATATTATACCATATTTTATTTGCTTATAAGTGTGTATCCAATCAACTCTTTCACCATTTGCTTGTAACAATTATTATGGTAAAATACAATTAACAATAATACATTAATTGCTACAAAAATGTTAACTATTTAGAGTACTTGGTGAATGAAGGTAATAAATGTGTACTCAATTTTATATATGTAGGAATACATATTGTTATATCGAGCACCACCTGATGAAGCAAAAGGCTCTCAATCGCTCGCACTACAGCACTCCCCTCCCCCCGAATAATCTTGCGTCGTCACTAGTCGTGCGTGTAAGACTGAAGAGATATGTGTCTTTTAATTAAGATGATAATTACTAATAATAGAACGATTTTTCAAACCTATACCTTATATAAAAAAATTTGATTATGTGTTGATTTTTTAGAGTTTTTTATTTTTTTAAAATGGGTTCACCCTTTCCTATTTAGGATTTATATTTCTTAATTGAAATTTTTAACCTATGTCCTTAGGGAACAGGTTAGACAAACCGATAATCGAATAGAATTAATAATAGAGATTTATAATCCGGATATTTTTTGTAGTCTTATTGCTTTACAAGAAACCAACTATGACTTATGAGTTAAATTAGATTTGACTCATTGTTATTATACCCGAGTCTTATAAGGTCACACACAATAGAGTAATTGACTAGATTAAAGCAATCCAAGATTCATTATGAGACTAGGGTGACATAAAGTAAAAAAAGTGGATTATTCATCATATAGTAAAAAAATTTACAAGAAGATTGTTAACACTACAGAAACATAGAAACCAATAAGCAAAAAGTGACACCAACAAAGAGCAAAAAAAAGCACACAATTTAAACTAGATTCCCGTATCGGCTAGCCATGCTGAATTTTCAACATTGTTCTAATGGGCTTCTTGCGCCATTTGAATATGATTAGCTCCTAAATATGCCCAATAATCTGATCCGTACACTGGTTCACATTAGGTTGGAAGTTCCTAAAGATGATTACATAACAATGCATCCACGTACGAAAAATAGATAAAAGTGATAAGCATGACCATTCTAGCATGATACGGGAGCCCCTTAACGCCTTGGTGGAGTATGACCCATGTGAACCAGCCCTTGATGGTGTGGTGCTAAACATTGATTTTCAGTCATTGGAGAACACCTTGAAGTACAATTGAGGTAAAGGGACAAAGGACCCAGGGCCGGCCCAAAGGGGTGGGCGAGAGGGGCGACCTCTTAGGGCCCAAACTTAATATTGAATTGTTATTATATGTGGTTTTTTGTAATATGGGTTGAGATCCGGTGATGATGGAATGAGAGGAGAGGAATGAGGACGTATGAGAGCCGTTGGATGGGAAGCAAACGGAGTGTCCAGATCGTTTTTCAAAAATTCGGCACGACCGAATTATTCGCGAAAAAGATGGATTCGCGTGCACGCGAAGTGCAGATTTGTGTGCATGCCAAATACATTGTTGTGTGCATGCCAAATACACTACGGTGTGCATGTGAAATTCATTTTTATGTGCATGCATAAAACGTGTGCGTTCATATGGAATGAACAAAACGTGTGCACATGAAAACACGACTGTGCATGCGAAGTATACTACCGTTTGCATGCGAAGTATACTACTGCATGTATGTGAAAATGGCATGTTTGTTCATACAAAATGCACTACGTGTTATGTGTACATGTGAAACAACGTAAGTGTGTATGTGTGCACATGAAAATAACATATGTGCATGTGAAAATGACTCAAAGCGCATATGAAATAACATGTGTGCATACGTATGAAAACCAACAAAAATAATCTATGTGTGCATACAGAAATGACATGTGTGTGCACAGGAAAACAACGTATGTGTGCATATGGACTAAAATGTGTGTGCACGCATGACGCATTTTTTTCACGAAAAATTCGGCTGTGCCGAATTGTATCCGAATTTTTTCCTTGGCTAATCTGGACGTTCTTTTTCTTGATCTGACGGTCTAGGAACGTCCTCACTCCTCTCCTAAGCCTCCATCCTCACCTTATCTTTTCCCATAAATTGAAGAATTTATTAGGACAAAAAATCCAACTTTTAGTGTTATATAGACTAATTATGATTATGTTACTTTCATTGGTCGTAACGTTGATATGTGAAGAGTAATGGTTTTGAGGAAAATTATTATAACCACCATTTTTCTAAATTTCCAATCAACGTGAATATAAAATGTGATTATGAAAAGACTAATTTTTTAGATTGTATGTGATATTAACTATATAACGCTTTAATCATCAATGATAAGTTACACAAGAATTAATTAATGCAGTGTTGAACATAAGACCGGAAAACTTCCCTTTTTAATTGTTAGTAACTCCAAATATTATGTTAAAAAAACTCTAAATACTTAACGCTGCTCTTTTATTCTCAGTCAAAAAGTAATTAATTGAAGTCTTTCTATTTTTCCTTTGTAGTCTATTTAAATGGTAGGTGAGAAAGGGTGTGTGCTTCGGGGATGAAATTCAGACAAATGAGGTGAGGTAACAATATCTGATCACTAATCCACCTCTTTTCACGGTAAGATAAATCTCTTAATGTAATTCTTTTTATATTTTATAGATACAACCTAAAAATAAATTGATTCTCTCAAAAATGTATAAGATTCGATTGCATAATCATAATTTTGCTAACAAATTATTGTATTCCTTAATTAAACTAATTTTCATTCTGAATGTGCATTTTGCTAGATTACTATATATTTGAAATTCTCAATGGATTTTATTAGATTTCTTCAGATGCATTTAATTTTATATGGTTTGGTTGCAGAAGAAACTTGACAAATGTGTCTCTATACATCTTAAAGGCCTTTGTTTGAGGTTTACGATTTACCGTACATGAGCTAGAATCAACTGGAATCAAGAAGGTATGGCCTTTTCGTAGATTTAGCTAATTGTTTTCCAAATATTATATTCGTATATATTTATGTATTTGATTTTCCATATTCACTATTATTACATTAAAAAACTTGCTTTAAATTATTCTACTAAAAAATACATAATTACTGAAATGTTTAAAGAAAATCGATCATTACAAAATAATATATATACATGTATGTGTATTTGTACTATGTATCAGTTTTAGGATGAACAAATTTAACAGATGTATGCTAATATAATATTTTAAATAAACATAGTCAAATATAGTAGTAGTAGTCAAATTTTCACTTTGTACAACAAATGACTTATGAGAAATTTCTACGGAAGAATTCATGAATTAACTCATCTAAGTCTTATTATTTAATAGCAAATACTCTAATCTTATTTATAATTAAAAAGTTATTTATTTTACTAAACATATCTTAAAAAAATGAGCTGAACATGATAAAATATTTTCCCAAAGTAATTAATTTTTGTGGTTTAGCTCTCTTTTTTCAAAAAATATTTTTTTTAAAAATAAAAAAATTCATGTTGATGCCCCTGAGTTTAGGGTTATTCCTGTTGGTGTCCCACGATTATGTTTTGTCCAGTTGGTGCCCCTAAGGTTTGGGTTTGTTTGCTTCGTAACCATACTTTTTCATGTTTGTACCATTCCAGTTCAAATTGATTGAATCCAAGTCCACCATTGTGTTTCACGCCCTCAAATTAGTAAGATTTGACTCCTAAAATACACAAATCCATGTCTGAACCATGTCGATTTGAATTATGAAGCAACAACTTGTTTTCGACCTTAAGAATTCAAATCGGAATGATTCGAGTATGGGTTTGATTGTTTTAGGAGTCGAATCCTACTAAGTTGAGGTCAATAAACATAATGATGAGCTTCGATTTGATCAATTCGAACCAAAATGATACGGATATGGAAAATATCAGTTACAAAGTAAACAAACCAAACCTTAGGGGCACCAACTGGAAAAAAAACTTAATCGTGGGACACCAACATGAATAAACATAAACTCATGGGTACCAACAAGAATTTCCCTAAAACAACTGTGCATAGCACGGGCATAAACACTAAGAGAGATCCTTTTATTTTTTTTGGTCGGTTAGGAAAAAGTGTTTCAAAATTGTTATAATATGCAGTCTAATTAATTTACTGAAATCAACGTAATTATATATTAACTATGTTATCAAGAGGACTTGAGAGATTAACTGGTCACATTACTCACATGCCACAACTCAAGTACACAACATATAAGAAGGCCAGAAGAGGGAGGAATGACTAATAAAATAGCCTAAGGTGAAAAATTGTGTTTTTTCGTTGGTGATTAGAGGGTTGAGATAATATGTTAATGTGGGAGTATCAAGGCAAATTGTTATTATATTTTAATTTTAAATTATGAAAAATATTATTTTTATTGATGTCAAAGTTTCATGTATATAATTAGAATTTTTATATATAGGTCGTATAGTTTATCAAATCAAAGGTGATTAGATCGAGACTATTCAGAATTGAGGATAATAAATTTTATCATTTTAAATATCAACTTAAATAACTTATCGTGATCTAACATGCAATGTGAGATCTAACTTGTCATACTGTTTTATTTAAAATTTAGTTGCATATTTACCAATACATGTATTTATTTGTTTTCATATATTTACTCCAATTGTTAAACATGATCGATTTTTTCAAGTAATAACTAAACACTATATTATCTTATGTACAATTTAGGTGTATATTTGTCAAAATTGTAGAAAACAATTATGCTATTAAGGCTACAATATTTACCTATACTAATTTAAATTAGATGCAAGACTAACATTGATAATTTATAAATTTAGCAATAAACATGCATTATCTTGATCGAATGTAAATAATACGCGAAAAATATATTAACAAGAAACGTGTGTCTATATACACATTTTTTTGAGTGAAAGTACATTGGATATTTTAGATATAATCACCTTACATTAATAAATGAGATAATAGTAAAATTGGTTAAACTCGGTTTGTAAAAAACATTTTTTTTTGTATTAAAATATATTATAATAATAAGGAAAAAAAAAGAGCTCCATATGTAGCACGAGCATGACCTCTAGTATATTATGAAATTAAACCATTGAAAATCGGTGCTTTTTTGCATTCATATACAAGAGTAAATACTTATCTATATGTTAGCAAACTTTCTTTGATTCCTTATTATGCTATATGTGGTTTTCTAATTAGTGCTTTGCTCAAATCTTATTTTTTCTTCTTGAATTTATAATTAGTGTAAGTTTGAATGGAGCGTGGCATAGGATAAAATTTCTACAAGTTAACTTACGTAATGATAAATGACTTTTTTATTTAAATTTCGATGTGTATAGTTTTTCTATAATGTTGTTCAATAGATAAATGTAGTAGTATTTTGTTTAAATTTCAGTGGTTCAACATGTTATGGACACTGTCATACAAAAAACACAACCACGTCGTCGATTAGAATTTGGGCATGATGAATATCTAGGAAATTCTTGTGTGGATGATGAAATGTTGGAAGGGCTACACTGTAAGGTGTCGAAGGATATAATTCCTAGAGTTGGCATGGAATTTGAAACTGAAGATGCAGCTTATGATTTCTACAATGCTTATGCGTTGACTGTCGGCTTTTCTATTCGAAGAAGCTCGGCTCATCGATCCAACAAGATATTGGTAGACATAATCTTTGTCTGCTCATGTGAGGGTCGACGAGTCCGAGATAAACGAGAAGTCTTTTACAAGTCCCGTCATCCAGAAACAGATTTGATTGTTTGGCCATGTTAAAAATTAGTTGCTGCCACACCGGGAGATATCGTGTTATTGACTTCTTTGCTAAACATACACACAATTTGGCAAGTCCAAGTAAAGCTCGTCTATTCAGATCACATCGGAAAGTGTCAAGCTCTCAACCATCAGAAGTTGACATGGCTGATGTGTTGGGTATTGCTCCCAAAAATACGTACGAGTTCATGGCTAGGCAAGCAGGAGGTCGTGAATGTCTTGGATTTGAACAAGTGGATTATAGAAATTATTTGCGCACTAAGCGTAATTCAGAAATGAAGTCAGGTGAGACACATGGCGTTCTTGAGCACTTGCAAAATATGGAAGTAGAAGATCCCGGTTTCTTTTATGCCATTCAAGTGGATGAACAAGATCTGATAACTAATATATTTTGGGTTGATGCCAAAATGAAGATTGCATATGAAGATTTTGGTGATGTTGTTTGCTTCGATACTACTTATAGAAAGCATAAGGATGGTCGACCAATTACGTTGTTTGTTGGAGTAAATCATCATAGACAAACAACTCTATTTGTTGCAGCGGGATGAAACCGCATGCTCATTTGTGTGGTTATTTGACACCTTTGCAAAGGCTATGAGTGTAAAACTTCCTAAGACAATTTTGACAGACCAAGATGCTGCAATGTCAAAAGCACTTGCTTTTCAGTGGCCATCGACTTGCCATCGACTTTGTATTTGGCATATATTTCATAATGCAGCGGTTCATTTGAATAGTGTATTTGGAGAGTACAAAGATTTTTCAAGAGATTTCAGCAATTGTGTTTATGATTTTGAGCATGAGCAAGATTTTTTGGATGCTTGTAGTACAATGCTTGATAAGTATGAGCTACAAGACAATGATTGATTGAAGAGACTTTTCAGTATCAAAGAAAAGTGGGCATTGGTTTATGGACAAGATACATTTTGTGCAGACATGACAACTACGCAGCGGAGTGAAAGTATGAATAATATGCTTAAGCACTATATAAGTTATAAGCATGAGTTGAGGAGATTTTTTTAGCACTTTCAATTATTACTAGCTGATCGTCGTTATGATGAGATGGTTGCGGATTTTAAGACTAGCCAGAGTAAGGTATCATTGGCCTTTCCTGTAGAAATTCTGAAGGATGCTGCAAATATTTATACACTAGTGGTCCTTAAGCTATTTCAAGATAAACTAGGTAAAGCTTATGATTGTCGTCTTGAAGCTTGTGGTGGGATGGGAGCTCTCATGAAGTAAATGGTCACACCTCTTGGTAAGAGCTACAACTATATTGTTTCTTATTATGAAACAGAAGAAACAATATGTTGTACTTGTAGGAAGTTCGAGTTTGCTGGCCTTTTATGCAGCCATATTCTAAGGGTTTTATCTTCTAGAGGTATTACTAAAGTTCCGAGCAAGTACATTCTAAAAAGGTGGACAAAAAATGCTAGAAAAGTGAGCATTACACTTGCTGGTGATACTTTAAATCATGACGTGGATCCTAAAATAGCAATGGGAATGCGCTACAGAGACTTATGTCGGCTATCTACACGGTTGGTCACAAGAGCGGCAAAATCTGAAGATGGATACACCATTGTGAAAGAGAATCTTATTCAATTAATGACGGAACTTGATTTAAGCTCAAGGGGGAAGCCTATACAATCGAGCTTGTAAGATCATCGTACACTAGGAAGTGATCCAAGTCATGATATGCATGTGGATGCCAATTCTATGATAAAGGGTGTAAGAGGCATAAAAGTAAAGCCAAAATCTGGAAGGCAGTCAAGTAAAAGGCCCCAAAATGCTTTTGAAATGGCAAGAAAGAAAAATAGAAAACCCAAGGTTAAAAGTCCTTCACCTCTTACACAAGTATAATTAAAGTGCTTACATAATTGGATCTCTATAACCATTTCTTTATATATAAATTATTCAATGCAGGGGAATCACACTGTTCAACCAGTTGAAAATGGTATGCAACAATCATCTTTTCCAGGTATTCATCCATTTTCATTTGGATACAATGATTTTGTAGCTTCGGAGCATACACAAAGTGGCATGTATATTGCTCCAATACCAACTCAGCCTACTCAACAATTTCAAGGTAGTCACATGGCACTATTGACTAGTATTATTGGCTTACCTCGGGTGAACACAAAAAAATGATGAAACTATATTTTTATTTCATACTTATTTGTGTGTGTGTTTGGATCAATCTTGATGTTATGCTAACTAGTGAAATGTGTTTGCAAACACATTATTGTTTTAGGGTTTATTAGCTGAAGAATATGAGATTTGGAATAGTGTGTTAATTATATATAGCAGGTTAGTGAAGCCTAATTAGTTACTTAACTTGTGAGTCTTCTATATAGAAGCTTCTAATTTTTTTACTTCTTCTAATTAAACATTTTGTATGTCAGATCATTATCAATCTTTGAGAGAGGAGCTTGAGAAGTCACTATGAATCATGTCTGGAATGAGCTATACGTACTGCCAACTCCACACAATAACTAGCAAGTGGTCTTGGAGAGTCTTTATGCTGAGACAATGTTATTTTGCCTTAATTTTAGTTTGTTGATGTTATTTTTTATTCAATCATAAAACCGTAGCTTTGTCTTTGTTTATTTAGAGTAGAACTTCTGAAGACAATTTGAAATGTACTTATATATAGTTTCAACATAATTGCTTTAGTTTGTAGCAAATATTCATATGTGTCTATGTCAATACGTCAAGAATGTGAGTGAACAAACTGGCAACTCCTAGACAATCTCGAAAAATCACTTTCAACAAGGTCATATAAATTAAATTAACATCCCCTTCTTCATAAGAAGTAAATCAACAAGATCTAATATCCCTCTTAAGCTATATGCCCCTTAAGATTGAAAGTTCAAAATCTAAAGATTTGAGCTTGAACTTTGTCTCCCTTAAAAACATAGAAATATAAGAACTTGTATATGCAATGACTCAATTGAAGAAAAGTTACAATCATTGAATCATTAGTATAATCATATATGACTACAGTGAAGATATATATAAACGGTTTTTCTAACCTATGTCCTAAGGGCATAAGTTAAGAATTTCTATTAAGGAATATAAATCTTAAAGAAGGAAAGATAAATCAATTTAAAAAAAATTAAAATATTCAAAAAAATTAACACATAATCAAAAATTTCTACATATAGGATATTAACTTATACCCTTAGAGTATAGGTTAGAAAAATCGATATATAAATACTGCTATCCATCAATGACAAATTGACAACCATGTCAAATTACAATCATTGAATCATTTATGGAGACCCCTGTATATGACAATCCATCAAATTAAAACCAGGAGAAAACTGAGATTCACCACAGGCATAAAAAGATTGAGATTTGGCAAATGTATGCTTCGCAACACACTTGTTTTCACCATCATCTTCTTCCTATGCCATAGTTGAACGGAAAATTGGCAGCTAATCACTTTCCATCTCAACTGTTGTCTTCTCGGCGGGTCCGATGGGATGTCCCCGTAAGGTCGATGTCCATAGATTTTTATCACATTCAATCTGCTCGTTGCCTGGCCTCTGCAATGGAGAAGGGATCAGAAATGTCGATTTTTTCTACCTTCCATTTTACCATTACGTAAACGAATATGTAGAAATTTTAATCTTATGCCATGCTCCATTAGAAATTACACTTATTATAAATTCAAGAAGAACAAATAAGTTCTGAGCAAAGCACCGATTAGAAAAAACCACATATATCATAATAAGGGGTCAAAGAAAGTTTGCTATATTTAATCTTGTATATGAATTCAGAAATTAAAGCTACTTCTCTTGAACATGAATTGAGAGCAGTACGAAATCTCCAAATAATTTAAATCAAGCATGTGTTTAAGGCTCATCAGAGATATTAGCCCAGAATCACATCCATCGTATGTGCAGCTACAAAAATCACAAAATTTAGGGACTTACCAAATGCACAAAGTAGACCCGTAGGGCAACAACGAGGACTCGAGAGCGCTGGTTAAAATTTAATTTTCGAATGAACAGATGAATGAAAGTGCACAGATTGAATCAAACGAGAGAATATGAGAAGAAGTTGAAACGACTCTGAGAAAGCAGGAAGGAAATAAGATTTCTTTTTTACCTTTTTAAATATTGGGAAAAAGATATCAGACCCTTTTTAACTTCTAATTTACTAATTAATTTACGAGGCGACTATATGCCCGACAAAATTTTCCTATTCGCACGACATTCTGTACGTTAGAAAATGGCGTACGTCATATTCTAGCGTACAGAATAAAATATGTATAAATTATAAGATTATATGTATTTTGAACTTTTTTTAAAAAATAAGTATAAATCTGTACGCCATAATCTGGCGTATAGATTATAAAAAAAAAATTAAAAACTTTTTAATCATGTAGAGAATTTCAATACGAGTCCGTACATATAAAATTCGCCCAAAACGGACATCGTTTGCCCCTCCAAAAGCCCAAAACACGAAGCTTTCCTACCTATTTTTTTTATTTGGTGCCCGACATATAGCGCATTATAGTGAAATTTTTTGGTATTTTTTGAATTTTTCTACTATAATTTTGTATAAGATTTTAATACGAGTCCGTACATATAAAATTCATTCAAAACGGATATCGTTTTCCCCTCCAAAAAGTCCTCTTTTGAGTTGTGGCTTAGACGGATATCGTTTTCCCCTCCAAAAAGTCCCTCTATTAAACCCTTCTTTTGAGTTAGGGCTTAAAGATGGGGCTTAAATGGGGGCTTTTTGAGTTTAAGCGTCCATTTAAGCCCCAACTCAAAAGAAGGGTTTAATGGAGGGGCTTTTGATCCCAAATTATATTTATATTAAATTACAATTATGTCATTATATTAAGTTATCAAAATATCATTTATATTAAATCACTAAATATACCCTTTATATTAAATTATAAAAAATTTGAATTTATATTAAATTTCAATTACATGTTGCATTTTAGGTGAATTGAAAGAAAGGAAAAAAACCGCGGGCGCGGCCTTGGAAGAACTCAGCTAAGATGCCAAAAAGCAAAGCCGCGATCGTATATAAGTGTAACTATATGAAACATAATAAAATACTATAGTATATAACTGTAACTATGTGAAATATAATGAAATGATATATTATATAAGTCTAAGTATACTAGATTTAATGAAATACTATAGTATATAAGTCTGAGTATACTAGATTAAATGAAACACTATAATATATAAGTCTAGGTATACTAGGTTTAATGAAATACTATAGTATATAAGTCTAAGTACACTAGATCTAATGAAATACTATAATACATAAGTGTAACTATATGAAATATAATGAAATACTATGGTACATAAGTGTAACTATATGAAATATAATGAAATACTATAGTATATAAGTGTAACTATATGAAATATAATGAAATACTATAGTATATAAGTGTAACTATATGAAAGTTTTATGAAATACTATAGTATATAAGTGTAACTATATGAAATATAATGAAATATTATGGTACATAAGTATAACTATATGAAATATAATGAAATACTATAGTATATAAGTATAACTATATGAAATATAATGAAATACTATGGTACATAAGTGTAACTATATGAAATATAATAAAATATTATAGTATATCAGTGTAACTACATGAAATATAATGAAATGATATAGTATATATAAGTCTAAGTATACTAGATTTAATGAAATACTATAGTATATAAGTGTAACTATATGAAATATAATGAAATACTATAATATATAAGTCTAAGTATACTAGATCTAATGAAATACTATAATACATAAGTGTAACTATATGAAATATAATGAAATACTATGATACATAAGTGTAACTATATGAAATATAATGAAATACTATAGTATATAAATGTAACTATATGAAATATAATGAAATACTATGCTACACAAGTGTAACTATATGAAATATAATGAAATACTATAGTATATAAATGTAACTATATAAAATTTAATGAAATACGATAGTATATAAGTCTAAGTATACTAGATCTAATTAAATACGATAGTACATAAGTGTACTATAGTATATGAAATATAATGAAATACTATAGTATATAATGAAATACTATAATATATAAGTATAACTATATAAAATATAATGAAATACTATAGTATATTAGTGTAACTATATGAAATATAATGAAATACCATAGTATATAAGTATAACTATATGAAATATAATGAAATACTATAATATATAAGTCTAAGTATACTAGATGTAGTGAAATACTATAGTATATAAGTCTAAGTATACTAGATCTAATGAAATACTATAGTACATAAGTGTACTATATAGTTATACTTATATATTATAGTTTTCCTTTATATTTAATGTGAATATACTAATATACTATAGTATTTCATATAGTTATACTTATATATTATGGTATTTCCTTATATACTATAGTATTTTCATTATATACTATAGTATTTCATTATATTTCATATACTTATACTTATATACTATAGTATTTCATTAAATTTCATATAGTTACACTTATATACTATAGTATTTCATTATATACTATAGTATTTCATTATATTTCATATAGTTATACTTATATACTATAGTATTTCATTAAACTTCATATAGTTACACTTATATACTATAGTATTTCATTAAATTTCATATAGTTATACTTATATACCATAGTATTTCATTAAATTTCATATAGTTACACTTATGTATCATAGTATTTCATTATATTTCATATAATTACATTTATGTATCATAGTATTTCATTATATTTCATATAGTTACACTTATATACTATAGTATTTCATTATATTTCATGTAGTTACACTTATGTACCATAGTATTTCATTATATTTCATATAGTTACACTTATATACTATAGTATTTCATTAAATTTCATATAGTTATACTTATATACTATAGTATTTCATTATATTTCATATAGTTATACTTATATATTATAGTATTTCATTATATTTCATATAGTTACACTTATGTACCATAGTATTTCATTATATTTCATATAGTTACACTTATGTATTATAGTATTTCATTAGATCTAGTATACTTAGACTTATATACTATAGTATTTTATTATATTTCATATAGTAACACTTATATACTATAGTATTTCATTAAATCTAGTATACTTAGACTTATATAGTATATCATTTCATTATATTTCACATAATTACAGTTATATACTATAGTATTTTATTATATTTCATATAGTTACACTTATATACGATCGCGGCTTTGCTTATTGGCATCTTAGCTGAGTTCTTCCAAGGCCGCGCCCGCGGTTTTTTTCCTTTCTTTCAATTTACCTAAAATGCAACATGCAACATGTAATTGAAATTTAATATAAATTCAAATTTTTTATAATTTAATATAAATGGTATATTTAGTAATTTAATATAAATGATATTTTGATAACTTAATATAATGACATAATTGTAATTTAATATAAATATAATTTGGGATCAAAAGCCCCTCCATTAAACCCCTCTTTTGAGTTGGGGCTTAAATGGACGCTTAAACTCAAAAAGCCTCCATTTAAGCCACATCTTTAAGCCCTAACTCAAAAGAGGGGTTTAATGGAGGGGAAAACGATATCCGTCTAAGCCCCAACTCAAAAGAGGGCTTTTTGGAGGGGAAAACGATATTCGTTTTGGATATCGTTTTTGGAGGGGAAAACGATATCCGTTTTGAATGAATTTTATATGTACGGACTCGTATTAAAATCTTATACAAAATTATAGTAGAAAAATTCAAAAAATACCAAAATTTTTTACTATAATGCGCTATATGTCGGGCATCAAATAAAAAAAATAGGTAGGAAAGCTTCGTGTTTTGGGCTTTTGGAGGGGCAAACGATGTCCGTTTTGGGCGAATTTTATATGTACGGACTCGTATTGAAATTCTCTACATGATTAAAAAGTTTTTTTTTTAATAATCTGTACGCCAGATTATGGCGTACAGATTTATACTTATTTTTGTTTAAAGTTCAAAATACATATAATCTTATAATTTATACATATTTTATTCTGTACGCTAGAATATGGCGTACAGATTTATACTTATTTAAAAAAAAAATCAAAATACATATAATCTTATAATTTATACATATTTTATTCTGTACGCTAGAATATGGCGTACGCCATTTTCTAGCGTACAGAATGTCGTGCGAGTAGGAAAATTTTGTCGGGCATATAGCATCAGCCTTAATTTAACTAGTAATATATTATGCTTTAAGATAAAAAAAAATACTTTCCAGCTGGTCCAATAAATAGATTGCCATAGGGACGGACGAACGGACGGTAATATGATTTGCACTGGTAGGTTACACGCCAGGATATATATCATGTTACGCAGGGGCGGACGCATGAATTTTCTTCAATGGGGGCTAATTTTTAATTATTATTAAAATAATATTATATTGAAAGAAAATTTACGACATTTTTTGAGATGTTATGTCTGAATTTTCAATTAAATTTCTATTTTTATTAGTTTTTAAATTCTAGGCTTTATACATAGCACATCACAAAATCTAATATTTAATCAAAATTTTAAATTAGTTTACTCGTAAGCTGAATATAATAATTAATTTCATTATCTGAATCTATAATTTCTAAATTATTATAATGGGTAATTTTTTTTGTCTAGATCTAAATATAAGACGTAACTAGTTTTATAATGAGCCTGTTATATTTAAAGTCGACTAATGAATTTTTAAGGCCCTATACAAAATTTTATAAATAATTCGTAATTGTTCTAATAATTTAAAGGATCATGTGTATTAGGGATTATCTTAACAAATTATTTTTGAAATCCTATATTTTGGAGATAGTTATTCTCTTATAAATTAAATTACTAAATAAATTATAAATTAAGCAGAAAGTATTTAACTAGTGTTATGGTATAATATATATTTAACTAATGTTAAGGTATAATATATTAAATAACAAACAAACAATGTTGTATATAGCCTAGGAGAGAAGAAGAGAATTGGGGAGGCTGACAATAGCTAACGAGTTATGAAAAAGCAATAAAAAGAAAGAGAAGGAACACGAGGCTAAGTCTAGTGGTCGTTCCTTACTAACTGAGCTACACGAGTTTTCTGTCACTTAAATATATTTCCTAAATATATTACTATTTTTTTTAGATTTCAGTGAGGGTTGTCAGTGGGGGCTACAGCCCCCAGGGCCTCACTTAGGTTCGCCATTGATGTTACGTGCGTGTCTCTCAATTAGTCTCTTAATTAAGATCGGAACACGAGGCTAAGTCTAGTGGTCGGCATCCAACTATCCAAGCCACCGTAATCGTTTACAGTATATTTTTGGAACAAAAAAGAAAAGGGTATAATAAAATCCAATGACATCATTTATCAAGATTTCTAATAGGAAATGATTGCGATATTGAATCTGTGAAATTAATAGGATAGAAAACTAGAAAAGAAACAACAACACATACGCTAAAACCAAATCAAAATGTCAATTCATCCCACCTTAAAGCTGCACGTACGCACGTAAAATCGATACTTTATGGGAATATATTCCATTCATTCATTCATTCCACATTGGAAAGACGCCGCCAGGGTTGGATCCTTGGACGGAGTCCGACTCAGCTGCGGCCCAGCCAGCGCCGTATCCGCCACCAGAGCCCGAACCCTGGTGATCAAAATCAACCCCCACGGAAGACGACGGCCCCGCCACTTCACCGACCATGTAGGCGTAGCTTCCGTCATTATTATTACCCGCCATGACGTCACTATGAGATGCATCTGCGGCAGCTCCCAAGCTCATCAAACCACGGAGCAATGCAGGGTTATTTTGGTAAAATCCACCGCCATAGGAGCCGCTAGTGCCGTAGCTAGCGGCGTTGGGGGGCAAGTAATGAGGATACTGAGGGTCGTGGGCCCCGTAAGGTGAGGGCTGGTGGGGGTCGTAGTGACGTTGTTGCTGCAGAAGGGGATAAACGGGGGCGGTGGTGGCGGCGGCTGTGAGGGTGAGGAGTTGGTTGTCGCCGAGCTTACGGGAGGTTTCCAGGGCGTGGGCCTCCTTGAGACGCTTGGCGCCCCCGCCTCCGATGGGGAGGGTGTTGCTCTCTAGGATGGCCTTCACGTCGTACCGAGTCATGTCGAAGTTGGTCACTGCGTTTAAACCTCTAAATTTGATTGCTGCAATGTCGTACGCCTCCGCTGCCTCCTCCTCCGTGCCTATAATATTTTTCACAAATTATATTCGTGCATGTATATGATTTTCTATGATCAACACATGCATGCAAGTTCACAATTTAGTGTTCACCTATATAGGATGTGCTTTCAAATTTTGATACTTGTTACTATTTACGGCCTGTTTATTTTAAATTATAGAAACAATAATGAAAATTAAATAAATCTAGTCTAATTTAATGTCATTGATCAAAATGATAAAATCATTTACTTTTTTCTTTTCTTGCGACTATGATTGAGATATTTATATTCGATATAAGGGTGGACTGTAAAATGATGAAACCATTTCTTTTTACTTTCTCTTGGCAAATATATTTTAGAATCCCAAACCAAAATAAAAAAAAATGATCAAAATATCATGATGTTAAAATATACTAGATTTGTTCCCTTTCCGTCACCATTTTTATAAGTTCAAATGTACCAAACCCCTTAGGGAGAATCTACCCACCTTAATTAAGCGAGTACGTGTATCTCTAGTAAGGATTATATATTATGCATGTCTATTTTATGAATTGACTAAGACTTGGTGAGTGATGTGTAGTGAAATATCATTAAGCAGTATTGCAGATGAATAGTGATTCTACTCACTGAACGTTCCCAAGTAGAGATCTTTGTTCCCGGCAACTCTACCGATCCTGGCCTGCCATCTCCCCTGTTGGTGGTGTCTCGTAACACCACGATACATTGATGCGCCCCTTGAAAATCCACTGCTCTTTCTATTACATTCAGTTTTCATACCCACATACCATATAAGTTATTAATTTTCCAGTTGAAAAATACCACAATGATTATATTAACGACATGTAATTCTCAACGGGAGGGAGTACCTTCTAATGGAAGCAACGAACTCTTGCCTGGTCATAGGCTTCATCTCTTCAACCTCCTTCTCATACTTGCTTATCTATATGATGAATCATTTTTTTTAATATATATGTAGGCTAGCTAGGAGGATGATGGATCTAGAATAATTTCATATTGCCAAATAAATATACGAAATTCTTAATTCGTTGTAACGCTGGAGTGAAAAAAAAATCTCGTGTTGTAGTGCTTCTTTTGTACTCTAAACCTCCTATTGCACAAATTTAAAATACTCCAGCAGTTGTTGTTTTGATTGACTAGGGCTTGGCAAAGCTTTTTTTAGATTAACGAAATTTGATTTTTTTTAATCTAGTTAATGAGTGTTCGATAAGAAAATGACAATCTAGCTTAGAGAGCTTATAGTAGATTAATGTAGCTTAACTTTTCCATTTTTGTAATATGACCCCCTTGTATTGTTGAAGATTAACAAGCTGAATTTTATATTTATCTCATTTCAGCTTATAATACCGAACACCAACTATAAATTTTTAAATAATTAAGCTAATTTAATTTAGTTTCAGCTTCAACTCCTTACTCAGCTACAGCTCCCATTTCAGCTAGATTTACCGAACAGAGCCTAGATTTGATTGTATTTAACTATATTATTATTGATGGATTAGAAAATTATTATTTAGTTTAGAAACTATCGAACAATTACGAAAAAATATATAGAAAGTTATATTAAGTTATATTATGTAGAGTTTGTGTGCAAATTACTAATTCCTGTATATAAAAAGAAGAGTGTGTGCGAATGGATTTTAAATCATGTTAAGGACTATATTAGATCTAGATGTAAGAATGAAAATCGAGACACTAAAAATTGGTGTAGATGTAACCCGTTATATTATATATAAATAAAAAAGGAGAGAATAGATAGTAGTAGTTATAAGAAGCAACCGGAAAATTTGTGGTAGTGGAAGTGCCCCAATACTTGATTGCAGCCAGATCGTAAGCCCTAGCCGCTTTTTCTTCTTTGTCATATCCACCTAGTACATACAAAAATAAAAAAAATGCCATCCGTAATAAATCCGATCTATCAGACTGCGGATAGTATCTTGATGTTTAAGTAAATGATAGAGTTGGATCTCGCAACTTACCCAAATAAACTGCGCGACATATATTGAACGCCAAAACAGAAGCGCATGTTGATGACATGCATGTTAGGAAACCACATGAATTAAAATTTGATAAAAAAAAAACAAGTTAATTGCATATACATATGGAAAATGTGATGAGATTAAGTGAGGGAATGAATTGAAGAAGAGAAGGTGTGAGAACCTTGTCTACCCTTCCTAGACTGCCCTTCCCTTGTACAACTATTATCCCACAGATGAGCTTCATACCTTCCTGTCCATCTATGCCTGCATATAGCATGCAATTAATTAGCATGTCCTTTACATATTAACCCCATGTAACGTATTCAAGATTCTACATGATGCCAGTTCCCTTTGGAACTCATGGGTGAGGGTCACCATTCTCAGAGGGCGGTGCTTCTGGACAGTGGATAGGAAGGAAACAGACAGTGCTTTGTGGAGAACTCTTTTGAACATGAGAGACGAAATTATTGATAAAGTCGACAGTGACAGCCAGATTCCGATTATCATGACTAAAGGGGGCAAATACGACTGCAAAACTTTGTATGATGCGCTACGGCCAATTGCGCCCACTACTCAATGGAACAACTGGATTTGGGGCAAACTTATTACTCCTAGAACATCGTTCACTAGCTGGATGATCATCAAAGGAGGAGCTTACACTAGATCCAAACTTAAGAGCATGAGTATTATTCAAGATGACACTTGTGTGACGTGCAATTGCGAATCTGAAATGGTAGATCACATTTGGTTTGGATGCAGATTTTCCAAAGATGTTCTGCATAGAGTTCTGACTTGGGCAAAGATTGGAAGAAGACAGTACAACATCCAAGACTGGATTGAGAGTATCCAAAGAATTAAGGTGAAATCCTGCTTTAAGTTCTCATTTTGGGTTTGCTGTATCACTGCCACTATCTACTATATTTGGAGATGCAGGAATGCTAAAGTATTTCAATTAAGGTGCTTTAGTACTGTTGAATGTTCACAGATGATCATTACTCATGTTAGAAACTGTGTTCTATCTAGATGGAGGAAAGACAATCGAAAGACTAGAAATTGGCTTGAGAGAGTTGGGATTAGGAGATCATCCTTGTAATACCTAGTAATATCTAGGCTTTTGTAAGTTTACCTTACCTTGAATGAGAAGAATTACCTTTCATTCAAAAAAAAAAAAAGATTTGACTCGAGCAAGTAAGTATATAGGTAGGTACCTTGTTACACCCCGGTATATAGAAGTTCTTTGGCCAAAAGTATCAAGCTGACTTCTTCTAGGGGTTGCATCAACTGCTGCTGGGGCGACGGCGGTCGTAGTACTCCCCATGGAGAGCGTCAGAGATTGCAAACCAATAGCACTCTCCTGCTGGAAATGCTCATACCTATTACTGTCAAACGAGCCGATCAAGCTGTTGGTGGCCAACAGGTAATCCCACTCACTGCCGTCTTGTTGGGTGTCGCTGTTAAACGGTGTTAGATGATCGGAGGAAGACTGGCTTTGGTGGTGGTGATGGTTGTTCTCCGATTTGCTCACGCCAAGGAAATCTGCTACTTTCGTAACTTGGCTACCGTCTTGTGTGTTTATTAAGCTCCAATCATCTGCCAAATATAGTGTATCATGTACGTAACATATATATAGTCTCTGTAGACATGTCCGTCCAATGGGGTATTCCATTCGACCCAATTAAACAGGATCCCTAATTGAACAGGACCCCTTATTATAGTATGTTATCTTTAATGAACATAATTAAAAAGTTAGTCTAGTGGTTTGGGAGTGTGTTGTATGCAAGTCATCCGTGTTCGATTCCTTATAGCCTCAAGTTTTTTTTTTTTTTTTCTAAATAAAAAACTACATATAATAATATCTTAAATAGA
Source organism: Rheum nobile (assembly GCA_027886185.1). Taxonomy (NCBI): domain Eukaryota; kingdom Viridiplantae; phylum Streptophyta; class Magnoliopsida; order Caryophyllales; family Polygonaceae; genus Rheum; species Rheum nobile. Next base: position 5,452,248 of record WOAB01000135.1, read on the forward strand.
TATTTCGAGAAAAAAATTCCAATATATTAAAAATTAGAAAACCATAAGTAAAATATGAATGATGGACTTTGAAGATTTAAAATTTAGCTTTTATTTTGTCTTATTACTCTGATAAATTACACAAACAATACCCAAATTACATAGTTTTTTAAAAACATTATAAAAATATTACAAAAAATAAAATTTAGATATTTAAAATTTCAAAATCAGCACAGAGCCCCCGAAAATCATTGGACGGCCATGTCTGTAGACACACATATGTACATTCATAAAATGGTCCAGATGGATCGCAAGTCTCGCACATTTGTACAAATTAGAGACTAACATAGCTAGGTAGCCGAGCCCTGGTGTAAATATATATATATATATATATATATATATATATATATATATATATATATATATATATATATATATATATATAATGAGATAGGGATATGATATATATTATCAAGCTGTATCAAATTGGAAGAAGCTATATAATTGCATCCGAAATATCCTATTTCATCAAGTGGTGCAAAATGTAGATTGGGGTTGTGAGTGATGATGAACTAGCGCACCATCCATATCCCAAAGTAAACTGACTACAAATGAAGAAGAGAAGATATGTTTGACATAGTAGCTAGCTAGCTATAGCTAGTTTAAATTCAAGTTTTTATTGTTTGTAAGAAATAAAAATTGGCTGTAGAGGTACCTTGAGGTTGGAAAGGATTATCAACCAAGCCTAGTGACAAGTGCTGAGGTGGTGGCTCCAGCTCTACTGAAGGATGTGTAGGAGAAAGGGGAAAGCAAAGCCAGTTGTTTGTATTCATTAAATTAAAAATCTAGGGTTTCTTGTTCTGCAATATCCCTGGCCTCTGTGAAAACTAATGGAGGAAGAGGCTTAAATATGCAGTGTAAAAAAGAGAGAGGAGGGAGAGCTAGGTATAAGGTGGGAAAAGATAAAATGTGAAGAAGCAAACAACATAACATATAAAGAAAGGACGGTGAGTATATAACAAGTGTCACTTAGTCGCTAAAAGTGGCTCCTGCGCGCGCGCCCATTTAGACAGCCATACTGTATTACTAATATACAATACACACATACTGAATAGCACTGCGTGGCAGCAGCATCCCAGGTCTACTTATAATTTGTAATTTGGTGTCAATTCATATATATCAACATAATCTTGACCCGAATAAATTTGGCCACCACGATTAAGGGTTATTCACTTAGTTGTACCCGAATAATATGCGCATATATATATATGAAAATCACTATGTAAAAAGACTAATATATCGTAGTAGTAATAATGATATACTCTCTAGATGTCTTGAAATTTGCGTCGATTTTGTAAAAAAAAGTGACTATGTGTACAGTGAATATCGTAGCAATACTGAAATTTATATCGTAGCTATACTAAAAATATGTTTTTGTTTGAGTGTTCACATGAAAATATGTGTTCGCACCTAAATAATTATGTACTAGCTAGTATATATGTTACTAGTTAGAGTATACAAGTAGAAAGTCGTTGAATTGAAGAGTGTTATACACTTATACCTATTTGAAAAGAGAAAGAAAATAAGTGTTGAAATATATTTTAAAAGTATAGAAAGCCCGGCCACTTCAAGGTATGGGAACTCTCGTCCTCGTTGTGTGTAGTAAAATGACACCCCTAAGCCTAACATTTCCCACACCCCCTCATTTTCATTTCATTTTTTACCCCTTTCTTAATTCTCTCTTATTCTTCCTCCCATATGGCTTATGACTTTTGTTAACGTTGCGTTTTTTTAGTAATATAAATATAGAGTGCGGTTCCGGTGCGGAGCACTCTTCCCGTGCGGACGTGCGGACATGCACTATAGGGCCTTATTTGTGCACTTTTGGGCCTTATTTGTGCACTTTTGCAAAATTTTTGAAAAATGCTTGGAAAAAAATTTGAAAAAAAATAAAATAAAATTGAAAAAGTGCACAAATAAGACGTTAAAGTGCACAAATAAGACCCAAAAGTGCATGCTCCGCACGTCCGCACGGAAAGAGTGCTCCGCATATGATCCAAACTCTATAAATATATATTTGGATGAAGTTACATATATACCATTATTGAATATAATCCGGAGACAGTATAATATGAATTTAGCTTGGATATGTGAAGCAACGAATGTTTTGGCCCAAGCATGCGTAATTATGTGCGCTAAGTTAACTATATATATATATATATAATATAATATAATATAGATAGATTCCGCTAACATTGATACTTACGGTGAAACGTGAGGAGCAATGTGAGCCATCTATTTTGGAATAATGGAAGGCTAGGATGGAAGGTTCATCCTAGCACACATACATCCTTCCATATTCAACCACTCCCATGGTTAAGGTCTAACCATTGACTGTTGACCGGTTAACGATTAACCTTTCAATTTTTTTTGTTGGGCAAATTTTTTTCGGGATAATTTTTTTCAGTTTTTATTCTTGATTTCCTACACGATTTCATCATAATATTTTTTTTTAAAATATTGAACAATTATATCTTAATGTTGAATAATTATTTTTAAACAGTTATATTTGAGCAACTATATAAGTTGAACAATTGAACCTTTAAAGTACATTGAACAATTGTATATAAAAGTTAAACAATTTCATTTTTATTGTTAGATAGTTGTTTTCACTATGTATATGAATTTGAACAATTATATCTTAATGTTGAACAATTTCAAAAAAAAACAAACAAATCGAACCACTTCCTCTCTCCCTTCAAACAAGTTTTTTTTCTTCTTAAAACTACTTTTTCCATTTTTTACTTGATGAAAGTTCAAAAAATGAACAATATTCTTTATAAACTGAACAATATGCAAAAAATTTTGAACAATTTGATTGGTTCAAACATATCAGAAACTTTTTTACATTTATTACTTGAAAGTTCAAACTTATAACAAAGATAGAGTTGAACAATACTTCATTAAAATTTGAACAGTTGTGCAATAAATTAACTTGAAGTTTTATGTATAAGGTAATATAAACTTAATACAACTCAAAATGTTCAAAACATGGACACTAAACCCTAAATCCAAAATCCAAAACCTAAACCTAAACCCTAAATCCTTAACCCTAAACACTAAACATGTGCGGAAAGAAGAATTGTAAAATCAAAAAAATGGACTACACCCTAAAGTAAAAAAAAAAATCAAAATTGTTCAATATATACAATTGTTCAAATTTTTTATACATAATGCAAACAATTGTATAACTATAAAAATAAAATTGTTCAACTTTAAGGTATAATTGATCAACTTTTAAGGTACAATTGTTCAACTTATATAATTGTTCAAATATAATTGTTTAAGTTTAAGATACAATTGTTCAAAATTTAAAAGGCAATTGGTCAATTTTTTAAAATATTTTCATGATGAAAACACGAAGGAAACCAAGAATAAGCTGGAAAAAAAACTGGTCTGAAAAAAACTGATCGATAACCGGTCAACATTGACCATTGATCGGTGAACGGAGTGTGGTAGGGTGTATGATAATATTTAAATGATTGACCTACAATTCTCCTCACTTTTCATCCTAAGGGTGCTCCTCACATAAGTATTTCCCTTTATATATATATAGTTATGGGTTCATGTAGAACGAGTATTATGGTAAAACGGAGGGATATTTTGAAGTGTTTGATTAAAGATGATGGGCAGAGAGATTTGAGGATGTATTATGTACATGATTTCATAGGATAAGGTTGTAAAAAAGGCAGTTACAAGAGATAATTACGCTCTTAATTTTTAAAGAACTAAAAAAGGATAGAATATTGATAAGAGAGAAACCAAATCAAATCATGTTCTACCAACTTGATCATTTGCATATTCGTTTTATCCTTGAACTGCTTCATAGCCGCATGTGCAAACTCGTCCAGAAGCTACATAATGATATTCATGTCTTCAGTAGTGATATTCACATCGTTGTGGTTGATATTCATGTCTCCATTATCGATATTCATGCATACACTTTGTATTAGTCCTGAATATCGTTTTACCAGTTTTCAATATCTCAATAATGTTACTTATAATCACATTCTTATGTTGTACATGGATATTCATGGTCTTATATATTGATATTCAAGTGTTGTGTAGTCGTGTAGAGATATGTTCTTCCATTGTACATAAATATTCTTATTGTTACGTATTGATATTTAAGTGTTCTATGGACATTCAAAATATTTTTTAGCGCTATATATTTTCTTTTGCAATAATATTCATGTTTTTCTTTTTTATATTCATGTCTTCATTATTAGTATTCATGAATCAACTTGAATTATTCATACATATATTTTATGTAGTTTTGAATATCTCAGCAGTGAATAAGAAAATTATTAAACGTGTCACACATAACATGCCAAAAACACATATAATCAAAATACATGACCTTCTGGAAAATAAAAAACACCCCACAATCCTATAATTCATAAAAAGAACTATGGTACAAAACAACCTAACAACAATGAGATTAAGCCTACACGTTCAATTATATCTAATTGCACATCCTACAAAATACAAATTCAGATCACCTTATAACCAAATACACATATAGTTCAGAATGTGGATCTAGCATAACCCAAATGCACGTATAGTTCAAACAAACACATCTAGTTATATCTAAATGCATATCCAATTATGTGCTTTTGCATAGTATTGTGTGCATTTGGAGTGTACCATAAATACATTTTGAATTTATTATATATGTGTATAAAATAATACATAATTTTAGGTCAAAACAATTATATTTCAAATTTATAACCTAATCCGTATCTAATTTGGGTGAAAATAAAAATATTTGGGTTGAAATTGTAATTAATGTACAATTCTGTGCACTTAAATAAATAAGGAAACAATAAATGGGGAATTAAAATAAGAACAAGAAGGGTGGAGTAGGAGGGATTCGAACATGGGTTATAAACATAAAATGCTCTCCCTTACCCATATGTACCAACTGCACTAAGTGAACTTTGTGCTTTAAATTGACCCATTTACTTACTAAACCTTTTATTAAAAGCTTACCGAGTTTACAAAATTGTCACTGTGTGACATATATCTTTGGTTCTCATAGTAACAATTGTTCTCGCACGGGGATGGGTTCTCACTTGAAGTAATCCCGGGGATGAGGTGAGAACTCCCCCCCCCCCCCTCCCGTTCGAGAACAAAAGAGTTCTCACCGCACCTCGGTTCTCTTGCGCGGTACTGTATTCATGGGAATCGTTCCCTATATGGGTGAGTTCAAGTGAGAATACTCTCTCAGACTGCCTATATGTGCATTTGAATAGGGGTGATGTACATTTCTATAGCACAACGAAATTTGTGTTTTTTTAAGGCTATTTTTTTGTTTGCCTTATAAACTCAAAATTCACATATATATAGTACAATTCAAATGCACATCTTTGTACCAAAAAAATATATTCCACATCTAGTATAAATTATTTTTAAAGGCCATTTTTGTTTGCCTTATAAACGCAAAGTGCACATATAGTACATCTAGGTTGAATTACATGTGTATTTGGATTGTACCGTATGTACTTTTGAATTTTGAGACAAAAACAAGTTATCCGGGGAGAAAAATATCAAATGTGCATTTTAATTTTTGAAGAAAAACACACGTTATCTCCAAATGCAAATATAGTACAATTATGTTGAATACCTTGTGTTTTGATCATATCAAACATCCAACAAATGTGTTGGTTAAGTTCTTTTAATAAGAACAGATCTAGCGACGCATTGTGAATTGAAAGGGAATGTCGAAGTTTGCTTGATGTAGCGTTACCATGAGAAGAAGAATGAAGCAAAGTCATTGTCCGAGGCATTGATCAAAATGACCATTTTCAAACTGATAAGATCTCGTCAAGATGAAGAAGAGATCATGATATGAAGACTTGGGAATGATGAAGATTATGATCTTGGTAACTTTGGATAGAGTATGGAGAGAGAAGATTATATCTTATCTTTTTATTGTATTTTAGGATAGAGTATCCTGGATGCAATCTTTTGTATAAGAAGGAATTTTCGGTTATGAGAAGACTAAATTCTTGCATGGAAAGGAAGAGCATAATTTATTTTTATGTGCTAGGGTTTAGAAGACAATATAAGTGGTTGGGATTTCCATTTATAGAGTTAACGTTGTTGAACCCGAGCACTGATCCAAGCTGCAAGAGATTGAGAAGAAGTCTACTAGTGTTAGCTTTTGAGTTCGTGGTTCGAAGTGGTATAAGAGTTTGAAGGCTAGGTGGGAAGTCTAGGGTTTGAATTCAAGCCACACTTGTACTCGAACAAGAGATATATAAGATAAGTAGACCTATTCTAAATCTTCTCCAACAGAATCTAAAAGGTAATGGTTTTTCTGTAAATATCTTGTTCGCTATTTTGGGGTTTTCCATTCTAAGTTGGGTGTTCAAGTTCATTTCTTTCTTGTGTTTATTCCGTTGCATATTCTGTGTGAACAAAGGGTTTTTTTCCTTCAGAGGTAATACTAGTGATCCAACAATTGGTATCAGAGCATGATTTCTAGATTGTGTTTGTTAAGTTTGCAAGAAAGATGTCTTCAAGCACGACAATCAAAGATTCATTATGGAAGCCACCTGTTTTAGAGCTGGGAGAATATGATTGGTGGGTTGAAAAAAATTAAATCTCACTTATACTCCTTTGATGGTAAAATTGAGAATATCGTCGAGCAAGGTCTTGAGCTAATTGTTCAAAAAAGCACGGGTCCAAACGTTGATCCCAAGCATAAGAAAACAACTAACTATGATGATGTTGATTACATGAAGCTCGAGAAGAATAGTAGAGCCAAAAAGCTTTTGCACCATGCCCTCCTACCTTCCAATCTGAAGAAGGTACTATGCTACAAAAGTGCTTAGAAAATATGGGATGCTCTAAAATGTCTTCATAAGGGAAATGAAGAGGTCAAAAGAAATAGATTTCATGCTCTCCTACAAGATTATGGGACCATTGCTCAAGGGAAAAATAACTAATTCAAGACTTATATTCCCGGTTTTAAGAATTGCTTGGTCAACTTGAGTTTCTTGGAGAAAAGCTCTCTGATTGGAAGACAACTCATCATTTATTTCAAGGACTCAACTCCAAAAGGAATGCAATCTCTGTTGCTATGCAAGCCCAAAGTAAGATTTAAACTCTTGCTCTTGAGGACTTGGTTCGTCGTCTTGAAAGCAATGTTGTCATTTCAAAGTGCAAGATGGATCGTAGAGATACTGAGAAGGTGCAAAGCATTGCTTTGAAGGTCGAGAAAGCCTTTGATCTTGCTCAAGATGAGAACGAGACAAAATATAATGATGAGGATGTTGCCCTTATTACAAGAGCAATGAAGAAAATATGGTCATGCAAGAAAGGATCTCATCGTTCCTCTGAAGAGAACAAAGACATGAATGATATTGAGTGCCATCACTGTCAGAGCAAAGGGCAGTTTGCAAAAAGTTGTTTCAAGAAGAAGGTTGGTGATCCCCTAACTCGAGAAGGTAAACAAGTTATGGTAGCTACTTGGGAAGATGATTAATCATATAAGGAATATGGACCCAAATCAAAGGAAGTTTGTCGCATGGTCCAAGGTGGTTCTTCAAAACTGAGGTAAATGACTCTGATATCTTTGCTAAGTTGAAAAATAAGTCAAAAGATCAATTGATTGCTCTTATTAGAAAACTTTGGTAAGAGAATAATGAACTCAATGAGAAAATCGAGGAAAAGGATGATATAATCACTAACTTAGTTTACGATAATAAGGTTTGGGTTGTAAAAGTTTTTAAGTTGGAGGACACACCATCCTCGTCCTCAAAGGAATGTGAATCTTGCCCTAATCTGAAAAGGCAAAACACTATGGAATCTTAAATTCTTATGTTGAAACTGAGTAATGGTAAGTTACATAATGACCTAAAAGAACTTAAAGTAAATGACGAATAAAAGAATAAGGTTTCGATAGATGATTATGTTGCTTCTAACATTGAAAGAGAGAAAGAAACTTCTCAAAATGATTCGTACATCATACTGGTTTTGAGTTACATTGGCGAGAAGTATGAAAAGTGCACCACAAATTGTTCCTCTAAAGCACAAGGAAAACTCCCTACTAAAGATGGTTGTGAAAGTTCTTCTTAAGGGAACGAACACAATTCTCCCAAAACCGGAGGAAAAAATTCTACCCAAGGGAAAAATCCATGCTACACCGGACATAAGCCTCATTCAACATGCCTGAAACAAGTACAGAATCCCAATCCGACATGGATCCACTTTCAATCAAAGATCGTTAACAAACCCATTTGGCTAGGTCAGAGCAAGTTCGTGAACCTGAATTGTCATAGGGTATGTTGGCACTGCGGTAAAGCATGCCATTACAAACATGATAGTTACCTTAGAAGTTAGAAGGAAAGTTGAGGAAGCGGCACGTATTGCTTGACAAAACAAAGCTAGTGTTGTTGTTAAAGCTAAATTTGTTGCCCCAAACCCAGTAAGCATAAGCTTATCTAGGCTTGTAAAACTAACGTTTTATATTTAGTATGAAGTGAGGCACAATTCCTGGTACATAGATAGTGCATGCTCGGGTCACTTGATAGGGAACAAAAGATGGTTGACCTCACTTCATCCACATTCTGGAGGTTATATCACCTTTGGAAATAAAAGTAAAGGATAAGCTTTTGGCTTGCGAAAGGTAAGTCTCTCTAAACATAGAAGTGTTGACAATGTGAGTCTTGTTGTCAACCTTCTTTTTAATCTCTTAATTGTGGCACACCTTTTCCAATTTAGAAATAATAGGGTTGTCTTTATTACTGATAATTGTCAAGTTGAAAGTTAAGTACATGGAAAATCTTGCATAAAGGAATATGTGATAACTACATCTTCAAAGTAGATCTCTTTTTTTTTTTTTCTGAGGAGGAACTGTGTCATCCGTAGCAAACACCCCAAATATTTGGTGTAAACGCTTTTTGCACGCTAGCATCCAGCTGCTCTTCAAGCTTCATCGACATGACTTGGTAGTTGGTTTACCCAAGGTGGACATGAAAAATGATGAAGTTTGTGAGGCATGTATGAAATGGAAACATTTAATGTCATCCTTCAAATCTAAAAAGTAGGTAAGTACTTCTTGTCCTTTGGAACTAATCCACATGGATTTTTGTGGGCCCATGCGCATAACGAGTCATCGCAGAAACCGATATTTTTTTTGTAATTGTTAATGATTTCTCTAGATATAATTGGACTATTTCTTTTCATCCAAGGATAAGGTTTTTACAGAGTTTGTAACTTTGTTGAAATTTGTTAAAAAGAAGATAAAATAATCACTTGATTTCATTCGTACTAATAATGGAACAGAGTTTGAGAACACAGAGTTCCTATCATTCTTTAGGAATAATGGAGTAAGTCACAACTTTTCTAGCTGCCAGAACGCCACAAAACAATGGTGTGGTACAACGAAAGAACATAACTTTGGAAGATATGACTCGTACCTTGATGATCGTGAGGGGTCTACCAAGAAATTCCTAGACTGAAACGTTGAATGCATTTTGCTATTTGTTTAACAGGGCAATGATTTTCCCCTACTAAGCAAGACACCTTATGAACTTTAGAGAGGTTGAAAACCAAAAGTTTTTTACTTGGGAAGTTTTCGTTACAAATGTTTCATCCACAGCAATGGAAATGATAACTTTGGAAAATTTGATCCAAGAAGTGATAAAAGAACCTTTGTGGGATACTCTTTTCAAAGTAAGGCATACATGGTGTACAACAAAAGGACGGGAAAGTTATAGGAAAGCATGCATTCATGTTATTTTTTATGAATCTGTTATTGTTGTAACCTTGTGTAGGAACAGAAAGCAAGTATCTCTAATGAAGATGTCAGTTTTAATATTTTTGAGACTGTCGTACAAGGAAGTGAAGAAAGTGATTAGAGTGAGCCTTCTGATCTCAATGGAAGCACTCCAAACTCAAAGTAGTCTCAAGATCCTTCATCATGATGGAATAAAAATAGAAGAAGGTGAAGATACTGTTGATGGTGGACAAAGGGAATAAAGAGTTGATGGCACTCAAGGGGAAAAATGTAACACCCCCAAATATATATCCTTGAAAGTATTACCGCCAGTGACCTCGGATTCCACATCCGAAGTCACCCAAGGCTTAACCAGTTTATACAAATCATAAAACAACATTTATAATACAAAATGTCATAGTATTGGATTAAATCAAAGTGTCGGAATTACATCCATAATTCAAATACAACCAAAATACATTACAGCGGAAGTCTTTAGAAATAAATAACATAAAAGTCTTGATCTAGCGATCACACGCCTAGCATCTCAACCTTGGTAAAACACTTCAAAACATCGTCTGCATCCATTATCATCTCTAGCCTTCTTGGAATGGACGTTTATCTGATGTGCCGTATGAGATGGATGACACCAGCCAACCATGAAAGGGATATAACCGGTTGGTTAGTCTAATGAAAGACTATGCAAGGGTAAAACAGAAAGGTTCTAAGTAGTCGTATTAGGTTAGACTCATCGCTTCTCGAATAAAAGTCGATGACGATAGTCAACCACCATACTCCTACTGAAATATATGAAACAGTATGATCAAGAGAAGACTCCAAAAGAACGAGCCTTATCGAAACATATGAAAAGAAGACTCCAATAAATTGAGTCTTATCGAAAGTATGACAAATGTTGGGGAACATATAAGTTCACACAAGAGTTTAAAATGACTTGGTGTTTCGGTTCACGACCAACCTCACCGCATAATGCGAATTCAGATTGGAAAGAGAACTTTACTCTGACCAAAGTCTAGACGAGTCTTTCCTAGCTGCACTACTTCCTAGCTGTACTACTCGCCTGAGACATATTAATTGTGTGCGACAACGGCACTTATCTTATTTAATTCCAAAAACGCGCATCACGTTATAAGCTTTTATCATGATCACCTCGTCCCGAGACGAGAGACCTCTTGGGAGCAACTCCCGAAATATGTGACACTAGCTAAGTGCACCACCCCTATACTCGGATAGGGGACGGTCATGACCAGAGAAATGGTGTTAGGTCATCCTAACCACCAGGTTATAAAGAAACGACTATACCTCGTAAGGTACTAAGTAGCGTTCCTACGAATACTCGTGCTAACTAAACAGTTCAAGCACACCATAGTCCATATTAATACCATCACGGTAGTAACAGATATAATAACGTCGTTCTAACAATATACAACCTATTATAATATCATGTTTTAATCATATCCTTTATCAAAACTGTTCCCAACGAAAACAGTATTTCATCCCAAATTAATTAACAATTCAACAATTGATAATTAATATAATTATGGAATGATAAGCAAGAGCGAACCACCACTTGCCTTAGATCAGACGAACGTTTGAATGATGATGGTTTCTGGGTCCGGAACGGGGACATAACTTGGATTTCAGATCCCTACGGAACGACCCATAATGAAACCCTAAGTTAGATTTGACAATAAAATATCCGAATCTAAAGAAAGACGAACCAAAGCGAAGGAACAAAGCCTCGCTCGAGACCACAACACTCAAAGCCACACCACGAGCCCAGCCCACCGCGGGTGCGCCGGCCTTGACCGCGGGTGCGGTGGAGGTGCGGTGGAGGGTGCGGTCACGTAACAGTGATGACACGACGAGAGGGAAAAACAGCTCACCGGGGAAGACGACGGGGCTCGACTCGTGGTGGCTCCAACTTCTGGATTCCTTGGACTTCCAAAGGACCACTTTGAGAGCACCACCACTTCTAACAAGAGCTCCGACGATGGCTTCGAGATTCCGGCGAGAGCTTGAGCTTTCCGGCGACAATGAAGATGAGAGATTTGAGAGGGAGAGAGCTCGGATTGGAGTGCTCAACACAACTCCAGATCTCCTCCTTTTATAGAGCCCAGCAAGCAGCACTCAAGCAAGAAGGTGCGTCAATCAAGCAGCTGCGTCGCCCGACCAGAAATGACAAGCAGCTCAGTTCAGACGCGACGTCTGAAGTCCGGCGCTGCAGAAAAATCATCATGGCACCGCGGGGTGCGGTGGCCTCACCGCGGGTGCGGCGAGCCTCCCCAGACCGCCTTACAAAATTGGCCTTCACCGCGGGGTGCGGCCACTTGACCGCGGGTGCGGTCAAGGCCAAATCTGGGCCCTTTTGTCCTTTTTTGTCCGGGTTAAGTATGGGTACGAGTTTTTAACCCCGGGTTAAATATATTCGTACTCGGTTAACATCTTTGCCCCTGAATGAGTATTCTAAGCCCCGAAAATACATCGAATGTATTTTATACGACTCAGGAAAATATTACAGAGATCAAACAAATTACAGAGTGTCTGAACTTCTCTGAAATTAATTCGGTTTGTGATACGGGAGTTAGGAAAATTATCAAAGTACTCTTTATTAAAATGAGGGGTATTACATCACCTCCCCCTTAAAAGAAGTTTCGACCCGAAACTTGGCCGAATAACCTAAAAAAAAAAAGCGAGGCGTTACAACACTACTCCCTTAAAAAGGTTTCGACCGCGAAACTAGGCCGAAAACAGCTCGGAAAAGCGTCTAAGCATATCCTCCTCAGTCTCCCAAGTTTCCCACGTAACATCTTCAGTTCCTGACTTGGACCACAAAATCCGTACCAATGGTACCACCTTGTTCCGTAACTGCTTCTCACGGCGTTCGAGGATACGCACCGGTATCTCCTCGTAGGTACCATTTGTCTGAATCTCAATGTCTTCATAACTCAGCACATGAGACTTATCTGGCACGTACTTCCGTAACAAGAATACGTGGAACACGTTATGTACTGGATGTGCCGATGGCGGCAATGCCAAACGATATGCTAGAGATCCCACTCTGTCAAGGATCTCAAATGGTCCCATGTAGCGAGGGTTAAGCTTCCCACGCAATTGGAGCATTGGGTCCATCAGCCTCACTTACTAACACAATTTTCCGAAATGAAAGAATGAGTAGCACCCGAATCAAACAGCATACACACAGAAGTAGAATGAAGGTATAGAGTACCTTGAGCAATTAGAGCATTGGGTCCATCAGCCTCACACATCTCATAAAGGCGTTGACCCTGACCTCCAGAAGCAGCTGGGGCTTTCCCCTTGTTCTGTGCAGTTGTCTGCATCGAAGGACTAGGAGCTTCCACTGGTTTAAACCTGGATCGATTGTTCTGACTAACAGACCCCTGTTGTGATTCAACTCCTTTCTGCCTTCCCTACAGACATAATTTCTGCACGTGCCCTTCATTTCCACAGCCGAAGCATGTCTTCCTTTCCTTCAGACATGCATTGCTTTTGTGTCCTTATGCACCACAATTGTAACATTGAATCAGATTCTTGCCTTGATCCGATTGCTGTATAGACCTTCCATGAGTCATATCCGTCTTTGCTTTGCTAGACTTGGCAAAATTAGACGGTGGCGCAGGACGCTTGAATCCACTTGCCTGAGGTTGATTCTGCATTGACCTATGGCGATTACGTTTCTTTGTTGACTCCTCCAGAGTCACCTCCAACTTGTAAGCAGCGTCCACGTATTGCTCCAAAGTAGAGCATCTGTGACGTACCATCAGTGGCTTAATATCTGGATTCATCCACTCGTGGAAATACCAGATTTTTTGCTCCTCGCCGGACACCTCCGACCCAGCATACTGCAATAGATGATTGAACTTGGCCGCAAGCTCAGTCACTTTCAAACCATCCGTCCTTGGATATAGAAACTCCTTGTGTTTTTCTTCCCTCATAGCTCGGGAAAAGAAACGATCGGTCATTTTGGCTTAACATCCCCCAGTTCAAGCCAGGGTGATCGACTAGACCGGTAACTTCCCACCACTCGCTAGCTACTTCCTTCAGTTGTAGGGAAGCAATGTGCACTTTCTCAGCTTCAGTGCACTCAACATTGCAGAATAGTCGCTCCAGTGCTCGGCCATAATTGCCTCTGCTCCTGACTGCTTCTTCATGAGGTACATGAACAGCTGGCTCTTCAAATCTAGGAACCGCTGTGGGAATTGGCACAGCTTGTGCCTGAGGCGCGTTTGGTCGCATAATATCGGTGAATGCTTGCATTACAATTCCCCGAATAGCTTCCACTGCTGCGACATCGAATATCACTGGAGTGTTGACTTGAGCTTGGTCACTGCCCCCTGGATTGTTGTTGGAAACAGACTCGTGTTCCTCCACAGGGTTTGCGACATTCCTCACGTTTGGTTTGGGGTCGTTGCTTGGCCCAACACCAGCATGAATGGTATTCCTTGTGTTCACCATCTGTTTACCGATCAAATTCCAAGTATTTTATGACATTAATATCATTCCAATATACTCAATGTAATAAAAATCAACTCAGAATAGATCAACTTGGAAATTTTCATAGATGAACTCAAACCGAGTTACAAGCTTCTACAAAAGGAATCTCCCGAGCGATAAGACAAAATTGTTCGGAGATTACTGTACTTAACAGAACAACACTGAAATACTAGAAAAGGAAACTACTACAGTCAACATCGGTCCTTATCAAGGCACCCTGAAACGTTTCCTATAAGGCAAACTTCCTATACAAGGCTTCTTCGAGTGGGGTTCACCATCAGAATCTGGTGATGGACTTCTCACCCTGCTCGGCCCTGGAGCACATGACTCATTTCTCGGTCCTGGTGTCCTCGGCCTTATCCTAGGTGTGGGAACACTCTGACGAACCTCATCTGACTCTCCTGGTCTTACCCTTCTTCGAGTATGCTCAACCGCCTCATCCATATAGCGGCGCTTTTCAGGGGAAATCATCTGACTCTGGCGAAACGCCTCTCGTGAGTCAGGACTCATCACTAGCCCCCTCAGAGTAGGAATAGGATGTGAGTCCTCAGATGCATTGGGTGGACCACTCCTTCTGATGCCATATTCAGCGTAGAGTGCCTCCCAATCGGCCGGAGTCAATGGCGAGTATGCTTGCTCAGGTGGCAACTCCGGACTTGGATAGATAAATTCCACTCTCGGGTCCTCGCTGCCCACCAATAAGCGCTCTAAGCCATCAGACTCGTGGCCTTGCCCCTCGAGGTCCTCCTCGGGGTCCTCTTCTTCTTCTTCAGGATCTTCCTCGGGATCCTCCTCTTCTTCCGGATATTCCTCATGATTTTCCTCTTCGGGAATCATTTCTATCATGTAATCGTTGTTGTAGTATCCTCTTGCGTACCTAGACCATTCCTCTTCAACCTCGGTGTCCTCCCTTGGCTCCTCTGTAGGCTCTACTACAGGAACCACAGTGTCGTTGGACACTAACACTACCGACTCAGGGAGTATGGTCTTCACCTCCTCGGGTGGACTACTAGATTCTCCGATCTTAAAGCATCGAGGGGAACTGGGAAATCAAGCCTCATTGGAGATGGAGGAGCCACCTCGGCTTCTCCCGAGTCCCTCTGGAGAGAAAAACATGCACCCATAATCTGCGGGAGACGAGAAGAGAGTTAGTCTTTCTAAATATAGAAGCGAACTTACTATATTAGACTAAAGAAGACACGACTTGAACGGAAGACACGAAAAATAAAATAAAAAAATCTTCGGAACTTCAAATCATTTGAAAACATCTTTCATTTCAAAACGAGTAAATGGTTTATGAAATCCCACCCCGTTTGAAAAAAACTTCGGCTCTGATACCAAATCTGTAACACCCCCAAATATATATATCCTTGAAAGTATTACCGCCAGTGACATCGGATTCCACATACGAAGTCACCCAAGGCTTAACCAGTTTATACAAATCATAAAACAACATTTATAATACAAAATGTCATAGTATTGGATTAAATCAAAGTGTAGGAATTACATCCATAATTCAAATACAACCAAAGTACATTACAACAGAAGTCTTTAGAAATAAATAACATAAAAGTCTTGATCTAGTGATCACATGCCTAGGATCTCAACCTTGGTAAAACACTTCAAAACATCGTCTACATCCATTATCGTCTCTAGCCTTCTTGGAACGGACGTTTATCTGATGTGCCGTATGAGACGGATGACACAGCCAACCATGCAAGGGAATATAACCGGTTGGTTAGTCTAATGAAAGACTATGCAAGGGTAAAACATAAAGGTTCTAAGTAGTCGTATTAGGTTAGACTCATCGCTTCTCGAATAAAAGTCGATGACGATAGTCAACCACCATACTCCTACTGAAATATATGAAACAGTATGATCAAGAGAAGACTCCAAAAGAACGAGCCTTATCGAAACATATGAAAAGAAGACTCCAATGAATTGAGTCTTATCGGAAGTATGACAAATGTTGGGGAACATATAAGTTCACACAAGAGTTTAAAATGACTTGGTGTTTCGGTTCACGACCAACCTCACCGCATAATGCGAATTCAGATTGGAAAGAGAACTTTACTCTGACCAAAGTCTAGACGAGTCTTTCCTAGATGTACTACTTCCTAGCTGCACTACTCGCCTGAGATATATTAATTGTGTGCGACAACGGCACTTATCTTATTTAATTCCAAAAACGCGCATCACGTTATAAGCTTTTATCATGATCACCTCTTCCCGAGACGAGAGACCTCTTGGGAGCAACTCCCGAAATATGTGACACTAGCTAAGTGCACCACCCCTATACTCGGATAGGGGACGGTCATGACCAGAGAAATGGTGTTAGGTCATCCTAACCACCAGGTTATAAAGAAACGACTGTACCTCACAAGGTACTAAGTAGCGTTCCTACGAATACTCGTGCTAACTAAACAGTTCAAGTACCCCATAGTCCACATCAATACCATCACGGTAGTAACAGATATAATAGCGTCGTTCTAACAATATACAACCTTTATAATATCATGTTTTAATCATATCCTTTATCAAAACTGTTCCCAACGAAAATAGTAATTCATCCCAAATTAATTAACAATTCAACAATTGATAATTAATATAATCATGGAATGATAAGCAAGAGTGAACCGCCACTTGCCTTAGATCAGACGAACGTTCAAACGATGATGGTTTCTGGGTCCGGAACGGGGACAGAACTCGGATTTCAGATACCTACGGAATGACCCATAATGAAACCCTAAGTTAGATTCGACAATAAAATATATGAATCTAAAGAAAGACGAACCAAAGAGAAGGAACAAAGCCTCGCTCGAGACCACAACACTCAAAGCCACACCACGAGCCCAGCCCACCGCGGGTGTGCCGGCCTTGACCGCGGGTGCGGTGGAGGGTGCGGTCATGTAACAGTGACGACACGACGAGAGGAAAAAAAAAGCTCACCGGGGAAGACAACGGGGCTCGACTCATGGTGGCTCCAACTTCTGGATTCCTTAGACTTCCAAAGGACCACTTTGAGAGCACCACCACTTCTAACAAGAGCTCCGACAATGGCTTCGAGATTCCGGCGAGAGCTTGAGCTTTCCGGCGACAATGGAGATGAGAGATTTGAGAGGGAGAGAGCTCGGATTGGAGTGCTCAACACAACTCCAGATCTCCTCCTTTTATAGAGCCCAGCAAGCAGCACACAAGCAAGCAGGTGCGTCGATCAAGCAACTGCGTCGCCCGACCAGAAATGACAAGCAGCTCAGTTCAGACGCGACGTCTGAAGTCCGGCGCTGCAGAAAAATCATCATGGCACCGCGGGTGCGGCGAGCCTCCCCAGACCGCCTTACAGAATTGGCCTTCACCGCGGGGTGCGGTCAAGGCCAAATCTGGGCCCTTTTGTCCTTTTTTGTCTGGGTTAAGTATGGGTACGAGTTTTTAACCCCGGGTTCAATATATTCGTACTCGGTTAACATCTTTGCACCTGAATGAGTATTCTAAGCCCTGAAAATACATCGAATGTATTTTATACCACTCAGGAAAATATTACAGAGATCAAACAAATTACAGAGTGTCTGAACTTCTCTGAAATTAATCCGGTTTGTGATACGGGAGTTAGGAAAATTACCAAAATACTCTCTATTAAAATGAGGGATATTACAAAAAAATCCCTACTCAATGGGAACAAAGTCCTAAGAAGTCTCAAAATCAAGTTGCTCATGTTATAGATGAAGCAGAAGCAAGCTCTTAAGAATTTGATCGCACAAAGATGAATGTGAGAACTTACTACTAGAAGAATGCACATCCAATTGATTGAATCATCACTGATTTCATAAAGGGAACTCTAACTCACTCTTCACTACATAGCTTTTGTTCTTTCGATGTTTTTTTTGTCTTTTTCAAAACCTAATATTATAGTTGAAGCACTCAAGGATCGAGATTGGGTGATTGTGATGCAAGAGACACTACATTAGTTTGAGAGGAACAAATTCTAGAGACTAGTTCCACATCCTAAGAATAGAATTGTGATTGATACTTAATTAATGGGTTTTTAGGAACAAACTACATGAAAAGGACAGATCACTAGGAACAAAGACATACTAGTAGTCAAGAGATACAATTAGCATGAAGGAATAGACTTTTGACGAGACTTTTTCTTACGTTGCAAGGTTAAAAGCTATGCATTTTTTAATTGCTTATTCTGCTCACCATGGGTATAAGTTGCAACAGATGGACGTCAAGACTGCATTTCTGAATGGAGTTCTAAAGGAGGAAGTCTTCATGGGAAAACTCAAGGCTTTGAAGATTCATCTCAACCGATTCACGTATATGTTCTTGATAAGGAAATGTATGGTCTTAAGCAAGCTCCTAGAGCTTGGTATGATAGACTATAACATGTTCTCTTATCTCATAGATATGTACGTGATGACGTTGATAAACTTTGTTCCTTTTGAAGGAACGCAACCACACTCTAGTTGTGCAAGTATACATTGATGATATCATCTTCGGCTCCAAGAATTACACGCTAGTCAAGAAGTTCACAACCCTCATGGAGAGTGAATTTGAAATGAGCATATATGGTAAGAGAACTGAAGTTCTTCCTAGTTCATCAAGTTTTTCAAGAAGAATTGGTACTAGAGTTCATTAACAAAAGTATCTCAGAGAGTTTGTCAAGAAGTTGGAATGTCAAATGCATAGTCATTCACTACTCCAATTTCTCCAAATAATCCTATGGGTAAAGATGAACATGAGAGAGGAGTACGTGGACCAAACTCTCTATCAATGAATCAAAGGTTCATTGCTCTATATTACTATTAGTAGACGTGATAGTACTTGTGTGCTAGATTTCAGTCTGATCCTAAGGAAACACACCTCAAGGCAGTGAATAGGATTCTGAGATACCTTAAGGGGACAAATGATCTATGTCTGTGGTACCTTAGGAACTGCAATTTCAACATTGTATGCTACACGAATGCTGACTTCATAGGGAACAAAGTGGACATAAAATCTACTCTGGAATGGCTCAATTCCTCGGAACATGTCTTGTTTCATAGGGGTCAAAGAAGTGAAATTATGTCGCCTTATCTATAGCTAAAGTTGAATAAATACCCGTTGTCGCTTGTTGCACACAACTACTTTGGCTTAAGCAACAACTTAGTGAATATGGTAGTCATCATGGTTTTGTTCTTATTCTTTGTGACAATATAACGTGACTGTGTGGATAAAGGGTTGGTGTCGATGGATTTTTGTAGTATAAATGATTAAATCGTCGACATCTTCACTAAGGCACTAATATGGAACCCTTTAAGCAGTTTCGAATGGAACTAGGTATGATCTCCCTCAACTAATTGACTATTTTTTCACAAACCCTTAATTATTGGTTGAAATTACTTGCTTATTAAAGGCGTTATTGATTCATATCTAGTCTTACAATTATTTTCTAGCTCATTGACCTTTTTTGTTTTCTATTCATGCGTCTTAGATATGAAATGTGAAATTTTGATCCCTCATTACAAGCCTAAGTGATAGTTCATCTTGATTGATAAATGATTTACATGCATATATTTTGTTTGGTGTTCTTTGTACCATCTTTGGTAATGTTCTCCCAACACCAAGCCCTATATTTTCTCTGGAACGCTGCGAGAATCTGAAATGACTTTTGTTTATGTGCTTTGAAAAAGGGTGATGCGACAAGTCTGGAAATATTTATGGAGGGAAATGGACATAATGGCTTATGTGAAAACGAATGGGAAAATCGCATATGGAAGGCAAGTTTTTGAAGAGATTCGGCTATGAGATTAAATTGGAAGCTTAATCTTATGGGTTGATTTGCACTTGGATATGATTCTAAAAGTTGGAAAGATTTGAAGGGGGCGGGGATATATTTGATTTAAAAAAAATTGTAAAGTCTATCTTGTACCAAAGGATCACGTTTGGCCGATTACAAAAAGGGAGAAACTTGTGGTGTTATTTTCAGTTCAAATCTTGAAATCTCTCTTTGCCTCTTATTCTCTCTTCGTCTCTAATCTTCAAACTCCCAGTATCCCCAACTCTCAACAATGGATTCAAACTCAACCTCCAACCCCACCATCACCATTGAGGGCTTTGAAAGCCCTCAAACCCTCATCCAAAAATTGATGGCCATGGGAACTCATCCTTCTATCATCGATTCCCTCTCCACTACCTCCCCTACACTTTAAGCAAACCCATACCCTCCATCCATACTGCAAAAACCTCATCACCACCACCAATAGAAACACCCATCTCCACCTCCATTACAAAGAACCCTCTCTCGCAATTTTTCTCCATACCGCCTCACAAAACCCTAACCCTAAACCCACCTCCCTCATATGAAACCGAGGTCTCTTCAACTAGAAAAGAAGATACCCTCAACTCCAAAAACACCGATGACCCGAATGAGACAGAGGGCGAGAACGTCGGCAACATATCTATCTTTGATGTTCCAGTGGCTTAACCGATTATGAAGCGAGACATCTTGGAAGCTTGAAAGGTGTCGCCACCATCAGCAACATAGAAAATGGGAAAGGAACAAGGAGAACTAGAGCCTGAGATGTAATTGCTAGCCGACACAAGGGAAAAGATTACGAATATGGTGAGAAACTGTTAGAAGGATCTTGATGACACTGTTTCTGAAGAGGTCTATAAGAAAAACACCAGCAAAGGTATCAACTTCTCAAGGAAGGAAGAAGTTTGTGGACTTGTCCAAACAAAAGACACACTCTTAGATTGAGAAAGTCATTCCTCTTAGAAAGTGGTGGTGAAGGAAAAATCAAAGAAGGATTTGGAGGAGTACAAGGAAATGAAGGAAAATGTCTTTGGGATGGAACTAATGTTGGATCAAGTGTTCTTGAAGGACAACGCTCTTGACCAGGTTATGTATTTTATGAAGGCACAACGGTGGGAAAAGTTGTTTACAAAGGAGAAGATTTTGAGTGATAAATAACTTAGAGAATTTTATGCCCCTTGGTGATTGAGGTTCACTCCCATGGAATTGTAGGTAGCAATAAAATTGATGACGTTACTCACTTCTTCTCTAGCCTAGAGCTTAGTATCATTCTAAGTGTTCCTCATTAAGCTCATGGGGATCACCCCAAGGGACAGTGGCCAATGGATTGAGACTATGATGAGTTGATCGAGAAGGTGTCAGAGGATCCAAACCATCCAACATGTAGAGATGTGAATACAAGTTCAATGGGAGCTATTCACAAAGTGTTGTTACATTACTTGATAACTAATGCTACGCCACGAGACCAAAATGTATCACTCTCCTGATTCTAGACTTCATCCTCCTCGATCTAATTTTGAGAAAGGTGCCCGTGAACCTGCCAAATATCATGATGCAACACATGGCTCATGCGAGGAAAAATGCCAAGCATGCCCTCCCCTTTCCAAATGTTGTCAAGAATTTTGTAGTACCATAGAGTGTACAAGGCAGTGGAAGGTAAGGTTATCTATAGTGGGAGCCTAGGTGAGAGAAATCTGAAAAAGATGAAGTTTGATCTGGTCAAAGGGTTTGGTTGTGTAAAGATTCTAGAAGTTGTGGAAAGTGATGAAGAAGAAACTAAGGATGGAAAGTCTAAGATCCCCAAGGGGGGAAATTTTGTTCTCATTTAGACTGTTAAGAAGTTGTATGGGTTTGTTGAGCTGTTGACTGAACAACAAAGGCGGATGAATGAGGAATAGAGCATCATAGTGACCGGTGTGCATAAGTTACTTGCCATATCATAGTCCACTCCTTCTGCACGAACTGAAGATGTCTAATTTGTTTCCCACCAGCTAAAAGAATTCTTTTTTTTGTTTCCTACCTCATTATGGTTGTTTTTGTTTGTTTTATTTCTTAATGTTCAATGTGATTACCCTATTGTTGTTTGTTTTTATTATCTTTTTGCGTGGAAGTTATAGGTGTCGGTTGGTTTGGCACGTTAAATAATATAATGACAATTTGTTAGTCGGTTGCTTAATAAGATGTTTGCTTCACTTACTCCTATTCTACTATATTTTTCCTATGCGAAAAGGGAGAATCTGATATGATGGTCAATCTTAGGGTAACACACTTCATTTTATTCATGTTCTTTGGGGAACTTTGCATGCCTTGAGGGGAACCTTTCACTGTATTTTTGTCTTTATCTATGTTATGTCTATTCTTATCATAGATATTTGTCACCATCAAAAAGGGGAATTTGTTGTATTTATTGTGTTTTGATAATAACAAACATCCAAGTAATGTGTTTGTTGAGTGCTTTTCAGAAGTATATGTATGGCAGACAGAACAAAGCTAGCGGCGAATTGTGAATTGAGATCGAGCATTAGAGTCAGCTTGCATAACATTACCACGAGAGGAACAATGGCACAAATTCATTGTCTGAGGCATTGATCAAAATGACAGTTGTCATATTGATAAGATCTCGTCGAGATGAAGAAGAGGTCATGATCTGAAGACTTGGGAAGGATGAAGATCAGAACCTTGGTAGTTTTGGATAAAATATGGAGAGAGATAATTATATCTTATCTTTTGATTCTATTTTAGGATAGAGTATGTTGGATATGATCTTTTGTATAAGATGGGATTTTCGTTTATGGTAATATAATATTCTTGTTAGGAAAGCAAGAGTATAATTCTTTTTTACGTTCTTGGGTTTTAGGAGACTATGTAAGTGGTTGGTATTTTCATTTAGAAAGTTGACGATGTTGATCCCGCGTACCAGTGCAAGCTGCAAGAGAAGTCTACATGTCTTAGTTGTTGAGTTCGTGGTTCGAAGTGGTAGAAGAGTTTGAAGATTAGGTGGGAAGTCTAGGGTTTGAATCCAAGCTACACTTGTACTCGATCAAAAGATAAATAAGATAAGTAGATCTATTCTAAATCATCTCAACCAGAAGCTAGAAGGTAGTGGTTTTTCTCTACATATCTAGTTGGCTATTTGAGATTTTCCACTTTAAGTCATGTATTCAAGTTCATTTCTTTACGATGTTTATTTCGATGCATATCCTGTGTAAACAAAGATTTTGCTCCTTCAGAGGTAACAATTACGATCCAATAAGTTCAAATGCACATATAGGTCGTTCTCAAGTTAACGGTTATTCTCATAGGAGAAGGTATTCTCATCGGAAGTATTTAAGTGTGAACGGGCCCCCCATGCGAACGTGCGGACTGATCTGGTCCGTTGGAACAAATTCATTTATCAATATGCTTTGTGTGGACGTGATGACAATTTTTTTTAATCATTAGCTGAGATTAAAGTTTTATTAAAAGAGGTCAAATGCCAAGCACACATTCTAATAATGACATTTTTGTAAATAAGAGAACATGCTTTATTAAAAGAGTGTGTGTGTCATTGTGTTTTTATGCATCACAATGTATGAGAATGTGCATCCCAGTGCATGGGAATATGCATCCCAGCGCATGGAGAATCTGCATATCTTCATTAAAAAGACTTAGTTTTTGGAGCATGTCAATCACCGTGTGTGCATGTTTCATCACAACCCGTATAGAATGTATGTCACAACACATAGAGAATGTGCGTCACTTCATTAAAAAGACTTAGTTTTTTGGAGTATGTGTGTGCTATGTGCATCACAATGCATTTGAGTTAGCATCACAGTCCATAGAGAATGTGTGTCACAATATATGGGTAATTTTTGTCACGATGCATAGAGAATGTGCATCTCTTTATTAAAAGTATTTAGTTTTTGGAGTATGTGTGTTGTATGTGCATCACATTGCATCGGGGATGTGTGTCGTAGTGCATGGGGATTGTGCATCCTAGTAATACTAAAGTAAAACCTAGCTAAGACCACTTGTTTTGACATTGCGCTACATCATTTATTGTCACATGTCTACACTACATCATGTCACGTCACTAAATTTTTTTCCTATTATTGTTATTATATAAAATATTTTAGATATGATCCTGATTTTCTTTTTAACATATAGATTATTCACATTTGATCATGATTTCCATATTATATAGAATATATTTGGTATTTTTTGATTATTTTCTTTTAGTTTTTCCATTTAATTATTCACATTTTATTCAAATTTCTTTTTAATTCATTAATTTATCGGTATAAGACATGATTTAACATATTACGCATGTATGAAATCACATTGATCTTTATTAATTGATTATTAGTAGATATTTTTATATTATCGTACTTATCTTAATTTCATTTATATTGTCACTAATTAGATATATTTTCAAATTTTAATTCTAAAATAGATATATTTTTAATTATTAAAAAATATCAATATAAATTTTATCCTGTGCATGACACGAAAAACTAAGCTAGTATAATATAATTTATAAAATATTAGAAGGATGAAGATGTAAATGGACAATAAAAATTGATGATATGACATAACTAGAAGAGTGACATAGGAGATATAAGAAGGACTTATTAGTATATTGATATATTGATGTTGATGTGGAATATATATTAGGAATAAATGAGGTGTTTTGGTTTGGTGAACCCAGCGGGAAAAAAATTAATTAGTAGGTTTGGAGGTTTACGAGGGAGGTGTGGGAGCAAACGCCGGGGTGTTGCTCGTGTCGCCTTGGAATTTATAAAATTCAACCAGCTATGCTACCACTACCACCAGTCCACCACCGTACCTGAATCCTTTCTTCTCTTTTCTTTATATAACAAACTTCACTGTTTTTCAGAAACTCCTATTATAATAAATTCACAGCTGTGTTGTATGTACTAGATGTTTGGTTATAATTCATTCCATCACATATATATAACAAGCTTGTTTTACACATGTGATTATGTGTGAGCTGGCCCACCCTAGTGATCCTACTCTTATTAGTGTCTCGACTCTAACTCTCTACCTAATATTAAAAACAAATGTTAATACTTTTTTTTTTTGTCACGAGAAAATGCCACAATCTAGTAATATATTTCTACCTACCAGGATACTCAACTAACAACACCACATACATTTACAAATGTACGTAGTACAAGCTTATACACTAACCTCAAACCAACATGTACTCAATTGTACTAATCACGATAATATATTGATCCACATTCCACACATTAATCTTCGCATATGATTAAAATACCATCGTTGAGCCTTCATGGATGGCTCAGCTCGTAACGCTTCAAGAGTCCAGTGACCCCATTCCCCTGGATCAAGTAGTGTTAATTAGTTTGCTAATAAAATTGTTTATTTATATATATGGGCTTGTTAAAAGAAATATTAAAATCCTCTAGCCCTCTTGGCAATTAATGTTGTGAGATTGGAAAAAAGAGGACCAAGATTCGATTCTTCCCTACTACTTATTGTTTTTCCCCTTGTTTTACAAAATTGCTCCCAATGTTTTATTATATTTATTATCATGATACAAACATAAATATTTTCTACTTCTTTACTATAAAATTAATCTTAAATGTATCATCAAATTATATTATAGAAAGTTTATTTGCAAAAATGACCTATTAGGAGAGAATATATAATTAAAAATTGTTAAATAATGCTACACTATTTTTTGTAACCCCTCTTTCAAGAACTTCGGGATCCGCCACTCATTACACATTTACATGATGGGGTGCATTGGTCATATGATATACTCGGGACCCACTAAATAGGGCTTGGAAATTAACCACATATAAAAAAAAAGATATCACCGTTGATCTAATATTCAGTCTATGCTCCCTACTACAAAAGAAGTATAAAATTTATATCGGTTTTTCTAATAAGAAGTCATTTTTAAGAAACTAAAACCCTATATGGAATGCTTAAACCCTTCGATAAAAAATTAAAAATCTCTAAGTAGGAAACATTGGTCTAAATATTTCCAAAATAAGGTTCTTACCCTATGCACTAGGTGCATAGGTTAGAAAACCGAATTTATATAGCTAATTTATCATAAGACAACAAATGTACATGGAAATTTAATTCCCCGCCTCCATGGAGAGGAATCCCAGCTCGCCATGGGGAGGAGAAATTAAACGGGGATGGGGAATGTTTTAATCCTCCACGAGGGGACGGGGAGCAGAGTGGGGATAGATCGAAGTCTCTTTCCACTCCTTGATATGTCCCTTTTTCCATTTGGAAAATCCGTAGGTATCCCCACTAAATTCATAAATTTTCAATTTTTTGTTAAACCAAAACCCTAAATTTTCTGACCTTTTAGTCCTATACCTCATATCATATATATGTTAAACTCTAAAACTCTAACCCTCTATACCCTACCCTAATATATATATATATATGCATTTTAATAAATTTTAAGATCTTTTTGTTTTGTAGAACGGGTTCGGGGACAAGCATAGATTTTGATCTCCATTCGGGGACGGGATCGGGAATGGGGCATTAAAGGGGGACGGGGACGAGGGGGTACTCCCCGTCCCGAACCCGTCCCATTTCCATCCCTACATCTAATATTAAGTATTTGCTCCCTTTGCTTCTAGGTGTAATCACGTTGGTCGCCTACCTATTCAATTAACCTTAAATCACATTTTGAGGGTTCCACAAAAATGTGTTTGCTTTGAAGACAGGAGCGACACAAATGTCAATCAGTTTCTCCTGACGCGGGGTAATTCACATCAATTAGTATCAGATTTCTGGATTGAAAGGCAATCAGTCCATGTTTCATCATCTTCACCATCATGGTTATTAAAATCTAGATCCGGATCTTAAAATCCTGAGATTTTACGATCTAGGGTACGGTGTCTATTCCGGATCTATTACTAAAATCTATTCATGTCAAAATATAACTCTGGATCTTACAGGATCTCATAGGATCGGTAATATCTTACGATTCTAAGATCCAAGTGAGATCCGAACGTTAAACTTCTACGAGCTACTAACACCCCATTTGAGAGCCCAATTTGTCCAAATTTTCACCTCTCTCATATTCTTTCCGTGTATACGTCTCTCTCATGTAGTTATGCTCGAAATCCCGAAATCCATTCATTCATGATCAAAAACCAAAGCAACCTTAGTAGCGATTTTTCAAAATCCTCAAGTCTCATTTACGCATGTCCTAAATCCAACTAGTTTTGACAATTTAGTGTACATGGCTTGAGTTTCAGTGAGTCATTGGCCCCTTGAATCAATGTTCTAAAGTTTTATTATTAAAATTATAAATATTAAATTGTATTATTGTTATATGACGCTCATATTTTATTATTAAATTTACTTTTATTTGCTTACAAATTCTTACGATTTTACGAGTTGGTTTTAGGATCCAAGCCGAAGGGTCCCATGTGATCCGATCCTAAAATCCCGATTTTGATAACTTTTTTCACCATGTATGAAGTCTATTATACAAAAGAAAACTTCTATGGGCCACCAAATTGATCTCCCATGCCCTATGACGATAATGACTTTTACATACCACACGACCTTTGAAGCATTATTCTTATATAGATCACGTAGACAATCCTTGCGCTATCATGAAGATTACTATGAGCCACAACAACAACCTTGCAGTCGTCATTCCTATGAAGATGATGGTCGTTGTTCTTGTGTGAAGTGTTTTCAACCACCATGGGTTCGCTGTTATGAGGCACCGCAATGACAATCTTCAAGGGTTCGATCCTACGAGAAACCAAGATGAAAACCACCAAAGGATGTAGAAATGTGCTACATTAAGCGAACTTTGTTGGTTTAACGGTCTCTGAGCCCAACCAATGAACACAACATAGTCAACAAGAGGGTCACCTTTAGAACCAAACTTGTAGCCATTAATACTGTGTTGAAGGCTCAAAATGTCACACTTCACGCAGCTTTGAACTCCACCCGTGCGATCACCACCATCGTCCCCATGATTCCATGCCACCGAGTGTCGATCGTTGATTGCTCTTCTCCGATGCCCACTAATTTTGTGGATATGGAAACAATTTCCACACCCTTAGATCAAGCCCAACTTGCACCCGTAGCAAGTTGTTCCACGGAGATCATTGAAGCCTCGACTAAGCTTGTTCCAAGGAGAGCATTAAAAAATGAACATTACTATGGTTGGACATGAATGTACAACTTCTTATAGCTTACCACGAAGGTACATATGTAAGGTCCCTTGTTTTGATTCTGACTTTACTGGGTACATGTGGATGAGAGAAATCATGGACTCTAAATCAGATGTGCAATGCCTCAATGCATTTAGAATGGAACGAAATGTCCTCCATAATTTGTGTATGGAGTTGGAGAAATATGGCCTAAAATTATCCTTCAATATGATCATGCTAAAGAAAGTGGGAGTGTTTTTATGCAAAATTTCCCTAGGAATGTCGAATAGAGCCATGTCTGAACGTTTTCAGAGATCAGGACACACAATTAGTTGGATATTTCATGGAGTACTGGATGCATTAGTAGGTTGGAGATTCGGATTTAATGGTCTCGTATGAAAACTCCTACAACCTCGTGACCAGAATTTTACTACAATTCCTAACAAAATCCGATCACAAGACAGATATAGCGTTTTTTAGTTATATGTTTACTCGTCTTCATTTAGGGTTTATGTTTATTATGGGCAGTGATCTAAAAATCCATGCCTAGGTCTTGCCTGGGTGCTAGGCAGACTTCATCCGCCTAGACCCGCCTAGGACTGCCTAAGCGAGAAGAAGTCTCAAATGTTGTGAAAACACCAACATCTTAGAAGATGAGGGATGAAGTGAACATAACTTAGGGTTAGGCTTTGTAAAATAGGACCCATAATAAAATATCAAACATCTTCACAACATAGTTTTACAAAGATGAATGGATTTGGGAGAACATAGTCATATATTCATATGGATCATGCATTAATTTTTAACCCGCCTAGAATTGCGATTTATGATATTTCACTTTTGAATGGTATGTCGAGGTATATTATTGGAACTAACAATGACATTATTCTAGCTGTTTTGGCCTCCATAACTTCATTCTGCAACACAAGCACTACGATGAAATATTTGAAGACGTCGAAGAAGTTTTCCAAGGTCCAGAAGATGAAGGCATTGACGAGCTTTCTAGAGGCATGGGTCAATTACGAGCTGCCATTCGACGTGAAATTTGGAGCAACAAACCAAGATACCTCGGATGATTTGAAGTATGATCACTTATTAGAAATCATTTTTGAAGCTACTTGTTATCTTCGAGCATTTATGTGTACTTGTAGCATGGGGAAGATAACTATTGTATTTTGTGATATTTTGGTGGAGTCGTACAATTCCCTATATATCATTGTGGTAAACGTACATGTTGTATTCTTGTGTTGTGGTATATTTTGGGTTTTAGCCATCATAAGTTTAAATGTGCCTTAAGACCGACGTCAAACGTGTTAAACCACTTATGAAATATGTCTAACATGCGCAAAATGAAGTTGATTTTTAATCAGTGAAACTAGAAAATTGATGATGTTTGTTATCTTACAACAACATTCTAATGGCAAACACTTAAGACGAACCCTTAACGATCCATTCATAGTTATTAAAAATATCCTACCACAACATGCCCAAGACCTAAAACCATCACATTCTGCACCATACAGATGCAGAATGAGCCCCAAAATTCCGAGCAAGATGACGCAAACAAGGACAATGATGACTATGATCGCAACCCTCATAAACCGTCTTAAGCGGTCTCGATTCGTGCACACTTTCACATGTACAGTGCTAAGGTCGGAGAGTCTGTCACCCAATTGGTTGTTTACATTCTTCGCAACCGTCTGATGAGCGGAGTACGTATCTATGTCCAGCTTCGCCTCTTCGAGGTGGGCTCGCTGCCTCATACCCAGTGTTTGAAGCCTCATGACAGGGGCTAAATGTCGTGATGCCCAATCAAAGTAAATTCTTAAAAACCTAACTTAGTAGAATAGGCAAGCAAGGGTCGAATTCCACAGGGAGGAGTTATCTTTCTTAATGCAGATTAGTATGTCAAAGTAACAAAGGGGGGCTTTGTTGGTTGTTTGATTGCAAATAAACAAAGTAAGTAAAACAAAGGTTGTAATCAATTGGGAAAAAGTATTTAGCCAGACAAATATCCACCATTCATTTGATTGATTAGTCCTAGATTATCTCTATTCTTTCCTATGATTATTCATGTCCCTATTCTGAATTAGTTACCAGTCCAACTAGTCCTGGCAACCCTAACTATCGAACGCATGAGAAACCATCAAGATTTAGAACAATATCAGCAGAAAACATATGAATTAACTAGGATACATGCAACACCACAACTCGCATCATTTAACACATAATCAATTCTCTTTCATAATAAACTAGTCCAATTAGTCCTAGAATATCAGGTTGCTACACAGGATAAGGGATTTCAACTCGAAATATCCAAACCCTAGCAATAGACAATTACTAATATCAACTAGGTGATCAATTCAGTCACATCAATAAGAATCAATAGGAATAAGCTCAAGAGAAAAGATATAATCCAAAGGAATAGGAATAGAATTATAACCTCACAATCATATATCAAATGAAGGCTTCAATCGTCGGACTAAGCAAAGGTTGTTTAGTTCTTCATAGTCTTGAAACAAAAACTCAAAGGGAAAACAATACTGAATAATAGTCTGACTGATAATCTAAGATCCTCCAAGTGGCTGCCAGGAACTAGGTTTAAATAACCTAGCTAAACCTAAAAACCAAAGATAACAAACATAACCTAAAAGGAAATAAAATAATCTAACCGGAATAAAGAAATAAAAGAAAAGGAAATAATAAAATAAAAGTAAAAGCTTCGGAAACTCCTCGCCGCGCGCTGCTGATGCCATTTTCCGCGACCACGGAAAATTCATTGTTGAACTTCGCTGCTCTCAATAGGAATAAGCTCAAGAGAAAATATATAATCCAAAGGAATAGGAATAGAATTATAACCTCACAATCATATATCAAATGAAGGCTTCAATCGTCGGACTAAGCAAAGGTTGTTTAGTTCTTCATAGTCTTGAAACAAAAACTCAAAGGGAACACAATACTGAATAATAGTCTGACTGATAATCTAAGATCCTCCAAGTGGCTGCCAGGAACTAGGTTTAAATAACATAGCTAAACCTAAAAACCAAAGATAACAAACATAACCTAAAAGGAAATAAAATAATCTAACCGGAATAAAGAAATAAAAGAAAAAGAAATAATAAAATAAAAGTAAAAGCTTCGGAAACTCCTCGCCGCGCGCTGCTGATGCCATTTTCCGCGACCGCGGAAGATTTTCCGCGACCGCGGAAAATTCATTGTTGAACTTCGCTGCTCTCGACTTTTCTGCGACCGTAGAAATTGGTTTCCGCGACCGCGGATTCTCGGTTTTGCTCTTCTCCGTCTTCCTTCTTCTCTTCTCTTCTCACGTGGCTTTCTTCTCCATCTTCATTAAGTCTTCAATTAAGCTTCTCAAAACCACCATATCCGCACTTCTACTTCTCAACTCCATACTCCACAATTGTGCTCTAAACATCTCCAAACGGTACCTAAAACTCTGGTAACAACTCCTAGTTAAACCCTATAAAGTAGTACTGATCAAATTCCCCCATGCTTAAACCTTGCTCGTCCTCGAGTAAGCTAATATAAACCTACTCCTCCAATCAAATCCCCAAGGTCTCAGGAAGCATAGCAAAACTTTCTCCACTAAGAACTGTACCTAAACATGAATCTCCAAGGCACCAACACAATAAGCACAACACACAAAACATACAAGCTTAAAGGAAAGCATAGTACTTCCCCCAAGCTTATCCCGAACACCATAGAGTGAATAAACATCTAATCCTAGCCTCCATCTATCTTCTTATACCTCCCAGAGTGACCTACCTGAATCCTCCTTATATCACCTCTTCTTATGTCACCACGCTAGGAAAAATGAGAAATCCTAATAATCACTCTTCTTCTTTTCACTCATTTTACCAAGGCGCCCTTTCGGGTTTTCACCAAGCCACTCATTTCATTTTTCAATAGATGGGCTCACATAAACTCACATCACTCTTGACCAATTATTACCCCAACCTAATGCTGGTCCAAGCCACCTGCTTATTGCCTAAGCCGCCCTTTCGGGTTTTCGACTTATCCCAGGGTTTATTTATGTCTTTTTTCAATATTTTTGACTTTTTCCTTTTTCATAATTTTTTTCTTTTCCGCCTCAGACGACTAGCAAGTATAGAACACTCCCCCATGCTTAAACATTGCATTGTCCTCAATGTAATGAAAGACAAAAAAGATGAAGCACATGGAAGGACAAAAAATAACTCACAACCGTCGCCTGAGTTGGCTTGGACACAGAAGTTGTTGCTGGCGGTAAATCAATATAAGCACATGTCGCTGGTGTCGCGCCGATATTCAAACTCAATCAAACTCCACCGTGTAACCAAATAGATCCACTGTAAAGTGTAGTGGTACATCAAAGAAATCGGGGTCGCACGGCCTCCAATGAACACAAAAATAGAGCCCAGATGTACTCGTGGTGTGGGCTCTGGTGTTCCTCCTCCTCAGCAGTCGAATGTTGGGCCATCATCGTTGCCGAATAAAAAGGTTGGGGCGAATGTCTCCTCCTTGGCAGCATGATGCACACCATCGATCGATAAAAAAATCGGACAGTAACGCCTTCGGTAGAACCTTTTTTTTTTCTTTTTTTTTTCGATTTTTTTTAGATCAGGGGACTTACAGTGATATTTCCGCGACCGCGGAAAAGTTACTGGTGTGACATTAACACCGTCTTCAATTTGGCTCGGGTCTCCTACTTGCATGTTAGTCTAAAGCAAAAACGAAACAAAACAAAGCAAAACAAAACGAAAACAATAATAATAAAGACTAGAAAGAAAAAAAATATAAGAAAAGAATTTCATACCTCGGGTTGCCTCCCGAGCAACGTCTTAGTTATTGTCGTGGCTCGACTTGGTGCTCTCCCATCAACTTGAGTTACTCACATTAATTGAACACTTGGGGTCTCCATCAGGAGGGTGTCTCTTTGAATTGTCTATGCTGAATCCGACCCTCACCCCGTCAAATTCCATTGTGAGCGAACCGTTGCTCACATCAATCTTCGTACCTATCGTGTTCATAAACGGCCTTCCCAGCATCACAGGGGTTGCGGTTTAATCTTGCCTCGTATCCATCACAAAGAAGTCCGCGGGGAAAATCAACTTGTTGACTTCTACTAGCACATCCTGCACCACTCCCTTGGGATACACATAGGAATTGTCCGCTAGTTGGATCACAATCCCTATCTTCTCTAATGGCCCGACCTCTAAGGACTCGTACAGGGAAAGAGGCAAAACGTTGATAGAAGCACCCAAATCTAGCATAGCGTTTTCAAACATGGTGCCACCTATCTTGCAGGGAATAGTGAACATGCCCGGA
This sequence comes from Rheum nobile, assembly GCA_027886185.1. Classification (NCBI taxonomy): domain Eukaryota; kingdom Viridiplantae; phylum Streptophyta; class Magnoliopsida; order Caryophyllales; family Polygonaceae; genus Rheum; species Rheum nobile. The sequence goes on from WOAB01000135.1 coordinate 5,485,837, forward strand.
TCACTGCGCTTCTTGGGCAACTGCTTTTGTAGCATAGCGGAAATGTTCTCACTGACCTGGACCTTCTTTTTCTCTTTCACAGCTTTCTTCCTCTTTATTTTGCATAGCTCCTTCAAGAATTTTGCATAGCGAGGAATGTTGTTGACAAGTTTGAGCAAAGGAATATTTATCTCGCAGTTGCTGAAGGTTTCAAATAAATCTTTGTCGTTCTCCACCCTTCTGGTGTCCTTCAACGCCTCGGGAAAGGGAGCGGGAGGCTTCAATGTATTGAGCGAAGGAAAGTTGGGGCGCACATATTCATCGCGGATAGCTTCGAACGCGTTTGGGACTCCAGGGGATTTTCCGCAGTCGCGGACTTCCTCTCCGCGGTCGCGGAAATCTTTGATCATGTCCTCTTCAGCACAGACTTTTCCGCGATCGCGGAAATCTGTCTGTGGTCGCGGAAAAGCGTCGATTTTTTTCTCTTCGTCGGTAGCAAATCCGTGATCGCGGCCTTCTTCTCCGTGGTCGCGGAAATCTTTTTGTTGAGCTCGATTGTCTTCCACTTATGTTCCGCTCCTTAGCGTCATAGCGCCGACGTTCTCCCTCGGGTTTACTACCGTTTGAGATGGTAGTTTTCCCGAGTCCCGGGCTTCCAGTTTTACTCACTGCGATAGAGATTTGCCCCACTTGCTTCTCCAAGTTCTGAATACTGGACCGCATCTCTTGATTTTGTTGGACCATGGTATCTCCCAACGTTGAAACAGTCTGAGCTAGAGACTGAATTTGTTGGACTGTATTGCTTGTCAACGTTGATACGCTCTGGGTGAGGGTCCGGATCATGTCGTCGCTGGACATAGATGAACTCGAGCTCTGGCCTTGGGGTCTTTGGTCATATGGAGCTCGAAATTATTGTTGTTGACCCCCAGGCTGCTGATATTGTTGTGGGCGTGGTAAAAACTGTGGTGGCCTCTGTTGATATTCTTGATTTTCCTGGCCTTGAGGAGTGCTCTGCTGATTCTCGTATCTCAGATTGGGATGATCTCTCCACCCTGGATTGTACGTGTTGGAATACGGGTCATATCTTGGCCTTGGAGGGCCGTATCCTCCAATAGCGTTCACCTCAGCAGTGGGCTCCTGCAACGTGGGACATGCATCTTTCAGATGCATCGTGTCATAGCATATCCCATAAGACTTGACTTGCTGCTGGCCACCCTTCATCATGTACCTCCTCATCATCTCCTTCATCTCAGCCAACTCAGAAATTAGTGAGGAATTTGGCTGGGAGTCTGCAACCTTGACTGATTGGGCGCCTGCCCTCCTACTGAATTGTCTTGAGCCATCAGATAGCTCAAAGAAGACCTCATATGCTTCAGCTGGCGTCTTGTTCAAGATGTTGCCTCCATATGCTGCGTTCACCATCCGACGCTCGTCGTCAAGTAGACCACCGTACAAATAAAGTACGAGGTCTTGGTCTGAATACCCATGGTAGGGACAGCTAGAAATCAACCTCTTGAATCTTTCGTAGTACTCGTACAACGACTTAGCAGCCTGTTGTTCAATATTGCTGATGCTCCTCTTCAGGCTGTTGAGCTTAGTCACAGGGAAGTACTTCTCCAGGAAGGCTTTCTTCATCTTAGTCCATTTATCAATGCTCCCTGGAGTCAAATAGTAGAACCAATCATTGGCCGAATCCTTCAAAGAGAAAGGAAAGGCCCTCAGCTTGATCTGGTATTCATTGACGCCTCTTGGCTTCATGTTGGTGCAGACGACATGGAACTCAGAAAGATGTTTGTTGGGGTCTTCTCCACTCATCCCATGGAAGTGGGGGAGTAAGTGGATCAACCCTGACTTCAGCTCGAAATTTACGCCAGCTCAGGGAACTGCACAGCCAGCGATTGTTATTGCAGATTCGGGGCAGTCAATTGCCTCAAAGTCGGTGCTTTGTCAGCCATCTCTTGATTCGTGCGGGCAGCGACACAATTTCTGGAAATTGTTCTCTCAATCTCTGTATCACAATCTAACAATGGAGAGTCGGTAGCACGGGTGTGGACCATAAGATAGGTCCACACAAAAGTTGACACACAAATCCACACAAAGAAAAAACAAAACTTGTCTCCCCAGCAACGGCGCCAATTTGACAGGGGCTAAATGTCGTGATGCCCAATCAAAGTAAATCCTTAAAAACCTAACTTAGTAGAATAGGCAAGCAAGAGTCGTATCCCACAGGGAGGAGTTATCTTTCTTAATGCAGATTAGTATGTCAAAGTAACAAAGGGGGGGCTTTGTTGGTTGTTTGATTGCAAATAAACAAAGTAAGTAAAACAAAGGTTGTAATCAATTGGGAAAAAGTACTTAGCCAGACAAATATCCACCATTCATTTAATTGATTAGTCCTAGATTATCTCTATTCCTTCCTATGATTATTCTTGTCCCTATTCTGAATTAGTTATCAGTCCAACTAGTCCTGGCAACCCTAACTATCGAACGCACGAAAAACTATCAAGATTTAGAACAATAGCAGCAGGAATCATATGAATTAACCAGGATACATGCAATATCACAACTCGCAGCATTTAACACATAATCAATTCTCTTTCATAATAAACTAGTCCAACTAGTCCTAGAATATCATGGTTGATACACAAGATAAGGGATTTCAACTCAAAATATCCAAACCCTAGCAATAGACAATTACTAATATCAACTAGGTGATCAATCCAGTCACATCAATAAGAATTAATAGGAATAAGCTCAAGAGAAAAGATATAATCCAAAGGAATATGAATAGAATTATAACATCACAATCATATATCAAATGAAGGCTTCAATTGTCGGACTAAGCAAAGGTTGCTTAGTTCTTCATAGTCTTGAAACGAAAACTCAAAGGGAAAACAATACTGAATAATAGTCTGACTGATAATCTAAGATCCTCCAAGTGGCTGCCAGGAACTAGGTTTAAATAACCTAGCTAAACCTAAAAACCAAAGATAACAAACATAACCTAAAAGGAAATAAAATAATCTAACCGGAATAAAGAAATAAAAGAAACGGAAATAATAAAATAAAAGTAAAAGCTTCGGAAACTCCTCGCCGCGCGCTGCTGATGCCATTTTTCGCGACCGCGGAAAATTCATTATTGAACTTCGTTGCTCTCGACTTTTCCGCGACCGCGGCAATTGGTTTCCGCGATCGCGGATTCTCGGTTTTGCTCTTCTCCGTCTTCCTTCTTCTCTTCTCACGTGGCTTTCTTCTCCATCTTCATTAAGTCTTCAATTAAGCTTTTCAAAACCACCATATCTGCACTTCTACTTCTCAACTCCATACTCCACAATTGTGCTCTAAACATCTCCAAACGGTACCTAAAACTCTGATAACAACTCCTAGTTAAACCCTACAAAGTAGCGTTGATCACCTCACAGCCCGCGCACTTCCTGGAGAATCCTGCAACAACGCTTCGTCGTCCCAAATAGAATCTTCAAGGCCATGCATTTGAGAATGCACTTGCAAACCTTAGATCCTTTACACACATAATACTTGTAATGTACATGATTCTCAGACAAGTTTAATAACCTAGCATGAATTGTATCAAAGAAAATTAATAAGACAACCATCCGAACTTAAGAACCAAAATGATGCGCATTCTAAACCATAAATTTGTTCTTTCTTTTAACTATTCATAAAACTAATAAAAGGAGTGGCTAGGACAAGTTACCCTTAGATCATCAAAAAGCATGCCCGGGAACGAGACACTATAATCAGAAAGCCCTTGCAACACCCGACTCGGTAATCCCTGGTCAGACTAGTAGGAGTTCCGTGTTGTCATAAAATAATCAAGGACACTCTCATGCAGTGCATCTTCAAAGTCCAACATTCCCGTTTATATCATGCCAAAAATCCACAGCAGCATCATTTCAGATGCGAATTTAAAATATTCACTTACATATACTGATGAATCGTAGTGTGTTAGACAGAGAACGGTGTGACTGTTCCCTGGGCAGCGGAAATAAACAAAGATTCAAAGTAACAACAAAGTTCTCAAACATATACTTGTATTATTAAGAATTGTACAATCTCACAAGTCTTCTCTCCACCTAAACCCTAGGTTACAAGACTTTGAGTACAATCAACTCTCAATGACACAAGAACATAAAGAAAACTCTAAGCAATCAAGTACAAACCCGTACCTTGCATTGGATCTCCTAATCTCAACCTTGCAATAAACTCCTTCTAGTCTTCAATGTGATAGCTGAGATGACCTTTCCCTAAGGTTTCCTCATCTATATATAGTGGTAGAAAAGATCTCTTACCAAATTACCAAATAGTTAGCAACCCCGCTATATAAGGTAACGGTGAAAGATTTTCTTTCCAACTAAACAATTCAGCTCATAAACACATAGTTTTCATATAAAAACTTTCCTAAGACACGCTATTTTGCTCTTCTCTCTCCGAGTAGATCTTCAAATATGGTTTCCATATATAGCGGTCTTCACCTGGGAACAGCTGGCACTTCCTGCGTTCCGCGTTGTTCCTTAAATGTTGTTTCCATGTATAAAAGTTTTCTTGTATGAACTATACGCGCGCTTCATTCTTCAATTTGCTTCCGCGTAACAGTTTCTTGTTTCCACAACGTTCCTTAGCTCTTCTTTGCTTTCTCTTTTTCATTGTTCCATAATTCTTTCATAAAACCTAAAACTCATAGAAACAATACAAACCATAAAAGTTAATGGTGTTTATCATCATCAAAACCAGAGGGAACGTCAAGGTTTCAACATATACTTTGACAAATTAAATTTTTGTTAAACACTTAAGGTCTTCATAGTCTATTATGTTCCTGAGAAGGAGAGAAACGCTATCAGCAGAATAAATGGCATACTTCTTCATGATTTCAAAATCATATAAGCTCTAATTCATTTTGTGCAGGTGTTTCTTTTACTTGAGAAACTGAAGCCATATATGATAATCATATACTCCCTATTCTTACACCCAATCACCTCAATTTTAGGACCCATAACAATGCAAGATACATATTTGTAATTCATTAAGCTCAATGATACAAGGTGTTTTAAGCAATTTAAGTGCAACAGAGAAAATCTCTAAGCCAAATTCTTTTCTTTTCTTTTTCTTTTTATTTTATTTCAATTTCATGTAATTTATTTTGCATTTTGCATGGTGTGTACAGTGGAGAATTTGTTTACTGACCCCAAAGATTCAAATAGTCAAATAATATATAAATATACACGAATATTATCATCTCTGCTGTAACACTTAGCATATATCGTGTGGCTGGTCACACTTGATTTCCTGTTAAATCATGTACTTATCCCTACTCATGAAGCAATATTTTTTTTGGAATTTCGGTTACTTGTTAGAAAATAGGGAAGGATATACAAACGAACAAACAAAGAATGAGCTTGCAACTTTTAAAGTACTGGACAAATGGGGAAGACAGACAAAAAATACTAAAATAAACTAGCTAATGAGACTTCTCCATGTGCTGAGGTCTTTGTTCGTTTTCCAATTCCCATGGGCGTTCAATTTCATGGCTTCCATAAGCCTACTTGATAATCATTGGCTGAAGGGGTTTCGTTCTTCTAGATCAGGGCATTCCTATCAATCCAAATGTAGTAGACAAAAGTTGACACGAAGCCGAATTTGAATATGTATGAGCTTTTGTTAGCTCTGTTTGTGATCCAAGTAAGCCAGCTGTAATGTGTTAGGTTATGGAGCTTGATGGACTGTACACCACTAGCCCAGCTTTCAACGATCCAACTGTAATGGGCTTAATTAGGGTTTTTTGGGCTCGTCCGTACAAGGGTCTTTTAGACCCGTCTGTACAATAGTATAATGGGCTTAATTAGGGTTTCGGTCTCTAGCTTAAATACCCTGTTTAATCGTTGTAATCATTATTACAATAGTAAGAAAAACCCTGGATTGGTAGTATCCCTAGACGTAGTCATATTCTGTGACGAACTGGATAAACAATTCTCGTATTCTTTGCTTCGTTTCTCTCTCGTTACTGCGTTCAAATCCTAACATAATGTCCGAAAATCGAGACTAGATGCCAAGCCAATTGAGGACAATGTCGATGACGAAATTGGTAAAGGAACAAGAGAACCAAATATGTATCTCGTCTTCAGTTGCCGTATTACAAAAGCGGTAGGTGTTGTTAGTGACTATTCCCTATTTCTCCAATCTTACAAGAGTCGGGAGCAGTCTGTGGAGGGCTACCCATGTAATGAAGCTGCAGCGGGGGATGTGAAGGTGCCCCCAGATTTCAGCAAAGTTAGTGGTGGTTCCTTGCATCGGTTTGAGTATGTTATAGACTGTTTTGGTGGAGTATTTTCCAGTGGCAGAGCGCATGGCAAGTAGAGAGTGATGGGGGTCCATGAGAGCCCTTAGATCGTCCTTGACTTCGAGGATGACGCGCCAACAAAACGTGTTGTTGTCCGAGCCACGGGCGTCCCAAATGCTAACATTCTTGAGGTAGTATTTTTAGATCCAATAAGGCCACAAGCTAGGGATGTTGTGGCTGGTCTAAAAAATGGAGCGAGCGACACAAGCTTTGTTCCACGCAAGGAGCTCCTTAATTCCCAAGCCGCCTTCAGCTTTAGGCGTGTAGATTGTGCTCTAAGCAATGAGTTGGCATTTGCATGTTTCGTTAACTGTCCATAGGAAGTTGCGGATTACAGCTTCAATCTTCTCCATGGGACCAGAGGAGATGTGAAGGATGTTGCACCAGTATGCCTGCAAAATAAAAAGAACTGAGTGAATTAGTTGTAATCGTCCCGCATAGGAAAGGTTTTTGGAGGTCCATGATTGTATACGGGAAGTGATGCGACTAAGAGTTGGTTGATACTCAAGGTTAAGGAGTTTTTTGGAACCCATGGAAGGCCTCGGTAGGTCATTGGGAGGGATCCAATGGGAAAGTAGAGGAGGTTGGATATACGGGTTTGCTCAGCTATGCTAACTCCACCAAAGTACATACTGAAAGCGTTTTTGAGCAATTTGAGTGATTGGAGAGCTTGGTCTTCAGCGGAGAAGAGAGAGGGGTTAAGGGGGCTGTTTTAGAGGTCGATTTGGATGGAGTGGAGTTGTCGCTTCCCTTCTTTAACTCTCTCATTTAGTTGTTCCAGCATTAGGCTGGGAAACCTCCTGAAAGCGTTTTTGAGCAATTTGAGTTTACATATGATCTTTTACATTGGATACCCCTCAAGTTCAGTGGCCCAAATGTTCTCCGTAGTGGGAATAAATTCTTTATGTTGTGCCCAAGTGTTGTTGAAGCGAAAAAGGAATTTTTATGGAGGTTGGGAGTTGTTGAGGTGGGTGACACAGAGGGTGATCGGAGATGTCGGCTGGTGGGAATGTGATGTGACCCTGCCTCCCATGACGGCCCAAGACAAGGAAGAAGTCATGAGCCTACGCTCAAAGGGCCCAGTAACAAGGTCTAGGTCCAAGGCCATTGCCGTCGCCGTCGCGTCACTTATCACACGCGCCGCCGCCAACCAAGGAAGCCCAGAGACCAATCCAAGGCTCGTCGTCCTCGTCACCATCGGAAGTTCTGAAGACTATGAAAAGGCCGCGTTCTTTTGAAGACTGTGCCACCTCGTTGTCTCACGCGATGATCTCTTCAAAGCCTTCAACGCGTCCATGAGTTTCACGCGTTCTTGTTAAGACATTATCTATATTTGGTATTTCCAACTTGTTTAGATAGTTTCCTTATTTGCAACGTTTTAGATAGTTTCCTTATTTATAGCGTTTAAGATAGTTTCCTTTTATCTTTTAGGGTTTGTGCCTTTTGCATGCTTGCATGGGCTAACCCTTAGGTTCGTTTCGACCCAAGCCCATTAGGTCTTGGTCGAAATCCCTTCCCTATTTATACCCTACTTTGTACTCTTTATTTCTCACGTTCAAGTTAAAGTTCAAGGTTTAAAGTCGAGTGTTAATCCCTTCTTCCCTTGATCGGACGTCACCCATATCCCTCTCATCCCCATTCACTCCGCTGCCGATGCTACGGCAACCACTCGATCTCCATCGAACTTATCCCCTCCGCAGTCGACGCTACGACACCAACGACTTGTTCCATCAAGTCGTCTATCCCTCCATTCAATCGCTTCCGCCACCGCTATCCATACTTCTATCAACTCGCTTCCATCGCCACCGTGATCACCACCACCACCATCACCGCGTTCTTCCGTTCGCGATCCCACCACTGTGACGTTCAGAAGTGACTATCCAACTAAGACTAGATCCAAGGCGTCTCCTTGACAACTTGGCTTGACACAGGAGGCAAGGACACATCAACTGGCATCAGAGCCCAGCAGTCTTGTAAGTCACGAACTCAAGTTCCAATTTTGTTCACGTAATTTTTTTCTTGCCCCCATCGTCTTCTTTTCATATTATCGCGAGAAAAACAACGTTTACTTCTTTCCTTACCTATTCGGTTTCTACAAGGTCCCACCTTGGCCGAAATTTTTTTCTTCCTTCCCAAGTTTTGGTGTGTTAGGTAATTTTGTTATCTTGCATGCTTGAATATTTCCTTATTTCATGCGTGGATAGAGTTTCCTTGTTTGCTTGATTTTGCTTTTTAGTTAAGTTTACCAATTTCCTTATAAGATATCATCAAAATCTTATCTTCTCTCTCCTCTCTTTACAAAGATCACACTTGTGATATTCTAGTTACTTAGACCTTTTTTTATTTTGTTTCCTTTTGCAATCCGCAAAGATCAAAAGATAAGATCTCGGATATTAAAAAAAAAAGTTTCCAAAGTTAGGTAAAGCCAAAATAAGGCAACCCTAACTCCCTCACCCAGGTCTAAGCTCATCTTCTCAATCTCTCCATCGTCTAGGTAGCTTCCTAGAAGGCGATTTCTTGCTACTCGGTTGCTTTGTTTACGTTTGTTTAGGGTTTCAATTTGTTCTTGTTTGTTTGATTGCAACTTGCTTGATACACCAACTCTTGTGCAGGCCAAGCCGCCCTCACGGCAAGCCCAAACAAGCCCTATCTACGTGAACTTTGTGACTTGATTAGTGATTTGCTTGGTTGTTGTTCTTTGTTGTCTTTTTGTTTGTTTTTACTCCCATGTCTGGCCGTCTTGTTATAGGCACGATGCAGATTGGATCCAGTCAAGACGACCGCGAAGTCGACACAACAAACCGAGATCAACCCCCACAGTTGGTTCTACCACAAGACCAACAACGCGATCCAATCATGGAATTGTCCGAAGATCAAACCTTGATCCAGGCTCTAAGACAAGAGATCGCGACTTTGAAAGCCTAACCACCAGTGGCACCCATCGTGCCGACTCCTACCCCTCCCAGTGCTATGGACGCGCCGCCTCCACCTAGAGCTACTGACGCGGGTCCATCGAAGACGAGAGTCGGCAGAGGCAAATGCAAACTGCATTCGACGTCTCAACATCAACCACAACTCAACAAAATGCAGAGTGTCATCGAGAGTCGCCAAGGCTTCGTTTCCCACGCGGACCGCTATGTCCCCAGAGCCACACCTGCTGACTTCGACGACGGCTCCGACTACGACTACGACCACGACGCCGAGGATGATCGAGGTGAGTACTCTGAACCTTACAATTTTGATGACAGGTATGCCTCTCGGAGAACACAGCGCCATGTGCAAGCCTCTATACCACGCGATGGCCGACGTCGTCAAGCTGCCCAAGCCGACGCGACGCCAAGAAGACACAGCTGCCGCGATCGTGGAGCTGCCCCCCGCGATGATCCTTTGAGGACACCCCCTACTCAGCAACGCAGCCATGATGTACGCGATCATCTACGACACCAAAGTGTCCGGACACCGCGTTATGACGATGGCTACACGTCGATCACACCCAATGTCCAAGACGACTTCGTCGAGTATGATGACAAAGAGATCGAGGACTCAGGTATGGTCAATCCAAAATTTTTCCATCCACCTCTTGGAGATCCCATTGAGTTGCAGGATCACCCTTCGGATTGGATACCTTCGCCGCGTCTCCGACCCAGAGGAGAACGCGTTCCTAACATTGGCGACGAGTGCCGCGATGTTCAGCATCGAGACAATCGACGCGACAACTATGATCCCCAGCCACGAAGACGTCAACGCGATGACGCCTCTGCGCCCAAGGATGACTTTGTCCGCGAAGATCGCGAACAACGCGATAGACACCACGTTGGACGCGATAGACCACATGGATTGCGCGCCATTAACAACCCTCTTTATGACGCTGCCCCACACAACGCGTTCAACCCAGCCCCAGAACAGCCTCGATACCAACGACCCCATGTCAAGGTAAAAATCGAGCATTTTCATGGTGAATACAACCCCTCTGTGTTTCTTGAATGGGTGCAGGCTACAGAGTACACTCTTCGCTATAATCGTGTGCCACCTGAGGACCATGTTGACGCCGCGACGCTTAACTTCCGAGGAGCCGCCCGCGTGTGGTGGCATAGGTTCGAAGATGACTGTGTTCGACGCCATAGAGCACGAGTCACAGAATGGCATCAATTAGTCTACGTAATGACCAGGAAATACGTGCCTCCACACTACCGGAATCAAATGAGATTGGACATTGCCATGGCTCGCCAGGGATCGATGACTCCACTCGAGTTCTTTTCCAAGCTTGAAGACATGTATTACAAGGCCAAAATCTCTGTTGCACCATCTACTCTGAGGACCAAATTCTTGAGTGGCTTGAACACTAACATCCGTGATCAACTCGAGATTTTGCCCATCAAAGACATGAACACACTCACCCACACGACGATGCAAATTCATGCCCAATTATCTCGCCAGAGGTCTTACACATATTCCAGTGGCCAACAAAGGTATTCTTCTAACTCTAGTGGTTTACCTTCTACTAATGTTCGCCCTAGTGCCTCTACCACAGCCGCGTCTAGCCAAGACCCCAAAGCGAAGACCGCGCCACCGGCCACCGCGCCGCGACAGAACGCGCAACGACATGCGCCAGTGAACAATGATCGCGCGCGTGATATTGAGTGTTACAAATGTGGTGGAAGAGGCCACTATAAGAAAGATTGTCCCAATGCTCGCAAAGTGTTGTTCTCCACAGCCGCTGCCGGCTACGAGTCTTGTGAGGACGAGGAGGCCACACTTGACGCGATCCTTGAAGACAATGCAGAGGAGGATGAAGACACGTATGACTGCGAACCAACGTCTCTGCACGTGGGCACACCATTGATCTTGGTGACGCGTCGTCTCCTCACCGTCAAGGAAGCCAACTTAAGCGATCAACGAGAGAACTTGTTCCACACAAGGGCTCTAGTCCAAACAGCTTCCTTAAGTGTTATTATTGATGGCGGATCTTGTGCAAATATTGTGAATGAGAAGGTTGTCAACCACTTCAAATTGTCTACGACGCCTCCAATGGATTTCTTCTAGTCCAGGTAACACAGTATCTCGCCAATGTTGAATTTCTTTTTCTATAGGCCAATACTGTGATTCTATTCTTTGTGATGTCATTGCAATGAACGCCACCCATATTTTTCTTGGGCGCCCATGGCAATTTGACAGGCGCGTGCTCCATGACGGATATTTGAACACTTATGTGTTCAACTACCACGGGAAGCGCATCACTTTGCATCCAATGTCTCCCCATGAGATCTTGCAGGACCAGGTCGAACGCGATCGCCAGAAGGCCATACAGACCGCGTCCACTACGCCCCAATCTGGTCACACTTCATCTCCTTCAGGCGCTAGCAAGAAGAAGCACAATGCCACACCTGGGACACCAAGTTCCCCACATCATTTGTTGCCCCCAGCGTGTCCTTTGCAAGGAACTTGTGAGCAACGCGTTCTTTTGGCCAGGCCCAGTGACCTCATTGCATGTGTCACTGGCAAAGCGCTATGTTTTCTACTTGTTCCAACCCCGTGCATACCAGAATCATCGAAGAATGCGGTCTTACCATCATCGATCGCGAAGTTGCTTGCCGCGTTCTAAGACATATTCCCAGATGAGTTGCCACAAGGATTACCTCCCCTGAGAGGCATTGAGCACCAAATTGATCTTGTTCCAGGTACTTCTTTGCCCAACCGCGCTGCTTATAGAGCTGGTCCAGAAGAGACCAAAGAACTACAGCGCCAAGTCCAAGAATTATTAGATTGCGGGTACGTAAAGGAATCTCTTTCCCCTTGTGCTGTGCCTGTGATCCTTATGCCCAAGAAAGATGGCACCTGGAAAATGTGTGTTGATTGCCGTGCTATAAACCAGATCACAATCAAGTATAGGCACCCTATTCCCCGCCTTGATGATATGCTTGATGAACTTCATGGCGCGACACTCTTCTCCAAGATTGATTTAAAGAGTGGTTATCACCAGATCAGAATGAAAGAAGGTGATGAATGGAAGACGGCATTCAAAACCAAGTATGGGCTCTATGAGTGGCTTGTCATGCCCTTTGGGCTCACGAACGTGCCCAACACATTCATGCGCGTGATGAACCACGTGTTGAGATCTTTCCTTGGTAAGTTTGTTGTCGTTTATTTTGATGACATACTTGTGTATTCCCGGAGCCTCGAAGACTATGCCGATCACCTTCGATGAGTGTTAGAGTGTCTTCGCCAAGAGCACCTATTCGCCAATCTGGCTAAGTGTTCCTTTTGCTCCGCGTCAACCAACTTTCTGGGCTACATTGTTAGTAGCGATGGTTTACGCGTTGACGAGGAAAAGATCGCGGCCATCAGGGACTGGCCCACGCCTACAACTCCGACACAAGTGCGAAGCTTTCTAGGTCTCGCGAGCTTTTATCGGCGTTTTGTACACGACTTTTCCTCCATTGCCGCGCCACTTCACGAGCTCACCAAGAAAGGAAGCACAGTTTTGTGGCAAGATTCCCATGAACGCGCCTTCTCTGCCTTGAAGACCGCGTTATGCCAAGCGCCATTGCTCCAGCTTCCAGATTTCACCAAACACTTCGAAGTAGAGTGTGATGCCTCTGACATAGGCATTGGTGGTGTGCTACACCAAGAAAAGAGGCCAATTGCCTACTTCAGTGAGAAGCTCACATGAGCCAATCTCAATTACCCCACCTACGACAAAGAGCTTTATGCCTTAGTACGCGTGCTGAAGACTTGGCAACACTACCTCTGGCCGCGTGAGTTTGTCATCCACAGTGATCATGCCGCGTTGAGCTACTTGAAGAGCCAAGCTCACCTCAATCGCCGCCATGCTCGCTGGGTGGAGTTTCTGGAGACATTCCCTTATGTCGTTGTTCACAAGAAAGGGAAATATAACATCGTTGCTGACGCGCTATCCCACAGGTATGTTCTCTTGACTCAAGTGTAAACTAAGATTTTGGGTTTTGCTTTGATTAAAGATTTATATGCTAGTGACCCTTTCTTTGCCCCTATTCTTGAGCACTGCCTGAGATCGCGTGAGTTTGAGACATTTTATCTTTCTGAGGGTTATTTGTATAAGGCTAGTCGTCTATGCATTCCTAGATCTTCCATTAGGCTCCTATTGATTGAGGAAGCACACGCGAGTCGTGGACACTTTGGGATTAGGAAGACCTTAGACGCGCTGAGAGAACATTTCTTTTGGCCTAACATGTCCCACCAAGTGACTAGGTTTTGTAGGAGTTGTGTGACTTGCCAGAGAGCCAAAGTTAAGTCTAGTCCTCACGGCCTCTACACTCCTTTGCCCATTCCGAGTGCCCCCTGGGAAGATTTGTCTATGGATTTCATCACGGGTTTTCCCCTCTCTAGACGAGGTAAAGACTTTTGTGGTCGTAGATAGATTTTATAAGATGGCACATTTTATAGCTTGTAAGACCACCCATAGTGCTAGTGAGATTGCTGATTTATTCTTTGAGCATGTGGTGCGTCTTCATGGAGTCCCCCGTACCATTATTAGTGACAGGGATTCAAAGTTTGTTGGTCATTTTTGGAGAACTCTTTGGGGAAAGCTAAGGACCAAACTCCTATTCTCGACTAGCTATCACCCCAAACCGATGGCCAAACGGAGGTCACCAATAGAACTCTAGGAGCCCTCATTCGCACGATGCTCAAAGCCAACCCTAAGCGTTGGGAGGACTTACTATCAATTGTCGAGTTTTGTTACAATAGATACAGGCACACGGCGACCAAGTTGACACCTTTTGAGGTGGTGTATGGAATCAACCCCTTGACACCACTGGATTTGTCGTCGTGCCATCTCCGAGATCCAGTGCATATATCCGCCTCACATCGCGCTGAGCAAGTACAAGAGCTTCATCGAAAGACCAAGGAGCAGCTGGAGAGGAGGGTCGCGCAGTATGCCTCGCAAAAGAATTCAGGCCGCCGCGTCGTCTTTGCCCGCGAAGATCTTGTTTGGGTGCATCTACGAAAAGAGAGGTTTCCCTCGCGGCGAAAACACAAACTAGCACCGCGTGGGGATGGCCCCTACCGCGTGATAAAGGCCATAGGGGACAATGCTTATCAACTCGACCTCCCACCGGATTTTGGAGTCCACGCGTCCTTCAACGTGGCAGACTTGACTCCATATGTTGAGCCAGAGTTTGATGATGGTGAAGCGGGGACGCTTCACAACCAAGTGGGGGAGGGTGATATGACCCTGCCTCCCATGACGGCCCAAGACGATGAAGAAGCCATGAGCCTACGCTCAAAGGGCCCAGTAACAAGGTCTAGGTCCAAGGCCATCGCCGCCGTCGTCGCGTCACTTATCGCACGCGCCGCCGCCAGCCAAGGAAGCCCAGAGACCAATCTAAGGCTCGTCGTCCTCGCCACCATCGGAAGTTCTGAAGACTGTGAAAAGGCCGCGTTCTTTTGAAGATTGTGCCACCTTGTCGTCTCACGCGATGATCTCTTCAAACCCTTCAACGCGTCCATGAGTTTCACGCGTTCTTTTTAAGACATTATCTATATTTGGTATTTCCAACTTGTTTAGATAGTTTCCTTATTTGCAACGTTTAAGATAGTTTCCTTATTTATAGCGTTTAAGATAGTTTCCTTTTATCTTTTAGGGTTTGTGCCTTTTGCATGCTTGCATGGGCTAGCCCTTAGGTTCGTTTCAACCCAAGCCCATTAGGTCTTGGTCGAGACCCCTTCCCTATTTATACCCTACTTTGTACTCTTTATTTCTCACGTTCAAGTTAAAGTTCAAGGTTTAAAGTCGAGTGTTAATCCTTCCTTCCATTGATCGACGTCACCCATATCCCTCTCATCCTCATTCACTCTGCCGCCGACGCTATGACAACCACTCGATCTCCATCGAGCTTATCCCCTCCGCAGTCGACGCTACGACACCAAAGACTTGTTCCATCAAGTCGTCTATCCCTCTATTCAATCGCTTCCGCCACCGCTATCCATACTTCTATCAACTCACTTCCATCGCCACCGTGATCACCACTACCACCATCATCACGTTCTTCCGTTCGCGATCCCACCACTGTGATGTTCAGAAGTGACTTCCCAACCAAGACTAGATCCAAGGTGTCTCCTTGACAACTTGGCTTGACACAGGAGGCAAGGACACATCAGAATGTGATAGTTGAGTGTGGGTAGAGATTGGTCCAGGCTTGGTTAATAAGCACTCTGTCAAGTGTGCACCATGTTCTATTGGATGGGTCTTGTCGATTGTTCCATGTGAGAGTACAACCCGAGAATGGGTGATCAGTGAGTTCAACAAAGTTCAGGCAAGTGCTGAGTTCAGGGGTGAGGAAGAGTGGTTGGTCGCCATTGCCCATGAGCTTTTCCGATGGGTCAAGAATAACATTGAAATCACCCATTACAATCCAAGGATGAGGTGGAGTAGGTTTGCAGTTTAGGAGAGCGCACTAAAGGGGCCATCTGAGGCTAGGGTGGTTTTGAGCATAAACAAATGAGGTGAAGAATTGAAGGTTTTTTCAGTGGGATATGATAGTGGTGTGTATCAATTGATCAGAGGTGAAGAGGGGAGTGATGATGAATTTTTGTGGGTTCCATCAGACGAGTATGCGACAATTTCTAGAGAGGGTGGCATTAGAATAGGTTGTCTAACCTGGGAAGAGTTCATTGGAGATATAGGAGTGTTTGTGGGGGAGGAGGTGAGTTTTGAGGGCAACAATGATATCGACTTTGTAAGTGGAAGCAATGGATTTGAGGAGAGCTTGTTTCTCGGGGTTGTTTAGGCCCTTGGTATTCTAGCAGAGGATCGTGGAGCTAGACATGGGCAACTGTAGGGATAGAGGGTTGGGGACACTTGTCAGGGTCGAGTGGAATGCTAAAGGTGGAAGTAAAATGAGTAATATCGACTCGGGGTTGTAGATGAACTGCGGAGGTGTGAATGGCAGTGTTGAAGTCATCAGTAAGAGTAGGTTTATTGATAACTGCATAGGGAAGGTGAGGGGAGCTAGGCGGGTTAGGGGCTGCAGATGAGAGAGTAGCAGTGCTAGAGGGAGGGTATAAGGGAACTGAATGAGGCAATGGAGGGGGAGGAGCAAATGAAGGTGGGGTGTTGTTGGGTGGGTCGTTATTGTGAGTGGTTAAATGAGTGTCCAAGGAAAATGGAGGAGGGGAGGTAACTCGAGAAGGATTTCTTGTGGGCAGAGATGAATTGTCTAGTGGGGGGAGCCTACGTGAAGGGGAAGGAGTAGGGAGGAGGGGTTCAGTATCAGGTTTAGCAGTTGTTTGTTGTGGTTGAGTTACAGCAGGAGGACTGGTAGTAGCACATCTATGGCCAAAGACACAACTCTTAGGGCAGCGGAGAGGTAGCCAATGATAGTGCAAGTCTTGATGGATTAATTCTCCATCACTTCCATGGAAAATGACTTCCTATAGCAACTCATCCTTAGCAGAAATTTCCACTAGGATCCGCGCATAGCTTAGTCTTTCATAGTTTGCAGAATTGTGATCCGTGAGGATTGGGGTGCCAATCGTAGAGCCGATGCATTCCAGCATATGCTCAGACCAATATCCCACATCAAGTTTAGGTAATGTCACCCAGACTAGGGACTTCCTCAATGCAGGATAAGTCTAGTTGCATACCCTCCTGCCATCTACGAAGTATGAGGGGTTTGTTGTTTGCAATTGTCCATGGAGCTTTATCAAGGATGGAGATCAAATCTTCTTCTTTTTTGAAATGTGAAAAATAAATAGCCCATTATTTTTCCGTATGATGCAAGGCAGTGCAATATTGGTCCAGTGGGTTGCTACATATTTCATCATAGCCTTATATGAGATTTTCTCCCCAAATGGGGCACCAACCAAGGATAGGTCCCATATTTTCACAAAGTCTTCAACATCGGCTTTTGAGAAGTTAATAACCCTATTTTTTATTCTAGGAACATAGTTGAGAGGGATTGGTTTGGGTCCAGCCTTGCGGGACTTAACGGTGTTTGTAAAGGATTTCGAGCCACCAGGGGGAACCATCCTTGGGATAATAGGAGTAGCTGAGGGGGGATGAGGTAGATTGGGAGAGTGGTCAGTGGTTGGGGGTAGTTCAAGCTGTATGAGGTTGGGGTTAACGGAAGGAGAGGGTGGAATAAGCCTAGACGAGGCAATGTTAGGGTTAGATTGGGGAGAGTTGAGGGCAAGGGTTCCGATGGGGTTGAGGTCAGCTGCTGCTGCACAACGGAGTGAGGGAAATTCGTGGAAAAAAGGCATGGGAAGGAGGGGGAGGAGGGGCGAGGGATGGGCCAATGGGATTGGCCTATTCATCAGAGCCATAGAATAGTGATAGAGCAATGTCAGAGGCGGTGGAGGAGCTTTCCATATTGAGGAGGCATAGATTGTTTAATGCGATGAGTCCAGAGGGAGCAAAAAAGTATGGGCTATCTTCCTTGCCGGAGGGGCTGTGGGGTGGCTGGTTAGTGGAGGAGTCAGGTTTGGCGAGGATGGTGAAGATCTTGCGGGGCAGCTTCTACACTCGGTTCTTCTTTTTGGCGCTTCCCATAGGGAAGGATTCTGCATGAGACGGAGGCCAGAGCGGCAGCGGAGCCAAACCCTAGCAGCGGCAGAGGAAGCCAGAACAACTCTCAACTCACTTTTTTAGAACGCGCGTGAAGCGCGTTTTATAAACTCTCAACAATCTGTTCTTTTCATGAAGCAATATTTTGGAACACATTAACACGTGATGTTGGTCATGTTATAGAAATTTTTCAAAAATCCACAACTCTACTTCTATAATAAGGTCAAATAAGCCTCCAACTTTATCTATATTACATTTCCTTCTCATAAAGACTCATACTTGTGCAACAACTTTCACAAATGCAACTGCCAAATTCCTTATCCTTAAGAAAGCAAAAAGGTATTATAAATCTGCTATAATAAGGTCAAATAAAGAGATGCATTTTGTCTAAACTTTCAGCACAAAAAAATCACACCAAAAGAAAGCAACAAGGTTTTGAATAGAGAGATCAAATCAAGATATAACTATATGGCTAGTCAAAAGCATCTGGCTTAATTAACAAAAGGATTTCAAATAAGATTTGATAGCAAACACATTACACAACAGTACGATGGACTATGAACTTTGGATTTAGAGAAAAACAACTTACCAAAGCTACTATTTAAACTGATTTCTAAATCTGATATACAAGACAACATTTGACTAAGATGACCCAATTTCAGGTGAAGGGCCGAAGGCAATCATGGACCCAATTTCAGGTGAAGGCAATCACAAATCAGCTTAATCCCTAAACATAAATGAGATTTGAATTCCAGTCAAATGAAAAACCGAAATTGTAAACCCTAAAATTCAAATCCCTAACTATCAAAGCCCTAAAATTGAAATCCCTAAAACTGAAAAACCCTAAAATTGTAAACCCTAATATTCGAATCTCTAACATTCAAAGCCCTAAAACTAAAAACCCTAAAATTCCTTGTAATCCCTAAAATTGTAAACACTAATATTCCCTAACATTCAAATCCCTAAAACTTAAAACCCTAAAATTGTAAACCGTAATTTTTAAAGCCATAAAATGAAATCTCGCAATTGAAGGGGAAAATTCAAAGAAATCAAACTCTAACATGCATCAACATATCGAAATGGAGCATCAAAACAACAATTTTTAACAAATCTCAGAATTGAAGGGAAAATTTTGAAGAAATCAAACCCAAACAAACATAAGTTTCAAGAAGAATGAAGATCCATAAATGGATGTCCATAAATGGCGATGTCGAGGTTGAAAGATGGAGGAGAGCAACAAGATGAAGAGTCGGGGGAAAGCAAGATGCATACTTGATGCCGTCATCTTTGGCCTTGAGCTTCCACTGGGAAAAATCCACACGTCGTATTCGGCCTTGAGCTTCCACTAGAGTACTAGTCAGGGTCGGGGCAGAGATTGGAAATAATCCACAAACTTTCCCTGAGAAGTATCAAAAGTAGGGGGAGGGATCTTTTTTGGTGCCATTTTTAACTACATGGCAGCACTTCGAATGTGCTTGAAGCACCTAAAAGCAAAAATGGTCGAACGGAGCAGAAGCACCCATGAGTAGAAATAAGCAATAGGCCGAATAGATCATTAGTATATTTATCGTTTAATTCAGCATTATTAGTTATATTTAAGTTTATTAGGATTAGATAGAATAACTATATTTGACTAAGCTTGTTTGATTTCCTCGTTTCTTCTTTTACAAGTTTATCTTTCATAGTTTCCTTATCGTTTAGCAATGGATCGTTTTCTTATTTTAAAAGTCATTAAGGCAAGGAAATTATGTTATTTAAACTCGTGTTGTTCATTAATAATATTTAGTTTTGGGTTTTAGTTAAAGTTAAGGTTTTACCTACTAACACCCCCAGACTCTTTGCTAGTTACTATCTTATGATCAAAGCACTCATGTGTGCTACAATTCAACGAAGTTCCACGAGCGTTCTTCGTCATCTATCCTAGGTGTCATCACATTGGTCGCCTACCTATCCAATTAACCTCAAATCACGTCTTGAGGGTTCCACAAAATAGTCCTTGCTTTGAAGACGGGACCGACACAAACGTTGTGTCAATTCTAACGGGCCGAGGTGATTCGCATTGATTGATGAGGGTCAAGCAAAGGAAAGTTCGTAAGAAAG
This sequence comes from Rheum nobile, assembly GCA_027886185.1. NCBI lineage: Eukaryota > Viridiplantae > Streptophyta > Magnoliopsida > Caryophyllales > Polygonaceae > Rheum > Rheum nobile. The sequence goes on from WOAB01000135.1 coordinate 5,505,816, forward strand.
TTCAAAGTTTTTAGTTCCAGTCAAATTTTGGAGAGTCTTTGATAAAACGGCCATAACTTTGGCTAGAAATTGATATCAGGATGATTTAAGATGCGTTTCAAAACTTATTAAAAGATCTTCAACTTTATAGTTTACGTCGAATCAAAAGTCCAACTGAAAGAGGGTCAAAATTCAATTTTACATAAGGTAGAACAATTTTCAACTAGAATTATTCACCCTCCTTATTTAGCTAGGTCTATCTTACCATAGCAATATGAGCTCCTACTAGAAATGAAAGAAAATTGGATGAAATTCTTTTCGGTGTATTAATTTTTATATAATAAAGAATTCATGTACGTACGAGATAGCTAGATCTGATCTTCTTTTTGTATTACCACCTATTGAGGATACTGCTCATAGTTAGGATGTTGAAGATGTTGAGGAAGCTGAATAAGCAGATATATAGCAATCTATTTCAAAATATGTTCTATAATTTGTATCAAGAACTGTAGATTTTGGGCTAGTCATTATAGCACCTCCTTCTGATCCTTGAAAACGTCCAAAAAAAACATGCTATAAGCTGTTTGATGCTCTTATCGAAAACAACTCAGTGGGGCCATGTCGATAGGGCTCAATATGTGTTATAAAGGTCAATCCTTATTTCCCCTATAACACCCAAAAAACTGGACTGAATAACAATCAATAATAGTCTGCATGCTTCCCTAGAACAATATTGTGGCAATGTAGACTTAAGTGGTCATATTGGATCCTTGGAAGCCATCACAAGTACGGCCAAGATATAGTTTATTATTTGTTTTATTTATCTCTAATTCCGAAATTATTACTTTATTTTAGGATTATTGGGATTATATAGAAGAACTAGGGCGGACCAAGCTTGTTTTGCTCTCTCATTTCTTCTTTTGCAAGTTTTATCTTTTCTAGTTTCCAAATCATTAAAATTAGATAGATAATTTGCCTTACAAGTCATTAGGGCACGGAATTAGGCAATAAATATTTGTTATGTTTCATTAATAAAGTTATGGGTGCAATTTTTGGTTTAATTCACAAAATCTAGATTCTCCTTGTTAAACCATTTGGACATTCTCAACGAGTCAAAGGATCTGTTTGGATCTCCTCAAATAATGTATGATTTTACGTTAAATTACATTAAATCACTAATTTAATGCAAGATAATGCATTTTAAGACATTTTAATTGGAATCCAAACGAACTCAAAGAATAAAACTTGTTTTAAGATCGATCGAGTACTAAAGTGTGTTCATCAAGGAAGATTCACAACGTTGAGTCTTCGTACAAGAAACCTCAAAAGGAGATCAAGAATTCCACGACAACTACAAGTGGTTCCTTGTCCCACCACGTTGGTACAAGCTGAAAAGAGTGAGTTGTGTGTGCAAAGGCGAAAACTTGGCTAGACAGAGAGACTTAAAGTACTTGATGATCGCATCAATGGGTGTCTTTCACATCATTAACTTCCCAACTTATATGATTCAAACAATGTAATTTTATTCTAACGATTTTTCTATCCTATGTCCTAAGGGCATAGGTTAATCCTTTTTATTTTAGAAACTATTTTCTAAAAGAGAATGCTTAAATCCATCTAAATAAAATTTAACTTCCTAAAATGATAATACATAACCATAACTTTCTAAAATAAGGTTCTTAACATATGCATTAGGCGCATAGGTTAGAAAAACCCTTATTCTAAATATGCATACATTTATGCAAATAAATAACATTTGATATCTAGCGTATAGAGTTTGGTTCCGGTGCGGACGGTTCTTACGGTGCGGACATGTACTTTAGGATCTTAAATGTGCAATTTTACGTCTTAAATGTGCACTTTTGCAAAAATATAAGAAAACAAAAAAAAATCAATTTTTTTCCCAAGCATTTTTCTAATTTTTTTTGCAAAAGTGCACATTTAAGACGTTAAAGTCCACATTTAAGACCATAAAATACATGTCCGCACGTCCACACCGTAAGAATCGTCCGCACCAGAACCTTACTCCTAGCATATATATATAGGTGAAACTTAATGTTAAGCCCGAAAGGGCATAAACCCACATCTCCGAGTCAGTGACTAATTAAAATATACATGGATTAAATTAGACCAAAAAGAGGAGGGTGATTCAGAAAGTAAGTGGTGACCGGGCACGATGACAGTAGTCATTAATACTCGTAGTACTGAGGCGTTGGGCTTAGTAATTAAATATCAATAAATCTGTAATTATATATTGTCATACTTCCCTTTTTATTCACACTAGAAATCAAGGTCCGTGCTTCGCCTTTTGTGTATATGTTATCGCGGTTTAAATATGAATTTATAATATATGGATTGTTGTTGCATGTTTTTATCTTAAATGATATATTGTTTGATATGTATTTAGGGCATAAGTTAGAAAAACCGTTATATTAAATATCTAAGTATTTTAGGTATAAAATGCTATGATTGTACGAAGTATAATTTTATTTATTTTTTTGGTCAGAAGTTCAATATAAATTTTGAATTAAGGCCGTAGTTGTTTTTTGTAGGGATGCATTTTTTTCCTTTGAAAATATTTGGGGAATATTTTAGAAATTCATATCTAATTATATGTTGTATATGTTGTGCTTGAATTGGATTATTTATAAGAAACTTTCTACAACAACTCTTATTTCATGCTCTATTACCCTTTACATTTCTAACTGTTGCCTTCATCTTACAAATATATTGCCTTTTAATAATGTTTTTTGTTATGCTTTAGTTATTAATATTCATGTATATATACTAAATTTGGCCTCATTTGTCTTGGTTTAGAAGAATTAATCAAGGATGGAAGCGAAATAATAGACATGTGCACACTCTCACATATGAAATGTACAAGGAAAAAGTTATGAATTATAATTTCGCTAAGAAGAGTAAGCATGTACTGATAAAATAACTAATGTACTTTTATATAAAACGTAACAAGTTTAAGAATATGCAGAGTCAATAATTATTTCTATTACTTCGTATTTAATAAGAATAAGAAGTAATAACTAATATATTTTAATTAAAATGATATTAATGTCTATGAATATGTAAAGCCAATGTGACTAATAAAACGATATATATTTTAGAAAAAAAAACGATATATTAATGAATATTAATAACTAAAGCATAACAAAAAAAACATTATTAAAAGACAATAAATTTGTAAGATAAAGGCAAAAAATTAGAAATGTGGAGGGTAGTGGAGCATGTAAGAAATGAGAGTTGTTGTAGTAAGTTAGATATACATTTCTAAAATATTTTCCAAATTTTTTCAAAGAAAAAAAAATGTATTTTTATAAAAAACAACTACCACCTTAATTCAAAATTTAAATTGAACTTTTGACCAAAATAAATAAATAAATTTATACTTTGTACAATCATAGCATTTTATATCTAAAATACTTAGATATTACATTTAAATACATATCAAACAATATATCGTATAAGATAAAACATGCAACAACAATCCACATATTACAAACTCACATTTAAATCGCGCACTATATATACACAAAAAACCCGTACGAAGTACGGGCTTCGATTTCTAGTTATTACGAATTTTCCAAATGAAGTTTTTTATTTTCGGATCCGTACATTACTACTATAGTTTTCTAGCTAATAACATTAATCTTTATGTGAATATGAATAGGCATAACAAATTAAAATACCAAAGAAATACAATTGTAATAAATCTAGCTAATAAAAGTTGACGATATTAATAACGTTAAAGCCAATCTAATTGCTTGGAAAATACTATAATTTTACAATCTTTTCGTATTCTAACTATCAATTGAAAATTAATCTAATTAAAGTATCGATCAATCTCTACTACTTGGTACTATAACCGTCAATTGAAAATTAATCTAATAATAAATCATATATTAATATATGTTTGAATAAAATTTTCATTTTTCTCTTCGGCAATTCCAATGCTTAAATAATTTACAATATTATATTAATGTGTATGTTGCCATCAATAAGCATCATATGGACATTCGTTTGTTTGGCAATTAGTCACATTTTGAAGTAATAACTTAAATTAAAGGATGTATTCTTATATGAAGTTTCTTTTTGAATTATGATTACACGTATATACAACTTTTAAATTCAAGATTTTAGTTCATTTTACAATCAAATGTCACGTGGTGTTTTTCTACATTGCATGAATTGTACCTCTATATCGAGTAGTATGTTAATATATTGTCTCAATTTTTCCTAACCTCCTTGATATATTAGCCTTTAACCATAACATAAGGATTAAGATCTACTAAGATCTATATACTAATTTATGTGTAGATTTAAATACGATCTCAATCATCACATATTACCTTTTATATTATGAAAAACTTTGTTTTAAGCATTATAATATATGCAAGTATTCGATTTTATAAATTAATCTTTGTCTAAGAGTAACAAAAACGCAATAAAAAATATAAAAAAACGTCTCTTAAAATTATCATTTAACAATATACTAAAAAAATAAAATTTTCAAAATCAAACTAAGATTACAAAAAATGATATCAAATATTCAAATTTCACCTAGGAAGGCTATGCCTACTACATGGCATCAATTATATAATTTATTTACTATCTAAATAAAATGTGAAACACCTTTAAAATGCTTTTAAGTTAATTTTAACCAAAATAATAAAAAACATTATTTATAATCTGATTACTTATATAAGTAAAACTACAACGAAATTATGATGTATAATATTGTATTATTCATAGAAAGTTACAAAATCAAAACAATATTAATTTTAAACACAATATCATATATTTATCCATAACCTTACAATTTATATCAAGCAAAGTATAATTATATTTATCATTCGCAATGGGTCCGACTACTACTCTATATGAAAGATAACTGAAAGTACAAATATTTATATTTTCGGACACTAATCATAATTACTGTTCTTAATCCTCATAACCATAAACCACAGGCATGACATAACGATTAAAGACTAAAAAGGATGCTGCAAACCTCACAATTCACCAAACAAATTTTAATTATTTCAAGTCTCTTTCGGTTCCACCGTCCAAATCTGCTTCTCCGTGCTAGGGTTCTCTCTCTACTCTCTATCTCTTCCTTCCAACTCCAAATTCTCCTTCCATCGCAGAAACAAACCCTATCGCATCAGGCGGGAACCCTCAAATTTCCTCCTTCAATCAAGATTTCTGCTCCTCAATATACAATTTCTTAAATCCTAACATTTTTCACCATATTGCGGGGGTTTTGGATTCTTTTCGCGTCCTCCTGTTTAGCTCCATTGTATTCGTGCTACAATATTAGGTCTTGAGAATTTCTGTTTTGCTTGATGAAGGTTTTGGATTCGTAGCTGTTTGTTTCGTCCCTGATTTAGGTTGAGGTCTTATTTGTTTTGATTTATTAGTTGCTAGATTTCGTATAGGGCATGGATGAGTTTGTAGGGGCAAGTGAGCAGGATCAGAATAGATTGGGTGGGAATTCAACAGGTTTGTTTCCTTTTTTGTTTCATTGTATCCATCTGCGTTGTGTTTCTTTCCTTCTTAATGCTTATTTTCTAGATCTGAAATGTCATTTGTGCTTTGCATTGCTGTACCTGTTGATTTTACTGCGGTTTAATATGATATACGCTTGAATTACTCATGAGCTTATTCAATCTGACGCCTTAATGGCATAATCTGTATTTGTGCTTGTTAGCATGATTGGGATTTCACTTTCGTTCTAAACTTGAAAATAGATCTTTCATGCTAGATTTGACTTTCAATTTAGGTTGGTTGTGGATTTTAAAATGGGAATTGGGAACTGGAGTCTCATACTCTTATCTAGTTGTTTAAATTGAACTATTTATAATTGAAAAATACAGATTTATCGGAATTAGCTTCAAGTACTCAGGTTCAGTAAAGGTGTCTTAGTGACAATTGCTGACTGAAAGAATATTGTGATACATGTTTATATTACTAAAATAAATTATCTTATAATTCTTTGTTCATTAATAGCTACAGTCACAATTGAGACTGCAAGAGGCACAAAAGTTGGTAGAAGAGCAAGGTCGAGTTTTCGCTCTCCAATCCGAAAAGAAGGATTTAGAGGAAAAGCTTGATAGTCTAAGTAAAGCAGCAACAGGTACCAACCATACCTGTATAAATGTAATAGCCTGTTTTAGTGCGTGCGTAGACTGTGGCGTCGAAGTGGTAAACAAATATGTTATAATACTACTATATCTAGTATTTGTGGGTTTGAAAAACAAAGTGTCTCCTGTGATGTCCAGTGTACTAACATGTGGTAAAAGTAAAATGGTGATTATTTGCGGGCAGTTTTTTCACAAGCTTCACCTTGCATCTTTTGTCTTATTTTTTAATGTGATTTGGGGATGGAATAGCAGTTATGTAAGTCTATACTGCTACAATAGAGGTATACTTTCTTTTTTCAATCTTTTCTTAGATGTCTTTTCTTTTTTTATGGAAAAATATATTGTAAGTTTTTTATACTGTGGCCTTTTATTCATTAGCAATGAATTACCTTAAAAATTGTACCCTTGTCACTGTTTATTTTTTTGGTTAGCTTATATTCTACCAGTTCATGTTATTCTTGAAATGTCTCAGGAAGAAAAGGAGAAGTTGGAAGGGCAGTTACATGATATGGCAGTAATGGGTGAAAGGTTAGAAAGCAGTAGACAAAAACTCCTGGCAGAGGTAGGAAAGGAACTTTGCTAAGATTTCATATTTATTTGTAGGAGGAATTTTGCATATTACAGCCTTGTGTTCTAATGAAATTAGTTTACCAGATCATTTATGTCGAATAGGTAAATCATTTAGCCACTTACCAGATCAACTGAAATCTAATGATTCTTAGCTTCTCATTTCCTTTTTTTTGGTTCTTTTAATTTACTTTGGCTCTCAGATATATCAGTTTTTGTGTAGCTATGAAGATGTTAGACCAAAAATGTAAAGTTGAACAACCCCAAAGATATTACTGGTTGAAGACTTGATTTTTTTCCCAACTGAAGCCTTACTAATGTATTTCTTGAAGATGGATTCTTAGTATTTCGTGTTTGGCTCTCACATATATTAGTTTTTCTGTAGCTTAGAAGATGTCAGACCAAAAATCTAAAGTTGAAAACCCCTAAAATATTACTGGCTCATATGAACGACCTACCTTCTGATTTCTATTTATTTATTTTTTCATCTTATCTTGTCTGTCAACTCTATCAATTTGGACCCAAAAAGAATATGTGATATCAGCTCAACCTCTTAATTTGTATATATGCAGTACCAAAAACGTAATTGAAAAGGTAGAGTAGAATACATGTTCATCGGATACGATGTAGTCGGTGCTGATAGGCTTCCCTTTCAAGTCTGTTGACTCCCACTTACGATAGACCATAACTCTTACTGTGCAGGCCGTTCCAAAACTCAGCTGGCCGAGAGCAACGTAGGAATTTTCTGATGGTGACACCACCACAGCAGCCCCCTTCTTGTTGGGCGGAGTTATGGGTGCGATAATGCTGCAGACACCTTTTCCTTTCATGGATGCATCAGAATGGACGACGGACGAAGCCTTGCTCTGGGAGTCCTTGGAAGTAGACATACTGAAGGAGATGAGAGGTAATGAAAGTCACGATTATTGTAGGTGCCACCAACAGTATTTGAAGGGCATATTTAAGGTTGTTGCAGATGTGTGAAAGCCTTTCACATCCTCTTCAACGTCTCACTTGGAGCTGGAAGGGCAGCCTCTAATGCTTATTATTGCAGATTTGTGCAAGCCTATTCAACTCCTATAAAAAGTGTAACCGTCATAACTGTTGTAATCCAGCTGGGCCCAAAATGCTAATTATTTTGACACTTGTTGCCTCTGGCCCATGTAACAAACAATCTACAAATCCGGCTGGGCCAATATATGTTTTTATGCTTGCTTAAGTTTTAAGTGTGCACAAAGCTTGCTGGCCCAATATATGTTTTTTGCCTGCTTAAGCTTTAAGTGTTTGAAAGAGAACATTAAATTGGCAAGAAAGCCAACTTTTAAGTATATATAGATACTTGTACACAATCCTATGCAAATGGTGGAACCTTTCAAATAACACAACACATGAATTTTGAGAAATGGAAAAAAATACAATGATATAATTGAAAGGAGCTCCTTCAAGGCATGTGCTTTTTTTTTTTATGGAAAGAAGCATATATTAGGTAGTGGAAGACATTACATTTGTCAAACTAAGTGGCAGTTGAGACTGATGAGTAAAAAGAACAGAAGAAGAAAGAGTTAAGGATAGTCCAAACTGAGCAGAAACATGTGCAAGAACATTATGTTTTCTAGGCAAGAAATTAAAAGAGCAGTAGTTGAAGCAGGCAGCTTGTTGCAGAATCAGCTTGATGAAGATACCGGCCTTGGTCCTGGGGATGGACATTGAGGAACATGACTTGATGACAGACAAGCAGTCAGACAGCACCACAACTGAAGATACACAAAACTGGGAAGAGCAACAAAGCCCCCAGAAAATTGCTTCAGCCTCTAATGCATCAATGTATGTACTAGGTTTGAAGTGCTTACTCCTTAGCACATGCATTGATCCATTGTTGTCCAACAAAACGGATCCAATGGCTGCAGAACCATCAGAAGCAAGAGAAGCATCACAACGAAGAGAAAAGATTCGAGAAGGCAACGCCCTATGTACAAGTGAACTAAGAAAATGGGTACCCTGTACTCTATGAACTGCTGAACTTTGAACATATGGGGTAGCATTCAAAAAGGCTGTGTTGGTGTGCCTTAGAGGGGCAGATGCAGAGTTGGAGCAAACCAGTTGCTGTAGCTGCACAACATCTCTAACGGAGCCACCAAAGATGCGAGCATTTCTGTTGGTCCAAAGACTCTAGATGGATACACACCAAAGCTCCAGAAGATTCTGTGAAAGGATGTCATGCACTGAGCACCACCATTCCCAGAGAGAGTCCGGCCGAAGAAGCATTATCTCACCAAAAGAAGGAAACTGATTCCAGAAAGCCTTTGCCTCAGAGCAGTTCTTGAAGACATGAATTTCGGACTCAATCTTGGTAGGACAGATAGAACATGTTGCAGCATACACAATTTTCCTCCTCTTTAGATTGGAGAGGCAAGGCAAAAAGCTTTTAAGTGATCGCCAGAGCAAGTTTTTTGCCCGAGGAATCACATTTAACTTCCAGATCATGGACCAATGGCGAGATGAATCTGGAAAGGGACTTGTGTTTGATGTACTTGCTTCTTGCGAAGCAGACATAATGACCTTGTAAGCTGATTTAAAATTGTAGATTCCGGCAGTGGTGTGATACCAACGCAGGGTGTCTTGAGAACAAGGAGAAACTGGCTAGATTTTTCTGAGTACCTCCAGGTCACAAGGAAACAAAATATTCTCCAAAACTGACCATTTCTAGTCAAGAGAATTCCAGTCATACAAATCAGCAACCATGGAATTCTGAATATTTTGTGGAGTAGGAGTGATAAAGGAGAAAGTTGATGGCCTAGGCAACCATGAATCTCTCTAGAAATTAATGTTGCATCCATTACCTACTTCCTAGTAGATACCTCTTTTGAGCACCCATATAGACTGAAAAAGGCTATGCCAAATGAAACTTGGGTGTGACCCAAGAGAGGAGTGTAGCACATCAGAGCTGCTAAAATACCTTGCCTTTAGAATCTAAGCAGCAATTGAGTCTAGCATAGTAATTAATCTCCAAACTTGTTTTGCTAGCAGAGCATCATTGAAGGCTTGTAAATTGCAAAAACCCATTCCACCTGAAGTCTTTTCAGTACAAAGGGAACCCCACTTAGCCCAATGGATTTTCCTCTGCTCTAAGGAACCCCACCAAAAATTGGCAATGATCTTTTCAATTTCAGAACAGACAAAGGAAGGAAATTTGTAGCTGCTCATAATGTAAGATGGAATGGCTTGAAGGATTGCTTTAATAAGAACTTCCTTACCAGCTTGGGAGAGAGAAGAGCTCTTCCAGGCCTTGGCCTTCTTGCTCACCCGATCAATAATTTGACCGAAAAGTATCTTTTTTGATCTGCCAATGACAGTTGGAAGCTTCAAATATTTATCCTGATCCAAAGATTCACGAAAGCCAAGCATAGACAGTAAGAAATCATGATCAATACCAAATCAAATATGACAACAAGGGGTGTAAACTTATTAATAACGCATGAATAATCCTTGAACAGGCAAGGCGATATATATATATATATATATATATATATATATATAGATCCCTGGCCACGTCAATCAGTATTCACTTTAGTTCATAGTATTGTATATATGTATGTTATTAATTAAAGTGCTTCTATCCACACTTCTAACTTCAGTTCATATTTTATCACAGAAGAATATCCTTGTTCTGTTGATAACCATTTCTGACTGACAAACATGAGCAGGGTTTCAATATCAACTCTTTCTAACACTCAAGCCAGCTATGAATAATGTATATCCCGGCCAGGCGCGCGGCCAACTTTCCCTATATAACTGCAAATAATACGCACATTTTTAAGTATAAAGTCTTGTTCCATAATATTTTCTGACGGCAAATCTGCAAAAAAAACATTTGTAAAAGCCAAGGCATTCCACAATGATAATTTTAAGGGTTGCTTAAGAGGAAATTTTAAAAAAATAAATTAATTTTAATCTGATATTTTCAAAGTAGAATTTCCTATTTTGTAGTAAAGGGCTCTACTACAAGAGACTTCCGTCTGAGAATAAAAAAAATTAACTCAAAAGTCTAACATACAATTATTTATCTTTTTTCTAATCTTTTTTTTTTAAAACCCCACAAGAAAAGGTCACATGTTCACATAACTGTTGCCTGATTTTTCTCCTGTTTCATGCTTTTAGCAGTTGATAAGGTTTCCTGAATACTTGGCCAAACTTGTTGGAACTTGGAAGTATTCTGGAAAAATCTACGTCTACACTTCTATCCACGTGTCAGTTCTAACATAAAAGTAAAAGGAAAATTTAGGGGTAGAATGGTAAAGTCCACATAAAAAGATCTTGAAACTTGAACGACCTTTAACCTGCCAATAAAAGTATAATATTTTAAGGATAAGTGTCATGTGAGAAAGATTATTATAATACAAAATAAGAATAAATATAGACCATTGGATTAGAAATAAATCAAAGGTCATGATTAAACTTTCATTAAAAGTCATGTGCCATGCACATGTCTTTAATTCAAAGGATTGACCATCGGAGCACCACCACCGACCACCGGACCACCGCCGCCGGTCACCGAGCCACCACCGTCACCGGTCGCCGGACCACCGCCGCCGGTCACCGGACCACCACCGGACCACCACCGTCGGTCGCCGGACCACCGTCAGACCACCGCCGGACCATCACCGGCCACCAGACCACCACCGGCCACCAGACCACCCTTGGGTGCATGTGAACTCTATTAGAAGTGCAAGCCTTTGAGTGTGCATGTTTTTTGACTTTCAAGTGCATGTGAAATCTAGTGCATGCTTTATGTGTTATTAGTGCATGCAAGTTTTATTGGGAGTGCATGGAAATTCAACTGAAAAGTGCATACCAATTAGAAAATTGGTGCATGTAAATTCTACTAGGAGTGTGCGTGTGAATTCAACCGGAAGTGCATGTGAATTCTACTGAAGTGCATGCCTTTGAGTGTACTTATATGTCTTTTGACTTTTGAGTACATGCTTTATGTGTTGTGAGTGCATGCGAGTTCAACTGAGAGTGCATGTAAATTCTACTGAAGTGCATGCCTTTGAGTGTAATTATATGTCTTTTGACTTTTGAATGCATGTGAAATCAAGTGCATGCTTTATGTGTTTTGAGTGCATGCGAGTTCAACTGAGAGTGCATGTGAATTCTACTGAAGTGCATGCCTTTGAGTGTACTTATATGTCTTTTGACTTTTGAGTGCATGTGAAATCAAGTGCATGCTTTATGTGTTGTGAGTGCACGCGAGTTCAACTGAGAGTGCATGTGAATTCAACTGAGAGTGCATGCCTTTGAGTGTACTTATATGTCTTTTGACTTTTGAGTGCATGTGAAATCAAGTGCATGTTTTATGTGTTGTGAGTACATGCGAGTTTAACTGAGAGTGCATGTGAATTCAACTGAGAGTGCATACGAGTTATACATGCACAATAATTTGCATGCACATTTAAGCCAACAACTTGCACAGTTGCACTCCAATCCAAAAAAATACATGTGAGTGCATGCGAGTTCAACTGAAAGTGCATGTGAATTCAACTGAGAATGCATGCGAGTTATATATGCACAAAAACGTTAAATTCACATGCACAATAATTCGCATGCATATTTAAGCCAACAACTTGCACTCCAATCCAAAAAAATACATGCACAAAATGTTGAATTTGCATGCACGGAAGTGTTGCATTTGCTTGCACTTTTCAAGTCATCGGCTTGCAGTTTTAGGCCTCCGGCTTGCACTTTGTCAGTAATGTTCAAAAAACAAAGGCATGCACAAAAGGGTCTCCGTGTTGCACTTTTTTTTTTAGCTTTTAATCTGATCTAACGGCTAGGATTCTTTCTTATTTTGTATTATAAGGCCCTTTCGCACCTGAATCGCACCCATATTTTAAATTTGTCCCTGTATTGGGTTGGTTGGGTCTGGCTATAAAGAGATTGAGATGCTCACCCACACCCGTTTGTTCAAGTGTCAACTGGGCCTGACCAATTGCCCGCCCATTGCACTTGCGGGGGCGTGTTGGAATATAAACGTCCCACATCTAAAGTTGGGACATAATTTGTCTAGTATATAAGCTTGATGGGCTACTCCTCCTATTGCCAATTGGCTTTAGGATGGAACCTCATTGGGCTTATGTACTAGGCCTATCTGCGCCTATGCGCTCGTGTCCGCACGAACCCCAGTCTATGGGCCAACGGACTTTCACATGGTATCCTAGAGAATATGTTTTTTGCCCAAACTAGGGCTCGGTTGATGCATCTTAAGCAACAGATGCAAAATTTTCCCAAAGGCAATCTTTCTATTCTCAAATACATCGAGAAAAAGCGAAGCTTTTCAAACTCCTTGGCTGAGTGCTATTACCTTGTTCCCGACGAGGAGTTCGTTGAATGTGTTTTGCACGGCCTGGATGCTTCCTATGCTGCCTTCCGCACCGCCATCAACATGCGCTCGGAGCTCGTGTCGTCGGATCAACTCCTTGGCATGTTACTGCAGGAAGAAGAAAACAAGCAGGAAGCCTCTTCTCCACCCACCACCGATATGCAGCCCTCAGCAAATGTCGCCCGCACTGGTTCGTCCTCTTCTCGAACCAGTTCCAGCAACTCAGCACCGTCTGACGGCTCGTCCAATCAAGAACCGCACTCGACCTGCCAGATTTGCAAGAAGTCGGGTCATGAAGCTCTTAACTGCTTGCAGCGTCTCAACACGCAAGAATTCCTGCCTGTTGTCCATGGGCGGGGTAGAGGCCGTGGTGGTTCCTCTAACCGAGGCTCTTCTGGTGGTCATTCTGACAATCAGGGCCGTGACTATTATCCTCCGCATCACCAACGCCAAGTCTTCAATGTCCATCACTCTCCTCCGTCGCAGTTGGTGGACCCTGCTTGGTATTTTGACACAGGTGCAACAAATCATGTAACCTCGGATTTCGGTAATCTCTCCGTTCACTCTGATTATACTGGCAATGATGCATTACAAGTTGGAAATGGTATGTCCCTTCCTATTACGCATTTGGGTAGCCATACTTTACCTGCGCAACATAAACCTATTCATCTTCATAATATTCCCTTTCTAATCTTAATTCCGTTTGTGAGTCGTGTCAACTCGGGAAAAGTCATCGACTTCCCCTTTCTAATGTTCATGAGTCCAGTTATGTCCCCTTTGCCTTGGTTTACTCGGATGTTTGGGGTCCTGCCCTAGTTACTTCTTTGAATGGAAATCGTTATTTCTTGATATTTGTGGATGATTGTACCAAATTTGTATGGATTTATTTTCTCTCTCTCAAATCACAGGTACTTCACTACTTCCAGCTGTTTCAAAAGATGGTTGAAACCCAGTTTTCCACAAAAATAAAAGCTTTTCAATCTGATTGGGGCGGGGAATATAGGAATGTGTCCTCTTATCTCCAAACACAGGGTATCCTACATCGTATCTCTTGTCCTTATACTCAGTCTCAAAACGGGGCTGCTGAGCGTCGTCATCGCACAATTGTTGAGAAGGGTCTAGCCTTACTTTCCCATGCTCGTCTTCCCACCTTCTTCTGGGAACATGCCTTTCATACCTCTGTCTACCTACATAACCGTAACCTCACCCCTATTCTCCACTATAAGTCGCCTTTTGAGTGTCTCTATGGGAAATCGCCTGATTATGCCTTTCTCAAATCCTTTGGATGCCTCTGTTATCCCTTCCTACGACCCTACACCACCAACAAGCTCGAGTATCGGTCCTCTCCATGTATCTTCATCGGGTACAGCTCTAAACACAAGGGTTACCTATGCCTCCATGTTCCTACTCGACACGTCTATATTGCCCGACATGTCATTTTTGACGAGTCTACATTCCCATACCCATCCCATGCCAATCCGTCCGCCATGCCTTGCCCGCAGGACACCCTCACCACCACCACCACCACCTTGTCTCCGCTGCATCTAGCTTCCTCCTTGGCTGATTCTCCCCCGCCGTTGTCAGAACCCAGCCTGTCTACTACCCCAACGCTGCAACCCAACAGCAGCACCTCATCACTGCCTCCTGCATCCGTACTTGAGCATGTTGGCGACCCAAACTCGGCCGCCTTGCAGGAGACCGCTCCTACTGCGTCCTCTCCCACGACTGTAGGTACGTCTCCTTCTCCATCTTCTACTCCTTCTTCTATTCCACTTGCTTTACGACCTCCATCTCCAGCACCCAAATACCCCTCTTACTTTTGTGTTGTGCCCGACACTAACCATGAAATGGTCACTCGCTCAAAAACAAACAACCTGAAACCTAAAACCTTCAACACCAGAAAACATCCCCTGCTGCCCTCTACCACTCCACCAGACCCCAAAACCTTCATTTAGGCCTCTAAATCCCCCGAATGGCAGCATGCTATGCAGGTTGAGTTTGATGCTCTTTTACGTAATGGGACTTGGCAACTCGTCCCTCCTCCTTGTGGTGCTAACATTGTTGGTTGTAAGTGGGTGTACAGGATTAAGCGGCGATCTGATGGTACAATTGAGCACTACAAGGCTCGCCTCGTTGCCAAGGGCTTCACTCAGGAAGAAGGCGTTGATTATTTAGATACTTTCACTCCAGTGGTCAAGCCTACAACGATTCGTATTATTCTCACCATCGCTCTAACACATGGTTGGGGCCTCCGTCAGGTAGACATTAATAATGCCTTTCTTAATGGTGACTTATCCGAGCAGGTCTATATGGCACAACCCCCGGGCTTTGTTGACCAGGGTCGTCCCTCTCATGTCTGCCTTCTCAAAAAGGCCATCTATGGTCTCAAGCAGGCTCCTCGTGCATGGTTCACCAAGCTTGCAACCTTTCTGCTCAGTGCAGGTTTTCGGCCTTGCAGATCAGACACCACTCTCTTTATTCGTCTCTCTGGCCGATCCGTTCTATATGTTCTGGTCTATGTGGATGATCTCATTATTACAGGTTTTGATTCTGCTGCAATTGACTACTTTGTTCATCTCCTTAATCAGAAATTTGCTCTCCGTGATCTAGGGGACCTCCATTATTTTCTTGGTATTGAGCTACAACGTGCCCAGAACACTATCACTCTATCTCAGCAGAAGTACATCAGGGACTTGCTTCACAAATCTCATATGGAGGATGCCAAACCTATTTGCACGCTTGCAGAACCGGCTTCTCGTCTTGTTAAGCAGGGTGATCTGATGTCTGATCCTCACTTATATCGTAGCATTGTTGGAGCTCTTCAGTATGTGACTATTACTCGTCCTGATCTTGCTTATGCTGTCAATCGTGTGTGCCAGTTCATGCAGAGTCCTACCGAGACTCATTGGTCTGTGGTCAAGCGGATCTTGCGCTATCTCAAAGGGACTCTTGGTTCTGGCCTTGTACTTCGTCCGTGCACTGATTCTCGTCTTGTGGCCTTCTCTGACGCTGGTTGGGCCTCTGATGGTGATGATTGCAGATCTCATCATGGATTTGCTATATACTATGGTGGCAATTTGGTGAGTTGGGCATCTAAGAAGCAACGTGTGGTTGCTAAATCTAGCTCTGAAGCTGAGTATCGGGCTATCGCTTTCACGGCTACAGAGTTGATTTGGATCTAGCAATTGCTTGAAGAAATCAAGGCGCCATTGCAACGTCCTCCTATCATTCTCTGTGATAATTTGAGTGCTACATACATGTCTGCTAATCCCGTATTCCATCAGCGTTCCAAGCATATTAAGATTGACTACTATTTTGTTCGAGAACATGTTGTTGATGGGTCTCTTGTTGTGCGTCATGTTCACGCCTTAGATCAGACATCAGATATATTCACTAAGGCAGTCAGCAACAACAGGTTTCTCACAATGCGTTCCAAGCTGCATGTCCTCCCTCCATGAGCTTGCGGGGGTATTAGGAAAGAATTATCTTTGTACATAATATCTTTATGTTATCTTATCTTCCAAACCATAATCTTATCTTGGCAAAGTTGTATATATACTCTCATTCATTCAATGAAAGACTGAACTGATTCTTCACAAAAATACTTCTCTTAATTATCTTATATAAATTATATTAAAGTAAAAAGCACTTAAAATTCTTCTTCTATCTTTTTCTCCGGTGCAAATTTTCAAGATGATAACCCATTATTCTACAGTTCTCACATGATCGTTCACCTCTCTAAATCCTAGCCATCACATACGGATTTTTCCTAAATCAATTTTTCCAGCAATTGTGTATTACAATTTGATTTATGTTGAGATCTGGCTTTATCTTCTGTGAGAGTTGGAATGTAGTAGAAAAATACTTCTTTATTATATTCATCAAGATGACAGTACAAGGATATATATATAGGAGAGTAATTAACAACTAACTGAAGCCTACCAAAATACACGGCACTACTAGTTGTTGCCACAATATCAGGGATACACTTTGGACTAATTCAATCTGACTATTTCAACGTCATTACCCCCCGGCAAGTTCAAGAGCGGGACGGACTTGAAGCTTGGTTCGAAGATGGGCAACACGATCCTTTCCAAGTGATTTTGTGAATATATCAGCCAGCTGATCAAGCGATGAAACATGACTGATTTTGAGATCTCCTGATTCAACTTGTTCCCTGATGAAATGAAAATCTAAGGCAATATGCTTGGATCTAGTGTTGATGACTGGATTTTTGCTCATGAAGATGGCACCAACGTTATCACAGAGAATCGTTGGAGGCTGATGTATTGGAGCTTTGAGATCATGGAGAAGCTGTTTGAGCCATAATAATTCTGCAGCAGTATAAGCAAGGGAACGATATTCTGATTCTGTTCTGGAGCAAGCAACGACCCTCTGCTTTCTAGATGTCCAACTGATGAGGTTTGGTCCATGAAAAATAGAAAAGACATATTGGGATCGGCTGTCATCACGATCGGAGTCCCATCCAGCGTCGGAAAAAGCAAGAAGAGATGTTGCTGAAGTGTGCTTGAAATGCAGACAGTGATGCAAAGTGCCAGTTAAATACCTCAAAATCCGCTTGACCGCCTGCCAATGGAGAACCGTCGGAGCATGCATATATTGGCAGACCCGATTAACGGCGTAAGCAATGTCCGGACGGGTGATTGTGGCATATTGCAAAGAGCCAACAACCTGTCGATATAGCTTGGGTTCAGGAAATGGATCACCCTGAAGCTTGAGCCGAGATGCAGGGTCGGCGGGAGTAGAGATGGGTTTGGCCTCCAACATGTGACTACGGGTGAGAATATCATGAATGTAGGTTTGTTGAGACAAAGTGAGACCCGCATCTGTTCTATTAATTTGTAAGCCCAAAAAATGACTGAGCGCACCAAGATCCTTCAGAGCAAAAACCTGATTGAGATTGATAATGAACCGATGGATAAGATCTCTATTGTTCCCTGTAACAATCAAATCATCAACATATACCAGGATATAGATGATAGCAGTAGAAGAATGATGAACAAACAGGGATGTATCCGATTGGCATGCCCGAAAACCATGAGTCACAAGGTGATGCTTGAGCTTGTTAAACCACGCTCGAGGGGCTTGTTTGAGGCCGTATAGAGCCTTGTGTAAGCGACACACATGGGTCGGATGAGAGGAGTCTTCAAAACCTCGTGGTTGTTCCATGTAAACCTCTTCGGACAAGTCACCATTTAAGAAGGCGTTGTTGATGTCAAGTTGTCGGATGCACCAGCCCTTGGAGAGAGCTATAGAGAGGACCAACCGAATAGTCGTAGGCTTGATGACAGGGCTGAATGTGTCAAAGAAATCAATGCCTTCTTCTTGACTAAAGCCTTTTGCCACCACTCTAGCTTTGTGGCATTCAATCGATCCATCCGAGTGTCGTTTGATCCTGAAAATCCACTTACAACCGACAAGATTAACATTAGTAGGACGAGAAACAAGAGACCAAGTGTTATTTTTCATGAGAGCATCATATTCTGCTTGCATCGCATTTTTCCAACATTTGTGCTTAAGGGCTTGGGAAACGGTTCGAGGCTCAAAGTTAGGGTCAGAGGAAATTTGAGTAGTGAAGGTCTTGGGCTTTAGGGAATTTGTGCTGGCTCGAGTCACCATTGTATATTGGTTATTGTCTGCTGGGCGGTAATGAGAGGGGGCACGAGTGGTTTGTTTTGCAGTAGAGCTGGTGGTAGGTTGTTGATAGTGAGGGCTAGGGGATGGGGTGGCAGCTGGAGTGTGCGGAGGTGTAGGGGGAGGTGGGGGAGTACATGTGGGCATGGCAGGTGTCGACGGGATATTGGGACAAGGAGTTATGGCTGCGGCATGCTCAAGAAGACCCGATGGAGATGATTGAAGTGGGGCGGCTGCTGTAGGTTGATGGATGAAGGTAGGCACTCCAGTGGCATATGGAAAAATTTCCTCATTAAAAACTACATGTCGAGAGACATACAATCTGGATGTGGGAGTATAAAAACAGAGGTAGCCTTTATGAGATGCACTATACCCCAAGAACACACAAGGAAGAGATCGAAAATCCATTTTATGTGCGTTATAAGGTCTAAGAAATGGGTAACAAAGGCAACCAAAAGTTTTGAGAAAACCATAATCCGGTTGTTTATTGTAGAGTTTATGATAGGGAGATTGATAGTGGAGAGTTGGTGTAATGGTACGATTGTGAAGATATGTAGCAGTTTTGAAGGCATGTTCCCAAAATTCCTTTGGAAGAGAAGATTTGGCTAATAAAGTGAGGCCTTTTTCGACAATGATACGATTTCTACGTTCTACAGCTCCATTTTGTTCTTGAGTGTAAGGACAAGATATACGATGATCAATACCACAATTTTTAAGGTAGGTGGAGACATTACGAAATTCCCCTCCCCAATTGGTTTGAAGACATTTGATATTGCAATCGAATTGTGTTTGGATCATTGTATGAAATTGCACAAAGGTGGAGTAAACTTGAGATTTTTGAGACAAGAAGTAAATCCAAACAAATTTAGTACAATCATCAATAAATAGAACAAAATAACGGTTGCCATTCATAGAAAACATAGGAGAAGGTCCCCAAACATCTGAGTATACCAAATCAAATGGTTTATTTGAGGGAACATGAGAAGTAACAAGAGGAAAGCGATGACTCTTTCCAAGTTGACAAGAGTCGCAAACAGTTGGAAAATTATTTGAAGTAACATGAAGTTGAAATGAGGAAACCAAACGTCTCAAAATTGATTCATGAGGATGAGCGAGACGGTTATGCCAGCCTGTTAAGGTAGTGCGAACACCGGTGAGTGCCATGGTAGGGGATGGTTTATTTGAGGAGCAAGGGAGCCGATACAACCCATTTTCAACGTCCCCTTTGAGAATTGTTGTGCCCTGCAAATTCTTAACATAATAGGAATGAGGCCAAAATTCCATAAAAACATTGTTATCCTGGGTTAATTTGGAAACACTAAGCAGATTTTTGGTGAGCTTGGGTACAATAAGCACGTTAGGCAATTTGAGATTAGGCAAAGAACATGAACCAACATGAGAAATAAACAAATGGTTACCGTTCCCAACTTGAAGCTTGTCGTCCCCAACATAGTCCTCCGAAATAGCAAGCTTGCGGATATCAGGAGAGACGTGATCGGTGGCACCGGTGTCAAAGTACCATGATGGATCAACAACAGTAGATGGGCTATTGTGTTGAGCTATGTTGGCCTGCTTTGGTTGCTCCCGAGGATTAGGGCGACGAGATGGAAAATCAGTTTGGTTGGATCTCTGCCAGCAATCAATTGCCTTATGTCCTGGTTTACTGCAAAGTTGACACTGAGGACGACGACGACGTTGGTCGGGTCCGCGGTTTGTAGAAGAGGAGCCGGATCCACCGTAGTTATTAGGTGGAGTGGACCGATTGTTGGACCGGTTGACATTGTGGGCAGCAGGGATGTTGGTCGATTGGACTGCAGGAGAAGGGAGTGGAGAGTGGACTGCCTGGCGAGCATGCTCATGCTCAAGTCTGGCTTCTTCTTAGAGCAGCAGACCGACGAGATCGTCAACCGAAACAACATCGGTTTTCATCATGAAAGCTGCAGTGAAAGCGCCGTACGAGGAATCGAGGCCTTGCAGAATGTGGCCGACGAGATCTTCATCGGGAATAGGATGGAGATTCTCTGCTAGGGAATCTGCAATCGAGCGTTTGCGCTCAAGATACTCCATCATGGTCAGGGACCCTTTGGAAAGAGTCTGAAGTTGGACTTTCATGGCCATTCGATGGGCCCGAGTCTGGGATTGGAACGTCTTCTCGATGGCAATCCAAGCCATCTTTGATGAGGTTGCTCTAGCAACAAGGGCAAGAGCCCGTTCAGATAAAGTGGATTTGATCCACAGCAGCACAAATCGATCACGTTTCTTCCAAGCGAGAAACTCTGGATTTGGTTCGGTGGTGGTGACACCAGCGTCATCGGCAGTAGAACGGATCTCCAAGGGTGGTTTGGGATCCAGAATGTAGGCTTTAAGATCAAAAGTTTCCAAAGCAGAGATGATGGTTGTACGCCATAGAGAATAATTATCTCTGTCTAGTTTGATACTGATTGAAGGTATTTGAAAATTGAGAGTTGTGGAGGAGTTGTTGGCTAGAGCAAGAAGCTGCTGGGTTGTGTTTGTATGAGCCATGGTGGACAAGAAAGATCAGAAAAAAAAGCTTAGCTCTGATACCATGTGAGAGTTGGAATGCAGTAGAAAAATACTTCTTTATTATATTCATCAAGATGACAGTACAAGGATATATATATATAGGAGAGTAATTAACAACTAACTGAAGCCTACCAAAATACACGGCACTACTAGTTGTTGCCACAATATCAGGGATACACTTTGGACTAATTCAATCTGACTATTTCAACGTCATTATCTTCGAACATACAACAATGGATGGAAAAATTCCTAAATTGGCTCGATCGGTGGAAAAGGGCAACGATGACATTGAATGAGGGGCAGCGGCGGCGCCGACGGTCGGAGACAGAGATCGATGATAAATAGATGGAGAGAATTGAGAGTTTA
Source organism: Rheum nobile (assembly GCA_027886185.1). Classification (NCBI taxonomy): domain Eukaryota; kingdom Viridiplantae; phylum Streptophyta; class Magnoliopsida; order Caryophyllales; family Polygonaceae; genus Rheum; species Rheum nobile. Next base: position 5,527,458 of record WOAB01000135.1, read on the forward strand.
TTTAGGAATTTTTTTTTGGAAATTGAAAGTTAGTATGAGGTGACAAACATAAATTAAATTAGATTAATGCATTCATTTGGAAATAAGACTTAAGAGCAAAATATAATTTAGAATAAGAACTTTATCAGATCGAAGACGTCTAGAGAAGGAAGAAGAAGTTATGAGAGACTTTTCAACTTCTCTTTTTAAGATATATTAATTTGTTTTTTAAATAAAGGTGAAAAGACAATAGTGGACATATTCCGAAAACGGACGAAGGAACCAAAATTTAATTGAAGTATAGCTAGGGACAAAGCATCTGCATTTGCAAAAGCCAAAGCATCAGAATAGGTGTGTTCTTCAAGCATACAATAACGGACCGTGATACATTGACACTGCGTGTAAGGACAAATTCCTACACCTTTTGCCATTTGGAAGAATATTCCACTTAGCGGGATTAAGACAAGTCTCAAGCGGGAACAATGGCGGCTGGGCGGGTTAAGGCAGGAAGATATGGCGGCTGTGCGGTTTGGGCGGGGTGTCGCGCTCCCGAAATTTTCCCCAGCGACGATTTGCTTACCCCCCGGCTTCCCGACGTTTCGACTTCCAACTTAAGCAAAATGGGAAATTTTAGAACATGTCGAACCTCCCTCCGTTCTCCTTCCACCTTTCGCCTTCCCGACGTTTCACCATCCACTTTCGAATTTGCGTTGTTCGCCAGCACCGCCTATAGGAACTCTCTTCCTAAATCGAACAGAATTAATAAACCGCAATAATAAAATGCACAGTAACTATAAATTAAACAACGAAAAAACTATCGAACAGTAGTCAGATTGAATCTGGTTGCAGAGGCGAGATGAATCTCTATCCTAAATTCTGAAATCGCTCCGTATTGCGACGGTTCTGTAGCGATCCGAATCCCAGGATACAACTGTGATTGTTCTTCTGTGTTGCACAATCAAACGTCAGAAGCCTTGCGAACCTATTTCTGTGTGTACTCTCACACTCGATAAAACTGAGTAGGAGAAAAAGAGAGATGTGGAGAATGTTTGGATAATTCTGAATGAGAGGTAGAGAGCTCTCTTATAGAGCCTCTGGAGTCCACTAACGAAGTGGAGAAGGTGGAGGAGTCTGTTTCGCTCCAACAGAGTGGAGGAGAGGAAGATGGAAGACCGAGTCTGTAGCGCAACTGCCCCGGATTCTCTCGCGGAATGGGTCAAAGCAGCAACAGCTGGGGACTTCTAGATCGGCCCAAAAAGTAGCATTGGCTGGCCAGCCCAAGCTACGTATTGGGCCCAAGGCCCAATCCGATCCAACCCAACCCGGCCCAAGCCCAGGCTTAGCTCAGCTCAGCCCGCCCGCCCGGTCCGACCCGACGTGCGTGTGGTCTTGATGAGCTAGGTCCTCTCTCCATTACACATTGGTGGTGACCCAAGGCCACAACCTTGGATCCAATTTCCTAGTATATATACTAGTGAGTTTATCCTCCAACTTCCAATGTGGGACAAAATTCTACCCCAACATTTTCTCAAGTAATGCATTGCATACAACCAACTTTGGGCCTCCATTTCTCATTCAAACGGAATTCATTTTTATCATATGAGTACATTACGAGAATGTGCTCGCGGAGACGAAGCCAATGCTGTAATATCCCTCATTTTATAAGAATATTTTGGAATTTTTCCAACTCCCGAATTACTAGACGGATTAATTTTAGAAGAGTTTCAGACATTCTGTAAGTGGTTTGAACTCTGTAAATTTTTCTGAGTAATATATATAACAGTTGAAGTGTATTCGGGGTTAATTTATCATTAGTGTACGAATATATTTAACCCGGAGTTATGAAATTTAACCCAAAGTGAATTCGGATAAGACGAAGCATTTTTGGCCTTCACTGCACCTAGCGGCAGACGCCACCGCACCCGCGGCAAGGTCCAGAAAACAGGGGTCGTCGTCTTCACGATAAGGCCGGTCTGACACGGCCGTTTGAGCAGTCAAGTGGACGGCCAAGTGGACTCTTTTCCTTGTCCCCTTGTTCCCGGTTGTCCCCTACCTTGTTCCCTTTGATGAGGCTCAGATTGAAGCTATAAAAGGGGTCGAAATCAGATGTTGAACAGCTCTTCATCTTCCTTCCCCTGCTTCCTCCGTTTTCTCTCTGAAATTCACCATTTTCGAGCTGTTCCAAGCTCCTTTCATGAGGTTTCTTGAGTTGTGGAGAGTACCTCAAGTGTTCTTTGAAGGTTTAAGGCGTTGTGAGATCGAACCATAAGCAAATCGAAGCATACGAACGATTTGGGTATGATTTTCGCCATGGATGCTGTCGCGAGATGCTCGCCACTATCTATCCACCGCACCCCGCGGCAAGCTCCCACCGCACCCGCGGCGAGCCTTGTCCGAGTGTGTGTTTTTGGATTTTGGCTTTGGGCGAGGCTCGATTCCTTTGTTTTCTTTTCATATTCTTTTAGATTCATATAAGGGTATTGAATCTAACTTAGGGTCTCATTTTGGATCATTCCATCAGGATTTTTACCCAGGTTTCGTTCCAGTTTCAAGATTCAGGACCCGTTACTAGGCTTTGTCGTAGTACTCGTCTAATCTAAGGCAAGTGGCGGTTCGCTCTTGCTCATCATTCCATACTTCAATTAATTATCAATTGTTTTGTTGTTAATTAATTTGGGATGATTCCTTGTTCATGTTAGGAACAGTTTTGTTAAAAGGATAAAATGATTAAAAGATGATATTCATAGGTTGTATTTCTGCTAGAATCAACGCTATTATATATATGTGATTAGTATATGATATTATACTAGGTTGTATATCTGCTAGAACGATGCTAGTATAAATATATGTTTATGATGTTGGCCATGTTGGCTTTGATGTGGATTATTATTGTGCTGAACTGTTAGTTAGCACGAGTATTCGTAGGAACGCTTGGACTCTGCGAGGTCCATTCGTTTCTTTATAACTGGCAAATAACAGGGCATTCAAGACCCTATGCCAAACTTTCCGGTCATGACCAACCGTGTTGTGGATTGAGGTTTGGACCCTGCGAGGTCCATTCCTTCGATGTATGTCCCTCATGACGAAACATATATCTAAAAGCTTATAACGTGATGTGTGTTTTGGAATTAAATAAGATAAGTGCCGTTGTCGCACATAATTAATATATCTTGGGCGAGTAGTGTAGCTAGGCGCTAGTGCAGCTAGGAAATCTCGTCTTAACTTTTAGTCGCTCGAATGGGATACCGTAATGCTGTGTTTCTGTGATTATTAATGTTCCCCAACATTTGTCATGCTTCCTATAAGGCTCATTTCATTTGGAGTCTTCTTTTTGGGTTGATTGCTGTGAGACTCGGTCTCCAGAATCTTCTCTTGATCATGCTGCTTCATATATTCTAGTAGGAGTATGGTGGTTGACTATCGTCATCGGTTTTGATTCGAGAAGCGATGAGTCTAACCTAATACGACTGCTTCGAACCACTCTGCTTTGTACCCTTGTGTAGTCTTTCATTATACTAACGAACCGATATTTCCCTTGCATGGTTGGCTGGTGTCATCCGTCCGATTCGGCACATCAGATAAATTAAGGATCCGAGAAGGCTAGATCGACTACAAAGATGGACGGCGTTTTGATAAATTATTTTGTTTTAAGACTTCCGCTGTGTTATTTTGTAATATGTTTAAGACTTCCGCTGTAATCATTTTGATCATACATTTTGTTGTATTTGGGTTTGGTTGTGTTTCCAAAACATTGACTTTTTGCAGAGTTGTAATATTTGGTATTATAACTGTGTTTGATTTATATCAATTGGAAAAGCCTGGGGTGACTTTGTGATGTGGAATCCGGGGTCATCGGCAGTAATACTTTCAAGTGGAATTGGGGGTGTTACAGTTACGGTATCAGAGCCGAATTTTTTTTATTCTTACGGGTCGGGTTTAAAATGTTTTTCTGGAATGAGACCTTTTGTAAACCGATCACTCGTTTGAAATATTTTCGAAGGCTCTGAATTTTCCATGAGAATTTTTAACCATTCATAGTCGCGCCTTTTCTAAAGTCTGATATGGAAGTTTGCTTCTGTGTCTAGAAAGACTAATTTTTTCTTGTTATCCCGTAGGATGGGAGCTTGTTTGTCATCGATTAGAGTATTGGAAGATGCCGAGATGGCTCCGCCGTCTCCAGTGAGGCCGAATTTTCCTACTCCCCCTAGATGCTTTGAGGATGGGGAATCTAGCAACCCACCAGAGGAGGTGAAGCATGTACTTCCTGAGTCAATGGTGTTGAGATCCAATGCTGTGGTAGCACCGGCTGTAGCGCCAGTTGAGCCATCGAGGTACGCTCTAGGCCACTACAGTAATGATTATTCGATGGGAGTGATCCCTGAAGAGGGAGAAGAAGAAGAAGGTGAAGAATCGCCTGACCGATATATCGATTTCAACCTCGAAGTTGAGTCAGTTTCGGGGATGGATTCTGAGGAGGATCCCGAGAAGGACCCAAAAGAGGATCCCGAGGAAGATCCTGAGGAGGTTGAGGAACAAGAGCCCGACAATTTGAGGCATTTGTTGGTGGATAGTGAGGACCCGGGGATGCAATTTCTCTACCCCAGTCCGCCACCTAGACCCATATACCCGTTGATGACAGAAGCTGATTGGGAAGCGCTCTCTGTCGAGTACGGCATCAGAGAGAGAGGCGACCCTCAGCCTGATCTTGTTAGGAGAAGGTCGAGCCCAGAGTTATCCGAGATCTTTCGTCAGGGCCAAGAAGTCTCTTTTGAGGAGCACCGGCTGATGGACGAAATTACAGATCATGCTCAGAGGAGGGCAAGGCCGAGAACTCCTGAGCCAAGGGACGAACGGTGCGTTCCAGGGCCGAGTAGGGTTAGGAGTCCGTCACCGGATTCCGACGACAAACCCCACTCGAAGAAACAATGTCTAGGAAGTTTGCCCTACAGGAAGCGTTTTCAAGACGCCATGTAGAGGGCCGACGTCGACAGTAGTAGTTCTTTCTTTTTGGTGTATGTTTTGTTGTAAGTACGGCGCAATGCAGAAATCTGTAGTTTTGTTAAAGGTTCATCTATAAAATACCTAGTTGATCTACTCTGAGTTGACTTTTATCATATTAAGTATTTTGAAGAGATATTAATATGTAAAATACTTGGACTTTGATCGGTAAACAGATGGTGAACACGAGAAATACTATTCGCACTGGTGCTGGACCAAGCAATGATCCAAGACCAATCATAAGGGACGATCTGGACCGTGTGGAGGAACACGAGTCCATGTCTCAGAACAACCCTGGGGGCAATGACCATGCTGAGGTCCAAGCTCCAATAGTTTTCGATGCTGCGGCTGTTGCAGCTATTCGAGGAATTTTTATGCAAGCTTTCACTGATGTGATGCGACCTGTCGCACCGCAGGCACCAGATGGGCCAATTCCGCCAGTAGCTCAGAGGTTCGAAGAACCTAATGTTCATGTACACCGTGATGAGGTGGTCAGGAATAGGGATAATTATGGTCGAGCTCTGAAGACCATTAACTCCATGAGGCCGGATAGTTATGACGGTAAAGGAGAGCCGGTTAGGGTGGTCCATTGGTTTTCCCAAATGGAGCGGATGTTCCGCAATATTGAGTGTACCGAGGCTGAGAAGGTGCAGATAGCTTCTCTTCAGTTAAAGGGAGATGCTAGTGAATGGTGGGAGAACACTGAGATGGCTGATCGGGCTGATCTAAATTGGGGAATGTTCAAGACAAAGATGAATGATCGATTCTTTTCCCAAGCTATGCGGGATGAGAAGTATAAGGAATTTCTTTATCCCAAGAATGATGGATTAAAGGTGACTGAGCTGGCAGCCAAGTTCAATCACTTATTGCAGTACGCTGGGTCTGTGGTGTCCAACGAGGAGCATAAGATTTGGCACTTCCATGAGTGGATGAGCCCAGACATCAAACCAATGATGCTGCATCACGGATGCTCTACCTTGGAGCAATACGTTGATGCAGCATACAAATTAGAGGTGACTTTAGAGGAGTCGACCAAGCGACGGAATCGCCAGAGGTCGATGCAGAATCAATCTTAGGCTAGTGGTTTCAAACGTCCTGCGCTGCCGTCCAACTTTGACAAGTCTGGTAAGGCGAGGACAGAGATGACTCGAGGAGGGTCAACACAACAGTCGGGTCAGAGCAAAGGTCTGATCCAGTGTTTCAACTGTGGTGCCTCTGGGCACAAGAACACTGATTGTCTGAAGGAAATGAAGCTATGTTTTAGCTGTGGGAGAGAAGGGCATATGCAAAAGTTCTGTCGACAGGGAAGGCTGAAAGGGACAGAGTCAGAACAGAGGTCAGTTAATCAGAACAACCGACCTAGGTTCAAACCGGCAGAGGCTCCCAGTCATTCAATACAGACTACTGCACAAAACAAAGGCAAAGCCCCAACTGCTTCAGGAGGTCAGGGTCAACGCCTGTACGAGATGCGTAAGGCTGATGGACCTAACTCTCCAGTTGCTCAAGGTACTCTATACCTTCATTCAACTTCAGTATGCATTCTGTTTGATTCGGGTGCTACCCATTCATTTATTTCAGAAAATTGTGTTAGTAAGTTAGGATTAGTTTGCAACGAGGTTTGTGAACCCTTCGTTGTCAATCTTCCTAATGGTGACCATTTAGTGGGCACCAAACGTCTGTCAGAGTTTCCAGTTACCATTCAGGATAAGAAGTTTGAAGCAGATTTGATCTGTATTGCTATGGCTCCATACGACATTATTCTCGGTATGGATTGGTTGACACGTCATGGGGCAGTGATCGACTTTAGCTCAAGGACGGTAACAGTGTCATCTGGGGGCCAGTGCGTGTACAAGTTCAAGGGTCGGAATGACGCTGACAACGGCAAGCTTATCAATGCGATGGCTACGTTTAAGCTACTTCGGCAAGGTTGTGTCGGGTACCTTTGCTACATGGATTCGCCCAAGAAAGATGTACATGCGGTTCCTGATATTCCAGTGGTCAGAGAATTTCCTGATGTTTTTCCGGAAGAGATTCCCGGATTACCCCCGAATCGTGTCATAGAATTTTCTATTGATCTCGAGCCTGGTACCGCACCGATTTCAAAAGCTCCGTATCGGATGGCTCCTGATGAGATGCAAGAATTGAAGAAGCAACTTGAAGATCTTCTTGACAAGGGATACATAAGACCGAGTGCATCGCCCTGGGGTGCTCCGGTATTGTTCGTCAAAAAGAAAGACGGGTCGTTTCGACTTTGTATCGACTACCGCGAGTTGAATAGAGTTACGATAAAAAACAAATACCCTTTGCCTAGGATAGATGATCTGTTGGATCAGTTGCAAGGAGCAAAAGTGTTTTCCAAGATCGATCTGAGATCTGGTTATCATCAGCTAAGGATTCGTGAGGAAGATATTCCGAGGACTGCATTCCAGACGAGATATGGTCACTACGAGTTCGTAGTCATGCCATTTGGACTTACGAATGCTCCAGCGGTTTTCATGGACCTGATGAACCGATGTTTTCACCAGTACTTGGACAAGTTCGTGGTGGTCTTCATCGATGACATTTTGATTTATTCTCCGAGCATGGAAGCTCGTGAGGAACATATGAGGATTATTTTGTCAATCCTTCGACAGAATCAGCTTTATGCCAAGTTGTCTAAGTGTGACTTTTGGATCAAGGAAGTGGCTTTCTTAGGCCATGTAATCAATAAGAATAGGGTGATGGTTGATCCCCAGAAGATTGAAGCAGTAGCTAATTGGAAACGGCCTCAGAGCGTGAAAGAGGTGCACAGTTTCCTAGGACTTTCTGGGTACTACAGACGGTTTATGGAGGGATTTTCAAAGATCGCTCTACCGATGACCGGTTTGCTCCGCAAGGTCCACAAGAAGTTTGTCTGGAGTGACAAGTGCGAGGCCAGTTTTCAGAAGCTGAAGCAATGTCTGACCTCAGCACCAGTTTTGACACTGCCAGAAGGAAATGACGATTATCCGGTCTACAGTGATGCTTCGAAAAATGGGTTGGGATGTGTGTTGATGCAAAGAGGCAAGGTGATTGCTTATTCATCAAGACAGCTGAAGACCTATGAAGAAAATTATCCGACGCATGATCTGGAGTTAGCAGCAGTAGTGTTTGCGCTGAAGATTTGGAGGCACTATCTCTATGGTGTAAGATGTCAAGTCTTCACGGATCACAAGAGTCTCAAATACATATTTACTCAGAAGGAGTTGAATATGAGACAACGTCGTTGGTTAGAGCTACTCAAGGACTACGATATCGAATTGCTGTATCATCCGGGCAAGGCTAATGTGGTAGCAGATGCATTGAGCCGGAAGACGCCGCACGAGACTATTGTAGCTTTGCTAGTTGCTCAGACCAAGCTGAACCAAGAATTGTGCGAGATAGAAGTCTTGTACGATCAACGTCGTGGATGCCTGAGTATGCTTGAGATACAAGCTACGCTTCTTGATCAGATTAGGGAGAAGCAAGTGGATGATGTGATCTTGGTGAAGCTAAGTAGCGAAGTGATGAACGGGAAGGCTCCCGGCTTCGTGATTCAGGATGATGGATCACTTTGGTTTCGAGACCGGATTTGTGTGCCTGACGTAGATGGTCTTCGCCAGTTGGTGATGAGGGAGGCCCATTCGTTAGCCTATTCTGTACATCCAGGCTCTAGCAAGATGTAAAAGGACCTCAGAATGAAGTTCTGGTGGCCCAACATGAAGCAGGATGTGGCAGAGTTTGTGGCGAAATGCTTGACTTGTCAGAAGGTCAAGATTGAACACCGAAGGCCCGGTGGAGGACTGCTACCTCTTCCAGTTCCAGAATGAAAGTGGGAAGACATTGCCATGGATTTCGTCACATGGCTACCCAAGACTCGAAGTCAGAAAGATGCTATATGGGTTATCATTGATAGGCTCACAAAGAGTGCTCATTTCATGGCAATCAAGACAACATGGGGAACCCAGAAGCTGTCGGAAGTGTTTTTACACGAGGTTATCCGTATGCATGGTACTCCGAGAACCATTGTGTCAGATCGAGATGGCAGATTTATGTCCAAATTCTGGAAGGAATTGCACAAGGCAATGGGAACCGAGTTAAAGTTCAGCACTGCATTTCATCCTCAAACGGATGGACAATCTGAGAGGACCATCCAGACCCTAGAGGATATGCTGAGAGCATGTGTGCTCGATCATCCGACTAGCTGGGAAGACAGCTTGAGTCTGATTGAGTTCACCTACAATAATAGCTGGCATGCTACTATCAAGATGGCTCCGTTCGAGGCTTTATATGGTCGTAAGTGCAGATCTCCAATTTGTTGGGATGAGAGTGTCGATAAAATTTTGCTTGGACCAGAGCTAGTTGAAAGGACATCATCGGACATTGCACTGATAAGACAAAGAATGTTGACAGCTCAGAGTCGACAAAAGTCTTACGCTGATCCGAAGCGTCGGAATGTGGAGTTAGAGGTTGGTGATAAAGTGTTCATCAAAGTATCGCCGACCAAGGGTGTGTTCAGATTTGGTAAGCGTGGGAAGCTTAACCCTCGCTACGTGGGACCTTTTGAGATCCTGGATAGAGTGGGATCTCTAGCGTACCGTTTGGCATTGCCGCCATCGGCACATCCAGTGCACAACGTGTTCCACGTATCCTTGTTAAGAAAGTATGTGCCAGATGAATCTCATGTGCTGAGCTATGAAGACATTGAGATCCAGGCAAATGGTACGTACGAGGAAATACCTGTGCGTGTTCTTGAGCGCCGCGAGAAGCATTTGCGCAATAAGGTGGTACCTTTGGTACGAATTTTGTGGTCCAAGTCAGGAACCGAAGAGGTTACTTGGGAAACTTGGGAGACTGAAGAGGATATGCTTAGACGCTTTCCCGAGTTGTTTTCGACCTAGAATAGCCAAGTTTCGGGGTCGAAACTTCTTTTAAGGGGGAAGTAATGTAATATCCCTCATTTTATAAGAATATTTTCGAATTTTTCCAACTCCCGAATTACTAGACGGATTAATTTTAGAAGAGTTTCAGACATTCTGTAAGTGGTTTGAACTCTGTAAATTTTTCTGAGTAATATATATAACAGTTGAAGTGTATTCGGGGTTAATTTGTCGTTAGTGTACGAATATATTTAACCCGGAGTTATGAAATTTAACCCAAAGTGAATTCGGATAAGACGAAGCATTTTTGGCCTTCACCGCACCTAGCGGCAAACGCCACCGCACCCGCGGCAAGGTCCAGAAAACAGGGGTCGTCGTCTTCGCGATAAGGCCGGTCTGACACGGCCGTTTGAGCAGTCAAGTGGACGGCCAAGTGGACTCTTTTCCTTGTCCCCTTGTTCCCGGTTGTCCCCTACCTTGTTCCCTTTGAGGAGGCTCAGATTGAAGCTATAAAAGGGGTCGAAATTAGATGTTGAACAACTCTTCATCTTCCTTCCCTTGCTTCCTCTGTTTTCTCTCTGAAATTCACCATTTTCGAGCTGTTCCAAGCTCCTTTCGTGAGGTTTCTTGAGTTGTGGAGAGTACCTCAAGTGTTCTTTGAAGGTTTAAGGCGTTGTGAGATCGAACCATAAGCAAATCGAAGCATACGAACGATTTGGGTAAGATTTTCGCCATGGATGCTGTCGCGAGATGCTCGCCACTGTCTGTCCACCGCACCCCGCGGCAAGCTCCCACCGCACCCGCGGCGAGCGGCGAGCCTTGTCCGAGTGTGTGTTTTTGGATTTTGGCTTTGGGCGAGGCTCGATTCCTTTGTTTTATTTTCATATTCTTTTAGATTCATATAAGGGTATTGAATCTAACTTAGGGTCTCGTTTTGGATCGTTCCATCGGGATTTTTACCCAGGTTTCGTTCCAGTTTCAAGATTCAGGACCCGTTACTAGGCTTTGTCGTAGTACTCGTCTAATCTAAGGCAAGTGGCGGTTCGCTCTTGCTCATCATTCCATACTTCAATTAATTATCAATTGTTTTGTTGTTAATTAATTTGGGATGATTCCTTGTTCATGTTGGGAACAGTTTTGTTAAAAGGATAAAATGATTAAAATATGATATTCATAGGTTGTATTTCTGCTAGAATCAACGCTATTATATATATGTGATTAGTATATGATATTATACTAGGTTGTATATCTGCTAGAACGACGCTAGTATAAATATATGTTTATGATGTTGGCCATGTTGGCTTTGATGTGGATTATTATTGTGCTGAACTGTTATTTAGCACGAGTATTCGTAGGAACGCTTGGACTCTGCGAGGTCCATTCGTTTCTTTATAACTGGCAAATAACAGGGCGTTTAAGACCCTATGCCAAACTTTCCGGTCATGACCAACCGTGTTGTGGATTGAGGTTTGGACCTTGCGAGGTCCATTCCTTCGATGTATGTCCCTCATGACGAAACATATATCTAAAAGCTTATAACGTGATGTGTGTTTTGGAATTAAATAAGATAAATGCCGTTGTCGCACATAATTAATATATCTTGGGCGAGTAGTGCAGCTAGGAAATCTCGTCTTAACTTTTAGTCGCTCGAATGCGATACCGTAATGCTGTGTTTATGTGATTATTAATGTTCCCCAACATTTGTCATGCTTCCTATAAGGCTCATTTCATTTGAAGTCTTCTTTTTGGGTTGATTGCTGTGAGACTCGGTCTCCAGAATCTTCTCTTGATCATGCTACTTCATATATTCTAGTAGGAGTATGGTGGTTGACTATCGTCATCGGTTTTGATTCGAGAAGCGATGAGTCTAACCTAATACGACTGCTTCGAATCACTCTGCTTTGTACCCTTGTGTAGTCTTTCATTAGACTAACCAACCGATATTTCCCTTGCATGGTTGGCTGGTGTCATCCGTCCGATTCGGCACATCAGATAAATTAAGGATCTGAGAAGGCTAGATCGACTACAAAGATGGACGGTGTTTTGATAAATTATTTTGTTTTAAGACTTCCGCTGTGTTATTTTGTAATATGTTTAAGACTTCCGCTGTAATCATTTTGATCATACATTTTGTTGTATTTGGGTTTGGTTGTGTTTCCAAAACATTGACTTTTTGCAGAGTTGTAATATTTGGTATTATAACTGTGTTTGATTTATATCAATTGGAAAAGCCTGGGATGACTTCGTGATGTGGAATCCGGGGTCATCAGCAGTAATACTTTCAAGTGGAATTGGGGGTGTTACAAATGCTTCCATTTTCCGGTGTTTTCATTGGCCGGAGCCCATCAGAATTATGCCCGGAAAAGTTGCCGGCGCCACTTAAAAAATGAGTTCCAACAATCCCCTACATGAATAGAAATGATTCTAAAACATATGTAGAAAGACAGAAAGACTTTTGAGAGTACAGTCAAAAAATCACTGCATCTGGGCTGGTAGCGTTTTTCAGCTTTGAACCACCCAAAGTGAGTAGCTATCGGATTTACTCAACTAGGTAGTGAACATGATGTCTTGAACCACTTGAACTTTGATGTAAACCAAAACAACAACTATCATACAATTTCATCTTCTCACAGAACTAGGTTCTCTTGTTGTGTTCATTTTGGCCTTGAACATCCCTGGTTTTTCATGAGTGAACTTGGAGAATGTAGCCTCTCTTCATTCTCCTATAAACGGCCCCATTTCACACTCATAAGGTGATTGACCATAAAGAGTATCTTGTCATACCCCACTTTTATTTCAAAGCTATGGAATCATTAAAAGCCAAGCTTATCCTTAACTCATACAGGTAGCACTATTCATCATCCTAGGAACTGGGAGGAGAACTGAGCCTCCTAGTGCTCATCTGGATTCAGCTTGATTTAGTCTTCCCTTTGAACCTACATCTTGGGATCTCCAGTCACGTAGGTGGGGTTTTCCATCAAGCATCCTCTTTTGTCATAGGCTTTAAACCCATTCCTCTTGATGATTTGACAACTTGATCTCGTGACAGACCTTTAGTAAATGGATCCGCTAGGTTGTCAGCCGATTTGATATAATCTATTGAGATTACACCATTCGAGAGTAGTTGTCTAATGGTCTTGTGTCGTCTTCTTATATGACGTGACTTACCATTGTACAAACGACTCAGTGCCCGAGCTATAGCCGATTGACTATCACAGTGTACACATAATGTTGGCACTGGTTTGTCCCACATCGGGATATCTTCCAAAAAATTCTGAAGTCATTCAGCTTCCTATGCTGCTTTGTCTAAAGCAATGAACTCAGATTCCATAGTGGATCTGGCCAATAGTGTTTGTTTGGAAGATTTCGATGATACTGCTACACCACCAAGTGTAAATACATATCCACTTGTGGATTTTGAGTTTCTAGAATCTGATATCCAGTTGGCATCACTGTATCCTTCCAGAACTGTTGGGTATTTGCCATAGTGCAGCCCATAACTTTGAGTATATCGCAAGTAGTTCAATACTCTAGTTATCCCTTTCCAATGACGGTGTCCTGGATTGCTTGTGTAACGACTTAGTACATTTACTGAGTGCGCCAAGTCAGGTCTTGTGCAATTGGTCAAGTACATCAGACTTCCAATCACACGTGCATACTCCAATTGTGACACTGCATCCCCTGAGTTCTTAGTCAAGTGGAGATGAGGGTCCACAAGACTCTTTGCAGTCCCACTTGAGTAGTTCTTGAATCTCTCAAGTACTTTTTCAGCATAGTGAGCTTGAGATAGGATAATTCCTTCAGTCAGTCTAGTGATTTTGATCCCTAGTATGACATCTGCTAATCCCAAGTCTTTGATGTCAAACTTCCCACTAAGCATGCTCTTAGTTCGGTTGATCATGTCTTTATTGCTACCAATAATAAGCATGTCATCTACGTACAAACACAACAAAATATATCCATTTGGAGTGTTTTTGAAGTAGATGCATTTGTCACATTCATTGATGCCGAAGCCATTTGACATCGTTACATTGTCAAATTTTTCATGCCACTATTTTGGAGCTTGTTTGAGTCCATATAAGGACTTTACAAGTCTGCACACCTTGTGTTCCTGTCCAGGGACAACATAACCCTCAAGTTGTTTCATATATATCTCCTCTTCTAATTCTCCGTTTAGAAAGGCAGTTTTCACATCCATTTGATAGATTTCTAGGTTTCGTAGTGCTGCTATTGCTATCAGCATTCTAATGTAAGTTATTCTCGTAACTGGAGAATAAGTGTCAAAGAAATCCAAGCCCTCTTTTTGCCGGAATCCTTGCACCATAAGCCTAGCCTTGTGCTTCTCTATTGAGCCATCTGTTTTCAATTTTGTTTTGAAAATCCATTTGCACCCAAGTGCTTTACACCCTTGTGGCAAATCGACTAACTCCCATGTATGGTTCTGCATAATGGAGTCTATTTCGCTTTTGATTGCTTCCTTCCATGAAGGTGCATCAGGTGTAGACATGGCTTCTTTGAATGTTCTAGGCTCATTCTCTAAAAGAAAGGCTGTTATGAACTCATGCCCAAAGGATTTCTCCTTTCGAGCTCTTTTGCTTCGTCTAGGTTCATCTTTTTCCTCTTTTGTTTCATTTACAGAAGTGCCTTCTTCTCTTTGTTCACGAGTTCGTTTCGGATGTTCTTTATCCTTGCACGGAAACACATGTTCAAAGAAGGACGCGTTCCTTGATTCCATTATTGTATTTGCATGTATGTCTGGTATATCAGATTTATATACCAAAAACCGATAAGCACTACTGTTGTGTGAATATTCTATGAAAATACAATCAACGGTTTTAGGTCCGATTGTGACCTTTTTAGGAGGTGGTACTGCCACTTTTGCTAGGCACCCCCATCCTTTGAGGTATTTGTACGATGGTACGTTACCTTTACAAAGTTCATATGGCGTCTTGCCAGTAACCTTATGCGGTATCTTGTTGAGGATATAATTGGTGGTAAGCAATGCTTCCCCCCCACATGTTCTGGGGTAACCCAGATTCCCGTAACATTGCATTCATCATCTCTTTCAGAGTTCAGTTCTTTCGTTCCGCAACTCCGTTAGATTCTGGTGAGTAGGGAGCAGTTGTTTGATGAATAATCCCGTGTTCTCTATAGAACGCATTGAAAGGTTCATCATACTCGCCTCTTCTATCACTTCGGATTATTTTTATGGTTTTGCTAAGTTGATTTTCAACTTTCAACTTGTATTCCTTGAATTTTTCCAATGCTTCATCCTTGCTTCTTAGCAAGTATACATAACAGTATTTTGTGCAATCATCGATAAAGGTCACGAAATACTTTTTACCGCCTCTAGTTTGCACAAATTTTAAATCACACAGATCTGTGTGTATTAAACCTAGAGGTTCGGTTGTTCTCTCTACATGTGGGGATGGCGTTTTTGTGAGTTTGGCATGTACGCATACTTCACATTTGTCTTTACTTGATTTGCATTTTGAAATCAGGTTCATGTTAACCAGAAACAAAATTTCGTTAGTGCGTAAAGCAGTTTAAGCAAAATTTTAGAATTAAGACTGTAGGAACTCTCTTCCTGAATCGAACAGAATTAATAAACTGCAATTATAAAATGCATAGTAACAGTAAATTAAACAACAAAAAAACTACCGAACAGTAGTCGGATTGAATCTGGTTGCAGAGGCAAGATGAATCTCTATCCTTAATTCTGAAATCGCTCCGTATTGTGACGGTTCTGTAGCGATCTGAATCCCAGGATACAACTGTGATTGCTCTTCTGTGTTGCACAATCAAACGTCAGAAGCCTTGCGAACCTGTTTCTGTGTGTACTCTCAGACTCGATAAAACTGAGTAGGAGAAAAAGAGAGATGTGGAGACTGTTCGGATAATTCTGAATGAGAGGTAGAGAGCTCTCTTATAGAGCCTTTGGAGTCCACTAACAAAGTGGAGAAGGTGGAGGAGTCTGTTGCGCTCCAACAGAGTGGAGGAGAGGAAGATGGAAGACCGAGTCTGTAGCGCAATTGCCCCGGATTCTCTCGCGGAATGGGTCAAAGCAGCAATAGTTGGGGCCTTCTGGATTGGCCCAAAAAAAAGCGTTGGCTGGCCAGCCGAAGGACCAATCCGATCCAAGCCCACGCTCAGCTCAGCTCGCCGACCGACCCAACGCGCGTGTGGTCTTGATGAGCTAGGTTTGTAGCGCAACTGCCCAGGATTCTCTCGCGGAATGGGTCAAAGCAGCAACAACGGGGGCCTTCTGGATCATCCCAAAAAGTAGTATTGGCTGGCCAGCCCAAGCTCAGCTCTGCCCATCGACCGAAAAAGTAGCGTTGGCTGGCCAGTCCAAGCTACGTATTGGGCCAAAGGCCCAATCCGATCCAAGCCCAGGCTCAGGTCAGCCCGCCGACCGACCCGACGCGCGTGTGGTCTTGATGAGCTAGGTCTGTAGCGCAACTGCCCCGGATTCTCTCGCGGAATGGGTCAAAGTAGTGTTGGCTGGCCAGCCCAAGCTACGTATTGGGCCTTAGGCCCAATCCGATCCATGCCCATGCTCAGCTCTGCCCATCGACCGAAAAAGTAGCATTGGCGGGCCAGCCCAAGCTACGTATTAGGCCCAAGGCCCAATCCGATCCAAGCCCAGGATCAGCTCAGCCCGCCGAGCGACCCGACACGCGTGTGGTCTTGATGAGCTAGGTCTGTAGCGCAACTGCCCCGGATTCTCTCGCGGAATGGGTCAAAGCAGAAACAGCGGGGGCCTTCTGGATCGGCCCAAAAAGTAGTGTTGGCTGGCCAGCCCAAGCTACGTATTGGGCCTTAGGCCCAATCCGATCCAAGCCCAGGCTCAGCTCAGCCGGCCGACCGACCCGACGCGCGTGTGGTCTTGATGAGCTAGGTCTGTAGCGCAACTTCACCAGATTCTCTCGCGGAATGGGTCAAAGTAGCAATAGCGGGGGCCTTCTGGATCGGCCCAAAAAGTAGTTTTGGCTGGCCAGCCCAAGCTACGTATTGGGCCTTAGGCCCAATCCGATCCAAGATCAGGTTCAAGGCCCAATCCGAAAAAGTAGCGTTGGCTGGCCAGCCCAAGCTACGTATTGGGCCCAAGGCACAATCCGATCCAAGCCCAAGCTCAGCTCATCCCGCCGACCGACCCGACGCGCGTGTGGTCTTGATGAGCTAGGTCTGTAGCGCAACTGCCCCGGATTTTCTCGTGGAATGGGTCAAAGCAGAAACAACGGGGCCTTCTGGATCGGCCCAAAAAGTAGTGTTGGCTGGCCAACCCAAGCTACGTATTGGGCCTTAGGCCCAATTCGATCCAAGCCCAGGCTCAGCTCAGCCCGCTGACCGACCCTTACGCGCGTATGGTCTTGATGAGCTAGGTCTATAGCGCAACTGCCCCAGATTCTCTCGCGGAATGGGTCAAAGCAGCAACAACGGGGGCCTTCTGGATCAGCCCAAAAAGTAGTGTTGGCTGGCCAGCCCAAGCTACATATTGGGCCTTAGGCCCAATCCGATCCAAGCCCAGGCTCAAGGCCCAATCCGGAAAAGTAGCGTTGGCTGGCAAGCCCAAGCTACGTATTGGGCCCAAGGCCCAATCCGATCCAAGCCCAGGCTCAGCTCAGCCCGCCGACCGACCCGACGCGCGTGTGGTCTTGATGAGCTAGGTCTGTAGCGCAACTGCCCCGGATTCTCTCGCGGAATGGGTCAAAGCAGCAATAGCGGGGGACTTCTGGATCGGCCCAAAAAGTAGTGTTGGCTGGCTAACCCAAGCTACGTATTGGGCCTTAGGCCCAATCCGATCCAAGCCCAGGCTCAAGGCCCAATCCGAAAAAGTAGCGTTGGCTGGCCAACCTAAGCTACGTATTGGGCCCAAGGCCCAATCCGATTCAAGCCCAGGCTCAGCTCAGCCCGCCGACCGACCCGACGCGCGTGTGGTCTTGATGAGCTAGGTCTGTAGCGCAGCTGCCCCGGATTCTCTCACGAAATGGGTCAAAGCAGCAACAGCGAGGGCCTTCTGGATCACCCCAAAAAGTAGTGTTGGCTGGCCAGCCCAAGATATGTATTGGGCCTTAGGCACAATTCGATCCAAGCCCAGGCTCAAGGCCCAATCCAAAAAAGTAGCGTTGGCTGGCCAGCCCAAGCTACGTATTGGGCCCAAGGCCCAATCCGATCCAAGCCGAGGCTCAGCTCAGCCCGCCGACCGACCCGACGCGCGTGTGATCTTGATGAGCTAGGTCTGTAGCGCAACTTCACCAGATTCTCTCGCGGAATGGGTCAACACAGCAACAGCGGGGGCCTTCTGGATCGGCCCAAAAAGTAGTTTTGGCTGGCCAGCCCAAGCTACGTATTGGGCCTTAGGCCCAATCCGATCCAAGCCCAGGCTCAAGGCCCAATCCGAAAAAGTAGCGTTGGCTGGCCAGCCCAAGCTACGTATTGGGCCCAAGGCCCAATCCGATCCAAGCCCAAGCTCAGCTCAGCCCGCCGACCGACCCGACGCGCGTGTGGTCTTGATGAGCTAGGTCTGTAGCGCAACTGCCCCGAATTCTCTCGCGGAATGGGTCAAAGCAGAAACAACGGGGCCTTCTGGATCGGCCCAAAAAGTAGAGTTGGCTGGCCAGCCCAAGCTACGTATTGGGCTTTAGGCCCAATCCGATCCAAGCCCAGGCTCAAGGCCCAATCCGAAAAAGTAGCGTTGGTTGGCCAGCCCAAGCTACGTATTGGGCCCAAGGCCCAATCCGATCCAAGCACAGGCTCATCTCAGCCCGCCGACCGACCCGATCCAAGCACAACTGCCCCAGATTCTCTCGCGGAATGGGTCAAAGCAACAACAACGGGGGCCTTCTGGATCGGCCCAAAAAGTAGTGTTGGCTGGCCAGCCCAAGCTACGTATTGGGCCTTAGGCCCAATCCGATCCAAGCCCAGGCTCAAGGCCCAATCCGAAAAAGTAGCGTTGGCTGGCCAGCCCAAGCTACGTATTGGGCCTTAGGCCCAATCCGATCCAAGCCCAGGCTCAAGGCCCAATCCGAAAAAGTAGCGTTGGCTGGCCAGCCCAAGCTACATATAGGGCCCAAGGCCCAATCCGATCCAAGCCCAGGCTCAGCTAAGCCCGCCGACCGACCCGACGCGCGTGTGGTCTTGATGAGCTAGGTCTGTAGCGCAACTGCCCCGGATTCTCTCGCGGAATGGGTCAAAGCAGCAAAAACAGGGGCCTTCTGGATCGGCCTAAAAAGTAGTGTTGGCTGGCCAGCCCAAGCTACGTATTGGGCCTTAGGCCCAATCCGATCCAAGCCCAGGCTCAAGGCCCAATCCGGAAAAGTAGCGTTGGTTGGCCAGCCCAAGCTACGTATTGGGCCCAAGGCCCAATCCGATCCAAGCACAGGCTCAGCTCAGCCCGCCGACCGACCCGACGCGCGTGTGGTCTTGATGAGCTAGGTGTGTAGCGCAACTGCCCCAGATTCTCTCGCGGAATGGGTCAAAGCAGCAACAGTGGGGGCCTTCTGGATCGGCCCAAAAAGTAGTATTGGGTGGCCAGCCCAATGTACGTATTAGGCCTTAGGCCCAATTCGATCCAAGCCCAGGCTCAAGTCCCAATCCGAAAAAGTAGCGTTGGCTGGCCAGCCCAAGCTACGTATTGGGCCCAAGGCCTAATCCGATCCAAGCCGAGGCTCAGCTCAGCCTGCTGACCGACCCGACGCGCGTGTGGTCTTGATGAGCTAGGTCTGTAGCGCAACTGCCCCGGATTCTCTCGCGGAATGGGTCAAAGCAGCAACAACGGGGGCCTTCTGGATCGGCCCAAAAAGTAGTGTTGGCTGGCCAGCCCAAGCTACGTATTGGGCCTTAGGCCCAATTCGATCCAAGCCCAGGCTCAAGGCCCAATCCGAAAAAGTAGCGTTGGTTGGCCAGCCCAAGCTACGTATTGGGCCCAAGGCCCAATCCGATCCAAGCACAGGCTCAGCTCAGCCCGCCGACTGACTCGACGCGCGTGTGGTCTAGATGAGCTAGGTCTGTAGCGCAACTGCCCCGGATTCTCTCGCGGAATGGGTCAAAGTAGCAACAACGGGGGCCTTCTGGATCGGCCCAAAAAGTAGTGTTGGCTGGCCAGCCCAAGCTACGTATTGGGCCTTAGGCCCAATCCGATCCAAGCCCAGGCTCAAGGCCCAATCCGAAAAAGTAGCGTTGGCTGGCCAGCCCAAGCTACATATTGGGCCGAAGGCCCAATCCGATCCAAGCCCAGGCTCAGCTCAGCCCTCCGACCGACCCGACGCGCATGTGGTCTTGATGAGCTAGGTCTGTAGCGCAACTGCCCCGGATTCTCTCGCGGAATGGGTCAAAGCAGCAACAGCGGGAGCCTTCTGGATCGGCCCAAAAAATAGTGTTGGCTGGCCAGCCCAAGCTACGTATTGGGCCTAAGGCCCAATCCGATCCAAGCCCAGGCTCAGCTCAGCCCGCCGACCGACCCGACGCGCGTGTGGTCTTGATGAGCTAGGTCTGTAGCGCAACTGCCCCAGATTCTATCGCGGAATGGGTCAAAGCAGCAACAACAGGGGCCTTCTGGATCGGCCCAAAAAGTAGTGTTGGCTGGCCAGCCCAATCTACGTATGGGGCCTTAGGCCCAATCCGATCCAAGCCCAGGCTCAAGGCCCAATCCGAAAGAGTAGCGTTGGTTGGACAGCCCAAGCTACGTATTGGGCCCAAGGCCCAATCCGATCCAAGCCCAAGCTCAGCTTAGCCCGCCGACCGACCCGACGCGCGTGTGGTCTTGATGAGCTAGGTCTGTAGCGCAACTGCCTCGGATTCTCTCGCAGAATGGGTCAAAGCAGCAACAGCAGGGCCCTTTTGGATCGGCCCAAAAAAAAGTGTTGGCTGGCCAGTCCAAGCTACGTATTGGGCCTTAGGCCCAATCCGATCCAAGCCCAGGCTCAAGGCTTAATCCGAAAAATTAGCGTTGGCTGGCCAGTCCAAGCTACGTATTTGGCCCAAGGCCCAATCATATCCAAGCCCAGGCTCAGCTCAGCCCGCCGACCGACCCGACGCGCGTGTGGTCTTGATGAGCTAGGTCTGTAGCGCAACTGCCCCGGATTCTCTCACGGAATGGGTCAAAGCAGCAACAGCGGGGGCCTTCTGGATCGGCCCAAAAAGTAGTGTTGGCTGGCCAGCCCAAGCTACGTATTGGGCCTTAGGCCCATCCGATCCAAGCCCAGGCTCAAGGCCCAATCTGAAAAAGTAGCGTTGGCTGGCCTGCCCAAGCTACGTATTGGGCCCAAGGCCCAATCCGATCCAAGCCGAGGCTCAGCTCAGCCCGCCGACCGACCCGACGCGCGTGTGGTCTTGATGAGCTAGGTCTGTAGCGCAACTGCCCCGGATTCTTTCGCGAAATGGGTCAAAGCAGCAACAGCAGGGGCCTTCTGGATCGGCCCAAAAAGGAGTGTTGGCTGGCCAGCCCAAGCTACGTATTGGGCCTTAGGCCCAATCCGATCCAAGCCCAGGCTCAGCTCAGCCCGTCGACCGACCCGACACGCGTGTGGTCTTGATGAGCTAGGTCTGTAGCGCAACTGCCCCGGATTCTCTCGCGGAATGGGTCAAAGCAGCAACAGCGGGGGCCTTCTGGATCGGCCCAAAAAGTAGTTTTGGCTGGCCAGCCCAAGCTACGTATTGGGCCTTAGGCTCAATCCGATCCAAGCCCAGGCTCAAGGCCCAATCCGAAAAAGTAGCATTGGTTGGCCAGCCCAAGCTACGTATTGGGCCCAAGGCCCAATCCGATCCAAGCACAGGCTCAGCTCAGCCCGCCGACCGACCCGATCCAAGCGCAACTGCCCCAGATTCTCTCGCGGAATGGGTCAAAGCAACAACAATGGGGGCCTTCTGGATCGGCCCAAAAAGTAGTGTTGGCTGGCCAGCCCAATCTACGTATGGGGCCTTAGGCCCAATCCGATCCAAGCCCAGGCTCAAGGCCCAATCCGAAAGAGTAGCGTTGGTTGGACAGCCCAAGCTACGTATTGGGCCCAAGGCCCAATCCGATCCAAGCCCAAGCTCAGCTTAGCCCGCCGACCGACCCGACGCGCGTGTGGTCTTGATGAGCTAGGTCTGTAGCGCAACTGCCTCGGATTCTCTCGCAGAATGGGTCAAAGCAGCAACAGCAGGGCCCTTTTGGATCGGCCCAAAAAAAAGTGTTGGCTGGCCAGTCCAAGCTACGTATTGGGCCTTAGGCCCAATCCGATCCAAGCCCAGGCTCAAGGCTTAATCCGAAAAATTAGCGTTGGCTGGCCAGTCCAAGCTACGTATTTGGCCCAAGGCCCAATCATATCCAAGCCCAGGCTCAGCTCAGCCCGCCGACCGACCCGACGCGCGTGTGGTCTTGATGAGCTAGGTCTGTAGCGCAACTGCCCCGGATTCTCTCACGGAATGGGTCAAAGCAGCAACAGCGGGGGCCTTCTGGATCGGCCCAAAAAGTAGTGTTGGCTGGCCAGCCCAAGCTACGTATTGGGCCTTAGGCCCATCCGATCCAAGCCCAGGCTCAAGGCCCAATCCGAAAAAGTAGCGTTGGCTGGCCTGCCCAAGCTACGTATTGGGCCCAAGGCCCAATCCGATCCAAGCCGAGGCTCAGCTCAGCCCGCCGACCGACCCGACGCGCGTGTGGTCTTGATGAGCTAGGTCTGTAGCGCAACTGCCCCGGATTCTTTCGCGAAATGGGTCAAAGCAGCAACAGCAGGGGCCTTCTGGATCGGCCCAAAAAGGAGTGTTGGCTGGCCAGCCCAAGCTACGTATTGGGCCTTAGGCCCAATCCGATCCAAGCCCAGGCTCAGCTCAGCCCGTCGACCGACCCGACACGCGTGTGGTCTTGATGAGCTAGGTCTGTAGCGCAACTGCCCCGGATTCTCTCGCGGAATGGGTCAAAGCAGCAACAGCGGGGGCCTTCTGGATCGGCCCAAAAAGTAGTTTTGGCTGGCCAGCCCAAGCTACGTATTGGGCCTTAGGCCCAATCCGATCCAAGCCCAGGCTCAAGGCCCAATCCGAAAAAGTAGCATTGGTTGGCCAGCCCAAGCTACGTATTGGGCCCAAGGCCCAATCCGATCCAAGCACAGGCTCAGCTCAGCCCGCCGACCGACCCGATCCAAGCGCAACTGCCCCAGATTCTCTCGCGGAATGGGTCAAAGCAACAACAATGGGGGCCTTCTGGATCGGCCCAAAAAGTAGTGTTGGCTGGCCAGCCCAAGCTACGTATTGGGCCTTAGGCCCAATCCGATCCAAGCCCAGGCTCAAGGCCCAATCCGAAAAAGTAGCATTGGCTGGCCAGCCCAAGCTACGTATTGGGCCTTAGGCCCAATCCGATCCAAGCCCAGGCTCAAGGCCCAATCCGAAAAAGTAGCGTTGGCTGGCCAGCCCAAGCTACATATAGGGCCCAAGGCCCAATCCGATCCAAGCCCAGGCTCAGCTCAGCCCGCCGACCGACCCGACGCGCGTGTGGTCTTGATGAGCTAGGTCTGTAGCGCAACTGCCCCGGATTCTCTCGCGGAATGGGTCAAAGCAGCAACAACGGGGGCCTTCTGGATCGGCCCAAAAAGTAGTGTTGGCTGGCCAGCCCAAAGTACGTATTGGGCCTTAGGCCCAATCCGATCCAAGCACAGGCTCAAGGCCCAATCCGAAAAAGTAGCGTTGGCTGGCCAGCCCAAGCTACGTATTGGGCCCAAGGCCAAATCCGATCCAAGCCCTGGCTCAGCTCAGCCCGTCGACCGACCCGACGCACGTGTGGTCTTGATGAGCTAGGTCTGTAGCGCAACTGCCCCGGATTCTCTCGCGGAATGGGTCAAAGCAGTAACAGCGGGGGCCTTCTGGATCGGCCCAAAAAGTAGTGTTGGCTGGCCAGCCCAAGCTACGTATTGGGCCTTAGGCCCAATCCAATCCAAGCCCAGGCTCAAGGCCCAATCCGAAAAAGTAGCGTTGGCTGGCCAACCCAAGCTACGTATTGGGCCCAAGGCCTAATCCGATCCAAGCCGAGGCTCAGCTCAGCCTGCTGACCGACCCGACGCGCGTGTGGTCTTGATGAGCTAGGTCTGTAGCGCAACTGCCCCGGATTCTCTCGCGGAATGGGTCAAAGCAGCAACAACGGGGGCCTTCTGGATCGGCCCAAAAAGTAGTGTTGGCTGGCCAGCCCAAGCTACGTATTGGGCCTTAGGCCCAATTCGATCCAAGCCCAGGCTCAAGGCCCAATCCGAAAAAGTAGCGTTGGTTGGCCAGCCCAAGCTACGTATTGGGCCCAAGGCCCAATCCGATCCAAGCACAGGCTCAGCTAAGCCCGCCGACCGACCCGACGCGCGTGTGGTCTTGATGAGCTAGGTCTGTAGCGCAACTGCCCCAGATTCTCTCGCGGAATGGGTCAAAGCAGCAACAACGGGGGCCTTCTGGATCGGCCCAAAAAGTAGTGTTGGCTGGCCAGCCCAAGCTACGTATTGGGCCTTAGGCCCAATCCGATCCAAGCCCAGGCTCAAGGCCCAATCCGGAAAAGTAGCGTTGGTTGGCCAGCCCAAGCTACGTATTGGGCCCAAGGCCCAATCCGATCCAAGCACAGGCTCAGCTCAGCCCGCCGACCGACCCGACGCGCGTGTGGTCTTGATGAGCTAGGTCTGTAGCGCAACTGCCCCAGATTCTCTCGCGGAATGGGTCAAAGCAGCAACAGTGGGGGCCTTCTGGATCGGCCCAAAAAGTAGTATTGGCTGGCCAGCCCAAGCTACGTATTAGGCCTTAGGCCCAATTCGATCCAAGCCCAGGCTCAAGGCCCAATCCGAAAAAGTAGCGTTGGCTGGCCAGCCCAAGCTACGTATTGGGCCCAAGGCCTAATCCGATCCAAGCCGAGGCTCAGCTCAGCCCGCTGACCGACCCGACGCGCGTGTGGTCTTGATGAGCTAGGTCTGTAGCGCAACTGCCCCGGATTCTCTCGCGGAATGGGTCAAAGCAGCAACAGCGGGAGCCTTCTGGATCGGCCCAAAAAATAGTGTTGGCTGGCCAGCCCAAGCTACGTATTGGGCCTAAGGCCCAATCCGATCCAAGCCCAGGCTCAGCTCAGCCCGCCGACCGACCCGACGCGCGTGTGGTCTTGATGAGCTAGGTCTGTAGCGCAACTGCCCCAGATTCTATCGCGGAATGGGTCAAAGCAGCAACAACGGGGGCCTTCTGGATCGGCCCAAAAAGTAGTGTTGGCTGGCCAGCCCAATCTACGTATGGGGCCTTAGGCCCAATCCGATCCAAGCCCAGGCTCAAGGCCCAATCCGAAAGAGTAGCGTTGGTTGGACAGCCCAAGCTACGTATTGGGCCCAAGGCCCAATCCGATCCAAGCCCAGGCTCAGCTTAGCCCGCCGACCGACCCGACGCGCGTGTGGTCTTGATGAGCTAGGTCTGTAGCGCAACTGCCTCGGATTCTCTCGCAGAATGGGTCAAAGCAGCAACAGCAGGGCCCTTTTGGATCGGCCCAAAAAAAAGTATTGGCTGGCCAGTCCAAGCTACGTATTGGGCCTTAGGCCCAATCCGATCCAAGCCCAGGCTCAAGGCTTAATCCGAAAAATTAGCGTTGGCTGGACAGTCCAAGCTACGTATTTGGCCCAAGGCCCAATCATATCCAAGCCCAGGCTCAGCTCAGCCCGCCGACCGACCCGACGCGCGTGTGGTCTTGATGAGCTAGGTCTGTAGCGCAACTGCCCCGGATTCTCTCACGGAATGGGTCAAAGCAGCAACAGCGGGGGCCTTCTGGATCGGCCCAAAAAGTAGTGTTGGCTGGCCAGCCCAAGCTACGTATTGGGCCTTAGGCCCATCCGATCCAAGCCCAGGCTCAAGGCCCAATCCGAAAAAGTAGCGTTGGCTGGCCTGCCCAAGCTACGTATTGGGCCCAAGGCCCAATCCGATCCAAGCCGAGGCTCAGCTCAGCCTGCCGACCGACCCGACGCGCGTGTGGTCTTGATGAGCTAGGTCTGTAGCGCAACTGCCCCGGATTCTTTCGCGAAATGGGTCAAAGCAGCAACAGCAGGGGCCTTCTGGATCGGCCCAAAAAGTAGTGTTGGCTGGCCAGCCCAAGCTACGTATTGGGCCTTAGGCCCAATCCGATCCAAGCCCAGGCTCAGCTCAGCCCGTCGACCGACCCGACACGCGTGTGGTCTTGATGAGCTAGGTCTGTAGCGCAACTGCCCCGGATTCTCTCGCGGAATGGGTCAAAGCAGCAACAGCGGGGGCCTTCTGGATCGGCCCAAAAAGTAGTTTTGGCTGGCCAGCCCAAGCTACGTATTGGGCCTTAGGCCCAATCCGATCCAAGCCCAGGCTCAAGGCCCAATCCGAAAAAGTAGCATTGGTTGGCCAGCCCAAGCTACGTATTGGGCCCAAGGCCTAATCCGATCCAAGCACAGGCTCAGCTCAGCCCGCCGACCGACCCGATCCAAGCGCAACTGCCCCAGATTCTCTCGCGGAATGGGTCAAAGCAACAACAATGGGGGCCTTCTGGATCGGCCCAAAAAGTAGTGTTGGCTGGCCAGCCCAAGCTACGTATTGGGCCTTAGGCCCAATCCGATCCAAGCCCAGGCTCAAGGCCCAATCCGAAAAAGTAGCATTGGCTGGCCAGCCCAAGCTACGTATTGGGCCTTAGGCCCAATCCGATCCAAGCCCAGGCTCAAGGCCCAATCCGAAAAAGTAGCGTTGGCTGGCCAGCCCAAGCTACATATAGGACCCAAGGCCCAATCCGATCCAAGCCCAGGCTCAGCTCAGCCCGCCGACCGACCCGACGCGCGTGTGGTCTTGATGAGCTAGGTCTGTAGCGCAACTGCCCCGGATTCTCTCGCGGAATGGGTCAAAGCAGCAACAACGGGGGCCTTCTGGATCGGCCCAAAAAGTAGTGTTGGCTGGCCAGCCCAAAGTACGTATTGGGCCTTAGGCCCAATCCGATCCAAGCACAGGCTCAAGGCCCAATCCGAAAAAGTAGCGTTGGCTGGCCAGCCCAAGCTACGTATTGGGCCCAAGGCCAAATCCGATCCAAGCCCTGGCTCAGCTCAGCCCGTCGACCGACCCGACGCACGTGTGGTCTTGATGAGCTAGGTCTGTAGCGCAACTGCCCCGGATTCTCTCGCGGAATGGGTCAAAGCATTAACAGCGGGGGCCTTCTGGATCGGCCCAAAAAGTAGTGTTGGCTGGCCAGCCCAAGCTACGTATTGGGCCTTAGGCACAATCCAATCCAAGCCCAGGCTCAAGGCCTAATCCGAAAAAGTAGCGTTGGCTGGCCAGCCCAAGCTACGTATTGGGCCCAAGGCCTAATCCGATCCAAGCCGAGGCTCAGCTCAGCCTGCTGACCGACCCGACGCGCGTGTGGTCTTGATGAGCTAGGTCTGTAGCGCAACTGCCCCGGATTCTCTCGCGGAATGGGTCAAAGCAGCAACAACGGGGGCCTTCTGGATCGGCCCAAAAAGTAGTGTTGGCTGGCCAGCCCAAGCTACGTATTGGGCCTTAGGCCCAATTCGATCCAAGCCCAGGCTCAAGGCCCAATCCGAAAAAGTAGCGTTGGTTGGCCAGCCCAAGCTACGTATTGGGCCCAAGGCCCAATCCGATCCAAGCACAGGCTCAGCTAAGCCCGCCGACCGACCCGACGCGCGTGTGGTCTTGATGAGCTAGGTCTGTAGCGCAACTGCCCCAGATTCTCTCGCGGAATGGGTCAAAGCAGCAACAACGGGGGCCTTCTGGATCGGCCCAAAAAGTAGTGTTGGCTGGCCAGCCCAAGCTACGTATTGGGCCTTAGGCCCAATCCGATCCAAGCCCAGGCTCAAGGCCCAATCCGGAAAAGTAGCGTTGGTTGGCCAGCCCAAGCTACGTATTGGGCCCAAGGCCCAATCCGATCCAAGCACAGGCTCAGCTCAGCCCGCCGACCGACCCGACGCGCGTGTGGTCTTGATGAGCTAGGTCTGTAGCGCAACTGCCCCAGATTCTCTCGCGGAATGGGTCAAAGTAGCAACAGTGGGGGCCTTCTGGATCGGCCCAAAAAGTAGTATTGGCTGGCCAGCCCAAGCTACGTATTAGGCCTTAGGCCCAATTCGATCCAAGCCCAGGCTCAAGGCCCAATCCGAAAAAGTAGCGTTGGCTGGCCAGCCCAAGCTACGTATTGGGCCCAAGGCCTAATCCGATCCAAGCCGAGGCTCAGCTCAGCCCGCTGACCGACCCGACGCGCGTGTGGTCTTGATGAGCTAGGTCTGTAGCGCAACTGCCCCGGATTCTCTCGCGGAATGGGTCAAAGCAGCAACAGCGGGAGCCTTCTGGATCGGCCCAAAAAATAGTATTGGCTGGCCAGCCCAAGCTACGTATTGGGCCTAAGGCCCAATCCGATCCAAGCCCAGGCTCAGCTCAGCCCGCCGACCGACCCGACGCGCGTGTGGTCTTGATGAGCTAGGTCTGTAGCGCAACTGCCCCAGATTCTATCGCGGAATGGGTCAAAGCAGCAACAACGGGGGCCTTCTGGATCGGCCCAAAAAGTAGTGTTGGCTGGCCAGCCCAATCTACGTATGGGGCCTTAGGCCCAATCCGATCCAAGCCCAGGCTCAAGGCCCAATCCGAAAGAGTAGCGTTGGTTGGACAGCCCAAGCTACGTATTGGGCCCAAGGCCCAATCCGATCCAAGCCCAGGCTCAGCTTAGCCCGCCGACCGACCCGACGCGCGTGTGGTCTTGATGAGCTAGGTCTGTAGCGCAACTGCCTCGGATTCTCTCGCAGAATGGGTCAAAGCAGCAACAGCAGGGCCCTTTTGGATCGGCCCAAAAAAAAGTGTTGGCTGGCCAGTCCAAGCTACGTATTGGGCCTTAGGCCCAATCCGATCCAAGCCCAGGCTCAAGGCTTAATCCGAAAAATTAGCGTTGGCTGGCCAGTCCAAGCTACGTATTTGGCCCAAGGCCCAATCATATCCAAGCCCAGGCTCAGCTCAGCCCGCCGACCGACCCGACGCGCGTGTGGTCTTGATGAGCTAGGTCTGTAGCGCAACTGCCCCGGATTCTCTCACGGAATGGGTCAAAGCAGCAACAGCGGGGGCCTTCTGGATCGGCCCAAAAAGTAGTGTTGGCTGGCCAGCCCAAGCTACGTATTGGGCCTTAGGCCCATCCGATCCAAGCCCAGGCTCAAGGCCCAATCCGAAAAAGTAGCGTTGGCTGGCCTGCCCAAGCTACGTATTGGGCCCAAGGCCCAATCCGATCCAAGCCGAGGCTCAGCTCAGCCCGCCGACCGACCTGACGCGCGTGTGGTCTTGATGAGCTAGGTCTGTAGCGCAACTGCCCCGGATTCTTTCGCGAAATGGGTCAAAGCAGCAACAGCAGGGGCCTTCTGGATCGGCCCAAAAAGTAGTGTTGGCTGGCCAGCCCAAGCTACGTATTGGGCCTTAGGCCCAATCCGATCCAAGCCCAGGCTCAGCTCAGCCCGTCGACCGACCCGACACGCGTGTGGTCTTGATGAGCTAGGTCTGTAGCGCAACTGCCCCGGATTCTCTCGCGGAATGGGTCAAAGCAGCAACAGCGGGGGCCTTCTGGATCGGCCCAAAAAGTAGTTTTGGCTGGCCAGCCCAAGCTACGTATTGGGCCTTAGGCCCAATCCGATCCAAGCCCAGGCTCAAGGCCCAATCCGAAAAAGTAGCATTGGTTGGCCAGCCCAAGCTACGTATTGGGCCCAAGGCCCAATCCGATCCAAGCACAGGCTCAGCTCAGCCCGCCGACCGACCCGATCCAAGCGCAACTGCCCCAGATTCTCTCGCGGAATGGGTCAAAGCAACAACAATGGGGGCCTTCTGGATCGGCCCAAAAAGTAGTGTAGGCTGGCCAGCCCAAGCTACGTATTGGGCCTTAGGCCCAATCCGATCCAAGCCCAGGCTCAAGGCCCAATCCGAAAAAGTAGCGTTGGCTGGCCAGCCCAAGCTATGTATTGGGCCTTAGGCCCAATCCGATCCAAGCCCAGGCTCAAGGCCCAATCCGAAAAAGTAGCGTTGGCTGGCCAGCCCAAGCTACATATAGGGCCCAAGGCCCAATCCGATCCAAGCCCAGGCTCAGCTCAGCCCGCCGACCGACCCGACGCGCGTGTGGTCTTGATGAGCTAGGTCTGTAGCGCAACTGCCCCGGATTCTCTCGTGGAATGGGTCAAAGCAGCAACAACGGGGGCCTTCTGGATCGGCCCAAAAAGTAGTGTTGGCTGGCCAGCCCAAAGTACGTATTGGGCCTTAGGCCCAATCCGATCCAAGCACAGGCTCAAGGCCCAATCCGAAAAAGTAGCGTTGGCTGGCCAGCCCAAGCTACGTATTGGGCCCAAGGCCAAATCCGATCCAAGCCCTGGCTCAGCTCAGCCCGTCGACCGACCCGACGCACGTGTGGTCTTGATGAGCTAGGTCTGTAGCGCAACTGCCCCGGATTCTCTCGCGGAATGGGTCAAAGCAGTAACAGCGGGGGCCTTCTGGATCGGCCCAAAAAGTAGTGTTGGCTGGCCAGCCCAAGCTACGTATTGGGCCTTAGGCCCAATCCAATCCAAGCCCAGGCTCAAGGCCCAATCCAAAAAAGTAGCGTTGGCTGGCCAGCCCAAGCTACGTATTGGGCCCAAGGCCGAATCCGATCCAAGCCGAGGCTCAGCTCAGCCTGCTGACCGACCCGACGCGCGTGTGGTCTTGATGAGCTAGGTCTGTAGCACAACTGCCCCGGATTCTCTCGCGGAATGGGTCAAAGCAGCAACAACGGGGGCCTTCTGGATCGGCCCAAAAAGTAGTGTTGGCTGGCCAGCCCAAGCTACGTATTGGGCCTTAGGCCCAATTCGATCCAAGCCCAGGCTCAAGGCCCAATCCGAAAAAGTAGCGTTGGTTGGCCAGCCCAAGCTACGTATTGGGCCCAAGGCCCAATCCGATCCAAGCACAGGCTCAGCTAAGCCCGCCGACCGACCCGACGCGCGTGTGGTCTTGATGAGCTAGGTCTGTAGCGCAACTGCCCCAGATTCTCTCGCGGAATGGGTCAAAGCAGCAACAACGGGGGCCTTCTGGATCGGCCCAAAAAGTAGTGTTGGCTGGCCAGCCCAAGCTACGTATTGGGCCTTAGGCCCAATCCGATCCAAGCCCAGGCTCAAGGCCCAATCCGGAAAAGTAGCGTTGGTTGGCCAGCCCAAGCTACGTATTGGGCCCAAGGCCCAATCCGATCCAAGCACAGGCTCAGCTCAGCCCGCCGACCGACCCGACGCGCGTGTGGTCTTGATGAGCTAGGTCTGTAGCGCAACTGCCCCAGATTCTCTCACGGAATGGGTCAAAGCAGCAACAGTGGGGGCCTTCTGGATCGGCCCAAAAAGTAGTATTGGCTGGCCAGCCCAAGCTACGTATTAGGCCTTAGGCCCAATTCGATCCAAGCCCAGGCTCAAGGCCCAATCCGAAAAAGTAGCGTTGGCTGGCCAGCCCAAGCTACGTATTGGGCCCAAGGCCTAATCCGATCCAAGCCGAGGCTCAGCTCAGCCCGCTGACCGACCCGACGCGCGTGTGGTCTTGATGAGCTAGGTCTGTAGCGCAACTGCCCCGGATTCTCTCGCGGAATGGGTCAAAGCAGCAACAACGGGGGCCTTCTGGATCGGCCCAAAAAGTAGTGTTGGCTGGCCAGCCCAAGCTACGTATTGGGCCTTAGGCCCAATCCGATCCAAGCCCAGGCCCAAGGCCCAATCCGAAAAAGTAGCGTTGGCTGGCCAGCCCAAGCTACGTATTGGGCCCAAGGCCCAATCCGTTCCAAGCCCAGGCTCAGCTCAACCCTCCGACCGACCCGACGCGCGTGTGGGCTTGATGAGCTAGGTCTGTAGCGCAACTGCCCCGGATTCTCTCGCGGAATGGGTCAAAGCAGCAACAGCGGGGGCCTTCTGGATCGGCCCAAAAAATAGTGTTGGCTGGCCAGCCCAAGCTACGTATTGGGCCCAAGGCCCAATCCGATCCAATCCCAGGCTCAGCTCAGCCCGCCGACCGACCCGACGCGCGTGTGGTCTTGATGAGCTAGGTCTGTAGCGCAACTGCCCTAGATTCTATCGCGGAATGGGTCAAAGCAGCAACAACGGGGGCCTTCTGGATCGGCCCAAAAAGTAGTGTTGGCTGGTCAGCCCAATCTACGTATGGGGCCTTAGGCCCAATCCGATCCAAGCCCAGGCTCAAGGCCCAATCCGAAAAAGTAGCGTTGGTTGGATAGCCCAAGCTACGTATTGGGCCCAAGGCCCAATCCGATCCAAGCCCAGGCTCAGCTCAGCCCGCCAACCGACCTGACGCGCGTGTGGTCTTGATGAGCTAGGTCTGTAGCGCAACTGCCTCGGATTCTCTCGCAGAATGGGTCAAAGCAGCAACAGCAGGGCCCTTTTGGATCGGCCCAAAAAAAAGTGTTGGCTGGCCAGTCCAAGCTACGTATTGGGCCTTAGGCCCAATCCGATCCAAGCCCAGGCTCAAGCCCTAATCCGAAAAATTAGCGTTGGCTGGCCAGTCCAAGCTACGTATTGGGCCCAAGGCCCAATCATATCCAAGCCCAGGCTCAGCTCAGCCCGCCGACCAACCCGACGCGCGTGTGGTCTTGATGAGCTAGGTCTGTAGCGCAACTGCCCCAGATTCTCTCACGGAATGGGTCAAAGCAGCAACAGCGGGGGCCTTCTGGATCGGCCCAAAAAGTAGTGTTGGCTGGCCAGCCCAAGCTACGTATTGGGCCTTAGGCCCATCCGATCCAAGCCCAGGCTCAAGGCCCAATCCGAAAAAGTAGCGTTGGTTGGCCAGCCCAAGCTACGTATTGGGCCCAAGGCCCAATCCGATCCAAGCACAGGCTCAGCTCAGCCCGCCGACCGACCCGATCCAAGCGCAACTGCCCCAGATTCTCTCGCGGAATGGGTCAAAGCAACAACAATGGGGGCCTTCGGGATCGGCCCAAAAAGTAGTGTTGGCTGGCCAGCCCAAGCTACGTATTGGGCCTTAGGCCCAATCCGATCCAAGCCCAGGCTCAAGGCCCAATCCGAAAAAGTAGCGTTGGCTGGCCAGCCCAAGCTACGTATTGGGCCTTAGGCCCAATCCGATCCAAGCCCAGGCTCAAGGCCCAATCCGAAAAAGTAGTGTTGGCTGGCCAGCCCAAGCTACATATAGGGCCCAAGGCCCAATCCGATCCAAGCCCAGGCTCAGCTCAGCCCGCCGACCGACCCGACGCGCGTGTGGTCTTGATGAGCTAGGTCTGTAGCGCAACTGCCCCGGATTCTCTCGCGGAATGGGTCAAAGCAGCAACAACGGGGGCCTTCTGGATCGGCCCAAAAAGTAGTGTTGGCTGGCCAGCCCAAGCTACGTATTGGGCCTTAGGCCCAATCCGATCCAAGCCCAGGCTCAAGGCCCAATCCGAAAAAGTAGCGTTGGTTTGCCAGCCCAAGCTACGTATTGGGCCCAAGGCCCAATCCGATCCAAACACAGGCTCAGCTCAGCCCGCCGACCGACCCGACGCGCGTGTGGTCTTGATGAGCTAGGTCTGTAGCGTAACTGCCCCAGATTCTCTCGCGGAATGGGTCAAAGCAGCAACAGTGGGGGCCTTCTGGATCGGCCCAAAAAGTAGTATTGGCTGGCCAGCCCAAGCTACGTATTAGGCCTTAGGCCCAATTCGATCCAAGCCCAGGCTCAAGGCCCAATCCGAAAAAGTAGCGTTGGCTGGCCAGCCCAAGCTACGTATTGGGCCCAAGGCTTAATCCGATCCAAGCCGAGGCTCAGCTCAGCCCGCTGACCGACCCGACGCGCGTGTGGTCTTGATGAGCTAGGTCTGTAGCGCAACTGCCCCGGATTCTCTCGCGGAATGGGTCAAAGCAACAACAACGGGGGCCTTCTGGATCGGCCCAAAAAGTAGTATTGGCTGGCCAGCCCAAGCTACGTATTGGGCCTTAGGCCCAATTCGATCCAAGCCCAGGCTCAAGGCCCAATCCGAAAAAGTAGCGTTGGTTGGCCAGCCCAAGCTACGTATTGGGCCCAAGGCCCAATCCGATCCAAGCACAGGCTCAACTCAGCCCGCCGACTGACCCGACCCACGTGTGGTCTTGATGAGCTAGGTCTGTAGCGTAACTGCCCCGGATTCTCTCGCGGAATGGGTCAAAGCAGCAACAGCGGGGGCCTTCTGGATCGGCCCAAAAAGTAGTGTTGGATGGCCAGCCCAAGCTACGGATTGGGCCCAAGGCCCAATCCGATCCAAGCCCAGGCTCAAGGCCCAATCCGAAAAAGTAGCGTTGGTTGGATAGCCCAAGCAATGTATTGGGCCCAAGGCCCAATCCGATCCAAGCCCAGGCTCAGCTCAGCCCGCCGACCGACCCGACGCGCGTGTGGTCTTGATGAGCTAGGTCTGTAGCGCAACTGCCTCCGATTCTCTCACGGAATGGGTCAAAGCTGCAAGAGCGGGGGCTTCTGGATCGGCCCAAAAAGTAGTGTTGGCTGGCCAGCCCAATCTACGTATTGTTCCTTAGGCCCAATCCGATCCAAGACCAGGCTCAAGGCCCAATCCGAAAAAGTAGCGTTGGCTGGCCAGCCCAAGCTACGTATTGGGCCCAACGCCCAATCCGATCCAAGCCCAGGCTCAGCTCAGCCCGCCGACCGACCCGACGCGCGTGTGGTCTTGATGAGCTAGGTTTGTAGCGCAACTGCCCCGGATTCTCTCGCGGAATGGGTCAAAGCAGCAACAGCGGGGGCCTTTTGGATCGGCCCAAAAAGTAGTGTTGGCTGGCCAGCCCAAGCTACGTATTGGGCCTTAGGCCCAATCCGATCCAAGCCCAGGCTCAAGGCCCAATCCGAAAAAGTAGTGTTGGCTTGCCAGCCCAAGCTACGTATTGGGCCCAAGGCCCAATCCGATCCATGCCCAGGCTTAGCTCAGCCCGCCGACCGACCCGACGCGCATGTGGTCTTGATGAGCTAGGTCTGTAGTGCAACTGCCCCGGATTCTCTCGCGGAATGGGTCAAAGCAGCACAGCGGGGGCCTTCTGGATCGGCCCAAAAAGTAGTGTTGGCTGGCCAGCCCAAGCTACGTATTGGGCCTTAGGCCCAATCCGATCCAAGCCCTGGCTCAACTCAGCCCGCCGACCGACCCGACACGCGTGTGGTCTTGATGAGCTAGGTCTGTAGCGCAACTGCCGCGGATTCTCTCGCGGAATGGGTAAAAGCAGCAACAGCGGGGGCCTTCTGGATCGGCCCAAAAAGTAGTGTTGGCTGGCCTGCCCAAGCTACGTATTAGGCCTTAGGCCCAATCCGATCCAAGCCCAGGCTCAAGGCCCAATCCGAAAAAGTAGCGTTGGCTGGCCAGCCCAAGCTACGTATTGGGCCCAAGGCCCAATCCGATCCAAGCCCAGGCTCAGCTCAGCCCGCCGACCGACTCGACGCGCGTGTCGTCTTGATGAGCTAGGTCTATAGCGCAACTGCCCCGGATTCTCTCGCGGAATGGGTCAAAGCAGCAACAGCGGGAGCCTTCTGGATCGGCCCAAAAAGTAGTGTTGACTGGCCAGCCCAAGCTACGTATTGGGCCTTAGGCCCAATCCGATCCAAGCCCAGCTCAAGGCCCAATTCGAAAAAGTAGCGTTGGCTGGCCAGCCCAAGCTACGTATTGGGCCCAAGGCCCAATCCGATCCAAGCCCAGGCTCAGCTCAGCCCGCCGACCGACCCGACGCGCGTGTGGTCTTGATGAGCTAGGTCTATAGCGCAACTGCCCCGGATTCTCTCACGGAATAGGTCAAAGCATCAACACCGGGGGCCTTCTGGATCCGCCCAAAAAGTAGTGTTGGCTGGCCAGCCCAAGCTACGTATTGGGCCTTAGGCCCAATCCAATCCAAGCCAAGGCTCAAGGCCCAATCCGAAAAAGTAGCGTTGGTTGGCCAGCCCAAGCTACGTATTGGGCCCAAGGCCCAATCCGATCCAAGCCGAGGCTCAGCTCAGCCCGCCGACCGACCCGACGCGCGTGTGGTCTTGATGAGCTAGGTCTGTAGCGCAACTGCCCCGGATTCTCTCGCGGAATGGGTCAAAGCAGAAACAACGGGGCCTTCTGGATCGGCCCAAAAAGTAGTGTTGGTTGGCCAGCCCAAGCTACGTATTGGGCCTTAGGCTCAATCCGATCCAAGCCCAGGCTCAAGGCCCAAATCAAAAAAGTAGCGTTGGCTGGCCAGCCCAAGCTACGAATTGGGCCCAAGGCCCAATCCGATCCAAGCCCTGGCTCAGCTCAGCCCGCCGACTGACCCGACGCGCGTGTGGTCTTGATGAGCTAGGTCTGTAGCGCAACTGCCCTGGATTCTCTCGCGGAATGGGTCAAAGCAGCAAGAGCGGGGGCCTTCTGGATCGGCCCAAAAAGTAGTGTTGGTTGGCCAGCCCAATCTACGTATTGTTCCTTAGGCCCAATCCGATCCAAGCCCAGGCTCATGGCCCAATCCGAAAAAGTAGCGTTGGTTGGCCAGCCCAAGCTACGTATTGGGCCCAAGGCCCAATCCGATCCAAGCCCAGGCTCAGCTCAGCCCGCCGACCGACCCGACGCGCGTGTGGTCTTGATGAGCTAGGTCTGTAGCGCAACTGCCCCGGATTCTCTCGCGGAATAGGTCAAAGCATCAACACCGGGGCCTTCTGGATCCGCCCAAAAAGTAGTGTTGGCTGGCCAGCCCAAGCTACGTATTGGGCCTTAGGCCCAATCCGATCCAAGCCCAGGCTCATGGCCCAATCCGAAAAAGTAGCGTTGGCTGGCCAGCCCAGGCTACGTATTGGGCCCAAGGCCCAATCCGATCCAAGCCCAGGCTCAGCTCAGCCCACCGACCGACCCGACGCGCGTGTGGTCTTGATGAGCTAGGTCTGTAGCGCAACTGCCCCGGATTCTCTCGCGGAATGGGTCAAAGCAGCAACAGCGGGGGCCTTCTGGATCGGCCCAAAAAGTATTGTTGGCTGGCCAGCCCAATCTACGTATTGGGCCTTAGGCCCAATCCGATCCAAGCCCATGCTCAGCTCAGCCCGCCGACCGATCCGACGCGCGTGTGGTCTTGATGAGCTAGGTCTGTAGCGCAACTGCCCCGGATACTCTCGCGGAATGGGTCAAAGCAGCAACAGCGGGGGCCTTCTGGATCGGCCCAAAAAAAAGTGTTGGCTGACGAGCCCAAGCTACGTATTAGGCCTTAGGCCCAATTCGATCCAAGCCCAGGCTCAAGGCCCAATCCGAAAAAGTAGCGTTGGCTGGCGAGCCCAAGCTACGTATTGGGCCCAAAGCCCAATCCGATCCAAGCCCAGGCTCAGCTCAGCCCGCCGACCGACCCGACGCGCGTGTGGTCTTGATGAGCTAGGTTTGTAGCGCAACTGCCCCGGATTCTCTCGCGGAATGGGTCAAAGCAGCAACAGTGGGGGCCTTCTGGATCGGCCCAAAAAGTAGTGTCGGCTGGCCAGCCCAAGCTACGTATTGGGCCTTAGGCCCAATCCGATCCAAGCCCAGGCTCAAGGCCCAATCCGAAAAAGTAGTGTTGGCTTGCCAGCCCAAGCTACGTATTGGGCCCAAGGCCCAATCCGATCCAAGCCCAGGCTCAGCTCAGCCCGCCGACCGACCCGACGCGCGTGTGGTCTTGATGAGCTAGGTCTGTAGTGCAACTGCCCCGGATTCTCTCGCGGAATGGGTCAAAGCAGCACAGCGGGGGCCTTCTGGATCGGCCCAAAAAGTAGTGTTGGCTGGCCAGCCCAAGCTACGTATTGGGCCTTAGGCCCAATCCGATCCAAGCCCTGGCTCAGCTCAGCCCGCCGACCGACCCGACACGCGTGTGGTCTTGATGAGCTAGGTCTGTAGCGCAACTGCCGCGGATTCTCTCGCGGAATGGGTCAAAGCAGCAACAGCGGGGGCCTTCTGGATCGGCCCAAAAAGTAGTGTTGGCTGGCCTGCCCAAGCTACGTATTAGGCCTTAGGCCCAATCCGATCCAAGCCCAGGCTCAAGGCCCAATCCGAAAAAGTAGCGTTGGCTGGCCAGCCCAAGCTACGTATTGGGCCCAAGGCCCAATCCGATCCAAGCCCAGGCTCAGCTCAGCCCGCCGACCGACCCGACGCCCGTGTGGTCTTGATGAGCTAGGTCTGTAGCGCAACTGCCCCGGATTCTCTCGCGGAATGGGTCAAAGCAGAAACAACGGGGCCTTCTGGATCGGCCCAAAAAGTAGTGTTGGTTGGCCAGCCCAAGCTACGTATTGGGCCTTAGGCTCAATCCGATCCAAGCCTAGGCTCAAGGCCCAATTCAAAAAAGTAGCGTTGGCTGGCCAGCCCAAGCTACGAATTGGGCCCAAGGCCCAATCCGATCCAAGCCCTGGCTCAGCTCAGCCCGCCGACTGACCCGACGCGCGTGTGGTCTTGATGAGCTAGGTCTGTAGCGCAACTGCCCTGGATTCTCTCGCGGAATGGGTCAAAGCAGCAAGAGCGGGGGCCTTCTGGATCGGCCCAAAAAGTAGTGTTGGTTGGCCAGCCCAATCTACGTATTGTTCCTTAGGCCCAATCCGATCCAAGCCCAGGCTCATGGCCCAATCCGAAAAAGTAGCGTTGGTTGGCCAGCCCAAGCTACGTATTGGGCCCAAGGCCCAATCCGATCCAAGCCCAGGCTCAGCTCAGCCCGCCGACCGACCCGACGCGCGTGTGGTCTTGATGAGCTAGGTCTGTAGCGCAACTGCCCCGGATTCTCTCGCGGAATAGGTCAAAGCATCAACACCGGGGGCCTTCTGGATCCGCCCAAAAAGTAGTGTTGGCTGGCCAGCCCAAGCTACGTATTGGGCCTTAGGCCCAATCCGATCCAAGCCCAGGCTCATGGCCCAATCCGAAAAAGTAGCGTTGGCTGGCCAGCCCAGGCTACGTATTGGGCCCAAGGCCCAATCCGATCCAAGCCCAGGCTCAGCTCAGCCCACCGACCGACCCGACGCGCGTGTGGTCTTGATGAGCTAGGTCTGTAGCGCAACTGCCCCGGATTCTCTCGCGGAATGGGTCAAAGCAGCAACAGCGGGGGCCTTCTGGATCGGCCCAAAAAGTATTGTTGGCTGGCCAGCCCAATCTACGTATTGGGCCTTAGGCCCAATCCGATCCAAGCCCAGGCTCAGCTCAGCCCGCCGACCGATCCGACGCGCGTGTGGTCTTGATGAGCTAGGTCTGTAGCGCAACTGCCCCGGATACTCTCGCGGAATGGGTCAAAGCAGCAACAGCGGGGGCCTTCTGGATCGGCCCAAAAAAAAGTGTTGGCTGACGAGCCCAAGCTACGTATTCGGCCTTAGGCCCAATTCGATCCAAGCCCAGGCTCAAGGCCCAATCCGAAAAAGTAGCGTTGGCTGGCGAGCCCAAGCTACGTATTGGGCCCAAAGCCCAATCCGATCCAAGCCCAGGCTCAGCTCAGCCCGCCGACCGACCCGACGCGCGTGTGGTCTTGATGAGCTAGGTTTGTAGCGCAACTGCCCCGGATTCTCTCGCGGAATGGGTCAAAGCAGCAACAGCGGGGGCCTTCTGGATCGGCCCAAAAAGTAGTGTCGGCTGGCCAGCCCAAGCTACGTATTGGGCCTTAGGCCCAATCCGATCCAAGCCCAGGCTCAAGGCCCAATCCGAAAAAGTAGTGTTGGCTTGCCAGCCCAAGCTACGTATTGGGCCCAAGGCCCAATCCGATCCAAGCCCAGGATCAGCTCAGCCCGCCGACCGACTCGACGCGCGTGTGGTCTTGATGAGCTAGGTCTGTAGTGCAACTGCCCCGGATTCTCTCGCGGAATGGGTCAAAGCAGCACAGCGGGGGCCTTCTGGATCGGCCCAAAAAGTAGTGTTGGCTGGCCAGCCCAAGCTACGTATTGGGCCTTAGGCCCAATCCGATCCAAGCCCTGGCTCAGCTCAGCCCGCCGACCGACCCGACACGCGTGTGGTCTTGATGAGCTAGGTCTGTAGCGCAACTACCGCGGATTCTCTCGCGGAATGGGTCAAAGCAGCAACAGCGGGGGCCTTCTGGATCGGCCCAAAAAGTAGTGTTGGCTGGCCTGCCCAAGCTACGTATTAGGCCTTAGGCCCAATCCGATCCAAGCCCAGGCTCAAGGCCCAATCCGAAAAAGTAGCGTTGGTTGGCCAGCCCAAGCTACGTATTGGGCCCAAGGCCCAATCCGATCCAAGCCCAGGCTCAGCTCAGCCCGCCGACCGACTCGACGCGCGTGTCGTCTTGATGAGCTAGGTCTATAGCGCAACTGCCCCGGATTCTCTCGCGGAATGGGTCAAAGCAGCAACAGCGGGAGTCTTCTGGATCGGCCCAAAAAGTAGTGTTGGCTGGCCAGCCCAAGCTACGTATTGGGCCTTAGGCCCAATCCGATCCAAGCCCAGCTCAAGGCCCAATTCGAAAAAGTAGCGTTGGCTGGCCAGCCCATGCTACGTATTGGGCCCAAGGCCCAATCCGATCCAAGCCCAAGCTTAGCTCATCCCGCCGACCTACCCGACACGCGTGTGGTCTTGATGAGCTAGGTCTGTAGCGCAACTGCCCTGGATTCTCTCGCGGAATGGGTCAAAGCAGCAAGAGCGGGGGCCTTCTGGATCGGCCCAAAAAGTAGTGTTGGCTGGCCAGCCCAATCTACGTATTGGGCCTTAGGCCCAATCCGATCCAAGCCCAGGCTCATGGCCCAATCCGAAAAAGTAGCGTTGGTTGGCCAGCCCAAGCTACGTATTGGGCCTAAGGCCCAATCTGATCCAAGCCCAGGCTCAGCTCAGCCCGCCGACCGACCCGACGCGTGTGTGGTCTTGATGAGCTAGGTCTGTAGTGCAGCTGCCCCGGATTCTCTCGCGGAATGGGTCAAAGCAGCAACAGCGGGGGCCTTCTGGATCGGCCCAAAAAAAAGTGTTGGCTGACGAGCCCAAGCTACGTATTGGGCCTTAGGCCCAATCCGATCCAAGCCCAGGCTCAAGGCCCAATCCGAAAAAGTAGCATTGGCTGGCCAGCCCAATCCGATCCAAGCCCAGGCTCAGCTCAGCCCGCCGACCGACCCGACGCGCGTGTGGTCTTGATGAGCTAGGTCTATAGCGCAACTGCCCCGGATTCTCTCGCGGAATGGGTCAAAGCAGCAACAGCGGGGGCCTTCTGGATCGGCCCAAAAAGTAGTGTTGGTTGGCCAGCCCAAGCTACGTATTGGGCCTTAGGCCCAATCCGATCCAAGCCCAGGCTCAGCTCTACCCATCGACCGACCCGACGCGCGTGTGGTCTTGATGAGCTAGGTCTTCTCTCCATTACACATTGGTGGTGACCCAAGGCCACAACCTTGGATCCAATTTCCTAGTATATATACTAGTGAGTTTATCCCCCAACTTTCAATGTGGGACAAAATTCTACCCCAATATTTTCCCAAGTTATGCATTACATGCAACCAACTTTGGGCCTCCATTTCTCATTCAAACGGAATTCATTTTTATCATATGAGTACATTACGAGAATGTGCTCGCGAAGACGAAGCCAATGCTTCCATTTTCCGGTGTTTTCATTGGCCGGAGCCCATCGAAATTGTGCCTATAAAAGTTACCGACGCCACTTAAAAAATGAGTTCCAACACCGCCTGCCACCGACCGAACCTTCCTCCACTAGTCAGCTTCCACCTGTCGAACCTTCCTCCACGAGCTCTGTCGGTGGCACCACCCTTTGAATCAGGGTTGTTCGACGCCGCTTCCTACCACCGATCGAACATGGTCGGATTCCTCCACGGTCAACGGCACCACCCTTCGAATCGGGGCTATCCTCCACGGTCGGCTTCCTCCACGGTCGATGCCGCTTCCTATCAGTCGGCTTCCAGCTCTGTCGCCCTTCGAATCGGGGCTGTTCGCCTTCGAATCAGGTAACTTTCGCCGCCACCCATTCCTCCAATTTTGGTTTAGTTCTGTTTGAAGTGCTGCACTTTGGTTTAATTTAGTTCTGTTTGAATCATAATTGCTTGCACTTCGTATCATAATTCATTAGACATTTCGTCATTTGGTTTAATTTAGTTCTATTCAATAAACAATTGGTTTAATTCTCTAGCTAATTTATCAGACAGTGCACTTTGGTTGCACTTAGTTTAGGTTCAATAAACAATTGCTTGCACTCAGTGGCGGATCTAGAACTTAATCGAAGGGGGCGAATTTCGTATATTTTTCACTTCATAAATCAACATTTATATTAATATTTTAAAATTACAAAAAATATTAGATTCATCTTTTGAAAATTGATTAATTCATGCAGTATATACTCTATTTTTTAGCGTTTTGAAAAATTATTTGAATAATGTAAGATTTTCAATTTTTGTGTTAATAAAAAATTAAAACATAGAAGGAAAAATAAAAAACAAAAGAGAAATAAACATACTTAATAAAAACAAAGATTTTAATAAAGCAATTAAAACTCAATTTTTTAACAACAGTAGGGAAAAAAAAGGGTTGGGAAAGGGATTTGAACACATGACCTTTAGCTTTTTCCAAACAAGTTCCAAGACAAATACCACTAGACCAATGTATTTTTCTTGTCATATACTTATCATTTTATGTATACATAATGGAAATTAAAATTTCAAAAAAGGACTTAACCAAAAATTCAACGCACTATAAGGGATTTAACGGGGGAAGCGGGGGCTGCCGCCCCCCTAACCCCCCTGTATATTTTGCACTTAGTTTAGTTGTCTCTCTAATTTATCAGACAGTGCACTTTGGTTTAATTTAATTTATCAAACAGTGCTGCACTTTGCTAATTTAGTTCTCTTTGTATATTTAATCTTTATTGCACACTGATTTCCTCTTTGTATATTTATTCTTATATTACAACCATTTATTATGTTAACAAAAAAATCAGCACATGTTGTTTTTAATGGCTTCAATGCTTTAGATGTAGCTGCAATTTAGTTCTGTTTTTACTGGCTTCAATCCATTGGTGTTTGGTTTCGTGTTTTATGTTGCAACTTGCAACTGTTATGTATTATATTTTTTTCATATATTTTGTTGATTCCCCCCATTCTAAATCATAATTGCAAGTCTGAGCATTTTACTGATTTCCTGTTTGTATATTAAATATTATGCTACAACCATTTTTATGTGTAAATTGTTTGTTTACAAAAACTGATTTTGGCCAAATGCCCTCCCATGAAACTGATTTTTTGCTAACGTTCAGCAATGGCTTGTGACCTCCTAAAGGCCACGTTACTCCCTTCACACCCTGATTTTCACCTGCTCGAAAAGTCTCGGCACTTGATTCAGCATAATGATTGGGAAGTACATATTCAGCATATTTCCATTTCTGTGAACTCCGTTGCAAATGCTTTGGCCGACTATTCCTTACGACTAGGCTCAAACTATGAAGAGTTTGATAAAATTCCTAGTGGAATTCAGTGGTAATTTTTTTCTAAACCATTAAAGTTGAAATTTCTCTTGGGATTTATAAGTGGGCATTTGAATGAGCCTT
The DNA here is from genome assembly GCA_027886185.1 of Rheum nobile. Lineage (NCBI taxonomy): Eukaryota > Viridiplantae > Streptophyta > Magnoliopsida > Caryophyllales > Polygonaceae > Rheum > Rheum nobile. The sequence continues at coordinate 5,570,719 of WOAB01000135.1, forward strand.
TATTTTCTGGTGAATTCATAACAGATTTCTTGAGTGCAGAACAGCTTTCCTGCATTAATTGAAGCTTCGAATGAGTACTCGGGAATATTAATGTAAGTGTTTTTTGCTGCTAAGACTAGTTCTCTCAGCAAGAATATCAATGTAAGTGTTTTTTGCTGCTAAAATTCCTAGTGGAATTCAGTGTTTTCTGCTACTCAGGAATATTAATTGAAGCCTTTATTTTTTGGTGGGGCTTCCAGTAACTTGCTGTCTCTCTGTATGCAGGGGCATATCCACAGATCCTATGACGATATTGGTTGATTGAAGTTCTATGACGCCTACTTATCATTTTGTCGGATCTGCCTTAATACGTATTAGAATGCTTTCAATGTGGTTTTTTTGAAGGACTCCTATGGCATGTTTTTGAAACCATTCTGTCATGTAGAACTTCTCATACAAGAAAGCATTCGTGCCAAGGTGTTTTTTATTGCAAATGTGATGTTGAAATTTGGACCATGTGCTATCTAGTTATCTCAGCAGTAGAGGCCACTTGATGTGACCCAACCCTCCATGTCAGCTACAGAGGAGGAAGACGCCATGAGACTTTCGCCTACAGGTCCTATCACCCGTGCCATAGCGAAGAGTGTCCAAGCAGCGATACAATCCTTGGTGACCAGACTTGTAGCCAGCCACGGCCAGATCACTACATCGTTCGAGCTTCTGTGTCTCGTCAGCTTAGCCGTGACTGACTCCTCTACAGCTACATCCAGTCCGAGCTCGATTTAGGAGACTTACTATTTCTAGACATTACTTGTTTAGTACTTTCTATGAACAGTATTTCTATTTTTAGTAGCTGCTAGTTCTGGGTGGTTTCCATTTATGTTAAATGGGCCGCCAGATTTAGTAACTAGAGAGTCTGGTCCATTAGGTCAACTCTCTAGTATAAATAGGAACTCTTGTTTTCTTTTCTATTACGTCGAAATAGAACTTTTGTTTACAGTCGAGTAATCTCCTGAAACCCGGGCCCTGACGTCAACAATTAACGCGTTTCTAGTCGAACTATCCTGGCGTGTTAATTAGGTTACCCATCACTTATCCGCAACCAAACACAAACCCTAACCCTAATTCTCCTACACCTCACGGCTGCCCCCATCTCCTCCACCTTAGTGCAGCCGCCCCTCACACCCCATTCCACCGCGCCTCCAGCCATCACCGACGTGTCACCGCCAGCCACCACCAGTCCGCCGGTCTCCAAGGAGACTTCCGAATCCCTACAGGCCGCCGAACACAACCCCTATTCAATTCCGAAGAGTTGTTTCGCCCTACTACGCATTAATCGGATCCTTTGACACAACTTGTAGTCTTTCCGTCGGGCAAGGTTACATCAACTGGAATCAGAGCCTACGAATCGCGTAAGTCGTTCCAACTCTTCGTTCAATCACTCATTCTCTTCCGTAAATCAATTCCTGCATCAAAAAAAACAAAACAAAAAAACCTAGATCTTGCTCTAGGAACCCAATTTTTTTAATTTTTTTATTTTTATTTTTCCTTGCAATCTGGATTCGAAAAACACAACAAAACCCTAGGTTTAGTGGTTGAGAAATTCGGTCATCATCAAAAACCAACAAAAAATTTATTTTCTGCACAGCCGCACCTTCCACACAGATTTTTTAGCAAATTCTTGTGTTTTGCTTGGTTCTTGATTGTGTTTTCTGTAGATCTGCTTGCATATAGGCTTAGATAGTTTGCTTGCAACTGTATTTGCCTTATTTGCGCCAAAAATCTACATCATCTCAATCTCATTCTTTTCCCACTTGAATCACTACTTTGCTGAATTTTTCTGTGCACATATTCTTGTTGTGCTGTTCGTGAATCTGCTGAACTTTCTGCTGCGTTGTTTGGCTGATCTGCTGTTGTGCTGTCTGCTGTCGTTCTGCTGTTCGTGAGTTTCTGCTGAAGCTTGCTGCGGTTGTTACTGTTCACGGCTGAAGCAGCTCTAGGGTAGATACAAAAAAAAAGGGTTGTTCGCTGTAATCAAAAAAAAAATCGAGACCACACAAGCCAAAATAAGACAAGTGCGTCTCTCCGCAGTACAAGAAGGGAGAACCCGGTCTTGAATCCGGAACCTTCAATTCAAAAAAAAAAAATTCGAGGCCACACAAGCCAAAATAAGGCAAGTGCATCTCTTCGCAAGTGATTCATTTACCGTCTTCTATCTCTTTCACTGTCTAGGTTGCATATCTTGGTTGACTGTGTGTGCTTGCTTATGTGCTTATATCCTTGCATATCTACTTTCGACATTTTCTTTGCTGAGCATTGCCTTGATTTTGTTGATTGTTGTGTGACTTGCTTTAGCCAGCTCGTAACCGCCAACACGGCCAGCCAGATTAGTTTCCTAAGTGATTGCTTGTTGAGTTCGGTTCTGCTTACCTGTTCGTTATTTCTCTTTTGCTATTGTTGTTTGCTTTGTTCCCGTGGTTTGCTATTTCTTGTTGTCAGGTACCATGTCAAAAGGTGATACAACCTGTGATACAGGCTCTGAGACTGCTGAACAGAAGATGCTACGAGAGATGATTTCTACCAACAAAGTCAGAGATGCGCAGATAGCTGAGCTCATGCGTCAAAATGCAAAGCTCTTATCTCGACAACAACCGTCTTCGATCGCTACAGTCGCTTCTGATCAGGGTCAGTTATGTGCAGAGGAGTTGAGCATCCTAGCCCTGGAAAAGGCAAAGGGTAAAGCCCTGATGCTTCCCTCCACATCGACTCCAGGCCAGCTGAAACACCTGGTGTCGCATAAAGAAAGCATTGTCGTCCCACAGCATTGTCGACAACGACGGTCTACGCAGGTCGTGATCCGGGAGGAGGACCCTGAAGCTGCAGAGGCGGCTGATGAAAGTTCCCCGGAGGAACATGAGGACGATCAGGTTCATTTCAGTGGTCGACATAGGCAAGCCCACCAGCCTCCTACAGGTCAACCACCCCGCAAGCCGTCTGGTTCGCAACTTCAGCAGCCTCCGCGTCAGCATCGTCATCGGCAATCTATTGTTGTGCCGTTTGATGTTGATGCATTTCAGGATCATCAGAGTGTCCGCACTCCTATCTATTCTGATGAGGAGGATCAGTTTGATGAGTACGACCAAGAGGAGAATGAAGGTCAGTTTGGGTATGCTCATGGTTTTCACCCACCATTACAGGATCCCCTTGAGTTACAGCAGCACTATACCAGCTATGTTCCACCTCCTCGTCTGCCTCAGAATCAGGCAGCGTATTGGAACGATGTCCAGTACGGCAACCGACAGCCGGCTCGCCAGCACCACCGCCCCGCCGCCGGCCATCAACGTCAGCGACAGCCTGCTCGCGACCCGCCGCCGTATGCCGGACCACAATACGGTCAGTATACAGCTCCTCCCCAGCATGCAGCTCATCACTACGAGCACCATGAGGACCCTGCAGCACCATTTCATGACCGTCGGGCCCAACCACCTGTGCACCGCAAAGACATTAAGGTAAAGATCAAACCCTTCTTTGGTTTATATGACCCTGCTATTTTCCTTGAGTGGTTGTAGAACACGGAGCATGTACTGCGACACTTGACCATCCAGGAGCATGAGAAGGTCGAGCTCGTTACCTTATATTTTGAGGGAGCTGCTCAAACATGGTGGAATCGTCTTGAGCAGCAACATTACAGAATGGGTTGGCCACCCATTAGTGAATGGCATCAGCTTGTGCATATTATGACTAGAAAGTATGTGCCTTCGACCTACAAGGAGCAGATGCGGTAGGAGATAGCACGTGCTAGACAGGGTTCTGATTCGCCACAGGAGTTCTTCGCTCGCCTAGATGACATGTACTTCAAGGCTGGCGTCTGTTGGGCCTGGCATCCCAGGAGAAAGACGGATCAAGTGGATCGAACTCAAGCCCACTTCAGATCGGAAGAACAGAGGAAAAACCCAGAGGAGCTGACGAGACTTCTCTGGTCGAGTATCATCCGACAGGATCGCAAGGATCTCGCCATGCATTTAATGCCCAGATCGCGCAACGGCCATAACATTAAAACCAACATAATCACAGAGATTCAATGGCGCAATCTTCGCCATTACTCTCAACATTGAAGATGAAATATTCGGCAAGAAATGCAAAACGGTAACAAGGGTGAAAGACTTACCATATCGGGACGACAAAGAGGATAAGAAACAACACGCACAATGACGCAAGGGACACGAGCATTCTTACTCAAAAAACACACCAGAATAGCACTCTTGCTCTCAATCTAGCTCTCTAACAGCTTCCTACGCCTGACCTCCGCCGGTCGCCACTCACAAGTCACTGGTCGAGTCCCACTCGATCTCTGGTTTTATCACGATAAGTTGTATCACGATTCAGTCTGATTAAACACGACATCTAATAAAACCATCACGCTATTACATATTTATTCTTTGTTTATCTATTGCTTGCTTGGTTTGGATTGTTTTTTTATCATTCGATCGACTAGTTACCCCGTCTAAGGCGATTTAGGTCGTCCGATCTTTTCGCCCCAAAACAATTTGGCGCCCACCGTGGGGCAACTTGCCGATCATCCTTCTGAAACTTTCCAACCATGACTATCGATCCTTCTATAGACAATCAAGAACCATGTCTCGAAGATGAAACCCAAACTACAGAAAACCCAATCGAAAATCCTACTCCAACCCAGTTCCAAGAACTCTCTCAAAAAATGGCCGCCCTTCAAGAGGAACTAGCCCAACAACGTCAAAAAACTAAAGCCCTAGCCGTTTTGTCAACCCAATCTGAAGCCGAGATCGCGCAACTAACTCGTGAAAATGAGTCTCTTAAGTCGTAGGTACAATCAAGGGCTTCAGGATCTAGGAACGCGCCCGTCCACGGCGGCGTCCGAACACGCCTCGACATGGACAACATCGAGCCAACGCCTCCGAGCGTACGACGTCCTGGACACACTGAGGGTATGTCTCGAACTCCTTTCGCTAGTCCATTTTCGACTAACCATGTCACATTTTCCACACCGATCGGGTCTGTTGGGCCCCGAATCGACGAACCACAGGTTGCCAATCCGCCAGATATCATGGCTCTTTTCCAGCAGACGCTCGACCGACATATGAAGACGATCGACGATCGCTTCAACAGGCTCCCAAGAGTCCCGCAACCGATCGAGAGAGAAGCGTCCGACGGATTCGAAGAATCCCCGTTCGTCAAAGAAATCGCAAGGTTCGAGATCCCCAAGAAGTTCCATCTCCCCAACATGGCGACGTTCGACGGCACCACCGATCCAGATGACCATATCTCTCTCTATAAACAAAAACTAATGGCTGCATCTGTTTCAAGGGAGAGCCGCGAGGCCGTCATGTGCAAAAGCTTTGGCACAACCCTTGCGGGTCCCGCACTAACTTGGTTTATGCGTTTGCCTCAGGGAACGATCGCATCATTCGCGGATCTGGTCAACTCTTTTAAGAGTCAGTTCGCCAGCAGTCGGAAGCACGAGAAACAATCGAGTGACCTCTACCGAGTCAGGCAAAGGTACAACGAACCTATCCGGAATTATCTTAACAGGTACAACAAAGAGAAAGTGGGAATCCCCCACTGTGACGTCACAACGTCTATCGAAGCCTTCCGACAAGGCTTAGTCAAAGACAGCAATCTCTACGACGAGATTACGAAGTACCCATGCAAAAGCTTTGAAGATGTCCATGCCAAAACTATGGCCGAGGTAAGATTGGAAGAGGACCGTGAGTCGCGTAAAGCCTCATGCGGACCCAATCCATCAGATCGAAAACATTCCTCCGACAACCGTCGAGACAGACGTCCACATCCCTATTCTCGTACTCGAAACGAACCAAATCAGGTAAACTCTTTCCAAGATAGGTCACAGGAATGGAGAGACGGTTCTGTGTTGCCTCCCAGGGTCCAAACTTATAACTTCAACGTTTCCGTGTCGGAGCTCGTCAAGAGTTTCGACAAGTATGGAAAAGACGTAAGATGGCCCCGAAAGAGCGACCGACCGGATATCAAGAAGGACATGAGTCGATGGTGCGAATTCCACGGCGACCACGGTCATTCGACCGACGAGTGCATCGCCCTACGAAAGGAGGTCGCTAGGCTGCTCTCACAAGGGTTCCTATGCGACGTAATCTCGGAGCGGGCAAAGGCTACCATGGAACGCCGAGATCAGGTAAAACAAAACAAACCCCCATCTCTTGTCCATACAAAAATTGTCAATACCATTTCAGGAGGATCGGATATATGTGGGAACACGTACTCCGCGGCCAAGCGACATGCCAGAGAAAGCAAGGGCGACAAGCCCGAAGCATCGGAATTCAAGCAGAGGAGAACTTCCGACCTTCCGACGGTCACTTTCGACGAGTCCGACTCCGACGGGTCGGATGGTCACCACGACGGTCTGGTAATCTCTTTGTCCATTGGAAATTGCTTAATACGGAGAATACTAATCGATACAAGGAGCTCGACAAATCTCTTGACCCTTGATGCTCTTAAAGAAATGGGTTTGACTGAGAACGACCTAATCAAGAAGTCGACCCCACTGGTCGGGTTCAGCGGCGAGGTTAAGCATACGACTGGTGAAATCATTCTAACCACATACGCTGGAGGAGTCAACCAACAAGTGAAATTCTTAGTCTTAGACTGTCCGTCTCCCTATAATTGTATTCTTGGCAGGCCGTGGATACACGCTATGAAGGCAGTACCTTCAACATATCATCAAGTTATCAAATTCCCCACTGAATGGGGAGTCCAAGAAATCAAAGGAGATCAAAAGACCGCAAAGGAATGCTATGTCGCTTCCATGAAGAACGCGGTCGAACGCAAGACCGCGTAGCAACCACAGAGCGGCGAAGGACCTAGTCGGTACGTCGAACCAGAAATGGAAAAACTCGACGAGATCGCACTAGACCCTTCAAAGCCAAACCAAACGGTAAGGGTCGGGTCGGACTTGGACGACTCGACCAGACAACAACTCCTTGACTTTCTCAGGGCCAATGCCGACTGTTTCGCATGGTCGCATGAGGATATGGTCGGAATATCTCCAAATGTTATTACTCATATATTAAATGTGGGTCCATCTCATCCCCCTGTCAAGCAAAAACGCAGGAAGTTCGCTCCCAAGGGGAACAAGATAGTAGACGACGAAGTCAGAAGCTTATTGGAAACAGGAAAAATCAGAGAGGTCCACTATCCTGAATGGCTAGCCAATGTGGTCGTATTCCAGAAGAAGAACGGCAAATGGAGAGTCTGCATCGACTTCACAGACCTCAACAAGGCTTGTCCCAAGGACTCGTTTCCTCTACCCCATATCGACGCCATGGTCGACGCCACAGCGGGGCACGAAATGCTCACCTTCATGGACGCTTTCAGTGGCTATAATCAGATCCTCATGGATCCCGATGACCAAGAAAAAATAGCATTCATCACCAGCCAAGGTATCTATTGTTACAAAGTAATGCCCTTTGGTCTGAAAAATGCAGGGGCCACATATCAATGACTAGTCAACAAAATGTTCAAAGACCAAATCGGAGACACGATGGAGGTCTATATCGACGACATGTTGGTCAAATCCAAAAAAAAAGAAGATCACATAGACCACCTGCGCGACAGCTTCGAGGTACTCAAAAGGTACAACATGAAACTAAACCCTACTAAATGCTCATTTGGAGTGTCTTCAGGGAAGTTCTTAGGATACATGGTGACACAAAGAGGAGTAGAGGCCAGCCCAGAACAGATCAAGGCTCTCATCAACCTCCGATCCCCCCAATGTGTCAAAGACGTATAGAAGCTCACAGGTCGGATAGCAGCTCTGAACAGATTCATCTCTAAATCATCCGACAAATGCAAACGCTTCCGCCACGCGCTCAAGAAGAACAAGTCCTTTCAATGGATGGAAGAACACGAAGCAGCGTTCTAGAACCTCAAAGAGTACCTGGCCAGTCCCATGTTACTGACCAAACCTAAAGGCGACGAGCCCTTATTTCTTTATCTTGCAGTGTCAGAGTCGGCCGTAAGCGTTGTACTGGTCAGAGAGGAGGATGGAAAACAGTCGCCAATATACTACGTCAGTCGGACGCTATTATCAGCCGAAATGAGGTTTTCGTCACTAGAAAAGCTCGTACTATCATTGGTAATGGCTTCAAATAAACTCAAACCATATTTTGAATCCCATACTATTACTGTTCGCACTAATCATCCCATGAGAGCTATCATGAGGAAACCCGAGTTCACAGGACGAATGACCAAATGGGCCATACACCTCAGTGGTTACGACATCGAGTACGAGCCTAGGACGGCGATCAAGTTGCAAGCCTTAGCCGACTTTGTGGCCAATTTCAGTCCGACCCTAGAGCAAGAAGCCGCCAAAGAAGCGACACAACTACTCGCGACAGACGAGACAGGTACATGGGAGCTCCACACAGATGGGGCGTCGAACGCCAGAGGATCCGGGCTTGGGGTCGTGCTGAAATCACCACAAGGGGACAAGATAGCTCAAGCCGTCAGATGTGAGTGGGATGCAACTAACAATGAAGCTGAATACGAAGCACTCATATTCGGACTCATCCTGGCTCGTGATCTAGGGGTCCGAGAGATCGAAGTCGTCTGCGACTCCCTGCTGGTCGTAAACCAGATACAAGGGTCGTACAACGCCAAGGATACCAGAATGGTAGCCTACCTGGAGGTAGCCAGGAAACTAATCGGACAATTCCAGACATTCAACATCCGACAGGTACCAGGGACCTTAACTCCCAAGCTGACGCACTCGCCAATTTAGGATATGTCCTAGACCCGAAAGAATTTCCACATATACCATTGGCCCACATCATGACGCCAGCCGTCCCAAGGACATCCGTCGAGTTAACAACATCACTTGAAGAACTCGTCGCCATGGAAATAGGCGACCGACCCGAAGAGGACATCATCGACGCCGATGACGACTGGATGCTACCTTACATCAGGTGGTTAAAAGACGGCATTCTACCCGACGACAAGACAGAAGCAAAAAGGCTCAAGGTACAAGCACTCTCTTACGATATCATTGATAACATCTTGTATAAAAGATCTGTTACAGGGCTACTTCTACGATGCCTTAAGACTCCAGAAGTCAGACGTATCTTGCAATCGTTACACGAAGGAGAGTGTGGCAACCACACTGGCGGGCGAAGCCTCTCAGGAAAGGCCCTACGAAACGAGTACTGTTTTGGGGCGAAAAGATCGGACGACCTAAATCGCCTTAGACGGGGTAACTAGTCGATCGAATGATAAAAAACAATCCAAACCAAGCAAGCAATAGATAAACAAAGAATAAATATGTAATAGCGTGATGGTTTTATTAGATGTCTTGTTTAATCAAACTGAATCGTGATACAACTTATCGTGATACAACTTATCGTGATAAAACCAGAGATCGAGTGGGACTCGACCAGTGACTTGTGAGTGGCGACCGGCGGGGGTCAGGCGTAGGAAGCCGTTAGAGAGCTAGATTGAGAGCGAGAGTGCTATTCTGGTGTGTTTTCTGAGTAAGAATGCTTGTGTCCCTTGCGTAATTGTGCGTGTTGTTTCTTATCCTCTTTGTCGTCCAGATATGGTAAGTCTTTCACCCTTGTTACCGTTTTGCATTTCTTGCCGAATATTTCATCTTCAATGTTGAGAGTAATGGCGAAGATTGCGCCATTGAATCTCTGTGATTACGTTGGTTTTAATGTTATGGCCGTTACGTGATCTGGGCATTAAATGCGTGGCGAGATCCTTGCGATCCTGTCGGATGATACTCGACCAGAGAAGTCTCGTCGGCTCCTCTGGGCTTTTCCTCTGTTCTTCCGATCTGCAGTGGGCTTGAGTTCGATCCACTTGATCCGTCTTTCTCCTGGGATGCCAGGCCCAACAATAGCCCCAAGTTGTTATGGGCTTACAGTTTAGGCAAGTAGACCGAAATCCGTGGTAACTTCTCTGGACACGATCTCCACCGTCCTTTCTGGCGCGGTTGCACAGGTAGACGTGGCTTGCGATTAGGGCATGACGCGACGTCTCTGTAGGTCATGATATCTTTCCATAAATTCTGAGCAGGGGAAACGATTAGTCTTCATCTTCTTCCTTTGCAAGTTTCTTCTGGTAAGTTTCTTGGTCTCTCTCGTCATAGCTTTCTGATTTTTCCTAGCCATAGCTCTCCAATTCCCCTCCCTCTCTATTCTCGAGATGGTTTCTCTTGAGGCTTCTGAGTCGTCGAAGACTCTTTCCGACGCTAGAGAAGGTGAAGTTCCTCCCCATTTTATCTTGACGGAGTCGGATGCGCTGGTTAGCACTTTGTCAGAGGCGGAACTGGATCAAGTCCTCCAAGTCGGGGGAGGTCTTCAAGAAGAAGAAGGCCGTGACTGCTGAGGGGATTGGCAAGATCGGTGCCGTTGGGCGGTCGATTGCTGACCTTTTTCACGCTCAAGACCCGAGTTTGAAGTCGGAGGTCGATGACGTCTCTCCCCTCGACTGCATTGGTGAAGCGGGGTGCTTCGCGTGGAAGGTGAATCGTCTTTTTGTTTGTGTCTTTTTCTTTTTCTTTCGTTCAACCACGTTTTCTAATCCTCTGTTGTGTCGTCGTGTGAGATTACAGTCTTTTCAGTATCTTTTAGGGGCATACTCTGGCATCAAGGCGATGGTCGCCAAGGCCAAGGAGCGGGCTGCTAGGTCAGAGTCCGACCTCGCGTCCTTGAAGACTAAATTAGAGGGAGCGGAGAGTCGCTGCCGTGAAATTGAGCGTCGCCTCACCAGGGAGTTGAAGAGCTGTCAAGGGGAGTTGGTCGCATGTCAGAGGGAGTTTGAAGAGTGTCGGGCAAGCGTTGAGGAGGAGGTGAAACGGGCTCGGATCATCGATGGCGAGATTGCTGGCGACGTTGGGGCCTTTTATGCTGTGAAGTCGCACATCGAAATGATCGAAGAGTTTAACGAAGGCAAGCACGGGCTATGGGACCTGAATACGGAGAAGGAGACTCTGGACTCCATGTTCCCAAAAGGCGATCCTGGTCAAGAGCTGTTCTGCTTAGCCGGTGTCGGCGAAGAAGCCGCGGATGAGGGCGTCGACGAGGACGAAGCCCACTCTGGCGATGTTAAGCCGACCGATGAGGTAGCCCCATTGGAGCCAGTCCCTGCCAAAGGTAATGCCGTTGTCCCCGATGCCTGATTCGTTTTCTTTGCGTATTTTGACGTTGTTTGTCCCATTTGTGTATGGGTTTAGACATTTGGTGTTTTTGGATACTGTGTGTTTTGGCGACCCGTCCACCATCGCGGGTCGCAGAATATTTCTGTTTGATGAAGTCCTACATATGTGTAGGTAGACAATGTGGTTTGGCGACCCGTCCACCATCGCGGGTCGCGTATTCGTATAAAAATGCTTTTATTTCGATGCAATTGTGTGTTTACATATAGAGTCATATGCTAGTCTGTTTCGTACATGTTCGTCGGACTTTCAAAGAAGTTTTCGACGACGTTTTGTATTTTGTGTGCGTCGGTTTCACCCGTGTGCTCCGTCGAGTGGGGTTTCACCGTATGTATGTATGTAGAGCAGGCCTGTGATGTGTTTGTGTATGTGTTAGTCATGACATTATGCCGGGGAGGTAAGCAATTTGTTTATTGCGTAAATGTAACAAGGTGTTGTACCTTGTATTTTGTGTAAGGCAAGCGGTGTGCCGACATGCCTGTGTTGTCATCTCCCCGTGTTCCGATCGATCGTGTAATGTAAGCGCTATATGCAGATGACAGGATCCATTTGCGGACGACTGAGTCCAATGTAAATGATGTTCTGCATTTGTGTTTTTGTAAGGAGGAAGTCCTCACTTAGTGTCAGACGATGATATGTAAAAGAAAGTAGCGATGTACATGCGATAGCATGCGATATGTATGCGATAGATGGCAATGTGTATGCGATAGCATGCGATATGTGGCAATGTATATGCGATAGCATGCGATATGTAGCAATGTATATGCGATAGCATGCGATATGAAGCGATGTATAGAATTTGTGTGATGTTTTACCTCGTCGGTTCAGAAATGGTAGAGCTTTAGATGTGCTGCGTTCCAACTTCTTGGGATTGGTTGTCCGTCTTTGTCTTCTAACTGATATGCTCCTTGTCCGACCACTTCGGTGATCAAGTAAGGTCCTTCCCATTGTGGTGCTAGCTTTCCGTCAGATGGATTCTTGGTGTTCTGGAAAGTTTTCCTTAAGACCCAGTCTCCGACCTTGAATGCCTTATTTCGAACGTTCTTGTTGTAGCTCCTTGCGACTTGTTGTTGGAACCTGACCATCCTGATTCGGGCTTTCTCTCTGATCTCGTCTGCTGTGTCCAGATTGTGTGCTAGTTCGACGTCGTTTTGTTCAATTGTCTGAAGGTTGCAGCGAGCAGTCGGAACCAATAACTCAGTCGGGATGACTGCCTCACTCCCGTAGACGAGAGAGAAAGGCGATTGCCCGGTCGCGTTCTTTGGAGTAGTCCTGTCGGACCAGAGAATAAGTGGGAGTTCGTCTGCCTATTTGCCTTTAGCCCCAGTGAGGCGTTTCTTGAGGTTGTTGATAATGATCTTGTTGCTGGATTCGGCTTGTCCGTTGGATCATGGATACCGAGGTGTGGATGTGACCAACTTGATGTTCCATTGGTCGCAGAAGGCTCTAGTCTTATGACTGATGAACTGGGAACCGTTGTCGCACACGATTTTTGATGGGACGCCAAATCTGCACAAGATATTGCGTTTTATGAATGAAATGACGTGTTGATCCTTTACCTCTCTGTAAGCCTTGGCTTCGATCCATTTGGAGAAGTAGTCCGTCATGGCAAGGAAAAAGACTCTTTGACCCGACGCGGGAGGAAGCTTTCCGACAATGTTCATTCCCCATCTCATAAAGGGCAATGTAGCCAGGGTCGGATGGAGGAGCTCTGAAGGCTAACGATGGACGGGTGCGTGTCGCTGACAGGCGTCGCACTTCTTGGTGTATTCCATGGCGTCTTTGTTCATTGTTGGCCAATAGTACCCGTTTCATAGGGCCTTTCCTGAGAGGCTTCGCCCGCCAGTGTGGTTGCCACACTCTCCTTCGTGTAACGATTGCAAGATACGTCTGACTTCTGGAGTCTTAAGTCATCGTAGGAGTAGCCCTGTAACAGATCTTTTGTACAAGATGTTATCAATGATATCGTAAGGGAGTGCTTATACCTTGAGCCTTTTTGCTTCTGTCTTGTCGTCGGGTAGAACGCCATCTTTTAACCACCTGATGTAAGGTAGCATCCAGTCATCATCGGCGTCGATGATGTCCTCTTCGGGTCGGTCGCCTATTTCCATGGCGACGAGTTCTTCAAGTGATGTTGTTAACTCGACGGATGTCCTTGGGACGGCTGGCGTCATGACGTGGGCCAATGGTATATGTGGAAATTCTTTCGGGTCTAGGACGGATCCTAGATTGGCGAGTGCGTCAGCTTGGGAGTTAAGGTCCCTGGGTACCTGTCGGATGTTGAATGTCTGGAATTGTCCGATTAGTTTCCTGGCTACCTCCAGGTAGGCTACCATTCTGGTATCCTTGGCATTGTACGACCCTTGTATCTGGTTTACGACCAACAGGGAGTCGCAGACGACTTCGATCTCTCGGACACCTAGATCGCGAGCCAGGATGAGTCCGAATATGAGTGCTTCGTATTCAGCTTCGTTGTTAGTTGCATCCCACTCACATCTGACGGCTTGAGCTATCTTGTCCCCTTGTAGTGATTTCAGCACGACCCCAAGCCCCGATCCTCTGACGTTCGACGCCCCATCTATGTGGAGCTCCCATGTACCTGTCTCGTCTGTCGCAAGTAGTTGTGTCGCTTCTTTAGCGGCTTCTTGCTCTAGGGTCGGACTGAAATCGGCCACAAAGTCGGCTAAGGCTTGCGACTTGATTGCCGTCCTAGGCTCGTACTCGATGTCGTAACCACTGAGGTGTATGGCCCATTTGGTCATTCGTCCTGTGAACTCGGGTTTCCTCATGATAGCTCTCATGGGATGATTAGTGCGAACAGTAATAGTATGGGATTCAAAATATGGTTTGAGTTTATTTGAAGCCATTACCAATGATAGTACGAGCTTTTCAAGTGACGAATACCTCGTTTCGGCTGATAATAGCGTCCGACTGACGTAGTATATTGGCGACTGTTTGCCATCCTCTTCTCTGACCAGTACAGCGCTTACGGCCGACTCTGACACTGCAAGATAAAGAAATAAGGGCTCGTCGCCTTTAGGTTTGGTCAGTAACATGGGACTATCCAGGTACTGTTTGAGGTTTTGGAACGCTGCTTCGTGTTCTTCCGTCCATTGAAAGGACTTGTTCTTCTTGAGCGCATCGTGGAAGGGTTTGCATTTGTCGGATGATTTGGAGATGAATCTGTTCAATGCTGCTATCCGACCTGTGAGCTTCTGTACGTCTTTGACACATTGGGGGGGATCGGAGGTTGATGAGAGCCTTGATCTGTTCTGGGCTGGCCTCTACTCCTCTTTGTGTCACCATGTATTCTAAGAACTTCCCTGAAGACACTCCAAAGGAGCATTTAGTAGGGTTTAGTTTCATGTTGTACCTTTTGAGCACCTCGAAGTTGTCGCGCAGGTGGTCTATGTGGTCTTCTTTCTTTTTGGATTTGACCAACATGTCGTCGATGTAGACTTCCATCGTGTCTCCGATTTGGTCTTTGAACATTTTGTAGACTAGTCGTTGATATGTGGCCCCTGCATTTTTCAGACCAAAGGGCATTACTTTGTAACAATAGATACCTTGGCTGGTGATGAATGCTGTTTTTTCTTGGTCGTCGGGATCCATGAGGATCTGATTGTAGCCGCTGAAAGCATCCATGAAGGTGAGCATTTCGTGCCCCGCTATGGCGTCGACCATGGCGTCGATATGGGGTAGAGGAAACGAGTCCTTGGGACAAGCCTTGTTGAGGTCTGTGAAGTCGATGCAGACTCTCCATTTGCCATTCTTCTTCTGGACTACGACCACGTTGGCTAGCCATTCAGGATAGTGGACCTCTCTGATTTTTCTTGTTTCCAATAAGCTTCTGACCTCGTCGTCTACTATCTTGTTCCGCTCGGGAGCGAACTTCCTACGTTTTTGCTTGACAGGGGGATGAGATGGATCCACATTTGATTTATGAGTAATAACATTTGGAGATATTCCGACCATATCCTCATGCGACCATGCGAAACAGTCGGCATTGGCCCTGAGAAAGTCAAGGAGTTGTTGTCTGGTCGAGTCGTCCAAGTCCGACCCGACCCTTACCGTTTGGTTTGGCTTTGAAGGGTCTAGTGCGATCTCGTTGAGTTTTTCCATTTCTGGTTCGACGTACCGACTAGGTCCTTCGCCGCTCTGTGGTTGCTACGCGGTCTTGCGTTCGACCGCGTTCTTCATGGAAGCGACGTAGCATTCCTTTGCGATCTTTTGATCTCCTTTGATTTCTTGGACTCCCCATTCAGTGGGGAATTTGATAACTTGATGATATGTTGAAGGTACTGCTTTCATAGCGTGTATCCACGGCCTGCCAAGAATACAATTATAGGGAGACGGACAGTCTAAGACTAAGAATTTCACCTGTTGGTTGACTCCTCTAGCGTATGTGGTTAGAATGATTTCACCAGTCGTATGCTTAACCGCGCCGCTGAACCCGACCAGTGGGGTCGACTTCTTGATTAGGTCGTTCTCAGTCAAACCCATTTCTTTAAGAGCATCAAGGGTCAAGAGATTTGTCGAGCTCCCTGTATCGATTAGTATTCTCCGTATTAAGCAATTTCCAATGGACAAAGAGATTACTAGACCGTCGTGGTGACCATCCGACCCGTCGGAGTCGGACTCGTCGAAAGTGACCGTCGGAAGGTCGGAAGTTCTCCTCGGCTTGAATTCCGACGCTTCGGGCTTGTCGCCCTTGCTTTCTCTGGCGTGTCGCTTGGCCGCGGAGTACGTGTTCCCAGATATGTCCGATCCTCCTGAAATGGTATTGACAATTTTTGTATGGACAGGAGATGGGGGTTTGTTTTGTTTTACCTGATCTCGGCGTTCCATGGTAGCCTTTGCCCGCTCCGAGATTACGTCACGTAGGAACCCTTGTGAGAGCAGCCTAGCGACCTCCTTTCGTAGGGCAATGCACTCATTGGTCGAATGACCGTGGTCGCCGTGGAATTCGCACCATCGACTCATGTCCTTCTTGATATCCGGTCGGTCGCTCTTTCGGGGCCATCTTACGTCTTTTCCATACTTGTCGAAACTCTTGACGAGCTCTGACACGGAAACGTTGAAGTTATAAGATTGGACCCTGGGAGGCAACGCAGAACCGTCTCTCCATTCCTGTGACCTGTCTTGGAAAGAGTTTACCTGATTTGGTTCGTTTCGAGTACGAGAATAGGGATGTGGACGTCTGTCTCGACGGTTGTCGAAGGAATGTTTTCGATCTGATGGATCGGGTCCGCATGAGGCTTTACGCGACTCACGGTCCTCTTCCAATCTTACCTCGGCCATAGTTTTGGCCTGGACATCTTCAAAGCTTTTGCATGGGTACTTCGTAATCTCGTCGTAGAGATTGCTGTCTTTGACTAAGCCTTGTCGGAAGGCTTCGATAGACATTGTGATGTCACAGTGGGGGATTCCCACTTTCTCTTTGTTGTACCTGTTAAGATAATTCCAGAGAGGTTCATTGTACCTTTGCGTGACTCGGTAGAGGTCACTCGATTGTTTCTCGTGCTTCCGACTGCTGGCGAACTGACTCTTAAAAGAGTTGACCAGATCCACGAATGATGCGATCGTTCCCTGAGGCAAACCCATAAACCAAGTTAGTGCGGGACCCGCGAGGGTTGTGCCAAAGCTTTTGCACATGACGGCCTCGCGACTTTCCCTTGAAACAGATGCAGCCATTAGTTTTTGTTTATAGAGAGAGATATGGTCATCTGAATCGGTGGTGTCGTCGAACGTCGCCATGTTGGGGAGATGGAACTTCTTGGGGATCTCGACCCTTGCGATTTCTTCGACGAACGGGGATTCTTCGAATCCACCGGACGCTTCTCTCTCGATCGATTGCGGGACTCATGGGAGCCTGTTGAAGCGATCGTCGATCGTCTTCATATGTCGGTCGAGCGTCTGCTGGAAAAGAGCCATGATATCTGGCGGATTGGCAACCTGTGGTTCGTCGATTCGGGGCCCAACAGACCCGATCGGTGTGGAAAAGGTGACATGGTTAGTTGAAAATGGACTAGCGAAAGGAGTTTGAGACGTACCCTCAGTGTGTCCAGGACGTCGTATGCTCGGAGGCGTTGGCTCGATGTTGTCCATGTCGAGGCGTGTTTGGACGTCGTCGTGGACGGGCGCGTTCCTAGATCCTGAAGCCCCTGATTGTACCTGCAACTTAAGAGACTCATTTTCACGAGTTAGTTGCACGATCTCGGCTTCGGATTGGGTTGATAAAACGGCTAGGGCTTCAGTTTTTTGATGTTGTTGGGCTAGTTCCTCTTGAAGGGCGGCCATTTTTTGAGAGAGTTCTTGGAACTGGGTTGGAGTAGGATTTTCGGTTGGGTTTTCTGTAGTTTGGGTTTCGTCTTCGAGACGTGGTTCTTGATTGTCAGTAAAAGGATCGATAGTCATGGTTGGAAAGTTTCGGAAGGATGATCGGCAAGTTGCCCCACGGTGGGTGCCAAATTGTTTTGGGGCGAAAAGATCGGACGACCTAAATCGCCTTAGACGGGGTAACTAGTCGATCGAATGATAAAAAATAATCCAAACCAAGCAAGCAATAGATAAACAAAGAATAAATATGTAATAGCGTGATGGTTTTATTAGATGTCGTGTTTAATCAAACTGAATCGTGATACAACTTATCGTGATAAAACCAGAGATCGAGTGGGACTCGACCAGTGACTTGTGAGTGGCGACCGGCGGGGGTTAAGCGTAGGAAGCCGTTAGAGAGCTAGATTGAGAGCGAGAGTGCTATTCTGGTGTGTTTTCTGAGTAAGAATGCTCGTGTCCCTTGCGTAATTGTGCGTGTTGTTTCTTATCATCTTTGTCATCCCGATATGGTAAGTCTTTCACCCTTGTTACCGTTTTGCATTTCTTGCCGAATATTTCATCTTCAATGTTGAGAGTAATGGCGAAGATTGCGCCATTGAATCTCTGTGATTACGTTGGTTTTAATGTTATGGGCGTTACGTGATCTGGGCATTAAATGTGTGGCGAGATCCTTGCGATCCTGTCGGATGATACTCGACCAGATAAATCTCGTCGGCTCCTCTGGGCTTTTCCTCTGTTCTTCCGATCTGCAGTGGGCTTGAGTTCGATCCACTTGATTCGTCTTTCTCCTGGGATGCCAGGCCCAACATGTACTATTGGCCAACAATGAACAAAGACGCCATGGAATACACCAAGAAGTGCGACACCTGTCAGCGACACGCACCCGTCCATCGTCAGCCTTCAGAGCTCCTCCATCCGACCCTGGCTCCATGGCCCTTTATGAGATGGGGAATGGACATTGTCGGAAAGCTTCCTCCCGCGTCGGGTCAAAGAGTCTTTTTCCTTGCCATGACGGACTACTTCTCCAAATGGATCAAAGCCGAGGGTTACAGAGAGGTAAAGGATCAACATGTCATTTCATTCATAAAACGCAATATCTTGTGCAGATTTGGCATCCCATCAGAACCGTGTGCGACAACGGTTCCCAGTTCATCAGTCATAAGACTAGAGCCTTCTGCGACCAATGGAACATCAAGTTGGTCACATCCACACCTCGGTATCCATAATCCAACGGACAAGCCGAATCCAGCAACAAGATCATTATCAACAACCTCAAGAAACGCCTCACCGGGGCTAAAGGCAAATGGGCAGACGAACTCCCACTTATTCTCTGGTCCGACAGGACTACTCCAAAGAACGCGACCGGGCAATCGCCTTTCTCTCTCGTCTACGGGAGTGAGGCGGTCATCCCGGCTGAGTTACTGGTTCCGACTGCTCGCTGCAACCTTCAGACAATTGAACAAAACGACGTCGAACTAGCACACAATCTGGACACAGCGGACGAGATCAGAGAGAAAGCCCGAATCAGGATGGTCAGGTTCCAACGACAAGTCTCAAGGAGCTACAACAAGAACGTTCGAATTAAGGCATTCAAGGTCGGAGACTGGGTCTTAAGGAAAACTTTCCAGAACACCAAGAATCCATTCGACGGAAAGCTAGCACCACAATGGGAAGGACCTTACTTGATCACCGAAGTGGTCGGACAAGGAGCATATCAGTTAGAAGACAAAGACGGACAACCGATCCCAAGAAGTTGGAACGCAGCACATCTAAAGCTCTACCATTTCTGAACCGACGAGGTAAAACATCACACAAATTCTATACATCGCTTCATATCGCATGCTATCGCATATACATTGCTACATATCGCATGCTATCGCATATATATTGCCACATATCGCATGCTATCGCATATACATTGCCATCTATCGCATACATATCGCGTGCTATCGCATGTACATCGCTACTTTCTTTTACATATCATCGTCTGACACTAAGCAAGGACTTCCTCCTTACAAAAACACAAATGCAGAACAACATTTACATTGGACCCAGTCATCCGCAAATGTATCCTGTCATCCGCATATAGCGCTTACTTTACACGATCGATCGGAACACGGGGAGATGACAACACAGGCACGTCGGCACATTGCCTGCCTTACACAAAACACAAGGTACAACACCTTGTTACATTTACGCAATAAACAAATTGCTTACCTCCCCGGCATAATGTCATGACTAACACATACACAAACATATCGCAGGCCTGCTCTACATACATACATACGGTGAAACCCCAATCGACGGAGCACATGGGTGAAACCGACGCACACAAAATACAAAATGTCGTCGACAACTTCTTTGAAAGTCCGACGAACATGTACGAAACAAACTAGCATATGACTCTATATGTAAACACACAATTGCATCGAAATAAAAGCATTTTCATACAAATACGCGACCCACGATGGTGGATGGGTCGCCAAACCACATTGTCTGCCTACACATCTGTAGGACTTCATCAAACAGAAATATTCTGCGACCCGCGATGGTGGACGGGTCGCCAAAACACACAGTATCCAAAAACACCAAATGTCTAAACCCACACACAAATGGGACAAACAACGTCAAAATACGCAAAGAAAACGAATCAGGCGTCGGGGACGACGGCATTACCTTCGGCAGAGACTGGCTCCAATGGGGCTACCTCATCGATCGGCTTAACATCGCCATAGTGGGCTTCGTCCTCGTCGACGCCCTCATCTACGGCTTCTTCGCCGACATCGGCTAAGCAGAACAACTCCTGACCAGGATCGCCTTTTGGGAACATGGAGTCCAAAGTCTCCTTCTCTGCATTCAGGTCCCATAGCCCGTGCTTGCCTTCGTTGAACTCTCCGATCATTTCGATGCGCGACTTCACAGCATAAAAGGCCCCAACGTCGCCAGCAATCTCGCCATCGACGATCCAAGCCCGTTTCACCTCCTCCTCAATGCTTGCCCGACACTCTTCAAACTCCCTCTGACATGCGACCAACTCCCCTTGACAGCTCTTCAACTCCCTGGTGAGGCGACGCTCGATTTCACGGCAGCGACTCTCCGCTCCCTCTAATTTAGTCTTCAAGGAGGCGAGGTCGGACTCTAACCTAGCAGCCCGCTCCTCGGCCTTGGCGACCATCGCCTTGACGCCAGAGTATGCCCCCAAAAGATACTGAAAAGACTGCAATCTCACACGACGACACAACAGACGATCAGAAAATGTGGTCGAACGAAAGAAAAAGAAAAAGACACAAACAAAAAGATGATTCACCTTCCACGCGGAGCACCCCGCTTCACCAATGCAGTCGAGGGGAGAGACGTCGTCGACCTCCGACTTCAAAGTCGGGTCTTGAGCGTGAAAAAGGTCAGCAATCGACCGCCCAACGGTACCGATCTTGCTAATCCCTTCAGCATTCACGGCCTTCTTCTTCTTGAAGACCTCCTCCGCCTTGACATCTTCGGAGCAAGCACTTGCTTTCCTCTTCGAGCTGGCCTTGGTTGGCGTTGTCAGGTCCACCAGAAGCGGCTTGCTCGACGCAGCCTTGGCCGCCGTCTTCCTCTGCTCGATCAAGCTTTTTCCAGAAGCGACTCTGAAACGAGCACTCGCTTGACCACCGGGAGAACCTGACATGACAAACAGAACCCTAAAACACACGACAAAACAAAAGACAGTCACAAGAGGCTCCCAGAGTCGGATGTCTACCTTTCACACGAGATGACGATACGTTCGACATATCCTCTTGAGAAACAGGGGTCGTCGACAAGAGATTGACATTTACAAACTTCCTCTCAGCCACTGGAACCCCAAGGACGATCTTGGACAAGCCCTCTGATCGACTGTTAACTTCCAAATCTTCCGGTTCAGGGACTACAAAAAAGGAAAGTTAAAAACAGAGTGTTAAAACACATAAACGCGTGGGAGAGAAGACAAATACATACTGTCGATCCGCCACTCCGTCAACATAAACGGACATTCTCCTTCCTACTCCAGAGAAGAACGTTTGACAAAAAAGAATTTCGACCCCCATCCACGGTCGTTCACATCAGGAGTCTGCACCAAGGGCTTCCGACCACGTCGGATACGCAGTTGCACACGGGAAGAACTCTTCGACCCGATGAAGTAATTATACCACAAAGCATCAAAATCAAAACCAGCTCCAGTTTGGACGTTCACGAGGTCTAAAACCCTAAGGACTCTCCATGCCTGAGGCATTACTTGACACGGCGCTAACGCCAAAGTGGCTAGAAAATCTCTGACAAGAGAAGAAAAAGGAAATTTATGCCCTATTCTAAACGGGTACACATAGAATCAAATCCACCCTTCATAACGCGCGTCGGTCCTCTCTTCTGGATGAGGCAGCCTAGTGATTGTCTCCGGAGGAAAGCCCCCGACTTGGAGGACTTGATCCAGTTCCGCCTCTGACAAAGTGCTAACCAGCGCATCCGACTCCGTCAAGATAAAATAGGGAGGAACTTCACCTTCTCTAGCATCGGAAAGAGTCTTCGATGACTCAGAAGCCTCAAGAGAAACCATCTCGAGAATAGAGAGGGAGGGGAATTGGAGAGCTATGGCTAGGAAAAATTAGAAAGCTATGACGAGAGAGACCAAGAAACTTACCAGAAGAAACTTGCAAAGGAAGAAGATGAAGACTAATCGTTTCCCCTGCTCAGAATTTATGGAAAGATATCATGACCTGCAGAGACATCGCGTCATGCCCTAATCGCAAGCCACGTCGACCTGTGCAACCGCGCCAGAAAGGACGGTGGAGATTGTGTCCAGAGAAGTTGCCACGGATTTCGGTCTACTTGCCTAAACCGTAAGCCCATAACAACTTGGGGCTATTGTTGGGCCTGGCATCCCAGGAGAAAGACGGATCAAGTGGATCGAACTCAAGCCCACTGCAGATCGGAAGAACAGAGGAAAAGCCCAGAGGAGCCGATGAGACTTCTCTGGTCGAGTATCATCCGACAGGATCGCAAGGATCTCGCCATGCATTTAATGCCCAGATCACACAACGGCCATAACATTAAAACCAACGTAATCACAGAGATTCAATGGCGCAATCTTCACCATTACTCTCAACATTGAAGATGAAATATTCGGCAAGAAATGCAAAACGGTAACAAGGGTGAAAGACTTACCATATCGGGATGACAAAGAGGATAAGAAACAACACGCACAATGACGCAAGGGACACGCGCATTCTTACTCAAAAAACACACCAGAATAGCACTCTCGCTCTCAATCTAGCTCTCTAACGGCTTCCTACGCCTGACCCCCGCCGGTCGCCACTCACAAGTCACTGGTCGAGTCCCACTCGATCTCTGGTTTTATCACGATAAGTTGTATCACGATTCAGTCTGATTAAACACGACATCTAATAAAACCATCACGCTATTACATATTTATTCTTTGTTTATCTATTGCTTGCTTGGTTTGGATTGTTTTTTATCATTCGATCGACTAGTTACCCCATCTAAGGCGATTTAGGTCGTCCGATCTTTTCGCCCCAAAACAGCGTCAGTGTTGCTCTGGGAACCTTGAGGACGCGGTTCATTACTGGGCTTAACCAGCCCTTTAGTGATTGTTGGATCGTTAGAGTTACGTATGAGGGAACAAAAGCTTTGTTCCCACAGAAGGCACAGCGGAAATAATACAGCAAGAAAGATAACGAACGAACTCACGATATATAGTGGAAACTCCAATTAGCAAAACTAGCTAATCAAAGAAAAACCACTACCTTCAAGCTTCCCGCTTGAGAGGATTTTGAAGCGTCTACTTGTCTTATTGATTTCTTGTTCGATTACACTTGTATCCTGGACTCCAACCTCTAGACTTCCCACCTAGATTTGAAACCTCTTCTATAACGATGAATCGAACTCAACCCTCAAAGACTTACACACACTTCACTCTCTTTTTCTTCTCAACTGAACGCTCTCGGTTTTTCTTTTTCCTCGTCGTGGTTACATTGAAATGAATCCCACATTCCCATATAAATACAACTCGACCAAACCCTAATCATAACAACATAATCCTATCTTCCTAAACTTGGTAACAAGATGATATTAATTGATTTGAAGAATATTATCTTAACAACCGATATTATCTAAGGAAATAATTCCTAAGATAACATTAACGGATTAAGATAAGATTCTTCTCTCTCCAAATATATTATCTTAGGAAAGTTTTCCTAAGATAACACATTCGGATTCTCTCTCCAAATCTTCTTTTCGGCGAGATCCTTCCAGCCGAAATCCTATCCTTTGACCGCGTGATTCTTCTAGGAAAGTTTCCATAATCTTCACGCTGGATATCTTCCTTCCATTCGCAGCTTGATCTTGTTCGTCACTAATGTTCCTTGAGAGGTAACAAAGCACATGAACAGAGCTTTGTTCCCTCTGCGATCCTTTGCTGCATTGGTTCCCTATAACAACTGTCTTTGTTCCTGAAACACTTAGTACCCATATTAGTTGAATGTTTGTTACCATCAAAACCTAAGGAATTCAACAAATTCCCCCTTTTTGATGGTGACAAACACCCTTGACAATAAAGCATATACATACGAGAAAAAGACAGTTATGGAGAGAAAGGTTTCCCACTTAGGCAAAATTAGTTCCCCCTTAGTTCAGCAACATATGAAACCATGTTCTGTTCCCCCTCAACCAAAGCTACCTGTCATTTTCCCCCTTTTGGCATCATCAAAAACATAAGTAAAGAGATAGAGAAAAAAAGACCACAACTAGATAAGCAACATTCCCTTTTGCATTAGATTGAAATGCACAAACATAGACTGCACGGAGATACAACAGCAATGTAAGCAAGTATAACATACATGATCAACATGCCAGTCAATGCAAGCACATGAAGTTCGAAGAGTAAGGGATAGATGTGCCAGGGAACAAGAGAGGGGTTGGTTAGCGGAGATAGACGAATTATGCGCCACTGGAGCCAGCAGAGGGAGCCGAAATATGAATAGCAATTTAAGCATGCACTTACTTCGCAAGACGCCTTTGTTGTTCTCCCAACTGAGATGTTGCGTGAGACAAATTCCTCACGGCCCTTCGCAGATAAGTTCATCTTTTGTTCCTCCTGAGAGACTGCTCTTCATTACGGCTCTTCCTTAGATGCATTAGTCCTCTCTTTGTGTACCTTGTGATGTTCCAATATATATATATATATTTTTTTTTTTGGAACAACACAATCTTCAGCTTTCCTTCTTTTACCAAAGATCACACCCAAGAGGATGTTTTCCATAAATAAATCTTGTAAAAGATTCTGTCCAAATCCATCAAAGCCCACAAAATCTCAAGCACAACAACCATCACGCAGCTACCACATCATCTTGTATGAACACTTCTCAAGCAGTTGCAAGCCGTCATCACACATCATACCTGTCAAATCCCAGCCACAGACCACAGAGGTGACAATTCGTGTTCTCGACTTTCCGAAAAAGTAGAAGAGTGTGATGCGGGGGTAATGTTACCAGAGAGGGTACAAAGAACATCACACATAAATATATACGAGAATTTTTAATGATGTTTAATCATGAATGAGAGGCTCTCAGATGTGGATGATAAGAGAGGCTCATAGGAAGCATCAAACATGATGGCTAGGGTAGGCTGCAGAGTCAACAATCATTTGGGCTTATAATGAGGGATCAATACATCAAGTTGACTCTTTTGGACCGAAAGAAAACTGAACCATGAATTAACAAGATAGCATAGAGAATCATGCATGCAATTTTGCACATTAGTGAAGTATTAGCATGAGTCTAAGCAAGGCGTTCAACAAATGATCAAGAGAATGAATGTAGATCAAGACATGATGATTAACCTTTCACACTTTACCATGTAATTTAGTCAATCATCGAGGGAACACAACAAATAGACATATGGTTAAGGGAACAAACCAGGCTTCGTATGAAACTGAATGTAGAGTTCCCCAACAGGTGTCTTAATGAGAAAACTGGCATTTGATTCTTTGTTCCACGAGATTCCTTGTTTGCCAATCTTTCTCGACACAGTGATGTTTTTTCTAGATGTACATGGTACCTTTTTTCACCAGGCCTTTGAGTCTCAAACATTCCTGCAGAAGTGAGGTGAGACTCGCTTTGTTCCCTGTCAAGTAACTGACCCTTGTACGAATGAAATACCGGGAATTGTCCTCACTTTATCCTGCACAGAAAGAGTTAGTTCTTGCGAACCCAGATAAGCTTATGCTTTCTGGGCACATGAGCAACATATCTAATCTTAGGAGGTTCAGCATTCATTTGCTCTCTAGTAGTGCGAGCAATCTCCTCATTGTGCTGCTTCAGAAGGCACTCTTGCTTGTAGTGACCAGAGTGTCCGCAATACCAACAAACCCTATAGCACTTCAGATCTGCATACTTGCTCTTTCCAGGCCAAATTGTTTTGTTAGCAATCCTTGAATGAAAATCAATATTATTGGACTTACTGCTTTGAGATTGCTTCAACCAGATAGCGTGAGCCTTCTGTCCATGATACCAAGCCTTGCCCTCCTCAGTCGAGTTTGAACAGTCTTTGCCTTTGTTCCCTCCGGAGGAACTGTCCCCCTTTTCTTTTATAGACTGTTTTCCTTCGACTTTAGAGCCTTTTTGCTTGGTTCCATCAACAGGAAGTTTGGGTTGATAGCCAATCCCAAAGCGATGTACTTCCTTTGACTCAGTCTTCTTTTCATTCTTGGCTGCAACAAAGACAATACCTTTTGGCTTGTCCTTCTGTTCCTCACTGAGTTTGGTTAGATCACTAGAAAGTTTTGCATTTCCGAGTTTCAGCATTAATGACTCAGCCTCGAGTGAGGAAACAGAGGACTCCAGAGACATAATCTTTTCAGTGAGTTTGGGACACTCAGAGCAAGAGTTTGAAGAGGAGGATGAACCTTTCTCAAGCTTGAGCACTTTGTCTGCCCAACCCTGATTTTCTTCGATCAAACCTGAGATCGATTCATCTTTCTCTTCCATTTGCTCACTGAAAAGACTATTCTCATGAACAAGTTTCTTAATGAGAGATATCAAGCTTTCTTTAGATTTGCTTTTTAAGCTTGAGATGAGTTCAGATTCACTTACCTCAGTTCCCTGCATACCGCCTTTTGATTTGTCATGGTCTTCTATGGCCATCAAGAAGACATCTCTTGAATGAGAAGATTCTTCATCCTCTGAGTCAGTATCACCCCATGTTGCGACTATTGCTTGCTTCCCTTCACGAACCTGAGGGTGACCGGCCTTTTTCCTGAAGCAGTTATTGGCAAAATGTCCCTTGTGTTGGCAGTGGTAACAAACGACATCCTTCATGACTCTGTTCCCTTCAGAGGAACTCTGTGTGCCCTTGTTTTGAGACCATATTTTCTTCATAGCTCTAGTGATGAGAGTCACATCTTCATCACCGTCCTCATCTTCGTCTTCAACTTGAGATAGGTCAAGGCACGTTCAACCTTCAAGGCAATGCTTTGAGCCTTCTCTTCTCCCTTTTTGTTCATCTTGTGGTTGTATACAGATGCGTTGCTTTCAAGCTTGGCAACAACCTCTTCCATGGTGAGAGACTTGACGTCAGTTTGGGAGTACAGAGCGAGAGCAATTGCGTCCCACTGAGAGTTGAGGCCTTGCATAAAGTGATGAGTGAGCTTCCAGTCTGGCATCTCTTCATCAAGGAACTCCAATTGACCTACGATCCCCTGGAACCTGGAGTAGAACTCTTGAATGTGCTCATCCTCTCCTTGAGAAATTTGATCGTACTCCTTCATCAAGGAAATAATTCTATTTTTCTTGACATCTTCATTTCCATGATGGAGACGTCTTAGAGCTTCCCAAATCTCCTTGGCGGTTTTGTAGCCGATGATTTTCTTGAGATCCGTGGGGAGAAGGGCCATGTGAAGGATCTTCTTGGCTCTGCAATTCTTCTCCAGCTTCTTCCAGTCTCCATCGGTGTAGTCGATCTTTGGCTTAGGCTTTGTAGCGTCCTTTTCATTTGGGATAGCCATGGGGCCAACCTCGATGATTCTCCATATCTGTCCATCGAGGGAACAAATATGGGATTCGATTTGCTCAATCCACCAGTCATATTCACCTCTCTTCAGGACTGGTGGCTTCCAGAATGAATCACCAATAGCGTTGCTTGACGACATCTTTCCTGCAAAGTCTAAAACGAAAACAATCTAGAGCACCAGGCTCTGATACCATTTGTTGGATCGTTAGAGTTACGTCCGAGGGAACAAAAGTTTTGTTCCCACAGAAGGGACAGCGGAAATAATACAGCAAGAAAGATAACGAACGAACTCACGATATATAGTGGAAACTCCAATTAGCAAAACTAGCTAATCAAAGAAAAATCACTACCTTCAAGCTTCCCGCTTGAGAGGATTTTGAAGCATCTACTTGTCTTATTGATTTCTTGTTCGATTACACTTGTATCCTGGACTCCAACCTCTAGACTTCCCACCTAGATTTGAAACCTCTTCTACAACGATGAATCAAACTCAACCCTCAAAGACTTACACACACTTCACTCTCTTTTTCTTCTCAACTGAACGCTCTCGGTTCTTCTTTTTCCTCGTCGTGGTTACATTGAAATGAATCCCACATTCCCATATAAATACAACTCGACCAAACCCTAATCATAACAATATAATCCTATCTTCCTAAACTTGGTAACAAGATGATATTAATTGATTTGAAGAATATTATCTTAACAACCGATATTATCTAAGGAAATAATTCCTAAGATAACATTAACGGATTAAGATAAGATTCTTCTCTCTCCAAATATATTATCTTAGAAAAGTTTTCCTAAGATAACACATTCGGATTCTCTCTCCAAATCTTCTTTTCGGCGAGATCCTTCCAGCCGAAATCCTATCCTTTGACCGCGTGATTCTTCTAGGAAAGTTTCCATAATCTTCACGCTGGATATCTTCCTTCCATTCGCAGCTTGATCTTGTTCGTCACTGATGTTCCTTGAGAGGTAACAAAGCACATGAACAGAGCTTTGTTCCCTCTGCGATCCTTTGCTGCAATGGTTCCCTATAACAACTGTCTTTGTTCCTGAAATACTTAGTACCCATATTAGTTGAATGTTTGTTACCATCAAAACTTAAGGAATTCAACAGTGATCAAGTCGATGTGCTGCCGATACGGGACCTCAACAATGTCGTTCACACTGCTCAGAAGTTATATCTTCAACACCTGCGTCACAGGCAGCAACCATGGCAGTCCGCGACTTCGTCCAGGTATGGTTCTAGACCCTTCAATCCGGGTTATGGCACTAATTATACTCCTACTTCTAGTGTGCCTAGACAGGACCGTAGCAGCACAGGTACAACATCTGCTATAGCGACGCAAGGATCAGCACCGTCTGCTCCTGCTCGCCGCCGCAGCCGCCAACTACAGAGAGCGCTCGTTCGGAACGAGCTTGAGATATGGAATATTACAAGTGTGGTGGAAGAGGACATTACAAGAAGGATTGTCCCAATGTCAAGAAGGTCCTCTTCTCCACCCAGTCTGCAGGTTATGAGAGTTATGACGACGCCGATGAGGACGACGTCGAGATAGACCCTGCAGCTATCTATACAGCCGATGCTGATGGATGTGTGGTCGGTACTTCCGATCACCATGATGACCAGGCATACCACTTTGCCTTGGTTACTAGACGCGTGCTGAGCGTCAAGGAGGGCGACCTGACTGAGAAGAGGGAGAACATGTTTCATGCTAGATGCAGACTTCAGGATGCGTCGTTGAGTGTGATCATTGATGGAGATTCTTGCTGCAACATTATCAATGAGAAGGTTGTGCGCCATTTCAACCTTCCGACTACACCACACCCCACTCCTTACGGCCTTCAGTGGATTTTTGATGGTTCAGGTAACAAAGTTTCGCAACAGTGTCTTATTTCTTTTTCTATTGGTCCATACAGCGACACTGTGCTTTGCGATGTTACCGCCATGGACGCCACCCATTTGATTTTGGGACGTCCCTGGCTGTATGATCGTCGCGTGCTTCACGACGGATATTTGAACACTTACATGTTCAATTACCACGGGAGGCGCGTGACTCTCTTACCCATGAGCCCGCATGATCAGGTGGAGCGCCAGCGCCAGAAGGCAATAGAGGCCGCCGGAGAGAAACCTGCTACTGCACCAAAATAGACGGCCAGCTCTGTGTCTGCACCTTTGACGCTTCATGCGAGATCTACTGAGCAGACAGGTAAGCGTTCTCCACCTGGTATTACTTTTACATTACCATCTACAGGTACGGGTGGGTCGTCTGCTACATGGGCTACTGAACCACCTATTTCTGTCCTGCGTGGAACCTGTGAAAACAGGGTTCTACTGGCTCATCACAGCGACATCACTTCGGCACTTCAAGGCAAGTCCCCTTATTTCCTTGTTATTCCTAGCCTTTGTGCCACTACTACTGTAGAGTCTGCACTCCCGCCTGCTATTTTGTCTGTTTTGCAGGACTTCGAGGATGTTATGCCTGATGAGTTGCCTCCAAGTCTGCCACCAGTGCGTGGTATTGAGCACCAGATAGACTTCATTCCCGGCGCTTCTCTGCCGAACCGTGCTGCCTATAGAGCTTCTCCTGACGAAACTAAGGAGTTACAGCGACAGGTCCAAGATCTTTTGGACAAGGGTGTTGTGCGGGAAAGCTTGAGTCCCTGCGCCATTCCGGTGATTCTGGTGCCGAAGAAGGATGGGACTTGGAGGATGTGTGTGGACTGCCGCTCCATCAACCAGATCACCATCAAGTACATACATCCCATTCCGCACCTCGATGATATGCTGAACGAGCTGCATGGTGCCACTTTGTTCTCCAAGATTGACCTTCGGAGTGGCTATCATCAGATTCGTATGAAGGAGGGCGATGAATGGAAGACAGCTTTCAAGACCAAGTATGGTCTATACGAATGGCTAGTCATGCCATTTGGATTGACCAATGCTCCATCGACGTTCATGAGACTCATGAACCATGTCTTACGGTCTTTTTTGGGGAAGTTTGTCGTCGTTTACTTTGATGATATACTTGTGTTCTCTCGCAGTTTAAGTGACCATATTGATCATCTTCGACAGGTCTTAGAGTGCTTGAGACGTGAGAGCTTGTACGTCAACCGAGGTAAATGCGTATTTTGTTATGAATCTGCCAACTTCCTTGGTTTTATTGTTGGCAGGGATGGGCTACGAGTGGATGAGGAGAAGATCCGCGCCATCAAGGAGTGGCCTACACCGATGACACCCACTCAGGTTCGCTCGTTCTTAGGGCTGGCCGGCTTTTACAGGAGGTTCGTCCGCGACTTCAGCACCATTGCCGCCCCTTTGCACGAGCTGACCAAGAAGGCGACGTCGATCATATGGCTTACACGACATGATGCTGCTTTTGTCGCCTTGAAGGATGCCCTGTGCCGTTCCCCTTTGCTGCAGTTGCGTGACTTCACTCGTCGCTTCGAGGTGGAGTGTGACGCTTCCGATTTCGGCATCGGGGGTGTCTTGCTGCAGGAAAGGCAGCCGATCGCCTACTTCTCGGAGAAGCTGCGGGTGCTCAGCTAAACTACCCCACATATGACAAGGAGTTGTACGCGTTGATCCGGGTCCTGAAGACTTGACAACACTATCTCTGGCCAAGTGAGTTTGTGATACACTCAGACCATGTTGCTCTGGCCTATCTGAAGAGCCAGACGACCCTCAACCGCAGGCATGCTAGGTGGGTCGAGTTCATGGAGACATTTCCGTACCTAATCATGCACAAGAAAGGTAAGGAGAATGTGGTAGCCGATGCCCTTTCTCGCAGGTACGTGCTCATAACTCATCTCTAGTCTCGTTTACTTGGTTTTGCATTGCTCAAGGATTTGTATGATGTTGATGTTTTCTTTAAAGACATCTTTGAGCAATGTAAGATCAACAGAGAGCATGTCACGTATTTCCTGGATGATGGGTATCTATACAAGGCCGGTAAACTCTGTATTCCTACGTCTTCTGTCAGGCACTTGTTACTCCAGGAAGCACATGACAGTCGTGGCCATTTTGGGGTGTCTAAGACCCTTGCAGCACTTCGGGAGCATTTTTTCTGGCCAAAGATGGCCCAAAGTGTTACCAGGTATTGAAAGAGTTGTGTGACATGCCAAAAGGCTAAGGCACGCTCGAGTCGACATGGTCTTTACACGCCCCTCCCGATTCCTGTAGCCTCGTGGGAAGATCTATCGATGGATTTTATCACAGGGTTGCCTATGTCTCGGCGTGGTAGAGATTGCATATTTCTAGTGGTCGACAGGTTCTCAAAGATGGCACATTTTATTCCCTGTAAGAACACCAACAATGCTACCGACATCGCTGGATTGTTTTTTGAGCATGTGGTGCGCTTGCATGGTGTCCCTAAAACAATTGTTAGTGATAGGGATACCAAGTTTGTGGGCCATTTTTGGAGAACATTGTGGGGAAAGCTAGTGACGTGGCCTAAGGTCGTTATGCCAAATCAAAGTAAACCTCAACTTCCAAACTAGTATAGTAAGCAAGCAAGGGTCAAAATCCCAAGAGAATCACAAGCGTCTATATTCCTGTCACAAATTGAATACCAATCGAACAATAGTAACAAAGGGGGGTTTTTGAGGTTTTAATCAAGTAGAAAATAAAACAGAATAAATAGTATGCAATCAAATGTGAGAAAACACTTAGCCAAGCAATTTCCACTTAAGTTTTGGTTGGTTGATCCTAGATTACTTCCAATTCCTTCCTATGATTATTCTTGTCCCGATTTTGTGTAGATTAATAAGGAAACCATCCCTAAGAACCCTTACCAATGAATAACCCTAGCACCACTAGTGATTCAACCCAAAGGCAGCAATGAACATAAGAATTAACCAGGATACACATAACACCTCAACCAGAAGCATTCAACATGTAATCAAATCTCTACATAGATAAAATCCACCAAAGCAAATAAAACCTATGCTTGCCACTCCAGACCAGGACGTTAGCCCAACAGTTTCCTAGTCATAGCAATATGAATAACAATCAATAAACCTAGATGGCCTGTCTAGACAAATCAATAATTATTCAATGATATTCTGCTTAAGAGAAGAGATATAGATCAATAGGAATTAAGAAAGGGAACATAACCTCACAACCAATAATCAAAACTTAAGCTTCCATTGCCAGACTAAGAAAAAGTGCTTAGCCTTCCATAGTCTTGAGAAAACAACGATGATGTAAAAACTAAAACCTGATATGATTGTCTCTCTAGAATGAGCTCTCTTCCTAGGTTAAATAGAAAAGAGAACTAATATGGGCCTAACAAGTTCCTAAGCCCATTAAGAAAATAAACAAAATAAAATGGAAAAATAAGAAAAGAAATTAGAAAAGATAGACTCGGGAAAAGTCAGAACTTCCAGCATCGATGACCCGCGATCGCGGCCCATTTACCGCGATCGCGGCCTCTTGTGGCTCCGCACTCTTCACATTCCTCCGCACCTGCGGAAAACTCATGACTTGCCCGAGGAACCGTGATCGCGGCACCCTTGCTCGCGGTCGCGGTTAATGCTCGGCCTTCACTCATTGGCTTCGCCTCCTAACCTCTCGTCTTCACTTCCTTGGCGTCTTCTTTTGGTGGATTCCTTCCTCAGTGTCTCCTATGATATTCAAAATAGCTCAAACACCTCCAAAAATACCAGACTTCGCCCCCAAACACCACGCACAAGAATGTGTCTAAATCTACCCGAATGGCACCAATAAAACCCTCTAATAACTCTTAGTTAAGCCCTATAAAGTAGTGCTTATCAAACTCCTTCATGCTTAGACCTTTGCTCGTCCTCGAGTAAGCTAATAATGAGCCTACTCCTCCAATGAAACACCCAAGGCCTCGGGAAGCATCTCTCCAAACACAATGTACTAAGAGTTGCCTAACCCATGCCAAGCTCCTGGCACCAATCTCATTCACAACACATCCTCCATCAACAAGCTTAAAGGGCAAGCAGAGTACTTCCCCCAAGCTTAGCCCGGACATCCAATAGTGTAAAGTGACCTTTAATCCTAGCCTCCATCTATGACTCCTTATGCCTCCCAGAGTGACCTACCGGACAATCCTTCTTTGTCTCCTCTTCTTATGTCGCCCCTCCAGGTAAAATGAGATCCTAAAATCACTCCTCTTCTTTCCACTCATTTTGCCTAGGAGCCCTTTCGGGTTTTCATCCTAGCCACTCGTATTTTTGTTCATAGAGGTGCTCACATATGCTCACGTCACTCAGACACTTTTTTACCCCAGCCTAGTGCTGGTCCGGGCCACCTGCTTATTACCCAAGCCGCCCTTTCAGGTTTTCGACTTGTCCCAGGATTTCCATGTATGTCTTTTTTGCTTTTTGACTTTTTCTAATTTTTTTTTTTAAAGGGAATGCGAACAATGGAAAATGTTGAATGAAAATAACAATGCTGAAATCGAAACTAATTTACAAGATAGATATCAAGTACTTTCCACTCCCCCATGCTTGAATCATGCATTGTCCTCAATGTATGGAAGACAAAGAAAAATATGAGGGGAAGAAAGAAAGAACTCACTGAGCGTACGCCGGGGTGGTAGTCTTCGTCAATAACGCCAGGAAGGTACTCAGGGATGTAGGGATCCCCATAAACTTCATCACCACTTCAATAGTCGAACTTCCCAAGAGATAGATCATGGAATGCTAGAACTCCGAACTCAGTATGCACAGGTGGTGACGCACAGGTGAAGACATACCGCAGGGTACAACAACAATGGATGGATCAAGGGTACACCGGTTGTTGCACGCGAACATGATGAAGAAAGACCGCCTCAGAACCGCCATGAATGAACCGCCGTGGAAATAACCGCCATAAAGGAGGGAAGAATCGCCATGGAAGGAACACCGTGGAGGAACCGCGATTGCGGCAGTGAAGGCCGCGATCGCGGGTAACATACGGTTTTTTTTTTATTTTTTTATTTTTTTTTACCGATGAACAGTAACCCCGCGATCGCGGGTGAATAGTACCCACGATCGCGGGTTTTTTTTTCTTTTTCTTTTCACACTAAACCCTAATTCGCGGCGCGCCATGGGGACGCTATCGCGGGTTTTATGCCGCGATCGCGGTTTTCGCTCGACTTTCTCTGACCTCGATCGCGGGTTTTATGATGCGGTCGCGGTTTCTTCTCGGCTTTTCTGTGTGGTTTAGTCGAACAAAAACAGAGCAAAAATTTCAAAAATAAGGGAAAAGTAAGCTTCTGAAAGAAAAACTAAGTTGAAAGTCTTACCTCGGGTTGCCTCCCGAGCAGCGCCTTGGTTACTGTCGTGGCTCGACATGGTGCTCTCTATTCATCCCGGGTCGCTTACAGCGACCACCCTTCTTGGTTCCAAATCTGGGGGGTGCCTCTTCAGGTACGACTGTACCCCCTTCCTTCTGCCTTTTATTGTGAGCGGATCACCCTTCGTATCCATGACCGCAGTTGTCATCTTCAAGAATTCTCTTCCCAGCATTGCAGAGGTTGTACGCCTATCCTGCCCCGTGTCTAGTATGAGGTAATCCGACATCTGGCCTGCAACCTCACTCTTTTGCTTCACCTTTGGCTTCTTTCCTATCTTTCGCCTCGCCTTCACAGAATCTGCACAACGAGGGATGTTGTTGGCCAGTGTGACCAAAGGAGCTTCTGGCTTGCTTCCATTGAGAGCCTCAGGGGGAGGTGTGATGGGAATCTGGGACTCCAACAAGGGCCATTCATGTTGAGTGTAGTTTTGAGGCTCATAGTCCCTGTCCTCGTCCATCTCCTCTTCAATTTCAGGAGAACATACCGCATCAGGTAGCATACTGTTCTTGAAGCTTTTGATTTCCTCTTCGAGGTCCTTCTTAACCTCATCATCAAATTCAGCACAATGCCCTATTTCACCCAGCATACCGTGGTTGCAGCCCTCCTCCCACGGTCGCGGTTTCTCTTCTGTGGGGAGCTCTCCAAATTCTGCCTTCTCCTCAACATGCCGCTGGGCAGCATTGCGCTTGGGTTGAGATTCTGCTATAGCAGGTATCCATTGTGCCAGCCGCTCCATTGATGCACCCAAGCTTAATATAGATTGCTGAGAGGATTGGTGCAGAGTATAATTTTGCTGGGAGAGCTGAGAGAATCCCTCTCTCATCACTTGTGCGTTGTTTGCACCGGCTTGAATCACCGCTTGTGTTAATGCTTGAAGTGTCTGGGTGAGTGCCAGCAGTGTGCTCTCACCATAGCTAGAGTTCTCCAACAATGTCATGCTTTCTTGCGCCATAGCTAGAGTTCTCCAACAGAATTATCTACTCTGAATTGCACTTCGTCAATGAAAAGTTAGTAATGTTAGAGGGAATCGTAAGATAGGTTCCCTAGAAAGATCAATATTCAATTTATCTACAAGAAAACAGACAGTGATTCCCCGGCAACGGCGCCAAATTTTGACGTGGCCTAAGGTCGTTATGCCAAATCAAAGTAAACCTCAACTTCCAAACTAGTATAGTAAGCAAGCAAGGGTCGAAATCCCAAGAGAATCACAAGCGTCTATATTCCTGTCACAAATTGAATACCAATCGAACAATAGTAACAAAGGGGGGTTTTGAGGTTTTAATCAAGTAGAAAATAAAACAGAATAAATAGTATGCAATCAAATGTGAGAAAACACTTAGCCAGGCAATTTCCACTTAAGTTTTGGTTGGTTGATCCTAGATTACTTCCAATTCCTTCCTATGATTATTCATGTCCCGATCTTGTGTAGATTAATAAGGAAACCATCCCTAAGAACCCTTACCAATGAATAACCCTAGCACCACTAGTGATTCAACCCAAAGGCAGCAATGAACATAAGAATTAACCACGATACACATAACACCTCAACAGAAGCATTCAACATGTAATCAAATCTCTACATAGATAAAATCCACCAAAGCAAATAAAACCTATGCTTGCCACTCCAGACCAGGATGTTAGCCCAACAGTTTCCTAGTCATAGCAATATGAGTAACAATCAATAAACCTAGATGGCCTGTCTAGACAAATCAATAATTATTCAATGATATTCTACTTAAGAGAAGAGATATAGATCAATAGGAATTAAGAAAGGGAACATAACCTCACAACCAATAATCAAAACTTAAGCTTCCATTGCCAGACTAAGAAAAAGTGCTTAGCCTTCCATAGTCTTGAGAAAACAACGATGATGTAAAAACTAAAACCTGATATGATTGTCTCTCTAGAATGAGCTCTCTTCCTAGGTTAAATAGAAAAGAGAACTAATATGGGCCTAACAAGTTCCTAAGCCCATTAAGAAAATAAACGAAATAAAATGGAAAAATAAGAAAAGAAATTAGAAAAGATAGACTCGGGAAAAGTCAGAACTTCCAGCGTCGACGACCCGCGATCGAGGCCCATTTACCGCGATCGCGGCCTCTTGTGGCTCCACGCTCTTCACATTCCTCCGCGCCTGCGGAAAACTCACGACTTGCCCGAGGAACCGCGATCGCGGCACCCTTGCCCGCGGTCGCGGTTAATGCTCGGCCTTCACTCCTTGGCTTCGCCTCCTAACCTCTCGTCTTCACTTCCTTGGCGTCTTCTTTTGGTGGCTTCCTTCCTCAGTGTCTCCTATGATATCCAAAATAGCTCAAACACCTCCAAAAACACCAGACTTTGCCCCCAAACGCCACGCACAAGAATGTGTCTAAATCTACCCGAATGGCACCAATGAAACCCTCTAATAACTCTTAGTTAAGCCCTACAAAGTAGTGCTTATCAGCTAGGCACCAAGCTTCTATTTTCTAGTAGCTATCACTCACAAACGGATGGTCAGACGGAGGTGACCAACCGTACCTTGGGAGCCCTCCTTCGGACGGTTCTCAAGGCTAACCCACACAGATGGGAGGACTTACTTGCTACAGTTTAGTTTTCCTATAACAGTTCCAGGCACTCTGCGACGAAGCTGACTCCTTTCGAGGTCGTATATAGAAGGAACCCACTGACGCCGCTGGACATGACGCCATACCCGTTGCAGGACCAGGAGAACATTGATGCTGGCAAGTTGGCTGAGCACATTCAGGAGCTGCACAGGAGGACAAGAACACAGTTGGAGCAGCGTGCGCTGCAGTACTCAGCCCAGAAGAACAAGGGCATGCGACGCTTGATCTTCGCCCCGGGCGACTTGGTTTGGCTTCACTTGCGAAAGGAGCAATTCCCTTTGTTGGATCGTTAGAGTTACGTCTGAGGGAACAAAGGCTTTGTTCCCACAGAAGGCACAGCGGATTAAAAACAGCAAGAAAGATAACGAACGAACTCACGATGTATAGTGGAAACCCTGATTCGCAAAACTAGCTTCTCAAGGAAAAACCACTACCTTCAAGCTTCCGCTTGAGAGGATTTTGAAGCGTGTACTTGTCTTATTGATTTCTTGTTCGATTACACTTGTATCCTGGACTTCGACCTCTAAACAACCAGCTAGACTCGAAGCCTCTTCTACAACGATGAATCCAAACTCAACCCTCAAAGACTCACACACACTTCACTCTCTTTGTTTTCTCTTCTTCTCCTTTTTCGTCGTTCTTCGTCGTAGTTAGAAATGAATCCCCATTTCACCTAAATACAACTTTGGCTAAACCCTAATCAAACAAGATAAGATTATTCTAAAAACGGATTACTAGAAGATAAGATTTTTTATGAGAAGAGTAATATCCTAACCGATCATATTGATTAAGGAAGGAATTCCTTAATTAATCTAATCGGAAAGGATATCAAACTTCTCTCTCCAATTTCTTATCTAAGGAAAGATTCATAGGATAACATAAATTGGGCTTTTCTCTCTCCGTATCTTCTCAATCCGGCTTGATCCTTAGAGCCGAAGTCTTCAATCTTTTACCGCGTGTGCTTCTTGATTTGTTTCCATAATCAACACGCTGGATTTCTTCTTTCCATTCGCAGCTTCGATTTCGTTCGTCACTTCAGTTCCTTGATAGGTAACAAAGCACATGAACAGAGCTTTGTTCCCTCTGCGATCCTTCGCTGCAATGGTTCCCTGAGATGACTATCTTTGTTCCTGAAACACTTAGTACCCATATCAGTTGAATGTTTGTTACCATCAAAACCTAAGGAATTCAACACCCTTCCGTCTGCAAGTCTAAGCTCGACCAACGGGGTGATGGTCCCTTCAGAGTCGTCAAGGCCATTGGCAACAACGCCTACCATCTCGAGCTCCCGGACAAGTATGGGGTGCATCCGACGTTCAACGTCGCTGACTTAGCACCATATGTTGAGCCTGAGTATGATGAGGGTGAAGCGGGGACGCTTCACACTCAAGTGGGGGAGGGTGATGTGACCTAGCCCTCCATGTCAGCTACAGAGGAGGAATACGCCATGAGACTTCCGCCTACAGGTCCTATCACCCGCGCCAGAGCGAAGAGTGTCCAAGCCGCGACACAATCCTTGGTGACCAGACTTGTAGCCAGCCACGGCCAGATCACTACATCGTCCGAGCTTCTGTGTCTCGTCAGCTTAGCCGTGACTGACTCCTCTACAGCTACATCCAGTCCGAGCTCGATTTAGGAGACTTATTATTTCTAGACATTACTTGTTTAGTACTTTCTATTAACAGTATTTCTATTTTTAATAGCTACTAGTTCTGGGTGGTTTCCATTTATGTTAAATGGGCCGCCAGATTTAGTAACTAGAGAGTCTGGCCCATTAGGTCAACTCTCTAGTATAAATAGGAACTCTTGTCTTCTTTTCTATTACGTCGAAATAGAGCTTTTGTTTACAGTCGAGTAATCTCCTGAAACCCGGGCCCTGACGTCAACAATTAACGCGTTTCTAGTCGAACTATCCTGGCGCATTAATTAGGTTACCCATCACTTATCTGCAACCAAACACAAACCCTAACCCTAATTCTCCTACACGTCACGGCTGCCCCCATCTCCTCCACCTTAGTGCAGCCGCCCCTCACACCCCATTCCGCCGCGCCTCCAGCCATCACCGCCGTGTCACCGCCAGCCACCACCAGTCCGCCGGTCTCCAAGGAGACTTCTGAATCCCTACAGGCCGCCGAACACAACCCCTATTCAATTCCGAAGAGTTGTTTCGCCCTACTACGCATTCATCGGATCCTTTGACACAACTTGTAGTCTTTCCGTCGGGCAAGGTTACATCACCACTCTTTCACATATGCTCCTTATTATTACAAAAATGCTTGTTTGCTGATGTTGTGATCAACTTCCAAAACTGAAGGAGTACAGCTGCTGCCTGCCAGTACCAAGCTATTATATATAACAGATTCTTGTATTAGGATACTTCAGTGTAGACAAGTTTAGGGTACAGCTGCTGCTGCCTGCCAGTTGAGGCCACTCTTTCAGTTCTTGTATTAAGATACTTGAGTGTACATGAAAGCTTATGATGATTGGCAGGCCTTGATGTACTTTCTGTGGTTGGTGAGACTGCTGGGGAAGTTTTTAGCACCTTGCATCTCATTTTATACAACAGAGAAGGCAACATGGAGCACATAATGCAAGACAGAAAGGAAGTAAGAATGTAGAATGCTTTGGCACAGTAGTCATTATTAGCACAGGAAGGCTCAATAAGCTGTTCACAAGAATGGTATCATATCTCACAACTCTGTTTATAAGCAGCTGTTGCCACCTGAAAACAGCATGATAATCATCACATTCAGTAGTTACGTCATGAACATAGAGTGCAGTTCACATCAGGAGCCGTGAACCCAAAAATCTCTAATTCTGTAAAAGAAAACCGAACCTGCTTAATGTTTGTTGTGGGTTCGTTCGTTCGAGTGCGTGCTCCAAACTCGTACTTAGCCTTGAGATTTGTCTCTGTCGTTGAAGGCAATCGCCAGCGACGGGCCTCCAGAGAAGTGGTTCGCAACTCGCAAGTGAAGGAGGGTCGCAGGCTCACAGGTGAAGGAATCGTTCGTTCGTCCTTTTGGCAGGGAAAGAGAGTCGCAGCCTCACAGGTCAAGGAATGGCCGAATGGGTGGAGAGCAGAATAGGAACTGTATTTCGTATAATGTTATTTTCCAAAAAAAAATTACAACTTTGGATTTTGTGTCTAATAGTGTTTGAACTTTATCATTGTGACTCAGAATCTTAATTTTTAGAAAATATTAAGTGAAAAAATGGACATTATTTGTGAAAAATGATTGTTATAATAAGTGAAAAAATGGACATTATTTTTTATATCTCTTTTTATATAATTAAATTTAATAATAATTATATAAAGTTAGTTTTAAATGTAAGTATGATAAAGCTCTCTATATTATATAATTAAATAATAAGTATAATAATGATATTAATATTTACATTCAAAAATCTCAAAATTTCGGTTGTAGAGTAATAATACTATACGATAAAAAATCGTACATTAATATATCATAAGATATATGATATAACCATAGTATATAACCATAAAATATATGTCTAATAGTCTTATTATATAACTATAACCATAAGATATAGCCATAGTATATACTATGATTAAATCTGATAGTTATATCCAATTTGATTATATCATATAGTTATATAACTATAAGATATATGATATAACCATAGTATATAACCATAAAATATAATCAAATTGGATATAACTATAAGATATAATCATAATATATAACTATAAGATATAACCATAGTATATAACTATAGGATATAATATAGGATATAACCATAATATATAACTATATGATATATAGATATGATGTAACAAAATTGGATATAATCATAGTATATAACTATAGATATAACCATAGTATATAACTATAACTATAAATATATGATATAACCATAGTATGTAACTATAGGATGTAATATAGGACATAACCATAATATTTAACTATATGATATATAGATATGACGTAACAAAATTGGATATAACCATAATATATAACTATATGATATATAGATATGATGTAACCAAATTGGATATAACCATAATATATAACTATATGATATATAGATATGATGTAACAAAATTGGATATAACCATAATATATAACTATATGATATATAGATATGATGTAACCAAATTGGATATAATCATAGTATATAACTATAGATATAACCATAGTATATAACTATAACTATAAATACATGATATAACCATAGTATATAACTATAGGATGTAATATAGGACATAACCATAATATATAACTATATGATATATAGATATGACGTAACAAAATTGGATATAACCATAATATATAACTATATGATATATAGATATGATGTAACAAAATTGGATATATAATCATAGTATATAACTATAGATATAACCATTGATAGTTAAATATTGCATAGTCATGTTCATGTACATAGTAAGCTTAGTATATATAGAATTTACATCTTAATGTAAAAGAATCTCAAGTTTGTAACATGAAGTAATATTACTTACAATTAAAGAATCTCAAAGCCTGTAACATGCATTATTATTACTTAACGTAAAAGAATCTTAAAACTTGTAACATAGAGTAACGTTACCTTATTAAAAAAACTCAAAGCTTGTAGCATAGACTAATGTTATTTTACGGTAAAGAATCTCAAAGCTTGTAGCGCAGAGTAATAACACTTCACATTAATATGACTGCACGTTAAATGATCTCAAAGAATCTCAAAACTTATAACGTAGAAATAATATTACTTCACATTGAAGCAACACATCGAATCATTAACCAATTCATAAATTACCGGGTCATGTGATTTAAGCGGTTGTAACCCATTAATTATCTAACCGAATTTCATTTCAAAATAGGTTAGGACCGGTCGAGTCATGTCATTGGTCCGGACAACATATTTGTTATTGAACCGGGCCAAGCTATTGGATCGGACCACGTTATTGGGCCTGGGCACATTATTGGGTTGGGACATGTTATTGGGCCAGGCAACATAATTGTTATTCGGGTAGAATCTTCGCACCCGGAATTTCTTACGGCGCACCCCATTTTGAGCGCAACAAGGATGTGCCCAAAATGGGGGTAAATTTTTTAAAAAACAAAAGTTTTAATCTTGGGCGCAACAAGGATGCGCCCAAGATTAATAAATATCTGAACCGGGTTTAGTAACCCGTTTAGGTTTAGCCGGTTCATGAATAAAAAAATAATAAAAATCTGAACCGGGTTTAGTAACCCGGTTTACAATTAATTTAAAGTTTTAAAAATTTAAATAAAAAAAAATTCAAATATTAAAATTTGAAATTTAAAAAAAAAACAAATATTGAATCTGGATCTAGGCGCAACATGGATGCGCCCAGATCCAGATATGGGCACGACGACGTAGCGCCTCCTTCATCGTCTTTCTTCTTCATCTTCATCGTCTTCCTTCTTCGTCTTCATCACCTTCATCTTCTTCATCAATGGCGGATTCCGGCGTCGGCGAAGATTCCCAGGGGAGAGCGGCGGTGAGATCCGGCTTGAGGAGGGCGGGTCTTCCTTCGAGATCCCGGGGACAGCGGCCGAGAGCAGCGGCGTCGAGAGCAGTGGTGAGGCTAATCGGCGACGGCTTGAGGCAGAGGAGTGCTCGGCGGTTGCAGCGGCGGCGGATCTGGACAGAAATCCAGAATTCACGGCCGATTGGGCGACGTGGCTGGCGGCGGCGACGACCGAAATTCCGGCATCGGCGACGGGCGATTTTCCAGTGACGGCAGCGGCGGCGAGCGAGGTTCCGGTGGGGTCGGAAAATGCGTTGGAGGTTGCCGCGGCCGTTGGTGTCGAGGCGGTGGCCCAGGTTGGAGAGGCGAGCCAACCCAGATTGCCCCAAAAATATATTCGCCGCGAACGACACGAGGTACGTATTTTTTCT
The DNA here is from genome assembly GCA_027886185.1 of Rheum nobile. Classification (NCBI taxonomy): domain Eukaryota; kingdom Viridiplantae; phylum Streptophyta; class Magnoliopsida; order Caryophyllales; family Polygonaceae; genus Rheum; species Rheum nobile. Next base: position 5,614,098 of record WOAB01000135.1, read on the forward strand.
TATTAAATTTTATATTTAATAATATATATAATTAATTTCTAGAAATATTTAGATTTGTTAGAAAATATTGAAATTACGTAAAAATTAGTGTAATTATATTATTAGAATAAATTAGTATATTACAATTGCATATAGGTGAATTGCATATAATATAGTAGAATTGCATAAATTAGGTAATGTATAAGTTAGTATGTAATTAGAATATTAAATTAGAAATGTATTGTAGTTTTATAGCAATTACAAATTTGTTTAAATTAGATATTATTTGGAAAAAACAAGATGTAGTCGAGAGAATCAAACGACAGATGCGGGGGGGTCGTATGGTGGAATCTCGACCCGTGACTGCTTTCAGTCGCAAGAACAGATACCTCCAAAACCCCCCCAAGTGCAAGAGTAGAGTCCGGAAGGATACCGTTCCAATAGCAGAACCCGTTATTGTAACGTTATCCGATCCGTTAGCGGATCCTTGTCCTCACGTGTGTTCACCTCCGGCTTCGCAGAGTCCCGTCCTAGACACGGAGGAGGCGTTTGCCGAGACAGAGAGCTTGGACGACGTTGTTATGGAGGAGCCCGTCCCCTCTTCCCGCACCCCAGGAGGTCGTCCCCCCTCCCGCACCCCAGGATGCTCCACCTGCCATAAAGGCCCCCCCGTACGGGCTTGAGTTCCCTGATGTGCTACAGAGCTTCACGACTCACGTTACGCACCGGATTTGGCACGCTCCTCCTCCGCTTGTACCATCCCTCGTATGACGTTTGAGGGCTTATACTCGTCCGGCCGAGTTCAGTGAGTGGAGTCCATACATTCCGGACGAGGTGGTTGAGGGTAGTTGGTATTGGCTGGTGCAGCAGTCCGGGTTGGCCGCTCTCCGAGATTTTCAGTTTGTTAGGGTCGACCACGTGTTGATATCAACGTTCGTCGAGAGGTGGCACCCTGAGACGAGCAGCTTTCATTTTCCGTGGGGCGAGATTACGATCACGCTTCATGACGTGGAGAGGATTTTAGGACTGAGGATAGATGGGTTTTCATGCCGCGATCCTACAGTTTCTATGGACGCCGACCCCAAGGAGATTGACAAGGTGTTTAAGGCGTTGGGGGCGGAGATTTTCGGCTACATGTTCGGCGTTGGGGGTGAGATGCAGAGGGATGCCCTTAGAGGTCGGGTTTCGGCCTTTGATTTTGCTGAGCACCTGCTTCACATGATACGGGATGAGGACGAGGCCCACTCAATAGCGGCGGGATACCTATGGCACGTTCTCTCTTGCAGCATTTTCGTGGACAAGTCCACGAATCAGCTGGTGGTGAAGATGCTGTCGTTATTCGTGGATTGGGACCGAGTGGTTGACACGGCTTGGGGGACGGGGGTGCTTGCTTTATTGTATAGAAACCTTGGCGAGGCTTCTCGGGGAGAGGTAGCAGGCATAGCGGGGTGCACCTATCTGCTTCAGGTAAATGAACTTTATTTTCTATTTCGCTGCAGTAATTATTACATTATTTAAATTATTATTAACCAAACCTATTATTTATTTTACATGTAGATATGGATATGGATGTACTTTGTATATTTTCCGGGGAACCCTAACCCCCTCCCAGGAATGGGAGACGACGAGCGACGCGCTGCTCGATATTATATCCAGCGCTCCGCGTTGCGTGATATCGACACCGATCGGAATTACCGGCGTATTTTGGACGAGTATCGGCCCGAGGATGTAAGCACCCTAATGTTTTTATTACTTATTGGTCATCTATGATTAAATTGCTATTTTATTGTACTTTTGTTTCGATTGAAGGTACGTTGGACGCCGTATGGCAGTCTAGATTTTACTGGTGCTTATAGGGCGTCTACTTACCGAGGGATGATCGCGTTCATGGACGTCGAGGAGCCGTACATGCCTGATCGGGCGGTGTGACAGTTTGGACGTCGGCAGAGCAGGCCATTGGATGTCATAGAGCCGTCGTCCGCTTCCCGGCCAGCCAGGTTTGTAGGGAAAGATACATATACGCTTTCATTTGCTCGGGCCATTGGATGTCATAGAGCCGTCGACACTAGAGACCAACAGATCGACCACTCTCAAAAGACGCCATGCATGCGGCATCACTTGACAGGGGGCCAAAGTCAAAACAGCCAAGAAATTTTGAACGAGATTTGAAAAGGGGAAAGAGTGTCCAACCTAAAGGGGTACTCAAAGAAATAAATCCAACCTTTCTGGTGCAAGTCTGTGCGCTCATAAGGACGGGGGAGACGTGCCACCGTCCCGGCGGGGAACTGCTCTATTTCCAGGATCCTGTCCAACTCCGGCTAAGTCAGAGTCCCGTCCAAAGAGTCCTCCTGACTTAAGAGCTCTAGGGGGTGAAGCCACTGTCATCCTCGTTGGGGCTGCAGGACGCGATCCGGCTTTTTTTGGAACTTGAAAACGCCATGGGAGAACAAGCAAGAAGGTAACGGTAAGAATTTGATTTTTTTACCTTGGAAAAGAGAAAGCTCTTTTGCAGGAGAAGAGACATTAAAAGATAGATGCGGTGGTTGCCAATTTAAAGAGGTGAAACCAATTGACAAGATGGCCAAAACGATTGTCCACTCAGAAGCCGCCCCGTCATCCTCGCCTGCAGAGAAATCAGCAAAGAAAGATTGCGTCAAGGGAGAGAAAAGGAAAGTTAACCACTCCATTGAAACTGTTTCATTGGCCCAGTTAACTTTGGGGCAATTGTTGGGCCAGCAATTTCGAAGAGTCAAGTGGGTCGACCCAATCATTTGAAGACGCGAAAAAACTCAAAGACTTGGGCGGAGACGACGAAGAAATTGCTAGACGTTGCAAGACGTTAGAGAGAATCTTGGGCGACCGGTAGGCGATCCAACGTCTTCCACGAATCTCGGAAGACTTTTACTGGATTGGTTGTGTAATTAGTATAAATACCATGAGATCTCTTATGTAACACACACATTACGCTTGCTATCGCAAACTAGAACACTATTGTACTTCTCTCGACATTAATCAGAGCAAGGAATTTCTCTTCAATCAAGTTCTTTATTCAAACATCTAGGCGTCCGACAGCTAAGTTCTTCGACTCATTAGTCTTCTTATAATTCAAAGGAGATAAGCTTGTTCTTATATTCATTCAATTTCGTTCACTTCATTGTTAGTTGATTTGGATTATCTCGATATCTTAATCTTATTGTTGTCTAGTTACCCCATTCAATGCGATTTAGGTCGATTCAATCTTTTCGCCCCAAAACAAACATCATTTTAACTAAACTCTTTAGCACCATGTAGAATCCATGAGCAACTCTGTACGTGAGAATATGTTACAACAAAAGGCTTAAGTTCATATTCGTAACAAGCAATTCAAGTAATTAAGATATTGAATTTCAACAACAATAATTAATCAGATCAGTTAGCAATTGGGCAAGACCGGAACCAACATCGACTAGTTCTTACTAGCATCTTACTAATAGTCTCACACGTAAACAAACAGGATTAAAGGGAAACTAGATAAAGGTAAAAAACAAAATTATGGGAGATAAAGGCAATGTGATCCGCTGCAACTTTATTCGAATTTCAGATGCTGAAATTCAATATAAAAATTGTAACATTGTTCATCGTGTGTCAGGATGGCCGAGTGGTCTAAGGCGCCAGACTCAAGTTCTGGTCTTCGTAAGAGGGCGTGGGTTCAAATCCCACTTCTGACATCATTTTTGTTTTACCGATCCATATCTTTTTATTTCACAACCATTTTCTGTTTTCGATTGTTTTTAATATTTTACATTTAACACGCCTCAATATATTAATCAATAATAGATTAAAATTAGAACAATTATAAAAATGTCAGTATTAGTGGTGCTAAACATTAAAATGACAACATTAAGCCAAATCTACAAAAATGACAACATTAAGCCAAATCTACAAAAATGACAATTTTAAGTCAAATCATACAATTTATTTGTACAAATGTCAAAAATCAATTTAATTAATAAATGGTTTTTATCATGAAAAAGATAAATGTAAATTGTCAAATCATGAAATTAATATATTATCTAATTTTCAAAAAATAATAGAATTGAAATTTGGAAATGAAAAACTAGAAAATGTGCAAATGAAGTAAACATAGTAAATGTAAAATAATAAAAGGAAAAACGATTTTAAAAAAATATAACTAAATGTAAAAGTAAAAACCCTAGAACCCGACCCCATTTTTAGTTTCTTGAGAAAGGTTTTCTGATTTGTTTTGCATGATCAGTGTGAGCTCGATGATGGAGAAAATTTTAGGGTTTTTGTGAGACGCGATTTTAGGATCGGGTTAATATGACGAGGAAGAAGCGAAGATCGATTTCCAGAGTTAGAGGAGGAGAATTAGAAGACGATCGCCGTGTGGAATGTGCTGGAAAATATTTCATTTCTAATCTGGAGTATTGCAAAAAAAATAATGTCTGAAGCTCGGGCTTTTCGTGTTTGTTGAAACAGACCTAGAAAATCCCACTAGAAGTAAGAGTATTATTTCTGAAATTATGTATAGTGATTTTTTTAGAAGATGAATATTAGAAAGTTGTTGATTGTAAACTTCAGTGATGAACAAGTGAGTGAAGAAATTGCTTGAAGATGGCACCGGGGAAAGCAAAGGCAAGCTCAGATAGGCAACGTAGTAAGAGAATAAGCAAAGGCCGAGATAATCCAACTCATGTAAGTAAAAAAGGGAAAATATGGTGTTTGTATATTTAATGATTGAAGAGAATATAAACAAGTAAAGAAGGGAAAATATGATATGTATCTTTGAACTCGTTTTTGCAGTATGTAGAAATTAGGGTTATTACAATCTCTAGCCGTTGACTCAGAAAGCCAAAATCCTAAGGTTGGTTAAAAGTGGTAAGGAATGGTACACCGATCCCGTTTCTCAACTTTGCTAATGATACTCTTATTTTAGCAGGCGCGACTATTTCATCAAATATGTACGTCTAAACTTTTCTATATAATTTCTCGGATAAAACTAGTTTAATGCTAAATTGTCATAACAACTCTGTACAGTTCTCGTCTAACATCTCTCTGCAAACCACATCCCATCTAGCTGGGAAATTTACAAGTACTCATAAAAAAGCTAGAAAAATATTCAGGTATACCGATCATCCGAGAACGTGTAAATAATGCTACCTTAAAGAAGCCATCGCGTCACTAAAAAAACAATTGTCAAAATGAAAGGCAAATTCACTCTCACAATCAAGAAGAGCGGTCCTTGTTCAGGCAAATCTAATTTCAAAAGTAAATTTTCTCATGCAGAACTTCTTGAACCATAAAGAAATATTGGATGGAATTGATAAGGTAAATAAATCATTCTTTTGGAACAACATGGCTCTACAAGCTTTCACCCACTGATCAGTTAGAATCATATTTGTACTCCAAAAACTGATGGAGGTTTAGGATTTCGAACAATTGAAATAAATAATAAATTACTACAAATGAAATTATTATTATGAAAATTCTCACTGAGCCGAATAATGCCTTGGTGCGAGTTGTTCAAGAAAAATATATCAAGGAAGATTGCCTTTATCCCTTCAGAAAAAGTACTTTTCGTGGCAATTTACATGACTACTTATCCTCATAAAGGAATTCCAAAAGGAACTGCAATGGCAAATTGGAAACAGTAAGACTATAGATTTTTGGAATGACAAATGGATTGGCGATCTATCCTTAAATGAGGTTTTAGGTACAAACGTGATAGCTTCATGACCCCCTCGATGACGACGAAGGACGAAGAGAAAGCAATGGGGGTGCGCTCGAATCGCCCGATAACAAGAGCTCGCGCAAGGGCAATGGAATGCGCGACTCAATCCTTAGTCTCTCGGGCTTACGCGAGTGACTCGGGTTCATCTAGTCCTAAATGGGTCCTTCTCTTGACCTATGAAGGGTTGGGTGAGGTCCCGCCTTAGCCACCTTAGAGAAGGTTTAGCGCGCCCGCGGAAGCCACATCTGCGCCCGCGGATTCGTCGCTTATGAAGACCACTTTACAGAATGTTTTCCGCGCCCGCAGAAGCCCCATCCGTGCCCGCGGATTCAACACGGCTGAAGACCACTTTTACAGAATGTTTTCCGCGACCGCGGAAGCCCCATCCGCGCCCGCGGATTCAACACTGCGGAAGCCCCCCTTTGCAGAGGCCAATCTGCGGCCGCGGTTTTGTTTCCGCGCCCGCAGAAGTTGGACCGGGCTTCGGCGACAAACGTTTTATTCCTAAACTTATTATTATTTTATTATTATTTCTAAGTAGTTATTTAAGCTAGCAAACCCTAGTTTGTAATGTTATGCAGATTTTGAGAATTAAGTTGAGTCATACTCCTTTCCAAAATCCCTTGAATCTCTCCCTACGATCCCCGGATCTACCTATCCCGTAGCTCGTCGCTTCGAGCAATCAAACACCGTCTCTTCGGTATCTCGCGATCATCACGTTGATCCCTACGTCCATCTCTTTGGACGAGTTTTGGCCATCACTTTGGCCTGCTTCACGCACTCTCAAGACCTTTAAAGGTTATCTCTTTAGCCATAGGAAAGCCATCTCTTTGGCTACGCAAGAGGAGATTCGACTACAAGCTTGAGGAAACGAAGATCATGCGATTGCAACGACACTTTCAGGGGTTGTTCGCATCAAAACGCCTCTGGAAAAATGGTCTTTGATTTCTTCACTGCAATAAAGAATCGAATTGTATACTCTTGAACGAATCCCTTCCAAACAATATGGTACAAAGAGTTGAAAGATCCAAATTCCATCGCACAACTTTAATGACAAATTAATATGGGAACCTTCTCCCAATGGAAAATAGTCGGGGAGCTCTACGGCACAGTCTCTTGATAAATATAGAAGCGAATACCATGAGATAACCTATCATGGGTTTGGAAACTCAACTTACCGCCAAAAGTAAAACATTTTTTGTGGAAAGCTTGTTCAAATTCACTTCCAATTGCTGAGAGGTTGAATAAGCATTACAATAGAGTTCATACTGAATGTATCCTTTGTAAGGAATCAAATGAGGGAACACGTCGTTTATTCTTCAATTGTAAATATACTAAAGCAGTTCTTAATGAAACGAGGCGACATTTTAATGAATTTCTAACCTCGGCCTTACTGACTGCAAATTACAATGACAATAAACATACAATAGAGGAGTGATGTCCAACTTTGAACTTGCGTGCTTTGCATGGTGACATATATGAAACTATAGAAATTCGATGATTTTCCGTAACAAGACAATTGATAGTCCAAGATGTGTTGATATTTGTGTAGCCTATAGATTATTCAGAACATTAGAGGCATAAAAGAAAAAAATGAAAGTAAACTAAAGAAGGATAAGGAAATTACATGAACAAAACCAGTATGTGGGCATATCAAACTAAACTTTGATGGATCAAGGATTGGCACTAGAGATACCAAAATCGATTTCCTTTTTATTGATAGGAATATTAATATTATTTTTATGGATAGTCAAAAAATTGAATCAACAACTATTTTACAAGCATAAGTCATTTCGTTGTGGATCGGAGTGGTTCATGCATATCGATTTGGTATTAAGAAACTTACGATTGAAGGTGATAACTTGACAATCATAAATGCTCTACAGGGAACTTAGGACTAGTGTTCTAAAAATCTCCGTATGGGTGCTAGGCGGTCATCTCACGCCTAGCACCCAGCCTAGGGCCGCCTAGGCGAGAAGAAACCTAAGATATTTTGGAAGCAACAACATCTTAGGAGATTAAGGCAAGTTTTGGCTTAGGCTTTGTAACATAAGGCCTATAATAAAAGATCAAACTTCATCCTAACATAGTTTTATAAACATTAATGAATTTGGGAGAACATTGTCAAATCATCACATGGATCAGACATTAATTTTAAATTCGCCAAGGCCCCCCTCCCCGCCCAGTTCCCGCCTAGCGACTTTTAGAACATTGCTTAGGACACACCATGGAAATCGAGATGATTATCAAAGACACACGAAGATTCTAGCCCATTTCGAGGATATCAAAATTCGGCATTGCTAAAGAGAAGCTAATCAAGCGGTAGGTTTTCTCACATAAAAAAAGTATAATATAGATAAACTACGTCATCACTATATGAATGACAATGTTAACCATACTGAGACCCTTCACCCTATGTTGAAGGATTTTATTATGATTGTCCGTAAGGATGATTTATGTTGGACATTTCTGAGAAAGACGGCCTAGTTCTTAACTATGTACACAAATAACATTTCTTTAAGTGAATATGCAATAGCATCTTAAGCATTCACTTTAGCATATTCAACATATACAATTCTTCTTTATGTTTGCATTTAGTCTATACGTACAATTTTTATAATGTACATATATACTAAACGTACAGCAAGCACAACCACAGGAGTCTGAATCAGACGAGACAGAACAAGCAGAATCTGAAGATCTGGTTGAAAATAACACAACTAACGATGAGTCTGAATCAAGCTCTGATGATACAAAAAGAGTCAATATATAGGGGACGATGAACAAGAGGACTCGGGGGATGATCATGAACATCTTCCAGTTAAAAGAAAACATGTCAAGGTAATATCCAAACATCCACAAACTACAAGTGAGGATGAAGTGAAACAAAACAACACAAGGGGCAAAAAAGGGTTTTCATGCATTCAATACCGAACAAACCCAAATAAGTTTGTCAAAGCTGTTCAGAAATTGAGCAGTGAACAAAAGAAGGATGTGGTGGACATGGGTTTGGGATCTCTTCTCAACTTCAACCTCAGTGGAATACCGAGATTTAGGTTATTGGCTTATCGAGAGTTTTGATGCTAACAAGTACAGTCTGAAGATGGATGATGGAACCCTAGTGCACATCGAAGAAGATGATGTACTGATTGCAATGGGATTGCCTAAAGGAAGTGGGAAAATAGAAATAAGGAGAAAGTCAAACAAGAAGAGAACAAAGGCTGATGAAGTCCATGACAATTGGGTGAAACGATTCACGAAAGATGAACACCGCATCTTACCACGCCATGTCTATAGCATGCTGAAAAAGTGCAGGAAAGGAGGTTCATTTTTCAAACGGACGTTTATTGTGCTGTTTGTCACATTGTTGGTTGAGGGAAACTCGAATGGCACATCGAATCTGTCACTATTGAGAAGCTTGGAAGTTGTTGACAGAATCAAGGACATGAATTTCTGTGGTTACCTGCTGGACAGCCTCGTCAAAACCACAAACTGTTGGAAGAAAAACCCTAAAGGAATGTTCAAGGGATCGCTCCCCTTCCTTACTGTAAGTAATTGTTCAATTTTAAATATTTATTGTTCAAATCTAACTATACACTATTTTACTGGGTTTTTTGAAGCTTTGTTCAAATTCAATGGCAATTTATTCAACTTCAATAAACATGTGTTCAACTTCAAGCAAGGGTTCTTCAAATGAACCTTTACTACTGCAACATATCCTAATTATATGTTTGTTCAACTTTATATCTGATTTGTTCAAATTTAACACTTCTTTTTCATTACAGTTGTTCTATGTTGACCGAGTAGTAAATGGGAGACGTACTGTACCACGAGCCTTCCCAACATTTGTGAATTGGATTAGGAAAGAGATTACAAAAAGAGAGCTATACGAGATGAACAGTGGAGGGTTTGGGCTGGGGTATGTGGATGTCAGACAAACAATTCTGTCAACATCAGAGCTAGTTTTTGCTGAGGGTTCAAGAAGCAGTCAGCGGGCGCAAGGGATTGGAACAAAGCGTCTATCGAAAGCTGACTTTTTCGAGGTAAGTGATTTGTCATTCATCCATGTTTATATGAGATAGTCCATACTTTCAATTTTACTGAAAATGTTCAAATATATGTGATGTTTGTTCAAAAACATATTGAAGTTGTCATCTGTTTAGCACATAGTTCAAACTATTAATATTTGCAAAAAAATGTAACAAACATGATACAGAAGCTGGCAAATAAGGCAAGGGAGGCAGCTACTGTTTTAAATGAGTTGGCAGACATGACCTTTTCAACACCAAAGACATACCTAGCTGATGAACCAATGAAAAGCGTGCACAATACAGCGGTTGACATGATTGTCGGCAAAGGTGAAGATGACAACAATTCAAACAATGAGCACCTGGCCACACATTTCGACAATATCTGGTCAAACTCTGATGATCAGTTCTGGAATCATCCAGAACTAATTGAGTGCATGAACAAGGTTGAACTGGCCATCAACGCACAAGCTAGGGTGCAAAATAAATTCAGATTCAACAGACCATCAGTAGCAGATAAAGTACATAACCAAGACATACCAAGCTTTGACCTTCTCCCAGGTATCGACCTTGACATGACTGTTGGTGAGATAGCTCGTACCTATCAGTCACCCACTAGAAGTGTTGGAGATCAGTGGAGACAAGAGCAGGTAAGTGAACATGAAGCCTTTTGAATGTCATTCAACAATTTCCTTTTAAAAAGACAAACTAAAATATATCAATTACTAAAATTATTCTTAAAAATACAGACTAACAGAGAAGGTGTGGCTCAAGAAGTTCAACAAAACACTACTGTTGAGGATGTAGAATGTGATCCGATGACATTTCTCCAAGAGGGAGAAGAAGAGCAAGAAGGTCTTATGAGAGTGGATGATGAAGAAGCAGGAGGGGTTACTGAGGGACCACAACACCAAACAACAAGCATTGAGGGAAATGAAGGAGGCATTACCGAGATGGAGACAGAAGGAGAGGTTCGTGAGGAACCACAATATAAAACAACAAACATGGAGGTAAACTACAACACATATATGAAATTATAGTGTTTTTCATAACCTTCAAGTAGTTGTTATTCAATTTTTTAAATGTAAAATTGACAGGTGGATACGACAACAGTTACTGAGGCATGCAATGAAGAAGGCAATACTGTGAGGGCGAAGGAAGGGCAGGTGAATAATACAATACTTTCAAATAGTTGTTCAAGTAAATATTATATTTGTTCAGTTTCAAAGTGTTTTTGTTCAAACTTATATCATTTTGACAGTCTGTGAAGGTAGTTGATAGTCAACTAGAACAGCAACAACACATTGAAGAAGTGAGAAAAACTGTACCAAAGCTGAGGATTTATGTAGGGAAGACCAGGAATGCACAAAAAGCCCAAAAGGCAATTGAAGAAGCCGAGAAAGCAAAGAAAGCAGCTGAAGAAGCTGAAAATGCAAGGAAAGCAACTGCAGAAGCTGAAAATAACAAGAAGGCAATGGAGGAAGCAAAGAAGGCAGCTCAAGAAGCACAAAAAGCAAAGAAGGCAGCAGGAAAGGAGGAGAACAAGAAGAAGGAAGTTGAGAAGGTGAAAAAGGCAGCTGCAGAAAAGGCAAAGAAAGAAGATGAAGAACAAGAGAAGGCAAAGAAGAGAGCTGAGGAAGTTGAAAAAACAAAGAAGGCGGCAGAAGATGCGGTACAGGAAGCCAATAAGGCAGCAACAGAAGCACAACGATCCAAAAAGGCAACTGAAGAAGCTGAAAAGGCCAAGGAGGCTGAAGAAGCACAAAAGGCAAAGGAGGCTGCAGAAGCAGAAAAAGCCAAAAAGGAGGCTGAACAAGCACAAAAGGCCAAGAAGTTGGCTGAACAATCTCAAAAGGCCAAGAAGGCAAACGAGGAAGCTCAAAAAGCCAAGGAGGCTGCAGAAGCAGAAAAAGCAAGGAAGATGGCTGAACAGGCTGAGAAGGACAAGAAGGCGAACGAAGAAGCTCAGAAGGCAAAGAAGGCTGATGAAGAAGCTCAAGAGTCCAAGAAGACGGTTGAAGAAGCCAAAGTTGGTGCGACAATGCATTCTCACCTTCCGAGCATCATCAACCCCACTCAGAAACACACAGATGAAGAGAAAAAGATTGTCAAATACATCACAGTAACTACTAAAGATATAGGGTAACTTCTAAAGATATAGGGTAACTTCTTTTACTCTACTGTTTCAATGTTTTATATTATACAAAAAAATTTACTAAAACATTTTAATAAACGTAGGGAGATAATGTTTCAACATGAGAGTATTATAGCAGACTTATCTGACATGAGGAGTATCATATGTGAATCACTGGTCTCAATAAATGTGATAAATGCTTGGGCGGTGATCCTGAATGAGAGAGAGAAGTACAGGTCCAGAAAATCCACATCAAGATTTTTCGCAACTCCGACAACAACTGTAAGTACATTAGCGAACTTCTAGATTTGAAAACTATTCACTGAAAAATACTGACACTTTCATCTATGCAAGGCTTTCTCTGTGGTGACCCAGACACAAAAGGCTATAAAATAAACTTGAAGAGATTTACAGAAATGCTCGATTCTGTTCAGGACATGGCGTTGCACACAACACTTGACCGTGCAACATTGGTATCTCCTCCATTCTAACCTCATTTCAGTACATGTAGAATACTTTGTTCCCAGTTGACAAGGTTGTTGACAAGGTTGTTTGTAATATAGGTATTCTTCCCAATATGTGCAAGCAGTCACTACTACGCCTTATGTTTCAATCTAAAGAGAATGCACCTTGAAATCATTGATAATTCCTCGATAGGGGATGAAGTAGATGACAAGTATGGAGAGGTTCCAGAAAGACTGGTAAGCAACGCATATTGTTCAACTAATAAAAGTATAATGTCCAAGTTGATTGCTTTGTTCTTCAAAGTTTATATTGTTCAAAAAATAAAAGTATAATGTCCAAGTTGATTGCTTTGTTCTTCAAATTTAATATTGTTCAACTAAATAATGTTGTTGTTCAAATATGTGTATCTAATAGTTCAATTTCATTGATCTTATGTTCAAACTCGTCAACTGGTTTGTTCATTTTTTATACTTGATAAAATGGATTGCAGAGGAAAGTATATGCAAACTACTTGAGGTTGAAGGGAAGTGAAGTTGTAGCAAAGTCAATTGATGAAATGCCATTAGAACTTTTGAAAATGAAATGGCGTGATAGCAAGAACAAGCTTGATTGCAGTGTCTATCTGATGCGCCATATGGAGGCTTACAACGGTGAAGGTTCCAGCGGGTGGGAATGTGGATTCAAGAAAGAAAGAAGGAAGAACATGTTACCGTTGCGAACAAAATACCTAGCAGCCATCCTTGGATCAGAACTGAATGGGATCCGAGCAACTGTAATGGGAGAAGCATTGAAAACCCCAGTTCCTTGATGTTTAGTGACAGTCTAATTGTGTACCACTGGTAGTTTGTTTTACTAGGTCCTATGTTTAGTAACAGTCTAATTGTGTACCACTGGTAGTTTGTTTTACTATGTCATGGATGAACAAGTTTGTTAAACAATTTAGTCTATTGAACAGGTATAACTTTTGGGTACTTTGCTGGACAGGTTCATCTTCTGTAACCATCGATCAACAATTTACATTAAAGCATAATTGTTCAAACGATTATTACTATTGTTCAAAAATAATCAAATATTGTTCAACGTTGAAATTAGTTAAACTTCAATATGCATTTGTTCAAATTTGACAATATTTTGTTCAATCATGTAACTCCTCCACACGTCCAACCAAACATAATGCTCGAACTAGCAAACAATATTAATGTGTGTAATCACAATGTGTCAACAGGAAAACATATTGTTCAACTATAATAACAGAATGATCAAGCATGAAGACGAAACTGTTCAATAATAATAACAGAGAGTTTGGATCATATGCGGAGCACTCTTCCCGTGTGGATGTGCGGAGCATGCACTTTAGGGCCTTATTTGTGCACTTTAATGTCTTATTTGTGCACTTTTTCAAAAAAAAATTCTTTTACAAATTGTTTTCCAAGCATTTTTCAAATTTTTTGCAAAAGTGCACAAATAAGGCTCTAAAGTGCACAAATAAGGCCCTATAGTGCATGTCCGCATGTCCGCACGGGAAGAGTGCTCCGCACCGGAACCGCACTCTAATAACAGAATGTTCAAGAATAATAGTAAATTGTTCAAACTATTTAGTTTCTTTGTTTCGACTACTAAAATTACTTCTCTGGACACGTCTGACCGGACATAATGCTCGAACTAGCAAGCAATATTAATATGTATGTAATCACAATGTGTCACAGAAAAATATATTGTTCAACTATGATAACAGAATGGTCAAGGGTAAAGACAAAACTGTTCAACAAAAATAACAGAATGTTCAAGAATAACGGTAAATTGTTCAACAATTATAGGTTTTTTTGTTTCAACTCTTAAAATTACTTCTTTGGACACGTCCGGCTATTATGATCAACATATTTCTTGCATACACCACACTTCCTCGTCGCCTTTTTTGATTTTGATATAGCAACCTCTCTACTCGGCTTGATACGACGACCACTGCCCTTGTTCTTTGCTTGTTGTGGAGGCAAGACAGATATATTGGTAGGCACACTTATACCCACAAAAGACTCAAAAGCTTTTTCTTTGCTCGATTTACACTTGCTGGATGAAGCGTTACTTTCTGCAACAGATACATCTCTTCTCAAGCACTTACTCAAACAAGATATGTGCTCCTTTATCAGACATAGAAGTTCTTTCAGCTTAGCACAATCATCACCAATCAAATCAATACAGCAATGGACCTCCGACCAAATATCATTAACGACAAACTTGCTTTCCACCATACCAGCACACTGATCAAATATAACACCGCTAACACCAATTGAAGGTTTGAGGATTGCATTTTTTGTCCACCGGTTTAGAACAACATTGCTTGGGAACTGTTCAAGACATCTATCTTTAAACACCAGAACCATATGACGACATGGAATCCCGATCCTTTCAAACAACTTAGAAGTACATGTAGAAACCTCATCTGGTATAGAAAATCTAACCTTGAAATTCATACCATTAGGATCTCCAATAGTGTATACTTTACCATCACATTCAACATCTTTACTTATAAATCAGCATGAAAAACATGCAGCATATATCTCCTCTTGAACTTCATAGAATAACTTCAATGTAAATACATCGGCTGCATGCTTCTCCAAAGGTAAAGGAGTCTTGAGATCCGGTTTCTTAGACTCTGATTCACTATTCAATCTCCATTGTTCATGCCTACAATGTAAACATTAAATGAGTTAAACAACAATAAAATATTGTTCAATAAAGGGCATTGTTTGTTCAACAACGCTAGTATAATGTTCAAAAATCTTGACGGTTTGTTCAAACAAACAGAACCGCTAAAAAGGATAAAATGATATGTTATACTACCTTTGTGAATCCATAGCGCCATCGAAAAGCATTACAAGCTCCACGAGGCTAAAAGCACAGTTGTTATAATTTCCAAAAAAGCGGTTTTGTGACTCAGACATTGATGTGGTGCGAGAGTACCAAGATAGAAGCACATCGCGGAAAAAGGCCGGGATCCAATTGCTGCGAATTTCAAAGATTTGTCTAAACCAAATGTGATCTTGCATATTGAATTCCAACATTAATGCACTCCACCTCTCCTCAAACACTTCAGGTTCAATCGTATGGCTCCATACTAGACCATTCAACTTTGTTAAAAAATCACCTGACTTCTTCATTGAAGGGCCAATCTTCTCAGATGCTTTGCTCATGATATGCCACATACAGAACCTATTGCGAGTCTGATTAAACACCGTTTGAATCGCAACTTTCATTGTCGGGTCTTGATCAGTTACCAAAATTCTCGGTTCTTTGCCACCCATAGCTTTCAAAAATGTATCAAACAACCAAGTGTAAGAAGGAATATCTTCTTTCAATAACAATGCAGCACCGAAAGTCACACACTTTTGGTGACTATCCAACCCAGTAAACGGTGCAAACACCATATTATACATGTAATAAGTTAAATTGCAAGAAGAAAGTAAACACATAAAACATTTGTTCAAAACTTGTCACACATTGTTCAAAAACATTCATGGTTTGTTCAAAAGTTAAAGAAACATGCTATGTCAATCAAGATCACATAACTTTCAACTATACAAGGACGTTATTTTACAAAAAAAATTACCTGTTTGTTCTATACGTTCAGTCGAATGAAACGAAGTCTCCAAATATAGAATAATTCTTAATAGACACTGGGTCGGCCTAAAACAAACATGTCAACTGATCTGCGCTGTCAACATCATAGTCAAAGTAGAATGCTGAACATATCTCTTTTTTCTGGAAGAATTTGTCAATAACCATCTGAGCATCAGCACCTCCAATGAAAGCCAACAAGTCCCTCTTCACGTTTTTGAAGTCTGACGACAGAGCACCAATATTTGGATAGCCTCCAACCAACTGTTTGTAAAGTCGGTAACTCTTAACAGAACCCATATTTGCGTTGGCACAGCTCATCACAAATTTTTAATGCGCAACATTCACAACCCGGTTCGATCTCATAAAGTGCCTATAAATCTTCTTCACAAATGTATGTGTGTGACGATCAACAAACATTTTAACAACATACCGACCATTACCAATAAACTTCAATATTATTTTCGCAGTGCAACCAACACGATTAGTAACACGCCTACGCTTACCGGTGTTGTTCTTACCAACTTTGTACCCAGCCCTACTGCATAACATGTACTTTAAAACTACAACACCATCCCTTGACTTGTGGATGGTGCTGTGACGAACCTCAAAGCCACATGAGTCAGCATAACTTTTGTAAAAACAAACCGCATCAT
The DNA here is from genome assembly GCA_027886185.1 of Rheum nobile. Lineage (NCBI taxonomy): Eukaryota > Viridiplantae > Streptophyta > Magnoliopsida > Caryophyllales > Polygonaceae > Rheum > Rheum nobile. The sequence goes on from WOAB01000135.1 coordinate 5,630,706, forward strand.
CTAGAGACCCAAATTGTTGGCCAACAAAAGGCTTCGATTCAGCAGAACAGTTTGGGATCCAATATACAGTACTGTTATTAGGAGAGTACTGTACAACGGCATCATCAACATCAACATCATTATATCCCATAGAGCTTGAAGCATTATCACTTGAAATACCGTTACCACCTAAAAACAAATTACGCGTAATAAAAATATAGTAAAACTTCAATCACCTTAACGACATGTCACTTAACAACTTATCTGTTAAAATTGTTCAACTGTATAGACGAATTGTTCAAAAACAAGAATTAATTGTCTAGTGACGTAAATTGTGCAACAATATTAATATATAGTTCAACTATAACTAGATATTGTTCAATCGTGTTAGGATTCAAACAACTTCAAAAGAAACATATGCAACGCGTCAAATTCAAAAGAAAAACAGAAATAGTTCAAATACGTATGCTCATTGTACACCAATAAGACACGACTAAGCAAAGCACAAAAGCAAACAACTTCAAACGCATCAACGAACACAGATCCAACCTCCGAACACTAACATAATCAACAAAAGCATATAAAAGCTAACGAGAAATGAAAGAACTATAGCCAAACCAATTTCCATTGCAATTTCGCAGCGGTATGAATCTTCACAGACCAAAATCTACGACAAAACAAAGACCTTCAAACACCTAAATCGATAACGAAGAGAAGAATATCAGAACAGTATACGAAGTGCGAAATAGTAGAAACAATGCATCAAATAAGCGAAAACTTACACAATAACAGCAAATCGATTGAGCGAGATTCTTCAAAATCAAACATCGAAGCACCGAATTACAATCAAAGGGAGCGAATCGCGAAATCCATTCAGAGAGCGAAGATAACAAGAACAAGATCTCTGAACGGAAGGCGCGTTACCAAAAAAAACAACCCCATCCTTCAAACAATTACAAGAATGCCATTAATGAAACGGTGCAACGATATTACAATATTGCCATTAATGAAAACGCCGTCAACAGCCTCCAGCGTGTCGCCTCTCCATCGTCCGATCCGGCTCATCCAATGCTCCACACTCCTCCTCATTTTTCACCCTAAGCTAGCTTCTCACGTGAAGCTCTCCCTATATATATTCCCTTTTAAATATAAATTTATATATATAGATGTTACAAGGGAAAAACAATTGAACTTTTATTATATTTTTAAAATAAAATAAAATTTATCACATTTGCAAATTTTCCACTTTAGCTGTGTAAATCCTAACTCATCATCTTCGTAATACAAGGGTCACCAATAGTAATTAGGGTTTATTTGGCCCACCTATTTATGAACAAGTTTGTATTTATAAAGTGGATTTTAATTTTAAATACGTTTGGTTGTTCTCTTTATAAAGTTGTTTTTTTTTCAGTTTTCCATAAATTTCTACCTTTCATCGCCCCTCCAAAGAGGAGAAATTGGAGAAGACGGTTCACGGTGGAGCCTGCTACTGGCCGGAATCGACCGTCGGAAGTTGGTGGCGGTGGCTTGGTTGGAGATGGCACCATCCCGCACCTCTCCTCACCCTGCCAGATCTCCAACTCGGGGCCTTCGAGCTTCTGAGCATCGGTCGACAAGAAGGTGGGCTGGTGACGGTCGCAGCGGCTGGCGAGAGTGATGATCGGTTTCAGCCACGGCGGTGGTCTAGGCGTCTTCAAGCTTCGTCCTCTAGTGTCTATAAAACGAAGGCTCTTGGTACACTCTAAATTTTTTCTTCGTACACTGCACTTTGAAATGCAACAATATTGCATAAGCAAAATACTAGCGTTTTCGTGTTAAATGTACCCAGAAATCTGATATTATGTACTATAACGAAACGCAGGTATTTGGCTTAAGCAAAATACCTGTGTTTCAGTTATTTATTTTTTTAATCGAAACGCAGGATCCCTGTAGCAGGGATCCTGCGTTCCGCTATTTTTTTTTTGAAAGTGAATCGCAGGATCCTTGCTTAAGCAAAGATCCAGCGTTTCGCTAATTTTTTCTTCTTCAAAATTGCACTTTTTCCCATAATCATGTAGAGAATTTCAATACGAGTCCGTACATATAAAATTCATCCAAAACGGACATCGTTTGCCCCTCCAAAAGCCCAAAAAACGAAGTTTTCCTACCTTTTTTTTTTACAATTTGGTGCCCAGCATATAGCGCATTGTAGTGAAATTTTTTGGTATTTTTGGCATTTTTCTATTATAATTTTGTATAAAATTTTAATACGAGTATATAACTATACGTTAGAACCATAATATATAATTATAGTATATAACTATAGTATATAGCAATAGTATATAACTATACAATATAACAATAGTATATAACTATACAATATAACAATAGTATATAACTATACGATATAACAATAGCATATAGCTGTATATAACAATACGATATAACAATAGTATATAACTATAGTATATAACTATACGATATAACCATAGTATATAACTATTCGTTAGAACCATAATATATAATTATAGTATATAACCATAGTATATAACTATACGATATAACAATAGTATATAACTATACGATATAAAATTTGTATATAACCATAGTACGTTAGAACCATAATATATAATTATAGTATATAACTATACGATATAACCATGGTATATAACTATAGTATATAAATGAACAATACAACAATAGTATATATATAACTATATGATATAACAATAGTATATAACTATACGATATAACCATAGTATATAATTATACGATATAACAATAGTATATAGCTATAGTATATAACTATACGATATAACCATAGTATATAACTATTCGTTAGAACCATAATATATAACCATAGTATATAACTATAGGATATAACCAAATTGGATATAATTATAAGATATAACCATAGTATATACCTATAGGATATAACCATAAGATATAACCAAATTTGATATAACTAAAGGATATAACCATAGTGTATAACTATAGGATATAACCATAAGATATAACCAAATTGGATATAACTATAAGATATAATCATATTATATAACTATAGGATATAACGATATGATATAACCAAATTGGATATAACTATAAGATATAATCATAATATATAATTATATGATATAACGATATGATATAATCAAATTGGATATAACTATAAGATATAACCAAATTGGATATAACTATAAGATATAACCATAGTATATAACTATAGGATATAACCATAGTATATAACTAAAGGATATAACTATAATATATAACCATAGTATATAACTATAGGATATAACCAAAGTATATAACTATAGGATATAACGATATGATATAACCAAATTGGATATAACTATACGATATAACCATAGTATATAATTATAAGATATAATATGGTTATATCCTTTAGTTATATCCAATTTGGTTATATCTTATGGTTATATCCTATAATTATCTTTAACCATATTAGTTATATAAGTTATATACTATGGTTATATCCTTTAGTTATATCCAATTTGGTTATATCCTATAATTATCTTTAACCATATTAGTTATATAAGTTATATACTATGGTTATATCCTATCCAATTTGGTTATATCATATCGTTATAACATAATATGGTTATATCTTTTAGTTATATCCAATTTGGTTATATCTTATGATTATATCCTATAGTTATATAATATGGTTATATCCTTTAGTTATATCCAATTTGGTTATATCTTATGGTTATATCCTATAATTATATACTATGATTATATCTTATAGTTATATCCAATTTGGTTATATCATATCGTTATATCCTATAGTTATATATTATGATTATATCTTATAGTTATATCCAATTTGGTTATATCTTATGGTTATATCCTATAGTTATATACTATGGTTATATCTTATAGTTATATCCAATTTGGTTATATCTTATGGTTATATCCTATAGTTATATACTAAGGTTATATCTTATAGTTATATCCAATTTGATTATATCATATCGTTATATCATATAATTATATATTAGGATTATATCTTATAGTTATATCCAATTTGGCTATATCTTATGGTTATATCTTATAGTTATATACTATGGTTATATCCTTTAGTTATATCCAATTTGGTTATGTCTTATGGTTATATCCTATAGTTATATACTATGGTTATATCTTATAGTTATATCCAATTTGGTTATATCTTATGGATATATCCTATAATTATATACTATGGTTATATCATATAGTTATATCCAATTTGATTATATCATATCGTTATATCATATAATTATATATTATGATTATATCTTATAGTTATATCCAATTTGGTTATATCTTATGGTTATATACTATGGTTATATCTTATAGTTATATCCAATTTGGTTATATCATATAATTATATACTATGGTTATATCTTATAGTTATATCCAATTTGATTATATCATATCGTTATATCTTATAATTATATACTTTGGTTATATCTTATATTATATTCTATAGTTATATACTATGGTTATATCATATAGTTATATACTATGATTATATCTTATAGTTATATATTATGGCTATATCATATATTATATCTTATAGTTATATCCAATTTGGTTATTTTCTATAGTTATATACTATAGTTATATCATATATTATATCATATAGTTATATACTATGGTTATATTATTTAGTTATATACTATGATTATATAGTATAGTTATTTTCAATTTGGTTATATCCTTATAGTTATATCCAATTTGGTTATATCCTTATAGTTATAAGATATAACCATATTTATATGTGATTTTCGAGAATAATAATAACAAACAGTTAATATCAAACAAATTGGTGGAGAAATGTACATGAATAAAAATATATTGAAACCACATGATACAAACAAATTTATTGCCATGTAACCTTGATTACTTGATAACGTTTATTACTAGAGTCAAATGCAGATTTAAAAAATATGCTATTTACTTTGTTGCTTTCAGAAGGGAAAAATAAAAAAAATTTTAAAGGAAATATTATCATTGTGAAACGCAGGAATCGTGCTTAAGCACTAATTTTGCGTTTCAAAAAAAACTGAAACGCAGGTATTTTGCTTAAGCAAGATATCTGCGTTTCGTTGTAGTACATAAACTCAGTTTATGGATACAATTTACATTAAAACGCGAGTATATCGCTTAAGAGACAATTTTTGTAGTGTACAAAGAAACTGCCCTATAAAACTTCACAACTGAAATGGACTTTCCAGCTTCTTGAATTTGGGGATTTATTTTTAAAAAAATATAAATAATGGCACAAATATCAAAGTTGCATAAATATTTTTTGGACTAAAATCAGTTTATAAACACAAACCTATTTATAAATAGGTGGGCCAAACAGACCCTTAGTCTTTACTATAGAGTCTATACTCTCTCTATTAGGTGAACCTCACTCTTAATATAAAACTAGAAATCGAAGTCCGTGCTTCACACGGGCCTTTTGTGTATATATAGTGTCGCGGTTTAAATGTGAGTTTGTAATATATGGATTATTGCTGCATGTTTTATCTTAGACGATATATTACTTGATATGTATTTAAATGTAATATCTAAGTATTTTATGTATAAAATGCTATGATTGTACGAAGTACAGATTTATTTATTTATTTTGGTCAGAAGTTCATTTTAAATTTTGAATTAGGTGATAGTTGTTTTTTGTAGGGATGCGTTTTTTTTCTTTGAAAATATTTGGGGAATATTTTAGAAATGCCTATCTAATTATATGTTATGCTTGAATTGGAGTATTTGTAAGAAACTTGATACAACAACTCTCATTTCTTACATGCTCCACTACCCTTCACATTTCTAATTTTTTGCCTTTATCTTACAAATTTATTGCCTTTTACTAATCTTTATTTTGTTATGCTTTAGTTATTAATATTCATTAATATATTGTTTTATTTTTTTGGTCTGGAATATATATCATTTTATTAGTCACGTTGACTTTACATATTCCTAGACATTAATATCATTTTAATTAAAATATATTAGTCATTACTTCCTATTCTTATTAAATATGGAGTAATAGAAATAATTGGTGACTCTGCATATTCTTAAACCTTGTTACATTTTATATAAAAGTACATTAGTTATTTTTCCGGTACATGCTTGCTCTTCTTAGCGAAATTATAATTCATAACTTCTTCCTTATACATTTCATATGTGAGAGTGAGTACATGTCTATTATTTCGGCTTCCATCCTTGATTAATTCCTCTAGACCAAGACAAATGAGGCTAAATTTAGTATATATACACGATGAGTGTAAAATGAATATGTATAAAATAGAACAATAAAAATCATCATTAACCAAAATAACAACACACTTACCTAAATCGATTTAGTACAAAAAATGAACTAAAAATACAAACCTAATTGAATTTATGCTACCAATAGTTGAAGGGTTTACATCATCCATAAAATAGTTTATTTTATTCGTTACTAACAATCAGTCGTCCTAAATCAATTGTCTTTGTCCTCCTTCTAGTGAAAGCTACCCGTGCATGATGTAAACAATCAATGCCTCAATAATGCTATTAGATTATCTAATTCTCTGACAACTTTACATAAAATTAACCTATCTCAATCAAAATACAATTATATTAATAAATTTAAACCGATATATGTAAGTATTTAGTGCAGGTGTAGACTACAGAAGAGATCCAAATACATATAATCAAGGATAGTTTACCGTGAGGTGGATATATACTTGCATCATCGATAATCGAGAATCCTCATTCACATCTTTAACATAATAATTATGCTTACTTCAGCGACCATGTCTTTTTAAGGTGTTGCCACTATCTCCCAAGCTTCACTATATGGCTTTCTAAAGCTAATTTTCATGTAGAAGAATGAGATGATGGATGCCCAGAGCAAATGAACGGAATACCACCGTTTTCTCCCTTTTATAGATGAAAATGTTACTTGGAAAGTGAAGTCATTTTGACATATAACCGTTTAGACATATTGACTATAATTTGTTTCCAACCATTCATTGTGTACTAGATACGAGAGTTACGTGTAGTAATTGGATAGTATTAAAATAGGAGTAAATGAGAGCAAAATATAACGTATACACTATGTAGTAATTATCACTAATTGAGATTTAGGTAAAAAAATGAGTCATAACCTATAGAGTAGTCCGTATGTAGAGGCAAGATTTAACTGAAAAAAGTGTGTGTGGGGAGGGAATAATTACTTACAAATAGTGCTCATTTTTATATATACACATAATTATGCTATGGTATATTAAAATAAACAAAGAAAAATTAATTACTTAAATTACAAAGTAGCCTATAATTATACTTATGTATTTTATATTGTTTTATAAACCCTATAGTAAAAATCGATCGGATAAGCTAATATATTATATACTAAGGGTGATAAACTAACACTACATGCAAACTATACCTTTGAGCCCATTTAAGCCTTTGATTTTGTCTTTAAATGTTAGCATTCAATGACCTAGAATGCTAACTTTTAAATATACTAGAAATCGAAGCCCGTGCTTTGCACGGGCCGTTTGTGTATATGTAGTGTCACGCTATAAAAATGAGCTTGTAATATATGGATCGTTGTTATGTTTTTTATGTTAGACATATATTATTTGATATTTGTTTAAATGTAACTATGATAGGTATAAAATGTTGTGATTGTACGTATGAATCGGTTTTTTTAAATGATTTTTGTTAGAAGTATAATTTTAATTTTGAATTAAAGTGGAAGTTTTTTTGTAGGGATGTGTTTATATTTTTATAAAAGATTTTGTGGGTATTTTAGGAATATATATGTAATAAAAAGTTTGCATTGTTGTGCATTAAATGTGTTCTTTCAATATCATACAAATTTCAATTTTCAATAAAACCATTTTGAAAGTATTAAGTATGTTTAATATCAAGCAATTAAATAAATATATAGAAATCAAACAAATGTAAATGTAATAAACCGTAATTCTGTATATTCAAATATAACATATTTTATACTATGGTTTCAAAAATAATTGTATAATTTGTTCAAACTTTAGTTAAAAGGATTTGGTTTGCTTATTTAAAGTTAGCTCTTTTTAATAAATGTATATATTTAATAGGGAAAAGGTTTTTTTCATAAAAGCTAAAAATTATTGTATATCATCTTTATTTTATTTTAGTTATGGGCATAAAATAAACAATAGTCTCTTCTATAAATTTTTGTATTGTAATATGATGGTGTTAAAAAATTAATTCTTAATGTTTTCTATTATATAACAAAATGAATTTATCGTATACCATCTTTGCTCCTGACTTACAAACATATAAAATTTAGTAAAATTATTAAAAAATTATCAATATAAAAATAAACCATTTTTTAACAAATACAATTAAGTACTCTATTAAATATTATTGACAAGCAAGGAAAAAATTATCCAATTAGAAATAGTTAATAGAATAGACCCTTAAATTTTTAAAATTAAAAGGCGATCTCTTATAAAGCAAATAAATAATACTCATTAATGAAAACTTATTTTTTAAATATTTAAGAAACAATAATATATTTTGAGTCGTACGACCATTTAAGTGTATATGTAAGGGCTTAAATTTGACAAAAAGAATAGAATAATAAAAAAACCATTAATATCTAACAATTAGAGAGAGTATCGATCTAGGGTTCTAGAACTTGCGGTCATATTTGATAGAAACTGAATTTGGGGGAAATCAATACGACATGGCTCAAGCTGTAGAGGAATGGTACAAGCAGATGCCCATCATCACCAGATCCTATCTCACCGCCGCCGCAATGACCACCGTTGGCTTCTCTCTGGAGGTATGTTGCTTGCTCCGATGAACTTTTCTGTTCCCTTGAGGTGTTAGATAGGTATCTGATGTTGAATGGCAGAATTCCTAAACCAAAATTGTTTTATTGGATGTTTTAACAGATTCATTCAAATTGGATGTACTGGATTGCTCTTCACATTAGATTTGATCTCCAGTCATTTGGAATGCTTATAGCTATGTCTTCTCGTTGTCCAAGTTTTTTGCATGTTAATTTTGGAGGACAAGAGGAAGATGGGCTTCAAATTGTGGCCGTTTGGTTCCTGAATTAGAATATCTAATTTGGATTTTGGACTTTTAAGGATTCCTAATCTATTTGCTTCAATTCTGTGCAATTTGATTGTATTAGCGCCTTGCATAATCAGTGCTTAATGTTATTATTTTCCCTTGGTGTTTTCCTTACAGATTATTTCTCCCTATAATCTGTACTTGAATCCGGTGCTGGTTATGAAACAATACCAGTTGTGGAGGGTTGTTACCAACTTCTTGTACTTCCGGAAAATGGGTGATAAATCCATCTTCTTAGCTTTTTCTCTATATGGACCAAATTAATTTAGTACCTGTTGGGTTTCAAATACAATTTCTCTTAACAAAATCAACTAAAATGTTTTCCTTTTAGTTTTGAATCTCTAAGAAATTTTGACATCCATGAGTTCGAAAAGCATGCTTCATACATTACTCATTGATTACTGTAGTCTGGAGATGAATGAGTGACTCAGCTGATAGAGCGAAATAATCTGCGAGTGGGAGTGCATAACTGACACGGGTCATTTTGGGGCTTTCTGCCCTGGCTAGGGTTGCCGCTTGTTGAATGTGGTGAGTAGAACAGGATTTTCTCCAATCATTTTGTGTTGTGCTTTTCTATCCTCCAAATTTTGAGCTCTATTTATTTCCTAAACCCTTCCTTTCTTTAATCCTTTGGTGTCATCGATGTCGCTCAATCTGAGCTATGTGTAATCTATGTATCGTCTTTTATCTTATTTTGCACTGGCTTGTTTTTTATGTTTCAATGTTCTTTCTAAAATCTTTGATTTTGGGCAATTTTTCTGATGGACGCTTTCTTGCTAAGCATTCAAGTTATTTGTTTGTTAGCCTTCCATAAGCAGACTTAATAGTGCTGCCTGTAACACCCCCAAATATTCTCTTGGAAAGGTATTACCGCCAGTGACCTCAGACGTTCTGTCCGATGTCACCCAAGGCTTTACCAGTTGATATAAATCATCAAACAACAGTTATAATACAACATATCATAACTTTTATTAAAACCAAGTCTCGGAATTTTAGCATAATTCCAAATACATCAAAATACATAATCAGGTTCATTACAGTGGAAGTCTTTACACAAAACATATTTAACACAACGGAAGTCTTTTTCGCCCCTTCGCTGCGGGTGCGACAGAATGACCGCGGGGTGCGGTCAAGGCCTTTTTCGCCCCTTTTTGTCCGTTTTGACTTTGGGTTAATTATCTTAACCCCGGGTTAAATATATTCGTATACGAATGACTATTTAACCTTGAACACATGTCAACTATATTTTATATTACTCAGAAAAAATATTACAGAGATCAAACATATTACCAAATGTCTGAACTTCTCTGAAATTAATCCGACTTGTAATACGGGAGTTGGAAAAATTCCAAAATACCCTTATAAAATGAGGGATATTACATTACCTCCCCCTTAAAAGAAGTTTCGACCCCGAAACTTGATTCTTCAAGGCCGAAAACAACTCGGGAAAGCGTCTAAGCATATCCTCTTCAGTCTCTAAAGTTTCCCAAGTAATCTCGGTCAGACATTGGTAGGGCGATCTTAGAAAATCCCTCTACGAACTGTCTATAACATCCAGCAAGTCTTAGAAATCTGCGCACCTCATTCACAACCTGCGACCGCTTCCAATTAGCTACCGCTCCAATCTTTTGGGGATCACCATAGCCCCATCCTTATTGATCACATGGCCTAAGAAAGCCATTTCTTGATCCAAAAGTCACACTTAGACAACTTCGCGTACAGTCGATTTTGTCTAAGGACTGACCTCCATGAGCCTCCTTGCTCGGGGAATAGATCAAAATGCCATCGATGAAGACCACCACGAACTTATCCAAGTACTGGAGAAAACATCGATGCATTAGATCCATGAAAATTGTTGGAGCATTGGTGACTACGAACTCGTAGTGACCATATCTCATCCGGAAAGCAATCCTCGGAATATTTTCCTCACGAATCCTGAGCTGATGGTAACCAAACCTCAGATCGATTTTGGAAAAGACTATTTCTCCTTGCAATTGATCCAACAGATCATCAATCCTCAACAACGAATATTTATTCTTGATCGTGACTTTATTCAACTCTCGCTAGTCGAAACAAAGTCGAAACGATCCATCTTTCCTCTTGACAAACAAAACCGGGGCACCCCCAAGGCGATGCACTCGGCCTTATATAATCCTTGTCAAGAAAGTCCTCGAGTTGCTTCTCCAACTCTTGCATCTCAACAGGAGCCATCTGGTACGGTGCTTTAGAAATCGGCATAGTACCAGGATCGAGGTCAATTGCAAACTCCACGTCACGATACGGGGTAACCAGGAATATCTTCTGAAAAGACATTCGAAAATTCACAATGATCAGAATATCAAGAATTGATGGTTCATCTTTCATAGGCGGATCCAGGTAGCAAAGGTACCCGACACAACCTTGTCGAAGTAGCTTAAACGCAGCCATCGCATTGATAAGCCTGCCGTTATCAGCGTCATTCCGACCCTTAAATTTGCACACACACTGGCCCCCAGATGACACCATCATAGTCCTTGAACTAAATCGATGACCGCCCCATGACGCGTCAGCTAATCCATACCGAGAAATTATCGTATGGAGCCATGGCTATTCAAATCAAATCCTCTTCGAATTTCTTACCCTAAATGGTAATCAGGAAGTCTGACAGACGCTTGGTTCCAACTAAATGGTCACCATTTTGGACCAGCCCACTACATGGTTCACAGACGGCCCACTAGTGGCTCCGAGCCCAAGCCCAGCCATTACCAGCGTCCACTGTTGCCATGAGCCGCTGTCTACACATCTCAACCCACCCTTGGTAGCTCCACCTAATTAATAGGCAGCCATCTCCAAGAGGTTATTGGTAAGTCTCGAATATGAGACCTCACCCCATACCAAGCAACGAAACACTAACTTGGTATCAACCAAAGGTTCATTAATAGGAAGACTTACAACGAAAGGTTTACAACCTTGTTGCACACAAAACTTACTTACTAGCACAACTATCCAAAATGAAAGACTGGGTACCACCCGAGTCAACAATATACAAACATAAGGTAATAACCACTTTAAGCATATGGAGCATCGGGTCCATCCGCCTCACGCATCTCGTAAAGGCGTTGACCTTGACTTCCAGAAGCCACTGGGGCTTTCCCCTTGTTCTGCGTAGTTGTCTGCATTGAAGGACTAGGAGCTTCCACCGGACTGAACCTGAGTCGGTTGTTCTGATTAACAGACCCCTGCCGTGACTCAGCTCCTTTCTGCTCCCCTTGTCGACCGAACTTCTGCATATGCCCTTCCCTTCCGCAGCCAAAGCACACTCTCCTTTCCTTTTGACACACACTGCTCTTATGCCCAGTTGTACCACAATTGTAGCACTGGACTGGACTCTTGCCCTGACCCGAACATTGCGTAGACCCATCATGAGTCATATCCGTTTTTACTCGGCCAGATTTGGCAAAATCAGATGGTGGCGCAGGACATTTAAATCCACTCGCCTGAGGCTGGTTCTGCACTTGCCTCTGGCTATTACGCTTCTTGGTCGACTCCTCCAGAGTCACCTCCAACTTATAGGCTGCATCCACGTACTGCTCCAAAGTAGAGCATCCGTGACGCACCATCAGTGGCTTAATATCTGGATTCATCCACTCGTGGAAATACCAGATCTTTTGCTCCTCGCTGGACACTTCCGTCCCAGCATATTGCAGCAAATGATTGAACTTAGTCGCAAGCTCAGTCACTTTCAATCCATCTGTCTTTGGATATAAAAACTCCTTGTGCTTCTCTTCCCTCATAGCTCGGGAAAAGAAACGATCAATCATCTTTGACTTGAACATTCCCCAGTTCAAATCAGGATTATCGGCTAAACCGGTGCTTTCCCACCATTCACTAGCTTCTTCCTTCAATTGAAGGGAAGCAATGTGCACTTTCTCCGCTTCAGTGCATTCAATATTGCGGAATAACCGCTCCATGTGGGAAAACCAATGAGACACTTTGACTCGTTCTCCTTTTCCATCGTAGCTATCAGGCCTCATAGAGTTAACGGCCTTCAGCGCCCGGTCATAGTCGCCTCTATTCCTGACAGCATCCTCCTGAGGTATATGGACAGCTGGCTCCTCAAATCTAGGAACCACTGGGGGAACTGGCACAGCTTGTGCCTGAGGCGCGTTTGGTTGGATAATATCGGCGAATGCTTGCATAACAATTCCCCGAATTGTCTCTATCGCTGCAGCATCGAAAACTATTGGGGCGTTGACCGGAACTTGGTCATTGCCCACAGGATTGTTATGAGAAACAGACTCGTGTTCCTCCACAGGGTTCGCAACATCCCTCACGTTCGGTCTGGGGTCATTGCTTGGTCCAGCACCAGCACAAATAGTGTTCATTGTGTTCACCATCTGCTTATCGATCAAATTCCAAGGATTTTATCACACAAATATCATCCCGATATACTTAACGTAATAAAATCAACTTAGAATAGATCAAACTAGGTAAATTTCATTAGATGAACTTCAACCGAGTTACTAGGTTCTACAACCTCAAATCATAACGAGGGAACTGAGAATTCAAGCCTTACTGGAGATGGCGAAACCACCTCGGCTTCTTCTGAGTCCCTCTGAAAGAACATAATGCACCCATATTCTACGGGTGACGAGAAGAGAGTTAGTCTTTCTAAATATGGAAGTTCGCTTCCCATATCAGATTAAAGAAGAAGGCACGACTATGAACGGTTAAACTTTTCATTTGAAAATTCAGAGCCTTTGAAAATATTTCTTAGTTTCAAACGAGTAGTCGATTTATAAAAGTTTTGTTCCTGTAAAACATTTTAAAACCCACCCGTTTCTTTAAAAACTTTCGGCTCTGATACCAATTCTGTAACACCCCCAAATATTCCCTTGGAAAGGTATTAACGCCAGTGACCTCAGACGTTCTGTACGATGTCACCCAAGGCTTTACCAGTTGATATAAATCATCAAATAACAGTTATAATACAACATATCATAACTTTCATTAAAACCAAGTCTCGGAATTTTAGCATAATTCCAAATACATCAAAATACATAATCAGGTTCATTACAGCGGAAGTCTTTACACAACACATATTTAACACAGCGGAAGTCTTTAAATAACCAACAAAAGGGTCTTGATCGCAATGATCACCCGCCAAGGATCTTAACCTGGATCACTTGTCAAAACACCGTTCGCTTCTATAGTCGTTCTAGCCTTCACGGGATGGCAACTTATCTGATGTGCCAAATCAAACGGATGACACCAGCCAACCATGCAGAGAACAATTACGGTTGGTTAGTCTAATGAAAGACTAAGCAAGGGTACAAAGCAGAGTGGTTCGAAGTAGTCGTATTAGGTTAGACTCATCGTCTCTCGAATAAAAGTCAATCACGATAGTCAACCACCATACTTCTACTGAATAACACGAAAATGCATAATTAAGAGAAGATTCTGGAGACCGAGTCTCACAGCAACCAATCCCAAAAGAAGACTCTAACGAGTTGAGTCTTATTGGAAGCATGACAAATGTTGGAAAACTTAATTAATCACAGTATCGCAGTATCGCATACGAGCAATTTAAAAGTTAAGATGAGTTTTCCTAGCTGCACTATCGCCTAGCTGCACTGCTCGCCGAAGGTATATTAATTATGTGCGACAATGGAACTTATCTCATTTAATTCCAAAACACGCATCGCGTTATAAGCTTTTATTATGATCATCTCGTCCCGAGACGATAGATCCTTTGGGAGCACCTCCCGAAATTTATGACACTAGCTAAGTGCACCACCTCTATACCCGAGTATAGAGGTTAGTCATGACCTTCCAAAATGGTGTTAGGTTCTCCTAACCCCCATGATTATAAAGAAACGACTGGACCCCAGGGTCCCAGTAACGTTCCTACGAATACTCGTGTTAACTAAACAGTTCAACACAGTAATAATCCACATCACATCCATCATGGCCAACATCAAAAACATATATCTATACTAGCATTGTTCTAGCAGATATACAACCTAGTATAATATCATGTTTTAATCATATATATATAATAGCGTTGTTCTAACAGATATACAACCTATTATAATATCTCCTTTTTATCATATCATTTAACAAAACTGTTCCCAACGCAAATAGTAAATCATCCCAAATTAATTAACAACTAAACAATTGATAATTAATTGAAATATGGAATGATGAGCAAGAGCGAACCGCCACTTGCCTTAGATCCGACGAAAGCTTAGAGAAAACGGGTTCCTGGGTCTGAAACTGGGACAGATCTCGGATTATAAATCCCTAAGAAACGACCCATAACGATACCCTAAGTTAGATTCAATATCCACAAATATGAATCTAAAAGAATACGAAAAGAATCGAAGGAACCGAGCCTCGCCCAAGACCACAACTCCCAAGGACACACAAACACGGACAGCTCGCCGCGGGTGCGGTGGAGCTCTTACCGCGGGTGCGGTGGGGTCACAGTGGCGAAGGCTTCGACAACAAAGTTCAGAAAACTCACCCAACTCGAGTTGTTTGCTTTCGATTCGATTATGGTTCGATCTCCCAACACCTTAGACCTTCAAACACCACTTATGAGTACCTTTTCCAACACTCAAAGGGATTCGAACACCTTCACAACAAAGCTCAAAGCTTGGTGCTTCAATGGAGAAAACAGAGGAGGAAGATGAAACTCTCTCCCTTTTTGATTTCGACCCCTTTTATAGCCAACCAAGAGCTCCCCCAGCAGGGAACAAGCAGGAGACCAACAAGGAAGGCTAGGCGAGGCTAGGCCTGACAACCGGCGCCACTTGCAGGGGAAAAGGATAACGTTGCAGAAGAAAATATCCCACCGCGGGGTGCGGCAGGATGCGGTGGCGCCTAGTGACCGCCTCAGCTGTTGGCCTTCACCGCGGGTGCGGCAGAATGACCGCGGGGTGCGGTCAAAGCCTTTTTCGCCCCTTTTTGTCCGTTTTGACTTTGGGTTAATTATCTTAACCCCGGGTTAAATATATTCGTATACGAACGACTATTTAACCTTGAACACATGTCAACTGTATTTTATATTACTCAGAAAAAATATTACAGAGATCAAACATATTACCAAATGTCTGAACTTCTCTGAAATTAATCCGACTTGTAATACGGGAGTTGGAAAAATTCCAAAATACCCTTATAAAATGAGGGATATTACACTGCCATTGTTGTTAAATGTTGTCTTGACATCCTGGGTGCTCTTCTTTAACCTTATATTCTTGTTCACCAAACCTATTTGTGTTTGCACAGTCCATATGTGCCATTGGGCAGGTGCTAATATGACATTTTCCTCAAAATGTATGGTTCCTGTATGATATTCCACCATGCCAACTGCAACCACTGAGCTGAACAATGGCTAGCACAGCTCCGAAGCACTGTATTTTCCTCTCTATTACTCTCCCTTTATCTCCTCCACCGGAATTTTCTATGCCTACCTTACAATTGTCCCCGGGCTATCATTCCCCCCCCCCCCCCCCCCCCCCAGTTTTGTGTGTTCAATTTAAAGGAAAGAGACGACCATTTTCCCAATTTGTGGAAAAACTCTAGGGAGAGGCGAGATTTGGCACACACGAAACAGGTTATCGTCTGTTCATTCTGAAATTAGGTGGAGAGTGAGTACATCCACCGGTTTTTGACATGTTGTTAGCTGTTAATTGGGTTTGGATTGTTCTTACCCACTCACTTTCCCAGGATTCAAGACTTTTTCTTCTTACTGTCCAATCCTCGTACGTACGCTGCTTATGTTATGTGTCAATTTCTTCAATTGTTTGTGTAATCACGTGTTTTGGGCACTATATGGTTGTATAAATGTTTGAGAGGAAGTTGATGAAGTTGGAAGAGTTGTGAACTAAGTTTTTGTTAGCCTAAATTCCAGAAAGGCGGTTATAGTTCGTTTATTTTTTCCTTATTGTTCTGAGTTTGCTGATTGATTTGAGAATTTTCTTATCAATCACGTTGTTTGCTTATTGTTACTTTTTGTTATCCATGTGCATTGTGTTGTTGAATTTTGTTTTATCACTTGTATTTTTCAAGGTCCCTACTGGAAACTTGAATCTATCGCCACTTGAATTTGGGTGCTCCTTATAATTCTTTGCTAATTGGGTTGATTGATTGGTGCCCTGTGCTTCCATTGCAGATTTATGAGGTTGGAGGTAAAGAGCTATTATCTGCAAAAATCTATGGGCAGTTGTCAAATAGCGAGAATAATAGGGTTGGATTAGTGGTAAGGTTATTTTCTTAGGTGCAAAATGGCTGATGCTGGAGGTTTTTTAGAGGCTGCAGGGTAAAGATTTGATTCCCTAGAGCTGATTGGAAGAGGTTCATTCGGAGATGTCTATAAAGGGTATGAACAACTGATTCATTGTATAATTTCATGATGTGTCTTGGGTGAAGTTCTTCGTGGTGACCGGATTGAGAATTCTATCTACACTGTAAGCATTGAGGAAACTATTTGCAAATTTGTGTTCATTGTTTTATTCCTATTATGTCTTGTTGATATAATCAATCTTTTACTTCGATTTGATGGTATCTTTATTTTACTTCGATTTGATGGTATCTTTATTTTATATGTTCTTTTTATGTTTTTACAAGTCTAACATAGTAATTGATGTAACAGTTCAAGATGAAGGAGGAGATGTCTTGTGAGGTAGCATGTCGAAAGAAACTTGATGCTTAAGTTGTGAAGAATTTCAAGGAAAAAATCGATGATGAGTATCGAGTTAACATGTAAGCACTGAGGAATCTAATTACTCTTTTGAAATCCATGTAGATGCATGATTTTGTGCTAGGAGATGATGAAATACATTCGATTGATATAGTTTGATGATTCTTGTTATGGATCCATATAGTGCCATTACTCTCGGAGAGATAACATCATATTTTTTGTGTATGTGCTCACGACTGGATTGCACATTTTACCATTATAGAATACTGGATAACCTTCCATTTGCTGTGTTAAGACAAAGAAGAGATGGAACTCAGGCCAAGGTTTATGAGCATGGATACCGAGTTGGAGTTAAAGGGAAGTATTCTGGGGTAAGTTATATGGCCAATGCTTCTTTATCTAATAAATTTATTATAATTTCATTTTAGCGCAAATAACATGTAGTATCCATTGCAGACTAATGGAGAAAGATATTTCATCCATAACTACCTTAGCTTCAGAGTTATGTTCCATAGGGAGTTGGAGACTGATTCTGCTCGCATTGTTGGTTTTGAGGTCACACCACACAGGTTGTGAACTCCACCTTGCTCGCATTGTTGGTTTTGAGATCATTGTTTTCTTTCTTTGTAAAAAGCCAAATAGTTAAATAATCTGACATCAAAAAATGGTTAAGAAAAGAACAATTGAATACCAATTTCCTTGCTCATGCCTATGACAAACCTTAATGCTTCCCAAAGAATGATTTGATTCCCTTGACAACTCTCAGTTGATATACATCTGTGATTTAATCTATCTATCTAAATTTAACAATCTTCTTTGCCTTTATTCTTTGTTCATGCTGTTGTTGTGCAACAAATATTATTTATTGAAAAGATAATCTTATAATTGTACCAAAATGTATAAGATTCATGACGTGGAATTGAGACGACATGTACAATGGCCTATTTGCTGTATAGAATATTTTCATATAACGTGGGTTGGTACTTGGCAGGAAAATTATACACCACTCCCATAATAAATATATATGTAAGAAATGAAGGGAGTTGGTCTAGCTAGGTCATCATGCACCATGCCACTGTTCTAGCCCCATCACATCATCCTTCCTGATTTCAATATATCAACTACTTGTTATTTGTTATTCCAATAATGAGGTGGCGATTGTTTATTTACTTATAAAGTTTACTGATAATTTCCTTTGATTGGGAATTTTGTATATTATTTCTTTTAGCTGTATCATTTATGTGCTAGTGCCTTTTGGATTATGTCTAAAGTCTCAATTACGTCAATTATAAGCATAGATCAGAAAACCAATTTCAGGCGTTTTTTTATTTTTATTTTAGTGTACAAGTGTTATTTTTGAAGTCTTTTGGGCTGAGACATATTTATATAATGATTTATGTGTAAAGTCTCCAACAGAAAATTATAAGCATAGTGATATCATTAATTAAGTAAAGCTAATAGGTCAACGAAATTGTAGAAACAAATCTATTTTTGATATAGGGCTATCAAATGCAATATTAGATTTCTCAACATATAGTTTTTGTAAGCTTATAAGTTAAAGCAGTGCGCCTTGACTTCTCCATATTCTTAATAATTGAGATGGAAAAGGATAGAATGGGTCCATGTTGTTTCCACCATCTTGCATTTCTAAATTAATCTTTCACATTAATTTACAATTTGTATATATTGTTTGTTGAAAAGATACTCGTATAAGTGTACCAAAATTTTCTATAAATCATGTTTATTTGGTGACCAAACTGAGGCGCTTCTCCTATACTTCCTATACTATCTGTCAATAGTTGCAAAGTTCTATAATACTTCTTTTTCTGTGGATTGTCATGTTAGTTAGAGCATTCACAAAGTAGAAATTTTGAAGTTTATCTGTTAAAATAAAGGTAAATTAAATAATTTCTGACAAAGTCGAAACTCTAAAGGAGAAGAGTTGCTCAAATTTCAGAATGAGTCTCTACTACACGAGACTAATTTTGAAATTGGAGAAACTGTGTCATGTAAAAGACTGAAATTTCCAGGATATATTTGCTTTTATCTTCAATTTTTCTAAAGAATGAGAAACTTATAATTTTTCCATTGTGGATGACATTAGTCTTAGACTGCAAAATAAAGAAACATAATAACATTTTCCCTCCTCTCGGAGTTAGGGGTTACAAGTTAAAATCCTGTTTGATACAGGAAGTATAAGGTTGTGTTGCATATTGGTCTACACCGAATCTAGCCATTGGACATAAGTGTTTGGCTGCTTGCCTATAGATGTTTTGTTATGGATTGATAATCTTAATAACATTACTTAAAATTAACTTCAATTATGTTGATGCTCGAGGTTTGTGTGTGTACTCATGGGTTTATGCTATCTTGAGCAATGCTTTTGATGCCTAGATCATCTGTTGTCTGCTAAAACACCTGACCTAATTAATTGTGAAGACTGGAAACCATTCAGCTTAATCTGTTTTAGTACTTTTGATCATCATAATCTTTACTGCAATAATAATTATTTATGTTATCGGACTATCATATATTTTCACATTCCATATTTTTCTTATACTCAACCCTGTTTTATCCTCAAATTATGTGTTTAGTTATATTGACATTTACTCGTAATAACAGTACAAAGTAGTATAATTTGTACCTTTCCACTCTTTGCCATGCATACCAGGCAGGATGAGGGCGTAGTTGGGTTGCACTTTACCATTTCG
Source organism: Rheum nobile (assembly GCA_027886185.1). Taxonomy (NCBI): domain Eukaryota; kingdom Viridiplantae; phylum Streptophyta; class Magnoliopsida; order Caryophyllales; family Polygonaceae; genus Rheum; species Rheum nobile. The sequence continues at coordinate 5,651,184 of WOAB01000135.1, forward strand.
CTGGACAAACTCATCCCACAGCCTGCCCCACAGTGTCACTCGGATCTGTTTGCCTCTGCAAAGGTCAAGAGGTAAAATAGTATGTCAATTTTGTCGAGAGAAACGTAGGATTCGTCTAAGTGTGCCACCACTACAGCAGATTCCTTCTTGTTGGGTGGGGTTGCGGTTCCGGTAATGTTGCAAACATCTTTCCCTTTCATCGACGCAGCACAACGAACAACAGACGAAGCCTTGCTCTGGGAGTCTTTAGAAGCCATGGTGTATGTGAAAGGAACTGTGAGTATTTCTGGCTATCACCAACACTATTTAAAGGCCAGTTTTCCATCCGTTCGTACTTGTGTAGGTGAAAGGGCAACCTTATGATTGCAGGCTTTTTTATAATTGCAGGTTTTTGTCGGCCTCTGCCTCTTCATCTTCTCTCATAATTGCAGTAATTCCCTACGTCTTTTGGCTGTGTAACGATGTTTTACAGCTTATTGTCCTCGTCCAAAGGAGTGTAGTAGCCTTTGACCCATTTAGTTAGCATTTCTAGAAGGCCCATTGGGACCATTTAACCATGCAGCTGCCTTAGTATTTACATTTTAGGGGTTTAAAAGTTAGCATTTAATGGCAAGAATGCTAACTTTTAAATAGATATAGATATAGATACTATAAAATATGGTAACTAAGTGAAAGATTTTGATTGAAGCGTAGTCGAACACGATACAAACTTACACTTCAATTTATTTAGGCGATTGATTTTTGCACCATACTTTTTTATGTCACGCACCGCACTTTGATTGGAGTGGCGTCCAAAAAAAGTTTTTTTTTCTTGTGTGCCACCTTGTGGTGCCCAAAAAAGAGGTTTTTCTTGTGGCGCACAAGATCTGTTTTTTTTTAATTATCTTTTGAAAAAATGTTGAACCGGTTTAACTTTTTTGGGCGCTACGTAGTTGCCCCCAAAAAAGTTAGGAAACTGTTGTGCTCAACGGCGTAGAGCCCAAAAAGTTACTGTTAAATCCAACGGTAACTTTATGCGCTACATCGTTGCGCCCAAAAGTTATCGTTGGATTCAACGGTAATTTTTTGTTGTATATATAAGGGAATCGTTATTTTTTACATGTATTCTAACCCTTGAATTGTATAGGATTGTCTAGTTAATGATCTTTGTCCAATTCCACCCCCGCCTGCTGTTTGGACCCGATTCAAAGATGTAAGTGTTGAAGGATGAAATAAACCGTTTGAGACTAGGATGAACGATTACGTCGAGGAACGGACCATCTGGTCGGCCCAGAGTATTTATTTAGTAATAGAGCTTAGGGTATCCAGCTACTGCAAATGTTGGATCAGAATGGAGTTGGATATGTTAGGTCAATGTAAGTTCACTCCTTTTCCAATTTTTAGTATCCACTACTTATATAAATTACGGTAATACTTCAAGGTATCTTTTTCCAATTTGTGGCGTCCGCTAGTTAATAACGTTCAATTTCGTAACATATATAAGAAATCGAAACAACAAATAAATATAGAAGAATTAAGTAGCTTCTCTGAACTCTCAAACCCAATAATCGTCAAGAAAACAATACTTTTTATGAATTGTCATACCCTAAACCCTAGAAACCTTAAACTAATCACATTAACTTGTTTTGGGAACCAATAGGTGGTGCATAAAGGGTTTCAATTGTACCCTTTAGACGCCACCAACTTGCGCCGAAAACCTGTGTGGGAGATTTTTTTTTGGATTTTTTAGGGTTAGAGTTTAGGTTTTGGAAAAGAGGATTCTGCCAAAAATATCATACCTTATACTATAATATATGAAATCGTAACGTACTTTAATGAATTATATAACTCATCCCACCTTCCTTCAAATTCTTGACATTGGTTCTGTAGATTACATTATAGATCATTTTGAATTTAAATGGTTAGATATGGCGTCAAAATAACTTTATGGAAAGAAGGATTGGCTGGCAACTAATACCCAGACAATTGGACTTTATGCATGGATTGAAACATTGGGGCCATAGTTACATATTGGATGTTATTTCTACAATACAGTTTCATAAATATTATACCATGTACTGAATTTCAATTTTGGGGTTTGGGGCCATATCTACATTGTGGTAAAATGGTTAGGACGTCGAAATGTGTGGGCAGTTGGGGTAGTTCGTCCGGTTTAGGGGTTCGTTAGGATAACTGTTATTTTCCCCTAATCTCAAATCAAATAATCGTCAGGATAACAGTATTGGCCTTTTAAATCTCATACCCTAAACCCTAAAAACACAAAACCAATCTCATTCACTACCTTTGGCTGCCACCTAGTATGGCACAAAGGGGTACAGTAGAAATCCTCTGTGCGCTACTAGGTGGCGCCCATAGGCTGTGAGAGAGAATCCAAATCCGAATTTTTAGGGTTTTGGGTTTAAAATTTATGGTATCTTACATTATAGTACTAAGTTTAAGATTTATAGGTTTATTTCGGGTAATTAACTTCCAATATCTAGATATGGTCCTTCATATTTTGGTAAATTGTTTATGACATAGAAATGTGTTGGTGGTTGGGGCAAGGACGTTAGGTTTAGGAGCTCGTTAGGATAACTGGATTTTTTCCCGTAAGCTCAAATCAAATAATGGTTTAGAGTTTGGGATTTGCCAATGAATTGTTATATGCTACCCTAAACCCTAAATCCTAAGGGGTACATCATAAGCCCTTTGTATAGCACATGGGTTACATCATAAACTCTTTGTGCTCTACCTAGTTGAGCACAAAGGCTGGATGCAAGTTCCTATGGTCGACTTAGGGTTTAGGGTATAGGGTTTCTTACATTAAAGTACAAAGTTTAATATTTCCAAGTTTAAGTTGGATAAATAACTTACAATATCTAGATATTGACCGAATATTTTGATAAATTGATTCGAACCTTGAAATGTGTGGGCGGTTAGGGCAATTCGTCCGGTTTAGGGGCTCGTTAGGATAAATGTATTTTCCCCATAATCTCAAATCAAATAGTGACTTAGAGTTTGGGATTTGCCTATGGATTGTTTTACTCTACCCCAAACCCCAACCCAAAACCCCACCCCACACCTTTTTGGGCACCACTAGGTAGCACCCAAAGGGTTTCTACTGCAACCCTTTAGGCGCTACCTAGTGGCACTCAGTAGCTATGTGAGGGATTTGTTTTGGGATTTTTTAGGGTTTATCGTATAGGGTTTATGGTCTCTTACATTACAGTACAAAGTTTAAGATTTTTAAATTTAAGTTGGAGAAATAACTTACATTGCTTAGATATTGACCAAATATTTTGGTAAATTGGTTCGGACCTTGAAATTTGTGGCCGGTTGGGGAAATTCGTTATGTTTAGGGGCTCGTTAGGATAAATGTATTTTCCCCATAATCTCAAATCAAATAATGACTTAGAGTTTGGGATTTGCTTATGAATTGTTATACTAACACTAGTACAAAAGAGAGAGTCGGAAAACGTGGTTGTTCTCGGCGCGGTAAAGGAATCAGACCACGTATAAGTGTGACCATGGTAAGAACTCGGACCGCGGTTATTGAAAAATAACCGGGGTAAAGTTGGACCGCGGTTCTTTGAATAACCAGGGTAATATTTCGCTTTTAAAAAAAACAGAATAACAGACATCGGTTCTTAATTATAACCGCTGTCCCATTTTGATTTTTCTAAAAAAAATCATTTACCATAGTTTATCTTGCAGATCTGTCATAAAAACAAGCATCATATTCTAGAGAAGAAAAACCAAAAACCCAACACATATTTAGATCTCACAAACTTATTAATGCCATAAAACTAGTATAATTTCCATTACAATTGATGTACGAGCATCCACATAAAACAACTCACATTGTAATATGAACAATGATATGAAACTCCATATTCCAAAAAAAGAGAAGTGTTTGCTGTCCACCGATCCTGGTTTCTGAGCACTCATTCAGCATATGAACCAGTTGTACCCGAGAAGGGACAAGTTGAGGAGGATCATTTTCACGGAATGAAGTTTCAGTTGAGAGCCTCGGCGTAACCGATCGTATTCTCATCAAGCTTTTCCCAGACAGAAGTCATGCTTTCAGCATACGCTTTCTACAACACGATTGTTAACAACAATAAAAGACCGGTGTACCTGACTGACTACAAAGCCTCTCATCATATTCCAGAAGTCTGCGCTGAATGCCTATCTTTGTCCAGCATTTGAAGTTCAACCTTGTTTTTCGGTATCAGTTCAAAGGATAAGTCTTAGATAATTAGAGAACAACAGAAATATATTACGTTAATGTGCCAAATTCATAATAGAAGATATTATCTTGATTTGATCATATTACCTTAATGCTAGATTTTTGTGAGGTGTATTTAAACTCCTTTCCATATTTTGCTGTGAAATGCTTGCGAATATCCATGAGCTCCGAAATGTCTGAACATCTAGGAGATGCAAATATTATGCTTGCAATTGCGATTTTTTTACCAAAATGGGCACTATTACAAAACTTATTCTGAAAATACGTTCGTTTGTAAACTTATTACGAGAATAGGCTGGATTGTGCAGGTTTGAGGTAAGTCGCTGGTTAGTACAGCGACTCACATGGAGAAATCCACTGTACCACTCAACGACTTTCTCCGAACCACAAATTATTATTTAAAAAAAAAAAGGTATAGTCGCTCTTCCCTGCAGCGACTTTGGTTTTAAAATATTCAAAATAAAAATCAAATATTTAATTTTTGCAGAGAGTACATCAGCCAATTTTGAACAGAAATTTAACAGCAAAAATTTAACAAAAATTGAACAGCAAAAATTGAACAGAAATTGAAGAGAAATTGAACAGCAAGATCAATGAATATTTCAGGGAATATATACAGTCGAATATTTCAGGGAATATATACAGTCGAATATTTCAGGGAATATATACAAAGTAGATTAGACTGGGCGTGATGAATTGAATTCGGAGAAGGAAAGTGAAGTCGTTGTTCTGTGCAACGGGTTTCGGGATTAAAGTCGTTGGGCCTGACAACGATTTTGCTTCGGGTAATCGCTGGGCCTGACAGCGATTCTTCTCCTTCCATTTAATTCGAACCGATTGCCTTTACCTGTTCTAATTTTCGAAGCAATCGTTCGACTGTATTTATATACTCATCGATCAGTCTTTCTTGTTTCAACTCTGCTCATTTCACCTCTGCTCAGTTAAACTCTCTTCCGTTGTACTCCATTAACTCTCTTCTCAGTTAACCGCTCCTCTCTTGCTGCTCCATTAAACTCTTGTTCATCTTCCATCTCTTTTTCACTGCAAATTTTTGTCCTTGGAATCTTACATTAAGAGAACGAGCCACCTTCGGCGAACCTCAAAGAGCTACCACCGACACCGACGATCCGACAAACAACCATCTCTGGCAAGCCTTAAGGAGCCAGAAGCGCCGACGTTGCCTCTCCTACACTGGTTAGTCTTCTCCTCCATTTTTTTTACCCATTTGGAGAATTAGTTGATATCAGTAATCATATATATATATATATATATAAAGTTTCTTATTAACAATATATGGAATTTTGGTCAGTTATATCAGTAATCAGTAATTAGTTGATATCAGTTATCTTATTAACATTGTCTTTACCCTATTCTAGTTAGTTAATATCAGTAATCAGTAATCATATATATAGAGTAAAATAGTTAAGTTAATCTGAATTGTTTTTTATATAGATTTTGCATTGAAGTATAATATTATTTTAAATCTCTCGGTTGTATTGGAGTATATATGAAATTGGGATTGATTTTAGTTATATCGGAATATAAGTAGGAATGTTCATCTAAGATAATTTTTATTTGAGAGTTATATATGTCGTTTAGTGTATAATTTTTTGTTCAAAAAGACTCATCAAATTTGAGAATTTGTAGAAAAAAAAAATGTACCGTGTTACTTGTTGTTTATATATAGTGATTTTGGGTGTTGGGTTGAAATGTTTATTTTTTTATTATTTATCAATATGTATAGAATGGTTTAGGGTTGAGAAAGAATAATATGCTTTTGAGGTTTAAAGATTAAAAAATAAATAGGAATTGTAGGCTTAATGTTGAAAATGAGGGTTGAGAAGACTTAATTTTATTGTTATTTATTTATATGTATTTTAGTCCATTTATAAATATATAGATGTGATATATGACTAAATACCCTTCATTATTTGTTTTCTCATATTTCTAAGCTAGTTATTATATAAATAGACATGGATGATGATGACAACTATCCTTGGGGGCACGGGGTAAGCTCGTTTACAAGATTATTCAGAAATGTTGAATATGATGAAGAGACCCATATGCCAAATTTTACTTCGTATGATGCCATCGGATCTTATCTGGTTGGAGATCCAAATCCTATACAGTCAATGGGGGCCACGACAAGCCATCAAGAGGGAGGCGATGATGTAATAAATGATAATATTCACGTCGATGAGTTTGGTATCGATCATGAGGATGACATGGATCAATCTTCGGAGGATGGTGATGTGAACGAAGTTGATGTAGCAGCGGCTCACATGGCTAGAGAGGCAGCAACTATCACCCCAAGTTGGAACATAACTGGAGAACCCGACCTGCAAATGATGGACTCATGGCAAACATGGAATGCAAGAAATCCATTCCCAGTCGAAGGTGAATTTGCTCCTGGTCAGCATTTCAATTCGCTTCAGGAGTTGAAAAGAAAAATCACAATTTATTCTGCATCGAAGGGAAAGGAGTATAAGGTGGAAAAAGCAAGAGATCGATGGTATACAGTTGTTTGCGTGGAGAAAGATCGAGGATGCACAAGGAGATTATCAGCTCATAAGATTACTGAGCATCTTGACATGTGGGCAATAAGCACGTACAAAGGCCCCCACGTCCCCAGCTGTGTGAGAGATGTCATGCATATGGATAATCGTAACATCAATGAAAAGTTTATCTCTCAAGAAATTGTTTCTCTTATTCGTGTGGACAAAGCATTGAAACCTAGGGCCATCATGCAAGTAATACAAGATGTGTATAGTGTGAGGATTACATACAAAAGAGCATGGGGTGCAAAACAAAAAGCTATAGCTTCAATCTTTGGGGATTGGGATGAATCATATGCTCAGTTGCCTCTCTTAATGTCTGCGCTTGAACAATACAACCCTGGTACCGTGGTTGAATGGTGTACGACGACAAGTGCTGATGGCAGTGAGCAGGTCTTCCAGCGTGTTTTTTGGTCGTTTGGGCCATGTATTGCAGGTTTTCAGCATTGTCGGCCTTTGATTACAATTGATGGCACTCACATGTATGGAAAGTATAAAGGAACTCTGCTAATAGCAATGGCTGTCGATGCAAATCAACAAATATTTCCCCTTGCTTTTTCCATTGTTGAGAGTGAAAATGGCTCGAGTTGGCCTTGGTTCATGGAGTTAATTGGTCGTTGTGTAACACAACGAACTGGTTTGTGCGTTATTTCAGATAGACATGCAGGTATCATGAAGGCCATGAGAGAACTCCCACGGTGGAAAGAGCCCAATGCATTTCACAGGTTGTGTGTCCGTCATGTAGTTTCAAACTTTAATTCTCGCTTCAAAGATAAACATTTGAAAAGATTAGTTGGTTCAACCGCGTATAAACATGAAGAGGCTCAGTTTGTGAGTGGGTTCGAGGCCATTGGAAAGAAAAACCCAGAGGCACGTGATTATATGGAACACATTGGAAAGGATAAATGGTCTTTATCTCATGATGGCGGTTTTAGGTATGGAGTGATGACATCCAACATGTCTGAGTGTTTCAATGGAGTGATGAAGGGTGCCAGATCTCTACCTATCGCTGGTCTTGTGCAATCAACTTTCTACAAGTTGAACGCGTACTTTGTAGAACGTCGTGGTATGGCATACGCACGAAGTGTAGCAGGCCATCAATATTTTGAGAAAGTAGAGTTGAAGCTTGAAGAGAATTTGCAAATAGCTCGTCGTGCGGAGGTGATCACGTTCAACGTATCAAGGCATGTCTATGAAGTGCACGTTCCACCAATTCAGGAATACGGCGGTCGCTTACAATATGTGGTAAATTTGAGTAAAGGGACATGCAATTGTCAGAGATGGAAGAATTTGAAGGTTCCTTGTCCTCACGTCTTAGCAGTGTGTCGGGCTAAAAGCTTCTCATATGATGCATACGTTGATCGTTTCTACACTACAAAGACACACTTGAGACATACCAGATGCCTTTTTATCCTGTCGGGGATAAGGTAGATTGGCCGGTTATTGAGGGACTTCCATTGAAACCAGATCCGACGATGCTCCGAGATGTTGGTAGACCCGGTAGACGACGAACAACTCGATACAGAAATGAGATGGACTTCAGTGTTCCAGGAAAAAAATGTTGTAGTGTATGCGGACAAGAGGGACACAATAAGAGATCTTGTGCATCACGACCTGGTACTTCTGGTCAATAGGATTAGTTTGCTTTTTTATCATGTTGGTTGTATTAATGTAGCATTTGTATTAATGTATGTGGACAAGATGTTGTTTATGTAATGTTTGTAGTGTATTGTTTGTATTAATTTATCATTTCTATTATATGTTGTTTAGCGTTGTTTATGTAATGAAAGTTGCATGATCATTATCGGTTTGATTTGTTATGTTATGACATTTTGTTGCACCTATAAATCTAAATTTCTCTACTTGCAAAGCCAATACATTGACTAGTACACGGAGATTGTCCCGGGTCCATTGTCGTCTGATGTGCTCTCTAGACAACATGAGCACAGGTCCACTGATGTGTGGGCAACGACAGATTATGTAAGTGTAAATTTGGTAAATATTAATTGATTGTGCATCTTGTTCACATATACTTATAAATTAAACTTGTAATGTGTTTATGTGCAGACAATGTTAGCTCTAACACCCAGACAACACCTTCGGGGGTGGTTTCCGCCTCATGAGAGAGTGTTAGATTATGTTCGTCGTGCTGGGTTTTATTGTATACATCGCCTTGGATCCATACATTTTACGATGGATATGGATCTTATTACAGCACTGGTTGAGAGATGGAGACCTGAGACCCACACATTTCACTTGGCTGTGGGTGAGGCGACGATTACACTGCAAGACGTTGCAGTGTTGTTGGGACTACGTGTGGATGGACCCGCAGTGACAGGCATTGCAGCTTATGATTGGCCAGACGTGGTCCAACTTCTCCTTGGTAAATATGATCCCAAAAAATTAAAAGGCTCATCTTTGAAAATCTCATGGATACGGGACAATTTTTGACACTTGCCGGAAGATGCAGATGAGGAAACAGTGCAATGTTATGCTAGGGCGTATATACTAATGATCATGGGCGGAGTGTTGTTCCCAGATGCTAGTGGTGGGGATTTACAGCTACTGTATTTGCCATTGTTGGCAGACTTGGAGGTTGCCGGAAATTACAGTTGGGGAGGTGCTACTTTGGCATATCTCTATCGATAGTTATGCAGAGCAGCAGGAAGAAACAAATTTGAAATTGGAGGATCCATAATCTTACTACAGGTATATAATGAAGTTTTGTATTAAGTTATGATTTTTAGATAGTCTACTCATTAATTTCATTCATGTAGTTATGGGCGTGGCAGCGAATCCCGATAGTAAGGCCAAGATGTACTTTTGTCCCGTCAAGCGAGACAGATCCGAAAAAGAAGAGGAAAAATGATAGGATGTTTGCTAAGACTAGTCGGCTGGCTGGTTCACAACTTCCTCCATTTGGTGATCAGTTTCAACCTGGTCAGGATTCACTAGCTTTGAGGTAACACCCTTTACCTTTATTTTTTGCTAATGTCCTAGAAGTTTCTTATTAATTTCCTTTCATTTTAGGTGGTTAGGGTGTTCATATTCATATGGGGATACACCTCATAGCCTAGCATACTATCGAGATGTATTGGATAGGCAACGGGGTGATCAGGTTAGAGCAATTGTTCTCATACGAAAGAATATATTAAAAAGCTGTAAATTATTTAATTTATTCTAATGTACTATATTTTCTCTAGTTTATATGGGTACCCTATGAGGATGATGTATTGGCAAGACTTTCTCACATTTGTTGCTCGGGATGTAATGTGTGGATGACCCAAGCCCCTTTGATCTGCTTTGACATAGTAGAGTGGCATCGACCCGAGCGTGTGATGCGACAATTTGGACATCCACAACATGTGCCTGGGGGTTGTGATAACTATCCACAATTGCACAGTGTGGACAGAAGAGGGAAGCCTCAACAAGATTGGGCCACATATCATTCAAAATTTATAGAAATATGGAACAGACGTGCAAACCTGATAGTTGTTTCTTCTATAAATGATCCCGACCTCTCAAGAGTTGAACAAGCATATATGTATTGGTATAAAACTATTACACGTCTATTCATCAGCCTCACACTCGTACAACAGTAGGACAACACCAACCATTGGCTCCAGACTTGTACATGATGGTGAGTATGTCTACAATAGGTCATTTTAAACTACTTACTTTTCTTTGATACTAACACATTTAATTTATTTTGATTTTTTTCAGGGACAACATGTGTCTACTCAGGGGAATGATGTGCTTAATCAAATGTCTGTAGACCCCTCCTTTTGGCACCAACAAGATACGAGTGGAGCATCATTCAGTTCGGGATTTCCGAGGTCGTCTGCACACCCATCGTCATCTATGCCGCATTCGTATATGCCGCCACAACCGCCTATGTCCTCGCCGCTTCCACCCCGTATGCCTTCGTCGATGCCACCGCCTATGTTGTCAACACCATCGTTGACACATCTGTCCCCATATTCGTCGATGCCATCGCCTATGTTGTCAACACCATCATTTACACCTCCGCCCCCTTATTCAGGATTTCATGGGTTTGCTGGTTCTTCATTGAGTATGACACCACCATTTCCAGGGTTCGGCCCGAGCCTATTTACTTCGACCAACGCTCCAAATGTATTCATTTCTCCCACTAGGCCGACGTCTAGAGGTGTTATGCAAGAGCGTACTGGCTTTGACCCTTCTTTATCATGTGTGAGGGAGCCAAATGGAGATGATGAAGATGAGGAAGAGGAAGAGGAAGATGAAGATGAAGATGAAGATGAAGAGGAGGAGGATGAGGAGTAGTAGATGAAAAGTGATGCACAAATTTGAACTTTTGATATGGTATGTAGAACTTTGATATGGTATGTAGAATGTTAAAATTATGTATGCTACCTTTTATAATATAATTTGTATTATACAAGTTTTATTAATTGCATAACTTGTAATAACTTAACACAGTAACTCCAACATTTAAAAAAAAAATTATTATATAAGATACTATTGTAATAAAATACTATAAAATTCTAAAACCCTAATAATAAATGGCTATTAAATCATACTGTAAATTCTAATAATAAGTAATGAAATACTATAATATTTATATAAAACTTAATATTAAAAAATTTTAAACATTTTCTAATAAAACGTATGTTCATTGCATAAGTTTTAACAATTTAATAAAATAATATTAACATTCATGTTCCTTGAATAGTCGCTGTGTGTACCAACGACTATGCATACGTAAGTCGCTTCACTACGCAGCGACTCACGTTATCACAGTCGCTGGCCTGTGCAGCGAGTCACGTTTTTTTTTTTTTTTCAATTAACATTTCAGTATATAACTGGGAAGGGAGCGATATATATATATATATATATATATATATATATATATATATATATATATATAATACGTAAGTCACAGCACCATGCAGCGACTATACCTTTTTTTTTAAAAAAAATAATAATTTGTGGTTCGGAGAAAGTCGCTGAATGGTACACTGGCTTTCTCCAGATGAGTCGCTGTACTAACCAACGACTTACCCCAAACCTGCACAATCCAGCCTATTTTCGTAATAAGTTTACAAACGAACGTATTTTCAGAATAAGTTTTGTAATAGTGCCCATTTTGGTAAAAAATTCTGCAATTGCCTCTTTCAAGTCAATGGGGCAGTGCCTACAAGAAATAAAAGCGGTCAATATGTACATGAAATTCAAGGGGTATCTTCTACAAACTTAAGTTTAGCTCTCAATTTTACATACTTTTGTGTCTCAATAATGGGTAAACGTGCTACAATAAGTTCACAGTATAAATCAATGAGTTCGTATGCTGTGATTGTCTTCTCTTCTCTGACAACATGCTCGACCTGAAAGAATGGATGTCAAAGAGCAAACATGAGCATGAAAATCAAGAAAGTAATCTGAAGGTTGAATTGGATAGTATCTATACATCATCTATAGCATAAGCAACAAAGATACAAGGAAGTTTAAACTTTTGTAGAAGGGGAAGGAGGAACATTAAACTATAACTAGAACGACAATTTGACAAACTGCAACACAGTCCAAGCGAATCTACAACATGACACTTCCATAAAAGCCTCTCTATCTTATTATGGAATATTCTTTTCCTCTATCCGTGCAAAGATAAAATGCCTACACAAATCATTACAAATTAGCATGAAAGTAGTAATCTAATATCCCAAAACAATAGTGAAAATACGAAATGAGTGCACTTCAACATTCCACTCCAGTAACCAACATTTAAGTTGTAAACAGTAAACTCATTGCAGATAATATCAAATCAAAATATCCTTCATTAATCTGAAAACATGAAACTGCTATCACGTCCCTGAACAGTGATCTCAACAATGCAACACTGTCATCAGGATTCTTTCAGTTGAGATACTCATACGAAATATGCAAAACAAAATATTACAACAAAACATTGACATCAACAATATTCAAATGTATTAAAAGCCAACAAACTTCCATCAAGGTTGAAAAGCAAGATCAAAAATCCAATTTGAGTAGCAAGCAATGATCAACATAGTTTACCCGGATCCTCTTGGAGAAATAGCCTTTGAAACATCCTGCACCTTTGCTTGCCTTACTGCATCCCAGTATAAACAATCCACAACACCACTAAACTCATAGTTTTCTACCATGTCCCTCAATTTGTATCGTGGCTTCAGAGGAAATACAACAGCTAGCGACATGAATGCTGAGCTGCAAGTCCATTTATAAGAGAAAATTAAGGTATTACCACCCAAGTACACTATCTGGAAGATCAATTTTAATTTGTTTGTGTTATTACCAACAAAGTACATTTGATCAGATGTATTTTGTGCGAAGAATGCTCCGATGACTGAGTCTAAATTTGACCCCTTCCATTGTGGATAACATCTATCTCTTGTAAAAATGAAACTTTTTACTTTTACATGTACATATACATCGTCAAACCAAATCCCTAACTACTATCATCACCCAAAATCGTGAAGTTTCACTAGCAGTTACCTAGTAGTGTAATGAAATGAAAGACCTCACACAGTACAAACCATCGACACAAAACCCCCACCGAATCAAACCAATTCTTCCACAAAACCCTAACCAGAAAATTTGCTAAATACAGATAAAAAACAGCCCAAATTAGCATCGAAGGGCCAAAACTGGTCGAAAAGGGATACCTGCTTTGTGAGACATCCAGATCTGACTCTTGACAGCCATAACCAAGGGCTTTTTAGGGTCGGAATCATCAATATGTTTGAGCTCATCCTCCGAGATCTCCCCGACCTGGACAAGTGGCGGGAGAGGCTCCATGGGCTCCTCAAACGACTTGCTCTGGTGATGGGAGGGAGAAGAGCGAACTCGGTGGAGTGATGAAGAACCAGAAGAAGAAGAAGAAGAAGAAGAAGAAGAGCGGTGCTGCGAAATCGATCGGTGAGGATGAAGAATTGAAGAAGAGGAGCAGCTGCGAACTTGGGGATAAAGGAGAATTGGATGTTAATTTTTTAAAAAGAAAACACAGGACCGCGGTCCCAATATAAAATAAATACAAAAAATAAATAAATAAATCGCACTGCAGATTCAAACAACACCACGGTTATTCCTTATAAACGCGGTCCGTAATATAAAAAACTAAAAACTAAAATAAATTAAAACCGCACAACTATTATTTGTATAAATCGAGGTCTGAATATATTTCTTATCCCGGTTTATCTAAAAGAGGTAAAAAAGTGAGGTCTATGTTAATTTTTGTACTAGTGTAAACCTTAAATTTTAAAAATAATAATTTAAGATTTGGACGTCGGAGCAGAACGAGTGATCCGTATTTTTAATAAATTTTTATTTCTTGGGTGTACTAGTGTCGTCCTGACTCTTTTTTTTTTATAATTAATTTTAAATTTTTTTTATAACCGATTTAGTGACATCCAAAAAATAATTTTTTTTTTTAAAAAATTTGGGCACAACCTCGTTCCGCAAAAAATGCAGTGCAAAAATTGTCATTTATTTAAAAAAAAAAACAGTCTCACAATTCAATTCAAGGGGAGCAAGAAGGGCGCGGGAGGGAACGATACAACATCGAAGAGCCGCCGAACACGAAACGGAGATAATTGACAACCGGCGATTTGGCGTAGACATGGCGACAGCGACGACGGCGCCGTATCATCAACCACAAACCCTAGAAGATGTCCGAACACTTTGGATCGGCGACCTGCAATACTGGGTTGACGACTCCTATCTCAGCTCATGCTTCGCTCACACTGGCGAGGTATTCTCGCTTCCTCTTTCCCTTCTTTAATCTCCTTCTCTGAAATCCTCATCTGTTCAACTTAAATGTTCACTTCTGTTAAGAACTTAGGAAGAACGCTTTCAGTTAGGGTTTTAGACTGTCTTGTCCGATTTTTGGAGAGTATGCTTAACTTTAACTATTACCAATGATTGGATTGTTCTTTCTGGTTAATTGTGACTCGTTATGACTCTTCGTATTACTTTTGTTACTCGTATTCGTCGATGCCTTGGATGGAAACTGAAGGGGCATGGACAGCACAGTAGAATTGGACGATATTTTGTTTATTAATTGAATATGACATATAAACAACTGAAACTATTTGTTTCAAGTAGTAAAGATTCCTTTTGCCCTTCTTAATTGTGGTTTCATATCATTTGAATGTAAATTCTGTCAACTGATTTGTCTATTGGCTGTGCTCAGGTTGTGTCTATAAAGATAATACGCAATAAGATTACTGGTCAGCCAGAGGGCTATGGATTTGTGGAGTTTACTTCACATTCGGCTGCAGAGCTTGTTCTTCAAATGTACAATGGAACTTCGATGCCTGGAACTGAACAACCTTTTAGGTTGAACTGGGCTTCTTTCGGGATAGGTGAGCGGAGACCAGATGCGGGGCCTGAGCACTCTATATTTGTTGGGGATTTGGCACCTGAGGTTACAGATTATATGTTGCAAGAGCTCTTTCGAGCTCATTACCTATCAGTTCGTGGGGCAAGGGTTGTTACAGATCCAAGTACTGGTCGGTCCAAGGGATATGGCTTTGTTAAGTTTGCTGACGAGACAGAGAGGAACCGGGCCATGCAAGAGATGAATGGTGTGATGTGTTCATCTAGGCCAATGCGTATCAGTGCTGCTACACCGAAAAAGACAACGGGGGTGCAACATCAATATGCTGCAGCTAATGGTAAATACTGTTCTCACAGGAATGTCTACACTTTGTACAGTAACTTTTATTTTATTTTCTTTCTTGGTTATTCAATTAACACATTCATGTTCTTCTCTTGGCAGCCACATATCCTGCTTCAATATATACTATGCCCCAATTGCCTGTCCTGCCTCCAGAAAATGATCCAACCAATACAACTGTAAGGAATTATTGTAGTGTTATCTATAATATTATGTGCTAAATTTCATCTACTTAAGTACATTGTTTTGCGTTTGCAGATTTTTATTGGTAACTTGGACCACAACATCACTGAAGAAGATTTGAAGCAGCTTTGTTTGCAATTTGGGGAGATTGTTTATGTCAAGATCCCAGATAGCAAGGGATCTGGTTTTGTACAGTTTATAACTAGGTAATTATGTTAATCACCTTATGAACTGCATCAAAATCTATGTTGCCTTTCAGACCCATAGTCACAGAACTTTTATCTCTACAGAGCCTCTGCCGAAGAAGCTATCCAGAGGTTGCAAGGTACAACGATCGGTCAACAAGCAATTTGTGTTTCATGGGGGAGTAATCCAACTGCTAATCAGGTTGACATTCTTCTTGGAACCAAATACTTACCAACTCATGGTCTTCACATACTTTTTTATAATATTGACCTTCCATTATCCATTTATTAAACATGTTATACTATCTTGAACTGGAGGAGACTCACAAAATGTCTGACGCATATATTAGTGGGAAGTTCTGGATGTTGGGAATAAATATTTAAGTCGAGAGATTTCATTTTGAGCTGATCTAGAATGGTTGTATTGGGTTATTCTGCTTGGAGGCTATGTGATTTTGACCTATCAGTCTCTCCTTAACGTTCATTTCAGCCCTATATTTTGGTGTTAACTGTTGAATTTTTATCTCAAATGAATCACAGGCCCTAGCTGGTACCTGGGGTCAGCAAATGGATCCTAGTCAATGGAACACGGCATATTATTCTTATGGGCAAGGTTATGATGCATATGCTTATGGTACTGCCCAGGATCCTTCATTGTATCCATATGGGGCTAATGCGGGATACACGCAATACCCTCAACAGGTAATCCTGTTATATTTTTATTCTCTTTGCTACTGTTATTATTCTTTTCTGAGAATCCAGCTTAAGCTTTATCTTTTGTAGTCCATATTCTGGGTTGAAAATGGCAAAGGCCATGCCTCTCGAGGATTAAGCTCAAATCCAAGCAGAAACAGCATCTGTTGCTTATGTGATCCATTATTGTATTGCATATCTGGCGCAGGAAAAAGAAAAGTTAGTCCACATTTAGGGTTGCATTATTGAAATTTTCCCGTTTCAGTATGAAGTTTAGAGTCCATGTTTGAGATAAAAAAATTGAAATCCTTTTTATCAAGGCAATATCATGCACCGTGTACAAAATCTGTGGCCAAGAATAGTTTCATACCTGGATTAAAGAACCAAAATTCTTGCTCCAAGCCCCACCTTCCTCTCTAGTTTCTTCATATCTAATCTTGATTCAAAATCACCATCAGATCATAAGAAATTGTTAGAAAAATGGGACGCCAATTAGATATCAGTTCAAGCTGCTTCAGAAGCTGTAATTTAAGGTTCATTCAGGAAGGAATGTGGGAGATTGAGGTTAATCATGGGACCCTGTAACTCTGTTTTCAGGCAGATGGTGTGCTAGACATGGCATCTGCAACTGATCCTACCTCAGCCATGGAGCACAAGGATGGAAGTTTCGATGCCCTGGCTACACCTGACGTTGATAGGTATACTTTCTTGTTTGTGTACATATTATAAAAACTAGCATCCTATTTATTATCTACCAAATAATTTCTTTGTATATGATAATTTTGCAGGTTGAATGGTGCGTATCTTGCTGTTCATGGCAGCAGTATTTTGGGGCAACCCATATGGTTAACAACCTCATCGCTTGCTAGACAAGCTTCTGGTGCAACTGCAAGCAGTTCCTAGTTTCCCTTTGTACTAGGATGTTTACTTGATTCATCAGTCTCGTGTGATCTGCTTGTGCAAATCTATGCTGGCAATGTGATGCATGCTAGCTGCCCTATAATGTCTTTTCACACATTTCACCTCAGCAGGGTAACAATTTTCCAGTTGCAATATTCATTCATGTAATCAGGGCAAAAACCTTTTTCTCTTGCAAAATTTTGTCCTCATTCTGTATTGTTTCTTATCGAAGAATACGTTTTAAAATGTATGTGCAATTGTGGCTCTATTTCCAGCCTTCTTTCTATGCATCATATTGCCGTCGCGTTTTGGTTTCTCCTCCAATCCACACTCTTATTCCTTCTATCTGCTCTGCTAACCCAAACCTTGAAATGTTATAACAAATCTCAACTAAAATTCCTACAATTTCCTTTTTATATTTACGTCTAGATCGCGTTCGAGAGTACAAACCAAAACCTTCTACTAGTAGCTGAAGCTTATTGTTCGGCAACAATGTGGATTTCGAATTCGGCGATGAGGAATTTTCCGTGAGAGCATTTGGATTTTGAGTTATTTTGTGAATATGAAGTTTGATCAGATTACTTTTGGTATTCGATGATTGTGAAGAGGATTTTTGTTGGGAAGAGAAACTCCTGCTTCGTTCTAATAAAAGGCCACATATTATCGGTACAAGTTACAACGACTATTTTTGGTTAATGAGTTCAAAGTTGGGATACTTTTTTATTGACTTGATAGTTAAGATTATTTTTATTAGTTTTTCCTTAAAAAAAACAATGTGAATTAGTAAAAATGTCCCCAAATTAATTGCAAGGTACAAGGACACGAGCGATATGGGCTGTTCTGTGAATGTGATCCTTGTTGGGCTCAGAAATTATCAGTTGTTCATCAAGTCGGCCCAGATAGGTAATCGAATTGGGCCACGATCTGGAGAAAGAGAGGCGTTGAAATAGTTGAGCGAATCTCGGACGCCTGAAGCAACGACTCGACGGATCCCTGAAATATCGGACTTTAACGGATTTATTAGTTATTTATGTAAATTACGTTTAAAAGAAGTGGTTCTTTCTTTTGTAAAGCCACGATCATTACTATCATTAACAGCTATCATTTACAACTCTCTCGCTCTGTTACAATTGCATTCTAAGTTCGATCCTTACTACGATCTTAAAGCGACCGACGCTCAAACCACCCGATTTGACCGATCTCTCATTCAAGGGAGATAAGCTTATTTGTGTGTCTGTTTAATCTTATTTCGTTTAGTTCCTTGCTTGATTTGGATCATTCGGATATAATCAATTCTGTAATTGCCTAGTTGCCCTTCTTAAGGCGATCCAGGTCAGTTCGATCTTTTCGCCCCAAAACAATTTGGCGCCCACCGTGGGGCATCTAGTCAATCATTCGATCCAATCATCAAATCCGACATTTATCCCATCATGACCGAGATCGGAAATCCAGCAATCCTCATCGAAGACCAAGCTCAAGGCGACACCCCTGTCGCGAACCAGGCAGAGGACGCCAGTAACCAGCCGATCACAAACTCACAAAATCAAGAGCTCGCGAAAGCCATGAATGTCCTCCAAGAAGAACTGGCCCGGCAACGCGCCAGACCAGAAACGCTAAGTACCCAATCTGAATCAGAAATTGCTCGACTAACCCGTGAAAATGAATTGTTGAAATCACAGATACATTCGGCCGCATCGATCCTCGGAGGTCCAAGGCGTGTGGTCAACACAGAAGGACTGTCTACTCGACTCAATCTAGACAGGATAGACGTAACTCCTGCGACGGCAACTAATGCCTCCCTACCTTCTGGTATGTTTCAAACTCCTCCAGTCACTTTCGCTACGACTAACGTGCCAAGCTTTGTAGCCGAGCCTCCAGAGGCTCGAGCGATCCTTCCATAGGTAACTGCTCCAGCCGACCTCCAAACCCTCATACAACAAGCTATCAACGAACACATGAAGACCCTGGACGATTGTATCGCACGAATCCCGAGAGTTCCTCAACCGATCGAGAAAGAGGCAATCGACGGATATGAAGATTCGCCTTTCGCAGAAGCTATTGCTCGCGTCGAGATCCCTACAAAATTCCACGTCCCCAACATGCCTAATTATGACGGGACCGAGGACCCCGACGACCAAGTTTCAGATTACAAGCAAAAATTAATGACTATTTCGATCCCAAGAGGGAACCGTGAGGCAGTCATGTGCAAAAGCTTTGGCACAACCCTCGCGGGACCTGCACTAACTTGGCTTATGCATTTACCACAGGGTTCCATCGCTTCCTTCGCCGACTTGATCAATTCATTCAAAATCCAATTCACTAGCAGTCGACGATTGGAAAAGCAATCAAGTGATCTGTATAGGATCGTGCAAAGGTATGACGAACCTCTAAGGGATTATCTTAACAGGTACAACAAAGAGAAGGTCGCGATCCCATACTACGACATTCCGACATCGATCGAAGCGTTTCGCCGGGGCCTAGTCAGAGGTAGTGAACTCTACCGCAAACTGACCAAGTATCCATGCCGAAGCTTTGAAGACGTTCAAGCCAAAACCATGGCACAAGTCAGACTCGAAGAAGACGAGGAACCCTCCAAAGCAAACAAGAGTCCAGATCGAGTCGATCAAAAGGCATCCTCAGATTATCGACGCGATCGACGACCCCAACCATATCCTAAGGGACGAAACGATCCTGGTCAGGTAAACAACTCTTATGACAAGAACCAAGATTGGCGAAACAGGCCCGCTCTCCCTCCAAAGCTCCACTCTTACAACTTTAACATCTCCATATCCGAACTCGTAAAGAGTTTCGACAAATATGGGAAGGAGGTAAGATGGCCTCGAAAGAGCGATAAACCCGACGTCAAGAAGGACATGAACCGGTAGTGCGAGTTCCACGGAGACCACAAACACTCGACGAATGAATGCATAGCCCTTCGTAAAGAGGTCGCAAGGCTCCTCGCGCAGGGGCTATTACGCGACGTCATCTCAGATAGGGCCAAAGCGACCCTCGATCAAAGGGATCAGGTAACATCCGACAAACCATCCTCTCCGGTTCCTACTAAAATTGTTAACACCATTTCAGGAGGGTCAGACGTGTGTGGAAACACGTACTCGGCCGCCAAAAGACATGCTCGAGAAAGCAAAGGCAACAAACCGACTCAAGCAGAAACAAGACAGCTACAGATCTCCGACGCTCCAGCCATCACCTTCGACGATTCAGAGGCTCAAGAGTTAGGCGATCATCATGACGGTTTGGTAATCTCACTTTCAATTAGCAATTGCCTTATCCGTCGTGTTCTAATCGACACAGGTAACTCCACCAACTTGTTAACACTAGACGCCTTAAAGGGTATGGGTTTAAGCGATGACGACTTAACCAGAAACTCTACCTCATTGGTCGGATTCAGTGGAGAAGTTAAGTATACCCAAGGCGAAATCGTGCTCACAACGTACGCTGGTGGAGTCAACCAACAGGTAAAGTTCCTAATACTCGACTGTCTTTCTCCATACAACGCAATCCTTGGCAGACCCTGGATACACGCCATGAAAGCTGTACCTTCCACTTACCACCAGACAATAAAGTTTCCTACTAAGTGGGGGGTACAGGAAATAAAAGGCGACCAGCGAGCCGCCAAGGAATGCTATGTCACTTCAATGAAAGGGGAAGTCGACAAATCTTCCGCATAGCAATCACAGTATGGCGAAGGAACCACACGATACATCGAACCAGAAATGGAACAACTCGACGAGATCGCGCTGGATCCTTCAAAGCCAACACAGACGGTAAGGGTCGGATCAAATCTAAACGATTCGACCAAAGCAGATTTAATTTCTTTTTTACGATCCAACTCTGACTGCTTTGCTTGGTCACACGAAGACATGGTGGGGATCTCCCCAGATATTATTACTCACAAATTGAATATAGATCCCACATATCCTCCGGTCAAGCAAAAAAGGAGAAAGTTTGCACCAGAACGCAACAAAATTGTAGACGACGAGGTAAACAAATTACTCGAGACAAGCAAAATAAGGGAAGTCAGATACCCCGACTGGTTAGCAAACGTCGTGAATTGTTTTTGTAAGGTCTGTATGACAGGTGAAGGTACTAAGTTGTAGTACTGTTAATTCTAAGTATATATTCGAGGACCGGATTGTCGAAAGGAGATTAGTAGAAAGATGTTGTATTCTTCTATATAAGGATGACATACATTGTATTGTAAGTGGATACCTGATCGAATAGGAAGTTCGATGTTGACAATATAAGTTATAGAGACCAAATTGGTTAAGGATACCAACCTAAGGAGGTTTGGGTGTATACTTCGAGAGAAGTTTAGAGGTAAGAGAAAATGTATTTTCATAATTAGAGTATAGCGAGTCTATTGTGGTGATCATGACTTTGAGAATGGTCACGAGTTAGTACAAGTATAGCATATGGAGATAGGATATGCTGAGAGCTTGTGTACTCAATCGTCTGACTAGCTGGAAGGACAACCTTAGTCTGATTGAGTTCACCTACAGCAAAAGCTGGCATGCTACTATCAATGGCTCCGTTCGAAGCTTTGTATGGTCGCAGATGCAAATCTCCAGTTTGTTGGGATGAAAATGCCGACAAGATTCTGCTGGGGCCAGAATTAGTCGAAAGGACAGCTTCAGACATTTCTTTGATTAGACAGAGAATGTTGACCGTCCAGAGTCGACAGAAGTCTTACACGGATCGGAAGCGTAGAAATGTCGAGTTCGAGGTCGGTGACAAAGTATTTGTCAAAGTATCGCCATCCAAGGATGTTTTCAGGTTTGGTAAGCGTGGGAAGCTTAACCCTCGCTACGTGGGACCATTTGAGATTCTTGATAGAGTGCGATCTTTAGCGTACCACTTGGCATTGCCGCCATCGGCACACCCAGTGCATAATGTGTTCCACGTATCCTTGCTAAGGAAATACGTGCCAGATGAGTCTCATGTGCTGAGCTATGAGGATATCGAGATTCAGGAAAATAGTACCTATGAAGAGATGCAGTGCACATTCTAGAGCGTCGGGAGAAGCAACTGCGCAACAAGATCGTACCATTGGTACGAATTCTGTGGTCCAAGTCAGGGACAGAAGAAGTTACTTGGGAAACATGGGAAACCGAAGCAGATATGCTCAGACATTTTCCCGAGTTAATTGCGACCTAAGTTTCGGGTCGAAACTTCTTTTAAGGGGGAGGTGATGTGATACCCCGTATCTCTGTAAGGATATTTTGGAGTTTTGGGATTATTCCCGAATGTCCGTTTGGTACGTCGGATTAATTTCAGAGACAGAAAGACATTGTGTAATGTGCTTAATCTCTGTAATATTTTTTCTCAGTGAAATAAAATGCAGTCGACGTACTTTGGGACTTAATACTCGTTCGTGTACGATTATTTTTATCCCGGATTAAGCCGAATTTATCCAAGGGTTATCGGATAAGAGCTGACCTGGCGGCGCCCGCCGTGGGTATGGCGGCGACCGCCGTAGGTCAACTCATCGACGCCTTCCTCGCAACTTCGTCTGGCCAGGTGGCCTAGGAAGCGGCGACCGCCACCATCACCCCGCCGTCGCTGTGCATTCGAAGAGGCGACCTGGAGAGGAGAACGGCGACCGCCGCCGAGTAGCAGAGGGCTAGCCCTGTGGCCTCCGACGAGCTCTGACGACGCTATTGCTGGCTCTCCATGTGCCCTTCTTATCTTCTGGAGGTTGGGGCTATTTAAGGAGATGTTTGGGGATCAGATTGAGCACAAATCAATAGCTCAAATCCTCAAATTTGTCTCGCCGGAAAATTTAGCCCTCGCCGGAGTTCTGAAGCGATCGCCGGAGCTCCTTTTGGTGTTGTTTCCAGTTGCCAAGTGAAGCTTTGGGAGGCCTTAGAAGCTTAGAATCCAAAGCAAGGCAAAGGAGGACCAAAACGCTCGCCGTCGGTGAGAATTCTTTCCCGTATTATTTTCTGGTGTTCGTAGCGGCGCCCGCCGTAAGGCTGGCGGCGACCGCCGCCACGAACAGGCGGCGACCGCCGCCACGAACAGGCGGCGCCCGCCGTAAGGCAGGCGGTGATCGCCGCCCTTCAGCTTTGGCCAAGTGTTGGCTTTGTCTTTTGTAGCCTTCGATCGGACGTCGTTCCTTTCGATTTCTTTCGTTATCCTTTAGATTCGTACTAGTTTATGTCGAATCTAACTTAGGGTTTCTTTATGGGTCGATCCAAAGGAATCTGTGCTGCCAGATCTGTCCCTGTGTCGAGCCCGAAAACTCGTCGTTAGGCTTTGTTCTAGTTCTGCGGATTTAAGGCAAGTGGCGGTTCGCTCTTGCTCATCGTTCCATATTTACATTAATTATCAGTTGTTTAATTGAGTAATTAATTTGGAATGATTATTGTGTTTGTCTGGAAATGGTTTTGTGAAACTGTTTTGGAATACTAAAATATGATATTATAATAGGTTGTATATCTGTTAGAACAACGCTATTATGAATATATATTTACGATCGCCTTGAGGGCATTTATGTGGATTTATCCTGAACTATTGTTGTGCTCGAACTGTTTAGTTAGCACTAGTAGTTAGGAACGTTACTTGGACTTAGTCCAGTCGTTTCTTTATAATCAGGTAGATGGGTGGCTCGTCCCCACCTAATACCATTTTAAGGTCATGATCGGCCGCTATTACAAGAGTATAGTGGCAGGACACTTAGCTGGTGTCACAACTCTCGGGATTTCATCCCTTCGGTATGCGTCAATCTCAAGAAACACATATCAAGATGTATCGTACCTTGGTGGTGTATACATTTAAAAGCTTCTAACGTGATGCGCATTTTGGAACATAATAAGATAAGTGTTGTCGTCGCACATGATTAATAAACCTTTGGCGAGTAGTGCAGCTAAGCGAATAGTGTAGCTAGGAAAGCTCGTCTAGACTTTTGATTAGAGTACGTTCTCTTTCCAATCTGAATTCGCTGTATGCGGTGAGGTTGGTCGTGAATCGAAACATCTAAGTCAGCTTTTAAATCGCTCGAATGCGATACTGTGGTTCTTTAAATATTCCAGACTTTGTCATACTTCGTTAAAGACTCGATCTTTTGGAGTCTTCTCTTGGATGTTCCGATAAGATTCACTTCAGTTGGAATCTTCTCTTGTTCATGCCTTTACATATATTTCAGTAGAAGTATGAAGGTTGACTATCGTTATCGGTTATCATTCGAGAAACGATGAGCCTAACCTAATACAACTACTTCGAACCTTCTGCTTTGTACCCTTGCATAGTCTTTCATTAGACTAACCCACGGAAATTGTTCTCTGCATGTGGGCTGGTGTCATCCGTTCGATTCGGCACATCAGATAGAGCGCAGATATGAGGAGACTAGAATGACTATGAAGAAGACGGTGATTGTTTTTTGATGTTTTAATAATTATCTTTTAATTAGGTTTAGATCCTTGGGCAGGTGATCATTACGATCACAACCCTTTTTGTAATATTTCAAGAAAGACTTCCGCTGTAACTTATTTACTCTGTTATTTGTTTAATTCTGTATTTCGACTTCCGCTGTACTTTGTTTAAACTCTGTGTTTGTCCTACTCGGGATTGGGATGTAATCTCGAGACTCATGTTTTATATGAATAATATTATGATTTTGTATCATAAGTGTTTCATTAATTGTATTTAAACGGTAAAGCCTAGGGTGGCTTCGGTGAGGAAAACCGAGGTCACTAGCGGTAATACCTTTCCAAAATGGTTAAGATTTGGGGGTGTTACACCCCTGGATCAGGCACTACGACAAAAAACATGTAAGCAAGGGTTTAGAAGATTCCCAACAAAGAAAAATCAAAGGAAGAATACGATACCTGTCTTCCTCCAATCTGAGAGCACAAAGGAATAATCAACCCCCCTTTGAAGCGACGCACGTTCTACGAAGAAGAAACGGGTTCTCCACCCACGATCGTTAACATCCAAGTTCAAAGCTAGAGGCTTTCTATCGCGACGAAGGCATAACTGGAATCTAGAGGAACCTCGACTACTCAGATAGTAAGAGTACCATAAAGCGTCAAAGTCGAATTTGACACCGGCAGTGACAAGATCGACTACCCTAAGCAAACACCAAGTATGGGGCATAACCTGACAAGGAGCGAGTCTCATGACCGAGAGAAAATTCCTAACCAAATTGGAAAACGGAAACGAGTGGCCAATCCTAAAGGGATACTCAAAGAAGCAAACCCAATCCTTGTGGAACCAGTCGACTCGCTCATGAGGAAGAGGTAGACGAGCCATAGTGCCTACGAGGAATTGACCGATTTCAAGAACTTTGTCTAACTCCGCCTGAGTTAGGGTTCTACCCACAGAGTCGGAATCACTAAGGAGTCCTAAGGGGATAAAAGCATTCTCATCTTCGGAAGGATCACTAGACACTATTCTACTCCTAGACCTTAAAGACGCCATGGGAACAGAGAAAGAAGAAGAAGAGTAAAAATTTGAAAAAAGAGAAGTTACCTTGATAGAGACGTGAAACTCTGTGACGATAGGCCACTCACGAAACGCCACGTTAGCCTGCAGTTTGCAGAAGAATCAGGAAAGGATTGCATCGCCAGACTGAAGACCAAACCGTCCCGTCAAGAAGCCATTTCATTTCCTCCGGCCCACTTTGGTCTTGGGGCAATTGTTGGGCTTAGAAATTATCAGTTGTCTATCAAGCCGGCCCAGATAGGTAATCGAATTGGGCCACGATCTGGAGAAAGAGAGACGTTGAAACAGTTGAGCGAATCTCGGACGCCTGAAGCAACGACTCGACGGATCCCTGGAATATCGGACTTTAACGGATTTATTAGTTATTTATGTAAATTACGTATAAAAGAAGTGGTTCTTTCTTTTGTAAATCCACGATCATTACTATCAATAACAGCTATCATTTACAACTCTCTCGCTCTGTTACAATTGCATTCTAAGTTCGATCCTTACTACGATCTTAAAGCGACCGACGCTCAAACCATCCGATTCGACCGATCTCTCATTCAAGGGAGATAAGCTTATTTTTGTGTCTGTTTAATCTTATTTCGTTTAGTTCCTTGCTTGATTTGGATCATTCAGATATAATCAATTTTGTAATTGCCTAGTTGCCCTTCTTAAGGCGATCCAGGTCGGTTCGATCTTTTCGCCCCAAAACAATCCTATGGCCAAGAGAGCTTTATATGTACCGTAAAGCTTTTCATCTGATCCTGTATCGGGTATATTAAGGTCCAATATTTAAAATGTGTGTTATTGTTTAGAAATGGGCATGGCAATAGGCATTTTATGTAATTTTTGTAATATTGGTTGGAAAATGAAACCCTACTTTAAAGGCGTGAAAAGTACGGGTGAGCAAAATCACCATCAGCTCATAAGAAGTATTAGAAAGAATGGGACGCCAATTAATTAAGAAGGTATGTGGGAGGACATTACTCTTTTATCAGTCATGTTTTTTCATCTTATGTGACCCTACAACTCTGTTTTCAGGCAAGTGTTGTGCTAGTCGCTAGACATGGCATCTACAACTATCCAACCTTAGCCATGGAGCACAAGGATGAAAGTTTTGATCCCCTGGCTACACCTGATGTTGATTGGTATTCTTTCTTGTTTGTGTACTCTATATAATGAAAACTGGTCATACAACAACAACAAAAGTATGTACGAATCGACAAACTTATTTGATCAAGTAAACATCTCACAGTTGAATGACAAGTTTATAACTATGAATCATTAATAAATCATAACATGTCTTAAGGTACGTGATTGGTTAGATGGAGGGGAGTGGTGGAGGCTTCCTCAAGCCTAAGATTGTGAGCACTGTAGGGCCCAAATTTTTCAGCCCATCAAGACTGGCCCATAATTAAGATGATAGGACCAATTGATTCGGCGAGACAAATGCGGGGCATAACTAAGGAGTGGAGACGTTGATGAAGATATCGGAAAACGGGTGAATAGCTCGACGACTCCCGGGAATCTCGGAGGAACGGCTAGATTAGTTTGATTTCTTGTAAAGTATAAATACGAAGCTTAAAGAGCTCTTGTAACACACAATCATACTCACTAAATACAAGCAATTTACCACTTTCTCTCATTGCATATATTCGTCTAACTCAAAATCTCATTCTTTAAGCGATCGATAGCCGAAATCTTTGGGTTGATTTGGATTATTCATACTCTTTCAGTTTAATCATTGTCTAATTGCCCTTGATTAGGCAATTTAGATTAGTTTGATCTTTTCGCCCCAAAACAATTTGGCGCCCACCGTGGGGCATCTAGTCAATTATCGATCCAATCAACAATCCGACCTTCATCCCGCTATGGCCAATTCCAAAGACCCCATGGCCCTCGCTCAAGTCCAGATTCAAGCCAACGCTCTGGCCGCAAATCAAGCTGAAGATCTCAACAACCAACCAATCCTAGACGTCCAGATCCAAGAACTGGCGGAAAACATGAACATCCTCCAAGAGGAGCTAGCCCAGCAACGCTAAAAAACTGAAACGCTAAGTGCTCAATCTGAAGCCGAAATTGCACGACTAACCCGTGAAAATGAGTTTTTGAAATCGCATGTGAATTCAGCCGCATCGGTCCCAAGAGGATTGAGGCGCGTAGTCAACACGGAGGGCCTCTCGACGTGACTCAACATGGACGGAGCAACCTTGACACCCATAGCGGCAACCACTCAAAATGTCACCCATCCTGCTGGTATGTTTCAAACTCCTCCATTTACTCTTCTCACGACTAACGTGCTGACTCCTGTAACCGAGCCTCCAGAAGCTCGAGTAGTCCCTCCACAGGTCGCACCGCCAACGGATCTCCAGACCCTCATACAACAAGCTACCAGTGAACATATGAAGGCCTTGGACGATCGCATCGCTCGGATCCCAGGAGTCCCACAGTCGATCGAAAAGGAAGCGATCGACGGATACAAAGACTCGCCTTTTATAGAGGCGATTGCACGCATCGAGATCCCTAAGAAATTTCACATCCTCAACATGCCCAACTATGATGGGACCGGGGACCCCGACGATCACATTTCAATTTATAAGTAAAAATTAATGACCATTTCGATCCCAAGAGGGAACCGCGAGGCAGTCATGTGCAAGAGCTTTGGCACGACCCTCGCAGGACCCGCACTAACGTGGCTTATGCATTTGCCACAGGGTTCCATCACCTCATTTGCGGACCTGGTCAATTCATTCAAAGTCCAGTTCGCCAGCAGTCGTAGGTTGGAAAATCAATCACTAGTGGAAAAAACACTTGTTGAGGCGCCCTTTTAGAGGTGGGCCTATAACAAAACGCCTCAACAACGTCCTATGCAATCAGTTTTTCAGGTTGTTGAGGCGGATAATTATTTTATACGCCTCAAAAAATTCTATTGAGGCGGGCAAACATTTATACGCCTCAAAAAATTTCCGAAAAATTAATACCGCTAAAGTATTAGAGGCGGGCCAATGTTAGACCCGCCTCTAATTGTACGTAATTGAGGCGGGCGAAAATGCCCGCCTCTATTAAGTTTTATTGAGGCGGGCCTCCATATGCCCGCCTTAACAAATGTGTTTTTCTTTCTCTCTCGCTCTTTTATTTTCTTTCTCTCTCCCTCTTTTATTTTCTTTCCTCCCGATACCTCTCAGTAGCCCTAGCCTCGCCTCGCCCCTCTCGAACTCGCTCGCCCCTCTCCAACTCCGGCTCGTCACGACTTCTCCGTCGTGTCGCGGCTTCTCCGGCTCGTCGCGGGTCTCCGGTGGTCTCTCTAGCTCTTCTCGCTTCTCCTCGGCCTCAATCCGGTGGTCTCAATCCGACGATTCTCACTTTCGATAAGCACTTCGCCCCTTTGATCAATTGCTTTAGATTTGTGTAAGTGTTACTTTAGAATCCTTATGCAATTGTTGCTTTAGATCTACAACAACGTCTTATTTGATTTAGATTTGTACAATTCGAATTTTAAGTATATTTTTTTACTTTTGACCTCAGTCCTGTTTCGTCGACAACCTCGTTTTCGGTGTTAAGAAACAGAAAGACCCGCCTCCTTCCATTGGAGATGCTATTGATCGAGTAATTCTCCATTTCTTGATTTTGTTCTTAACATCATTAATGTGTAAATGCTTTGAATTGGTTGATTGATTTCTTGGATGAGATCCGTGTTTTATTCTGGTAACCTAAATTAGGGTTTCGAGAATTTGGGAAGGTGGTATTTTGGCTAGGTTTTGGGATTTTAATGAATGGCTGCTTTTGATTATGGTTTAGAAATTTTGGGGCTGAAAATTGGTCAGAAGTTGTTATAAGTAGATTTAGTTAGATAGTTATTGAACAAAAGTATATGCTTTTTGCATTACTGCACATATGATCGTTTCTACTATCTTTCTACAATTTAAAATTGGGGTTTTTTCTATATCAGATTAGTAAATGAGGGGAAAATGTGGATGAGAAGATAAAAAGGCTTGACTCTGAACTTGTGCGATACAAAGAACAGATCAAGAAAACACGACCTGGTCCTGCTCAAGATGCTGTGAAGGCACGAGCTATGAGAGTCCTCAAGCAAAAACGAATGTAAGATTCATTTTCCAACATGATTTCCCATGTTGTTGCCTTTGAATTTATGCCGATATAGAACTTTCATAATCCAGTAGAATCCCTAGAAAATAGAACTGCATGGTTCTTATAAAATTTTGTCATTTTATTTGCTAGTTGAATTGCTCTCTTTTCTATGACCTTCCCCTGTCTGATATTGATGGCTTATTAAAACGGGTTATATGATCACTTATTAAAATGGGTTCAAGAATTGCAAAACCAAGGTAATTATGTATTATATGATCAATCCGAATAAAATGTGCTCCTAAATGGGGCTTTGCCACCTGTTATAAGAAAGACATATCTCACTTAATAGTGCCACAAGTGTCTTGTATGCTAATATTATTTCCATATTACTGCATATAGTTCGATCGGTACTTCTTTAGCAGTTATGACACTTGTGGGGTGGTTAACGTGAGCTGACTTTCTCCTCCTCGTTGGTTGTGCTGATATAATATCGATCGCTTACCAAGAATCTTATTGAAAATTTGGATTGTTCATTTTTTTCCTGTAGATATGGAGTCATCCTAGACAATATTCAGAAGCAGGATCCTTCACTGACGGTCAGGATCAAGGGCTGCATCGTCGACTCTGCTCCAGTTGCATCCCCAGATCCGCAGGTAATCATGGATTTATATTTAATATTCAGAAGTAGGTTTTCTATGCTTGACTCATACATGATAATGTAAGCATTGATTGCTGTGTGGTGACTTCTCTTGTCTTTGGTGTTATGATGGAATGGGAATGTTAGTTTGAATTTCGCATTTCGAATGTTTGGGCCTGCGCCCAATTGTGTACATTTTGACATTAGTGAATTCTTTTGTGATTCAGGTAAAGCAGGATGGGCGACACCTAGACTTAAGGATGCTGCATTATCACTAGACAAGTTACGTGAAGGTTATTTCGAGGTTTGTTCTTCTATCCTTTGATTGTGCTGGTGGTAGTGATGATATCTAGCTCGGTATACTGTATATCCCTTGGACAAATGGAGAATTCATTTGCGTATGCAGATTTTTTACTGGTTTTATATGACAATAGCTTACATGAATCATCATTTCTAATGTTAACATTATAATGTTTCTGCTATTCTATTAGATGTTGCCTGGGTTTGTTCATTGGAAATCCATCAGAATTGTTCTTTGCAATTTATTTTTCTCATCTGGTTCAAATATAATGTTCAAAATAAATAAATATGAGAAAATGATATATGAAATTCCAAGATAAAATTGTGGTTGGATTTGGAATTGTTTGTCATGATTTGGTTAGTAAGCAAATGGTTCGAACTTCTTATGTAAAGGTGATATATAAGTTAGGAACACATCAGTTCAATAATGAGAGATTATTGTAGTTAGGCTATAAGAAAATATCAACAGTTCAATTTCTGACTTTATTTTAATTTCTTTTGACTCATTCAGTGTTATAATGCATTTTCCAGATTATTATAGCAATGCGGACATTGTATCAAAAGTGCAAGTTGGTACATGGAGATCTCAGCGAGTACAACATATTGTACTATGAGGTAATTAGCTAGTTGATGCCCCTTTTGTTGGGATTCAAAACTAGTCTTTTTCAGAAGTTAACCTTCAGATCCGGGAAAAAAGGAAGAAAATATAGCCAATGCCTATTTTTGGGTACTATATGTAGAACAAGACTTTTAGCGGTATTAGACTGAAATTCAATTATTTTTGGGCAGGGTCACTTGCACGTCATTGATGTTT
This sequence comes from Rheum nobile, assembly GCA_027886185.1. NCBI lineage: Eukaryota > Viridiplantae > Streptophyta > Magnoliopsida > Caryophyllales > Polygonaceae > Rheum > Rheum nobile. The sequence goes on from WOAB01000135.1 coordinate 5,682,911, forward strand.
CTCAGGCTGTTGATCTTGACCATCCACATGCTCTTGACTTCTTGCGTGAAGACTGTGTTCATGTTTCTGTAAGTCATATTAGCTAGATATCTTCACATGTTTGTAGTGATGATCCCATAAGGAAAATTCTGACCTCGAACTATCAATTTGCAGGATTTCTTTAAAATATGAAACAGATTAGAAGAAGACGAAGAACCCACATTGTGACGTCCCGACATCCATCGAGGCTTTCCGCCGGGGCTTGATCAGGGGCAACGAACTCTATCGCAAACTGACCAAATACCCGTGCCGAAGCTTCGAAGACGTGCAAGCCAAAGTCATAGCTCAGGTCAGGTTAGAAGAAGACGAAGAACCCTCGAAAGCAAGCAAGCAAGAGCCCTGATCGAGTCGACCAAAGGATGTTTTCGGATCATCGACGCGATCGACGACACCAGCCTTACCCTAAGGGGTGAAGCGACCCCAATCAGGTAAACAATTCTTATGACAGGAACCAAGACTGTAAGAACAACCCCACTCTCCCTCCGAAGCTCCACTCTAACAACTTCAACATTTCCGTGTCGGAACTCGTTAAAAGTTTCGACAGGTATGGTAAAGAAGTAAGATGGCCTCAGAAAAGCGACAAGCCTGACGCCAAGAAGGACATGAACCGATGGTGCAAGTTCCACGGAGACCACGGACATTCCATAGATGAGTGTACAACCCTCCGCAAAGAAGTCACAAGACTCCTCGCATAAGGGCTATTACGCGACATTATATCCGACAAAGCAAAAGCGATCCTAGACCGAAGGAACCAGGTAACATCTGATAAACCGTCTTCTCCAATTCACACTAAAGTAGTTAGAACCTTTTCAAGAGGATCGGACGTATGTGGGAACACATATTCGGCCGCCAAAAGATACGCTAGGGAAAGCATAGGCGACAGGCCAATTCGATTGGAGGTGAGCCGGTCGCAAATCACCAATGCGCCCACCATCACCTTTGACGACTCTAAAGCCGAAGGGTTAGGCGACCATCATGACGGTCTGGTAATATCTTTATTAATCCGCAATTGTCTCATTCGTCGAATCCTAATCGACACAGGTTGCTCCACCAACTTGTTGACGCTTGACGCCCTGAAGGGTATGGGTTTAAGCGAGGGTGATTTAACCCGAAACTCCACTCCGCTAGTCGGATTCAGTGGAGAAGTCAAGTATACCCGGGGATAAATAGTATTGACAACTAACGCTGGTGGAGTCAACCAACATGTAAAGTTTTTAATATTCGACTGCCCATCTCCATACAACGCGATCATCGGCAGACCCTAGATCCATGCCATGAAAGTTGTACCTTCCACTTACCACTAGACCATAAAATTCCCAACTAAGTGGGGGGTACAGGAAATAAAAGGTGACCAGCAGACTGCCAAGGAGTGCTACGTCACCTCGATGAAAGGGGCAGTCGACCGAACCTCCGCATAGCAACCACAGTGCGGCGAAGGGACCACACGATACATCGAACCAGAATTGGAACAACTAGATGAGATCGCATTGGACCCTTCAAAGCCAACACAAACGGTAAGAGTCGGATCAGATTTAAACGATTCGACTAGGTCAGATTTAATAGCTTTCTTACGATCTAATTCTGATTGCTTCGCCTAGTCACATGAGGATATGGTAGGGATCTCCCCCGATATTATTACTCACAAATTAAACGTAGATCCAACATATCCCCCGGTTAAAAAAAAAGGAGAAAATTTGCACCGGAGCGCAACAAAATTATGGACGACGAAGTTATGAATCTACTTGAAACAAGTAAGATTAGGGAAGTCAAGTACCCCGATTGGCTAGCGAACGTCGTCGTGGTCCAAAAGAAGAATGAGAAGTGGAGGGTCTATATCGACTTCACGGATCTGAACAAAGCATGTCCAAAAGACTCCTTTTTGTTGCCATACATCGACGCAATGGTCGACGCGACTGCAGGACATGAGATGCTGACATTCATGGACGCGTTCAACGGATACAACCAAATCCTAATGGACCCCAACGACCAAGAGAAAACAACCTTCATAACCAGTCAAGGTACATATTGTTACAAAGTCATGCCCTTCGGACTAAAAAATGCAAGGGCAACATATCAAAGGCCGGTGAACAAGATGTTCGAAGATCAGATCGGAGACACCATGGAAGTCTACATCGATGACATGCTCATCAAGTCGAAAGTAGCAAAAGACCACATTGAGCACCTAAAAGACGCATTCGAGGTCTTGAAAAGATATAATATGAAATTGAATCCAACTAAATGTTCCTTTGGAGTATCTTTAGGTAAATTCTTGGGATACATGGTAACACAAATGGGGATCGAGGCTAGTCCAGACCAAATCAAAGTTGTCGTCAATCTGAGATCTCCCCGATGCGTCAAAGACGTCCAGAAACTGGTAGGACGGATAGTAGCATTGAAAAAATTCATATCCAAATCATCAGATAAATGCAAGCTTTTCTATGAAGCCTTGAAGAAAAACAGGTCGTTCGACTGGACTGCAGCACACGAACAAGCCTTCCAGGATCTAAAAGCATACTTGGCAAGTCCTCTTGATAAGTACTACTTTGTAGGGTTTAAGTAAGAGTTATTAGAGGTTTTATTGGTGCCATTCGGGTAGATTTAGACACATTCATGTGCATGGCATGTGGGGGCGAAGTTTGGTAATTAATTAAAAGCCACGTGATTGATGAGATCGGAAGGAGGAAATTAGACCCATGAAGTGCCAGCCCATATTAAATGAAGAGGAAGCCCACGTACAAATAAAAGGGCTAAAGCCCAATTGGAGTCTGGAGCCCACGTGAAGCCTCCGCGTGAACGTGCAGTGGCAATTGAAGCGGAAGGCTGAAGAAATGGAATTGGTGACGTCATGGTGTCATGGGCGAGCATGATTTGCTACCTTGAAATTGATGTGCTGCTGCTTGCTTGTATTGGGCCATGCGTGGGCTGAATTGGAGTTGGGCCGGTGATGCTTTGCTGGAGCGAAGTGCCAAACGAGGAGGCCGAGAGCAATTGCTGAACGCGAGATTCAAGGCCGAGATTGCGGGATTAATTTCCTTGCTTTTGTTTGTTTATTATTTTATTATTATTTTATTAATTCGTTTTAGGTTAATTTAGATTTTATTTCCTTTAGTATTTTAGGGTAGAAAAAAGGCTTTTTGCTAATCAATCTATCATCTTTTTCTTTGAACCCTAATTTCTTTTTACGTATTTGCTATGAAGAACTAAGCCTCCCTGGCTTAGTCAGATGCTGAAGCTTTCGTTTCGTTAAAGATGTGAGATTCTCGTTCCTTATCTATTGCATGGTTTTTATCTTTCTCTTGCTTAAGTTGCTTATGATTGATATTGATAATCTCTATTTGGACGCATCTAGGGTTTGTTGTTATTGATCTATTGCTAGATTTAGATTGTTACTGGTTGAGCATATCTATTTCAGAGTAGCAATTGCATCGTACTAGTATCTGGTTGTGCTAGTCTTATGCAGAAGAGAACTGATTTACATTCTAGGATAAAAGCTGGTTGTTTTATGCTAGAATTGTATCCAACTATATTCCTATCCGTAAGGCTGCTGTTAAACTGAATCTTGATAGTTTCAGGGTTGTTTAATTAGTTAGTGCTAATAGTATCTGGTTGTGCTATTAGTTATATTTGAAAAGGAATTGGAATTTCCATTGCATGAGATTTTGAATGAGTATCTAGGATCAACTTGTCATACGAATAGTGGATGTTGTTTGACTAAGTGATTTTCCCCATCACTGATTTCATCATATTTTACTTTGTTTACTTTTGCATGCTTAGGTTATTAAAACTCACAAAATCCCCCCTTTGGTTACTTTGATTGACATACGAATTACATATTTAGATAGAATTCGCCTCCCTGTGGATTCAACCTTTACTTACCTAGGACTACGGTTTAGGGTTTGTTTGGATATTTTGCATAGCAGTTTTTAGAACGACAAAAACCTGTTATCAAATTGGCGCCGTTGCCGGGGAGGCAATAATCTATTTTGTGTGCGATTTGTGCATCAACTTTTGTGTGGACCTATCTTACGGTCCACACCCGTGCTATTGATTTTTGTTTTTCCTTTTTGATTTTGTTCCAGAGATGGATAGATTTCCCCAATTCCAGCAGGAGCCGCGATATGACCCATACTCCTACGCATATACTCCAGGGTGGGGATATCACCCCAATTCGAGTTATGGGAACCTACAATACCCTTCATATGATCATGACTACCAGGAGTTCTACCCAGAACCAAACCAATAACAGGGTAATCCTTCACCTTCTATGGATGACATGATGAAGATGCTGATGCAGAACATTGCTAAGTTGAGTAAGAGTTCATTGCAATTCCAAGAAACTACAATAGCTAGCATTCAGAACTTGGAAAGGCAGGTTGGTCAAATCTCTCAAGTGGTGAGTAAACTTGAAGCAAAGGAGTCGACAACTCCGAGACCGCATGAGGAATTGAGCGACCAAGAGGAGGAGAGCCACGATCGCGAAAATGATCCTGTGACGCTCGTTCCTCTCGAAAATGCCCCGGCAGCCCCCGACCGTCTCGAGGCTGCCTATGATAAGTATGTGCATCTCAACTCCTTTCCACTTGTCTCGCTGCACCCCGTCACGCCCCTCCATGCGGTATTCCAAGATACTCGAAGGCTGAAGGACGACAAAGAGCTATATGAAACCTTCAGTATCTGCGAGGCAACCATTCCCTTGATCGAACTGGCAAGTTGCATCCCTCGCTACACAGAGTTTTTAAGGGCGCTGGGCAATATAAAGAAGAAACCAAAGGGGAAGCACAAGAAGGAGGCCTTAATTCAGGTGGCAGATTTTTACATGTTGGATACAGGGCATGACATACATGCAACCCTTGAGATGTTGGGTAGACCGTTCCTGAAGATGGCAAGTGCATTCATAGATATGAACAGCGGTCCACCCATCAGCAAGTCCACAAGCATGGGGGAAAAGCTCTACAGGGAGTATACAAAGAGACATCCCCCTGATATAGATCTCAGGAGTTCAAGTGCTAGGACAAACCCAAGTTGAGGAGGATTGAGTAGTATGTCGAGCCAACGACATTAACCAAGGCGCTGCTCGGGAGGCAACCCGAGATTTGGTAGTTTATTTTCTTTCCCTTAGTCAATATCTATTGTTTTTCTTTTAGTCTTTGTGTTAAACTAACCTGCAGAAAGCGCGAAAAAACGAAAATGGTGTTCACGGCGCCCGCTGCGAAGTTCACGGCGCCCGCCGTAAATGCCCCGCCAAGCAAGTTGGCTACGACCTAAAAACGGCGACCGCCGCACTTTCTCAGGTAAAAAAAAAAAAATTTAAAAAAAATCAAAAAAAAAGGGCCCCGAAAAAACCTTAAATGGGGAGCAAAAGACGAAAATAAGATACCCCGAAAAGACCTTAAACGGGGAGAAAAAGTCAAAAAAAAAAAAAAATTACCCAGCTGTCCAGATTCTCCACGGAGAGGTGCGCATCATGTTGCTAACGGACGATTACATTCACCCTACTTTTACTTGGCAACGATGATGACCCTGCAGTCGACAGCTGGAGAGGTGATACACCAGGGCCCAACCACGATGACATCTGGGCCCATTTTTGAAGGCCATGCAACCCCGTTCCCTTGATTGACCACTATTCACCAGAGTGGTTCCTTTTGGTTGCATGGTACAAGTTGATGGAGTTGAAGGCCGTGCCGCCCTGAGTTCCTGTATAACCACCGCACTTCACAGTGGTTTCCTATGGTTGCACGGTAGATGAAGATTATGGCATTGATGCAGACATCCAGGACATGAACTTTTCTGACTACACCGCCAGCGACAAGGAAGTGTCCAAGCCAATTCGGCAACGTTGTGAGTTATTTTTTGCTTTTCCCTGTGCTTTATTCTTTTGTCTTTCATTACATTGAGGACAATGCAATGTTTAAGCATGGGGTGGGGTATTATACTTGCTACGCTGCTGAGGAGAAAAATAAAAAAAAAAAATTGAAAAGAGCCACAAATTTGAAAAAAGGCTATCATTGAAATCCTGGGATAGGTCAAAAACCCGAAAGGGCGGCCTAGGTAATAAGCAGGTGGCTTGGACCAGCATTAGGCTGGGGTAATATGAGGTCAAGAGTGACGTGAGCTTATGTGAGCACATCTATTGGAAAATGAAATGAGTGGCTTGGTGAAAACCCGAAAGGGCGCCTTGGCAAAATGAGCGAAAAAGAAGAAGAGTGATTTTAGGATTTCTCACTATTCTTGGCGAGGCGTCATAAGAAGAGGAGTCAAAGAAGGATTGTCGGGTAGGTCACTCTGGGAGACATAAGGAGCAATAGATGGAGGCTAGGATTAGAGGTTACTCACACTTTTGGATGTCCGGGTTTAGCTTGGGGGAAGTACTCTGCTTGCCCCTTAAGCTTGTTGAGTTGTGGATGTGTTGTAAATTAGATTGGTGCTAGGAGCTTGGCATGGGTTAGGTGACTCTTAGTTGGAGGATATGCTTCCTGAGATCTTAGATGCTGCATTGGAGGAGTAGGCTCTTTATTAGTTTACTCGAGGACGAGCAAAGGTCTAAGCATGGGGTGGTTTGATAAGCACTACTTTGTAGGGTTTAAGTAAGAGTTATTAGAGGTTTTATTGGTGCCATTCGGGTAGATTTAGACACATTCATGTGCATGGTATGTGGGGGCGAAGTTTGGTAATTAATTAAAAGCCACGTGATTGATGAGATCGGAAGGAGGAAATTAGACCCATGAAGTGCCAGCCCATATTAAATGAAGAGGAATCCCACGTACAAATAAAAGGGCTAAAGCCCAATTGGAGTTTGGAGCCCAAGTGAAGCCTCCACGTGAACGTGCAGCGGCAATTGAAGCGGAAGGCTGAAGAAATGGAATTGGTGACGTCATGGTGTCATGGGCGAGCATGATTTGCTGCCTTGAAATTGATGTGCTGCTTCTTGCTTGTATTGGGCCGTGCGTGGGCTGAATTGGAGTTGGGCCGGTGATGCTTTGCTGGAGCGAAGTGCCAAACGAGGAGGCCGAGAGCAATTGTTGAACGCGAGATTCAAGGCCGAGATTGCGGGATTAATTTCCTTGCTTTTGTTTGTTTATTATTTTATTAATTCGTTTTAGGTTAATTTAGATTTTATTTCCTTTAGTATTTTAGGGTAGAAAAAAGGCTTTTGCTAATCAATCTATCATCTTTTTCTTTGAACCCTAATTTCTTTTTACGTATTTGCTATGAAGAACTAAGCCTCCCTGGCTTAGTCAGATGCTGAAGCTTTCGTTTCGATAAAGTTGTGAGATTCTCATTCCTTATCTATTGCATGGTTTTTATCTTTCTCTTGCTTAAGTTGTTTATGATTGATATTGATAATCTCTATTTGGACGCATCTAGGGTTTGTTGTTATTGATCTATTGCTAGATTTAGATTGTTACTGGTTGAGCATATCTATTTCAGAGTAGCAACTGCATCGTACTAGTATCTGGTTGTGCTAGTCTTATGCAGAAGAGAACTGATTTACATTCTAGGATAAAAGCTGGTTGTTTTATGCTAGAATTGTATCCAACTATATTCCTATTCGTAAGGCTGCTGTTAAACTGAATCTTGATAGTTTCAGGGTTGTTTAATTAGTTAGTGTTAATAGTATCTGGTTGTGCTATTAGTTGTATTTGAAAAGGAATTGGAATTTCCATTGCATGAGATTTTGAATGAGTATCTAGGATCAACTTGTCATACGAATAGTGGATGTTGTTTGACTAAGTGCTTTTCCCCATCACTGATTTCATCATATTTTACTTTGTTTACTTTTGCATGCTTAGGTTATTAAAACTCACAAAATCCCCCATTTGGTTACTTTGATTGACATACGAATTGCATATTTAGATAGAATTCGCCTCCCTGTGGATTCGACCTTTACTTACCTAGGACTACGGTTTAGGGTTTGTTTGGATATTTTGCATAGCAGTTTTTAGAACGACAAAAACCTGTTATCACCTCTCCTGCTGGCCAAACCAAAAGACGACGAGCCACTACCACTATACTTAGCCGTATCAGAGTCGGCAGTCAGTGCGGTCTTGACAATGGAAGAGGACGAAAAGCAGTCGCCGGTCTACTATGTAAGCCGCTCCTTACTCCCTGCCGAAATGAGGTCTACGTCGCTTGAAAAGTTAGTCCTAGCCCTGGTAATGGCTTCAAATAAACTCATACCTTACTTTGAATCACACACTATTATTGTAAGAACTAACCATCCCATGAAGGACATCAAGAGGAAACCAGAATTTACAGGACGAATGGCTAAGTGGGCGATACACCTCAGTGGATTCGACATCGAATATGAGCCAAGAACATCGATCAAATCTCAAGCTTTGGCTGACTTTGTGGCCGATTTCAGTCCTACATTGGAACAAGAAGCCATGAAGGAAGCCGAACAGCTAAAAACCGAAGAGGACAGGGGCACGCGACAACTCCATATAGACGGAGCATCAAATATAAGAGGAGTCGGGCTAGGTGTCGTACTAAAATCGCCACAAGGGGACCATATAGCCTAAGCTGTAAGATGTGAATGAGACGCGACCAACAACGAAGCATAGTATGAAGCCCTTATATTTGGACTGACACTCACACAAGATCTCGCAATCCAGAACATAGAAGTGATATGCGATTCCCTCCTGATCGTCAACCAAGTGCAAGGGTCGTATGCCGCCAAAGACGACAAGATGATGGCCTATCTGGATGTCGTCAAAAAACTGGCAGGCAAATTCCAAAATTTTATTATCCGACAAGTCCCATGCAATCTCAACACACAGGTCGACGCTCTAGCCAATCTCGGATCTGCCTTACATCCCGACGACTTTCGTAGCATCCCGTTAGCACACGTCACAACTCCAGCAGTCCCCAAAACTCTCAAGATGACTAGTCATGATAATGCCCAGGCAACATACAAGTTACCTTTAGAAGAAGTCGTCTTAGCAGAAGTAGGCGACAACATAGAAGATGACCTCATAGGTGACCAAGATGATTGGACTACGTCCTACATCAAGTGGCTGAAAGACGACATACTACCAAAAGACAAAGGAGAAGCCAAAAGGCTCAAGATTTGGCATCCTTTTAGAAATCGTATGCGACAATGGCTCCCAATTCATCGGTAGCAAGACACGATCTTTCTGTAAGCAATGGAACATCACATTGGTCACATCTACGCTGAGATATCCACAATCCAATAGCCAAGATGAGTCCAGCAACAAGATCATCACAAACAACCTAAAAAAATGCCTCACAGGGGCAAAAGGAAGATGGGCCGACGAGCTCCCTTTAATATTGTGGTCTGGCAGGACCACTCCAAAGAACGCGACTGGACAAAGTCCATTCTCACTAGTTACGGGAGCGAGGCAGTCATCCCCGCCGAACTACTTGTCCCAACTGCCAGATACAGGTTGCATACCCCAGAACAAAACGACATCGAGTTGGCCCACAATCTTGACACTGCAAATGAGATCAGAGAAAGAGCCAGAATCCGAATGGTCCAATACCAACAACAAGTTGCTAGTTGCTACAACATAAATGTATGTGTCAAGGTCTTTAAGTTAAGAGATTGGGTCTGAAGGAATACATTCCAAAACATCCGAGATCCAACTGACGGAAAGCTGGCACCTCAATGGGAAGGTCCTTACCTCATCAAGGAGATCGTCGGACAAGGAGCATATCGATTAGAAATGAAAGACGGACAACCACTTCCACGAAGCTGGAATGCAACCCAACTAAAGTTGTATCATTTCTAAATCCTTGTACTCTTTCGTATTTCCACTATGTTCGTTCAATTACATTTGTTTGGTTCATTTTATTGACTTAAGCATCGGAGGGCCGTTGGACTTAAACCAAATGGTCACCCCTTGATCTTTTCTTTTATGTTTTAAGACAACTCCAACAAGAACAAAAGGCATCGAATATGGACACAACATTCAAGCATACAAACATTTTCATACACAAAAGCGCTTACAAGTACACGATCGATCGACACGTAGGGAATAGAGGAACAACACTATACATTACATTTACAAAGACTTGTCCCACATAAGGTACCCGTCTATACTTAAACATTACAATTACTCTTCCCTGAAAACACAAAGCATGCTACACTAAACACTTGAAACTACAGGTCGCCTCGACCACCACTCTCATATGCGGGGTCCTCAATTGGATCCTCCTCTTTACTGGCCTCAGCTACCACTATATCTTCCACAACTTCACTAGGCGGGATGAAATATACCACTTGGCCATCATACTAGACAATAGCAACAAAATCAGACTCAGACTTGATTGTTGCAGTGGTCTGAGATTCTTCCAGGGCTTTGAGTTGAGCTCTAGTGAAAACCATTGTCTGAAAAGAGACAAGGAGAGGTCAAAACTTTCCAAATATAGAAATGCTACTTTCTACAATTAGGCATGAGTAGATGAACTACTATTGTTGGCAGAAGTTTGATAAAACAATTCACACAAAACTACTAATCCAAACTTGACTTGTTGTGAAACATGACCTTGTCTTCCATTTCAAACCCTTTGTACGAAATTATAATATTATACCTTTGAAATAAACCCAACCAAATAGTTGTGGTTCAAAATCTCTTAAAGACGGTAATATCCTAAGCCTTACTTAAGGCCTATTGTAAAGAAAATTTCCACACCAAGTTTTTGTTATATAACAACTCAAATAATCACAAATGGTTTAAAATTTTTGAGTTTTAAAACTTTTAGCTCTGATATCATAACTGTAACACCCCTAAATTACTTTAGGAATATTACCGCCAGTGACCTCGGATCACATATCCATGATCACCCAAGGCTTTCAGTATTGATCGCAAATTTAAAATACGAATAATAATAACATTAAATCCAAAATTGTCTTACAAACGACGTTGCTATAAATGGCAACTCAATAATGTATCAAAGTATAGCGGAAGACTTTATTAAATGACAAACTCTAAAAAAACAGAATCTAAACCTTGTTCAACACAATTATTCATATATCAAAAGAAATACAGCCGCCATATAACATCTTTCTGACTTGATGGCCATAAAATGAGCACTTTTCGTGAGCCGGTCAATGATCACCCATATAGCATCTTTCTGACTCTGTGTCTTGGGCAAACCCGTAACAATGTCCATTGCAATAACTTCCCACTTCCATTCTGGCACCAGGAGAGGTTGTAGTTCTCCACATGGTCTGCGGTGTTCAATCTTCACCTTCTGGCAAGTCAAGCATCTTGCCACAAATTCTGCTACATCTCACTTCATGTTGGGCCACCATAATTTCTTTCTCAGATCCTTGTACATCTTACTAGATCCTGGATGTACAGAATATGCAGAGGAATGAGCCTCTCGCATTATCAACTGCTGAATGTTGTCATTATCTGGTACACAAATCCGATCCTGAAACCACAGTGATCCATCCTCCTAAACCACAAATCCTGGAGCTTTCCCATCTAGAAATTCGCTACTCATTTCACCAAAATCAACTCACCAACTTGTCCTTCCTTAATCTGATCAAGCAACGTAGCCTGAATTTCGAGTATACTCAGGTGTCCTTGTCGATGAGCAAATAAGACCTCTATTTCGCACAGTCCTTGTTGCAATTCTGTCTGAGCAGTGAGTAGAGCTACTACAGACTCATGTGGCATCTTTTGGCTCAATGCTTCTACTACCACATTAGCCTTGCCCGGATGATACAACAACTCAAAATCATAGTCCTTGAGCAACTCAAACTAGCGTTGTTGCCTCATGTGTAATACCCCTCATTTTTAGTAAGGGTATTTGGGTAATTTCCCAAACCCTCGTCAATTATTCGGAACGCGTTAGGCGAAGTTCGGATTTTCTGTATCATGTTGGATTTCTGTATTATTCCCAAAGCATTGGAAAATACATTCGACGTATTATCGAGGCTTAGAATATTTGTTTGGGTACAAATATTTAAGATCCGGGGTTTTAAACCCATGCCAAACCTTTTCCCGGGCAAACAGACGCGAAAAGGGCAATTCCGCGACCGTGAAAGAATTTCCGCGACTACGGAATAATAGCTCCCAGAGGAGCTGGGCTTTGAATTTTCCGCGACCGCGGCAGAACCCACCGCGACCGCGGAAATGTGCAGAGTGCACAGTCGGGCATGCGAGCCATGCGTTCGTCGTCGCCGTCGATCTCTCGCTCCACCATTGATCTTGTTGGGGGCTGGGATCTCTCCTTGGCTATAAAAGGAGACGATCTGGGAGGGTTGAGAGCACTCCATTCCGATCTCTCTCTCCCTCAAGGTGCTTGTCGCCGGAGTTGAGCTTTTGCCGAAAAGGTCGAAGTTGTCGCCAGAGCTCCCATTGGAGGTGGTGGTGCTCGTAGGGTGGTGCATTGAAGGCGCAAGGTGCCCAGGATTAGAAGCCGCCGCGAATCGAGCCCCAAGGAGTCCCAGCCGGTGAGTTTTTATCATTTTGGGTCACCGGAGTTCTTAGCTGCGATCGCGGCTATGAACTACCGCGACCGCGGCAGTGACAATGTCGGCCGCGTCCGCGGCCGCTGTCACCAATGCTCGCGGACATTCGTCCTCGACGACCGCGACCGCGGTAGTGCCCGCCGCGACCGCGGATTGCTTTAGCAATCGCGATCGTGGCCTTGGGCGATCCGGTCTCGGTCGGGACTTCCATTCTTTCGTTTTCGTTCGTCCTTTCTTAGATTCGTACATTTTAGTTGTCGAATCTAACCTAGGGTTTCGTTATGGGTCATTCCGTAGGAATCTGTAATCCAGCTTCCGTTCCCGTTCTGGACCCAAAAACCCGTCGTCGTTCAATCGTTCGTCTAGTCTAAGGCAAGTGGCGGTTCGCTCTTGCTTATCATTCCATATTTCTATTAATTATCAATTGTTTTAATTGTTAATTAAGTGGGATGAATATTGTTTTCGTTGGGAACAGTTTTGATAAACGTATTTGATACGATTAAAAGAGATATTATAATAGGTTGTATATATTGCTAGAAACAACGCTATTATATATATATATATATATATATATATACTGTTGCCAGGATGGCATTGATGTGGATTTATGTGAACTTGAAATATAGTTAGAACGAGTATTCGTAGGAACGCTATGTACCTTGCGAGGTCTAGTCGTTTCTTTATAACGTGGTGCTTAGGAGGATTTTGCCCTAACACCCTTTCCCTGGTCATGACCGGTCCCTATCCGAATATAGGGGTGGTGCACTAAGCTGGTGCCAACCAATCGGGATTTATTCCCAAGATATCTCTCGTATCGAGATGATATATTTATATGATAAAATGCTTATAACGTGAATATGCATTTTGGAATTAAACATAATAAGTGCGATTATGCACATAATTAATGAACCTTGGGCGAGAAGTACAACTTGGAACTTCGTCTGGACTTTGATTAGAGTAAGTCCTCCTTCCAAATCTGAATTCGCATTACGCGGTGAGGTTGGTCGTGGACCCAAATGGTCAAGTCTTTTTCAACGCTTGTGTGAAATTATTATTATGTTCCCAAACATTTGTCATACTTTCCCGTAAGACTCAATCTTTTGGAGTCTTCTCTTCATACGCTTTCCGTTAAGACTCAATCCCTTGGAGTCTTCTCTTTATACGTTCCCAATAAGACTCGATCTTTAGGAGTCTTCTCTTGATCATTCAAACTTTAATCATTCAAAGTTCCGGGTTATATATCGTTCCTTCGGTTGTTATTCGAGGGACAATGATAGTAAACGGTTACGATCACTAGGAGCATTCTGTTTTCACCCTTGCATAGTCTTTCATTAGACTAACCAACCGGGTTTTATTCCTTACATGGTTGGCTGCTGTCATCCGTCCTATACGGCACATCAGTGGTTGATTCCTGAAGACTCGAAGTAACCGTTGAAGAAGAGACTTGCAGTTGCAGATTTAAGTGCCGGTATTTCAAAGTTGTTAAGTATTACTTCAATATGTATTTTTATAACCTAGTCATGTACTAGGTTTATTCTTGAAGTCTTCCGCTATATAATTTATGAGTTTTCCGCTGTAATTTTACTCTGTTGTAAAAACGCTACTCTCGTTTGATGAGAGATCTTTTAATATAAAAAAGGGTTGAGTTTCATATTCAAATGTCTTCCGCTGTTTAACCTTTCGTTATTTATTATGTCTATTTAAGATTAATTGTTCCGATTAAAGTCTTAGGTGACATCGGACAACAACGTCTGAGGTCACTAGCGTGTGGCACTACCGACAATAAGTCGGGGGGTGTTACATCATGTTTAACTCCTTTTGAGTAGAAACATACTTCAGACTCTTGTGGTCGGTAAAGATCTGACATATGACACCGTGGAGATAGTGCCTCCAAATCTTCAACGCAAAAACCACAACGGCTAATTCCAAATCATGGGTCGGGTAATTTGCTTCATTAGGCTTCAGTTGTTGAGATGCGTATGCAGTAACTTTCCCCTTCTACATCAATACACATCCTAGACCCTGCTTCGAAGCGTCCCTATAAACCACATACCCATCAGTTCCTTCTGGTAGTGCCAACACTGGTGCTGACGTCAGGTACTCTTTCAACTTCTGAAAGCTAGCCTCACACTTCTCATCCCATACAAACTTCTTGTGGACCTTGCGGAGCAAACCGGTCATAGGTAGAGCAATCTTCAAAAATCCCTCTACAAACCGTCTGTAATAACCAGCAAGTCTTAGGAAACTGCGCACCTTCTTCACATTCTTAGGTCGCTTCCAATTAGCTACCGATTCAATCTTCTGGGGGGTCAACCATTACCCCATTCTCGTTGATCACATGGCCCAAAAACGCCACTTCCTTCAACCAAAAGGCACACTTAGAAAACTTAGCATATAGCTGATTTTGTCTAAGGATTGATAACGCGATGCGAAGATGCTCCTCATGGACTTCTTCATTTAACGAGTAGATCAAAATGTCATCAATAAACACCACTACGAACTTATCCAGATATTGATGGAAGCATTTGTGCATCAAGTCCATAAAAACCGCTAGAGCATTCATAAGTCCAAATGACATGACTACGAACTCGTAGTGACCATATCTCATCCGGAATGCAGTCCTCGAAATATCTTCCTCACGAATTCTGAGTTGGTGATAACCAGACCTCAAATCGATCTTGGAAAAGACTTTAGCTCCTTGCAGCTGATCCAAAAGATCATCTATCCTTGGCAAAGGATACTTGTTCTTGATAGTGACCTTGTTCAATTCCTGATAATCAATGCAAATCCTGAATGAACTATCCTTCTTCTTGACAAATAAGACTGGAGCACCCCAAGGCAACACACCCGGTCTTATATAACCCTTCTCAAGCAACCCTTCAAGTTGATTCTTCAACTCTTGCATCTCCACTGGAACCATACGATAAGGTGCCTTGGAAATCGGCGTCGTACTAGGTTCCAACTCAATAGTAAACTCCACATCACGATTCGGGGGCAACCCTAGAATTTCCTTCGGAAAAACTTCGACAAATTCACATACGGTAGGAATATCGTGAACCAAGAATTCATCCTTTTTTGGTATATCCAGATAATAGAAGTACTCGACACAACCTTGTCGAAGTAACTTAAACGCAGCCATCACGTTTACCAACTTTTTGTTATCAGCGTCATTACGACCCTTGAACTTACACACAAACTGGCCCCCGGATGAAACTGTCACAGTCAAGTCGATTACTGCCCCGGGATGCGTCAACCAGTCCATCCTGAGAATAATGTCGTTTGGAGCCATGGCTACACAAATCAAGTCAGCTTTGAACTACCGACTCTGAATGGTCACCGGAAAATCCGACAACCGCTTGGTTCGTACTAAATGTTTCCCAATGGGAAGATTAACTACAAATGGTTCACACGCTTTATTTCCCTTTTTGGAATAATGAAATAAATACCAAAATTCGTTTATTAGAAATAGAGTTGGGAAATTACATAAATACCCTTACTAAAATGAGGGTTATTACATTTTCCACGCTCTACTTCTCCAATTGCCCGACACTTCCAAGACATTCGAGATGGAGTGTGATGCCTCCAACATTGGCATTGGTGTTGTCCTCCTTCAAGATAAGCGCCCCATTGCTTACTTTAGTGAAAAGCTCTCGGGGGCCACTCTCAACTACCCCACCTACGACAAAGAGCTCTACGCCTTGATTCGGGTATTGAATACTTAGCAACATTACTTATGGTCAAAAGAGTTCATGATCCACCCGGACCACGAGGCCCTCGCCTACCTTCGAAGACAAGCTCTCCTCAGTCGACGCCATGCTTGTTGGGTGGAGTTCACTGAAACATTCCCATATGTGGATAAGAACAAACAAGGCAATGAGAATGTGGTAGTCAATGCCCTTTCTCGGAGATATGTTCTCTTTTCTCATCTCTTTATGCTCAAGATGAATTTTTCAAGCCTATTTTTGAGACTTGTACCTTGAGAGGTGAGTTTGAGGGCTACTTTTTGGATGGAGATTACCCTTTTAGAGCCGGCAAGTAATGTATCCCCGCCTCTTCCATTAGGCGCCTTTTTATCCAAGAAGCCCATGATGGGCATGACCACTTTGGGATTGTCAAAACCTTAGCTGCCCTTAAGGGCAACATTTCTTTTAGCCTATGATGACCCACCAAGTAACCAAATTTTGCCAAAGTTATGTCACATTCCACAAGGCCAAGGCTAGGTCTAGACCCCACGATTTATACACCCCATTGCCCATAACCACCTCCCCTTGGGAGTACATATCCATGGATTTCATAACCAGGTTGCCAACCTCTAAGAAGGAGGGGGGGGGGGGGGTGTTCCATATTTGTGGTGGTTGACCATTTCTCCAAGATGGCCCATTTCATCCCTTGTAAGATGACCAAGAATGCATTGGAAGTCGCTTCACTTTTCTTTGACCACATGATCAAGCTTCATGGAATCCCTTGCACCATTGTCTCCGATAGAGATGCCAAATTTGTGAGCTATTTTTGGAAGACTTTGTGTGGTAAACTAGGAATCAATCTCCTATTTTCCACTAGTTGCCACCCCCAAACTGATGGCCGAACCGAGGTGACCAACCGCACCCTAGGATCCTTGTTTAGGACCATGCTTAGGACCAACCCGCACTGTTGGGAAGACTTACTCCCTTTTGTTGAGTTTTCTTATAATAGGTCAATGCATTCAGCCACCAAGCTCACTCTCTTTGAGGTCGTCTATGGGCATAACCCACTCACCCCATTGGATTTGGTCCCGTACCCTATGAGCACCACGGAGAGCCGCCAAGGCGCCAAGCGCACCGACTTTGTCTGAGAGCTACATGAGTGCATGCAGGCTCAACATGAGTGTCGTGCCGTCCAATACGAGCGCCTAGCCATAAAAGGACATTACGCCATCATCTTTGCCCTTGGGGACCCCATTTGGGTCCACTTGCACCGTGAGCGCTTCCCTACCTGGCGCCGCTCCAAGCTGGACCACCGTGGCGATGGAAATTACTTATAATATATAAGGATAAATAATGGAGATTAATAATCTAATTATTTTAGGTGGTCCTAGTGTTTTGCTAGAAACTGTGGAAACCGAATTTAGTCCGGCCCAGGAAGATGGCCCAAAAGTGGAGAAGGCCCATTTGCAAGACGGTCCAATTTGAGCAAAGTCTCAGAACCCACTCTCCAAAATGGACCGGCCCTTTCACGATAAGGCCCGGCCTTATCCCAAAGTATAAAAGGGAGAGGAGGGAGCCGAAAAGAGTGATTCACGACCCTCCTCTTGTGATCGCTATTCCCCTCAACCCAACTAGAGCACAAGAAAAACCTCGAGTACTGCCCAAAATCACGCGCGGTCTTGCTTTTCTCTCTCTCTCTCTCTCTCTCTCTCTCTCTCTCTCTCTCTCTCTCTCTATCTTATCAAGCAAGTAGTGGACTGACTTGATCGTCCGAGTGGCAAGCCCGAGGCTCCCTCGAGCTCATTTTATCAAGATCGGACACTGTGGTGAACGACATCTGACGTGACGGAGGATTGCCGGCAGGGAATAGGGGGAAAATCATCCAAGGGGAGACGAGCCATAGTTGGTTATGTGTGGACCCCCAACTAATTTCCTCTTGGGAAAACCAGGTGATCACAGAAACCAACTATGATCTATGGCCTAATAAGATTGGCCCATTGCTATTATAATCGGGACCTATAAGGTCACACACAATAAAGTAGTGGGCTGGATCAAAGTAAATCGAAGGCCAATTGTGGGCCCCATGTGGCCGGCCATATGGATAGATTATGGGGTTGTGGATTGTTCATCAAGTGATTATAATTGTTATCTATTTATTTGATGATAATAGAAAAGTTGTCTCTTATAAAAGATAAGTGGTTATAATTGTTATATATAGTTATATACTTATCAGATATAGGATATTTAATGATTATCTCATGTGTTGAGAAAAATACACACCACACCCAAATTCCATAGGGAGCGGCCGAACCCTTGCAAAGAGAAGAAGACAGTTTCGAACGTCTTCCTCCCGTTCTAGTAGACGTACGTAAGGAGATCCATATATGTGCTTGTGTGGACTAAGTACTGGAGGAATCACACTTGAGATTCTTTTCTCCAAAATTGGCCCTAGCAGAGAGATTCACGCATCAAGAGGTATGTTATCACTTTTATATGAATCATATTAGTTTAAACATGAGATCTTGTGTTAGATGTTAGAAAATAGTTTTTTGCAATTCCGTTATACGCATCTAATTTCCTACAGTTCTTGTGTTGAAACTTTTTTAAAAATCAATAGACCGTGGGTCCAATCCTTATCAACTCTTCTTCTTCTTTTTATCGATGATTCAAGTCAAATGAAAACTGAACTAAAATTCGCCCCCTAACAAATTCCTTGTTCCGCCACAAATTATATCGGACCATATTTCTACCGTTTATTTATTCCCAGTTAAATCAATTTCATATATAATTTTGTTTAGGGGTTAATTTTTGCACTAAGAAAAATTGTGCCCCGCACCGCATGTTGGGCGCAACATGATGGCGTACAGAAGTCGACTTTTTAACATCCGATTAAAAAGTCCGGATTAAAAAGTCTACTTTTGTGCGCCACCATGTTGCGCCCAACATGTGATATGGGCATAAAATTCGCGGTGCAAAAATTGTCCCCGTTTTATTTCTCTCACTATATATAATTGTTTCTCACTGATGTATAATTTGATATAGATATTTACATATTAGATGTACTCCAAAGATTGGTTATTATTAACCTTGCTATTTTATAAACAGGGTAAGATGTTTTATCTGCAAAGCACGCAGAAGTCTTGCTCAAATTATCAGTTGTGGTCTTAAATCTTGAGCATATATGGTCTTTTATGTTGATGGATAGACAATATAATGATTCTCCAGTCTTGCATGAATAAAATATTATGGTATCCCACTCTTATCTTTTTCTTCAAATTGGGCTACTCGTGATACATAGCATAAGTGTTGTTTAAGGCCGTATTTGCTCAAGGCAGATTAATATATGGGTCTTTTTATACATTATATATGAAAAACGGAGCTTTTGGAGTCAAAAGTGAAAGAAAATTCGTTGGTAACTTCCATTGTTCCTTTACCCGGCCTATTGCTCTTTATTGTTTATGGTCTCTTTGATTTATTTATTTTTCAATACAGAGGCCATTTTTATCTTCTGCAGGTTCAAAAATGCTATTGGAAATTAAGAAACTGTCCAATACCTTGATGACTTTCTCTTGTGTGTTGATTGTTAATACCCCCTTCTGTAAATTTTATTCAAAATGTGAACCAGATTATTCTGGTTCATCCTTGTTATATGATCAGTTCTGAACTTACCTGATTGTGATTTGGTGATCCATCTGAAAACCCTTTGATGACATGACCTGTCTTTCCTTTACAAATAGAAGATTTGATGAAATGACCTTTATGGTTGCAGGTGGACCTGCCTACAATTCTTGAAAAATCTGTTGTCTTTTGATGTTCATTCCAATGAGAATAACATGTTTAAATTTTATTGTTTGGTGGGGACTTTATTTTCCTTGAGCTCTCTTTTAGCTTCTTAGAGAAGGGTCCAATATGATTAGTCTTTCTTCTTTTCAATATTTTTTGAGGGAATGTGAAATGTGATTAGTCAAATGATGCCGGCATTGTGTTTCTCATGATTTCAACTCCTGTTAATCTGAGGTTTAATTAATATGCGCCAATTGGTGACTGGAATTTGAAGAAACAACCCCTTGTGCTTTCTTGAAACACAATTCTGCTAGGATTTTCAATCATTGATTTATGAATAATTTAAACACCTTCCACCTCTTATTCATTTTATCATGACTTTAATCCGGAAGATCTGAATTAGCAGAGATTTTACCTTTGAAAGTTTCTTTTGTAGCTCAATTCATTTTATTAAAATTCATATAATTGGTTAAGGTCGCTGGAAAATTAGTCATCTTGATCATGAGAAATAACAATATAGAGTCCTTAAGGACAAAGTTACCGCACCCCATTATCCAATAGAAGGCTGAATGGGTTATTCACATTTTCATGATTGGTGTGAAATTAATAGTAGTACGTACACATAAATTAGATGAAAAGAATAAGCAGACACTTCCTTTTTATTCTAGGTTCCATATGTAATCACAAATTCTCTATCCACCTCGATTGTTCGAAAATAAGATAAAGCGATTAAGGACGAAAAACTCAAAAACGAAAAAGAGCAGAGTGGACACGAGAGTTGTTAACGCAGTTCGGACAAAGTCCTACGTCTGCGGAGCCTCAAGAGGGAAGACTCAACCAAATCCACTAAGCAACAAAGGCCAGAAGCCAGTTCGAGTTACATGCAAGCACACAAGCGGCAAAGACAAGAACAGAGAAGAAACAAAGGCAAACAGAAAACAAGACGAGAAAGAGAAGAAGAGTCCCCAGTGGGACACCGCAAGGCTTTCAGAAAAGCCTTGCACCAAGGGCCTCCAACGAGCTCCACATGATCCTCTCAATCTCTCAAGCCCCTCTGTCTTTTTCTTTCTCTTGTGGTCTCAAGCTTTTAGAGGAGATGCCATGGAAGCCACAGAGAGCTCGAAGCTCTAGGGGGAGCAAAAGCTCTCAAGGATTCCAAAACGTCACACAGAGAAGATGCCAGAGAGTGACGACTACAGTAGATGTAAAGGGTTTAAATACTCAAGCCCTAAATAGCCAATACGTCGTCGTCTTCTGATCTGTGAGAGAGAGCTCCAGAAGAATGCCAAACGCAGCGTTCCACTTAAAGGAGTCATCTGGCCTAATAACAGAAGAGGCCCATTAAGCTCACCATAGAGAACATGCCCAACAAGCATCAGAACACAACACCGGCAAACACATGAGCTCAACTGAGTTCCTTAGCCACACCATGGCTAAGTCATAGTGGACCCACATGGTCAGTGCCGTCTCAGTCCTGCTCGAGCCATGTTCCCCTAGTCCTAGTCTCTACCTAGCCTATGTGCTTGCATTTACATAACATAACTTAAGCTAATTATTACAACATAGGATTAATGACATAACAAATGCCCTCCTAATCCTTGTATTGAAATGTCTGCTAGTGTCACCAGTAGTGGAATGGTTACATCATTGTCTCCTGTCCATCGTCGGCCACTCTGCCCCTCAGGGCTCAGGTAGCATCCCAATCGTGCAAGAAATTCCTGCAAAATGAGAGTTTGTCAGCAGTGACAATCTTTGTTCCAAAGTCAGCGGGATTAAAATCCCCCTTAACTTTCTTCATCTCCAAGACCTTTTCTTCCACCTTATTTCTAATAAAGTGGTGTCTCACATCTATATGTTTAGACCTTTCATGATATATAGGATCTTTGCATAAATACAGAGCACTTTGAGTATCCATATGCAAAACAGGCATAAATGGGACATTTTGGATTTCACCAAGAATATCAGTCAACCAAATGGCTTCTTTTGCTGCTTCAGTGGCAGCAATGTATTCTGCCTCAGTAGAAGACAAATCAACAACAAATTATTGATGTGACTTCCAGGAAATACAATTGACAGCCCAAGTGTAATAGTAAGCAGTAGTTGATTTCCTATTATCTTTATTACTAGCATAATCAGAATCAACATACCCATGCAATTCAGTTCTCAATCCATGTTCAGAATAGACAAGACAAAGATCCTTAGTGCCACATAAGTATCTAAGCAAGTATTTCATAGCAGTCCAATGAACATCACCAGGATTAGACATGAATCTACTCAGAACACTAATAGCAAAAGCCAAATCAGGTCGAGTGCAAAGCATAGCATACATAACAGATCCAACAACCACATCATAAGGAACTTGGGACATTTTAGCTATCTCATCAGGTTTGGTGGGATAGTGTTTCTTAGTGAGCTCAAGATGCCCACCTAAGGGTATAGAAGTAGGTTTAGAGTCAAGCATTTAAAACCTATCCAAGATTTTCAGAACATAATCACATTGAGACAACCACATTTTCTTTTGTTTTCTATCTCTAGTGATTTTAATTTCTAAGATCTTTTGAGCAACACCCAGATCTTTCATGTCAAAATGCAATTTTAAGTCTCTTTTCACAACAAAAATGATCACCTTAGAGTTGCACATTAACAAAATATCATCCACATACAGAAGCACATACAAAGGGGAACTGCTTTTCATGCCTTTAAAATATAAGCAAGTGTCATAACTGCTTCTAGTAAAGCCAAGATTTCTCATGCATGAATCAAATTTTATGTTCCACTGCCTAGGGGATTGCTTTAAACCATAGATGGACTTCTTAAGTAAACACACATGTTCATTTTTAGTCTCAACAATAAAGCCCTTAGGTTGTTTCATGTATATAGTTTCATGCAAGTCACCATGCAAAAAAACAGTCTTAACATCCATTTGTTCAAGTTCCCAGTCAAACACATCAGTCATATCCAAGAGAAGTCTCAAGGTTTTATACTTAACAACATGGGCAAATATATCATTATAGTCAAGCCCTTCCTTTTGAGAGAACCCCTTAGCTATAAGTCTAGCCTTGTATCTAGGAGGATCCCTAGGATGAGCACCATCTTTAACTTTGTAAATCCATTTACAGTCAATGATCCTAGCATTTTTAGGTTTAGGAACTAACACCCAAGTTTTGTTCACTATCATAGACTGAATTTCATCCCTCATAGCATTCATCCAGTTTTTAGCATGCACACATTTTATAGCAACTTCAAATGTCTCAGGGGTGAAAGGACTCACAACAGTTTCAAAAGCAAGGAAAACAAATTCAATCACATTCAGATCAGCATGCTCAGCAAGTAAATTACTCATAAATCTTCTATTGGGAATCACAGTCCTAGGAGTCCTATCTCTAGTCAATTGGTAATCATTTAATCCAGGCAATTCATTCACAGTTTGAGATGAAGAAGATTCACCAACTTCAAGGACAAAAATAGGATTAGGATTACTTACTACTTCCCCACCTAATTGGCGAGGAGGCTGATCTGCACTCTGATCTCCATGGATCAACTCATCTTCATGACCTGTTTCTAGGTCATTCTCAGTATTAGTATCATCATTTGGCGTTTCAGTGAAAGAACTTTGACCACTGTCAAATTCATTTTCACCCTTCAGGCTAGCCTCATGTGGCAAATAGAACCTTGTTTGCTGCTCCCAGGTACCTGCATCCTCAGTTGAACTGTTAGTCCTTTTCAATTTAAAATGAAATTTAGACTCATTAAAGTCTATCACTTTGTAACCATGAGGTTGTATAAGCAACAACTTGTAACCTTTAACTCCTTCAGGGTAACCCAACATAACCCATTTTAAAGCTCTAGGTTGCAACTTTCCTTGTGATATCTGAGAGTATGCAGTGCAACCAAAAGGCTTCAAATGTTCTAAGTTGGGTTTCTTCCCAGTCTACATCTCTTGTGGTGTTTTGAATTTCACCACAGAAGATGGAGATCTGTTTATGAGGTAGCAGGCAGTAGTAACTGCCTCTCCCTACAAAGAAGGTTTCATACCAGCACTTATGAGTAGACACCTTGCTTTTTCAAGCAAGGTTCTATTCATTCTCTCAGCAGTGTCATTCTGCTGAGGAGTGCCAGGTACTGTGAGGTGTCTCTTGACCCCAGAATCTTTGCAATAAGAATTAAAAGCAGCATTACAAAATTCTAAGCCATTATCTGTTTTAAGACACTTAAGTTTTTGGTTTGACTCATTTTCAACAGCAGCTTTCCAGTTTTTGAAAGTTTCAAGGGCCTCATCTTTAGTTTTTAACAAGTACACCCACAGTTTTCTGGAAAAATGATCTATAAAGGATATGAAGTATCTTCTACCCCCTATAGTATCAACCTGAGAAGGTCCCCACAGATCAGAATGCACATATTCAAGGGGTTTTTCAGCAACATATGTTGACTTGTTAAAGCTATGATTAGCCTTTTTACCAAAAACACAATTTTCACAAAAGCTTAAGTCAACAGGTTTCTTAGCAAGTATACCAGTCTTATACAGATGAAGCATGCCATTCATACCAATGTGACCTAATCTTTCATGCCAGATCTTTGACTGTTCAGAACTCATACTAATACTCAGTTTTGAGAAATTAAGTTCAGGAGAAGCTATAACATGGTATAGTCCTCCCTTCTTAACACTCTTGATAAGAGTTGAGCCATTTCTTATGACCACTCTTATGCCATTGTGAGTATTAATACTACATCCTAAATCATTAAAGACAGACTCTGACATTAGGTTCCTTCTCAGGTCAGGAACCTACCTAACCTTTTGGAGGAGCCTGACTTTACCATCAAACATCCTAAGTGGCACATTACCTATACCCTTGATAGGCAGTGAAGTGTGGTCACCCAACAACACTTCACCTCCATCACACTCATGCAAGGACTCAAACAAGGACTTATCAAAAGTAGCATGCAAAGTACATCCAAAATCCAGAATCCAATCATGAGTCACAGCAGACAGAGAAGCACATATAAGGAGTTCATAAGGATAATCACCATGAGTTTCACACAAAGCAGCAGATTCATTTGTCTTTTTATCCTTTTCATCTTTAGATTTCTTCAAACAATCTTTGATAAAATGTCCAGATTTGCCACAGTAGAAACACTTCTTGTTATCCTTTTTATCATTATCATGCTTGTCATTTTTCTTGAACTCTTTCTTAGAAAAAAACTTCTTGTTGTTGTTTTTAGTCTTTCCTTTAGCCATTAAGACCTCAGTCTTAGAGTCAGTTTTCTTGTCAGTTTTAGACTTGAACACTTTCATGATCTCATTCTTCTCTAATATAGCTTCAATTATCTTTTCCTTAGTCGATTTTTCAGAGCTATACTAAATAACATCCTTGAAAGTGTCAAACTGAGAAGGCAAGGAACTTAACAACAACACAACTTGGTGGGTGTCTTTAATTTTGTCATCACATCTTTCAAGTTCCTGAGTCATCCTCAAGAACTTGTCCAAGTTTCCATTTAGAGACAGGTTAACAACAATTTTGAAAGTAAACAACCGACACAACAAGGAAATTCTACTAGGCAAAGACTTAGTCAAGTAAAGATCCTCTAATCCTTTCCAGAGAGATTTAGTGTCAGAAAAACTTACAACCTGACGAGCCACGTCGTCAGTTAACCTTATCATTATCTCTGAATGAGCTTGTTCATCCATTTCAGCCTTAGCTTCCTCAGTGATGTCAGCAGACAAAGTGCCCTTCACTGCTTTCCAACACTTTTCTTTAATCAGAACTGCTTTCATCTTGACTTGCCACATTGCAAAGTCAGATGTTCCATCAAAGGGTTTAACCCTTACAGAGTTCTCTGCCATCACAACACACAAGTAGTGAATTAGACAGAAGAAGCAACATGAAAGAAATAAGCAAGACTGAAAGAGAAACACACAAGAAACCAATACTCTCAGAGTATCTAAAGTTCACAGGATAAAGCTTACACCTCTATAGAGTGTTCTTCCTTTAACAAAATAAAGGGAAAACACAGAGGGCTTCGTCCAAGAAGAACAAAAGACACAGAGTATGAATCAACAGGGATTTACAGCATAGAGAGAGTCCGTAGAACCCCAAGAGTTTTCGTTCCACTCAACCACTTTACACTTCTGAGCAAGAGCATAGAGAATAAAGTGACAGACAACCGAGGAAAGGGTAAACTTCTTTCTTTCCAGATCTAGAAACTGTGACAATCGCCTTTAAGTTCCAGGTCCCAAAGGTCACTAAAAGCAACCTTTTACTGGAAATAGCAAAAGACAGAATCTCAGATAAGAAAGAAGAGAAAACGCCAAACCCTAAAAACAAGTTTTTGTCACATAAAAAACTCAGCGGAAGCCAGATCAAGAGCCAAAGCTCTGATATCAATTTGTAATCACAAATTCTCTATCCACCTCGATTGCTCGGAAATAAGATAAAGCGATTAAGGACGAAAAACTCAAAAACGAAAAAGAGCAGAGTGGACACGAGAGTTGTTAACGCAGTTCGGACAAAGTCTTACGTCTACGGAGCCTCAAGAGGGGAGACTCAACCAAATCCACTAAGCAACAAAGGCCAGAAGCCAGTTCGAGTTACATGCAAGCACACAAGCGGCAAAGACAAGAACAGAGAAGAAACAAAGGCAAACAGAAAACAAGACGAGAAAGAGAAGAAGAGTCCCCAGTGGGACACCGCAAGGCTTTCAGAAAAGCCTTGCACCAAGGGCCTCCAACGAGCTCCACATGATCCTCTCAATCTCTCAAGCCCCTCTGTCTTTTTCTTTCTCTTGTGGTCTCAAGCTTTCAGAGGAGACGCCATGGAAGCCACAGAGAGCTCGAAGATCTGGGAGGAGAAAAAGCTCTCAAGGATTCCAAAACATCACACAGAGAAGATGCCAGAGAGTGACGGCTACAGTAGCTGTAAAGGGTTTAAATACTCAAGCCCTAAATAACCAATACGTCATCGTCTTCTGATCTGTGAGAGAGAGCTCCAGAAGAATGCCAAACGCAACGTTCCACTTAAAGGAGTCATCTGGCCCAATAACAGAAGAGGCCCAATAACAGAAGAGGCCCATTAAGCTCACCACAGAGAACAGGCCCAACAAGCATTAGAATACAATACCGGCAAACACATGAGCTCAACTGAGTTCCTTAGCCACACCATGGCTAAGTCAGAGTGGACCCACATGGTCAGTGCCATCTCAGTCCTGCTCGAGCCATGTTCCCCTAGTCCTAGTCTCTACCTAGCCTATGTGCTTGTATTTACATAACAGAACTTAAGCTAATTATTACAACATTGGATTAATGACATAACACCATACATGCATGTGAATATTTGTTTCTAGACAACTTCATGGCTACTTGATTATATACAATATGATAGGCAGATCATACAAGTACATTCCTGAGAGTGATATGTTTAAGATTCCAAAAATGTACTTGAATTATAACAATGCTTGGAAAGGCCCGTATGTAAAAATCTACTCCTTTGTTGGAATATCTATCTCTCATACCAAGTTGGCACATAACCTAGACTATGATATATGGTTGGTGGGTTACTCTTCGTATTGTCCATTTTGTGTTGCGTTTATGTATTGAGCTTGTATGCGCATGTACGCTCTGACCCTTAGTCTAAATACCTACATAGTGGCATATGGACTTTCACATCTTTTGTCTCCTTCCTATGTGTATTTATGGGTATCTTGTGTCATTGTTGATCCTATGGAGCTTTTTCCGTATCCGTTTCAATTTGGCAGGAGGGTTATAAATTATAATTGCATCGGTATGTAGTATATACTGCAGTAAGAAAGAAAGTAGTGCATGACTTGGGCTGCTAATGCATGAGCTTGTAATGTATATGAGGTCATCACATCATTCGATCTTTTCCCATATTATATGCTAGCTTCTAATACACGTGTGTGCAGAGTCATGTGGAAATGAGAGAGGGAGGGAGAGAGAGAGAGATTATGTATTTTGGAAGCAAAAATGTTGGCTTGGTTAGAAAACAAACATTGATATTAATCCATGCTCTGTTTGATACACAGATGGCATGCATGATTGGGGTAGCTTGTGAGTGAAGAAAGCACATCAATGGAAGTAGACAAGGAATGGAGTCAAAGACAAGACGCGGCCCTGTCCCTTTCATTTTTTATTACGTCGTTCGGAAACCGTTTTCTATGACCCATCAACTAACCTTGCCTCCTCCCTCTCTCTCTCTCTCTCTCTCTCTCTCTCTCTCTCTCTCTCTCTCTCTCTCTCTCTCTCTCTCTCTCTCTCTCTCTCTCTCTCTCTCTCTCTCTCTTCCCCTTAATCTAAGCAAGCCCCACACCCTCTATCACCATCATCATTGCACTACACTAAACACTTCATCTCTCTCTCTCTCTCTCTCTCTATATATATATATATATATATACATGGCACGACAATGCAAGCCGGACAAAATAACTCTCTGAGGAATTGAAGCTTAATTGGTTGCAATTGCAATGAGGAACCCCGCATCAAGCTCCTCAGAGAAGAGTAGTAGCAAACCCAAAACGCATGCTAATAATGGCGGAAAGCTCAGGAAGGGGTTGTGGTCCCCCGAAGAAGATGAAAAGCTCACAAACTACATGCTTACGAATGGACAGGGGTGCTGGAGTGACGTGGCCCGGAATGCGGGCCTCTACAGGTGCGGTAAGAGCTGTCGGCTTCGATGGATCAACTACCTGCGCCCCGACCTCAAGCGTGGCGCTTTCTCCCTGCTCGAGCAAGACCTTATTGTCCAATTGCATTCTCTTCTAGGCAATAGGTAATCACTAATCATTAATCTTTGTTTGTTTCTGCTATGCTTATGTATGAGCGTTTTTAATTATCTTCTTTCAATTCGTCAATACATATGTACGTACGTACTCATTAAAAAGGGACATTGGTGTATTGGTTTCCAAGTATTCTCTTTGTTTTTACTCTTTTCTTTGCTTTGTAGATCAGTTCAAAGTTATTTTGGAATGCCCAAAATGGAACTCGATCAATAGTAGTTGTAGTGACTCCATTTTCTTGCTATTTTCTACTCCCTCCATTAAGAAATAACTGTTGTTTTAACCTTATATTACTTGTGTCATGTTGAAGGTGGTCCCAAATCGCAGGACGCTTGTGATAAGGCGTTGTCGTGACACCTTAAACAAAATAACCCTAACAACCCTAAACAAGTAGTAGAGGCAAGCAAGGGTCGAATCCCACAGGGAGGAAGTAATCAATCTATGTGTTTATAAGCATGCAAAGTAACAAGGGGGTTTTGGAACTGACAACGAAATAAAGAACTTTTGGAACTTATCAGCTTGCTTGGGAGAACTGACAACGAAATAAAGAACTTTTGGAATTCGACGATAAAGAAGAGGATGACGAAGTCATCATCCTCCAACACGAGCGGATTATCATCACATTCTTCAGAGCCCACACGGCTGGATCAACAGGGCATCATGGCCATGTTTTACAAAAATATCTACCGCCAGCTGCATCCACATCCACATGTGACGTGGCCTTGAATCCCACCCATCATCCAACGCACATCACCCGTGGACTCCATGCCTCTGGTTGACCTCCACTTGCCTGCACTTGCAGCCGACTACTTCATCCAACGCACATCAACCCCGTGGACTCCATTCCTAGGGATATTTCCAGACCACACTTTCAATCCGAAAGCATTCCTAGCAATCTGTTGAGAAATATAAATCTCAATCCTCCCACAGTCTTGGAGAAAATCTCTCAAAGAATAGACGCATTCCAAGCCTCTACCTCTCAAAGACTCGATGCAATTCAAGCATCAAACTCTAAGATAACCCCTTCTACTTATTCCAATCCTGCAAATATAAACTGCTTAAAAGCAAAATGCAAGAGCAGTTTCAATGAGGGGTCCAGCCTTGATCAAAGCAGTCCCAGTACTAAAGATACTAGTACTAAAATTGAGTCTGCTGAAGAAAGTAATCACATAGAATCTGTCTTACGAGAGATCAATAAACTCAGAAGAAGAGGTAATAGATCTCAACACCATACCAAAAGGTTTGGTAATTCAGACACCAGAAATTACTACAATATACCCACTCCTCCTGATCTTCAGTATGAAGAAAGAGCAAAGTTTAGATCTACAGATTACAATGGCACATCCATCTACGAATGGAACATAGATGGAAAGTCAGAAGGAGAAATCATGAATACTCTCCAAGAAATGGGCATGGCCAAAGTTGCCTATAGAACCCAAAGTCAGTCAGACAAAACTGCAGCAAGCCTTATAATCCAAGGATTCATAGGGCAATTAAAATACTGGTGGGATAACGCTACCAATATTCAGCAAAAGATGGAGATACTGGATGCAACTATCTCTACTGAAGATGAGACAAGTAGAATTACCACTGAGCAAAATGCCTCAGGTCAGCTCATCTATGCAATCAGCATGTATTTCGTGGGCAATCCCCGGGAAGAATTACAAGCTAATAAGATCACCTTGACCAACCTAAATTGCCCAACCTTATGTGACTACAGGTGGTACAAAGATGTATTTTTAACCTATGTCCTCAAGAGACCAGACTACAATGAATCTTTTTGGAAGGAAAGATTCATAGCCGGCTTACCTTCCCTTTTCGCCAAACGTATCTCAACCAAACTCAAAGAAACCATTGGAACAGAAGATATTCCATGGAAATATATTACTTATGGACAGCTTGGAGCCTTTATTAAAAAGGAAGGTCTAGCATTATTGATAGCAGGCTTAAGTCGTATCACCTAATCAATCAAATAAAATCCTAGCAAAACCTAAACAAGTAGTTAGGGTAAGCAGGGGTCGAATCCACAGAGAGGAAGGGATTAATCTATGTGTTGTTCGCATGCAATAGTAACAAGAAGGGGGAGTTGTAGGTTGGTTGGTCACAATTAAGTCAAACACAATAAAGTATATGATGAAAATATCAAAGAGAGAAAACACTTAGCCAAGTAATGTCCACATAAGTCATTCAAAGGTTGTTCCTTGATTATGCCCTATCTTCCTATTCGGTTATTCCCGTCCTGATCTTGTGTAGATTAATAGGGAAACCATCCCTAAGAACCCTTACCAATGAATAACCCTAGCACTACTAGTGATTCAACCCAAAGGCAGCAATGAACATAAGAATTAACCAGGATACACATAACACCTCAACCAGAAGCATTCAACATGTAATCAATTCTCTACATAGATAAATTCCACAGTGGCAGATAAAAATCCATGCTTGCTACTCGAACTAGAGAGTTAGCCCAACAGTTCCCTAGTATTAGCAATATGAATGAAACCAATAAACCTAGGTAATCAATCTAGATAACCCAACAAACATCCAAATGAGAAATTGCTCAAGAGAAAAGATATAACTCAATAGGATAAGATAGATAGGAACAAAACCTCACAACCAGA
This sequence comes from Rheum nobile, assembly GCA_027886185.1. Classification (NCBI taxonomy): domain Eukaryota; kingdom Viridiplantae; phylum Streptophyta; class Magnoliopsida; order Caryophyllales; family Polygonaceae; genus Rheum; species Rheum nobile. The sequence goes on from WOAB01000135.1 coordinate 5,714,266, forward strand.
TGAATAAACTTATGCTTCCATTACCGGACTAAGCAAAAGAGGCTTAGCTCCTCATAAACATGATGAACTCCAAAGGTATGAAAAGTGGCAACGATGAATTGAAATTGCAAAACTAGAACTTGGAAAACTCCCCCTTAAACCTAATGCTAAAGAGAGTATATATAGGGCCTCTAACAAATGACCTATCCCAATAAGAAAAGAAACGAAATAAAATGGAAAAATAAGAAAAGAAATTAGAAAAGATAGACTCGGGAAAAGTCAGAACTTCCAGCGTCGACGACCCGCGATCGCGGCCTATTTACCGCGATCGCGGCCTCTTGTGGCTCCGCGCTCTTCACATTCCTCCGTGCCTGCGGAAAACTCTCGACTTGCCCGAGGAACCGCGATCGCGGCACCCTTGCCCGCGGTCGCGGTTAATGCTCGGCCTTTACTTCCTTGGCGTCTTCTTTTGGTGGCTTCCTTCCTCAGTGTCTCCTATGATATCCAAAATAGCTCAAACACCTCCAAAAACACCAGACTTCGCCCCCAAACGCCATGCACAAAAATTTGTCTAAATCTACCCGAATGGCACCAATAAAACCCTCTAATAACTCTTAGTTAAGCCCTACAAAGTAGTGCTTATCAAACTCCCTCGTGCTTAGACCTTTGCTCGTCCTCGAGTAAACTAAAAGAAAGTCTACTCCTCCAATGCAACACCCAAGGTCTCAGGGAGCATGTCTCCAACTAAGAGTCACCTAACCCATGCCAAGCTCCTGGCACCAAACTCATTCACAACACATCCACAACTCAACAAGCTTAAGGGGCAAGCAGAGTACTTCCCCTAAGCTCTACCCGAACATCCAATGGTGTGAGTAACCTCTAATCCTAGCCTCCATCTATGACTCCTTATTCCTCCCAGAGTGATCTATCTGAATCCTCCTTATATCACATCTTCTTATGTCGCCACGCCAAAATGAGGATTCCTAAAATTCACTATTCTTATTTTCACTCATTTTGCCAAGGCGCCCTTTCGGGTTTTCACCAAGCCACTCATATTTTTTTCATAGATGTGCTCACAATATAACTCACATCACTCTAGACCATTTTTTACCCCAGTCTAATGCTGGTCCAAGCCACCTACTTATTACCTAGGCCGCCTTTTCGGGTTTTCGACCTATCCCAGGATTTCAATTTTAGCCTTTTTTCAATTTTTGGCTCTTTTTCTTTTTCTCCTCAGCGACATAGGAAATATAAAACCCTCCCCCATGCTTAAACATTGCATTGTCCTCAATGTAATGAAAGACAAAAGAATAAAGCACATGGAAAAGAAGGGATAAGCTCACAAATGTCGCTGAGTTGGCTTGGACACTTTCGTTGTTGCTGGCGGTCTTCTCAATAAATGTCCAGGTCTCTGGTGTTGGGCGGGTGCCTCATCAATTCCAGCATCATCTTTTACCGTGCAACCATAAGGTACCACTTGGTGAGTAGTGGTTGAATAGTGATAACGGGGTTGCACGACCTTCAAATACCACCAAAAATGGGCCCAGATATGAACGTGGTGTGGGCCATGAGTGGTCTTCCTTCGCAGCTGTCGATTGTGGGGCCGCCATCATTGCCAAAAATTTGTGTGGCGAAATCTTCCTCCGTTGGCAACATGCGCACCCCTCTCCATGGTACTGCGGGACAGCTCGTACTCGTACAACAACAGTTTTTTTTTTTGCCCCCCGTTTAAGGTTTTTTTGGGGGTGACTAGTGCAGGGACAGGAGAGACTTACATTGGTGTGGAAACACCTTCTTCAATGAGCATGGGTCTCTTCCCTGCAGGTTAGTCAGGAACAAAAACGAAAAACAAAAACAAAGCAAAAACACACCAAAAAATAATGCAAAACGAAGAAAGAAAGACAAAGGAAAAGATACATACATCGGGTTGCCTCCCGGATAGCGCCTTAGTTATTGTCATGGCATGACATACCGCTTCATCCTTCTCAATCTAGGTTGCCTCTTGCAACCGCGCTCTTCACTCTTGAGTCTGGGGGATGCTCCTGAATGGTCTCCAGCTTGTGCTCTACCTTCCTCCGGTCAAACTCCATGCTTACCGTACCTATGCCCACGTCGATCTTTGGGTTGGAGGTCTTCATGAAAGGCCTCCCTAGCATTACTCGTCCTCCTCGTTTCCCTGTGTTCATGACGAAGAAGTCCGCAGGGAAGACGAGGGTGTCGACGCTCACTAAAACGTCCTTCACAACGCCCTCTGGAATGATGACGGAGTTATCAGCCAGTTGGATGACAAACTCCGTGCTTTCTAGTGGTCCGACATTTAGGGTGTTGTAGACGGACAGTGGTAGGACATTGATTGAGGCTCCCAAATCCAACAATGTCTCGCTGAACTCGGTTTCCCCAATCTTGCAGGGTACGCTAAACATTCCGGGATCTTCACACTTTTTCGGGATCTTCTTTTGCATCACAGCCGAGACATCCTTCTTGACTTTCACCTTTTTCTTTGACCGCTCCTTTTGCTCCTTCTTGAGCTTGCATAGCTCTCTCAAGAATTTTGCAAAGCGAGGCATTGCTTTGCTCAATTGGGGGGTCACCTTGTAATTCCTGAATGTCTCGAACATTCCCTTCAGCCCCTCAATGGGTTCGTCATCTTCTAGTGCTGCATGGAATGGCACTAGGATGTCAAAATATCCCTCCGGGTAGACATACCGCGTCATGAAAGTAAATGGAGACGGCCCGTTTTTTGAAATTTGATCGCGGTTCTTGCACTGGGGCCCCGCGGTCGCGGCTATCCTGCCCGCGATCGCGCTTAATCGGCGCATCTTGCCCATTCTCTTGCTCAATAGACCCGCGATCGCGGCAAATTGCCCGCGGTCGCGGTTCGTTCTCGTACTTCTTGGCTCCCATCTTTTCTTCTTCAAGCTCCCATCTGGGCCTTGACGTCATGGAGTAGACGTTTTGCCTAGGATTTATCTCAGTTTGAGATGGGAGTGCTCGTGACACTCTAGCTTCAAGCTTGTTAACTGTCTGGGAGATCCGCCCCACCTGCTTCTCTAGGTTCTGTATGCTGGACTTGGTCTCGTGTTAAAACTGAACCATGTTTTGATGCATGGTTCCCACGGTCTGCGCCAAAGTATTCATATGATGCGCCAGTGTGTTGACCTGGTCCTCAAGATTGGTGATGCGGGCAACTCCCTGTTCTTGTGGTCTTTGATCTGCTTGGCCTCCTTGAAACTGCCGCTGGGGGTACTGCTGACAGGGCTAAAGTCGTATGCCTATCAAAGAAATCCTAAAGTACCTACTACAGAGTATAGCAAGCAAGTCAGGGTCGATCCCACAGGGAGTCAGGTTATCTATTTCTGTAATTCACGTCACCGACTAGGAACTAGGGGGAATTTGTTTGTGTTTTTCGTAACCAAAGTAAACAAAGCAAGTAAACAAGTTTGCAAATAACGGTTGAGAATAGTAAGGGAAAAAGCGCCACACTTAACAAAGATCCACACAACAATAGAAAGGTCGATCACTGAATTCTATTAATCTCAAGTTCTTAATATTCCTATAGTTGTTATTATCCCAATCATAGATAACTATTAGTTCTACCAGCCCTAATAGTACTTATCACCAAATCAAATCCGAAAACCTTCAAGACTCAATAAAGCAATAGCAATCAAACAGGGATTCAACAAGATACATGCAATAGAAACAACCCGTTACTATAACATGCAATTAACTCTCTCTCACGATGAAGCGCTCGGATCCCCTATACGCAACAATCGTGCTTGCTACTAGATATGCAACCCGAACCCGGAATCACAAGTCCTAGCAATTAGGAAGATATCAATAAACCTAGGTGATCAATCTAGATAAATCAACATGAACCAATAATCAATCAAGCACAAGAGAATCAATCCAACTAGATAGGAAAACGAACAAGAGTAGAAAACTCACAACCAATCAATTGCTGGCTTCAAACTGTCAAGTGCAACAATGGAGGTTTAGTTTTCCATTAGGGTTTGTGAGAGAAAAACGATGAAAGGTGGCAACTAGGGTTAGAGAATAGATTCCCCTCTAAGAGAGTCTTAAACCTAACTTAAATACTAAAGTAATAATTCAGAAATAAAGAAAATAAAATAACAAACTAGGAAGCTAAGTCTCGGAAATAAAATAAAACAGAAATAAAACTCGGAATGAAAGTCTTCAGCGCGTCGTCACCGCGGGTGCGGTGACACCCACCGCTGGGTGCGGTGGCTCTCCAGTGGCTTCTGTCCACTTCTCTGACGACCTTGCCGCGGGTGCGGCAGTTCCCACCGTTGGGTGCGGTGGGACTCCAGAATCTTGTCTGGTTTCTGCTTCTTCCACCGCAGGGGCGGTGGTCTTCGGCGCGGGTGCGGCAAGGCTCCAGTAACATCTCCTCTTCAAAGCTCTTCCTTGCAATCTCTTGCACCGCTCCTCAACTCGTCTCTTAACTCCTTTGGCATCTTTCCTTGGTGGCTTCCTTCCTCAGTGTCTCCTAGATATCCACAATAGCTCAAACACCTCCAAAAACACCAAACTTCGCCTCCAAACGCCATACACATGAATGTGTATAAATCTACCCGAATGACACCAATAAACCCTCTAATGACTCTTACTTAAGCCCTACAAAGTAGTGCTTATCAAATTCCCCCATGCTTAGACCTTTGCCCGTCCTCGAGTAAACTAAAAGAAAGTCCACTCCTCCAATGCAGCACCCAAGGTCTCAGGAAGCATATCCTCCAACTAAGAGTCACCTAACCCATGCCAAGATCCTGGCACCAAACTTATCCACAACTCAACAAGCTTAAGGGGCAAGCAGAGTACTTCCCCCAAGCTTAACCCGGACATCCAATAGTGTGAGTAACCTCTAATCCTAGCCTCCATCTATGACTCCTTATAACTCCCAAAGTGGCCTACCCGACAATCCTTCTTTGACTCCTCTTCTTATGACGCCTCGCCAAGAATAATGAGAAATCCTAAAATCACTCTTCTTCTTTTTCGCTCATTTTGCCAAGGCGCCCTTTCGGGTTTTCACCAAGCCACTCATATTTTTTTTCATAGATGTGCTCACATCACTCTTGACCTCATATTACCCCAGCCTAATGCTGGTCCAAGCCACCTGCTTATTACCTAGGCCGCCCTTTCGGGTTTTCGACCTATCCTAGGATTTCTATTTTAGCCTTTTTTCAAATTTTTGGCTTTTTCAATTTTTGTATTTTTCTCCTCAACAACGTAGCAAGTATAGAACTCTCCCCCATGCTTAAACATTGCATTGTCCTCAATGTAATGAAAGACAAAAAGAATAGAAGCACAGGGAGAAGCAAAAAAAATAACTCACAACGTCGCCGAGCTGCTTGGACACTTTCGTTGTTGCTGGCGGTATACACAATGTATGCACAAGTCTCCAGTGTTGGGTGGGTGTCTTCATCAACTCCATCGTCTTCATTATCGTGCAACCAAAGGGAACCACTTTGGTGAATAGTGGCATAGCAAGGATGGTGGGGCTGCACGACCTTCAATGAACACAAAAAATGGGCCCAGATGTAATCGTGATGGGGGCTCTAGTGTTCCTCCTCCTCAGCTGTCAATTGTAGGGCCATCATCGTTGCCAAAAAAAAAGTGTGGGGCAAGTGTCTCCTCCTTGACAACATGATGCGCACCATCTCCATGGGAATTCCGGACAGCTGGCCTTCGGTAAAACTTTTTTTTTTTGCTCCCCGTTTAAGGTTTTTTCGGGGAGTTTATTAGTGCAGGGAAAGAAGACTTACATTGGTGGTAAACACCTTCTTCAATAGGCATGGGTCTCTTCCCTGCAGGTTAGTCGGAAACAAAAACAAGAACAAAAACAAAGCAAAAACACACTAAAGAAAATGCAAAAACAAAGAAAGAAAAACAAGAAAAGCAATACAAACCTTGGGTTGCCTCCCGGACAGCGCCTTAGTTATTGTCGTTGGCTCGACATATTACTCTAACCTCAACTTGGGTTGCTCATAGCAACTAAACTCTTGGGATCTGGATCTGGGGGGTTGTCTCTTTGTATGCTCTATGTTGAGCGTGACCCCCACTCTTCTGCACTTCTTGATGGTTGGACCGCTTTTCTTATCTATGAATGCACTTGCCATCTTTCGAAACGGTCTACCCAGCATCTCAGGGCCTGTATGCTTATCTTGCCCCGTATCCAGCATATAAAGATTCACCACTTGAATCAAGGCCTCCTTCTTGTGCTTTCCCTTCGGTTTCTTTTTGATCAAGCCCGGCACCTTTAACATTTCCTTGCAGCGAGGGGTGCTGTCAGCCAGTATGACCAAGGGAACGGTTTTTATGCAGTCACTGAAGGCCTCATAGATATCCTCATTGTTCTTTAGCCTTTGAGTAACTCGGGAAGCCTCAAGGAAGGGTGCGACGGGGTGCATCGAGACAAGTGGGAAGGAGTTGAGACGCACAAACTCATCATAGGAAGCCTCCAGAGGATCGGGGACTGTCGGGGCATCTTCGAGAGGGGCGGGCGTCGCAGGATCGTTTCCACAATCGCGACTCTCCTCCTCTTGGTCGCTGAATTCCTCCAGTCCCGAAAAATATTCTTCCTCAGAAAGCACCTTGCGGTCCCAAATATCGTCTGGAAGGCCCAACTCCTTGAGCGCCTCTGGGAATGGGGCGGGTGGCTTCTCGGAACCGAGAGGAGGAAAGTATGGACGAACATAGGTGTCCACATAAGGCTCAGCAACAGCTCCAGAAGTCTCGCCGCGGGTGCGGTGAGAGGTCACCGCCGGGTGCGGTGGATCCCCAGAATTTTCTCGAGAAACAGTACCGCCACAGCTGGGTGCGGTGGGTGCCACCGCGGGGTGCGGTGAACTTGACAGAACATTCTGTCCCTCCTTTTCATGCTCGCCGCGGGTGCGGTCACCTTGCCGCTGGGTGCGGTCATTTTCCAGAATACCCTCTTTTCCTGAGTCGTCCTCTTCAGCACTAGGATTGACATGCAATTGCTTTCCACTTCTAAGGGTTATCGCGCTAACGTTTTCCCTCGGGTTCACTACCGTTTGAGATGGTAGATTTCCCGAAGTCCGCTGATCAATCCTTGTAATCACCTCAGCCATTTGGCTCATCTGCGTCTCAAGGTTCTTGATACTCGACGTCGCAACTTCAACGTGAGTGCTGAAGTGCTTATCCAGAGCTTGGAGCATATCTTCAGTTGACATGGAGGGGCTAGGATTGGACACTGGAAGGGCTATGCTCATAGGCCGGATTGTACTGGTGTGGAGAACCCTGCTGGTAGAACGATTGTGGCTCCGGGTAGAACTCCAGGTAGTCATGACCATATGGAGGATATTGTTGGTACCCATAGCTCGAATTGGGGTGATCTCTCCACCCTGGAGTGTATGCGTAGGAGTATGGGTCATATCGCGGCTCTCCCCAGAAATCCATATCTGTATCAAAATCAAAAAACAAAAAAAACAAAAATCAGTAGCACGGGTGTGGACCGTAAGAGAGGTCCACACCAAAGTTGGTAACAAACAAAAACACAAAAACAGAAAATTTGACTCCCCGCAACGGCGCCAAATTTGACAGGGCAAAAGTCGTATGCCTATCAAAGAAATCCTAAAGTACCTACTACAGAGTATAGCAAGCAAGTCAGGGTCGATCCCACAGGGAGTCAGGTTATCTATTTCTGTAATTCACATCACCGACTAGGAACTAGGGGGGATTTGTTTGTGTTTTTCGTAACCAAAGTAAACAAAGCAAGTAAACAAGTTTGCAAATAACGGTTGAGAATAATAAGGGAAAAAGCGCCATACTTAACAAAGATCCACACAACAATAGAAAGGTCGATCACTGAATTCTATTAATCTCAAGTTCTTAATATTCATATAGTTGTTCTTATCCCGATCATAGATAACTATTAGTTCTACCAGCCCTAATAGTACTTATCACCAAATCAAATCTGAAAACCTTCAAGACTCAATAAAGCAATAGCAATCAAACAAGGATTCAACAAGATACATGCAATAGAAACAACCCATTACTATAACATGCAATTAACTCTCTCTCACGATGAAGCGCTCGGATCCCCTATACGCAACAATCGTGCTTGCTACTAGATATGCAACCCGAACCCGGAATCACAAGTCCTAGCAATTAGGAAAATATCAATAAACCTAGGTGATCAATCTAGATAAATCAACATGAACCAATAATCAATCAAGCACAAGAGAATCAATCCAACTAGATAGAAAAACGAACAAGAGTAGAAAAATCACAACCAATCAATTGCTGGCTTCAAACTGTCAAGTGCAACAATGGAGGTTTAGTTCTCCATTAAGGTTTGTGAAAGAAAAATGATGAAAGGTGGCAACTAGGGTTAGAGAATAGATTCCCCTCTGCAAGATTCTTAAACCTAACTTAAATACTAAAATAATAATTCAGAAATAAATAAAATAAAATAACAAACTAGGAAACTAAGTCTCGGAAATAAAATAAAACATAAATAAAACTCGGAACGAAAGTCTTCAGCGCGTCGTCACCGCGGGTGCGGTGACACCCATCGCTGGGTGCGGTGGCTCTCCAGTGGCTTCTGTCCACTTCTCTGACGACCTCGCCGCGGGTGCGGCAGTGCCCACCGCTGGGTGCGGTGGGACTCCAGAATCTTGTCTGGTTTCTGCTTCTTCCACCGCAAGGGCAGTGGTCTTCGGCGCGGGTGCGGCAAGGCTCCAGTAACATCTCCTCTTCAAAGCTCTTCCTTGCAATCTCTCGCACCGCTCCTCAACTCGTCTCTTCACTCCTTTGGCGTCTTTCCTTGGTGGCTTCCTTCCTCAGTGTCTCCTAGATATCCACAATAGCTCAAACACCTCCAAAAACACCAAACTTCGCCTCCAAACGCCATACACATGAATGTGTCTAAATCTACCCGAATGACACCAATAAACCCTCTAATGACTCTTACTTAAGCCCTACAAAGTAGTGCTTATCAACTGCTGAAAATCCTGGGTCTCATGCCCTTGATGAGTGTTCTGCTGGTTCCCATATCTCAGATTTGAGGGCCATATCCGCCAATGGCGTTCACCTCAGCAGTTGGTTCTTGTAGGGTGCGGCATACATCAGTTGGATGCGTCGTTTCCTAGCATAACCCACATGATTTGACTTGTTGCAAGCCACCTCTCATCATACATCTCCTCATCATCTCCTTCATCTCAGCCATTTCAGCAAGAAGAGTAGAATTGGGTTGAGATTCTGCAGCTCTCACAGATTGGATGCCCGCCCTTTTACTGAATTGCCTGGACCCTTTAGAAAGCTCAAAAAAATTCTCAAAAGCTGCAGCAGGAGTCTTGTTGAGGATGTTCCCCCCACAAGCAGCGTTCACCATCCTTCTCTCTTCATCAAGAAGACCACCGTACAAATAAAGTACGAGGTCCTGCTCAGAATAGCCGTGGAAGGGGCAACTGGATATCATTTTCTTGAACCGCTCATAATACTCATAGAGCGATTCACCAGAATGTTGCTCGATGTTGCTGATAGTTCGCTTCAGGCTGTTCAGTTTGGTAGCTGGGAAGTACTTCTCCAGGAAGGCTTTCTTCATCTTGACCCAAGTGTCAATGCTCCCTGGAGTGAGATAGTAGAACCAGTCATTGGCCGCATCCTTCAGTGAAAAAGGAAAGGCCCTCAGCTTGATTTGGTCCTCCGTCACGTTCTTCGGCTTCATAATGCTACACACCGAATGGAACTCAGCAAGATGCTTGTTGGGGTCTTCACCACTCATCCCATGGAAGTGGGGGAGTAAGTGGATCAACCCAGACTTTAGCTCGAAATTTACGCCCTCGCCCAACTCAGGAAACTGCACAGCCAGCGGTTGCTGCTGCATGTTAGGGGCGGTCAACTGTCTCAACGTCTGCTCTGCGTCAGCCATCTCGAACGCAGGATTATCAAAAACCAAATCATGATTTATTCTGCGACCCTGGGAAAGGGTTCTCTCAATCTCTGAATTAAAACCAAGTAGAGGGGAATTAGTAGCATGGGTGTGGACCATAAGATAGGTCCACACCAAAGGAACACAACACAGAGACAAACACACAGAAAAATCAACGCTTGCCTCCCCGGCAACGGCGCCAATTTGATAGCAGGCTTAATTCGTATCACCTAATCAATCAAATAAAATCCTAGCAAAACCTAAACAAGTAGTTAGGGTAAGCAGGGGTCGAATCCACAGAGAGGAAGGGATTAATCTATGTGTTGTTCGCATGCAATAGTAACAAGAAGGGGGAGTTGTAGGTTGGTTGGTCACAATTAAGTCAAACATAGCAAAGTATATGATGAAAATATCAAAGAGAGAAAACACTTAGCCAAGTAATGTCCACATAAGTCATTCAAAGGTTGTTCCTTGATTATACCCTATCTTCCTATTCGGTTATTCCTGTCCTGATCTTGTGTAGATTAATAGGGAAACCATCCCTAAGAACCCTTACCAATGAATAACCCTAGCACCACTAGTGATTCAACTCAAAGGCAGCAATGAACATAAGAATTAACCAGGATACACATAACACCTCAACCAGAAGCATTCAACATGTAATCAATTCTCTACATAGATAAATTCCACAGTGGCAGATAAAAATCCATGCTTGCTACTCGAACTAGAGCGTTAGCCCAACAGTTCCCTAGTATTAGCAATATGAATGAAAGCAATAAACCTAGGTGATCAATCTAGATAAACCAACAAACATCCAAATAAGAATTTGCTCAAGAGAAAAGATATAACTCAATAGGATAAGATAGATAGGAACAAAACCTCACAACCAGATGAATAAACTTATGCTTCAATTACCGGACTAAGCAAAAGAGGCTTAGCTCCTCATAAACATGATGAACTTCAAAGGTATGAAAAGTGGCAACGATGAATTGAAATTGCAAAACTAGAACTTGGAAAACTCCCCCTTAAACCTAATGCTAAAGAGAGTATATATAGGGCCTCTAATAAATGACCTAGCCCAATAAGAAAAGAAACGAAATAAAATGGAAAAATAAGAAAAGAAATTATAAAAGATAGACTCGGTAAAAGTCAGAACTTCCAGCGTCGACGACCCGCGATCACGGCCCATTTACCGCGATCGCGGCCTCTTGTGGCTCCGCGCTCTTCACATTCCTCCGCGCCTGCGGAAAAATCTCGACTTGCCCGAGGAACCGCGATCGCGACACCCTTGCCCGCGATCGCGGTTAATGCTCGGCCTTCACTTCCTTGGCGTCTTCTTTTGGTGGCTTCCTTCCTCAGTGTCTCCTATGACATCCAAAATAGCTCAAACACCTCCAAAAACACCAGACTTCGCCCCCAAACGCCATGCACAAGAATGTGTCTAAATCTACCCGAATGGCACCAATAAAACCCTCTAATAACTCTTAGTTAAGCCCTACAAAGTTGTGCTTATCAATTATGCACTCAACTTCAAATTCAGGCAAAATACGGGGGGGAAAAGGGTAGATCCATAAGAGAGAAGGGAAACTTTTGCGAAGCCTTTGGTATGGAAAAGATCCAAGCCCCTTCAAGAGCAGACAGGGAAAAATCTCATAAAAAGAGAAATTTCTCTAGAACCTGGAAAAGCTCTAGAAAACATAGACCTAACCAAACCAAGTTTGACAGATCCAATAGACCTAGTCTTAGTAAAAAGATCATCTGCTATAAGTGTCGCAAGCCTGGACATAAAGCAGATAGTTGTCCTTTAAAGCAAAAGGTCAACGAGTTATTCAAGGATAACCCAGATCTTAGAGAAGGTCTAAAAAGGATTATTAATTTGTCTGATCATTCTGATAACGATGGAATCTACGAGGTAGACTACAACTCCTCTGATTCAGAAAATAATCAACCACAACAATGCTGCAATGTCATCACTAAAGCCGATAGAGAAGAAGCTCTTTTCGAGCTTGTTAACCAAATTCCAGATCCTCAAGTTAAACAGGAATATTTCATGAAACTTAAGGACCTCATATTCAAAGAACAAAGAACCGCTTTCAACGAGCCTTTTAGCATTTCTAAACACTTTGAGAACAGACCCTCTTCTAGCCTCTTTGGCTCACCTGTTACAACCAAAGACCTTCAGTCAGAGGTCAATAAACTTAAAAAGGAAATTAGAGATCTTCAAGAGTATGTCAGGATTAAAGATCCTTTAGATCTTGAGATCGAAACTAGACTCGCTATACTTGAATCTAAAATAGACCCAAGTAGCAGTTCTAGCAGCAAACCTACTCATAGATCTCGTAGTAGTTCCAAACATTCTAAAACTACTTCCAAAAGCATTCAAGAAGACCCATTTCCTGCCTATGACGATCTATTTATTACTATACTAAACAAAATGAACTTTCAGAAATGGAATTGCCCTGTTAAGATTAAAATTGCCGATGAAGTTATCAACACTATCGCTCTCATAGACAGTGGAGCTGACCTCAATTGCATCAGAGAAGGATTGGTTCCTTCCATCCATTTCAAAAAAACTAATGAAAGATTACACAATGCCAGTGGCGTCCGTATGCAATTAAACTTTAAAATTCCCGAAGCGTCTGTCTGTAATAATGGATGGTGCCTCCTGAATTCTTTTGTTTTAGTCAAAGATCTATCCCAAGATGTTATTATGGGATCTCCTTTCCTCACCCAAATCTATCCCTTCACCGTTGACCATAACGACATTCATGGAGACATCCTTGGCAAAAAATTATATTTCAATTTTCTTGATCCCATCAAAAGCAGAGATCTTGATATCCTCCAATCCGTCTCAATCAAAAGACAATTAAATCTCATTGATCACAAAAAGACTTTTATTAAAGATCTGACCAATGAAATTGCTTTCTTAAAGATTGAAGAAAAACTTCAAAATCCTTATCTGCAAACCAAAATCCTTGATCTTGAAAACCTTTTCAAAAGCCAGGTTTGTTCTGACATCCCTAATGCTTTTTGGGATCGAAAGAAACATCAAGTCTCTCTTCCCTATGAAAAGACCTTTAGCGAAAGAGACATTCCTACCAAAGCCAGACCCATTCAAATGAATAGAGAACTATTAGAAGTCTGTAAAAAGGAAATAGATTCGTTATTAACCAAGCAGTTAATAAGGAAGTCCCAGTCTCCTTGGAGCTGTGCAGCCTTCTATGTTATGAATGCAGCAGAGAAAGAAAGAGGGATTCCCAGGTTGGTCATCAACTATAAACCCCTCAATAACGTCTTGCAATGGACCAGGTATCCAATCCCTAACAAAAGAGATCTACTTAACAGGCTCTTCGAAGCAAAAATATTCTCTAAATTTGACATGAAAAGCGGCTACTGACAGATCCAGATAGCCGAAGAAGACAAATACAAAACCGCATTCACCGTTCCTTTTGGCCATTACGAATGGAATGTTAAGCCCTTCGGCCTTAAGAACGCCCCATCAGAGTATCAGAGAATTATGAATGATATTCTCAATCCTTACTCTGACTTCCTCATTGTCTACATCGATGACGTGCTTATCTTTTCAAAAACCTTAGATGAGCATTTCAAACATTTAAACATTTTTCTACATATCATCAAAAAAATGGTTTAGTTTTATCAGCCACCAAGATGAAGCTATTCCAAATCAAAGTTAGGTTTCTTGGTCATGATATTTATCAACAGACTATTAAACCTATTCACAAGAGCATTGAATTTGCTGACAAATTTCCGGATGAGATTAAAGACAAAACCCAGCTTCAAAGGTTTCTTGGATGTCTTAACTACATCTCCGATTTCTTTCCTGGTCTTAGACAACTTTGCATACATTTGTTTCTTAGACTTAAGAAGAATCCTCCTCCACTACCACAAAAATGCGATTTTAACCCGTGACATAATAACCCGGACGTCATATATCCGGTATAATAGGGGGTCAAATCACTAGAAAATTTAATTTTCTTTTAAAATTTTCTATAATAATATCAAATAACCCGGACACAAGACAACACGCCCGGGTTATTTAAGTACGCAATTGTCTGAGTCATGTACGAGAATAACCCGGGCGTTTTTTTTGCTTAATATATCCGGGTTATTAGGTTTTGAAATGGAAGAAAATAACCCGGATCTTGTTAATTGTACCACGCCCGGGTTATTTTATTATGTATTTGCAAAGTATGAACAATTTATATCCCGGATATAGGTACAACCGGTGTATTAAATTAATCTTCTTGTACTTTTAAAATACATTTCCACTTAAGCATATGAGCCGATACTTTCTAAACCCTAATTTCTACAGCTGTCTTCTTCCACGGGAGAGAGAGAGTGAGAAGTGTGAGGAGAGAGAGAGAGAGATGGAGGCCACATCTGGCGGCGCCGGCGGCAGCAGAGGCGGCGGCATGGGGAACGAAGCGGCCGACTCGGGGGCGGCGGCGGACTCGCCCGATTCCGCTCAGCTCCCGCGACTTGGTTGGACGCGCTGCTAAAGGAGGACTTAACCAGGGACGACGCGCTCAAAGTGGGCCCCAGCTCCGGCGGTCTCACTCTGCTTCTCACCACCGGAACCACCAATCCTCCCGCCACCTCTTCTACCGGCAGCGGACTAGAGCGGAGCAACTCCAGCTCATCCTACTCTATTTCCGCCGCTGCCGATCCGAACCCCGTATGCAACAGTGGAACGACAAATCCAACTTCACCATTACAGGTTCGAACTTCTTCTAATTGACAGGTGATTTGGTTAATTTGACTTGAGAATAACATAAATATGATGATTGGAACCGTAGTTTGTGAAATATTTAAGAAATTGAGTGGCATGGATATGGTTTCTTGTTTTAGGGTTTCAGAATTTGGGGAGGAAAAGATAAAGAGGAGTGAGACAACATTTGGCAATCTTAATGTTACTGTTTTTTAGGTAATTTTTTTAAATATTTCTGAGGTAGAATTTCACAGTTTATTTGATGCAATATCTCAATAAGGTTGTGAATTGGAATCGTTTATCCATGGTTGTGATGTTTTCTGATTATGTTGTTTGGTCGTGGCTGTAGCTGGAACTGGAATCAAAGTTGCAATCAAGCCTGAGCACCGGATAACACCTCCTGTAAGATTCTATTCCAACTTCTTGTGTTGTGCTTCTTTGTTTTCTTGCTTGGGGAGCAATTTGTGCATGGTATTGGAGATGATATTGCCTTGTTATCCACTTATCCTATTAAAAAGTTGAGGTCAAGTTTGTATTCTTCAATTTTTCATGGTCTGGATCCTGACAAGTTTTCCTTCTCATATTATGCATTTTCAATCTCATTGTATTTTCAATTTTTCTCGCCGAAATGATGTATTTTCTCTCGCGTTTGGCAGCTGTGCGACCAAGGTTTTCGTTGGTCTCTTAGACCCCAATCTTCGAGTAACTCACTTGCTTCTATACGCCTTTCTTTAATTTCGCTGTGGTGAAATTTGATTGCCCTCTTTTGTTTGGTTTTCTTGTATCCGTAATTTGTTCTCGCTTCTTATTGATTTTGCAGGTTTCCTGGGAGCCAGAAACCACCCAATTTGAGTGCTCAGTTCTATGATGAAGTTCATAAGCATGTCCAAACTACGTAATTTTCTTATCTTTTGCTTATTGGAACTTTGGGTTAGGGTTTTGACTATATGGTTAGAAATGGATATTTATGTGTATTTTGGGTCTAGTTCTTGGTTATGTAGTGCTGTTTGGTGGCATTTTGATTAGCCAAATATCAGGTGGGGATGTGAGATTTGATTTGTCATATACATTGTATCAAAGCATGAATGTTCATAATTCTTTCTCCATTCCTGGCAAGATCTGGGCATGAATGAACTAATACGTTCTTGGTTTACTCTACCTAAGAAATAGCATGAAAGTTTGCCAAAAAAACATTGTCAAGATGGAAAGGATTCTTATCAGCATAATTGAATGTTAACACTTCCATCTTTTTCCAGCAAAAAACCTAATCCTTTTAGCTATGCTTGGATTATTCTGTTGAAACAGAGAAGTTTGATAACAGGAAAAGGTTCTCATAATTTGCTTGATATGGATAGTTTCATTTGAATTGTATGCTACTGTATCATTGATTCACTTATGACTACATTTCATCTTTCTTTTTTCATTTTTGTCTAGTTGGCACGATTGAACCAAATGATGGAAGGTCTTGGCTTACGAATAGAGAAAAAGAGGGATTACTTGACAAGTATCAAAGCCCAGTACATAATGTTGTATTCACTGAGGGATGATCCAATATTGCTAAGATGTTTTTCCAACCACTTTCATACTCACTGACTTCTAGTCAACTTAGGGATGCTTTAGAAATTATTTGAGACTTAAAGCGACCATTACCAATGAATGGGCTACTGCAGGTATGACAATTTTTTATAGATCATAATATTTTGTTTCATATGTTCCTTTGAATGTATATCCTAATTATTAGGTGCCAATTTGAACTTGAGGAAAAACGCATGGATCTGCTATTTGTTGACTTGTAGAGGCTTATTTTCCATTAGATCTTGCTGCTAAAAGCATCCCTTGTTATTGTTTTCACCACTTGTGATAGGGAATTGCAATTTGATATTCTTTCTTTCTTCTGAAGGTGGTATTTATTTGCTAAATCTTATTAAACCATGTTACTGTGGATTGTAATTTCAGGGCATTGTTGGATGTGGAAAAAATATAGTTGCTTTCCTGGGTTGCATGGAAGTCCAATCCTTAGCTTAGTTATCAGGTTAGTTGATGTAATTCTTGACATTGCTTGCTTTAGTCATGAAAATTAGCACCCGATTGATACTTGCAGAGTATTTATCTAGTTTAGGACTTACCAAGTGCATACATATTACTTGGGGCAGATGAGCACACCTAGTCTGATTTCTGCTTGTGTGAACGACAATTTTCTTACCACCCAAGCCAAGTCCCTGAACAGTCAAAATTGGGAATGAAGAAATATTTTGGATAATGAACAGCTAGTAAAATTGTTCTCTTGTCGATACAGCTGCAGTCTGACCTGGCTTTCTACAGTTTTGCACAATGAGTTTGCTCTTGATAGCACATAGAATTTAACAGAGTGAATAGTATATAGATTCAAGAAGGCTGCTTTTAAAAATAGTTATAATTTCTGTCTCTATTATAATTTCTGTTCAGTCTCAAGGAATTTCTTCGTGGTTATTAATAACACTAGTTAAAGCCTATCATATAGAGTTTTGTTTCCCCTAGAAAATGAATAAGGGATAATATTACATGCATAGTAATGTGCATAATCTTTCCCTTTTTAAAGCTCTAAATACTTGTTGCTATATATGTAGGCCATGGCTAGGTATGTTCGCCGTGAAGCTAATTGCCTTGCATTAACAGGTAATCCTTTGTGACCTATAAGCTGAATGACTGCATAGGCTTTCTCTTGATTCTCATTTTATGAGTCTCACTTCTGTGAGTTTTTACTATATTCTCCTTTGAATGTGATCCGCTTGGGCTTTACTCTCCAGCTGTGGTCTACTCGTAGAATTAGGGACAAAGAAACATATTTTTGAATTGTATTTACATCTATATTGCAAGCTCCGCCTGTCTATTCGTAGTTCTGTTTTGCCCATGCTCACATACCATAAGATCTTTGAGAAGCATTTTATCAGCTGACTTCTTACGTGCTCTTGATTCATTACTAGATTATTTCTCCTTTTTGTTTTTCGAAAATGTCTAAATTTGATGTCCAAGGGTAACCCATTATCTTTCTTGCAGGTTTTACTCTCAATCTGTTCCTTGTTGACCGACCCCAACCCTGATGACCCTTTGGTACCTGAGATTGCACACATGTACAGGGCAGACAGGGCCAAGTATGAGTCAACTGCAAGGAGCTGGACCCAGAAGTATGCTATGGGTTAGTACCTGAGATTGCACTGTTGCACACATGTACAACAGTGCTTGTGTTTCACATGCAGGATCTTTTGTTTGACTGTATATTTTTTTCCTTTTCTTTCCTGTAGCAAGGAGTATGATGATCTTTTAATGAAGGTAAAATTGAGGTTCAACATTTCTCTCAGGTTCCTCTCACAATCTATGTCTCTGAGAGAGATACCAAGGACATGGGATGATTGTGCTCGCCGGGATCACTGAATATGCTCAACATAGTCGCGGAGGCACCTTTAGCTCAAAATATGGTACTTGGGGGAATTGCTTGACTGCCACCTGAGGTATCATTGAATCTTTTGGTGTTTGTATTGAATAGATAGGGAGATCCTTATGTAGTTACACTTCTTTACTTTTGTAGTGAGATGTGCAAGTTTCATATCTTGTGTGTTGTTCCTACCAAGAATTGATTTGTGGGTTGTGGAAACATGTTGTAAAGTTATGGAAGAAAGTTTGTCCAAAACAGAGAATCTTACATCTAATAGTGATCAGGTGGACATTAAGAGCGAACCTACAGGGATCCCCATTGATTTTTTTTTTTGAAATTAATAGGACTTTTTAGCCCGGATATCCAACTGTCCGGGCTAAAACGTCTTCCTTTTTTTTAAAAAATCAGCTTGACTTATTAACCCGGATCTAAAGATCCGGGATAAAAAGTCCAGTTGTTTAACCCGGGCGTGTTTTTTGATATCCGGGTTATATAGTCTATTTTCCCTGCGTTCTATAGCAACGCATTTAACCCGGGCGTGTCAAAAAGGGTCCGGGTTATATAACCTATTATACCCTCAACCTGAAGCCCGGACCATTTTTGTGCCAAATCCGGGTTATATTTTGTTTTACGCCCGGGTTAAAATGCTCTTTTTGTGGTAGTGCTCCTTGGGGTATTAAGCAAACTGAAGCCGTCTGTATCATTAAGAGAGAGGTTAAAACCCTCCCTTGCATTGGTATCCCTCAACCAAAGGCTTTTATGATTGTGGAAACCGATGCCTCTGATATAGGTTTCGGTGGCATTGTAAATCAAAGATTAGAGACTAGCAGTCCTGAGCAACTTGTTAGATTCTACTTTGGTTGTTGGACTGGCCCCCAAAAGAACTATAGCACAGTAAAGAAAGAAATCTTCCATTGTAGCCTGCATTTCTAAATTTCAGGATGATGTGTACAATAAATCATTCCTTCTCAGAGTCGATTGCAAATCTGCCAAAGAAATTTTGCAGAAAGATGTTCAAAACATTGTTTCCAAACAAATTTTTGCCAGATGGCAAGCAATCCTTTCGGTTTTCGATTTTGAAATAGAATTCATTAAAGGAGAGAAAAACTCCTTACTGATTTCCTTACTAGAGAATTTTTGCAGGGTAAAACAGCAAAATAAAGATTTTTCAGAGGGAAAGTATAAGTCAAAAACATATACCCCTCTTCCGTCTATTTAAATGGCTCATTTCCCGCATTTCAAAGTCTTTCAAGACATCAAAAGACATTGCTACAATTATTATGGTGTTCCTTCTAGTCAAAAGGATTTCAAAATCATTTTAGCAACCTCCTATGATTCTGAAGATGCAAAAACACTTGACCTTCACATTGCAAGGATGACACTTCTTAGAAAGCAAAACGCAACAAATAGAATGATTGCTTCTCAGGTAAAGATCTCGTACCTCCCTTTCGAACCATGTTATTTGCATTTTTAGGAATGGCGGGGAGAGGGAATCCCCCTCGAAAACAAACTCCTGCAGACTACCTTCCACAAAAAAGTCCAAATACAGTACCGACGCAAAATCAATTCTCCATGTTGTCTCATTTTCCTCTCCTCTCAAATACTCAAAGTCCAAAGACCCCTCAAAAGAAAGAATCACAAAAGTCCAAAGTTTACCACAAATACATCATCAAACAGTCATCCCTTCAAGAAATATGCCTAACCAGAGAACTTGAGACCCATGAACCAAAAGAATTCGATCCATTCATCAAAAGCCTCTTTACAAAAGACTTTCAATGGTTCCCCACAAAACCAGCAAAGACCCAGAAATTCTATGAATTCAGCCTGGTAGATTCCTTATCTGCCGAAATCTTTCATACAAAATATGAAAATGACCCAGACATTACCCTCTTCTCCAAATGTAAGATCCTAAAGGTAATCTCCCGAGAAGAGTGGGGTGATCCTAGCTTACAAAAACAATTCACCAGTCCATTCTACCCAAAAGGATATTCCTATTTTGACTATCGTGAAGCATGGTCAAAAACCTTCCTTTTAAGACCTTTCAACCATTCATGGTTCTTCTTCTTTGCAAAAATCAGCTCTGACAAAATTCCAATCTGGTTCTACTCTTGGTGGAACATTTTCGGCCCAGTCCCAGACATCTACCCAGAACCTGCAAAACAAGCCTTTGACTACTTCTGCAAACATTCTTTCTGGCCAGAATATGTCAAACCTGTCCAGTTCCATAAAAATACCGGAGTTGCCTGGATCCTCTATTGGATCTATGACCTTCAACAAATTCTTCCTAAACCACTACCCTTATCCCTCTGTAGAAAATATAAGGTTAGATGATGGGAAAAGATTGACCTTGACTCCCTGACCATTGACAAGATAAAGCTCATTATCGAGTCAAAAACGACAACCCAAAATCCACAAAAGACGCAAGTTGTCCACCCTACAGGCATTCCTGTAGCATCATCTTCTCAAGTCCCTTCACCATTCAATGCGACCCAGCAAAAAGAATGGCAAGAGTTTCAAGAATGGAAGAAATATCAAGAACTTATGTCTACCCAATCAGGCCATAAACAGAACAAATCTATTGTAATAAAAGAAGACCAAGAATTGTCCAAGACCGGTGCAAAGAAATCATGGTTCGACAAAGTCCAAGAAGAAGAACAAGCTAGTTCTTCTAATCAAGCCCAAGATGAAGACTTTAACCCTTTTGAACAGTTCGCTCAAGACCCATATGAGTAAAGTCCAAGAAATACCAAGGCCAAAACTCTCTTCAAGCCCAGCAAGAAGTTCAGGCCCAATACAGCATAGACGTCGGCAGAAGATCCAAAACAACCAACAGACAAAGCTTATGGCCGACCATGACCATCAGCAAAAGACAAAGACAACCCAGCAAAGCAAAACTCACAAGTCAACAGTAACAACGCACTACTCCCCTACTGTACACAACAACAGTTGTACGGCACTATATTAATGTGTTTTCAATAGAATTTTAGTTTCCTATATAAACCATAGTCTCTCGGTTGTAGAGGGCACGCTTTTTCAGAATCATTTTTCTTTTTCATTTTTAAAACCTCTGTATTCTGCCTCCTTGGATCCCGATCGCAGAACAAGACCTGGATCCAATCTATCAATAAAAGTAAATTTTCTTATCTTTGTTATGTTCCCAGTCCATATTTATCTATTTTTCAGTTTTCATATCTAAGTTTTTCCTGGGTTAGATTTGGTATCAGTTGTCTTACTATTCATCATCGTTTTCATTATTATTGTTACTGTTTTACTATAGTAAGTTTGAATCTAGTCTCTGGGCATAGTGTTTGGTTTAGTCCCGTAAGATCCGTTTGGTCAGCCTTTGTTAAGGTGGTCCCGGTGGATGGTCCCACTGTTATGAGCCCTAGGTCAAACCCTATCTAGTAAAACCTCAACTTCAATAATGAAATCATGACTGAAAACATAAGAAGACTGTTTAGGCGTGGTTCCGGTAGTAATTCCGGCCAGGTAATCCATAGCAATGAAAACATGTTCACCTTAGACCCTGATAATATAGAAGACTGGACTATTCCAGACAATTCTCAATCAATCTATAGAACCAGAATTTTAGATATGTTCCATGCATGTTGCATTAAACATCAAGAAGAAACCATTAGTCTGACTAAAGAACAACAGTCTTTGAAACTTCTCAATCCTTTAACCATGAAGAGCTACCTAAGAAAAGGGTACAGATTCATGCATCTTGGATTAATCCAAATAGCATTAAAACCCTTACATAGAAAGGGAATTGATTCTTCTGTCTTTCTAGCTCTTAGAGACGACAAATTCATTACCTACAAAGACTCTGTTTTAGCTTTAATTCAATCAAACATTTGCAATGGTCCATTATTCTTCAACTGTTCTCCTAACTTCACAGTTGACATGACCGACCCTAGGATATGTCAAACCCTGATTTTAGACATCAAGATGCTCAATAACAATTGCAAGCAATTCACTAAGAACTTTGCGGTTATCTATAGACTCCATTTCAAGTTAATGAGTTCTTTGACAGACCCAAAGTGTACAATCTCTCCTCTACCACAAGGAGAAACCATCTTGCTTCAGCTTGAAGCAGAAAAGTCTTGTACCTTTACCCCAAAGACCATTAAATGGAAGGACATAATCATTCCTGAAACCTTGGAAGTTGAAAATGACATCCCTCCTAATGATGTTGAGTCAACCAGTGGTCACTCACCAACCTCCAATGATATGCATAGCTATTCTACTATCAATGTATTATCTAAAGAAGATTTTACCATTGATAAAGAATATTTGAGAAAAGACTTTTACAGTCCCAAGAACGATAAGAAGAAAAAATGGTTTATGAACATAGACAAAGTTTGTAGAGACCAAATCCAAAAAGAATATTATGAAGAAATGAATAAACTTCAAACCAATATATTCTTTTTTAAATGGTTCTCTATATACTTATCTAGAAAAGATATTGAAGACCCTTTCCATCTTTCTTATCTGGAAGTTCAGACTAGAATCACTAGAACCTGGAAGCACCATCCAACAGGTACTTGATAGCCCTTCGGATCTATGAACCCTTCTGTGCAAGAATTGCTCTTGGTGAAGTCGAAAATGTCCGATCTCCAAGGTTGAAGAACTAGGGAACTTTCGGCAATTTTTAGGGTTTTTGTGGGATGATGATGGAACGATCGGTTGGGGAATGGATTGTGATGGATAAGCACTCTCTTATGTGTGGATTTGACGCACCAAACACAAGAAAGAGACCTAGAGGGATTTGAGATACAACTCACTCAATTCTCTCAAGGGATTCAACCCCATTTTACTCACAAGTTGAAGAACGAAAATAAAAGCTTTGAAACTGGGAATTCTCTTGATTCAATCTGATTAAACGTACCTAAAACAATGCTAAAGTGTTTGCCTAAGTAACCTAACAATCGGTTACCAAAAACAATTAAAGAAAAACACTAAAATAGCCCACTAAGGCTAAACACGTGTCCACCTTCTAAACACAACTAATGGGCACATTAGGGAATTAAAATAATATTTAATAATGTCTAAAAACCCAAGAAATTAACCGGAAATGTTTCGGAAATGCAAAATGGCTTCAAATCTTCACTTGGGCTATTAACCCGGACGTGGCCGGCGTCGAGATATTCGGGGGAGCTCCATTGCATGGGACCGGGCTAGGCTCGATTTGGCTCGGCACTCCCTGAGCCATTTGACCTCCCTTGAGCTGGTGGTGAAGTGAGTCAGCTCGGGATCGGGCGATTGAGCCAGGTGTGGGCTCGTGCCTATACTCCTCCTCACGCGCGGCCGTGAATCTATGGCTTGACCTAGGGCTCGGCAAATGTTGACTTGGCTCGGCACCAAGGGCTCCAATGATCTGAGGTGACTCTGTGGGAGCTGTGGGAGTCTTGGTGGCCGAGAGAATTGGACGTGTGTCGAGAGGAATCTCCATGTGGCTTGGCGGGCCATTAGGGTTTGCCAGCGGGATTTTAGGGTTTGCCCGGGTTGTCTTTGCCTTGGTCTTGGACATGGGCTCCTCTTGCATGGTGGACACTTCACTGGCCATGAGCATATTCATATCAGTACTAGTACGTCGGTCCATCCACCTCTCAAAGGCATAATTCTCAGTGATGAGATAAAGGCCGAACCTTTCAAAAGGGGAAGATCTGATATTGACAATAGTCAGGTAAATCTTGGAGACATAAAAAAGATTTACAATCAGAACAATTACTCCAACCAGATTCTCCACACTATTGCCGAACAGATAGACCAAGTTCACTTGGAAATCGACAATGGATTTAACCCACCTAAATTTCCTAGGGATATTTCCAGACCACACTTTCAATCCGAAAGCATTCCTAGCAATCTGTTGAGAAATATAAATCTCAATCCTCCTACAATCTTGGAGAAAATCTCTCAAAGAATAGACGCATTCCAAGCCTCTACCTCTCAAAGACTCGATGCAATTCAAGCATCAAACTCTAAGATAACCCCTTCTACTTATTCCAATCCTGCAAATATAAACTGCTTAAAAGCAAAATGCAAGAGCAGTTGCAATGAGGGGTCCAGCCTTGATCAAAGCAGTCCCAGTACTAAAGATACTAGTACTAAAATTGAGCCTGCTGAAGAAAGTAATCACATAGAATCTGTCTTACCAGAGATCAATAAACTCATAAGAAGAGGTAACAAATCTCAACACCATACCAAAAGGTTTGGTAATTCAGACACCAGAAATTACTACAATAGACCCACTCCTCCTGATCTTCAGTATGAAGAAAGAGCAAAGTTTAGATCTACAGATTACAATGGCACATCCATCTACGAATGGAACATAGATGGAAAGTCAAAAGGAGAAATCATGAATACTCTCCAAGAAATGGGCATGGCCAAAGTTGCCTATAGAACCCAAAGTCAGTCAGACAAAACTGCAGCATGCCTTATAATCCAAGGATTCACAGGGCAATTAAAATACTGGTGGGATAACGCTACCAATATTCAGCAAAAGATGGAGTTCCTGGATGAAACTATCTCTACTGGAGATGAGACAGGTAGAATTACCACTGAGCAAAACGCCTCAGGTCAGCTCATCTATGCAATCAGCATGTATTTCGTGGGAAATCCCCAAGAAGAATTACAAGCTAATAAGATCACCTTGACCAACCTAAATTGCCCAACCTTAAGTGACTACAGGTGGTACAAAGATGTATTTTTAACCTATGTCCTTAAGAGACCAGACTGCAATGAATCTTTTAGGAAGGAAAGATTCGTAACCGGCTTACCTTCCCTTTTCGCCAAACGTATCTCAACCAAACTCAAAGAAACCATTGGAACAGAAGAAATTCCACGGAAAGATATTACTTATGGACAACTTGGAGCCTTTATTAAAAAGGAAGGTCTAACATTATGCACTGGACTTCAAATTCAGGCAAAATACAGGGGGAAAAGGGTAGATCTAGAAGAGAGATGGGAAACTTCTGCGAAGCCTTTGGTATGGAAAAAATCCAAGCCCCTTCAAGAGCTAACAGAGAAAAATCTCATAAAAAGAGAAATTTCTCTAGAACCTGGAAAAGCTCTAGAAAACATAGACCTAGCCAAACCAAGTTTGACATATCCAATAGACCTAGTCTTAGTAAAAAGATCATCTGCTATAAGTGTCGCAAGCCTAGACATAAAGCAGATAGTTGTCCTTTAAAGCAAAAGGTCAACGAGTTATTCAAGGATAACCCAGATCTTAGAGAAGGTCTAAAGAGGATTATTAATTTGTCAGATCATTCTGATGACGATGGAATCTACGAGGTAGACTACACCTCCTCTGATTCAGAAAATAATCAACCACAGCAATGCTGCAATGTCATCACTAAAGCCGATAGAGAAGAAGCTCTTTTCGAGCTTGTTAACCAAATTCCAGATCCTCAAGTTAAACAGGAATATTTCATGAAACTTAAGGACCTCATATTCAAAGAACAAAGAACCGCTTTCAACGAGCCTTTTAGCATTTCTAAACACTTTGAGAACAGACCCTCTTCTAGCCTCTTTGGCTCACCTGTTACAACCAAAGACCTTCAGTCAGAGGTCAATAAACTTAAAAAGGAAATTAGAGATCTTCAAGAGTATGTCAGGATTAAAGATCCTTTAGATCTTGAGATCGAAACTAGACTCGCTATACTTGAATCTAAAATAGACCCAAGTAGCAGTTCTAGCAGCAAACCTACTCATAGATCTCGTAGTAGTTCCAAACATTCTAAAACTACTTCCAAAAGCATTCAAGAAGACCCCTTTCCTGCCTATGACGATCTATTTATTACTGTCCTAAACAAAATGAACTTTCAGAAATGGAATTGCCCTGTTAAGATTAAAATTGCCGATGAAGTTATCAACACTATCGCTCTCATAGACAGTGGAGCTGACCTCAATTGCATCAGAGAAGGATTGGTTCCTTCCATCCATTTCAAAAAAACTAATGAAAGATTACACAATGCCAGTGGCATCCGTATGCAATTAAACTTTAAAATTCCCGAAGCGTCTGTCTGCAATAATGGATGGTGCCTCCTGAATTCTTTTGTTTTAGTCAAAGATCTATCCCAAGATGTTATTATGGGATCTCCTTTCCTCACCCAAATCTATCCCTTCACCGTTGACCATAACGACATTCATGCAGACATCCTTGGCAAAAAAATAGATTTCAATTTTCTTGATCCCATCAAAAGCAGAGATCTTGATATCCTCCAATCCGTCTCAATCAAAAGACAATTAAATCTCATTGATCACAAAAAGACTTTTATTAAAGATCTGACCGATGAAATTGCTTTCTTAAAGATTGAAGAAAAACTTCAAAATCCTTATCTGCAAACCAAAATCCTTGATCTTGAAAACCTTTTCAAAAGCCAAGTTTGTTCTGACATCCCTAATGCTTTTTGGGATCGAAAGAAACATCAAGTCTCTCTTCCCTATGAAAAGACCTTTAGCGAAAGAGACATTCCTACCAAAAGCCAGACCCATTCAAATGATTAGAGAACAATTAGAAGTCTGTAAAAAGGAAATAGACTCGTTATTAACCAAGCAGTTAATAAGGAAGTCCCAGTCTCCTTGGAGCTGTGTAGCCTTCTATGTTATGAATGCAGTAGAGAAAGAAAGTGGGATTCCCAGGTTGGTCATCAACTATAAACCCCTCAATAACGTCTTGTAATGGATCAGGTATCCAATCCCTAACAAAAGAGATCTACTTAACAGGCTCTTCGAAGCAAAAGTATTCTCTAAATTTGACATGAAAAGCGGCTACTGGCAGATCCAGATAGCCAAAGAAGACAAATACAAAACCGCATTCACCGTTCCTTTTGGCCATTACGAATGTTATGTTATGCCCTTCGGCCTTAAGAACGTCCCATCAGAGTATCAGAGAATTATGAATGATATTCTCAATCCTTACTCTGACTTCCTCATTGTCTACATCGATGACGTGCTTATCTTTTCAAAAACCTTAGATGAGCATTTCAAACATTTAAACATTTTTCTACATATCATCAAAAAAAATGGTTTAGTTTTATCAGCCACCAAGATGAAGCTATTCCAAATCAAAGTTAGGTTTCTTGGTCATGATATTTATCAGCAGCCTATTAAACCTATTCACAGGAGCATTGAATTTGCTGACAAATTCCCGGATGAGATTAAAGACAAAACCCAGCTTCAAAGGTTTCTTGGATGTCTTAACTACATCTCTGATTTCTTTCCTGGTCTCAGACAACTTTGCATACATTTGTTTCTTAGACTTAAGAAGAATCCTCATCCTTGGGGTATTAAGCAAACTGAAGCCGTCCGTATCATTAAGAGAGAGGTTAAAACCATCCCTTGCATTGGTATCCCTCAACCAAAGGCTTTTATGATTGTGGAAACCGATGCCTCTGATATAGGTTTCGATGGCATTCTAAAACAAAGATTAGAGACTAGCAGTCCTGAGCAACTTGTTAGATTCTACTCTGGTTGTTGGACTGGCCCCCAAAAGAACTATAGCACAGTAAAGAAAGAAATCCTTTCCATTGTAGCCTACATTTCTAAATTTCAGGATGATTTGTACAATAAATCATTCCTTCTCAGAGTCGATTGCAAATCTGCCAAAGAAATTTTGCAGAAAGATGTTCAAAACATTGTTTCCAAACAAATTTTTGCCAGATGGCAGGCAATCCTTTCGGTTTTTTATTTTGAAATAGAATTCATTAAAGGGGAGAAAAACTCCTTACCTGATTTCCTTACTTGAGAATTTTTGCAGGGTAAAACAACAAATTAAAGATTTTTCAGAGGGGAAGTATAAGTCAAAAACAGATACCCCTCTTCCGTCTATTTAAATGGCTCCTTTCCCGCATTTCAAAGTCTTTCAAGACATCAAAAGACATTGCTACAATTATTATGGTGTTCCTTCTAGTCAAAAGGATTTCAAAATCATTTTAGCAACCTCCTATGATTCTGAAGATGCAAAAAC
Organism: Rheum nobile; assembly: GCA_027886185.1. Taxonomy (NCBI): domain Eukaryota; kingdom Viridiplantae; phylum Streptophyta; class Magnoliopsida; order Caryophyllales; family Polygonaceae; genus Rheum; species Rheum nobile. The sequence goes on from WOAB01000135.1 coordinate 5,742,272, forward strand.
ACTTGACCTTCACATTGCAAGGATGACACTTCTCAGAAATCAAAACGCAGCAAATAGAATGATTGCTTCTCAGGTAAAGATCTCGTACCTCCCTTTCGAACCATGTTATTTGCATTTTCAGGAATGGCGGGGAGAGGGAATCCCCATCGAAAACAAACTCCTACAGACTACCTTCCACAAAAAAGTCCAAATATAGTACCGACGCAAAATCAATTCTCCATGTTGTCTCATTTTCCTCTCCTCTCAAAAACTCAAAGTCCAAAGACCCCTCCAAAGAAAGAATCACAAAAGTCCAAAGTTTACCACAAATACATCATCAAACAGTCATCCCTTCAAGAAATATGCCTAACCAGAGAACTTGAGACCCATGAACCAAAAGAATTCGACCCATTCATCAAAAGCCTCTTTACAAAAGACTTTCAATGGTTCCCCACAGAACCAGCAAAGACCCAGAAATTCTATGAATTCATCCTGGTAGATTCCTTATCTGCCGAAATCTTTCATACAAAAGATGAAAATGACCCAGACCTTACCCTCTTCTCCAAAGGTAAGATCCTAAAGGTAATCTCCCGAGAAGAGTGGGGTGATCCTAGCTTACAAAAACAATTCACCATTCCATTCTACCCAAAAGGATATTCCTATTTTGACTATCGTGAAGCATGGTAAAAAACCTTCCTTTTAAGACCTTTCAACCATTCATGGTTCTTCTTCTTTGCAAAAACCAGCTCTGACAAAATTCCAATCTGGTTCTACTCTTGGTGGAACATTTTCGGCCCAGTCTCAGACATCTACCCAGAACCTGCAAAACAAGCCTTTGACTACTTCTGCAAACATTCTTTCTGGCCAGAATATGTCAAACCTGTCCAGTTCCATAAAAATACCTGAGTTGCCTGGATCCTCTATTGGATCTATGACCTTCAACAAATTCTTCCTAAACCACTACCCTTATCCCTCTGCAGAAAATATAAGGTTAGATGGTGGGAAAAGATTGACCTTGACTCCCTGACCATTGACAAGATAAAGCTCATTATCGAGTCAAAAAAGACAACCCAAAATCCACAAAAGACCCAAGTTGTCCACCCTACAGGCATTCCTGTAGCATCATCTTCTGAAGTCCCTTCACCATTCAATGCGACCCAACAAAAAGAATGGCAAGAGTTTCAAGAATGGAAGAAATATCAAGAACTTATGTCTACCCAATCAGGCCATAAACAGATTAAATCTATTGTAATAAAAGAAGACCAAGAATTGTCCAAGACCGGTGCAAAGAAATCATGGTTCGACAAAGTCCAAGAAGAAGAACAAGCCAGTTCTTCTAATCAAGCCCAAGATGAAGACTTTAACCCTTTTGAACAGTTCGCTCAAGACCCATATGAGTAAAGTCCAAGAAATACCAAGGCCAAAACTCTCTTCAAGCACAGCAAGAAGTTCAGGCCCAATACAGCATAGACGTCGGCAGAAGATCCAAATCAACCAACAGACAAAGCTTATGGCCGATCATGACCATCATCAAAAGACAAAGACAACCCAGCAAAGCAAAACTCACAAGTCAACAGTAACAACGCACTACTCCCCTACTGTACACAAGAACAGTTGTATGGCACTACTGTACACAAGAACAGTTGTATGGCACTATAATAATGTGTTTTCAATAGAATTTTAGTTTCCTATATAAACCATAGTCTCTCGGTTGTAGAGAGCACGCTTTTTCAGAATCATTTTTCTTTTTCATTTTTAAAACCTCTGTATTCTGCCTCCTTGGATCCCGATCGGAGAACAAGACCTGGATCCAATCTATCAATAAAAGTAAATTTTCTTATCTTTGTTATGTTGCCAGTCCATATTTATCTATTTTTTAGTTTTCATATCTAAGTTTTTCCTGGGTTAGATTTGGTATCAGAGCCTAGTTTACACAGTTGTCTTACTATACATCATCGTTTTCATTATTATTGTTACTGTTTTACTATAGTAAGTTTGAATCTAGTCTCTGGGCACAGTGTTTGGTTTAGTCCCGTAAGATCCGTTTGGTCAGCCTTTGTTAAGGTGGTCCCGGTGGATGGTCCCACTGTTATGAGCCCTAAGTCAAACCCTATCTAGTAAAACCTCAACTTCAATAATGAAATCATGACTGAAAACATAAGAAGACTGTTTAGGCGTGGTTCCGGTAGTAATTCCGGCCAGGTAATCCATAGCAATGAAAACATGTTCACCTTAGACCCTGATAATATAGAAGACTGGACTATTCCAGACAATTCTCAATCAATCTATAAAACCGGAATTTTAGATATGTTCCATGCATGTTGCATTAAACATCAAGAAGAAACCATTAGTCTGACTAAAGAACAACAGTCTTTGAAACTTCTCAATCCTTTAACCATGAAGAGCTACCTAAGAAAAGGGTACAAATTCATGGATCTTGGATTAATCCAAATAGCATTAAAACCCTTACATAGAAAGGGAATTGATTCTCCTGTCTTTCTAGCTCTTAGAGACGACAGATTCATTACCTACAAAGACTCTATTTTAGCTTTAATTCAATCAAACATTTGCAATGGTCCATTATTCTTCAACTGTTCTCCTAACTTCACAATTGACATGACCGACCCTAGGATATGTCAAACCCTGATTTTAGACATCAAGATGCTCAATAACAATTGCAAGCAATTCACTAAGAACTTCGCGGTTATTGTTGGATCGTTAGAGTTACGTCTGAGGGAACAAAGGCTTTGTTCCCACAGAAGGCACAACGGATTAAAAACATCAAGAAATATAACGAACGAACTCACGATGTATAGTGGAAACCCTGATTAGCAAAACTAGCTTCTCAAGGAAAAACCACTACCTTCAAGCTTCCGCTTGAGAGGATTTTGAAGCGTGTACTTGTCTTATTGATTTCTTGTTCGATTACACTTGTATCCTGGACTTCGACCTCTAAACAACCAGCTAGACTCGAAGCCTCTTCTACAACGATGAATCAAACTCAACCCTCAAAGACTTACACATACCTCACTTCCTTTCTTTCTCTTTTTCGTTCTCTTTGTTTTCCGTCGTCGTGGTTACATAGAAATGAATCCATACTTCTATTAAATACAACTCGGCAAAACCCTAATTGTAACAAGATAATCCTATCTTCCTAAACTTGGTAACAAGATGATATTAATTGATTGAAGAAATAATATCCCAACCGTCTATATTAATTAAAGAAAAGATTCCTTAAATTAATATAACCGGATAAGATATAATCCCCTCTCTCCAATTATCTTATCTTAGGAAAGATTTCCTAAGATAAAACAATCGGGCTTCTTCTCTCTCCATATCTTCTCGATCGGCTTAGTCCTTGCAGCCGAAGTCTTCCATCCTTGACCGCGTGATCTCCTTTGATTTGTTTCCATAATCGTCACGCTGGATTTCTTCCTTCCATTCGCAGCTTTGATCTTGTTCGTCACTACAGTTCCTTGAGAGGTAACAAAGAACATGAACAGAGCTTTGTTCCCTCTGCGATCCTTTGCTGCAATGGTTCCCTATAACAACTGTCTTTGTTCCTGAAACACTTAGTACCCATATCAGTTGAATGTTTGTTACCATCAAAACCTAAGGAATTCATCAAATTCCCCCTTTTTGATGGTGACAAACACTCTTGACAATAAAGCATACACGTAAGAGATAAAGACAGTTATGGAGAGAAAGTCTTCCCACTAAGGCAGTATTAGTTCCCCCTCAACTCAGCAACATATGAAACCATGTTCTGTTCCCCCTCAACCAAAGCTACCTGTCATTTTCCCCCTTTTGGCATCATCAAAAACATAAGTAAAGAGGTAGAGAGAAAAAGATCACAGCAGGATAAGCAAAATAACCCCTTTTGCATTAGATTGAAACGCACAAACATAGACCGCATGTAAAGACAACAACAAAATGAGCACATGTAACACATATGATTAACATGCCAATCATTGCAAACACATGAAAAAGAAGCAAAGAAAAGCAAAGTAGTAGGGGAGGATGTGCTGGGAACAAAAGAGGGATTGGTTAGCCAGAGAAAGACGAATCAAGCACCACTGGTGCCTGCAGAGGGAGCTGAAATATGAATAGCAATTTAGGCATTCACTTACTCCGTAAGACGCCTTTGTTGTTCTGCCAACAGAGATATTGCGTGAGACAAACTTCTCACGGTCCTTCCTCAAATCAGATTCCACCTTTTGTTCCCCCTCAGAGTATGCACCTTCAAACTCTTCTTCCTCCACACCAGTTTCCATCTCACGTCAACCTTGACCCAACCAACACCTTCTTGTAATACAAACTACTCCTTGTGTAGGTTACAAGCCTCCAGCCACCAGTAGAAGAAGGATCCATTGGTCGCCTCTTTGTGCACCTTGGAGTGTTCCAATTTTTTTTTTTTTTTTTTTTAGATCACAGCCAATAAGATATCTTCCAAAAATAGATCTTGTAAAAGATTCTGTCCAAATCCATCAAAGCCCACAAAATCTCAAGCGCAACAACCATCACGCAACCACCACATCAACTTTTACGCACGAACACTTCTCAAGCAGTTGTAAGCCATCATTACACATCATACCTGTCAAATCCCAGCCACAAACCACAGAGGCGACAATTTGTATTCTCAACTTTCCGAAAAAGTAGAGGAGTGTGATGCGGGGGTAATGTTACCAGAGAGGGTACAAAAAACATCACACATAAATATATACGAGAATTTTTAATAATGTTTAATCATGAATGAGAGGCTCCTAGATGTGGATGATAAGAGAGGCTCATAGGAAGCATCAAGCATGATGGCTAGGGTAAGCTGCAGAGTCAACAATCATTTGGGCTTGTAATGAGGGATCAATGCATCAAGTTGACTCTTTTGGGTCGAAAGAAAGCTGAACCATGTATTAACAAGATAGCATAGAAAAACATGCATGAGATTTTGCACATAAGTGAAGTATTAGCATGAGTCTAAGCAAGTCGTTCAACTAATGATCAAGAGAAGAAGTGCAGACCAAGACATGATGATTAACCTTTCACACTTTACCATATAATTTAGCCAATCATCGAGGGAACAGAACAAATAGACATTTAGTTTAGAGAGATCATACCTAGTTCCATACGGAACTGTTCGAAGGGTTCCCTGTTTAGAGCTTTAGTGAAGATGTCGGCAATTTGATCCTTAGTTCCAAAAAAGTCCATTGTCACCAACCCTTTCTCCACACAGTCACGTAAGAAGTGGTGTCTTATCTCGATGTGCTTGGTACGTGAGTGTTGCACCGGATTCTTGGAGATATTTATGGCACTAGTATTGTCACAGAGAATGGGAATAGAGTTAAGAAGAATACCGTAGTCGCTGAGTTGTTGTTTAAGCCATAGGAGTTGTGTGCAACAAGCAGCGGCGGCTATGTATTCAACTTCTACAGTGGATAGAGCGACGGAGTTTTGCTTCTTTGACCCCCAGGAAACTAAACACGGCCCAAGGAACTGAGCCATTCCTGACGTTGATTTTCTATCAACTTTGTTCCCTGCGAAGTCAGCATCTGTGTATCCGACTAGATCGAGGCTTCCTCCCCTTGGATACCACAGACATAGATCATTTGTTCCCTTCAAGTATCTCAGAATCCTCTTCACTGCTTTAAGATGTGTTTCTTTGGGATCGACCTGAAAAATGAGCACAAAGACATACACTGTACATAATATCAGGTCTACTAGCAGTGAGATAGAGAAGCGAACCTATGATTCCTCGGTAGAGAGATGGATCAATTCCCTGTTCATGTTCGTCTTTTCCCATTGGGTTGTTTGGAGAGATGGGAGTGGTGAAGGGTTTTTCGTCAGACATTCCAAACTTTTTGACACATTCCCTTAGATACTTCTGTTTATGCACTTTGGTTCCCTCATCCCCTTGAGAGACTTGAAGACCTAAAAAGAACTTGAGTTCTCCAACCATGCTCATCTCGAATTCACTGGCCATCAGCTTAGAGAATTTCTGAACCAATTTATCATCTGTAGAGCCAAAGATGATATCATCCACGTAGACTTGTACCACCAGAATATGTTTCCCTTCCTTCAGAAGGAACAATGTCTTGTCGACCTTTCCACGAACATATCCGTGCGTCAGAAGGAACTGTGAGAGCCTTTCATACTAGGCCCTCGGGGTTTGCTTGAGACCGTACAAAGCTTTGTCTAGAATATAGACATGGTCGGGTTGGGTGGTGTCCTCAAAGCCGGGTGTTTGCTCCACATAGACTTCCTCCTTGAGGACTCCATTCAAGAAGGCGGTCTTGACATCCATTTGTTGCAGCTTGAATCCATGGAAAGAGGAATATGCAATTAGGAGTCTTATTGCTTCTAACCTGGCAACTGGAGCAAAGGTCTCATCATAGTCGATGCCTTCCTGCTGGTTGTAACCTTTCACCACCAGCCTTGCTTTGTTCCTTATGACTTGACCTTGATCATCCAGCTTGTTCCTGAACACCCATTTGGTTCCTATCACTGTTCTGTTCCTTGGACGAGGAACTAACCGCCAAACCTTGTTCCTTTCGAACTGATGAAGTTCTTCTTGCATGGCGTTTATCCAGTCAGGATCCTCCAATGCTTCTCCTACGGTTTTAGGTTCTTGTAAAGAGAGAAAAGCATTGAAAGCACAAAAGTTATGTAGGGAAGAGCGAGTGCTTTGAGGTGCTCCCTTTCTATAGTCTGTGACGATTAGTTTGACTGGATGAGCCCACTTTTGCTGGTAGTTTGGAACTTGGAGGTTGTTGATGTCGAACTCCTCTGAATTAGCGTTGCCAGCGTTTGAGCTTCCATCAACAGTTTCATCAGTATTAGGACTGACATATCCAGTTCTGTCAGCAGTAGAGCTGTCCTCAGGGGGCTCCGCTGTGCCGTGACTTAGGCTCTGTTCCCCCTGTGGTGCCTGAGGTGTTTCTGGTGGGTGAGCATTTTCTTCATTTCCATCTGAGTTGGCGGAGTTGGGAGTTCTTGGTGTTGAAGGATCATTCTGAGTTTCTTGATCTTGAGAGGTCCCAACACCGACATTGCTTTCTACAAGCTGAAAGAAATCATCTTCGGATAGCTCGGTATTGGAGGGAACACTGTCTGATTGTTCCTGTACATTGTTATCAGCCATAACTGATTCATCAAACACTACATGAATGCTTTCCTCTACCTTTCTGGTTCTCTTTTTGAATACTTTATAAGCCTTGCTTTGCTGAGAGTATCCTACAAAAGTTCTTTCATCACTCCTAGGATCAAACTTCCCAAGAGAATCTTTCCCGTTGTTGTGGATGAAGCACTTGCAACCAAATGTGTGCAAATGAGACACATTAGGTTTCCTTCCCTTAAGAAGAGCTCATAGGCAGTTTTGTTCAGGAGAGGACGAATAGTTGCTCTATTCAGAACGTAGCAAGCAGCAATCAGAGCTTCTGCCCAAAAATTCCTAGGAAGACCACTTGAGATGAGGAGGGTACGCGTCATGTCTTCCAGAGTCCTGTTCTTCCTTTCCACAACCCCATTTTGCTGAGGGGTCCTGGGAGCAGAGAAGTTGTGGTTAATACCTCTGTTCCTACAGAGGGATAGGAACTGAGAGTTCTCGAATTCTGTTCCATGATCAGTGCGAATAGACCCCAAGGAATGTCCAGTGCTCCTTTCTGCTGGCTTAAGCCAGGTCTCAAACACATCGAACACTTCATCCTTTGATGAGATAAATAGAGTCCATGTGTACCTGGAATAGTCATCAACAATAACAAAGACATATGCATTTCCCCCACGGCTCTTCGTGCGCATTGGCCCACAAAGATCCATGTGGACTAATTCCAGAGGACGAGTAGTACTTACATCCTTTTTTGACTTGAAAGAGGATCTGACTTGTTTTCCTTTGATGCATGCATCACACACATCATTTCTCATAGCTTTAACCTTAGGGAGACCGTTCACCAGCTCTTGTCTGTGAAGTTTGGAAAGGAGTTGAAGGCTAGCATGTCCAAATCGTTTGTGCCACAAGTTTGTTTTCCCAGCAATAGACGACAGACAAAGGTCCTTGTCAGGGATGAAAGCAGGGTCGACCGTGTAAACGTTGTTGTCGCAGATCCCTTTGAGTAAGATTTTCCCTGTACTTAGACACTCAACATGACAATCATCGGTGGTAAAGACTACTCTATTTTTTCTATTTTGGCATAGTTGAGCCACACTAAACATGTCAAATTTGAGATTATTCACTAGATTTACGTTATTCACAGTGATGTGTTTAAAGAGTCTTACTTTACCGATACCACAAACCTCACCCTTACTTTTGTTTCCAAAAGTTATCGATGCCCTAGAGGTTGGCTGAAGAGAGGTGAACCACTCACTGTTCCCTGTCATGTGACTCGAGCACGCACTGTCAAGGTGCCAAGAGCCTTTCCTTGCTTCCTCCTCGGATTTATGAGCACCATCTTCTGATATGTTGTGATCTTTTGAGCTCATCAAACAGATATCCTTTGAGAGAGGAGATGATTCATCATCTGATTTGTAGTCACCCCACTTTGCACCCTTTGCTTGTTCCTCTTTCCGGGTCTGAGGAGAACATGCCGCTTTGTTGAGACAGTTTTTGGCGAAGTGTCCGTTGTCATAACAGTGGAAGCAGACAACCTCCTTCATGTCATTGTGAATCATGACCGAATCCTTAGTGCCTTTGTTTCGAGACCATATCTTCTTCATGGCTTGAGTGATGAGAACTACATCTACGTCACCTTCTCGAGAGTCTCCATCTAAGGCATTACCTGATGACATCTTTCCTGCAAAATCTGTAACGAAAACAATCTAGAGCACCAGGCTCTGATACCAATTGTTCGATCGTTAGAGTTACGTCTGAGGGAACAAAGGCTTTGTTCCCACAGAAGGCACAACGGATTAAAAACAGCAAGAAAGATAACGAACGAACTCATGATGTATAGTGGAAACCCTGATTAGCAAAACTAGCTTCTCAAGGAAAAATCACTACCTTCAAGCTTCCGCTTGAGAGGATTTTGAAGCATGTACTTGTCTTATTGATTTCTTGTTCGATTACACTTGTATCCTGGACTTCAACCTCTAAACAACCAGCTAGACTCGAATCCTCTTCTACAACGATGAATCAAACTCAACCCTCAAAGATTTACACATACCTCACTTCCTTTCTTTCTATTTTTCGTTCTCTTTGTTTTCCGTCATCGTGGTTACATAGAAATGAATCCATACTTCTATTAAATACAACTCGGCAAAACCCTAATTGTAACAAGATAATCCTATCTTCCTAAACTTGGTAACAATATGATATTAATTGATTGAAGAAATAATATCCCAACCGTCTATATTAATTAAAGAAAAGATTTCTTAAATTAATATAACCAAATAAGATATAATCCCCTCTCTCCAATGATCTTATCTTAGGAAAGATTTCCTAAGATAAAACCATCGGGCTTCTTCTCTCTCCATATCTTCTCGATCGGCTTAGTCCTTGCAGCCGAAGTCTTCCATCCTTGACCGCGTGATCTCCTTTGATTTGTTTCCATAATCGTCACGCTGGATTTCTTCCTTCCATTCACAGCTTTGATCTTGTTCGTCACTACAGTTCCTTGAGAGGTAACAAAGCACATGAACAGAGCTTTGTTCCCTCTACGATCCTTTGCTGCAATGGTTCCCTATAACAACTGTCTTTGTTCCTGAAACACTTAGTACCCATATCAGTTGAATGTTTGTTACCATAAAAACCTAAGGAATTCAAAAGTTATCTATAGACTCCATTTCAAGTTAATGAGTTCTTTGACAGACCCAAAGTGTACAATCTCTCCTCTACCACAAGGAGAAACCATCTTGCTTCAGCTTGAAGCAGAAAAGTCTTGTACCTTTACCCCAAAGACCATTAAATGGAAGGACATAACCATTCCTAAAACCTTGGAAGTCGAAAATGACAACCCTCCTAGGAATATGGAACAATAAGAGTTTTCTCAGATTATAGAAGAAACTGATGGTAGGATTCTCATCAGATTTAATTCTACTAACGAAACTTCCACTGATAGACCAACCTTTATTCCCGGAAGAAACTCTATCCATGACCCCTTCTATTCCATTAGAAGCGAGTTTTCAGGAGCCTAAGAAATGATCATGTCAATTTTGAAGCTCCTTTACCTAGAGTCATCCCTCCTAATGATGTTGAGTTAACTGGTGGTCACTCACCAACCTCCAATGATATGCATAGCTATTCTACTATCAGAGCCTAGTTTACACAATTGTCTTACTATTCATCATCGTTTTCATTATTATTGTTACTGTTTTACTATAGTAAGTTTGAATCTAGTCTCTGGGCACAGTGTTTGGTTTAGTCCCGTAATATCCGTTTGGTCAGCCTTTGTTAAGGTGGTCCCGGTGGATGGTCCCACTGTTATGAGCCCTAGGTCAAACCCTATCTAGTAAAACCTCAACTTCAATAATTAAATCATGACTGAAAACATAAGAAGACTGTTTAGGCGTGGTTCCGGTAGTAATTCCGGCCAGGTAATCCATAACAATGAAAACATGTTCACCTTAAACCCTGATAATATAGAAGACTGGACTATTCCAGACAATTCTCAATCAATCTATAGAACCATAATTTTAGATATGTTCCATGCATGTTGCATTAAACATCAAGAAGAAACCATTAGTCTGACTAAAGAACAACAGTCTTTGAAACTTCTCAATCCTTTAACCATCAAGAGCTACCTAAGAAAAGGGTACAGATTCATGCATCTTGGATTAATCCAAATAGCATTAAAACCCTTACATAGAAAGGGAATTGATTCTCCTGTCTTTCTAGCTCTTAGAGACGACAGATTCATTACCTACAAAGACTCTATTTTAGCTTTAATTCAATCAAACATTTGCAATGGTCCGTTATTCTTCAACTATTCTCCTAACTTCACAGTTGACATGACCGACCCTAGGATATGTCAAACCCGGATTTTATACATCAAGATGCTCAATAACAATTGCAAGAAATTCACTAAGAACTTCGCGGTTATCTATAGACTCCATTTCAAGTTAATGAGTTCTTTGACAGACCCAAAGTGTACAATCTCTCCTCTACCATAAGGAGAAACCATCTTGCTTCAGCTTTAAGCAGAAAAGTCTTGTACCTTTACCCCAAAGACCATTAAATGGAAGGACATAACCATTCCTGAAACCTTGGAAGTCGAAAATGACAACCCTCCTAGGAATATGGAACAACAAGAGTTTTCTCATATTATAGAAGAAACTGATGGCAAGATTCTCATCAGATTTAATTCTACTAAAGAAACTTCCACTGATAGACCAACCTTTATTCTTGGAAGAAACTCTATCCATGACCCCTTTTATTCCATTAGAAGCGAGTTTTCAGGAGCCCTAAGAAATGATCATGTCAATTTTGAAGCTCCTTTACCTAGAGTCATCCCTCCTAATGATGTTGAGTCAACCGGTGGTCACTCACCAACCTCCAATGATATGCATAGCTATTCTACTATCAATGTATTATCTAAAGACGATTTTACCATTGATAAAGAATATTTGAGAAAAGACTTTTACCGTCCCAAGAACGATAAGAAGAAAAAATGGTTTATGAACATAGACAAAGTTTGTAGAGACCAAATCCAAAAAGAATATTATGAAGAAATGAATAAACTTCAAACCAATATATTCTTTTTTAAATGGTTCTCTATATACTTATCTAGAAAAGATATTGAAGACCCTTTCCATCTTTCTTATCTGGAAGTTCAGACTAGAATTACTAGAACCTGGAAGCACCATCCAACAGGTACTAGTACGTCGGTCCATCCACCTCTCAAAGGCATAATTCTCAGTGATGAGATAAAGGCCGAACCTTTCAAAAGGGGAAGATCTGATATTGACAATAGTTAGGTAAATCTTGGAGACATAAAAAAGATTTACAATCAGAACAATTACTCCAACCAGATTCTCCACACTATTGTCGAACAGATAGACCAAGTTTACTTGGGAATCGACAATGGATTTAACCCACCTAAATTTCTTAGGGATATTTCCAGACCACACTTTCAATCCGAAAGCATTCCTAGCAATCTGTTGAGAAATATAAATCTCAATCCTCCCACAGTCTTGGAGAAAATCTCTCAAAGAATAGACGCATTCCAAGCCTCTACCTCTCAAAGACTCGATGCAATTCAAGCATCAAACTCTAAGATAACCCCTTCTACTTATTCCAATCCTGCAAATATAAACTGCTTAAAATCAAAATGCAAGAGCAGTTGCAATGAGGGGTCCAGCCTTGATCAAAGCAGTCCCAGTACTAAAGATACTAGTACTAAAATTGAGTCTGCTGAAGAAAGTAATCACATAGAATCTGTCTTACCAGAGATCAATAAACTCAGAAGAAGAGGTAACAGGTCTCAACACCATACCAAAATGTTTTATAATTCATACACCAGAAATTACTACAATTGACCCACTCCTCCTGATCTTCAGTATGAAGAAAGAGCAAAGTTTAGATCTACAGATTACAATGGCACATCCATCTACGAATGAAACATACATGGAAAGTCAGAAGGAGAAATCATGAATACTCTCCAAGAAATGGGCATGGCCAAAGTTGCCTATAGAACCCAAAGTCAGTCAGACAAAACTGCAACATGCCTTATAATCCAAGGATTCACAGGGCAATTAAAATACTGGTGGGATAACGCTACCAATATTCAGCAAAAGATGGAGATCCTGGATGCAACTATCTCTACTGAAGATGAGACATGTAGAATTACCACTGAGCAAAACGCCTCAGGTCAGCTCATCTATGCAATCAACATGTATTTCATGGGCAATCCCCAAGAAGAATTACAAGCTAATAAGATCACCTTGACCAACCTAAATTGCCCAACCTTAAGTGACTACAGGTGGTACAAAGATGTATTTTTAACCTATGTCCTTAAGAGACTAGACTGCAATGAATCTTTTTGGAAGGAAAGATTCGTAGCCGGCTTACCTTCCCTTTTCGCCAAACGTATCTCAACCAAACTCAAAGAAACCATTAGAACAGAAGAAATTCCATGGAAATATATTACTTATGGACAACTTGGAGCCTTTATTAAAAAGGAAGGTCTAGCATTATGCATTGAACTTCAAATTCAGGCAAAATACCGGGGGGGGGGGGAGGGAAGGGTAGATCCATAAGAGAGATGGGAAACTTTTGCGAAGCCTTTGGTATGGAAAAGATCGAAGCCCCTTCAAGAGCTGATAGGGAAAAATCTCATAAAAAGAGAAATTTCTCTAGAACCTGGAAAAGCTCTAGAAAACATAGACCTAGCCAAACCAAGTTTGACAGATCCAATAGACCTAGTCTTAGTAAAAAGATCATCTGCTATAAGTATCGTAAGCCTGGACATAAAGCAGATAGTTGTCCTTTAAAGCAAAAGGTCAACGAGTTATTCAAGGATAACCCAGATCTTAGAGAAGGTCTAAAAAGGATTATTAATTTGTCTGATCATTCTGATGACGGTGGAATCTACGAGGTAGACTACACCTCCTCTGATTTAGAAAATAATCAACCACAGCAATGCTGCAATGTCATCACTAAAGCCGATAGAGAAGAAGCTCTTTTCGAGCTTGTTAACCAAATTCCAGATCCTCAAGTTAAACATGAATATTTCATGAAACTTAAGGACCTCATATTCAAAGAACAAAGAACCGCTTTCAACGAGCCTTTTAGCATTTCTAAACTCTTTGAGAACAGACCCTCTTCTAGCCTCTTTGGCTCATCTATTACAACCAAAGACCTTCAGTCAGAGGTCAATAAACTTAAAAAGGAAATTAGAGATCTTCAAGAGTATGTCAGGATTAAAGATCCTTTAGATCTTGAGATTGAAACTAGACTCACTATACTTGAATCTAAAATAGACCCAAGTAGCAGTTCTAGCAACAAACCTACTCATAGATCTCGTAGTAGTTCCAAACATTCTAAAACTACTTCCAAAAGCATTCAAGAAGACCCATCTCCTGCCTATGACGATCTATTTATTACTGTCCTAAACAAAATGAACTTTCAGAAATGGAATTGCCCTGTTAAGATTAAAATTGCCGATGATGTTATCAACACTATCGCTCTCATAGACAGTGGAGCTGACCTCAATTGCATCAGAGAAGGATTGGTTCCTTCCATCCACTTCAAAAAAACTAATGAAAGATTACACAATGCCAGTGGCGTCCGTATGCAATTAAAATTTAAAATTCCCAAAGCGTCTGTCTGCAATAATGGATGGTGCCTCCTGAATTCTTTTGTTTTAGTCAAAGATCTATCCCAAGATGTTATTCTGGGATCTCCTTTCCTCACCCAAATATATCCCTTCACCGTTGTCTGCATGAATGTCGTTATGGTCAACGGTGAAGGGATAGATTTGGGTGAGGAAAGGAGATCCCAGAATAACATCTTGGGATAGATCTTTGACTAAAACAAAAGAATTCAGGAGGCACCATCCATTATTGTAGACAGACGCTTCGGGAATTTTAAAGTTTAATTGCATACGGACGCCACTGGCATTGTGTAATCTTTCATTAGTTTTTTTAAAATGGATGGAAGGAACCAATCCTTCTCTGATGCAATTGAGGTCAGCTCCACTGTCTATGAGAGCGATAGTGTTGATAACTTCATCGGCAATTTTAATCTTAACAGGGAAATTCCATTTCTGAAAGTTCATTTTGTTTAGGACAGTAATAAATAGATCGTCATAGGCAGGAGATGGGTCTTCTTGAATGCTTTTGGAAGTAGTTTTAGAATGTTTGGAACTACTACGAGATCTATGAGTAGGTTTGCTGCTAGAACTGCTACTTGGGTCTATTTTAGATTCAAGTATAGCGAGTCTAGTTTCGATCTCAAGATCTAAAGGATCTTTAATCCTGACATACTCTTGAAGATCTCTAATTTCCTTTTTAAGTTTATTGACCTCTGACTGAAGGTCTTTGGTTGTAACAGATGAGCCAAAGAGGCTAGAAGAGGGTCTATTCTCAAAGAGTTTAGAAATGCTAAAAGGCTCGTTGAAAGCGGTTCTTTGTTCTTTGAATATGAGGTCCTTAAGTTTCATGAAATATTCCTGTTTAACTTGAGGATCTGGAATTTGGTTAACAAGCTCGAAAAGAGCTTCTTCTCTATCGGATTTAGTGATGACATTGCTATTGTTGTGGTTGATTATTTTCTGAATCAGAGGAGCTGTAGTCTACCTCGTAGATTCCATCGTCATCAGAATGATCAGACAAATTAATAATCCTTTTTAGACCTTCTCTAAGATCTGGGTTATCCTTGAATAACTCGTTGACCTTTTGCTTTAAAGGACAACTATCTGCTTTATGTCCAGGCTTGCGACACTTATAGCAGATGATCTTTTTACTAAGACTAGGTCTATTGGATCTGTCAAACTTGGTTTGGCTAGGTCTATGTTTTCTAGAGCTTTTCCAGGTTCTAGAGAAATTTCTCTTTTTATGAGATTTTTCCCTGTCAGCTCTTGAAGGGGCTTGGATCTTTTCCATACCAAAGGCTTCGCAGAAGTTTCCCATCTCTCTTCTGGATCTACCCTTCCCCCCCCCCCCCCCCCCCCCCGTATTTTGCCTGAATTTGAAGTTCAGTGCATAATGCTAGACCTTCCTTTTTAATAAAGGCTCCAAGTTGTCCATAAGTAATATCTTTCCATGGAATTTCTTCTGTTCCAATGGTTTCTTTGAGTTTGGTTGAGATACGTTTGGCGAAAAGGAAAGGTAAGCCGGCTACGAATCTTTCCTTCCAAAAAGATTCATTACAGTCTGGTCTCTTAAGGAAATAGGTTAAAAATACATCTTTGTATCACCTGTAGTCACTTAAGGTTGGGCAATTTAGGTTGGTCAAGGTGATCTTATTAGCTTGTAATTCTTCTTGGGGATTGCCCACGAAATACATGCTGATTGCATAGATGAGCTGACCTGAGGCGTTTTGCTCAGTGGTAATTCTACCTGTCTCATCTTCAGTAGAGATAGTTGCATCCAGGATCTCCATCTTTTGCTGAATATTGGTAGCGTTATCCCACCAGTATTTTAATTGCCCTGTGAATCCTTGGATTATAAGGCATGCTGCAGTTTTGTCTGACTGACTTTGGGTTCTATAGGCAACTTTGGCCATGCCCATTTCTTGGAGAGTATTCATGATTTCTCCTTCTGACTTTCCATCTATGTTCCATTCGTAGATGGATGTGCCATTGTAATCTGTAGATCTAAACTTTGTTCTTTCTTCATACTGAAGATCAAGAGGAGTGGGTCTATTGTAGTAATTTCTGGTGTATGAATTACCAAACCTTTTGGTATGGTGTTGAGATCTGTTACCTCTTCTTCTGAGTTTATTGATCTCTGGTAAGACAGATTCTATGTGATTACTTTCTTCAGAAGACTCAATTTTAGTACTAGTATCTTTAGTACTGGGACTGTATTGATCAAGGCTGGACCCCTCATTGCAACTGCTCTTGCATTTTGCTTTTAAGCAGTTTATATTTGCAGGATTGGAATAAGTAGAAGGGGTTATCTTAGAGTTTGATGCTTGAATTGCATCGAGTCTTTGAGAGATAGAGGCTTGGAATGCGTCTATTCTTTGAGAGATTTTCTCCAAGACTGTGGGAGGATTGAGATTTATATTTCTCAACAGATTGCTAGGAATGCTTTCGGATTGAAAGTGTGGTCTGGAAATATCCCTAGGAAATTTAGGTGGGTTAAATCCATTGTCGATTCCCAAGTGAACTTGGTCTATCTGTTCGGCAATAGTGTGGAGAATCTGGTTAGAGTAATTGTTCTGATTGTAAATCTTTTTTATGTCTCCAAGATTTACCTGACTATTGTCAATATCAGATCTTCCACTTTTGAAAGGTTTGGCCTTTATCTCATCACTGAGAATTATGCCTTTGAGAGGTGGATGGACCGACGTACTAGTACCTGTTGGATGGTGCTTCTAGGTTCTAGTGATTCTAGTCTGAACTTCCAGATAAGAAAGATGGTAAGGGTCTTCAATATCTTTTCTAGATAAGTATATAGAGAACCATTTAAAAAAGAATATATTGGTTTGAAGTTTATTCATTTCTTCATAATATTCTTTTTGGATTTGGTCTCTACAAACTTTGTCTATGTTCATAAACCATTTTTTCTTCTTATCGTTCTTGGGACTGTAAAAGTCTTTTCTCAAATATTCTTTATCAATGGTAAAATCTTCTTTAGATAATACATTGATAGTAGAATAGCTATGCATATCATTGGAGGTTGGTGAGTGACCACCGGTTGACTCAACATCATTAGGAGGGATGACTCTAGGTAAAGGAGCTTCAAAATTGACATGATCATTTCTTAGGGCTCCTGAAAACTCGCTTCTAATGGAATAGAAGGGGTCATGGATAGAGTTTCTTCCGTGAATAAAGGTTGGTCTATCAGTGGAAGTTTCTTTAGTAGAATTAAATCTGATGAGAATCCTGCCATCAGTTTCTTCTATAATCTGAGAAAACTCTTTTTGTTCCATATTCCTAGGAGGGTTGTCATTTTCGACTTCGAAGGTTTCAGGAATGGTTATGTCCTTCCATTTAATGGTCTTTGGGGTAAAGGTACAAGACTTTTCTGCTTCAAGCTGAAGCAAGATGGTTTCTCCTTGTGATAGAGGAGAGATTGTACACTTTGGGTCTGTCAAAGAACTCATTAACTTGAAATGAAGTCTATAGATAATCGCGAAGTTCTTAGTGAATTGCTTGCAATTCTTATTGAGCATCTTGATGTCTAAAATCAGGGTTTGACATATCCTAGGGTCGGTCATGTCAACTGTGAAGTTAGGAGAACAGTTTAAGAATAACGGACCATTGCAAATGTTTGATTGAATTAAAGCTAAAATAGAGTCTTTGTAGGTAATGAATCTGTCGTCTCTAAGAGCTAGAAAGACATGAGGATCAATTCCCTTTCTATGTAAGGGTTTTAATGCTATTTGGATTAATCCAAGATGCATGAATCTGTATCCTTTTCTTAGGTAGCTCTTGATGGTTAAAGGATTGAGAAGTTTCAAAGACTGTTGTTCTTTAGTCAAACTAATGGTTTCTTCTTGATGTTTAATGCAACATGCATGGAACATATCTAAAATTCCGGTTCTATAGATTGATTGAGAATTGTCTGGAATAGTCTAGTCTTCTATATTATCAGGGTCTAAGGTGAACATGTTTTCATTGCTATGGATTACCTGGCCGAAATTACTACCGGAACCACGCCTAAACAGTCTTCTTATATTTTCAGTCATGATTTTATTATTGAAGTTGAGGTTTTACTAGATAGGGTTTGACCTAGGGCTCATAACAGTGGGACCATCCACCGGGACCACCTTAACAAAGGCTGACTAAACGGATCTTATGGGACTAAACCAAACACTGTGCCCAGAGACTAGATTCAAACTTACTATAGTAAAACAGTAACAATAATAATGAAAACCATGATGAATAGTAAGACAACTTCGTGGTGGTTCAAAAGAAGAACGGGAAATGGAGAGTATGCATAGACTTCACAGAATTAAACAAGGCCTGCCCAAAAGACTCCTTCCCACTACCACATATCGACGCCATGGTTGACGCGACCGCCGGACACGAAATGCTGACATTCATGGATGCGTTCAGTGGATACAACCAGATCCTCATGGACCCTGACGACCAAGAAAAAACAGCTTTCATAACGAGCCAATGTACGTATTGTTACAAAGTAATGCCCTTCGGACTAAAAAATGCAGGGGCCACGTACCAAAGGTTGGTGAACAAGATGTTCAAAGATCAAATCAGAGATACCATGGAAGTTTACATCGACGACATGCTCGTCATATCCAAAGTAGCAGGGGACCACATCGAACACCTGAAAGAAGCCTTCGAGGTATTAAAAAGATATAACATGAAGTTAAATCCGACTAAATGCTCTTTCGGAGTGTCTTCAGGAAAAAATTTGGGATACATGGTCACTCAAAGAGGGATAGAAGCTAGTCCCGACTAGATCAAGGCCATTGTCAACCTCAGATCCCCTCGATGCGTCAAGGACGTCCAGAAACTAACAGGACGGATAGCGGCACTAAACAGATTCATATCCAAGTCGTCAGATAAATGCAAGCTCTTCTATGAAGCTTTGAAAAAGAACAAATTATTTGACTAGACAGCCACACACGAACAAGCCTTCCAAGATCTAAAGAGGTATCTGGCAAATCTCGGTTCGGCCTTACATCCCAATGACTTCCGCAACATTCCCTTAGCACATATCACCACACCAGCTGTCCCCAAGATCTTCAAAACACTCAATCCAGATGACATTCAGACAATGGACGAATTACCCCTAGAAGAAGTCATCTCAGCAGAGGTAGGCGACCACACAGAAGAAGATTTGCTAGGCGACCAAAATGATTGGACCATCCCCTACATCAAATGGCTTGGGGACGGAACACTTCCGACAGACAAAGCAGAAGCTAAAAGACTCAAGATACAAGCCGTGACCTTTGATTTAAAAGATAATATTTTGTTCAAACGATCTGTCACAACCTATACCTACGCTGCCTCAAAACAATGGAGGTACGTCGCGTCTTACAATCTCTACACGACAGGGAATGTGTAAATCATACTGGAGGACGCAGCCTATCTGGCAAAGCTCTCAGGACAGGCTATTACTGGCCCACAATGAACAAGGATGCGACGGATTATGTCATAAAGTGCAATGCCTGCCAACGACACGCACCTATCACACATCAGCCATCCGAGATGCTCCATCCGACCCTAGCTCCCTGGCCCTTCATGTGATGGGGAATGGACATCGTCGGAAAACTGCCACCGGCATCGAGACAACGCGTCTTCTTCCTAGCCATGACTGACTATTTTTCTAAATGGATAGAAGCCGGAGCATATCGAGAGGTAAAAGAAAAACACGTCATCTCATTCATAAAACGTAACATTCTATGCAGATTTGGCATCCCTTCAGAAATCGTATGCGACAATGGCTCCTAATTCATCGATAGCAAGACGCGATCTTTCAGTAAGCAGTGGAACATCACATTAGTCACGTCCACACCAAGATACCCACAGTCTAATGGTCAAGCAGAATCCAACAACAAAATCATCATCAACAATCTCAAAAAACACCCCACAGGTGCAAAAGGCAAATGGGCCGACGAGCTCCCTTTGATATTATAGTGCGACAGGACGACGCCAAAAAATGCAACAGGACAAAACCCTTTCTCATTAGTATATGGAAGCGAGGCAGTCATCCCCACTGAGCTACTCGTCCCAACTACCAGATATGGACTCCAAACTCCGAAACAAAACGACGTCGAGTTAGCTCACAACCTCGACACTATCAACGAGACCAGAGAGAAAGCCAGAATCCGAATGGTCTAGTACCAACAGCAAGTCGCTCGGAGCTACAACAAGAACGTCCGAGCTAAAGTCTTCAAGTTAGAAAATTGGGTCCTAAGGAAAACGTTCCAAAACACCAGAGACCCAATCGACGGAAAATTGGCACCACAATGGGAAGGACCCTACCTCATCAAGGAAGTCATCGGGCAAGGAGCATATCAACTGGAAACAAAGGATGGACAACCTATCCCTCGAAGTTGGAACGCAATCCACCCAAAGTTGTATCACTTCTAAACTCTCTTTCACTTTTACTTTGCACTTTTTACACCTTTTCAAATTATATTCACTCGAATTACGATCACTGACTTAAGCATCGGAGGGCCGTTGGGTCACCCCCCAACATTCGCTCAAAAGACCTTTCTTTTTTCGTATTCTTAACGTAATATGAGCAGGAACAAGAGGCCTCGAAGACAAAACTTTCCATTCAAACGGATATCCTTATCATTTACAACACAAGCGCTTACAACATTCAAAATCGATCGATACATAGGGAATGGAGGAAACAACACCAAAACATCATCTTACGCAAAAGACTTGTCCTATTCAAGGTACTCGTCCTTGCTATATGATACAGACTACTCTTCCCTAACACACAAATCATGCTACACTGACAACTACAAATTACAGGTCGCTTTGACCAAACAATTCACCTCACGGCCAAAATGCAATCGACAAAATCAACCTACAAGGAAATACACAAACACAACGTATGCAACAAGTACTTAAATAACTTATAAAACACGTGACCCGCGATGGTAGGCGGGTCGCCAAAACATTATCCATCCCATCTTCGCAATGGGGCACCAAATGTCACGACAAAAGTATTTAAAACAGTCATAATGTTTTGAAACACACAACACGACCTAGATACATACTAAGACTCGTTCGATTTCTCCTTGTCTTGCACAAGATCAACTTCCTTGTCAGTCGTCGCTTCGGGGAGAATCTTCGGCACATCCTCAACCTTCTCAACCTCCTCAACCGCCTCGGAATCGGTATCATCTTTTTGGTCGTCTTCTCCCACCTCCAAGCCGGCTAACTTAAAAAGCTCTTCGCCAGGATTGCCGTCAGGATACAGGAGGTCCAGATTGGCTCTCTCCCCTTCAAGATCCCAATCCACGTGAGTACCAACAGCGAACTCCTCCATCATCTCGATATGGGACTTCAAACAATAGTAGGTCCCTACGTCGCCAGCAGTCCGGGCATCTTTTTCACGACGCTTCTCTGCTTTCTCGAATTGAGACTAGAGTTCCTCCTTGACCAATGCCAGCTCCTTCTCGACAACTCTCACACGATCCTTGGCAGTCTTCGCTTGGCTCTCCGCCTGCGCGATTCGCTTGTCAGACCTATCGCTCAAATCCTGTATGGTAGAGTAGGCGACCATCGAGTATTGAAAGGCATGTACCTCGCACAACATGTGATCAATGTCAAAATAAAAAATATATGTATATACATAATTCGAATCTTCTACTACTCACCTTCCAAGCGCCGACAACAGCTTCATCCATACAATCGATGAGGGAGAGGTCGCCAATTTCTTTCTTGGCTTCCGGATCCATAAATCGAGTCAAGTCGCTCGCCGCCCTCTCTTTCAGCATCCCTGGCGGCATACCTAAAGCGACGGATGCCTTTCTCTTCGCACCCGATGTCTTAGATGACAAAGAATCCAAAGTGATTATTCCAGCAGACAGTCGAGTCTTAACAATAGCCCTCGAAGAAGACACCTTTCTCTTCGCACCCGATGTCTTAGACGATGAAGAATCCAAAGTGATTATTCCAGAAGACAATCGAGTCTTAACAATAGCCCTCGAAGAAGACGCCTTGGCAGCCGACAACTTCTGCTCCAAGAGACTTTTTCCCGACAGACGCGCACTAGACCGACAACCGCGAGACGCTATTAAAATATCACAACACCATAAGCATATGCAAACTCCGAAGACCAACCACACGCATACCTGTAGGAACGAACAAGTGCCTTTGGAAATAGATGCGGAAGGGGTCGACATCTCAACAGAATCAGGTATCAAGAAGTTGATATTTTTAAAATGTCTTTCTGACTCAGGAAGCTTGAGTAAAGCCTTGGTCGCTGCCTCGAAATCTTCGGGTTCCCCTGGATCAGGCACTACGACAAAAAACATGTAAGCAAGGTGACGTGGCCTAAGGTCGTTATGCCAAATCAAAGTAAACCTCAACTTTCAAACTAGTATAGTAGGCAAGCAAGGGTCGAAATCCCAAGAGAATCACAAGCGTCTATTTTCTTATCACAAATCGAATACCAATCGAATAGCAGTAACAAGGGGGGTTTGTGAGGTTTAAATCAAGTAAGAAATAAAACAGAATAAATAATATGCAATCAAATGTGAGAAAACACTTAGCCAGGCAATTTCCACTTAAGTTTTGGTTGGTTGATCCTATATTACTTCCAATTCCTTCCTATGATTATTCCTGTCCCGATCTTGTGTAGATTCAGAGGGAAACCTTCCACAAAGAACCCTTACCAATGAATAACCCTAGTACCACTAAAGGTTCAACCCAAAGGCAGCAATACAAATAAGAATTAACCAGGATACACAGAACGCTCGCTCAGATGCATTTACCATGTAATTATCTCTCCCTACAATAGAACAATTTCAACCAGAGCATGTAAATTGTAGTTGCTACAGCAGAATAGGACGTTAGCCCAACAGTTTCCTAATCCTAGCAATATGAAAATCACCAACAACAACTAGTTGCGCGGGCTAGTGCAATCAATGAAATCCAATGGAATAAGCTTAGAAGAGATAATATAATCCAATAGGAATTAAGAAAGGGAACACAACTTCACAACCAATAATCAAAACTTAAGCTTCCATTGCCAGACTAAGCCAAGGAGGCTTAGCTCCTCATAGTCATGGTGAAACTTCAAAGGAAAAGTAAACAACGATGAAAATTGCAACTAAAGTGGAATAAGAGTGTGGACTCCTAAACCTAATGCTAAAAGAAAGTATTTATAGGGCTCTAACAAATGACCTAGCCCATTAAGAAAATAACTAAATTAGAAATAAGAAAAAGGGAAAATAAAACTAAGAAGATAATTCGGAATAAGTCCGAGCTCCTGTCGTGTCAGACCCGCGATCGCGGGTGGTGGACCTTGATCGCGGCCCATGTGGCTCCGCGCCCTTCAATCTCTCCGCGCCCGCAGAAAACTCTCGACATGCTCCGAGGCCCGCGATCGCGGCACCCATGCCCGCGATCGCGGCACCCATGCCCGCGATCGCGGTTAATCTTCGCATTCTTGTCCTTTGCCTTGCACCAACTCGTCTCCTCTTCACTCCTTGGCGTCTTCTCTTGATGGCTTCCTTCCTTAGTGTCTTCATGATATCCAAAGTAGCTCAAACACCTCCAAAAACACCAACTTTGCCTCCAAATGCCATACACAAGAATATGTCTAAATCTACCCGAATGGCACCAATAAAACCTCTAATAACTCTTAGTTAAGCCCTACAAAGTAGTGCTTATCACAAGGGTTTAGAACATTCCCAACAAAGAAAAATCAAAGGAAGAATACGATACCTGTCTTCCTCCAATCTGAGAGCAAAAAGGAATAATCAACCCCCCTTTGAAGCGACGTGCGTTCTACGAAGAAGAAACGGGTTCTCCACCCACGATCGTTAACATCCAAGTTCAAAGCTAGAGGCTTTCTATCGCGACGAAGGCATAACTGGAATCTAGAGGAACCTCGACTACTCAGATAGTAAGATTACCATAAAGCGTCAAAGTCGAATTTGACTCCGGCAGTGACAAGATCGACTACCCTAAGAAAACGCCAAGTATGGGGCATAACCTGACAAGGGGCGAGTCTCATGACCGAGAGAAAATTCCTAACCAAATTGGAAAACGGAAACGAGTGGCCAATCCTAAAGGTATACTCAAAGAAGCAAACCCAATCCTTGTGGAACCAGTCGACTCGCTCATGATGAAGAGGTAGACGAGCCATAGTGCCTACGGGGAATTGACCGATTTCAAGAACTTTGTCTAACTCCGCCTGAGTTAGGGTTCTACCCACAGAGTCGGAATCACTAAGGAGTCCTAAGGGGATAAAAGCATTCTCCTCTTCGGAAGGATCACTAGACACTATTCTACTCCTAGACCTTAAAGACGCCATGGGAACAGAGAAAGAAGAAGAAGAGTAAAAATTTGAAAAAAGAGAAGTTACCTTGATAGAGACGTGAAACTCTGTGACGATAGGATAGCCGATTGAGGGCTATTTAACGTAGTAAAACCGCCTCTCTTGTGGTCAAAATGATGGGCCACTCATGAAACACCACGTTAGCCTGTAGTTTGCAGAAGAATCAGGAAAGGATTGCATCGCCAGACTGAAGACCAAACCGTCCCGTCAAGAAGCCATTTCATTTCTTCCGGCCCACTTTGGTCTTGGGGCAATTGTTGGGCTCAGAAATTATCAGTTGTCTATCAAGTCGGCCCAGATAGGTAATCGAATTGGGCCACGATCTGGAGAAAGAGAGACGTTGAAACAGTTGAGCGAATCTCGGACGCCTGAAGCAACGACTCGACGGATCCTTGGAATATCGGACTTTAACGGATTTATTAGTTATTTATGTAAATTACGTATAAAAGAAGTGGTTCTTTCTTTTGTAAAGCCACGATCATTACTATCAATAACAGCTATCATTTACAACTCTCTCGCTCTGTTATAATTGCATTCTAAGTTCGATCCTTACTACGATCTTAAAGCAACCGATGCTCAAACCACCCGATTCGACCGATCTCTCATTCAAGGGAGATAAGCTTATTTTTGTGTCTGTTTAATCTTATTTCGTTTAGTTCCTTGCTTGATTTTGATCATTCAGATATAATCAATTCTATAATTGCCTATTTGCCCTTCTTAAGGCGATCCAGGTCGGTTCGATCTTTTCGCCCCAAAACAATCCTATGGCCAAGAGAGCTTTATATGTACCGTAAAGCTTTTCATCTGATCCTGTATCGGGTATATTAAAGTCCAATATTTAAAATGTGTGTTATTGTTTAGAAATGGGCGTGGCAATAGGCATTTTATGTAATTTTTGTAATATTGGTTGGAAAATGAAACCCTACTTTAAAGGCGTGAAAAGTACGGGTGAGCAAAATCACCATGAGCTCATAAGAATTATTAGAAAGAATGGGACGCCAATTAATTAAGAAGGTATGTGGGAGGACATTACTCTTTTATCAGTCATGTTTTTTCATCTTATGTGACCCTATAACTCTGTTTTCAGGCAAGTGTTGTGCTAGTCGCTAGACATGGCATCTGCAACTATCCAACCTTAGCCATGGAGCACAAGGATGAAAGTTTTGATCCCCTGGCTACACCTGATATTGATTGGTATTCTTTCTTGTTTGTGTACTCTATATAATGAAAACTGGTCATACAACAACAAGAAGAAGTATGTACGAATCGACAAACTTATTTGATCAAGTAAACATCTCACAGTTGAATGACAAGTTTATAACTATGAATCATTAATAAATCATAACATGTCTTAAGGTACGTGATTGGTTAGATGGAGGGGAGTGGTGGAGGCTTCCTCAAGCCTAAGATTGTGAGCATTGTTGGGCCCAGATTTTTCAGCCCATCAAGACTGGCCCATAATTAAGACGATAGGACCAATTGATTCGGCGAGACAAATGCGGGGCATAACCAAGGAGTGGAGACGTTGATGAAGATCTCGGAAAACGGGTGAATAGCTCGATGACTCCCGGGAATCTCGGAGGAACGGCTAGATTAGTTTGATTTCTTGTAAAGTATAAATACGAAGCTTAAAGAGCTCTTGTAACACACAATCATACTCACTGAATACAAGCAATTTACCACTTTCTCTCATTGCATATATTCGTCTAACTCAAATTCTCATTCTTCAAGCGATCGATAGCCGAAATCTTTGGGTTGATTTGGATTATTCATACTCTTTCAGTTTAATCATTGTCTAATTGCCCTTCATTAGGCGATTTAGATTAGTTTGATCTTTTCGCCCCAAAACAATTTGGCGCCCACCCTGGGGCATCTAGTGAATTATCGATCCAATCAACAATTCGACCTTCATCCCGCTATGGCCAATTCCGAAGACCCCATGGCCCTCGCTGAAGTCCAGATTCAAGCCAATGCTCTGGCCGCAAATCAAGCTGAAGATCTCAACAACCAACCAATCCTAGACGTTCAGATCCAAGAACTGGCGAAAAACATGAACATCCTCCAAGAGGAGCTAGCCCAGCAGCGCTCAAAAACTGAAACGCTAAGTGCTCAATCTAAAGCCGAAATTGCACGACTAACCCATGAAAATGAGTTTTTGAAATCGCAGGTGAATTCAGCCGCATCGGTCCCAAGAGGATCGAGGCGCGTAGTCAACACGGAGGGCCTCTCGACGTGACTCAACATGGACGGAGCAACCTTGACACCCATAGCGGCAACCACTCAAAATGTCACCCAGCCTGCTGGTATGTTTCAAACTCCTCCAGTTACTCTTCTCACGACTAACGTGTTGACTCCTGTAACCGAGCCTCCAGAAGCTCGAGTAGTCCCTCCACAGGTCGCACCGCCAACGGATCTCTAGACCCTCATACAACAAGCTACCAGTGAACATATGAAGGCCCTGGACGATCGCATCGCTCAGATCCCAGGAGTCCCACAGTCGATCGAAAAGGAAGCGATCGACGGATACAAAGACTCGCCTTTTATAGAGGCGATTGCACGCATCGAGATCCCTAAGAAATTTCACGTCCTCAACATGCCCAACTATGATGGGACCGGGGACCCCGACGATCACATTTCAATTTATAAGCAAAAATTAATGACCATTTCGATCCCAAGAGGGAACCGCGAGGCAGTCATGTGCAAGAGCTTTGGCACGACCCTCGCGGGACCCGCACTAACGTGGCTTATGCATTTGCCACAGGGTTCCATCACCTCATTTGCGGACCTGGTCAATTCATTCAAAGTCCAGTTCGCCAGCAACCGTAGGTTGGAAAATCAATCATGCGATCTTTACAGGATCGTGCAAATGTATGGCGAATCCCTAAGGGACTATCTCAACAAGTACAACAAGGATAAGGTCATGATCCCACATTGTGACGTCCCAACATCCATCGAGGCTTTCCGTCGGGGCTTGATCAGGGGCAATGAACTCTATCGCAAACTGACCAAATACCCGTGCCGAAGCTTCGAAGACGTGCAAGCCAAAGTCATGGCTCAGGTCAGGTTAGAAGAAGACGAAGAACCCTCGAAAGAAAGCAAGCAAGAGCCCTGATCGAGTCGACCAAAGGATGTTTTCGGATCATCGACGCGATCGACGACACCAGCCTTACCCTAAGGGGGGAAGCAACCCCAATCAGGTAAACAATTCTTATGACATGAACCAAGATTGCAAGAACAACCCCGCTCTCCCTCCGAAGCTCCACTCTTACAACTTCAACATTTCCGTGTCGGAACTCGTTAAAAGTTTCGACAAGTATGGTAAAGAAGTAAGATGGCCTCGGAAAAGCGACAAGCCTGACGCCAAGAAGGACATGAACCGATGGTGCGAGTTCCACGGAGACCACGGACATTCCACAGATGAGTGTATAGCCCTCCGCAAAGAAGTCACAAGACTCCTCGCATAAGGGCTATTACGCGACATTATATCCGACAAAGCAAAAGCGACCCTAGATCGAAGGAACTAGGTAACATCTGATAAACCGTCTTCTCCAGTTCACACTAAAGTAGTTAGAACCTTTTCAGGAGGATCGGACGTATGTGGGAACACATATTCGGCCGCCAAAAGATACGCTAGGGAAAGCATAAGCGACAGGCCAATTCGATTGGAGGTGAGCCGGTCGCAAATCACCAATGCGCCTACCATCACCTTTGACCACTCTAAAGCCAAAGGGTTAGGCGACCATCACGACGGTCTGGTAATATCTTTATTAATCCGCAATTGTCTCATTCGTCGAATCCTAATCGACACAGGTTGCTCCACCAACTTGTTGACGCTTGATGCCCTGAAGGGTATGGGTTTAAGCGAGGATGATTTAACTCGAAACTCCACTCCGCTAGTCGGATTCAGTAGAGATGTCAAGTATACCCGGGGATAAATAGTATTGACAACTAACGCTGGTGGAGTCAACCAACATGTAAAGTTTTTAATATTCGACTGCCCATCTCCATAAAACGCGATCGTCGGCAGACCCTAGATCCATGCCATGAAAGTTGTACCTTCCACTTACCACTAGACCATAAAATTCCCAACTAAGTGGGGGGTACAGGAAATAAAAGGTGACCAGTAGACTGCCAAGGAGTGCTACGTCACCTCGATGAAAGGGGCAGTCGACCGAGCCTCCGCATAGCAACCACAGTGCGGCGAAGGGACCACACGATACATCGAACCAGAATTGGAACAACTAGATGAGATCGCGTTGGACCCTTCAAAGCCAACATAAATGGTAAGAGTCGGATCAGATTTAAACGATTCGACCAGGTCAGATTTAATAGCTTTCTTACGATCTAATTCCGATTGCTTCGCCTGGTCACATGAGGATATGGTAGGGATCTCCCCCGATATTGTTACTCACAAATTAAACATAGATCCAACATATCCCCCGATTAAACAAAAAAGGAGAAAATTTGCACCGGAGCGCAACAAAATTGTGGACGACGAAGTTAGGAAACTACTTGAAACAAGTAAGATCAGGGAAGTCAAGTACCCCGATTGGCTAGCGAACGTCGTCGTGGTCCAAAACAAGAATGGGAAGTTGAGGGTCTATATCGACTTCACGGATCTGAACAAAGCATGTCCAAAAGACTCCTTTTTGTTTCCATACATCGACGCAATGGTCGACGCGACTGCAGGACATGAGATGCTGACATTCATGGATGCGTTCAACGGATACAACCAAATCCTAATGGACCCCAACGACCAAGAGAAAACAACCTTCATAACCAGTCAAGGTACATATTGTTACAAAGTCATGCCCTTCGGACTAAAAAATGCAAGGGCAACATATCAAAGCCGGTGAACAAGATGTTTGAAGATCAGATCGGAGACACCATGGATGTCTACATCGACGACATGTTCATCAAGTCGAAAGTAGCAAAAGACCACATTGAGCACCTAAAAGACGCATTCGAGGTCTTGAAAAGATATAATATGAAATTGAATCCAACTAAATGTTCCTTTGGAGTATCTTCAGGTAAATTCTTGGGATACATGGTAACGCAAATGTGGATCGAGGCTAGTCCAGACCAAATCAAAGTTGTCGTCAATCTGAGATCTCCCCGATGCGTCAAAGACGTCCAGAAACTGGTAGGACGGATAGCAGCATTGAAAAAATTCATATCCAAATCATCAGATAAATGCAAGCTTTTCTATGAAGCCTTGAAGAAAAACGGGTCGTTCGACTGGACTGCAGCACACGAACAAGCCTTCCAGGATCTAAAAGCATACTTGGAAAGTCCTCTCCTGCTGGCCAAACCAAAAGACGACGAGCCACTACCACTGTACTTAGCCGTATCAGAGTCGGCAGTCAGCGTGGTCTTGACAAGGGAAGAGGACGAAAAGCAGTCGCCGGTCTACTATGTAAGCCGCTCCTTACTCCCTGCCGAAATGAGGTATACGTCGCTTGAAAAGTTAGTCCTAGCCCTGGTAATGGCTTCAAATAAACTCATACCTTACTTTGAATCACACACTATTATTGTAAGAACTAACCATCCTATGAAGGCCATCAAGAGGAAACCAGAATTTACAGGACGAATGGCTAAGTGGGCGATACACCTCAGTGGATTCGACATCGAATATGAGCCAAGAACATCGATCAAATCTCAAGCTTTGGCTGACTTTATGGCCGATTTCAGTCCTACATTGGAACAAGAAGCCATGAAGGAAGCCGAACAGCTAAAAGTTGAAGAGGACAGGGACACGCGACAACTCCATACAGACGGAGCATCAAATATAAGAGGAGTCGGGCTAGGTGTCGTACTGAAATCGCCACAAGGGGACCATATAGCCTAAGCTGTAAGATGTGAATGAGACGCGACCAACAACGAAGCAGAGTATGAAGCCCTTATATTTGGACTGACACTCGCACAAGATCTCGTAATCCAGAACATAGAAGTGATATGCGATTCCCTCCTGATCGTCAACCAAGTGCAAGGGTCGTATGCCGCCAAAGACGACAAGATGATGGCCTATGTGGATGTCGTCAAAAAACTGGCGGGCAAATTCCAAAATTTTATTATCCGACAAGTCCCATGCGATCTCAACTCACAGGCCGACGCTCTAGCCAATCTCGGATCTGCCTTACATCCCGACGACTTCCGTAGCATCCCGTTAGCACACGTCAAAACTCCAACAGTCCCCAAAACTCTCAAGACGACTAGTCATGATAATGCCCAGGCAACATACAAGTTACCTTTAGAAGAAGTCGTCTCAGCAAAAGTAGGCGACAACACAGAAGATGACCTCATAGGCGACCAAGATGATTGGACTACATCCTACATCAAGTGGCTGAAAGAAGGCATACTACCAACAGACAAAGGAGAAGCCAAAAGGCTCAAGATTTGGCGTCCCTTTAGAAATCGTATGCGACAATGGCTCCCAATTCATCGGTAGCAAGACGCGATCTTTCTGCAAGCAATGGAACATCACATTGGTCACGTCTATGCCGAGATATCCACAATCCAACAGCCAAGATGAGTCCAGCAACAAGATCATCATAAACAACCTAAAAAAATGCCTCACAGGGGCAAAAGGAAGATGGGCCGACGAGCTCCCTTTAATATTGTGGTCCGGCAGGACCACTCCAAAGAACGCGACTGGTCAAAGTCCCTTCTCACTAGTCTACGGGAGCGAGGCAGTCATCCCTGCCGAACTACTCGTCCCAACTGCCAGATACAGGTTGCAGACCCCAGAACAAAATGACGTCGAGTTGGTCCACAATCTTGACACTGCAAATGAGATCAGAGAAAGAGCCAGAATCCGAATGGTCCAATACCAACAACAAGTTGCTAGTTGCTACAACAAGAATGTATGTGTCAAGGTGTAGGATCGTGATTGTTAGATAAAAACTTAAGGAACTCAGAATAACGATTCTCAATTCCTTTCGCAGCGGAAATAAACAATCAAGCAAAAGACAAGTTCTTTATAGTGGAAACCTTTGATTGCCAACTAGGAATCCAGGATAAAAACCACTACCTTTCTTTCGAAAGGATTTCAAAGTCTACTTCTTGATTTCTTATCTCTTTTGGTTACAGCTTATCCTAGGAACGAACACACAGTTCCTTTGCCTTACACACAGTTAGACAATCCTAGATAACTTAACACAATCAATAATCAATCCAAGAAACAGACTCTCGCACCTAGGAACTATCACTTACAGTCACAGGAACTTAGCACTCAGCTCTTCTTCCTTGACTGGTTCCTCTTGATCTTGGTTTGCTTTGATGATCTTTGTTTGGAGGTTCACACTAGATATTTGCTAATGAGTGTGAGTTCTTGTTTTGGTGCTTGAAGATAACCCTTGGGTTAGTCTTCCTTTTATAGAGGATTTTTCGCAGCTCGATCCTCTCTTGGTTCCCACGGATTGAGCTTGCCCTAGGATTGGTGGTTCTCCTTGATCCACGTTGTTCTTGGCATGTGCAAACAACCTAGGCAGCTCAGAATCTCTCTTGGTTGGTCAACTACCTCAGACGAGCCTTGTGGTGTCATTGTTAAAACGCTTTCGTCCGAGGTTGAGTAAGCTGGCCGCTTGGGAACCGTCTGCTGGACAGCGACGTCTTCATGTGCTGTCGCTTTCATCGTCTCTGTCCGAGGTAGAGGTTCTCTAGGCATCTTGTTCTTTAGCTCTTGGACCCTGGTAGACTTTTGAAAGCTTCGGACAAGTCGTTTTCGACACCTTTTGTCCGAGGTTGTGTGTTCCCAGATTTCTCGGGAATCGCAATGTCGCAAGCTCCATTTCTGGGCACACCTGGGTTCCTCTGGATTCCTTCAGCTGTCTTGTTCCTTTGGTTCCCTTGTTCTGTTTGGCTTTCCTGCCTTAGGTACTTTCCTGTGGTTCCTTAAAACACATCTTTGAGATAAAACATTAGTATCATAATATTTGTCATCTTCAAAAGTAGAGAAACTGAGGAAAGGAACTCTCAGGGGAACCGAAGTTCCAGAGTTCCGTTTCCTAACAATTTCCCCCTTTTTGATGATGACAAATATAAGGAACCTGGCAACATAATAGGAACATGAAATTCATGAGATCATATTGAGATAATGGGATTTACAACATTACAGA
Source organism: Rheum nobile (assembly GCA_027886185.1). Classification (NCBI taxonomy): domain Eukaryota; kingdom Viridiplantae; phylum Streptophyta; class Magnoliopsida; order Caryophyllales; family Polygonaceae; genus Rheum; species Rheum nobile. Next base: position 5,774,953 of record WOAB01000135.1, read on the forward strand.
TTAGTGATAGAACATTCAATGGTTGCAAATTCCCCCTAAGCACGTGAACAAGTTTATTTCAAATTCCCCCTTAGAAATAGAACTAGTTCAGAGTTCCTATTAATTCAGTAGTCTCCAAAGTTCAAGGTTCCTATCCTTTTCTTCCCCCTTTTGACATCATCGAAAAGATTAAGTATAAGTTAAGAACATGATATCGGAGTGAATATGCGATTGCAGCAAGCCCATAAAATGTCATAATGAAAACTTAAGGCAAAGACAAATGAGCATGGGAACGAAACTGAAGATAATCATTAAAAACTTCACTTATCATTGATCAAACACACAAAATACCACAAGCAAACAACAAACAACCGACAAGACAAACAACAGATAGCAAGAAAGACAACAAAAGCAATCTTAAGAAAGACAACAAAAGGGATAGAAGAGGGGAGTAGGATCCTAAGGGAAACTACTAGCTCGTTGTGGCGTTGCAGCACTGGGAACCTAGAACAAGCGTTCCTATGGCGTAGTAGCGGCCTCTTCTTCTGCATCCTTGTCATCGGTTCCTACATTTTGGCCCGCGGCCTGATGAGCACTAATTGCACCTTGCCAATCCTTCTGCAGAACTTCCACCAGACTCTCGACAGCAGAACTGATACGCCCCAACTCTCTTACTTGATCATGGATGGCGACCGTATTGGCAGTCGAGCCTTCCAAGATAGCTTTTTCAATACGATCCAACGCAAGGAGGATCGCAGAGGAGTCTGAAGAGGGGGGTTGCTGAGGGTTGGAACTAGAACGGCCCTGGGAACTCGCCTTTTCCTTAGGCGGGATTTCTTCTGTTTCAGCAGGGTTGGGTTGTTGTTCCTTAGATTTCAGCTTCCGAACTGTGTGCATTGTAAGACATTTGCTATAGGCATTCTCGGGGAAGTCTTCTGGGTACTGATTGAGGTTGGAGAGTAGCCTTTTGATGATGTGAGGTAAGGGTAAAGCATGGGAGTCATGGGATGCACAGAATTGCATGTGAGCCAGCACAATACGGGGAAGATCCAACTGAACGCCGGAGAGCACTTTGTCCATGTAGATGGCATCGGTGATGAGGACTTCGTTCCTGTGCTCTTGCCTGGGAACCAAGTTGCGAGTGATCCAAAAATGCAGTAGCCGGTTTGCGATGGAGAGATCCTTCGTCTCCAAAGATGAGGGGGATGCGCCATCATAAATTTTCTTCACTATTGCTCCTTTGGACTTGAACCCTTTTCCTTTAGGCCATCCCTTCTTCTGAGGCAGAATGCCAAACCCAGACCTCGACTCAATCCCTAGAGCAGACGCGATTAGATTGGCGGACAGGGGAAAGCTGGTTCCCTTCCATATGAGAATGGCGTCGTGACAGGGAGAGTTCTCCTTCTGGGGTACAAACTCCATGGACTGGTAAAACATCCGGACAACCTCGTCGGAAGCAGAGAAGGGCTCGCACAACATCTCGTCCCACCCTTGGAACTGCAACAGAGAGTGGAACTCATTCAAAGCTTCTCCATAGAGTTCCTCATCCTCTTCTTCTAACTCCTGGGTCCGGAATTCTCTGCCGATAATGAGAGGTTTTAGGATCTTCCTTTTGGAGAAGGAAGAGGAGGCAGAGAGGGTGGTGGTTTTGGCCCTTTTTGTGGATTTGGTTTCATAGGGAACAATGGCTTGGGAGCTTCTCTTCCTCTGTTGCATTCTTGTGGCGACAGAGGGGCCTGGGTTGGAAGTTTTGGATTTGAGGCTGATCGGGGAAGGCTCGGGGCTAGGGATCTCTTGAAGGAATTTATCCGGAGAGGAATCATGCGACCCGCCTTTAGAAACTGATTTTGTGACTGATTCTGAAGCCAAAGTGATGGCTTGCTCCTCTTCTTTGGGCATGGTTGGTTCCTCTTCCACCTTTTCCTTAGCCTTTGGTGGTTCCTCAAGCTTCTCTTCTGGTTTCTCTGCCAGTTTCGCCACATGGTTCTCTTTGGGGAGGGATTTTTGAGAGGTGGAGGGAGAAACAGGCTTGTAGGAGGAGGCTTTAGCCTTCTTTTCGCGAAAGGCTTGAAGAAAAGCAGCCTCTTCTTCATCCATAACAACGAGTGGGTTAGGGTTGGCCATTTGAGAGGAGCTAAGAGGATTTCTGTGTGAGGAGAAAGAGAGGTAGAGGATCAGAGAGATGGAGAGCTTGTGTGATCAACTCGGAGCAACTGAGCACCTCTTTAAGTGCATTGAAGATCTGGGATGGCCAAGAAATAAGGTGATCGTTGACGCAAATCTAGCCGTTGAGAAGATCAAGGCAAATCCGAAGCATTGAAGAGAGTTGCAGCTTTTTGGAACGGCTAATTTAAATTCAAAATATGACCCATTCCGAGAAGAGGGAGGTCTGCCACTGATGAGACATGCCTTATCCCTGCCAATATGCCATAAATAGCGTCTGGGAGAGCCAAGCGAGCCGTTGGAGAGATGCGATGTTCTGGTTCCTTTCTGGCGACATTTTTAGCGAGCTAGAGGAATGTATGGGAACCTTTGGTGTGGGTGGAGACAAAGGAACCAAAAACAGTACGTTCCCATACAAGGAATCAGGGTAGGCTATTTATCGCATTGCACAATAATTCTCAGAGAAGGTTTAGAGATGGATCATAGAGAATTAAATTGAGCAATGAGGCAAGGGTAGGTCTTAGTACACAATCATCATTTCAGCTTGTAATGTTGGGTTAGAAAAATGATCAGATTGTGACTTTTGGGCCATCAAAGAAATTTGAACAATGAGGAGTTGAAAAATAATGATAATCAAAAGGAAACGAACCAGAAAAATTTATCTAAGCCTTTATAAGAAACCATTATGACAAGAAGGGTTTGTAGCAAAAGATATAACACATGGACATCAAGACTCAACAAGTTAAATATCTTAAACTAGTCAATCAGGGGAACTTGGAAAGAATTCTCAGAACTAAGGTCACTACTGAGTAATAGGAATCATTCCTAGTTCCAATCTAAGGTTCTCAAAAGGAGCTCTATTCAATTCCTTGGTGAATATATCTACAATCTGATCTTCAGTTCTACAAAATTTCATAATGATGTTTCCCTTCTCAACATGATCTCTAAGAAAATGATGTCTAATGTCAATATGCTTGGTCCTAGTATGATGCACAGGATTCTTAGAAATGTTTATAGCACTAGTGTTGTCACAAAGAATAGTGAGAGGGCCATAAGACATACCAAAGTCCGTGAGTTGTTGCTTTAGCCAGAGAAGTTGGGAACAACAAGAGGCAGCTGCAATGTACTCGGATTCTGTGATGGAGAGGGAGACTGAAACTTGTTTCTTTGATCCCCATAACACAAGGCAAGGGCCTAGGAACTGTGCCATTCCAAAAGTGCTCTTTCTATCCACCAAATATCCAGCATAATCAGCATCAGTGAAACCCATGAGCTCAAAGGGACATTCTTTGGGGTACCAAATGCAGAGATCGTCAGTTCCCTTGAGATATCGAAGTATTCTCTTTACAGCAGCCAAGTGGGTTTCTCTCGGACAAGATTGGAACCTAGCACACAAGCCAACAGCAAAGACAATGTCTGGTCGACTAGCGGTTAGGTACATGAGTGAGCCTATCATACCTCTATAGAGCTTCTCCTCCACTAGAGGACTCGAGTGGTCCTTATCCATATGGGCAATGGTGGATATGGGAGTAGAGAAAGGCTTGCATGAATCCATTTTGAACTTCTTCAGTAGTTCCCTGACATACTTCTGTTGGTGGATTTGAATACCATCTTCCTTTTGAGTGATTTGTAATCCGAGGAAGAATGTGAGTTCCCCAATTAAACTCATTTCAAATTCACTGCTCATCAAGTCTTTGAACTTGTCTACAAGGGACAGGTTAGTGGAACAAAAAATGATATCATCAACATAGATTTGAACCACTAAGATGTTACCTTCTTCTTCTAGGATGAAGAGAGTCTTATCAATAACTCCACGCCTGTAGCCATTTGAGAGTAGGAACTGGGCAAGACGGTCATACCAAGCTCTGGGAGCTTGCTTGAGGCCATAGAGTGCCTTGTCTAGAAAGTAGACATGATCTGGATGATCGTCGTCTTCGAAAACAGGAGGTTGCTTGACATAGACTTCTTCTTGAAGAATTCCATTGAGGAAGGCTGTCTTCACATCCATTTGGAACAACTTGAACCCTTTGTGAGATGCGAAGGCAATCAACAATCTTATTGCTTCGATCCTTGCCACTGGAGCATAGGTTTCATCATAGTCAATTCCTTCTTGTTGATTGTATCCTTGAGCCACAAGTCTTGCTTTGTTCCTTATCACAGCTCCTATATTATCTAGCTTATTTCTGAAAACCCATTTGGTTCCTATGATGTGCTTATCCTTGGGGCGAGGAACCAGATGCCAGACTTTGTTCCTTTCAAATTGATGAAGCTCTTCTTGCATGGCTTGGATCCAGTCCGCATCCTTCAGTGCCTCACCTACGTTCTTTGGTTCCACAATAGACAAAAAGGCATTAAAGGCAAAGAAAGTTAGATGTTCGTACCTGACTGGAGGCTTGACGACTCTTCTTTCTCTGTTGGAAGCCAAAGTATTTGATGTGGAGACATTCTGAGTTGAGCATTCAGCTTCCTGGTTGGGGTCACCTTCTCCATTTAAGAACATGTGGGAAGATGAATCATTGAGGTCTCCACAAATGTTGTCATCATGCTCATGGTTCCCAGAAATAGATTATTGTTCATTATCCATTGGAACTGGTGGAGAAGCCATTGGAGGGTTCCGTTCAGCAGGGCATGAACTGGGAGGAGTGACATCTTCATCTGGATCTTCTTGGGATGACTTGGGAAACAGATCTTCAAAGGAACTGGTGGTGTTCTGTACAATCTTTCCAAGTGATTTTTCATTAAAAATAACATGAACACTTTCTTCTACCTTTTTAGTCCTTTTGTTGAAGACTTTGTATGCCTTGCTGCCTGAGGCATATCCAATGAAGATTCCTTCATCACTTCTTGGGTTGAACTTGCCAAGATTGTCCTTCCCATTGTTGTGCACAAAGCACTTGCATCCGAACACCCTTAGATGAGAAATGTTGGGAACTCTTCCTCTTAGGAGTTCATAGGGTGTCTTCTCTGTGATAGGGCGAAGCATGGCTCTATTGATGATATAGCATGCTGTGTTGATCACCTCAGCCCAAAAGGATTGGGAGAGTCCACTTGAGATCAACATAGTTTGAGCCATGTCTTCCAAGGTCCTATTCTTTCTCTCCACTACTCCATTCTGTTGAGGAGTGTATGGTGCAGAGAAGTTGTGATCAATGCCATGCTCACTGCAAAAGGTTAGAAATTCTCCATTTTCGAATTCAGTACCATGGTCAGACCGAATAGCATTAAGTGAACAATCAAGGGATTTTTCTAACAAGGGAACCAGGTCTTTAAAGCGATCAATGACTTCACTTTTAGATTTAATGAAAATGGTCCAAGTAAAGCGAGAGAAGTCATCGACAATAACAAAAATATACTTGTTCCCTCCTAGGCTTTGAACTCTCATGGGTCCACAAAGATCCATGTGGATGAGCTCAAGAGGCCTTGAGGTGCTTACCATGTTTTTGGATTTGAAGGAACTATGAGCCTGTTTTCCTTTTACACAGTCAGAGCATGGTTCCTTAGATGTGCCACTCAGCTTTGGCAATCCTCTGACTAGTTCCTTTGAGTGTAGCTTTTGAATCAGCTTGGTGCTAGCATGACCGAGGCGTTGGTGCCACAACTCAGCTTGGTCATTCACGGTTGAGAGACACAGTTTCTCCTTGGGGACGAAGGATGGATCAACAATGTAAACATTGTTGAATCTCTTTCCTTTTAGGATGATTTGTCCCGAGGAGTCAAGAACTGAGCATTCATTTGATCTAAATCTGACTTCATTGTCTCCTTGATCACACAACTGTGACACACTTATTAGATCAAAACCAAGACTATCAACAAGGTGAACTTTGTTTACCTGAATGTGATCGTTAAGTTTCACAGTTCCTATTCCACAGATTTTCCCTTTGCTTTTGTCTCCAAAGGATATGTTCCCTCCTTGGAGAGGTTGAAGAGAGGTCATTTGATTTCTTTTTCTGGTCATATGGCATGAGCAACCACTGTCAATGTACCATAGTTGGGGTTGCCTCTCTTCTTTCTGCACATAAGGGAACTAAGATTTCTGAACCCAGCGAAGCTTGGCTTTACTGGGGGGATTAGCATTTCGAGTCTGTGAATAATGAGGGAGTTGGTTCCTTTCTTGGTGATAAGCACTTTTCTCCCTTTCAAAGTTCCTTTTCTTAGCACAATCAGTGTTGTAATGGCCATTCTTACCACAGTAGGTACATAAGCGGTTGTAGACAACATGACCATACTTTCCTTTCCCTGGCCTAAAAGGTTTTTCATTTATTTTGTTGAAATCAATATTGTTTTTAACCTTACTATTGGCCATGTCAACATACTTTTTATGAGCAAAAGAATTGGTGAACCATTGATTTTCAGGAGTCATTTTTTCTTTTCCTTTTGGTTCCTTCTTAGGGCTTTGAGAATCTTCATTGAGACGTTTGGCAACCTCAGCCTTGTTCTCAAGCACCATGATCTTCTCTGATAGGAACTGATTCCTGTCACGAGAGGTGGCAAGAGCAATGATGAGGTTCTCATTCATCTCAACAAGTTCTCGTCTAGCTTTTTCATCTTCAGTATCATTGTTATCCTTGTTGTTGACATATCCTATTCCATGGCGTTGTCTCACAAAAACAGTTTGATTTATTGTCTTTTCATTAATAGAATCAGTGAGGATGTCCAATCTATCAATTATGGATTGAAGCATGTCTTTTCCAGGTAAATTAGCATGCAAGGGAACTGTGACAGAGTCTATGCTAGTTTCATCACAAGATTTGCAGATTTTAAGGTGACTAGCATGCACGTTCCTAATTTCAATCAGTTTGGAGTGAGTTTCAACTAGGTCTTTCTCAGTTTCATCAAGTTTCTTACTCCAAACAGAATTCTCAACAGTTAGGCATGCAATTTCATCTTCACAATCATCAAGTTTTTGTTGAAGGGAACTTGTTTCCTTTCCTAGTTTCTTTATGATCTTAAGAAGTTGTTTCTTATCACAATCAACTAGGGATTTTAAGAGATCATCAGAAGTTACCTCAAGGTCTTCTGAGTCGCTTGAGTCTCCTTTTTCCATGAGACATCTTCCTCCAGAGAAGCCGCTCAGATCCAGTTCCTCATCTGAGTCTTCTCCCCATGAGGCTACGAGAGCCTTCTTTCTCTGAGGTTTTTCTTCTTCCTTGGAGTCTTCCTTGTTGGGACAGTTCTTAGCGTAGTGTCCCTTCTCTTTGCACTCGTAACAAGAGACTTCCTTTAGATCCCTTCTGGGTCCGTTGTAGGAGGAACTGCCCTTTTGGAACCTTCCCTTCACAAAGAATTTTTTGATATTCTTTGAGAAGAGGGCTGTTAGTTCGTCCTCCTCTTCTTCCAAGTCTGAGTTCTCTTGCTCCATCTCAAGCTTTGAGAAAGCTTTGGAGATCTTAAGGGCGATTCCTTTTTCCAGTTTCTTATCGACATTGGCTTTACTGTGTTCTCTTTCTTCAACTTCCAATTTCCCTATGACTTGGGTCAAGGGAAGGGATTGGATGCCTGGAGTGTTCTTCATGATTCCTTTGAGAAGGGTGAACTTGGAGTTGAGTCCATTGATGATCACTAAGGACTTGGAGACTTCATCAAGATCAACTCCCGCCGCCGTCAACTTTCCAATTAATCTGTTGAAGCGAGAGTAGTACTCTGAGATGGTCTCAGTTTCCATCATTTTGAAGGTGTGGTATTCTTCTTCCAAAGCAAACTTTCTGCTTTGCTTTAGTTCCTCACTTCCTTCATGTATCTCCTTGAGAGCTTTCCACATCTCTTTGGCCGTCTTGATTCCTATGACCTTGTCCATGTCCTCTCTGTCCAATCCATTGAGGATGAACTGCCTGGCCTTGGCATTCTTCTCCATGATAACATAGTGTTCTGGTTTCCAATCTTCTTCCTTCATGGTGAGGTCGACATAGCCATCTCCATTTTCGACTATCCTCCAGCATTGGTAGTCGTTGGTCTTGATGTGGCTTTCCATGCACTTTTCCCACCATGTTTCTTCTCCTTTCTTTCGGAGATGTGGCTTGTTGGTGGAGATTCCGAGCTCAAACTTGCTTGGTTGAGACATGATCTGCAAACTTATCAAAGATCTAGAGCTTTTCCTGCTCTGATACCAATTGTAGGATCGTGATTGTTAGATAAAAACTTAAGGAACTCAGAATAACGATTTTCAGTTCCTTTCGCAGCGGAAATAAACAATCAAGCAAAAGACAAGTTCCTTATAGTTGAAACCTTTGATTGCCAACTAGCAATCCAGGATAAAAACCACTACCTTTCTTTCGAAAGGATTTCAAAGTCTACTTCTTGATTTCTTATCTCTTTTGGTTACAGCTTATCCTAGGAACGAACACACAGTTCATTTGCCTTACACACAATTAGACAATCCTAGATAACTTAACACAATCAATAATCAATCCAAGAAACAGACTCTCGCACCTAGGAACTATCACTTACAGTCACAGGAACTTAGCACTCAGCTCTTCTTCCTTGACTGGTTCCTCTTGATCTCGGTTTGCTTTGATGATCTTTGTTTGGAGGTTCACACTAGATATTTGCTAATGAGTGTGAGTTCTTGTTTTGGTGCTTGAAGATAACCCTTGGGTTAGTCTTCCTTTTATAGAGGATTCTTCACAGCTCGATCCTCTCTTGGTTCCCACGGATTGAGCTTGCCCTAGGATTGGTGGTTCTCTTTGATCCACGTTGTTCTTGGCATGTGCAAACAACCTAGGCAGCTCAGAATCTCTCTTGGTTGGTCAACTACCTCAGACGAGCCTTGTGGTGTCGTTGTCAAAACGCTTTCGTCCGAGGTTGAGTAAGCTAGCCGCTTGGGAACCGTCTGCTGGACAGCAACGTCTTCATGTGCTGTCGCTTTCATCATCTCTGTCCGAGGTAGAGGTTCTCTAGGCATCTTGTTCTTTAGCTCTTGGACCTTGGCAGACTTTTGGAAGCTTCGGATAAGTCGTTTTCGACACCTTTTGTCTGAGGTTGTGTGTTCCCAGATTTCTCGGGAATCGCAATGTCGCAAGCTCTATTTCTGGGCACACCTGGGTTCCTCTGGATTCCTTCAGCTGTCTTGTTCCTTTGGTTCCCTTGTTCTGTTTGGCTTTCCTGCCTTAGGTACTTTCCTGTGGTTCCTTAAAACACATCTTTGAGATAAAACATTAGTATCATAATATTTGTCATCTTCAAAAGTAGAGAAACTGAGGAAAGGAACTCTCAGGGGAACCAAAGTTCCAGAGTTCCGTTTCCTAACACAAGGTCTTTAAGTTAGGAGATTGGGTCTTAAGGAATACATTCCAAAACACTCGAGATCCAACTGACGGAAAGCTGGCACCTCAATGGGAAGGTCCTTACCTCATCAAGGAGATCGTCGGACAAGGAGCATATCGATTAGAAATGAAAGACGGACAACCACTTCCACGAAGTTGGAATGCAACCCAACTAAAGTTGTATCATTTCTAAATCCTTGTAATCTTTCGTATTTCCACTACGTTCGTTCAATTACATTTGTTTGGTTCATTTTACTGACATAAGCATCGGAGGGCCGTTGGGCTTTAAACCCAACGGTCACCCCTTGATCTTTTCTTTTATGTTTTAAGACAACTCCAACAAGAACAAAAGGCATCGAAGATGGACACAACATTCAAGCATACAAACATTTTCATACACAAAAGTGCTTACAAGTACACGATCGATCGACACGTAGGGAATAGAGGAACAACACTATACATTACATTTACAAAGACTTGTCCCACATAAGGTACTCGTCTATACTTAAACATTACAATTACTCTTCCCTGAAAACACAAAGCATGCTACACTAAACACTTGAAACTATAGGTCGCCTCGACCACCACTCTCATATGCGGGGTTCTCAATTGGATCCTCCTTTTTACTGGCCTCAGCTACCACTATATCTTCCACAACTTCACTAGGCGGGATGAAATCTACCACTTGGCCATCATACTAGACAATAGCAACAAAATCAGACTCGGACTTGATTGTTGCAGTGGTCTGAGATTCTTCCAGGGCTTTGAGTTGAGCTCTATTGAAAACCATTGTCTGAAAAGAGACAAGGAGAGGTCAAAACTTTCCAAATATAGAAATGCTACTTTCTACAATTAGGCATGAGTAGATGAACTACTATTGTTGGCAGAAATTTGATAAAAAAAATCACACAAAACTACTAATCCAAACTCGACTTGTTGTGAAACATGACCTTGTCTTCCATTTCAAACCCTTTGTACAAAATTATAATATTATACCTTTGAAATAAACCCAACCAAATAGTTGTGGTTCGAAATCTCTTAAAGACAGTAATATCCTAAGCCTTACTTAAGGCCTATTGTAAAGAAAATTTTCACACCAAGTTTTTGTTATATAAAAACTCAAATAATCACAAATGGTTTAAAATTTTTGAGTTTTAAAACTTTTAGCTCTTATACCATAACTGTAACACTCCTAAATTACCTTAGGAATATTACCGCCAGTAACCTCGGATCACATATCCATGATCACCCAAGGCTTTCAGTATTGATCGCAAATTTAAAATACGAATAATAATAACATTAAATCCAAAATTGTCTTACAAACGACGTTGCTATAAATGGCAACTCAATAATGTATCAAAGTATAGCGGAAGACTTTATTAAATGACAAACTCTAAAACAACAGAATCTAAACCTTGTTCAACACAATTATTCATATATCAAAAGAAATACAGCCGCCATATAACATCTTTCTGACTTGATGGCCACAAAATGAGCACTTTTCGTGAGCCGGTCAATGATTACCCATATAGCATCTTTCTGACTCTATGTCTTGGGCAAACCCATAACAATGTCCATTGCAATAACTTCCCACTTCCATTCTGGCACCAGGAGAGGTTGTAGTTCTCCACCTGGTATGCGGTGTTCAATCTTCACCTTCTGGCAAGTCAAGCATCTTGCCACAAATTCTGCTACATCTCACTTCATGTTGGGCCACCAGAATTTCTTTCTCAGATCCTTGTACATCTTACTAGATCCTGGATGTACAGAATATGCAGAGGAATGAGCCTCTCGCATTATCAACTGCTGAATGTTGTCATTATCTGGCACACAAATCCGATCCTGAAACCACAGTGATCCATCCTCCTGAACCACAAATCCTGGAGCTTTCCCATCTAGAAATTCGCTACTCATTTCACCAAAATCAACTCACCAACTTGTCCTTCCTTAATCTGATCAAGCAACGTAGCCTGAATTTCGAGTATACTTAGGTGTCCTTGTCGATGAGCAAATAAGACCACTATTTCGCACATTCCTTGTTGCAATTCTGTCTGAGCAGTGAGTAGAGCTACTACAGACTCATGTGGCATCTTTTGGCTCAATGCGTCTACTACCACATTAGCCTTGCCCGGATGATACAACAACTCAAAATCATAGTCCTTGAGCAACTCAAACTAGCATCGTTGCCTCATGTGTAATACCCCTCATTTTTAGTAAGGGTATTTGGGTAATTTCCCAAACCCTCGTCAATTATTCATGACGCGTTAGGCGAAGTTCGGAATTTCTGTATCATGTTGGATTTCTGTATTATTCCCAGAGCATTGGAAAATACATTCGACGTATTATCGAGGCTTAGAATATTTGTTTGGGTACAAATATTTAAGATCTGGGGTTTTAAACCAATGCCAAACCTTTTCCCGGACAAACAGACGCGAAAAGGGCAATTCCGCGACCGCGAAAGAATTTCCGCGACCGCGGAATAATAGCTCCCAGAGGAGCTGGGCTTTGAATTTTCCGCGACCGCGGCAGAACCCACCGCGACTGCGGAAATGTGCAGAGTGCACAGTCGGGCATGTGAGCCATGCGTTCGTCGTCGCCGTCGATCTCTCGCTCCACCGTTGATCTTGTTGGGGGCTGGGATCACTCCTTGGATATAAAAGGAGATGATCTGGGAGGGTTGAGAGCACTCCATTCCGATCTCTCTCTCCCTCAAGGTGCTTGTCGCCGGAGTTGAGCTTTCGCCGGAGTTGAGCTTTCGCCGGAAAGGTCGAAGTTGTCGCCGGAGCTCCCATTGGAGGTGGTGGTGCTCGTAGGGTGGTGCATTGAAGGCGCAAGGTGCCCAGGAGTAGAAGCCGCCGCGAATCGAGCCCCAAGGAGTCCCAGTCGGTGAGTTTTTATCATTTTGGGTCACCGGAGTTCTTAGCCGCGATCGCGGCTATGAACTACCGCGACTGCGGCAGTGACAATGTCGGCCGCGTCCGCGGCCGCTGTCACCAGTGCTCACGGACATTCGTCCTCGACGACCGCAACCGCGGTAGTGCCCTCCGCGACCGAGGATTGCTTTAGCAATCGCGATCGTGGCCTTGGGCGATCCGGTCTCGGTCGGGACTTCCATTCTTTTGTTTTTGTTCGTCCTTTCTTAGATTCGTACATTTTAGTTGTCGAATCTAACCTAGGGTTTCATTATGGGTCGTTCCGTAGGAATCTGTAATCCGGCTTCCGTTCCCGTTCCGGACCCAGAAACCCGTCGTCGCTCAATCGTTCGTCTAGTCTAAGGCAAGTGGCGGTTCACTCTTGCTTATTATTCCATATTTCTATTAATTATCAATTGTTTTAATTGTTAATTAAGTGGGATGAATATTGTTTTCGTTGGGATTAGTTTTGATAAACGTATTTGATACGATTAAAAGAGATATTATAATAGGTTGTATATACTGCTAGAAACAATACTATTATAGATATATATATATACTGTTGCCAGGATGGCATTGATGTGGATTTAGTGAACTTGAAATATAGTTAGAACGAGTATTCGTAGGAACGCTATGTACCTTACGAGGTCTAGTCGTTTCTTTATAACTTGGTGCTTAGGAGGATTTTACCCTAACACCCTTTCCCTGGTCATGACCGGCCCCTATCCGAATATAGGGGTGGTGCACTAAGCTGGTGCCAACCAATCGGGATTTATTCCCAAGATATCTCTCGTATCGAGATGATATATTTATATGATAAAAGCTTATAACGTGAATATGCGTTTTGGAATTAAACAAGATAAGTGCGATTATGCACATAATTAATGAACCTTGGGCGAGAAGTACAACTTGGAACCTCGTCTGGACTTCGATTAGAGTAAGTCCTCCTTCCAAATCTGAATTCGCATTACGCGGTGAGGTTGGTCGTGGACCCAAATGGTCAAGTCTTTTTAAACGCTTGTGTGAAATTATTATTATGTTCCCAAACATTTGTCATACTTTCCCGTAAGACTCAATCTTTTGGAGTCTTCTCTTCATACGCTTTCCGTTAAGACTCAATCCCTTGGAGTCTTCTCTTTATACGTTCCCAATAAGACTCGATCTTTACGAGTCTTCTCTTGATCATTCAAACTTTAATCATTCCGTGAAAGTTTCGGGTTATATATCGTTCCTTCGGTTGTTATTCGAGGGACAATGATAGTAAATGGTTACGATCACTAGGACCATTCTGTTTTCACCCTTGCATAGTCTTTCATTAGACTAACCAACCAGGTTTTATTCCTTGCATGGTTGGCTGGTGTCATCCATCCCATACGGCACATTAGTGGTTGATTCCTGAAGACTCGAAGTAACTGTTGAAGAAGAGACTTGCAGTTGCAGATTTAAGTGCCGGTATTTCAAAGTTGTTAAGTATTACTTCAATATGTATTTTTATAACCTTGTCATGTACTAGGTTTATTCTTAAAGTCTTCCGCTGTGTAATTTATGAGTTTTCCGCTGTAATTTCACTTTGTTGTAAAAACGCTACTCTCGTTTGATGAGAGATCTTTTAATATAAAAAAGGGTTGAGTTTCATATTAAAATGTCTTCCGTTGTTTAACCTTTCATTATTTATTATGTCTATTTAAGATTAATTGTTCTGATTAAAGCCTTGGGTGACATCAGACAGCAACGTCTGAGGTCACTGGCGTGTGGCACTACCGACAATAAGTCGGGGGGTGTTACAATTATGGTATCAGAGCAACGGTTTTAAAATTCTTGGCCTATTGTTAGGTTTGAGAATTATCGAAAACTATTTTTGAAACTATTTTTTTCAAACCTATCTACGATTTAAAAGGAATTTCGAGAGTTTCAATGTTGAATTTGAATGTTAAAAGTAAAAGTTTTAATTATTTCTTGTAATTTAATTTAAACTAGTGATTTAGCTATTTCGAACTTCAAAAGTTGTTTATCGTTGGTTTATAAAAGGCGTGTTATACGCAATCAAAATAAGTTTATGATTGTAACCTTAAAAGTGCAAAAAAAAAATTCTTAGTAAGAGTTTTGTGATAATCGTATCACTAGTTTGAGAAACTAACTTTGTAGATAATAATTTTTATATATAAGATTTAAAGTTTATAGTTTGAAGTTGAAAGTTTAAGATTTAAGTGGTTTTCAAACTTCTGCAAGATTCAAGTTGTTACGTATTCCTTAGATCCATTCTTAGGAATATCATTTCTCCTTAGATAGAATGTCATACAAAGGTTGACATTTCTCCTAGAGTTCCTTTCAAGTATGTCAAAGAAGAAGTCGTTTCTACGGTTAGTGGTGGTGGGCCAGTCAGACTAATATAGAGTTATTAGTTTGGACCCTTATAAATCGTATCATAACGTAATTGACTCAGTGTCAAGTACAAGTTGGAAAAGTTCTAAACTAACGTTATGGTTCATCAACAGATGATGAACACCCAATCCACCAACCGAGCAACTAACGAAAGTCCTAGCAACGATTCTCGAATTCGGCTGAGAAGTGCTACTCCACAAGGGGAAGACGTGGGATCTGGATCACGTAGTAGTGACCCGACCCTGCGACAGGATGTTCATCAGGGACAAGCGGACCCCCAAGCTGCAAGGGGAATTCCACCTCCTGCCCCGATTGTGCTAGATGCGACGACCATTGGGCAGATTGTGGGGCTAATGGTTGAAGTACTAACGGCCCAGATGATACCACAAGTCCAAGAGGCCCCCATACCTCAAGTCGCAGCTAGTGTGGAGGCACATATTAAGGCAAAGAATGAGCAACAGAATCGCATGGCTGGCTCGTTCAAGCGCCCGGCATCGCCCACCAAGATCGAGAAGTCTGGTCATACTAGGATCAAGACGACTCCGTCCGATTCCGCCAAGGACTCAGGCTGGAATAGCGGCGGGATTCTATGCCATAAATGTGGAGAAGTTGGGCATAAGAGTTTTAGCTGTCAAAAGGAAAAGAGGGTATGCTACTATTGTGGAAGGGAAGGCCAAATGAAGGCATACTGTAGGAAGAAGGGCCTAAGGCCAACTCAAGCTGATCAGGCCCCAAAAGTTGGCAGTGGACAGAACCCACGAGCGAAAGTATCTATTCCGGGGCAGTCTGCTACTCGTGATAGAGGCAAGGCGCCTATGGAATCTTCGGGTCAAGAGCAGCGACTCTTTGTGATACGTCACCCCGATAGGAGGGAAGCTTTGTACAAGTGGTAGTATTTTGTAGGACTTTTTAGAATAAGGAGCGTTGACTTGTGTCGATAGTCTCCATAGTTTAGTAATCTGTCTATTCGACTTTCTATCAGTTGCTTTATGTATGTTTCGAATAATAGAGAAGTGTTTCCTTGTTTCGGAAATTACTAAATTCGTTACTTTTGCATATTGTTCGTTCGTATGGGACCCCGTGAGTGCCAAAAACAGTTATGTCACGGATGGATAAAAGATGTCAGAACTCACACAGGAGGGGTAACGTATGGAACCGAGGTGTTCGTTCCCTACATGGTTAACACTAGGGGCGACTCCATTACTGAATTGCTAGATCCATCCTTAGGAATCTCTCTTTATTCTTGGGGTAATGTCGCATCAGTATGACATTAATTACTCCCTTCGTTGAGCGGACGAGCGTTATCTCGTGATTTGAGTTTTTACCAATTTTTTTTTTTGGTATAGGAAACAAATGTATGTGGTTAATGCTCTATGGGATTAAGAAATTTTTTCTTCTCATATGGGTACCCTAAACATTTGTTCTGGTCAAAGCACATAGGAATGATCTACATGAAGATCAGAATGCCTAGTTATGAGGTCATGCTGTAGGCATTGATGTGGATAGATTGTTGAGGAAGGAATGATTGTATAAGAGGGATAGTTCATAGGGAACGTGTTTCCTCTATTACGACCTTGAGTAAGACTTTAGAGTCCAGGGTTATGATTATGAGATTTATAAGTGGGTACGACCAGTGTAGGACCTATGGTTACAGCTTTTTGAAAAGCCGAGTGTACAAAGTCATAGGTATTATTTTGGAAGAGATATTCAAAGTTTCGTTTTGAGCCCATCAGGAAATGATGTGATTAAGTCTTGGAGAGATAGTAAGTATCCGTAATGCAAAAGGGGTTGCTTTAATTGGGATAGTAGATTGTGTGAGGAGTATAAGGATATTAAGTTAGAGATAAGTTATTTGAGCAAGTTAAACAAACCTTTGGGATGTGAGTCAGGAAAAGGGCGGCTGAGCCAAATCTAAGTGGACCAAATGATTGAGATTGGTAGGTTGTACGATCAGGGAATAAGGGTTATGATACTTGTAAGCTTGTAAGGTTTGATATTTGGATTTTATATGAATTTGTCAGTTAGAAGGCTTATGGTGCAATTCTTGGAGAAGACTAAGTTGTGAAGTTACTGTGTTAGAAGGAGGCCACTTAATTGGAAAGATTATAGTTTGAGGATGGATTATGTTGATGATTTCGATAAATTAAAGGATTTAGTGGAGAGAATTGTCTATGTGCGCCTAAGGAGTAAGGTAGCAAGCGTTAATCGTATAAAGCTATTAAAGGATTCTGATAGAAGTGACTGATACGGTTGGTAATGAATCAATTATCAGGATGATACCTTAAGGAAATAGGAGTAATATCTCAATGGATTTTGGTTATGAAAGTTGTAAGTGAGAATGTTCATTGTGGACCAGAGGATTAGACTTTCGGAAAGGCTAAGGGTGTGAAGTCATGTGTATTGTCTTGGAAGATTTATCTGAGGTTGGTTATGATGCTTTCTTGAGAGAAAACGACATAAGGATTGGATGGAAAGTGATTGATGTCTGTTAAGGCAATTTGATGTCACGTTTTGGGGGGAAATCGAGTGATTGGTCACAATTGTGCTAATGGATTTATCACGGCATTGTTTTGAGGAAACTAAAGGTTTTGAGTTAGAAGTGAGCTTTAGGGCCAAACTTATTTGGGCCAAGGAACTGAATCAGTATTGTACCTTCACGGGATATAGAGATATGATATCTGGAGATTTACAAGGTCTGATATGTGGATTGATAGAGAGTGTGACGTCTATAAGACCGATGATATAACACTTTTTGGGAATTAAGTTATGATCGATAGTTTTGGGAGAAAGCCCACTTGAAATTGAAAGGTTATGGTGTAAGGCCTAGTTATTCGGAGGATATCGATAAACAAAAGGATGTAGCATGGGGAATTGTCGTATGTGCATTTAAGGAGTAAAGTAACATTTGTTACTCGTATATAGCCATTGAAGGATTTAGGACGTGAAGTGATGGATTTTGATGGCAAGGTATTGTTCATCCATATGGTATTTTGAGTAAATAGAGTTGAGGAACCTTAAAGGTTTAAGTTAGAGATTGAATAAGGAATACGTTAAGTTAATCTTGGATAAATGGTAAATATCCGTAAAGCAAAATGGTGCTTGATTTGGGATAATAAATCGTATGAGGAAAACTGATTGCCTAAGGATTTTTGGGTGAATAGCAAACTCGACCGGTAAAAGTTGTTATGGCTTTGAAGGTCAATAGTGTGGCATAAAGTAAGTAGGAAGATGATATCAGGTGGACTTGAGGAAAAGGTGATCCACGTTTATTAAGGTGATCGTATGACACATTTGGGTAAGACGAGAGTATAATCCTATGGAGAGGATTAGTAAATCATGTTGAGGTAATCGGACATAGGCTGTGGTGTGAGTAATTATGGGATCACAGGAGTGAAGATTTTGAGTTAAAGATGGCACAAGGGCCAAATGCGAGTAAGGAAACCAATGTAATAGGTGAGTCGTGTATGTAAGGAGTAAGGTCTATATGACAAAGGGAAGTACTAAGTTGAGGTATAGTTGAATTCTAAGTATGTACTTGAGGATTGGATTGTCGAAAGGAAGTTAGTAGAAATATGTTGTATTCTTCTAATTAAGGACATCAAGGTCTTTAGGAAGAATAGGTCATAACAATGAGGTTATATTGGAGATTGTAATGGATACTCTGAGCGAGACAATGGTAATCTTGTGAATGAACAACATTTGTTCTAGCAAGAGTAAGGAATGTAGGCAGTATGTTGTAAGTGGAATCAAGATCGAGTAAGTAGTTCGATTTTGGGATACAGGTTTCGGAAACCAAATTTATTCAAGGATATCGACTTAAGGAAGATAAGGTGCATACTTTGAGGAAAGTTTAGAGAAAGTTAAAGAGAAATATGTATAATCTCATGCTTAAGGTATAGCGAGACTAGTGCGATGATTTTAGGAGACAATTATCCTAAGATAATTATGACCTTGAGGATGGTCACGAGTTAGTACAAGAATAGTACGTGGAAGTAGGCTGTGCGAGATAGTAGTATGGTTGAGGAAACAGATCGTTTTCCTAGGAAGCAAGTACAAGAATGAGATGATTAAGGATACTAAGATCAGGTAAGGAGATTATGGTGGAACCGGTCCCTTTAGCTTAGCGATGCTAGTTCGGGGTCAAAACTCTTTTAAGAGGGTAGTATTGTGATAACCCTTATATTTCATAGGGGTAATGTGTTGGAATGCATGTCTGGTGAAAGCAAGTGTTATAATTCTTTTGAGGGTGAAGGGTCTTAATTATAGTTAACCTGACGTTAACTGTAATTTGAACCAACTTATGGATCTTAACCTAGAAATGCCTGAACCAATTTACAAAGTGTGAAGTGGGTTAGACATGGTTAAACTTATACGATTGGATAGCTTAGATTGAGGTCGCTTCTCTGAGCTGTTATCGGCCAAGTTTTGGGGTTAAAACTTCTCTTTAGGGGAAAGTGATGTAATACCCCTCATTTTTAGTAAGGGTATTTGGGTAATTTCCCAAACCCTCGTCAATTATTCGGAACGCGTTAGGTGAAGTTCGGATTTTCTGTATCATGTTGGATTTCTGTATTATTCCCAGAGCATTGGAAAATACATTCGACGTATTATCGAGGCTTAGAATGTTTGTTTGGGTACAAATATTTAAGATCCGGGGTTTTAAACCCATGCCAAACCTTTTCTCGGGAAAACAGACGCGAAAAGGGCAATTCCGCGACCGCGGAATAATAGCTCCCAGAGGAGCTGGGCTTTGAATTTTCCGCGACCGCGGCAGAACCCACCGTGACCGCGGAAATGTGCAGAGTGCACAGTCGGGCATGCGAGCCACGCGTTCGTCGTCGCCGTTGATCTCTCGCTCCACCATTGATCTTGTTGGGGGTTGGGATCTCTCCTTGGCTATAAAAGGAGACGATCTGGGAGGGTTGAGAGCACTCCATTCTGATCTCTCTCTACCTCAAGGTGCTTGTCGCCGGAGTTGAGCTTTCGCCGGAAAGGTCGAAGTTGTCGCCGGAGCTCCCATTGGAGGTGGTGGTGCTCGTAGGGTGGTGCATTGAAGGAGCAAGGTGCCCAGGAGTAGAAGCCGCCGCGAATCGAGCCCCAAGGAGTCCCAGCCGGTGAGTTTTTATCATTTTGGGTCACCGCAGTTCTTAGCCGCGATCGCGGCTATGAACTACCGCGACCGCGGCAGTGACAATGTAGGCCGCGTGCACGGCCGCTGTCACCAGTGCTCGCGGACATTCGTCCTCGACGACCGCGACCGTGGTAGTGCCCGCCACGACCGCGGATTGCTTTAGCAATCGCGATCGTGGCCTTGGGCGATCCGGTCTCGGTCGGGACTTCCATTCTTTCGTTTTCGTTCGTCCTTTCTTAGATTCGTACATTTTAGTTGTTGAATCTAACCTAGGGTTTCGTTATGGGTCATTTCGTAGGAATCTGTAATTCGGCTTTCGTTCCCGTTTCGGACCCAAAAACCCGTCGTCGCTCAATCGTTCGTCTAGTCTAAGGCAAGTGGCGGTTCGCTCTTGCTTATCATTCCATATTTCTATTAATTATCAATTGTTTTAATTGTTAATTAAGTGGGATGAATATTGTTTTCGTTGGGAATAGTTTTGATAAACGTATTTGATACGATTAAAAGAGATATTATAATAGGTTGTATATACTGCTAGAAACAACGCTATTATAGATATATATATATACTGTTGCCAGGATGGCATTGATGTGGATTTATGTGAACTTGAAATATAGTTAGAACGAGTATTCGTAGGAACGCTATGTACCTTGCGAGGTCTAGTCGTTTCTTTATAACTTGGTGCTTAGGAGGATTTTTCCCTAACACCCTTTCCCTGGTCATGACCGGCCCCTATCCGAATATAGGGGTGGTGCACTAAGCTGGTGCCAACCAATCGGGATTTATTCCCAAGATATCTCTCGTATCGAGATGATATATTTATATGATAAAATGCATATAACGTGAATATGCGTTTTGGAATTAAACAAGATAAGTGCGATTATGCACATAATTAATGAACCTTGGGCGAGAAGTACAACTTGGAACTTCGTCTGGACATCGATTAGAGTAAGTCCTCCTTCCAAATCTGAATTCGCATTACGCGGTGAGGTTGGTCGTGGACCCAAATGGTCAAGTCTTTTTCAACGCTTGTGTGAAATTATTATTATGTTCCCAAACATTTGTCATACTTTCCCGTAAGACTCAATATTTTGGAGTCTTCTCTTCATATGCTTTCCGTTAAGACTCAATCCCTTGGAGTCTTCTCTTTATACGTTCCCAATAAGACTCGATCTTTAGGAGTCTTCTCTTGATCATTCAAACTTTAATCATTCAAAGTTTCGGGTTATATATCGTTCCTTCGGTTGTTATTCGAGGGACAATGATAGTAAACGGTTACGATCACTAGGACCATTCTGTTTTCACCCTTGCATAGTCTTTCATTAGACTAACCAACCGGGTTTTATTCCTTACATGGTTGGCTGGTGTCATCCGTCCTATACGGCACATCAGTGGTTGATTCCTGAAGACTCGAAGTAACCGTTGAAGAAGAGACTTGCAGTTGCAGATTTAAGTGCCGGTATTTCAAAGTTATTAAGTATTACTTCAATATGTATTTTTATAACCTAGTCATGTACAAGGTTTATTCTTGAAGTCTTCCGCTATATAATTTATGAGTTTTCCGCTGTAATTTCACTCTGTTGTAAAAACGCTACTCTCGTTTGATGAGAGATCTTTTAATATAAAAAAGGGTTGAGTTTCATATTCAAATGTCTTCCGTTGTTTAACATTTCGTTATTTATTATGTCTATTTAAGATTAATTGTTCCGATTAAAGCCTTGGGTGACATCGGACAGCAACGTCTGAGGTCACTGGCGTGTGGCACTACCGACAATAAGTCGGGGGGGTGTTACATCATGTTTAACTCCTTTTGAGTAGAAACATACTTCAGACTCTTGTGGTCGATAAATATCTGACATATGACACCGTGGAGATAGTGCCTCCAAATCTTCAACGCAAAAACCACAGCGGCTAATTCCAAATCATGGGTCGGGTAATTTGCTTCATTAGGCTTCAGTTGTTGAGATGCGTATGCAGTAACTTTCCCCTTCTACATCAATACACATCCTAGACCCTGCTTCGAAGCGTCACTATAAACCACATACCCATCAGTTCCTTCTGGTAGTGCCAACACTGGCGCTGACGTCAGGTACTCTTTCAACTTCTGAAAGCTAGCCTCACACTTCTCATCCCATACAAACTTCTTGTGGACCTTGCGGAGCAAACCGGTCATAGGTAGAGCAATCTTCGAAAATCCCTCTACGAACCGTCTGTAATAACCAGCAAGTCTTAGGAAACTGCGCACCTTCTTCACATTCTTAGGTCGCTTCCAATCAGCTACCGATTCAATCTTCTGGGGGGTCAACCATTACCCCATTCTCTTTGATCACATGGCCCAAAAACGCCACTTCCTTCAACCAAAAGGCACACTTAGAAAACTTAGCATATAGCCGATTTTGTCTAAGGATTGATAACGCGATGCGAAGATGCTCCTCATGAACTTCTTCATTTAACGAGTAGAACAAAATGTCATCAATAAACACCACTACGAACTTATCCAGATATTGATAGAAGCATCTGTGCATCAAGTCCATAAAAACCGATGGAGCATTCATAAGTCCAAATGACATGACTACGAACTCGTAGTGACCATATCTCGTCCGGAATGCAGTCCTCGAAATATCTTCCTCACGAATTCTGAGTTGGTGATAACCAGACCTCAAATCGATCTTGGAAAAGACTTTAGCTCCTTGCAGCTGATCCAAAAGATCATCTATCCTTGGCAAAGGATACTTGTTCTTGATAGTGACCTTGTTCAATTCCTGATAATCAATGCAAATCCTGAATGAACTATCCTTCTTCTTGACAAATAAGACTGGAGCACCCCAAGGCAACACACCCGGTCTTATATAACCCTTCTCAAGCAACCCTTCAAGTTGATTCTTCAACTCTTGCATCTCCACTGGAACCATACGATAAGGTGCCTTGGAAATCGGCGGCGTACTAGGTTCCAACTCAATAGTAAACTCCACGTCACGATTCGGGGGCAACCCTGGAATTTCCTTCGGAAAAACTTCGACAAATTCACATACGGTAGGAATATCGTGAACCAAGAATTCATCCTTTTTTGGTATATCCAGATAATAGAAGTACTCGACACAACCTTGTCGAAGTAACTTAAACGCAGCCATCACGTTTACCAACTTTTTGTTATCAGCGTCATTACGACCCTTGAACTTACACACAAACTGGCCCTCGGATGAAACTGTCACAGTCAAGTCGATTACCGCCCCGGGATGCGTCAACCAGTCCATCCTGAGAATAATGTCGTTTGGAGCCATGGCTACACAAATCAAGTCAGCTTTGAACTACCGACTCTGAATGGTCACCGGAAAATCCGACAACCACTTGGTTCCTACTAAATGTTTCCCAATGGGAAGATTAACTACAAATGGTTCACACGCTTTATTTCCCTTTTTGGAATAATGAAATAAATACCAAAATTCGTTTATTAGAAATAGAGTTGGGAAATTACATAAATACCCTTACTAAAATGAGGGTTATTACATTTTCCACGCTCTACTTCTCCAATTGCCCGACACTTCCAAGACATTCGAGATGGAGTGTGATGCCTCCAACATTGGCATTGGTGTTGTCCTCCTTTAAGACAAGCGCCCCATTGCTTACTTTAGTGAAAAGCTCTCGGGGGCCACTCTCAACTACCCCACCTACGACAAAGAGCTCTACGTCTTGATTCGGGTATTGAATACTTAGCAACATTACTTATGGTCAAAAGAGTTCATGATCCACCCGGACCACGAGGCCCTCGCCTACCTTCGAAGCCAAGCTCTCCTCAGTCGACGCCATGCTTGTTGGGTGGAGTTCACTGAAACATTCCCATATGTGGATAAGAACAATAAAGGCAATGAGAATGTGGTAGTCAACGCCCTTTCTCGGAGATATGTTCTCTTTTCTCATCTCTTTATGCTCAAGATGAATTTTTCAAGCCTATTTTTGAGACTTGTACCTTGAGAGGTGAGTTTGAGGGCTACTTTTTGGATGGAGATTACCCTTTTAGAGCCGACAAGTAATGTATCCCCGCCTCCTCCATTAGGCGCCTTTTTATCCAAGAAGCCCATGATGGGCATGACCACTTTGGGATTGTCAAAACCTTAGATGCCCTTAAGGGCAACATTTCTTTTAGCCTATGATGACCCACCAAGTAACCAAATTTTGCCAAAGTTATGTCACATTCCACAAGGCCAAGGCTAGGTCTAGACCCCACGATTTATACACCCCATTGCCCATAACCACCTCCCCTTGGGAGTACATATCCATGGATTTCATAACCAGGTTGCCAACCTCTAAGAAGGAGGGGGGGTGTTCCATATTTGTGGTGGTTGACCATTTCTCCAGGATGGCCCATTTCATCCCTTGTAAGATGACCAAGAATGCATTGGAAGTCACTTCACTTTTCTTTGACCACGTGATCAAGCTTCATGGAATCCCTTGCACCATTGTCTCCGATAGAGATGCCAAATTTATGAGCTATTTTTGGAAGACGTTGTGTGGTAAACTAGGAATCAATCTCCTATTTTCCACTAGTTTCCACCCCCAAACTGATGGCCGAACCGAGGTGACCAACCGCACCCTAGGATCCTTGTTTAGGACCATGCTTAGGACCAACCCGCACTGTTGGGAAGACTTACTCCCTTTTGTTGAGTTTTCTTATAATAGGTCAATGCATTCAGCCACCAAGCTCACTCTCTTTGAGGTCGTCTATGGGCGTAACCCACTCACCCCATTGGATTTGGTCCCGTACCCTATGAGCACCACGGAGAGCCGCCAAGGCGCCAAGCGCGCCGACTTTGTCTGAGAGCTACATGAGTGCATGCAGGTTCAACATGAGCGTCGTGCCATCCAATACGAGCGCCTAGCCATAAAAGGACATTACGCCATCATCTTTGCCCTTGGGGACCCCGTTTGGGTCCACTTGCACCGTGAGCGCTTCCCTACCTGGCGCCGCTCCAAGCTGGACCACCGTGGCGACGGAAATTACTTATAATATATAAGGATAAATAATGGAGATTAATAATCTAATTATTTTAGGTGGTCCTAGTGTTTTGCTAGAAACTGTGGAAACCGAATTTAGTCCGGCCCAGGAAGATGGCCCAAAAGTGGAGAAGGCCCATTTGCAAGACGGTCCAATTTGAGCAAAGTCTCAGAACCCACTCTCCAAAATGGACCGGCCCTTTCACGATAAGGCCCGGCCTTATCCCAAAGTATAAAAGGGAGAGGAGGGAGCCGAAAAGAGTGATTCACGACCCTCCTCTTGTGATCGCTATTCCCCTCAACCCAACTAGAGCACAAGAAAAACCTCGAGTACTGCCCAAAATCACGCGTGGTCTTGCTTTTCTCTCTCTCTCTCTCTCTCTCTCTCTCTCTCTCTCTCTCTCTCTCTCTCTCTCTCTCTCTCTCTCTCTCTCTCTCTCTCTATCTTATCAAGCAAGTAGTGGACTGACTTGATCGTCCGAGTGGCAAGCCCGAGGCTCCCTCAAGCTCATTTTATCAAGATCGGACACTGTGGTGAACGACATCTGACGTGACGGAGGATTGCCGGTAGGGAATAGGGGGAAAATCATCCAAGAGGAGACGAGCCATAGTTGGTTCTGTGTGGACCCCCAACTAATTTCCTCTTGGGAAAACCAGGTGATCACAGAAACCAACTATGATCTATGGCCTAATAAGATTGGCCCATTGCTATTATAATCGGGACCTATAAGGTCACACACAATAAAGTAGTGGGCTGGATCAAAGTAAATCGAAGGCCAATTATGGGCCCCATGTGGCCGGCCATATGGATAGATTATGGGGTTGTGGATTGTTCATCAAGTGATTATAATTGTTATCTATTTATTTGATGATAATAGAAAATTTGTCTCTTATAAAAGATAAGTGGTTATAATTGTTATATATAGTTATATACTTATCAGATATAGGATATTTAATGATTATCTCATGTGTTGAGAAAAATACACACCACACCCAAATTCCCTAGGGAGCGGCCGAACCCTTGCAAAGAGAAGAAGACAGTTTCGAACGTCTTCCTCCCGTTCTAGTAGACGTACGTAAGGAGATCCATATCTGTGCTTGTGTGGACTAAGTACTGGAGGAATCGCACTTGAGATTCTTTTCTCCAAAATTGGCCCTAGCAGAGAGATTCACGCATCAAGAGGTATGTTATCACTTTTATATGAATCATATTAGTTTATACATGAGATCTTGTGTTAGATGTTAGAAAATAGTTTTTTGCAATTCCGTTATACGCATCTAATTTCCTACAGTTCTTGTGTTGAAACTTTTTTAAAAATCAATAGACCGTGGGTCCAATCCTTATCAACTCTTCTTCTTCTTTTTATCGATGATTCAAGTCAAATGAAAACTGAACTAAAATTCGCCCCCTAACAAATTCCTTGTTCCGCCACAAATTATATCGGACCATATTTCTACCGTTTATTTATTCCCAGTTAAATCAATTTCATATATAATTTTGTTTAGGGGTTAATTTTTGCACTAAGAAAAATTGTGCCCCGCACCGCATGTTGGGCGCAACATGATGGCGTACAGAAGTCGACTTTTTAACATCCGATTAAAAAGTCCGGATTAAAAAGTCTACTTTTGTGCGCCACCATGTTGCGCCCAACATGTGATATGGGCATAAAATTCGCGGTGCAAAAATTGTCCCCGTTTTATTTCTCTCACTATATATAATTGTTTCTCACTGATGTATAATTTGATATAGATATTTACATATTAGATGTACTCCAAAGATTGGTTATTATTAACCTTGCTATTTTATAAACAGGGTAAGATGTTTTATCTGCAAAGCACGCAGAAGTCTTGCTCAAATTATCAGTTGTGGTCTTAAATCTTGAGCATATATGGTCTTTTATGTTGATGGATAGACAATATAATGATTCTCCAGTCTTGCATGAATAAAATATTATGGTATCCCACTCTTATCTTTTTCTTCAAATTGGGCTACTCGTGATACATAGCATAAGTGTTGTTTAAGGCCGTATTTGCTCAAGGCAGATTAATATATGGGTCTTTTTATACATTATATATGAAAAACGGAGCTTTTGGAGTCAAAAGTGAAAGAAAATTCGTTGGTAACTTCCATTGTTCCTTTACCCGGCCTATTGCTCTTTATTGTTTATGGTCTCTTTGATTTATTTATTTTTCAATACAGAGGCCATTTTTATCTTCTGCAGGTTCAAAAATGCTATTGGAAATTAAGAAACTGTCCAATACCTTGATGACTTTCTCTTGTGTGTTGATTGTTAATACCCCCTTCTGTAAATTTTATTCAAAATGTGAACCAGATTATTCTGGTTCATCCTTGTTATATGATCAGTTCTGAACTTACCTGATTGTGATTTGGTGATCCATCTGAAAACCCTTTGATGACATGACCTGTCTTTCCTTTACAAATAGAAGATTTGATGAAATGACCTTTATGGTTGCAGGTGGACCTGCCTACAATTCTTGAAAAATCTGTTGTCTTTTGATGTTCATTCCAATGAGAATAACATGTTTAAATTTTATTGTTTGGTGGGGACTTTATTTTCCTTGAGCTCTCTTTTAGCTTCTTAGAGAAGGGTCCAATATGATTAGTCTTTCTTCTTTTCAATATTTTTTGAGGGAATGTGAAATGTGATTAGTCAAATGATGCCGGCATTGTGTTTCTCATGATTTCAACTCCTGTGAATCTGAGGTTTAATTAATATGCGCCAATTGGTGACTGGAATTTGAAGAAACAACCCCTTGTGCTTTCTTGAAACACAATTCTGCTAGGATTTTCAATCATTGATTTATGAATAATTTAAACACCTTCCACCTCTTATTCATTTTATCATGACTTTAATCCGGAAGATCTGAATTAGCAGAGATTTTACCTTTGAAAGTTTCTTTTGTAGCTCAATTCATTTTATTAAAATTCATATAATTGGTTAAGGTCGCTGGAAAATTAGTCATCTTGATCATGAGAAATAACAATACAGAGTCCTTAAGGACAAAGTTACCGCACCCCATTATCCAATAGAAGGCTGAATGGGTTATTCACATTTTCATGATTGGTGTGAAATTAATAGTAGTACGTACACATAAATTAGATGAAAAGAATAAGCAGACACTTCCTTTTTATTCTAGGTTCCATATGTAATCACAAATTCTCTATCCATCTCGATTGTTCGGAAATAAGATAAAGCGATTAAGGACGAAAAACTCAAAAACGAAAAAGAGCAGAGTGGACACGAGAGTTGTTAACGCAATTCGGACAAAGTCCTACGTCTGCGGAACCTCAAGAGGGAAGAATCAACCAAATCCACTAAGCAACAAAGGCCAGAAGCCAGTTCGAGTTACATGCAAGCACACAAGCGGCAAAGACAAGAACAGAGAAGAAACAAAGGCAAACAGAAAACAAGACGAGAAAGAGAAGAAGAGTCCCCAGTGGGACACCGCAAGGCTTTCAGAAAAGTCTTGCACCAAGGGCCTCCAACGAGCTCCACATGATCCTCTCAATCTCTCAAGCCCCTCTGTCTTTTTCTTTCTCTTGTGGTCTCAAGCTTTCAGAGGAGATGCCATGGAAGCCACAGAGAGCTTGAAGCTCTGGGAGGAGCAAAAGCTCTCAAGGATTCCAAAATGTCACACAGAGAAGATGCCAGAGAGTGACGACTACAGTAGATGTAAAGGGTTTAAATACTCAAGCCCTAAATAGCCAATATGTCGTCGTCTTCTGATCTGTGAGAGAGAGCTCCAGAAGAATGCCAAACGCAGCGTTCCACTTAAAGGAGTCATCTGGCCCAATAACAGAAGAGGCCCATTAAGCTCACCATAGAGAACATGCCCAACAAGCATCAGAACACAACACCGGCAAACACATGAGCTCAACTGAGTTCCTTAGCCACACCATGGCTAAGTCATAGTGGACCCACATGGTCAGTGCCGTCTCAGTCCTGCTCGAGCCATGTTCCCCTAGTCCTAGTCTCTACCTAGCCTATGTGCTTACATTTACATAACATAACTTAAGCTAATTATTACAACATAGGATTAATGACATAACAAATGCCCTCCTAATCCTTGTATTGAAATGGTTACATCATTGTCTCATGTCCATCGTCGGCCACTCTGCCCCTCAGGGCTCAGGTAGCATCCCAATCGTGCAAGAAATTCCTGCAAAATGAGAGTTTGTCAGCAGTGACAATCTTTGTTCCAAAGTCAGCGGGATTAAAATCCCCCTTAACTTTCTTCACCTCCAAGACCTTTTCTTCCACCTTATTTCTAATAAAGTGGTGTCTCACATCTATATGTTTAGACCTTTCATGATATACAGGATCTTTGCATAAATACAGAGCACTTTGAGTATCCATATGCAAAACAAGCATAAATGGGACATTTTGGATTTCACCAAGAATACCAGTCAACCAAATGGCTTCTTTTGCTGCTTCAGTGGCAGCAATGTATTCTGCCTCAGTAGAAGACAAATCAACAACAGATTGTTGCTGTGACTTCCAGGAAATACAATTGACAGCCCAAGTGTAATAGTAAGCAGTAGTTGATTTCCTATTATCTTTATTACTAGCATAATCAGAATCAACATACCCATGCAATTCAGTTCTCAATCCATGTTCAGAATAGACAAGACAAAGATCCTTAGTGCCACATAAGTATCTAAGCAAGTATTTCATAGCAGTCCAATGAACATCACCAGGATTAAACATGAATCTACTCAGAACACTAATAGCAAAAGCCAAATCAGGTCGAGTGCAAAGCATAGCATACATAACAGATCCAACAGCCACATCATAAGGAACTTGGGACATTTTAGCTATCTCATCAGGTTTGGTGGGACAGTGCTTCTTAGTGAGCTCAAGATGCCCACCTAAGGGTATAGAAGTAGGTTTAGAGTCAAGCATTTAAAACCTATCCAAGATTTTCAAAACATAATCACATTAAGACAACCATATTTTTTTTTGTTTTCTATCTCTAGTGATTTTAATTTCTATGATCTTTTGAGCAACACCCAGATCTTTCATGTCAAAATACAATTTTAAGTCTCTTTTCACAACAGAAATAATCACCTTAGAGTTGCACATTAACAGAATATCATCCACATATAGAAGCACATACAAAGGGGAACTGTTTTTCATGCCTTTAAAATATAAGCAAGTGTGATAGGCGTTGTCGTCGTGACACCTAAACAAATAAAATCCTAACAAACCTAAATAAGTAGTAGAGGCAAGCAAGGATCTAATCCACAGGGAGGAAGTAATCAATCTATGTGTCTATAAGCATGCAAAGTAACAGGAAAGGGGGGTTTTGGTTATCAAGCAGAGCAAAGCAAACAAGTGTAGTTGATGAGAAAATATGAATGGGGAAAGTAGTTCTACTAGAACGAGATCCACAATACAGAGATATAAGTCGATCACTGAAATCTATTAAATCCAAGTTCTTTAACTATTCTTATGGTTGTTCCCACCCTGATCTTAAGTACTACCGATTCTCACAGTTGTCGATAGACTTATTACTATGCCAATGATAAAATACGCCGGTCACGCCTGTCACGCGGTACCAGACCGGGATACTTTACCACCAACAAAGCAATAGCAATACACACAAGGATATAGGATACATGCAAGTGGAAAGACGTACAAGTACTCACTCCCCTACTTAACATGCAATTGATTCTCACACACAATTGTACGCTCGGAACCCCTATACGCACAATTGTGTTTGCCACTAGATATGCACTCGGAACCCCTATATGCAATCCTAGCAATATGATAAATATCGATAAACCTAGTTAGCAACTCTAGATAAACCAACATAAATCAATATCAATATAACCAAGAGAATCAATCCAACACACATAAGAATAAGAACAAGGAATAGAAATCTCACAACCACATCAACTGTATTGCTTCAAACGTCTAGTAGAACAAAGGTGTTTAGTTCTCCATGGGTTGGAACCCCGGAGGCAAAACTACGAACTAAAACTGAATTCTAACGTAATGTCAACTAGGTTAACAAAGAGTATTTAACCTAAACCTAAAAATTGTAAAAATAATAAAAGGAAATAATAATAAAACTAATAAAAGGTAAGTAAATAAACGAATCAGGGAAATTAATCCCATCCGAACGAAGCCAACAGCTCGGCCCCGCCTTCTCTCGCAAGCAATCTCGATCAGCAGCTTCTTGTCCCAGCACGGCCCAACAATAAGCAGCTCGGCGGCCCAACACCATCAACAGCAACGGCCCACTTCAATTGCATCAGCTCGGCCCAACATCCAACAGCTTCTCGATGATGCCACCATGACGTCACGCTCCAATTCATCTCCCGCCTTCGCTGCTTCAAATCCAACACGCGTATTCTCCAGCTTTTTCACTCACGTGGGCTGATATCTCCTTCGTGGGCCTTTTCCTCCAAATTGGGCCTTATTTCCTCTTCACGGCCCAGCTTTTTCTATTTCCAGCAATCATGCGGCGCGGGCTTGTATTAAATTCAGATGATTTGCCTCGCGTGGCCGCGGGGCGCCATCTCCTACCGCGGAGCGGTGATTTCTACCGCGGGGCGGCATCCTTCTCTGAGATCCATCGCCGGGTCGCGGTGGCTCTGGCGCGGGGCGCCATTCTTCAGCTCTTCTTCTTCTCTTCTTCTTCTCTTCTGCTCTTCATTACTACCAAGTGTTGGTAGTCTTCTCCAATAAACTCCAGCAGATCCTCATCATCTCCATCTAAGCTGTAAAACCTTGGATTTCTTCACTTCTCAACTACTCTTCTGGATTACAGAGTTAGCCTAAATCTACTCCAAAACTCCATCTAAAATATGTCAATAATCACTAGTTAAGGTGCATGCAGTGACACCTATCAAATATCCCCACACTTAGACCTTTACTCGTCCCGAGTAAATTAAAACCAATCATACTCCAATCATCAAACACCAAGGTCTCAGGAAGTGTGAGCAAACATGATACTAGTGACTACAACAACTCAACCATCAGCTCTAGACAACCAAAACCATACGCACAGCACATCAACACAATACAACACAACTCAATAAATCTCAACACCCACACATCCAAGCTAAAAGGAAAGCAGAGTACTTCCCCCAAGCTTATCCCAAACACCATAGAGTGAATCAATTCTAATCCTATCTCCCATCTATCTTCTTATCTCTCCAAAGTGACCTACCCGAATCCTCCTTATAACTCCTCTTCTTATGACGCCTCGCCAAGAATAATGAGAAATCCTAAAATCACTCTTCTTGTTTTTCACTCATTTTGCCAAGGCGCCCTTTCGGGTTTTCACCAAGCCACTCATTTCATTTTACAATAGATGTACTCACATAAGCTCACGTCACTCTTGACCTCATATTACCCCAGCCTAATGCTGGTCCAAGCCACCTGCTTATTACCTAGGCCGCCCTTTTGGGTTTTCAACCTATCCCAGGATTTTTTTATGTATGCCTTTTTTCAATTTTTGGCTTTTTTCATTTTTTAATTTTTCTCCTCAACAACGTAGCAAGTATAGAACTCTCCCCCATGCTTAAACATTGCATTGTCCTCAATGTAATGAAAGACAAAAGAATAGAAGCACAGGGAGAAGAAAAAAAAATAACTCACAAACGTCGCCAAGCTGCTTGGACACTGTAGGTGTCGCTGGCGGTCTTCTCAATAAATGCCCAAGTCTCTGGTGTTGAGCGGGTGTCTTCATAAAATCCATCATCTTCTCCTACCGTGCAACCATTGGAAACCACTTTGGTGAATAGTGGTATAGCATAGTATGGCGGGGTCACACGGCCTTCTAGGAACACATGGTGGAGCCCAGATATCATCATGGCGGGGGCTCTAGCGTTCCTCCTCCTCAGCTGTCGAATGTAGGGCTATCATAGTTGCCAAATAATGTGTGGGGATATTTGTATCCTCCATGACAACATGAAGCGCACCTCTCCGTGGTGACTCTGGACAGCTCGGTAAAACTTTTTTTTTTTTTTTGCCTCCCCGTTTAAGGTTTTTTCGGGGAGCGACTTAGTGCAGGGAAGGAAGAGACTTACATTGGTGTGGAAACACCTTCTTCAATAGGCATGGGTCTCTTCCCTGCAGGTTAGTCGGAAATAAAAACCAAAACAAAAACAAAGAAAAAACACACTAAAGAAAAATGCAAAAACAAATAATGAAAAACAAGAAAAGAAAAACATACCTCGGGTTGCCTCCCGGATAGCGCCTTAGTTATTGTCATGGCATGACATACTACTCCATCCTCCTCAACTTGGATTGGTCCTAGCGCTTGAACTCCTGGGATCCATATCAGGGGGATGCCTCTTTGTATACTCCTTGTTGAGCTTCTCCCCCATGCTTGTGCACTTCTTTGTGGTTGGACCGTTGTTCATATCTATGAATGCACTTGCCATCTTCATAAATGGCCTATCCAGCATCTCAGGGCCTGCATGTAAGTCATGCCCCGTATCCAGCATATAAACATTAGCCACTTGCAACAAGTCCTCCTTCTTGTGCTTCCCCTTCGGTTTCTTCTTGATCTCGCGTAGCGCCTTTAGAAATTCCTTGAAGCGAGGGGTGTTGTCCTCCATTTTGAGCGAAGGGGAGTTTATCTCGTAGTTGCTCAACCAATCAAACATGTCGTTGTCCTTGACTGGCCTCCTAATGTCCTCCAGAGCTTCAAGGAAAGGCGCAGGAGGCTTCTCGGACCCAAGAGGAGGAAAGTAGGGTCACACATAGTCATCCACGTAAGGAGAGGAGAGGCCACGGGCGCGGTTTGTAGGCTGCGGCGAGATAAGCGGGAAGGAGTTGAGATGCAGAAACTCATCATAGGCAGCCTCCAGAGGATCGGGGACTGCCGGGGCGATTGTCTCTGGAGTATTTTCGCGATCACAGCACTCCTCCTCATCGTCGCTCCACTCCTCTCCGAAGAAGTTCTCCTCCTCAGAAAGCACCCGCCGTGCAACCCCGTAAGGGTCTACCCAAACCTCACCAGCATATCTGAAATATTGGACACCGGGTCGCGGTGGGATATCACTAGGAGGCACTCCGTCCACCGCGGGGCGGTAGTCATCACCGTGGGGCGGTGAGGTCGCGGTGGAGATACTGAGGCACGCCGCCGGGTCGCGGTCAGTCTCGCCGCGGGGCGGTGAGATAACTGGGACTTCACGCCGGGTCGCGGTGATGGGTGACGCGGGGCGGTGGGCGATGTTCTCCATCTCACGGTCTCTCTCCTTTTCAGCAGACTTCGACTCAATCAACGCTTGACTCAGTTGGTCAACTTGGCTTTGGAGACTGGAAATCGCCTCTTGCTGCTGGTGGACTATTTTTTCTACTTTTTCTCCCATCGAAGAGAATTTTAGAGCCATAATTTCCCCCAACGAGGAGACACTCTGGGCCATGGATGTCATACCTTGGGCCATGGTTATATGCATTGAGGTCACGTTCTGGGCCATAGTTGCCATATTTTGAATCAGGGTCCTGAGTACATCAGCATTGGGTGCAGGCGAGCACTGTGGTTGATTTCCATATGGAACTGGGTTATAGTGCTCCCTCCACCCTGAGCTGTAAGTGTCCGGATATGGCTCCTGCCTCGGTCCCTGCGAGTTTGCATCTCGACGTGCTTTTACTGCTGCTCTTAATGCGGGAAGTCCTGGACAGTCGTCAGTGGTGTGCAGCGCATCGCGACAGATTCTACAGGCATTAGTTGGCCTTGCTGCACTAGGAGTTGGGTCGTATCTCCTTTCTGGTGAAAATGAGTAGGGGCCTGGTCTTTCGTGTGGTTCTCCCCAGAAATCCATATCTGTAACAAAAATCAAAAAGAAAAACAAAAATCAGTAGCAAGGGTGTGGACCGTAAGATAGGTCCATACCAAAGTAACAAACACACAAACAAACACAGAAAAATCAAATCTTGCCTCCCCGGCAACGGCGCCAATTTGATAGGCGTTGTCGTCGTGACACCTAAACAAATAAAATCCTAACAAACCTAAACAAGTAGTAGAGGCAAGCAAGGGTCGAATCCACATGGAGGAAGTAATCAATCTATGTGTCTATAAGCATGCAAAGTAACAGGAAAGGGGGGTTTTGGTTATCAAGCAGAGCAAAGCAAACAAGTGTAGTTGATGAGAAAATATGAATGGGGAAAGTAGTTCTACTAGAACGAGATCCATAATACAGAGATATAAGTCGATCACTGAAATCTATTAAATCCAATTTCTTTAACTATTCTTATGGTTGTTCCCACCCTGATCTTAAGTACTACCGATTCTCACAGTTGTCGATAGACTTATTACTATGCCAATGATAAAATACGCCGGTCACGCCTGTCATGCGGTACCAGACCGGGATACTTTACCACCAACAAAGCAATAGCAATACACACAAGGATATAGGATACATGCAAGTAGAAAGACGTACAAGTACTCACTCCCCTACTTAACATGCAATTGATTCTCACACACAATTGTACGCTCGGAACCCCTATACGCACAATTGTGTTTGCCACTAGATATGCACTCGGAACCCCTATATGCAATCCTAGCAATATGATAAATATCGATAAACCTAGTTAGCAACTCTAGATAAACCAACATAAATCAATATCAATATAACCAAGAGAATCAATCCAACACACATAAGAATAAGAACAAGGAATAGAAATCTCACAACCACATCAACTGTATTGCTTCAAACGTCTAGTAGAACAAAGGTGTTTAGTTCTCCATGGGTTGGAACCCTGGAGGCAAAACTATGAACTAAAACTGAATTCTAACGTAATGTCAACTAGGTTAACAAAGAGTATTTAACCTAAACCTAAAAGATTGTCAAAATAATAAAAGGAAATAATAATAAAACTAATAAAAGGTAAGTAAATAAACGAATCAGGGAAATTAATCCCATCCGAACGAAGCCAACAGCTCGGCCCTGCCTTCTCTCGCAAGCAATCTCGATCAGCAACTTCTTGTCCCAGCACGGCCCAACAATAAGCAGCTTGGCGGCCCAACACCATCAACAGCAACGGCCCACTTCAATTGCATCAGCTCGGCCCAACATCCAACAGCTTCTCGCTGTTGCCACCATGACGTCACGCTCCAATTCATCTCCCGCCTTCGCTGCTTCAAATCCAACACGCGCATTCTCCAGCTTTTTCACTCACGTGGGCTAATATCTCCTTCGTGGGCCTTTTCCTCCAAATTGGGCCTTATTCCTCTTCACGGCCCAGCTTCTTCTATTTCCAGCAATCACGCGGCGCGGGCTTGTATTAAATTCAGATGATTTGCCTCGCGTGGCCGCGGGGCGCCATCTCCCACCGCGGAGCGGTGATTTCTACCGCGGGGCGGCATCCTTCTCTGAGATCCATCGTCGGGTCGCGGTGGCTCTGGCGCGGGGCGCCATTCTTCAGCTCTTCTTCTTCTCTTCTTCTTCTCTTCTGCTCTTCATTACTACCAAGTGTTGGTAGTCTTCTCCAATAAACTCCAGCAGATCCTCATCATCTCCATCTAAGCTGTAAAACCTTGGATTTCTTCACTTCTCAACTACTCTTCTGGATTACAGACTTAGCCTAAATCTACTCCAAAACTCCATCTAAAATATGTCAATAATCACTAGTTAAGGTGCATGCAGTGACACCTATCAAAGTGTCATAACTGCTTCTAGTAAAGCGAAGATTTCTCATGCATGAATCAAATTTTATGTTCCACTGCCTAGGGGGTTGCTTTAAACCATAGATGGACTTCTTAAGTAAACACACATGTTCATTTTTAGTCTCATCAATAAAGCCCTTAGGTTGTTTCATGTATATAGTTTCATGCAAGTCACCATGCAAAAAAGCAGTCTTAACATCCATTTGTTCAAGTTCCCAGTCAAACACATCAGTCATAGCCAAGAGAAGTCTCAAGGTTTTATACTTAACAACATGGGCAAATATATCATTATAGTCAAGCCATTCCTTTTGATAGAACCCCTTAGCTACAAGTCTAGCCTTGTATCTAGGAGGATCCCTAGGATGAGCACCATCTTTAACTTTGTAAATCCATTTACAGTCAATGATCCTAGCATTTTTAGGTTTAGGAACTAACACCCAAGTTTTGTTCACTATCATAGACTGAATTTCATCCCTCATAGCATTCATCCAGTTTTTAGCATGCACACATTTTATAGCAGCTTCAAATGTCTCAGGGGTGAAAGGACTCACAACAGTTTCAGAAGCAAGGAAAGCAAATTCAATCACATTCAGATCAGCATGCTCAACAAGTAAATTACTCATAAATCTTCTATTGGGAATCACAGTCCTAGGAGTCCTATCTCTAGTCAATTGGTAATCATTTAATCCAGGCAATTCATTCACAGTTTGAGATGAAGAAGATTCACCAACTTCAGGGACAAAAATAGGATTAGGATTACTTACTACTTCCCCACCTAATTGGTGAGGAGGCTGATCTGCACTCTGATCTCCATGGATCAACTCATCTTCATGACCTGTTTCTAGGTCATTCTCAGTATTAGCATCATCATTTGGCGTTTCAGTGAAAGAACTTTGACCACTGTCAAATTCATTTTCACCCTTCAGGCTAGCCTCATGTGGAAAATAGAACCTTGTTTGCTGCTCTCAAGTACCTGCATCCTCAGTTGAACTGTTAGTCCTTTTCAATTTAAAATGAAATTCAGACTCATTAAAGGCCACACTTCTCGAAGTTATCACTTTGTAACCATGAGGTTGTATAAGCAACAACTTGTAACCTTTAACTCCTTCAGGGTAACCCAACATAACACATTTTAAAGCTCTAGGTTGCAACTTTCCTTGTGATATCTGAGAGTATGCAGTGCAACCAAAAGGCTTCAAATGTTCTAAGTTGGGTTTCTTCCCAGTCTACATCTCTTGTGGTGTTTTGAATTTCACCACAGAAGATGGAGATCTGTTTATGAGGTAGCAGGCAGTAGTAACTGCCTCTCCCTACAAATAAGGTTTCATACCAGTACTTATGAGTAGACACCTTGCTTTTTCAAGCAAGGTTCTATTCATTCTCTCAGCAATGCCATTCTGCTGAGGAGTGACAGGTACTGTGAGGTGTCTCTTGACCCCAGACTCTTTGCAATAAGAATTAAAAGCAGTATTACAAAATTCTAAGCCATTATCTGTTTTAAGACACTTAAGTTTCTGGTTTGACTCATTTTCAACAGCAACTTTCTAGTTTTTGAAAGTTTCAAAGGCCTCATCTTTAGTTTTTAACAAGTACACCCACAATTTTCTGGAAAAGTGATCTATAAAGGATATGAAATATCTTCTACCCCCTATAGTATCAACCTGAGAAGGTCCCCACATATCAGAATGCACATATTCAAGGGGTTTTTCAGCAACATATGTTGACTTGTTAAAGCTATGATTAGCCTTTTTACCAAAAACATAATTTTCACAGAAGCTTAAGTCAACAGGTTTCTTAGCAAGTATACCAGTCTTATACAGATGAAGCATGACATTCATACCAATGTGACCTAATCTTTCATGCCAGAGCTTTGACTGTTCAGAACTCATACTAATACTCAATTTTGAGAAATTAAGTTCAGGAGAAGCTATAACATGGTATAGTCCTCCCTTCTTAACACTCTTGATAAGAGTTGAGCCATTTCTTATGACCACTCTTATGTCATTGTGAGTATTAATACTACATCCTAAATCATCAAAGACAGACTCTGACATCAGGTTCCTTCTCAGGTCAGGAACCTACCTAACCTTTTGGAGGAGCCTGACTTTACCATCAAACATCCTAAGTGGCACATTACCTATACCCTTGATAGGCAGTGAAGTGTGGTCACCAAACAACACTTCACCTCCATCACACTCATGCAAGGACTCAAACAAGGACTTATCAAAAGTAGCATGCAAAGTACATCCAGAATCCATAATCCAATCATGAGTCACAGCAGACAGAGAAGCACACATAAGGAGTTCATAAGGATAATCACCATGAGTTTCACACAAAGCAGCAGATTCATTTGTCTTTTTATCCTTTTCATCTTTAGATTTCTTCAAACAATCTTTGATAAAATGTCCAGATTTGCCACAGTAGAAACACTTCTTGTTATCCTTTTTATTATTATCATGCTTGTCATTTTTCTTGAACTCTTTCTTAGAAAAAAAACTTCTTGTTGTTGTTTTTAGTCTTTCCTTTAGCCATTAAGACCTCAGTCTTAGAGTCAGTTTTCTTGTCAGTTTTAGACTTGAACACTTTCATGATCTCATTCTTCTCTAATATAGCTTCAATTATCTTTTCCTTAGTCAATTTTTCAGAGCTATACTAAATAACATCCTTGAAAGTGTCAAACTGAGAAGGCAAGGAACTTAACAATAACACAGCTTGGTGGATGTCTTTAATTTTGTCATCACATCTTTCAAGTTCCTGAGTCATCCTCAAGAACTTGTCCAAGTTTTCATTTAGAGACAGGTTAACATCAATTTTGAAAGTAAACAGCCGACACAATAAGGAAATTCTACTAGGCAAAGACTTAGTCAAGTAAAGATCCTCTAATCATTTCCAGAGAGATTTAGTGTCAGAAAAACTTACAACCTGACGAGCCACGTCGTCAGTTAACCTTATCATTATCTCTGAATGAGCTTGTTCATCCATTTCAGCCTTAGCTTCCTCAGTGATGTCAGCAGGCAAAGTGCCCTTCACTGCTTTCCAACACTTTTCTTTAATCAGAACTGCTTTCATCTTGACTTGCCACATTGCAAAGTCAGATGTTCCATCAAAGGGTTTAACCCTTACAGAGTTCTCTGCCATCACAACACACAAGTAGTGAATTAGACAGAAGAAGCAACAGGAAAGAAATAAGCAAGACTGAAAGAGAAACACACAAGAAACCAATTGTGATACCCCGTATTTTTGTAAGGTTATTTTGGGAATTTTGGGTTTTTCCCGAGTACCCGTTTCGTACGTCGGATTTAATTCAGATAGTTTGAGACATTCTGTAATGTGCTCTATCTCTGTAATATTTTTCTCAGTGAAATAAAATACAGACGATGTACTTTGGATTTTAATACTCGTTCACGTACGATAATTTTATCCCGGGTTAAAGTTGTTGTCGTTCAAAACCAGAATGGGCGCGAAGCCACAGGGGCGGCGACCGCCGCATTTATGGCGGCGCCCGCCGTCGCCAGGCTCGAGGACTGGCATGGTCATCTTCCTAGCTGGGCGCCAGGCCTAGTGGCGGCGACCGTCGTGCAGTACGGCGCCCGCCGTAATTCGCCCGCCGTAGGCAATTTGTGAGGCGGTGACCCTTGCTCTCCGCGGCGCCCGCCGTCGTTGTCCGGAGGTCTTTGCCCGATGGTCGCCGGCGAGCCTCTGACGCGCCGAATTAGGCCTGCTCCGCCTCATTATAGGCAATGCTGGTGTTCCCTTGGCATTTGGCTATAAAAGGGAGTGCTTGAATTGGGGTCGGATTGGAGCTCATTCTCAGCCCAAATCTCTCCCAAATTCCTACCTCGCCGGAGTTGTTGCCTCGCCGAATTCTGGAGCTTTCGTCGGAGGTCGTTTGGTGTGTTTTCCAGTAGCCTAGAGGTCCCTTTGGAAGCTTAGTGGACGTCTGAACCCAAAGCCAGGCCAAAGGAGTGACCCTCGTGTGTGTGTTGGTGAGTTTTCTCGCCGTTCTGTTGTCCACCGTTCTTCACGACGACCGCCGTGTTCGTGGCGGCGCCCGCCGTGATGAACACGGCGACCGCCGCTAGTGGCCAGAAGCCCCTTTGTTGGCTTGGTCTTGGTGGTCGTCGTTGTGGCGTCGTTTCCTTTCGATTTCTTTCGTCGTCTTTAGATTCGTACTGTTGTTATGTCGGATCTAACTTAGGGTTTCTCTTATGGGTCGACTCGAAGGTTGTTGCGCTGTCGGAGCTATACCCGTGTCGAGCCCGGAATCCCATCATCGTTAGGCTTGTTTCTATTCTGCGGATTAAGGCAAGTGGCGGTTCGCTCTTGCTCATTCGTTCCATATTTACATTAATTATCAGTAGTTTATCTGAGTAATTAATTTGGAATGAATACTCTATTTGTCTGGAAATGGTTTTGGTAAACTGTTTTGGAAAACAAAATATTGATATTATAATAGGTTGTATATCTACTAGAACAACGCTATTATTTATGATCGCCTTGCGGGCATTTATGTGGATTTATCCGAACTATCGTTGTGCTAGAACTGTTTAGTTAGCACTATTAGATAGGAACGTTACTCGGACCCCGTCCAGTCGTTTCTTTATAATCGGGTAGAGGGGTGGCTCATCCCCATCCAATACCATTTTAAGGTCATGACCGGTCTCTTTCACAAGTGTGTAGAGGCAGGACACTTAGCTGGTGTCACAAACCTTCCGGTGTGCGTCACTCTCGACGAAACGTATACTAAGATGTGTCGTCCCAATGGTGGGGTACACATATAAAAGTCTAATAACGTGATGCGTGTTTTTGAAACATAAATCAGATAAGTGCTACTCGACGCACATAATTAATAAACCTTTGGCGAGTAGTACAGCTAAGCGATAGTGCAGCTAGGAAAGCTCGTCTCGACTTTTGATTAGAGTACATTCTCTTTCCAATCTGAATTCTCTATAGGCGATGAGGTTGGTCGTGGACCGAAACATCTAAGTCAGCTTTTAAAATCGCTCGAATGCGATACTGTGATTCTTTAAAGTTCCAGACTTTGTCATTCTTTTCGATAAGATTCACTTCAGTTGGAATCTTCTCTTGTGCATACCTATTGTTGATATTTCAGTAGAAGTATGAAGGTTGATTATCGTTATCGGTTATCATTCGAGAAACGATGAGTCTAACCTAATACAACTACTTCGAACCTTCTGCTTTGTACCCTTGCTAGTCTATTCAAGTAGACTAACCCACGATCATTGTTCTCCGCATGTGGGCTGGTGTCATCCGTTCGATTCGGCACATCAGATAGAGCGTAGTTGTAACACCCCCAAAACTTAACCCTTTTTGGAAAGGTATTACCGCCAGTGACCCCAGTGTTCCTTACCGAGATCACCCAAGGCGTTCCCGTTTAAATACAATTTATGAAATACAAATGATACATAATGATCAAGGCATTCAATTCCAAAACATAACATTGTCAAGGAAACAAGAGTTACGGGATTACAACCCAATCCCGAATAAGCTAACACAGAGTTTAAACCAAATACAGCGGAAGTCTTATAAAATACATTACAACCAAAGTCATTGTCCAAAAGATCTCAACCTGATTAACGAAATAACTCAAACATTCGAAAACCACCGTCGACTCCATAGTCCTTCTATTCTTCTGAGCTACTTTCTATCTGATGTGCCGAATCGAACGGATGACACCAGCCCACATGCAGAGAACAAAGTTCATGGGTTAGTCTACTTGAATAGACTAGCAAGGGTACAAAGCAGAATGGTTCGAAGCAGTCGTATTAGGTTAGACTCATCGCTTCTCGAATAACAACCGATGACGATAGTCAACCATCATACTCCTACTGGAATAAACAAGAGGTATGCACAAGAGAAGATTCTGGAAGACTGAATCTTCACAGAAATCGACTCGAAAGAAGACTCCAACGGAAATGAGTCTTTAAGGAATTATGACAAATCTGGAATGTTTACAGAATCATACAACAATGATTTAAAAGTTGACTGAGATGCTTCGGTTCACGACCAACCTCACCGCATACAGCGAGTCCAGATTGGAAAGAGAACGTACTATGATCAAAGTCGAGACGAGTTTTCCTAGATGCACTATAACTTAGTTGCACTACTCGCCGAAGGTTTATTAATTATGTGCGTCGAGTAGCACTTATCTGATTTATATTACAAACCACACATCACATTATTAGACTTTTACATGTGTACCCCACCATTGGGACGACACATCTTAGTATACGTTTCGTCGAGAGTGACGTACACCGAAAGGTTTGTGACACCAGCTAAGTGTCCTGTCTCTACACACTTGTGAAAGAGACCGATCATGATCTTAGAATAGTACCAGATGGAGACGAGCCACCCCGATACCAGATTATAAAGAAACGACCGGATGAAATCCGAGTACATTCCTAACTAACAGTGCTAACCACACAGATACAGCACAATCACAGATACAGAATAAATCCACATAAAGGCCCGAAAGGCGATTACAGATAATAGCGTTGTTCTAACAGATATACAACCTATTATATAATTTTCAAAACAGTTTATAAATCACTTCCAGAAGAACACAGTAATAATCGTTCCAAATTAATTACTCAGATAAACAACTGATAATCAATGTAAATATGGAAACGATGAGCAAGAGCGAACCGCCACTTGCCTTAATCCGCATAATAGAAACAAGCCTAACGACAACGACGAGATTTCGGGCTCGACACGGGTATAACTCCGACAGCACAATGACCTTCGAGTCGACCCATAAAAGGAATCCTAAGTTAGATCCGACATAACAACAGTACGAATCTAAAAACGGCGAAAGAAATCGAAAGGAAAGACGCCACGACGACAACCAACCAAGCCAAAGCCACGAAGGCATTCTGGGCACTGGCGGCAGTCGCCGTTCTTGGCGGCGGTCGCCGCATTCATCACGGCGGGCGCCGTAAAGAACACGGCGGTCGTCGTGAAGAACTCCGACGACAGAACGAGAGAAAAACTCACCCAAATGATGCGCGTTTCGACCCCTTTTTTTCCTTGTCTGGGTTCCAACCTCCAAAGGCAACCAAAAGGCTTCACAAGGGCTTCTGGAAACACCACCAACCGACACCAACGAAGCTTCCGAAAACCGGCGAAACTAACACTCCGATGAGGCGAAAATTTGGCAGAGATTCAGTGCTGGGTTGGCTCAAAATCCTTCCCCCAACACCTCCTTTTATAGCCAAAGCAATGGGAACATCATCATCACCCTAGACGAAGCCGAGCAGGGCTAGATCGGCGCGGCCAGAGCTCACCGGCGACCAACGGGTAATGACCTCTGGGTAATCACGGCGGGCGCCGCAACTTTGCCTACGGCAGGCCGCGGCGGTCGCCGTTCCTAGCCCTGGTGAGCCCAGAGTAGGAGACGATGGCCTGACACCTCG
The DNA here is from genome assembly GCA_027886185.1 of Rheum nobile. NCBI lineage: Eukaryota > Viridiplantae > Streptophyta > Magnoliopsida > Caryophyllales > Polygonaceae > Rheum > Rheum nobile. Next base: position 5,818,853 of record WOAB01000135.1, read on the forward strand.
GGCCCAACGACGGCGGGCGCCGTTACTGTACGGCGGTCGCCGTTTTTGCCTTTTCCCGCCCATTCAACTCTTGAACGAGCAAGACATTAACCCGGGATAAAAATTATCGTACGCGAACGCGTATAAACATCCGAAGCACGTCGTCTGTATTTTATTTCACTGAGAAAAATATTACAGATACAGAGCACATTACAGAATGTCTCAAGCTACCTGAATTAAATCCGACGTACTAAACGGGTACTCGGGAAAATTCCAAAATTCCCAAAATAACCTTACAAAAATACGGGGTATCACAGTAGTTGAGAAGACTAGAAGGACTATGGAGGCGACGGTGGTTTTTCGATGTTTTAATAATGTATTTTAATCAGGTTGAGATCTTTTGGGCAATGTATTTTATAAAGACTTCTGTTGTACTCTATTTATGTCTTCTAAGACTTCCGCTGTATTTGGTTTAAACTCTGTGTTAGCCTATTCGGGATTGGGTTGTAATCCCGTAACTCATGTTTCTTTGACAATGTTATGTTTTGGAATTGAATGCTTTGATCATTATGTATCATTGGTATTTCATAAATTATATTTAAATGGTAAAGCCTTGGGTGATCTCGGTAAGGAATACTGGGGTCACTGGCGGTAATACCTTTTCCAAAAGGGTTAAGTTTTGGGGGTGTTACACCAATACTCTCAGAGTATCTAAAGTTCACAGGATAAAGCTTACACCTCTATAGAGTGTTCTTCCTTTAACAAAATAAAGGGAAAACACAGAGGGCTTCGTCCAAGAAGAACAAAAGACACAGAGTATGAATCAACAGGGATTTACAGCACAGAGAGAGTCTGTAGAACCCCAAGAGTTTTCGTGTCACTCAACCACTTTACACTTCTGAGCAAGAGCAGAGAGAATAAAGTGACAGACAACAGAGGAAAGGGTAAACTTCTTTCTTTCCAGATCTAGAAACTGTGACAATCGCCTTTAAGTTCCAGGTCCCAAAGGTCACTAAAAGCAACCTTTTACTGGAAATAGCAAAAGACAGAATCTCAGATAAGAAAGAAGAGAAAACGCCAAACCCTAAAAACAAGTTTTTGTCACATAAAAAACTCAGCGGAAGCCAGATCAAGAGCCAAAGCTCTGATACCAATTTGTAATCACAAATTCTCTATCCACCTCGATTGCTCGGAAATAAGATAAAGCGATTAAGGACGAAAAACTCAAAAACGAAAAAGAGCAGAGTGGACACAAGAGTTGTTAATGCAGTTCGGACAAAGTCTCACGTCTGCGGAGCCTCAATAGGGAAGACTCAACCAAATCCACTAAGCAACAAAGACCAGAAGCCAGTTCGAGTTACATGCAAGCACACAAGCGGCAAAGACAAGAACAGAGAAGAAACAAAGGCAAACAGAAAACAAGACGAGAAAGAGAAGAAGAGTCCCTAGTGGGACACCGCAAGGCTTTCAGAAAAGCCTTGCACCAAGGGCCTCCAACGAGCTCCACATGATCCTCTCAATCTCTCAAGCCCCTCTGTCTTTTTCTTTCTCTTGTGGTCTCAAGCTTTCAGAGGAGACGCCATGGAAGCCACAGAGAGCTCGAAGATCTGGGAGGAGCAAAAGCTCTCAAGGATTCCAAAACGTCACACAGAGAAGATGCCAGAGAGTGACGGCTACAGTAGCTGTAAAGGGTTTAAATACTCAAGCCCTAAATAGCCATTACGTCGTTGTCTTTTGATCTATGAGAGAGAGCTCCAGAAGAATGCCAAACGCAGCATTCCACTTAAAGGAGTCATTTGGCCCAATAACAGAAGAGGCCCAATAACAGAAGAGGCCCGTTAAGCTCACCACAGAGAACATGCCCAACAAGCATCAGAACACAACACCGGCAAACACATGAGCTCAACTGAGTTCCTTAGCCACACCATGGCTAAGTCACAGTGGACCCACATGGTCAGTGCCGTCTCAGTCCTGCTCGAGCCATGTTCCCTTAGTCCTAGTCTCTACCTAGCCTATGTGCTTGCATTTACATAACAGAACTTAAGCTAATTATTACAACATAGAATTAATGACATAACACCATGCATGTGAATATTTGTTTCTAGACAACATCATGGCTACTTGATTATATACAGTATGATAGGCAGATCATACAAGTACATTCCTGAGAGTGATATGTTGAAGATTCCAAAAATGTACTTGAATTATAACAATGCTTGGAAAGGCCCGTATGTAAAAATCTACTCCTTTGTTGGAATATCTATCTCTCATACCAAGTTGGCACATAACCTAGACTATGATATATGGTTGGTGGGTTACTCTTCGTATTGTCCATTTTGTGTTGCGTTTATGTATTGAGCTTGTATGCGCATGTACGCTCCGACCCTTAGTCTAAATACCTACATAGTGGCATATGGACTTTCACATCTTTTGTCTCCTTCCTATGTGTATTTATGGGTATCTTGTGTCATTGTTGATCCTATGGAGCTTTTTCCCTATCCGTTTCAATTTGGCAGGAGGGTTATAAATAATAATTGCACCGGTATGTAGTATATACTGCAGTAAGAAAGAAAGTAGTGCATGACCTGGGCTGCTAATGCATGAGCTTGCAATGTATATGAGGTCATCACATCATTCGATCTTTTCCCATATTATATGCTAGCTTCTAATACACGTGTGTGCAGAGTCATGTGGAAATGAGAGAGGGAGAGATTATGTATTTTGGAAGCAAAAATGTTGGCTTGGTTAGAAAACAAACATTGATATTAATCCATGCTCTGTTTGATACACAGATGGCATGCATGATTGGGGTAGCTTGTGAGTGAAGGAAGCGCATCAATGGAAGTAGACAAGGAATGGAGTCAAAGACAAGACGCGGCCCCGTCCCTTTCATTAATTTTATTACGTCGTTCGGAAACCGTTTTCTATGACCCATCAACTAACCCTGCCTCCTCTCTCTCTCTCTCTTCCCCTTAATCTAAGCAAGCCCCATACCCTCTATCACCATCATCATTGCACTACACTAAACTCTTCATATCTCTCTCTCTATATATATATATATACATGGCGCGACAATGCAAGCCGGACAAAATAACTCTCTGAGGAATTGAAGCTTAATTGGTTGCAATTGCAATGAGGAACCCCGCATCAAGCTCCAAAACGCATGCTAATAATGGCGGGAAGCTCAGGAAGGGGTTGTGGTCCCCCGAAGAAGACGAAAAGCTCACAAACTACATGCTTACGAATGGACAGGGGTGCTGGAGTGACGTGGCCCGGAATGCGGGCCTCCAGAGGTGCGGTAAGAGCTGTCGGCTTCGATGGATCAACTACCTGCGCCCCGACCTCAAGCGCGGCGCTTTCTCCCTGCTCGAGCAAGACCTTATTGTCCAATTGCATTCTCTTCTAGGCAATAGGTAATCACTAATCGTTAATCTTTGTTTGTTTCTGCTATGCTTATGTATGACTATGAGCGTTTTTAATTATCTTCTTTCAATTCGATCGTCAATACATATGTACGTACGTACTCATTAAAAAGGGACATTGGTGTATTGGTTTCCAAGTATTCTCTTTTCTTTGCTTTGTAGATCAGTTCAAAGTTATTTTGGAATGCCCAAAATGGAACTCGATCAATAGTAGTTGTAGTGACTCCATTTTCTACTCCCTCCATTAAGAAATAAGTGTTGTTTTAACCTTATATTACTTGTGTCATGTTGAAGGTGGTCCCAAATCGCAGGACGCTTGCCTGGGAGAACTGACAACGAAATAAAGAACTTTTGGAATTCGACGATAAAGAAGAGGATGACGAAGTCATCATCCCCCAACACGAGCGGATTATCATCACATTCTTCAGAGCCCACACGGCTGGATCAACAGGGCATCATGGCCATGTTTTACATAAACTCTCTACCGCCAGCTGCATCTGCATCTGCATCCACATCCACATGTGACGTGGCCTTGAATCCCACCCATCACCCAACGCACATCAACCCCGTGGACTCCATGCCTCTGGTTGACCTCCACTTGCCTGCACTTGCAGCCGACTACTTCAATCCATCGCTGTCGTCCTACGTGGCCCAACCTGACTTTGTTCCTCCCCTGGACAACAACCAGTTCAGCTGCATGTACAGAGCAGTAGAGAGCTGCATTAACGGTAACGACAACGTAGAGATTACAGATGGGGCCCCTCACAACTGGGGAGGCGATGACGACTTGAGATTTGGAGAGTGGGAGTTTGAGCAGCTGGTGAAAGATGCATCTTCCTTTCCCTTCCTTAATTGCCAAGTTGAGTAAACATTAAACTTCTCCCCAACTGCATACCTTTCACAATAAAAGTCCAAAGCCCAACAACCCCATTCTTCTTTTTATGCATCAAATTCGATCTACCTTTTCGCCACCTCAAAACTCGACCATGTTCGATTTGTCCTTGTGTGCAAACATTTTCTTGGGCGAGCCATACCCAGAACATGCGAGGATCCATATATATGAATTGATCGAACCCTAAAAAGAAACCAACCTTTCTCTTATATTTCTTTTCTAATCATTTGTGTTCAATAGCAGTTAGGTCATGTACTAAAACCATACCTTCCAAATTGATGTTATGAGTATAGCTGAAAGAATAAAGGGTCTGAGTGATGATGTGAAATTCTTGGATATACCCTGTGAACCAGGTTCTTGCAAATGCAGTTCAACAACATATATGGTTGTTATTCACATACCTGCAGGCAGTGTAATCTGTAAGGTGTAAGAGAAATAATGAGGTCATTGCTGTGAATAATTGTTAGAAAACAAGAGCTAGATAAATATTCAACTTTTCAGGGATTTGTTCATGTTTTTCTTTTGGGTTAAAATTGTAGCCATATATTGAGAATATACAAAGAGATTCAAGGGAAAGACACTACTATACTGGATCACGTTACATTATGTAATACACTGATACACATCCTTGCAAGATTCCAGGGAAGGACACTTCTTCCTTTTGCTCACTTTTGTTTTCGGCTACATAGATATTCAAAGGATGCCTGAAAGAATAAAAATGAGACATTTTTTTCAGCTAAACAAGAATTTAATATTGAATGAATATCTCCAAAATCTCCATATGCCTAGACATTGTTTGACATGGTAAGTTAGTGGTCATTATGTAATCATCGAACTAAATAAGTAAAACCTAACTAGAGAGAAAAATATAGTTTCATGCTCACCTTGATAATATAAAACTAGGGTGATTTTGTGAGAAGTGTAAAATGACAATTATCATGGCCGTTGGATTAAAGAAATTAAAAGCCCGGATCTCTTCTTCATTTAAATGGAAAAGTAGGAAAATGCGGCACAATTGTATACTCCCTCCGTTCAACTTTTATTGTCTTATAAGTAATTTACACATTAAGAAAATTTTACTTTTTACAAAAATACCCTTATTTAATTGCATTGAGAATTAGAATAAGCATTCAAAAGTATGTATTAGAAAAAGAAAGATTAAAGTAAATTAATAAATATAAGGGTAAATATAGTAAACTTGGTGTAAATTATCTGAAAGGACAAATATACTTGAATAAGTTTTTGAGTTTAAAAGGACAATCAAAGTTGAACAGAGGAAATATTAAATGGAAAAGCGCATACTTTGAAGAAAAAATTGAAAGTGACGCTCGTGCGAAAAAAATCTCAAAATTTACGATCAAGTCATTCATTTTCGCTAGTGAGCTAGTCTGCACAGTCTTTACAAAAGTTATGCAGGTCAGTATTTATATACATTTAAACAAAAAGTTAGACATTTCAAAATTCATACGCATAAAGTTACAAAAACATATACATTTTCAAACACAAACCACACCCTTAAATTTACACTCGAATACTAATTCAAAGCAAAAAGGGTCGTGATTAATTTAGACTCAAACAAACAATTCTGCTCGAACTTAACCTCGAGAGCACATTTGGAGGTTAACTTCAAGACCGTTAGCAACAAATTGTTTCGAGCCTAATTTCGAAGCAATGGCAAGATTTTAGTAGCAGGTCGTATTTTGAGGCCAAGTCGGAGGTGACACATTTTGAGGATAACTTAGATCAGTTTTGTCCTCCAATAGATCTAAGGGAATATTCGAGGGTAACTGACCTCCAATTTAGCCTAATTGGATGGTAAAGCATTAGATAAAATCAAGGGTGTATTACATCCAACTTAGGGCATGTTTGGTAAGTGATAGCCGAAGTGAGTTGAAGGTAGCTGAAGTAGTAGTTGAAGCTGAAGTAAGGTAGCTAAAGTGAAATTTGGGGTGTTCGGTAAGCAAAATTTATGGGGATTGAAGTAGTAAAATTGGAGTGTAAAATTACTAAAAGGGGTATGATATATTTGGGAGTAATTGCACATGTCAATCATGTGAGCATGGACACATGCCCCTCACGTGTTCATTTTAGGGTCAAATTGAAGAGAAGCAGCTGGTTGGTTCCACTTCGACCCCGACATTCCTAGGGTTCCTGCGGCTTCTCCTTCCTTCCTCCCTCCTCCATGGCTTCCAAGGTAGGTTCCTCTGCTTCTTCTCATCCTCTCCTTCTCCTCTGCTCCTCTTCTCCAACTATCGATCTGCGTTGATGCCCTCTAAAATTGGGGTGTTTGGATACTTGTCGGCAAACCATTCTCTCAGTAAGGATACCTATTAGCTTTGTTAGCATACCTTGCCGGTTTGGATTTGTGCAGCTTGCAGCTTTGTTAATTTGGGGCAATCTTGGATACAACTTGCAGCTTTGTTAATTTGCTTCAATCGTGGATACAGCTTGTAGCTTACAACTTTGTTAACAATTAATTTGGCAAATGCTTCTTGCTTTTTACAGTAGAAGTGATCAGTTGTCTCTTGTGAGATTCAAGTTGTAATTGAATTACAAGCATGTATGAGTTGCCTCTTGTTAGATTCAAGTTGTAATTGAATTACAAGCATGTATGAGTTGCCTCTTGTTAGATTCAAGTTGTAATTGAATTACAAGCATGTATGAGTTGCCTCTTGTTAGTTTTTCTTGCAGTGAAGCTGTAAGAGAAATATGACGGATGCTATTGTTATGATATATGTTTCTCATGAATTGTAATTTTCTTTCGAACCCTTGGAGAATAGTCTGTTTACTTGGTTTCTTGGAGTAGCTCCACCTTTTTACGGTGGTTGATTCTGATGTTTTCAAAACTGAAGCAACATGTATGAGTTATGATCCTTGTCTAAAACCGCCACACTTGCACTTTGATTAATTGGCCTTTTAGACTTGGATCATTAACCACAATCAAACAATTAACAAATTAAGGCAACTTACATGGCCAAACACCCCTGTTTCTTTATGTATTTTTTCCCTTGGGAAGATCATGAACCACAATCAGACAATTAACAAATTAAGGCAGCTTACATATCCAAACACCCCTGTTTCATTTGCTTTATAAAATACATGTTTGGAGGACTTATAATCAGTAGATGTTATTCATGTAAGCTCGTTGTTATTATAATGCATATGATTATTTTTTTCACAAGACTTCATTTTCTCATGTAGTGATAGGGTTATTGAATGCAACCTTGCTTATTCGAAATTTCCATCTGATTAGTTTTTCACAAGACTCCAGGTATCAAATTATAGTGCATATGATGAAATAATTAATTTGTAGCTGAAAATAAAAGCTTATACATTCCTAATATGTATCCGTATATATGTCTTTGATATTAGGGCGTCAAGGTTGCTTAACAATGGTTGGATGCTTAATTCGAAAGGTATATCCACAAGCCTTAATTATTATTTACTGCATTGTGAGGAAGTTTATATTTGTTGTTTGAATTAGAAAAAGTCTCCATTTGAAAAAGTAGATGGCGGAAAAAGTTAAGGGAAAGGGAAAGGGAAAGGACAAGGGCATCGCGTGGATTGAATCTCTGGCTATTACATTACTAAAGGTATGCAAAGAGTATCAAAGGGGCCACGGCTATGCCCAAACATTTGACTGGCCTGAAATTAATGACGAATTTGAGAAAAAAAAACGGGGATAAAGCTTGCGAAAAACTATGCAAAAAACAAATTCGAGCATATGAAAAAACGATGGAGGTCGTGGTGTGACCTACGGTACAAGGTGACGGGTGCTGGGTGAGATTCAAAGACTGGAATGGTCACCCTAGATGATGAATGGTGGGAAAGACAGAAGAAGGTATTGATTATTTTTCCTATCAAAATAATGCCTTATGAGTTGTTGTTTGTTATTGTTGAGGCTAGTTGTTGCATGTTGTTGGACAATGTTAAGTAATACAACTTTGAGTAACACTCTAAATTGTTGTTCAGTTAGACATGTACATAGCTATGTTGTTGTTCATAATGCCATAGTATTAGTACCCATGTTGTTGTTCAGTTAGACATGTACGTAGCTATTGAGTAACATAGGAAAGATTGTGCTACCTCAAGTCCCAAAAAAAGAAGAAGAGAAATGAACTTTAAATCTTCATAACACTCTAAATTGTGTCATCTTGATTTCCTTCATCTATGTTATTCGTTAATTTATTTTTTTATTTCAACTTGGTATTAGGATCCACTTGTACAATGAGCAAAGGCATGATATATATATATTTTTGTATTCACCTGGTCTATGTTATTCGTACGTAGCTATTTATTTTGTATTCCCTTGGTGTTAGGATCCAACTTGGTGTTAGACATGTACATAGCTATTTATTTTTGTATTCCCTTGGTCTATGTTATTCGTTAACTTTGAATCTTCAGTTTTTTGATCTCTCATAAATTATTTTGTACATAGGAAAAAGATGACAGATACAGCCAATTCAGAAAGAAAGGAGTCACGCCAGAGTTAAGTGATTTGTGGGACGACGTCTACAACCAAATTGTTGCAACTGGAAAGCACGTCGTTTCACCGAGTATGGACCCCAATTCAGTTCCTATTAGCATTGGTGATGATGATGGCGATGAAACGGATTCAACAAGTAAGAATTCTCTTGAACGCGAAATGGATAATGATCGCGATGAAGACGAACAAAGCCTTCGGGAAATTTTTTCTAGGGTTAATCTGGAGCTACCGTATGAACAATGCCTAGCAAGTATACACAACACATTAACTACTCCTACTCCTTCTAAATAATCTATTGGGGCATCACAATCGAAGGGGAAGAGCACAAGGATAACAACATCATCCTAAGTAGTTAGTACCAAGCGTAGGAGAAAGCAAGCACCAGCAACTACTACATTCAACGAACACATGGCTTTGGTGGGGGGAAACTAGTAAGAAGATGTTATCATTGATGGAAGGTGATCTTGGTAGTACAGCTGATGCACAAGAAGCCAAAAGGTTTGAATACACAAATATTCTTGTTGTGCTCGAACGAATGATATGTGTTGAGCTGCTGGAAGAGGAGTCTAAGATCTGGTGCTTTGCAGTTAGTTAGCTTGCATTAGAACACAGACGTCAGGTGTTTATGTTCATGCCAAAAGATTCCAACAGGATGAAGTGGCTCCAGTACGAGTACGATCTGGTGTACAACCTATATCAACCGTAGAGATTTGTATTTCAACTTCGCATCTGTATCATTACTATTTGCAGAATGATAAGAACGTGTGTTGTGTTTTACTCGTTTGGCAAGTTGGATTTAAGGGTTTATGTAGTTTGAAGAGACGTGACATTAATGTGTAAAAACTTATGGTGTGAGATACAGTTTAATGGTTTTATATGTGGGTGTGCTTGTATGTATGATTTCATTTAGTATTTATGCAGTTCAACATGTTAAATAGTGTTGTTTATATATCGGAATTGAATGTTGCTGTAATGGATCGTTCTCGGTCTCTAGCTGCTAGACGAAAGAGAAGACATGAGAAAATGAAGAAGTGGATCCCCAGATGCCAGATGTGGTTGGCCTCATGTGCACATATGTCGATGGCATATCATCAGAGGTTTATCCACAAGGTACCTTATTTTGATTCAGAATTGACAGGGTATTTATGGATGCGACAGATTCTAGACTTTGAATCATATATTAGATGTATGATTGCATTTCAGATGGAGAGACATGTACTACAAAATCTGTGCGACGAGTTAGAGTCCAACTATGGGCTTAAAGCTTCACGCAATATGACGGTTTTAGAGAAGGTTGGAATTTTCCTACACACGATTGCATTAGGGAGCTTCAATGGAGCTACATGTGAGCGGTTCCAACGATCAGGAGACACGATCAGTCGTGTGATTCACCAGGTACTAGATGCGTTGGTTGGGAGGAAAACCGAGTTCAACGGGCTTGTACGTAAACTTGTACAACCCCATGACAGAAATTTCACAAACATTCCAAACAAAGTTTTAAGCAAGGACAGATATAGCCTTTTTAAGGTATTAGTTTGTATTGATTATGTTTTATATTACAAGCATATATATGGCTTCCAAGTTAACCGTTGTTACTAAAATAGGGTGATATTGGATGCATTGATGGGGTGCACATGGAATGTTCAATCCCTGAGGAAGATCAATTTCCATATCGAGGTCGTAAGGGATTCACGTCGTTTAACGTAATGGCAGTGTGTGACTTCGATATGTATTTCACATTCATTTTCGTTGGGTGGGAAGGAAGTGCCCATGACACTAGGGTGCTAGACCACGCTCTAAACACTCCGCAGATGAACTTTCACCGTCCCCCGAAAGGTAATCTCTCACATGAATTCATTCATTATTTTTTTATAGGTAGATATTATTTAGTTGACAAGGGATATCATTCATGCACTTCTCAGATGCATTGAGAATTGATGACACACATGGCCCATCCTTACTTGCAAGAAAACTCAATGGAATCAAATTGCACAAATGTCCAACAATAACCAAAATTAGTTGCATTGAGAATTGATGACACACACGGCCCATCAGAAGTCACAACATGTTCAAAGACACATCTTTATAAGAATGAATTAATACTTACATTTCTTATACTTATTTTTTTGTAGGTAGATATTATTTAGTTGACAAGGGATACCCTAACAGACTCGGATACATGGTGCCCTACTCTAAAGTGAAATACCATCAATCCTAGTTCTAGAGAGCGGTCCCGAAAAACATTCACGAAGGATTCAACCGAGTGCATTCTTCGCTGAGGACGACAATAGAACGATGCTTCGGGGTTCTTAAGAAGAGATGGAAGATCTTAAAAAGCATGCCAACCTACTCAGTTGAGACGCAAATTGACATAATTATGGCTTGTTTTGCGCTGCACAATTACATTCTTGAGCACAAGCATAGCGATGCAATCCTTGATGATGATGAGGAAGAAGAATGTCAGAGATTTGGACCTGAAGATGAAGGCAAAGATAACAATCCCAAAGGCATGGGTACCGTCCGAGATGCCATAGCAAGACAGATATGGGACAACAAAAGGAGATATTTGGGAGCAATGTAATTCTACGTAGCCAGTTAAACTTTTTTTTGGAAAGATTGATGCCAACCCTTGCATTTACTTGTGATTTGCTCGAGTGAAAAAACAACATCAGTTTTTGATGTTATTTGATCTCTACTTACTTCTAAAACCACAGAACAATACTCTATCATTCTGTCTGGCTACTATATGGACTGAATGTATGGCTTCGATTTTATTTGATCTATAGTTACTTCTTGTTCCAATGCTAATCTCTTGCTTCTGTTTCTCATTTTAAATGTTTCAATTTCAAACTCATAATTCACAAACAAGGTTGCTTTAGAAAAACTGTAGGATTAAAATCTAAACATTGAGCTCCTTGCACTTTGGTTAGCAATTCAGCATGACCTTCTACATCCTGTTTGTCATGAGACTCATGACTAGCTGGCCAGTCCTTGCACTGTGGTATTGTGTTGCCGAATTGCTCAGATTTCTAGTGCCTCTTCTGTTGGTTCATGGACACTGGAACTACCAAAGAATGGATACGCTCTTTACAGCTTACACGTTGACCAATTCTCGTAGCTCCAATCGTTCTGGCTTTGTCTACTCACATAGACCTCAGGTTGCTAGAAACTGCCATGTACACACCATAGGCAACACTAGTTGACAGTATGTCCACATTTTGATAAATTCTATATAACCCCTAAAGCACAGACCTCATGTTGTTTGTTTGTTTGAATAACACACAGAACTGATGCTAATAAAATTTTTATTGTGTAGCTTTTATGTGGGTCAATCCTGTGATTGCCTAATCATTCTGCAGAGGATCAAAATTCTGCAAATGAAGTCCATTTATGAAGGGAGAGAGATCCGAACTAAGAATTCATACCATCTTTTTGATAAATTCTGTATAACCCCTAAAAGACTAAAAGTGGGAGCCATTAGACATATACAATAAGAATCATATCTAAGTTCATAGAGCAACGTTATTTTTCACTTAGCATTTAGTTTGATACTCAACATAATTATACATAATAAGGATCATAACATAGGGTTCAATTGAAAAACTACAATTACAAGTAATGGTGATTTGCAATGCATTTATTAACACAATGACACCATTGTGCTTCAGTGTTCACTAAAGCAAACTAGATACACAACACATGTAAACTTAAAAATGCGTCCTCATAGCGTACGAAAACAACGACAAAGCATTTCACATTTATTCATCACTTCAGGAAGGGATCCTTATGGGAAGAATAGTCGAGCACACAGAAACTTGATGGTCGGATTCAATGGCCTGTTACGAAACTGAGTGAAACTTTCCTCCACCTATATAAAATGTATTCGCAAAACCGTATAAGCACATATTCCAATTTTTTCTTGAACACAACAATAATATAAATCTCGAATGCATTAACTCACCATAGATTTGTTCTCCCACCAATTGTCATCCCCATACACAACACCAGTTATGGGGTCGCATTGAACATCGCCCGACCATTCAAGAGACTTCCATATCTGCCATTTCTTTTTCAAGAAGTTAAACTAGTTCCTCAACATACTACTAGTAGCCTTTCTGCCAGTAGTACAACAAAACTTATCTTTTATGATACCCCATTCGAGAGGCACGGTTGTCCCATGTTCAACCTGATATTGTATGCACACCTCGAGAAAAGCTTGTGTGTCCTCATTATTCCAAGTCCAAGACATCTTCAATGCTCCTTTTGGCAACCATAGAGCCAATATTTAATACAAACTAGAAAGGAGTTAACCACATATGTAAACATATTTATCATTCAATAGATATGTAAAGACCCTAACATTTTCCCTTCTTCTGCTTGTGTAGTTGTCTTCCCTTAAAGAAGAAGTAGTTGTCTTCCCTTAAAGAAGAATTGTGTATTGCTTTGTGTTTGATGGAAGACAAAGGTCGGATAGGCTATATATAATACCCTAAAAAGTAAAGGACCTTCTAGTAATTTAAAAAATGCAATAAATATGTAAATAGTTGACGTACTCATGTCCACTATTCACATTTCATAGGAAAATAGAATTGTGATAATATAATCTTATAATAACTACAGCAAAATAGCCATATAACGATAATGCAAATACATATGGTGATAATATTGTCTTACATAACAAACATTAGTCTTTTTTACAGTACAATTGTCATCCAACTAGTCGAGCTTAAAATACATAGCGTCGAACCAAAATAGCCACATAACTCGACACGATAGATACCCTAATTACCATACAAAATGATCAAAAGTGTAACCGTATTAATCAGTTACATATGGCCTAACGGAAGATAACAAACATTATAATAACTAAGGCAAGAAGAACGGTAACCACCCAAAGCCAACTGGACGTTTGAAGTGGCTAGTGCAAACACTTGCTCAACCAATTGTTGGTTCATATCGTCCAAATAACCAACATTCCCAAGCTCTTGTTGAACTTCACGGGTAAGATCTTCAATTTTGTCTATGCCCCAACTGACATCATATTCAAGCTCCACGACATGCTGACTTATCCCCCTAGCAGCCTCTTGCATCAGCCGTACACGCGGAGAGGTTTCGACCCCGTTAATGAGGTCATCAAACCTTGAAGTGTCAAATTCCTATGAATGAAATTAATTATCAGATAGGATGTATATAAAAAAATTAATCATACCAAAACAGATCCACTAATTTTATAGCTTTTATTCTCATCAATCACATGCCACCACATGACAATAGTAAAATCACATGCCAATAGATCCAGTATACCACAACATACCCTATATACTAATTGTACATATGCAACCACATGCCAATAGTAACATCTTCTTACTAATTATACATATAGCTTTTACAGCTTTTATCACAACAGACCTTGTATACCAACACAAATCCAGTATACCACACATCGAACTCACTACAGTTGTGGGATATTGGCTGTCAAATAAATTTACAAGGGTAAAAAATGTTTTTCACCCTATCCAAAAGTTTTTCACCCTCTAGTGAAAACCTATTGACCATAAGCAAGTTGTGGCAAATAAAATTATTGTCAGCATGTGCATTTGTTTGAGAAGGGGCCAACAGCAAAAGAAACAAATAAAGATTACAATTCAAATGATTGTAAGTTCATTTGATATCACAAAACCAACTAAACATGATGTCACAACTTATTATCCTGCCATAGGTAAGTATTATCTGCTACCAAAACTAATAAAAATTAATCAGGAAAGCATTATTAGCAAAACTAAGCATGAAAATAAACAATGTAAATTGGTGAAGTCATTATGCCAAATTGCAGATAGTATCTGGTAGACAGCATCAAATTATACAAGATGGGTAGTATTGGTATTAACAATGGAAATTGGGGAAGTCAGGACAAAGATTCAGAAGCCAAAAAGTATGAAGAAGAGATTGATTGTGATTTGAAATGGAGCTTTGCCCTTCTCAGGTAACACTTCTTCAATCTTGGATTCATTTATCAAGCACAAACAATCAAAACTAATTAGTGTTGTTATTCTATTTCTTTATCAGTAGGAATTTAAAGAACATATGCAAAAGAAAAGGATCAAAATTTGTTTAATTTCTTCTTGAATTCATGTTGCATTGTTGTCAAACTTATATTCATTTGAAAGTTTGCAAACAATCAGTTTCACTCAATGGATTCAATAGAAACGAAAAGAAGGTCATATATATACAATCAATTGGGTGGGTGGAGGAAAGCAAGGACTCCTTACAAACTATAGACAAAGTCTATCTCTCTAATAACACCATTGTCCAACCAAAAATGTCTGCAAGGTTCCAAGCAGGAGAAATGAATCTATATTTCTCCACTTTTCCTTTGTTTTGTTTTTTTGTTTTTTTTTTATTAGGTAAAAATTAGATTTGAAACCACAGAAGAGCCGGTTTCTCAATCTATAGCATCCTTGCGGATGAGAATTACAAATTCTAGACTATCTCTAAAATCTTCCAAGGAAACCTATTGGACCTTCTTTGCGATGAAATCGGCCACAACGTTAGTTTCTCGGAAGACGTGAGAAATCTGCATTGAAGAAAACAGTTGTAAAATACACAGGATATCAGAAATTAACATTTCAATATCCCATGGACAGTGCCAGATTTGATTAAGGACATTCACAATGGTAAGGTTGTCGTATTCAAGCTGAATGTTGGTAATGCCTAATTCATATGCCTTTACCAGGGCATTTCTTACTGTCAGTATTTTTGTTTTAAACGGGGTTAATATACCACATTTATTCCCATAGAGGAAAATTGGTATACCCGTATTGTTCCTGAAAATGTAACCAAAACTAGATTCACCATTGGTTTTGGTGAACCCATCTGTGTTAATTTTAACAATAATGTCCGATGGTTTTTTCCATTTCTTTGTTGGTCGTCTAACAATGTTCGTTCTATGAGTTTTTTGTTTGTCTTCAGTTAAACAGTCAGGGTTCCAGCTTTTCGTTTTATGCCAGTTCTCAATTTGTTTCTTGATGTAATTTGGTACATCCTTTATGGGGTCGACATCATCGTTTGTTCTTCCAAAGCTTTGTTGGTTTCTATAGAACCAAATGCCCCACCAAGAGACCATTAATTCTATGAATTGTGATCTATCAGTTTTTTGTCGAATTTCTTCAATGATTTCATTGATTTTTTTGTTTCCTATGTCTAGGGACGTGATGATGCCAAAGGTATCATAATTCATTTTTTCGATTGTTTTTATGGTATGCTTGCATTGGAAAAGGAGGTGATTCAAATCCTCCAATTGAGCATTGCAACGAATGCAACCCAGAGGGATTGCTACACCTTTTTTCTGCTAATCTAGCTTTTGTTGGGATTCCGTTTTTCATTATTTTCCAGACAAAATTTTGAACTTTGGGATACGTATCCATCTTCCAGATCCATGAAGAATCATAGGCAGTATAACTCTTGTTTTTGTTAATTAGTTCCATAGCAGAATTTGTAGAAAACCAACCATTTTTGCTAGTTTTTCAGTACATTCTATCATGGATCTCATTTAGGGGTATTGGGATTGAGGTTAATTTTTTGGCTAAATCATTTGGTAAACATTGTTCTAGTAAGTCCTTATTCCAAGTTTTATTTGGCAACATAAAATCAGCTATCAAGGCATCCTTATTCAGGATTGATTGTGTGTTTATGGTATCACATAAGGGGGTATTCAAAACCCAGTTATCCGTCCAGAATTTGATAGTTTTTCCATTACCAACTTGCCAGGTTAATCCAGATTTGAACTCAGGCATGAGTTCAATCATTTTGGAATCCACTTTTCATTTGTTAAACTCCCTTTTACATTCAAATAACCCAAAAGTGACTTCTATTTCTACCTTTTCACATCAAGGAAAGACATGAAAACAATACACTTGCCTTTGTTACAAAAAAAAATGTCTGCATGATTCCAAGCAGGAGAAATGAAGTTTGATGAATGTTAAATGAAATCTCTACATGGCAAAAACTTTATAAGATAAAGCAAATGGTCAATTAACTTGCAATCTTAAAAGTGGAAATCCTTCTTAGAATTCTTGGTCTCCAAAAGGCCAGACAATATCGTTTCATGAAACAAGGATTAAGATGAAAAAAACAAAACCAAAATATCAGGATATTCATATGAAAAACACAAAACCATTTGGGAAGGTAAAGACCAAACATACATCTTAATCTGAATGCCAACTTTAGCCAAGGAAAAACTTTACAATTCAACTGAAAACTACAGAGCACAGAGAACAAAGAAGGATGACTTTACAATGTCTACATCTTCACATACATTCTGCTTTTGTAGTGTTTGATTTTAGATGGCAAACTACAGAGCACAGAGAAGGATGAATTCATATACTCAAGCATAAAACTGTTGAGAAGCTTGTCATGTGTGACATTGATGAGGTAAATTGACATATTAGTTTGAGCTATACACGATAATTTACACAATTTACAGCCTAGGTTATTCACAATTCTTCTAAATGGGGGTTTAGGGTTAATAAATATGAACTTAGGGTTACTAAAAAGAGACAAATTTTGGGGGTTTTCAATTGTTAGGAAAGATCTATGCACCAACTTCAAATTGACAAACAAAACCAGTTAAAATTAGGGTTCTTTAGAAGTCTATCAGAAAATTAGGGTTCTTCAAAACCAGTTGAAATTAGGAAAGATATGTGGAAGCAAAAAAAATTAGGGTTACACACTCAAATTAGGGTTCTTCATATAGAAATCTGGGGTACCTGGGATAAGATAGATACTAGTTTTCAATGGTTCTTATCAAATCCGGAGTAAAGATAGATAAAAAAAACCCTAAAGACTACAAAATTGGTGCCTGAACCATCAAAACAACAAAGAAGATAGACGAGTACAAACTACCTGGTTTATTCACGAAGACTGGTAAAATTCAGTAAATTACCTGGGTTATTCACAAAGCCAACAGACCCACAACGATTTCGGTTCTTCAGAGGAGACGACGAGGGCTGATACCGGAGAAACAAATGAGTCACACAGAGAAGCAAAAATGGATTAGGGGCAATGGAGAAGATAGACGAATACGAACCTGGCTTCGTTGCAAAACGTCTGATGAAGGGCAACTTCTCGCAAAACCCAACTGGATTCTCCTCTCAAAATTAAATCCAAGGGAAATTTTGAGTAATCTTACAAGCTTCAACCATCAAATAATGCTTCCCATAACCCCCCAACATTACCCAAAAACCCCAGTTTCATCTTCCTTACTGCTTTAACTAGTTGAAGAAATTTTGTGGCAGATTGATGCCAAACACGCACAACACAAATGAAGCTAGATGAAGTTGGAGCTTCATCTAGCTTCAACCCGCATTTCAACCGTGTTGAACGGGCCCTTAGCCTCGAATATTTTTTGGGTTAATGACACCAGTATCCTATTTCAATAAGGATTTTCTAGTGACATATTTGCAAGCGTACCTAAAAATAAATTATTGGCTGCAGTAATAATTCATTTTGAAAAGAATAACAAAAGAGAGTACATGAGTACTTTTTGTGGTATTCTTGCCATAAAACGTTGTTGATTTTTTCTTTTCTTGTAAAAGTAAAAATCTAAAAAACCACTTTAAATCACTTATTGAAAAAGCTAATCTGAAAAGTAATCAATCTCTCATCATTAAGCTTTGTAATTAAGAAATAATAATCTAAAATATATGCCTTCTCTGTAAGTACAACTCTTTTGGTGGACAATGTGCATAGGGTTTCCCTCAAAACTTTTCAACTTCTCGGTGAAGGAAAATTACAGATAAGGTTATTTGTCACCTTCTCCATAATTACAACCTCACAACGTTTCTTGCTCAAAAATCCTCCAGAAGGAGCAACGGTTCGTTCTCTATTTTTTTCGAATCATCTCCATTGAAGCATCCATGGGTAAGTAACTTTACTCGACAATGTTTTCTTCTTGATATTCATAGTGAAGGTTTTAGGGTTCAACCTCTATTTTTTTCGATTCAGCAATCCATGACAAAGTTTCTTGCCATTTATTCGTAAGGGTATCCAGTTCTAAGGAAATCCTTTTTTCTTGTGTTTTTTTTTGTAGTTCGAACTGCTTTCTACCTAAATGTCATAAGCAATGGAGAGTGGAAACTCATTGTAAAAAAAACTGGTCTTATGAAGGGTATAGAACAACAAGGGCAATGGTTGTTTGTGAAGGTATTGACTTCAATATGCTATACAACAAAATCTGCGAGATGAACCACTTTGTTCAAGAAAGGTATGCACTCTAGATTAAATATGTTTAACCAAAGAAACTTAACATTCCTCTTATCTCTATAAATCATTACGATGATCTGAAAGCCTCAAGTTTTTTAATATGAGAGCAAAGGAAGCAGAGTGCGAGATTGAGTTGTATACCAACTTTGTAATGAAAGAAAAGGAGAAAAGAGTAGTACATGCAACAAGTGGCGTAAACCTCTCCAACTGAAAACGTTTTTCATGAGACTGCCCTTAATTCAATTCCGCCACTAGTAACGCAGAGCAAAGACAATAAAGCTTATATCATGTATTTTTATACTAAAGTTAGGGTAGAAAACGAAGACGTCGGGAACATAGATGAAATCTTTCAAGCTGATAACGAAGTGGAGTTAAGAAGAGGCGTCAGGGAGAATAAGGACGAAGTCAGGGAAAAAACAAAAGAAAGAGAAACATTTCAACGACGGATATTATAGCACTGAGCAGTGATGATGAAGACATTGAAGTTACTTCATCGAGGAACATAGGAATGGAAAAAATTAAAGAGGTGTTTGGGGATGATAATGACGATGATAGAGATGATGTTGGGGATGATAGAGCTAATGGTCTTTACAATGTTGGTGAGTGCGCTTCAGGTGTTAAAATATGCACTTATGGTCTTGATGATGTGTGAGATGAAATATATGGAAATTAAGGATCAGGCAACGAGGGGCAAATGGAAGAGGCATTCAGAGATCATATAGAAGGTGGCTAACCATACATTGATGTTGACGACGACATGCTTAGAGAAATTGAAGAACAATATCATCCATCGGAAAGGGACATGCAAGCAATGCTTAAGGATGGTGATAATACAAATGTTAACATTGATAAGAAAGAAGTCAAGGTTAAAGAGTACTTCAATTCTAAGAAAGAGATCAAATATGCATTATGTATGATGGCATTGGAGAAATGCTTTGAGTTGCATGTGAAGAAGTCTAACAAATCCAAACATATGAGGTTAGGTGTATTGATAATAATTTCACCTTCAAGTGTCATGGCTCAATCTATCGCAAAAAGACATTGTTTAAGGTACGAGAGTTTGTGTCAGAGCATACATGTGGCATGCGAGTAAGGCACAACCATCACAAAGGAGCAACTTCACATGTCATTGTTGATAAAATGCTCGATCCATAGGTGAAAATCAATAATCTTTTACTGAATTTTGTTATGCAAAAGACAATTTCATGTGGTAAATGCCATGACTTTCTATTATTTCAGGTTTTTAAACGATCGTACAAGGCCCCATGCTGCAGAGATACAAGAATACATGAAGAAGCTGAGAATAAAGACAAACTTCTACAAGGCCAATTGAGTGTGGCCGCAAGCCCAAGATATGAACAAGGTACATCAGAGCAAAGCTATAATTGCATGTATTCTTACATGTACATGTTAGAGCAGTCAAATTTAAGAACTTACACATGAATCGTAAGAGATGCTAACCAGCGATTCAAGTATGTTTTTTTGGGCGTTGGGAGCATGGATAAGGACAACACTACATCTGAAAAATGTTAGACTCGTATTTAGCTATTTTAGAGTGTATTGTATTGTAGTCAGGTCAACTGGATATACAACTGCAATTATCAAAGTAAGGGCAATTTGATATATCACTGTGTATTTGTTAAAGTCATGTCTAATGTGACATTTGTCAAGTTATAAATTTAACTATATTGTTTGGCATATGTAGGTAATATTAGTAGACGGTACTCACTTGACTGCACGGTACAAGGGCATACTTCTCCTAGCGATGGCCTAGAATGGAAACGAACAAATTTTTCCATTTGTTGTTGTTGTTTGTTAACAGTGAGAATGAAGATGTGTGGTCATTTTTCTATAAATAATTGAAGGTTGTTCTTCTAGATGATCTAATCCTGTTTTTTTGTGTCTGACCGTCATGCTAGCATTGGCAGGTCTTTGAGAAATAACTATTTTTTCACCAAGCATGGATTCTGCATATATCACATTTATTAAAACTTCAAGAGGAAATACGGTAGGGGAGACCTCTTTGGCCTCTTCCAAAAAGTTGTGAAAGTGTACACGTTGGCTGGCCGAGTTCAATCATCAATTTACTCAACTTTTCGCTTCCTCTGCAAGGGTTAGTAAATATCTTCTAGATGTCGGAGATAAAAACTAGGCGAGGGAACATTTCCATGGGAACAAATTCAACATCTTGACGACCAACAATGTTGAGTGTCTTAATGGTCTTTGGAGAACTCAGCATCAGTGACCTGTTCTTGCGCTATTTGATGCGATTCTGAAGACCATATGTATATGGTTTTGTGAATGAAGGGAAATAGCTCAAAAATGGGACCAACTTTTGTCTCCCACTATTCACAAGCAGGTAGAACTGAAATACTTGGAAGGCAACTACCATGAATGTGCTAAAGGTTAGCGACATTGAAGTATAGGTTATGCATGGAACAAATAGATTCGCTATTAACCTACATGCTGGGACATGTGACTCTAAAAAGTTCCAGATTGATCAAGCTTCATGCGCTCATGTCATAGTAGTTGCAACTGATAGAGGGGTACCACTCGCTAATTTGGTCATCCCATGTACAAGAATGGCTTGATGAGAGAGGTTTACAGAGAAATTGTGCATCTTGTGCCCCCCCCCCCCCCCCCCCCCCCATGTGAAGAAGTCTAACAAATCCAAACATATGAGGTTAGGTGTATTGATAATAATTTCACCTTCAAGTGTCATGGCTCAATCTATCGCAAAAAGACATTGTTTAAGGTACGAGAGTTTGTGTCAGAGCATACATGTGGCATGCGAGTAAGGCACAACCATCACAAAGGAGCAACTTCACATGTCATTGTTGATAAAATGCTCGATCCATAGGTGAAAATCAAGAATCTTTTACTAAATTTTGTTATGCAAAAGACAATTTCACGTGGTAAATGCCATGACTTTCTATTATTTCAGGTTTTTAAACGATCGTACAAGGCCCCATGCTGCAGAGATACAAGAATACATGAAGAAGCTGAGAATAAAGACAAACTTCTACAAGGCCAATTGAGTGTGGCCGCAAGCCCAAGATATGAACAAGGTACATCAGAGCAAAGCTATACTTGCATGTATTCTTACATGTACATGTTAGAGCAGTCAAATTTAAGAACTTACACATGAATCGTAAGAGATGCTAACCATCGATTCAAGTATGTTTTTTTGGGCGTTGGGAGCATGGATAAGGACAACACTACATCTGAAAAATGTTAGACTCGTATTTAGCTATTTTAGAGTGTATTGTATTGTAGTCAGGTCAACTGGATATACAACTGCAATTATCAAAGTAAGGGCAATTTGATATATCACTGTGTATTTGTTAAAGTCATGTCTAATGTGACATTTGTCAAGTTATAAATTTAACTATATTGTTTGGCATATGTAGGTAATATTAGTAGACGGTACTCACTTGACTGCACGGTACAAGGGCATACTTCTCCTAGCGATGGCCTAGAATGGAAACGAACAAATTTTTCCATTTGTTGTTGTTGTTTGTTAACAGTGAGAACGAAGATGTGTGGTACTTTTTCTTTAAATAATTGAAGGTTGTTCTTCTAGATGATCTAATCCTGTTTTTTTGTGTCTGACCGTCATGCTAGCATTGGCAGGTCTTTGAGAAATAACTATTTTTTCACCAAGCATGGATTCTGCATATATCACATTTATTAAAACTTCAAGAGGAAATACGGTAGGGGAGACCTCTTTGGCCTCTTCCAAAAAGTTGTGAAAGTGTACACGTTGGCCTAGTTCAATCATCAATTTACTCAACTTTTCGCTTCCTCTGCAAGGGTTAGTAAATATCTTCTAGATGTCGGAGATAAAAACTAGGCGAGGGAACATTTCCATGGGAACAAATTCAACATCTTGACGACCAACAATGTTGAGTGTCTTAATGGTCTTTGGAGAACTCAGCATCAGTGACCTGTTCTTGCGCTATTTGATGCGATTCTGAAGACCATATGTACATGGTTTTGTGAATGAAGGGAAATAGCTCAAAAATGGGACCAACTTTTGTCTCCCACTATTCACAATCAGGTAGAACTGAAATACTTGGAAGGCAACTACCATGAATGTGCTAAAGGTTAGCGACTTTGAAGTATAGGTTATGCATGGAACAAATAGATTCGCTATTAACCTACATGCTGGGACATGTGACTCTAAAAAGTTCCAGATTGATCAAGTTTCATGCGCTCATGTCATAGTAGTTGCAACTGATAGAGGGGTACCACTCGCTAATTTGGTCATCCCATGTACAAGAATGGCTTGATGAGAGAGGTTTACAAAGAAATTGTGCATCTTGTGCCCCCTCCCCCCCTAAGATTGACGATCAATTCCAGAATTCGTGGCATCCACCAAATGTGTTGCACCACTGGTAAGGTGGCCCGTGGGAAGACCTATAAACCGATTTCAGGCATTGTGGGAGAGGGATTATTCGAGGATAAGATGGTCTGGAAATTGATGGATCCTTGGACACAACAACTGCAACTATAGAGGGGGAAGGACGCCCTGACGAATGACATACGCATGGGCTTTATACGACATGTTGGTTTAGGTTCTTTTTTGTTAAAAACTATCAGTTGGTTGGTTTTTTGTACTTTGTGTTGGTAAACATCGTCATGTAAATGTTATCTATGTTTTTTTTTTGGTATTGAAGTTGTTTGCTGGGGTATAAGATGTATGGTTTAAGGCTTCTTGTGTCATAAATCATACCTCTTTTATTAGGGATACCTCTTTTTGTTGGGTTGTAAAAAGAAGTTTTTGTCTAAACTATTTTTTTGTTGCTAAACACCGTCGTCTAATCGAATGATTTGTTTGGTTTAACACATTTTTTTTTCTCTATCAACTAGTTGGTTTGTTGTGGTTTTGGACTGAACGTGAAAGTACCATGATATTTTTGGCATGTTGTAATGTTATTATATCATATGAATCAAAACCCGTTCTTCACGTGACAATTTAAACTATGGCTCTAACATCTAGTCAATATACCCTGACTTTGTTTACGTTGTGCATTTATTCAAACTATGAACAATTGTGTGAACAAAATCTTATAGAAATAAGTTTTTCCTACCAGGTCCATATTGTTCTTCATTTATTAAAAACTTAATATTTATTTTATATATTGTAACTCTATAGAGAAGATATTACATAATAAGGTATTACTATAGTACATGACACACCCGAATTCAAAGTTAAAATTAGAAACAATGTATTATAATTAATCATTCATCTTCACCTAGAGAGCAACGGTCACACATCGTTTCCATGGACGACATAAATTTTGATACCCGTAACTTTCTCAGCTAGTCGGCCAAGTGTATGCGCGTCCTCCTCCGTTTGAGCGGCTTCAAATAATGGACGCCAACTTCTTGGACATGTTCATAGAAGACCGATGTGTTGCCTCTGTAATCAGTCGTGACATTAATACGCCCAAGGAGAAACCAAATATCTATATGGTTTCTATTTATCTTCACCAAACGCGTCTCACCAACCTCATAAATGTGAGTGCTCATTGTTGTCATCTCGTCTTTGTTGGGCCTTATTGCTCCGCCGGTGTAAATCTGAAGGTGAACTTTAATGTAACTTTCATGGGCCATTGAATAACTAAATGAAGGAGAGTTGGAATAGCATAATTAATGGAAGAGTTTTTGGATCACAAAGTTTAACAAGGAAGGCAATGTTTGTAGGCTGAAAATCACAACTAATAACTGCAAAAAGGGATATTGTATGGTGGTTGTTAAGCAACCGTTTTTATAGATTTTAGTCATTACAATCAACGCATTTCTATAATGACTATTAGTCACTATAGTATGACTTTGTTTACGTTGTGCATTTATTCAAACTATAAACTATTGTGTCAAACACAGACTTGTCATTGTCCATTTGTAATGTTATAGAAAAACAAATTGCCCTTCTTACAACGAAATAACGGTTATTGAATGGTGGTTTATAGAAACCGTATCAATAAACAAGAAGAAATATTTTTGTATATGGAACCAAATCTTGCTTACTAAAATTTTGTCATTATAATAGATTATGGATCTGACTAAGCATTTATATATATAATCTAAAAAAAGTGAAATATCCTCTAAAAAGTTAAAACAGAGCTGAAAAAATACATACTCAATTTCATGGGGAGAAGCATTACAAAAGCCACGTGATGGGTTCATAGTTAGTACAATGAAAGTTCCTATGTAGTACACTAAAACTTCATAGTTAATACACTAAAGGTTCACATTTCATAAACAAAGTAACATGTTTTATAATATTGTGTTATGAACCTAAGTATAAGTTTGTGAACCTCTACTATTAATTTGTGAGCATCTTGTATAAATATGTGAACCTAACTACAACACCGTATTATGATAAGGAAAAAAAGTTGTTGTATGAAAAAAAAAGTTTGCAAACATTACGAAAATGACATTCCACGCAGCTTAACCCTCCATCCCTCTCAGGGTCGTCTTTTTGGGTAGGGCGATCGCCTAGGGCCCATGAAAATAGAAGGCCCGTCCTAGGAGTAAAACTAATATTATACTATAGTATAAAGATTTGAGTTCCCGTACAACAGTCTCTTACCATGCGAAATGCGAAGCGATCTCGGCCGTCGATTTTTTATTTTTTATTTTGGTCAACAAATATTTTTTTTCGTTCCCTGATCATTCTGGAATAACCTATATAGAAGGTTCACCAATAAGCTCTTACCGTTCATTTATTTGTGTACTGAAGTTCACAAATAAGCTCTAAATGTGCAAAAATATGTGTTTGAACATGAACATGTTATATATGAACTTGACGGCATAGAATAATAAACATTTAGTACTTATATGTAAACGTCAATAATTGTCTATTCCAGAACGATCAGAGACGAAAAATAATTAAAAAAAACTCTTAACGTCCCCTGATCATTCTGGATTAACCTATATAGAAAGTTCACAAATAAGCTCTTAACGTTCACTTATTTGTGCACTGAAGTTCACAAATAAGCACTAAATGTGCAAAGACATGTGTTTGAACATGAACATGTTATATGTGAACCTTACGGTATAGAAAAATGAACATGTAGTACTTATATGTGAACGTCAATAATTGTCTATTCCAAACCGATCAGAGACGAAAAATATTATTAAAAAAAAAGTTGTTGGCCGAAAAAAAGAAAAAAAAATTGTCGTATTTACGGTTATGCCATCGCGTTACTATTTACTCTTTTTCACCCCTTTTAATCTCAGCTCTCCATCTTCTTGATCCAATGGCCTATAATATTTCGCATGTTGTACAATAAGGACCAAATGTATGTGAAACTCACTCTATGTAAATATAATATGCCCAATACGTTTCTTTTAATTTAAAAGGCCCAATATCCAAAATCAGGCCCACTTTTTCCATAGAAGCAATCTAATGATAATAAAACATATAAATAAATTAAAACTAATATTGGAAAGTGGAGAAGAATTAAAAAGTTTTTTAGAAATTAATTATACTAGCCCTAGTCCCCAAATCAGTCCCAAATTGTTTCACCTCCCTCACTCTCATTCGGTGATTTTCAACGGGAATTGAAGCTCTAATTCATCATAGCATGAAGTCATCTTTCCAGTTTTCATCTTCTTCTTCCTCAAATCACCATCTAAAGAGACATTTTTTTACTCTCAATATCTCATCTGCAATTTTTCTAAGGAAGTTAAACACCCCGCAGAACCGCGTTCACCGGGCTCGTCCTCGACAGTCCGATTGTTCGTACAACCTACCACCACCAATCCACCGCTATTGGACCACCGCTGGAACCGCGACACCGGTCACACCACTTCAGCACCTTGCTCCCGGTAATTTTCTAACCCAAAATCCATCATTTTCTAATTCAATTTTTTTATGTTTTTGTAAATAAAATTTGCTTGATGTTGATATGTATTATAATTTACAATTTGGCAATTGCAATTCCGCCAATTCGACATTTGATATTTTGGAAGGGACAAGTAACAAGTTGAACACAAAATTGAAATTTTGATTGTTGTTAATCTGTTATTATGTTAATTGTGTTTAGCAAATTGGAATTTGCCAATTTGGAAGTGGACCAAGTGGTATTGAGTTATTCACCGTATTTGTCAACTTGAAACTAGAATTGAATTTTGCTTGTTGTTAATTGTTTTTAGTAAATTTTGCTTGATGTAGACAGTAGACTTGTTCTAAAATTTACTGTTGATATAGTTTTTTTCTTGGGGGTTCTTCTTTGCATCGCTCTTTTTTGATTTCGCACCGCAAGTTAGCGTTTAACTTTTTTTTTCTTTTTTTTTTAAACGCTATTATATGGCGTGAGAGTTTTTTTTGTTTTTTTTTTGGATTTATTGAGATTAAAAAAAAAACGAAATCGACTCGATCAAACCGGGTCGGAGTTAAACGCTACGTCATAGCGTTTAAAATAGACTTGGTTAATCGAGTCGATTAAGTTTTAAACGCTACGCCGTTGTGTTTAAATAAACGCTACGTAGTTGCGTTTAAAAAAATCAAAATTCAAAATTGCACTTTTTTTCCATAATCATGTAGAGAATTTCAATACGAGTCCGTACATATAAAATTCATCCAAAACGGACATCGTTTGCCCCTCCAAAGGCCTAAAACGAAGCTTTTCTATCCTTTTTTTTATATATAATTTGGTGCCCAACATATAGCGCATTATAGTGGAAATTTTTGGTATTTTCAACATTTTTCTACTATAATTTTGTATAAAATTTTAATACTATAGTTTTGTATAATTTTGTTCATTTATATACTATAGCTATATACTATTGTTATATCGTATAATTATATACTATGGTTATATCGTATAGTTATATACTATTGTTATATCGTATAATTATATACTATTGTTATATCGTATAGCTATATACTATTGTTATATCGTATAGTTATATACTATTGTTATATCGTATAATTATATACCATGGTTATATCGTATACCTATATACTATTGTTATATCGTATAGCTATATACTATTGTTATATCGTATAGTTCTATACTATTGTTATATCGTATAGTTATATACTATTGTTATATACTATAGCTATATACTATTGTTATATCGTATAGTTATATACTATTGTTATATCGTATTGTTATATACTATAGCTATATACTATTGTTATATCGTATAGTTATATATTATTGTTATATCGTATAATTATATATTATGGTTATATCGTATAGCTATATACTATTGTTATATCGTATAGTTATATACTATTGTTATATCGTATAGTTATATACTATGGTTATATTGTATAGTTATATACTATAATTATATATTATGGTTCTAACGTGCTATGGTTATATATAAATTTTATATCATATAGTTATATACTATTTTTATATCGTATAGTTATATATATACTATGGTTATATCGTATAGTTATATACTATAGCTATATACTATTGTTATATCGTATAGTTATATACTATTGTTATATCGTATAATTATATACTATGATTATATCGTATAGCTATATACTATTGTTATATCTATAGTTATATACTATTGGTATATCGTATAGTTATATATTATGGTTATATCGTATAGTTATATATTATTGTTATATATTATGGTTCTAACGTACTATGGTTATATACAAATTTTATATCGTATAAGTTATATACTATGGTTATATCGTATTGTTATATACTATAGCTATATACTATTGTTATATCGTATTGTTATATACTATAGCTATATGCTATTGTTATATCGTATAATTATATACTATTGTTATATTGTATAGTTATATACTATTGCTATATACCATAGTTATATACTATAATTATATATTATGGTTCTAACGTAT
The DNA here is from genome assembly GCA_027886185.1 of Rheum nobile. Taxonomy (NCBI): domain Eukaryota; kingdom Viridiplantae; phylum Streptophyta; class Magnoliopsida; order Caryophyllales; family Polygonaceae; genus Rheum; species Rheum nobile. The sequence continues at coordinate 5,847,742 of WOAB01000135.1, forward strand.
AGTTATATACTCGTATTAAATTTTGGGGTTTTTGCAGGAAACCACCTGTTATATGTCACTATTTGCACGAAACCACCCGTTATATCGATATTTATTTTAAACCACTTAATTATCTATCTCCGTTAACGCAAAACCACCCAGAGTCAGCTTCCGTCCAACTATCCGTTAAAATGTGTGAAATGACCATAATGCCCTCACTTTTTTTTAAAACTCAAGGGCAAAATTATCTTTACACACCCAATTGATAACCGTCGGTTTTCTCATTTTTCTGGACCAGTTTGGCATTTAATTTATTACCAAACCGGTTCATCTAAAACCCAAATGGAACAGGTGAAGAAACAGCTCCATATTGGTTCATCTAAAACCCAAATGCCAACAGATTTCTCTCTTTGTGATGGCCCAAGTGGAACAGCTGAAGAAACAGCTCCATATTGGATTCCAAATGATCCGCCAGCCAGTTCTGAAGATTTTCCAGATAAAGGAGATTGAGCAACAACGCAAGATGAAAGATGAGGACTCTGAGCAGCTTTCCTTTTCTGAATTTGTTCCTCCTTCCTTGAATATGTTCCTCCTTCCTTCGAATTTATAAATTAGGGTTCTTGTTTTAGGGAAAAAAATTGATTTGGGAAAAAAAATTCGGGTTCTTGTTTAGAATTTGATTTAGGGAACAATATCTTGGCTAATCAAATCCAGCATACTGCCAGCGTGGTTGTTGTCGCCCACTCCGGCAGCCGTGTCTCCACCCTCTCCCGCCAGTAGTCCGTCCGCATCTCGTGCCTCCCTGGTAAGTGGTTGTTTTAGTTCATGGCAAATTCGAATTAGGGTTGGCAAGGAACTTCGGGGTTAGGGGCAAATTAGTTTCTGGTGATTTTCACTTGGGATTTGAAATGCGTTAATTGGGGATTTCGGCGATTTTCACTTCGGAGTTAGGAGCAAATTTGTTTGTTTTGGATGATTAAAGAAGGGATTGATGATTCGCGGGTATTCTACAGACGTGAACTTTAGATTTTTCTGATTTAGTTTTTTTTCCGTTTTGAAATTAGGGTGCTGGATTTTTTTGTTGATATATTTGATGAACACTGTTTTAATTCTTAAAATAGTAAGGTATTCGGACTCGAACATGGGTTGTTCAAAGGTTAAAGAAGATGTTCAAAGATGAGTGAAGGGCTGTTAAAAGGTTGAAGAAGAAGATTTTGGATTTTAGATGAACCGGTTTGGTAATAAATTAAATGCCAAATCGGTCCAGAAAAATGAGAAAACCGGCGGTTATCAATTTGGTGTGTAAAGATAATTTTGCCCCTGAGTTTTTAAAAAAAGTGAGGGCATTATGGTCATTTCACACATTTTAACGGATAGTTGGACGGAAGCTGGCTCTGGGTGGTTTTGCGTTAATGGAGATAGATAATTGGGTGGTTTAAAATAAATATCGATATAACGGGTGATTTCGTGCAAATAGTGACATATAACGGGTGGTTTCCTGCAAAATCCCCTTAAAATTTTATAGAAAATTATAGTAAAAAAATGCCGAAAATACCAAAAAATTTTACTACAATGCGCTATATGCTGGGCACCAAATTGTAAAAAAAAAAGGTAGGAAGACTTCGTTTTTTGGGCTTTTGGAGGGGCAAACGATGTCCGTTTTGGACGAATTTATATGTACGAACTCGTATTGAAATTCTCTACATCATTATGGAGAAAAGTGCAATTTTGATTATTTTTTTTAAACGCAACGGCTTAGCGTTTAAACTGAACCGTTTTTTTTTAAACCGGTTTACTTTTTAATTTTTTTTATAAAAGCTTAAACGCTACGTCGTTGCGTTTAAACTGAACCGGTTCAGAAAATTGAACCGGTTCAGTTTAAACGCAACGACATAGCGTTCAATTTTTATTTTTATTTTTTTTAAACGCTACAACGTTGCGTTTAAAAGCGGTGCGAAACACAAAATTTCTGGGTGCAAACAAGTTCCCCGTTTTTCTTCTATGCAGATTTATATTGTACTTATTGGCAGTTGTTTTTTTGCTTGTTGTAGACAGTAGACTAGTTCTATTGTAAGACATTTCTTTAATATATTGTAATTTCAAAATTTTATTTGTTATATTAGGGGCCCTTAATTTTATTTCGCCCTAGGGCATTCTGAATGTTAGGATCGGGGTTGATCCATCTCCCTTGATTTAATGACCCATTTGTCTTCCGTTTTTTTATACTAGTGGTCATGCCCGTGCTACGCACGGGACATATTGTAGTATATTATTATAACTTATTTCTATAAAAAAAATATTATAATTGATGCAATGTGTAGAGATTTTATAACACATATCTATTTTTGTTGTAAATAGATTCATTGATCCCTTAAAACATTACCAAAATACCTTATTGATGTTATCCTATTTCTTTTTGTTATCAAGTTTGTCATACATGTGAGTATTAATTGTTCATACAAAACATTATTGTTTATTATTGCGTCTAAAATGTTATAATTGCTTTATGTAATTTCATTTTATTTTCATTTTACAGTAGTGTTGTGTCGGAAAAAAAAACTTAACGTTATCCCATTGAATGAATTTTACTGCTAACAAAAGCACAGTTTGGACCAGAATTTGTTATTACATTTACATAATCTATTAGTTAAATAATAATTTTTTTAACATAACAAATAAAGTCAAAAGGTCTCAAGCTTGAAATATAACCAATTTCCAATAAAAAATAGTTGATTCTTGATTTTCATTCTAATTTTCTAAACGTAAAAACATTTTACATGTACTTTTGATGCTAATGAGTAATGACTAATGAGCGTATATATTATTTTGAGTCATTTTTTTCCAATTTTATAAACTATCAAATTAAGATTCAGAAGAAATCAAAAGTTCTTAAGCTTATATGACAATACAACCTTTTCTAATTGCGAGTATGTGACTCTTGATTTGCATTCTAATTCTCGTAACTTGAAAAATAATCCTCACCAATTTAATCTATATGTACTTTTGATGCTAATGATCATATATATTATGTTTGTAATAACCCCTAAAAGTCCAACTTTCGTTTTGTAAGCAAGACGTGTTAGGCATTTTCTGTAACCTCTGTACGAACCATTTGGAACGTGATGAGATACGTTTAATAAGATATATGAGTCTTAAAGTATTTAAGGAGTGCTAAAAATAGAATTTAGCAAAGACCGCGATCAAGACCCGCGAGCAAGGTCCAAGAACGCGAGCGCGGCAATGCTGCGACCGCGGTTTTGCCTATGGGCAAACCGCGATCGCGGTTCTGAAACCGTGATCGCGGGTACCTTTGTTCGCCTTCTTCCTCTGCTTCCAGAAGGCCGACGATCGGAATTTCCCCTCGTGCCCGAACGGCGGGGAGCATGATCGATTGGGTTGCTCGGCGTGGAGGTGAACTCCTCCTTCTGAGCCTATAAATAGGAGGGAGTGGCAGCCATCCTCTCCACCATCTCAAGCTTCCTCTTCCTCTTCTCAAAAGTTGTTGTGTTCGTCGGAGTCGTCGTCGCCGGAGCCGAAGTCGTCGTCGTGGGAAATCCTTGGAGTGGTGGTGGTGCGCCTTGGTTCAGAAGCGAAGTACGAAGCCTCGTCATCGTCGGTATGACCTCAAAAGCTCGATTAAGCTCGCGTCGGGATGGAGTTCCGCGACCGCGGCTCCATCCACTGCGACCACAGTCGGGCAGAGACCTGCGACCCCGGTTGGTGAAATACCCCAACCGATACATGTATGTATATATATATATAATTTGGAATGGTAAATAATGCCATTGACTATATAAGTCATTAAAAGGCAGAATTTGGGAAAAGAAAAATGAGAAAAAGGGGGAAAGCAGATCTGGAAATTTTGGGGTAGAAAACCCCCTTCGATCTCCCCATTCAGGGAAGTTGTGCCTTCTTCTTCCCTCAGCTGCTCTGAGCTCTGCCATCATCGTCATCTCTCCCTCGGTCCAGATCCCGTGATCCGAGCTGCTGCGGTGGGTTCGCTGTTGTTGTCGCGCTGCTGTTGTTCGCCGTTGCTGTTGTTGCCGATGTGTTCCATTGCTGCTGCTGTTGTCGAGGGAGCTGTTGCTGTTTGTTCCGGCGAGGATCCAGTCCCGGCGACGACAGCTCGGTGGATGACGAGGTAAGTGTGGGGTTGCTTCGATCTGAAATTTTTTGGGTTCGGTATTGATGATTTTTGGGTAACAAATCTTGCTGAAATTGGGCTGGTGTTCAGCAAATTGAAATCTGTTATGGGTTGATTTCGTGGTCCTTGTGCAGTGCAGCGAGCAGCTGAAGTTTTGGGTTGATTTGTGTGGGATTTTGCTAAATTGGAATTTGGAGGTATGAAATTAGGGTTTGAATTTGGGGGTTTGTTCGTAGTGGATTTGTATGAGTTAATTAATGCCAGGGATTTGTTCGGATTATTGTCTCAGGTTCGTTCGAGTTGATTGGAGGTCTCTGAGGTCGTGGTTGTCGAGTTTGAGGCAAGATGATTCTTGCTAACCCTTCGTTTATTTTTATAAAATTTCTTTTCATCCTATTTTGTGTAGTAATGGATTTTTGTCCTTGTCTGAGTAAGTGGATTTGGATTATTGGTTGTGGAATTTCATGGTTGGATGTGTGTGTGTGTGTTGGTAATTGTCTTGTGTTGAAGATCGGTTGTGTGCTTGATTAGTGGTTTTGTTGATAGATATTGGTTTTGTTATTTGAAATGGTTGAAAGTGTTGATATTGGTCTCGTGTTGGATATCGATTGAGTGCTTGGATGTTGGTCTTGTGCTGAATATCGATTGTGTGCTTGATTAGTGGTTTTGTTGATAGATATTGGTTTTGTTATTTGAAATGGTTGAATGTGTGGATATTGGTTTAGTTGTTTGCATTGGTTGTTTGCTTGGATATTGGGTTCGTGTTGAATGTTGATTGTGTGAATAATTATTGGTCGTGCATTGGATATTGGTTGTGTGCTTTTCCATTGGTTCTGTGTTGGATATGTATTGTTTGTTTGGTTGCTGGTTTGTTGGCGGATATCGATTGTGTGTTTTGTTATTGGTTATGTGTTGGGTTATTGGTTTTGTGTTGAACCTGGTTGAATGTGTTAGTTGTTGTTGCCTTGTGTTGTGTTTGATTGGATGTTGGTGTAGTAGTTGATTGTAGCTAGTAGTGGATGATTGGTTATGTTGACAGATGGAGGTGGTGGGTTGTTGGTGGATTGGTAATGGTTGGTTGTGGAGCCGGGGTGAGGGTGTGACCTCATCCGACCACGTAAGGGTGTGACCTCCGTTGGTTAAGGCTAGGCCGGGGTGATTGATAGTCTCACCCGACCACGTGAGGGTGTGACCTTACGTTGGTTAATGACCATGGTTGGATGGTTGAAAGTCCCATCCGGAAAGAGTGTGTTGATTGTCTCACCCGGTGATGTGGTGGTGGAGACGGAGGTTGGATTGGAGGTGTTGGCGGTTGTGTGTGTTGGTTATGTGTTGAATGTTGGTTGTGTACTTGATTAAGTGGTTTTGTTGATGATATTGGTTGTGTACCTGATTAAGTGGTTTTGTGATTAATATTGGCTGTGTACTTGATTAAGTGGTTGTGTTGATGATATTGGCTGTGTACTTGATTAAGTAGTTGTGTTGGTGATATTGGTTGTGTACTTGATTAAGTGGTTGTGTTGATGATATTGGTGGTGTACTTGATTAAGTGGTTGTGTTGGTGGTATTGGTTGTGTACTTGATTAAGTGGTTGTGTGATGATATTGGTTGTGTGCTTGGTTATTGGTTTTGTGTTGGATGTTGATTGTTGGCTAGTTATTGACTTGTTGTCAAATATTGGTTTTTGTAGCTAGTTGTGATGTGAATTTCTGTTGGTGTGGTTGTTGATGGTAGCTAGTTGAGGAAAGATGGTTATGTTGATTGATTATGAAGGTTGGTTATGTGGATGTTGTGAAGGTTGGTTTCCCATCTTGAGGGTGTGGGCCAATATGGGTTGGGTTGAGGTGTATGGGTTGCGGCCCATGTTAACGAACAGGCGGCACCGGAAGGGTGGCTGGCCTGGGTTGTTATAATTATATAAGGTGATGATTGTCTTGCTTGTGCTTATGTGTTCGTTGATGTGAAGGTTGGTTGGAAGGTGTTAGTACAGTAGTGAGTTTGGTATGTTTGGTTAGCCTTGGTTACGTGTTGATCGTAATATATGTATATATGTTTTGTAAAGTTGATAATTGAGGTGTTAGTAGTAGAGAGAAAGATGGATTGGATGTGTTAGTAAAGTTAGATTGGATCGTCTTATCCGTTTATACTTGTGGTGAGGTTGAGATTGGACTGAATGAGGTTAGCATATCGGAGAGTTGGTCAGAAGTGGTTAAGTAGTAGTTATGATATAGTATATATATATATTGTGGCATGTTGTTGTTTGGTGTTAGTTGGTTGTTGTGATAAATCTTTGTGGTTTAAGTTGTTTTGGCTTGATGAGTCTTGCTAGTCTTTCAGTAGACTAACCAACCTCGATTTATGTTCCATGGTTGGCTGGTGTATCGGGTCCACCAGTCAACTAGTCTTTACAGGTTGGCGGCAGCAAGGAAGTTCTTGATCACAGATTTGTATTCACAGTTAAGGATTTAGTTTTGCAACGGATTTTAAAAGGTTATATTAACTACCGTTGTTTTGGTGTAAATTGAGATATTGAACTTGATGCAAGGTTTAAAGGTTGTTCCAAACTTGAACAGGGATTTTAATGTTGCTAACTTTTGTATATTTGGAAGTGTTTGGGTTTTCTTTTTTTTCAAAAATTGCCTTATAGTTCTCCGGGACTATGGCACTGTGACACCTCTGGCCCGGGGTGTTACAGTTGGACGCGAAACCGCGATCGCGGTTATAAAACCGCGGGCGCGGTTTTGCCCAGCAAGGCTGCGATCGCGGCTATGCCATCCGCGACCGCGGCACTGGCATGTTTCCTTCATTTTGCTTCGTCTTTTCATACTGTATCTAACTTAGGGTTTTGTCTTAAAACTCGTCGTCGTCGTAGGCATCCGTGCTCAGATTCAAGTTTCCAAATCTCGGAACCCGATCTCTCGTTCGTCTAGACTAAGGCAAGTGGCGGTTCGCTCTTGCTCATTATTCCATGTTTCCCTTGATTGTCAATTATTTAATGGGAAATTCCTGTTGGTACCCCTGAGTTTAGGGTTATTCATGTTGGTGTCCCACGATTAAGTTTTTTCATGTTGGTACCCCTAAGGTTTTGGTTTGTTCGCTTTGTAATCGAAATTTTTCATATTCGTATCATTTCGGTTCAAATTGATCAAATAGAAGATCATCACTATGTTTATTGACCTCAACTTAGTAGGATTCGACTCCTAAAACACTCAAATCCATACTCGAACCATTCTGATTTGAATTCTTAAGGTCGAAACGGGTTGTTGCTTCGGAATTCAAATCGATATGGTTCGGACATGGATTTGGGTATTTTAGGAGTCAAATCTTACTAGTTTGAGGGCGAGGAACACAATGGTAGACTTGGATTTAATCAATTTGAACTAGAATGGTACAAACATGAAAAAGTTTGGTTACGAAGCAAACAAACCCAAACCTTAGGGGCACCAACAGGAAAAACCTTAATTGTGGGACACCAATAGGAATAACCCTAAATACAGGGGCACCAAGAGGAATTTCCCTTATTTAATTGTCTAATTAAGATGAGATAAAGTTGTTGTTTTGTGTTTGGGAACAAATTTGATAAAACAATGTGTTAAAATATGGATTTATAATAGGTTGTATATATTGCTAGAAACAACGCTATTATATAGTTATATATGATATTACGTAACGGATTTTGGTGTGAATTTATGTGTGAACTTATGTGTAGTTAGCACGAATATTCGTAGGAACGCTATGCACCTTGCGAGGTCTAGTCGTTTCTTTATAACTGGTATTAGGAAGATTTTTGCCCTAGTACTTCTAGTCATGACCATACCCTTATTCAAGTGGTAGATGCACTTAGCTAGTGCCAACATTTGGGATTCTTTCCCAAAGATATCTCTCATATTGAGATGATGTGAATTAAAAGCTGTAATGTGAATGTACATTTTGGAAGTAAATAAGATAAGTGATTTTACGCACATAATTAATATACCATCGGGCGAGGAGTACAACGTGGAAACCGCCCGGACTCTTGTTAGAGTAAATCCTATTTCCAATCTGGATTCGCATTGCGCGGTGAGGTTGGTCGTGGACCCAAATAATCAAGGTCGTGTTTTAAACTTGTGTGAAAACTTAACGTTCCCAAACAACTTCATACGTTTCCCATAAGACTCAATTCCTTTGGAGTCGTCTCTTCATATGTTTCCCATAAGACTCAATTCATTTGGAGTCTTCTCTTCAATCATTCTTTTTCTTATGTTTCCGTAGAAGTATTGGAATTCACAATCGTATATCGGCTATTATTCGAGAAGCGATGGGTGTAACTTAATACGACTACCTAGAACCTTTTATTTGTACCCTTGTATAGTCTTTCATTAGATTGACCAACCGTTATTTTTCCTTTGCATGGTTGGCTGGTGTCATCTGTCTCATACGGCACATCAGGTAAATTCCCACAGTTGTGAAGGCCAGATATCCGACGTTGAAGGCGGTTGATATTTTAAGTGTTTTCTAAGGTTGAAGATTCTGGCGTGAGATCACACAACTCAAAAACTCCTTTTGGCGTTTTATTTATTTAAAAGACTTCCGCTGTAATAGAGATTTTTTGTATTTGGTTTGTTATCAGTTGTAACTTGCGACGTCGGTATAAACGTTATTTGGTCAACTCTCATATTATTTACTAAAGTTTGCAGTATTATATCATGTGTTATAAAATCGGTAAGCCTTGGGTAACCCCGGGTGTGTTTTCTGAGGTCACTAGCGATAATATTTCCAAAGGTATTTTGGGGGTGTTACAATGTTGATTCATTTTTCATATTTATGAACAATCCAATCTAGCCAATACATCTTACCTCTTGTATTTCTATTTCTAAAGTTTGCAGTATTATATCAAAGTTTTGGGTTAAAATCTACCATACATCTTACCTCTTGTATTTCTATTTCTAAAATTATAGATTATTTATAACATATTTATTAATGTGTAAAATTATCATTTATATACTAATTTGATATTTTTTAATATATATAATTTATTATATTAGCCAGATAAGTAGAATATCAATTGATGTTAATATAAAAATTTATTTGATTAAATATAAGAAAATACATTAGTAGTACTGTTTGTTTGGACTAATTTGAGGTAATTTGAAACTAATTGAAGGATATACTTATAACTCCTATAACATCTTAATAAGAGCTATATGTCTAACCTAATAGAGTATTCTTGTATTCAACCCCCTAAAAAAGAATATTTTTGTACGAAAGCTATTTGCATTATTTCATTTTTCTATTTTTTTATAAAAGAAAGTAATTAAGATGACTAAGTATCTGCAAGGCTGGTAGCAGTTCATCCTATTGTATTCTGATGGATGAGCCAAATAAAAAAATGGTTCACAGAGAATCTAACGATGGACTACGCTACCCATTTTAGCAATTCTGTCATCCACGCATTTTATTTCATATTTTAACCTTAAGTTTTTATACTACTTGATTTTTATTTGACTTTTCTATCACTAACATTGTGTTATATACATGCAACTTCGAGTGTATACTCATGAATTTATATTATTTCTATTGCACGCCAGTTATATTTGAATGTTTTGCTATAAGCACATTTTTATTTTAAAACTTGTTAGTATTGTATAGCAATATTGATCTTATATATTAAGTTAATTCATATAGGTAGTCAAAATATAGATATTTTCAATTCCTTTTAATTAAAGTTAACATCAATACCTTAAAAAATCATCGATCAGTTGATTTGACATTTCTTTCTTTGTTTGTCTTCTTATTCTCTTGTTCATACAGCCTAAACACAAATAAATAAAATATGGCATTTAAGAATAAAACAAAATTAGATCGTTAAAACATTATCCGCCAACAATCGGTTGTTAGTGGCATATGTAAAATAAACGCATCAGTGTACTCTCGTAGACCTGCAAATACAATGAATTTGCAATAGAATAATTATATAGTCTAAGCTTATAAAAAAAATAAAACTTAGACATACAGTGAATTCGAATATAGTTTTTTTTGTTAGGATCGATTGATCGAGTAATGGCTCTTCAGTAGACCTGCAAAAATATTTGAATACAAATAAACCAAATTCGAAGAAATTAACAGATTTTACATTATTGTAAAAAAAGGGTGAATCCATAAATAAAATTTTAGCTAAAGCTACCAAGTACATACATTCAGAGGTACATATATCAAAAACTACAATAATCGAAAACTATGATCTTTGATTTTGGCGATTGAAACAATTTCTATTGCAAAATATATATATGATTGAATTGTAAACCCACAACAAACCTTGTTTACGTACATAATTAAGTTGCTATCATAAAATCTACAATTAGAATTTTTGAAAGTCTCGCGTTACATTTTGAAAGAAAAAATGTCCTACTTGGAGTTTGAAAGACCTTTCATTGTAGTAATAAAGTCATAATAAATTATGAATGACCATTTAAATGTTTTCATGTAACGATTATTTTTAAATTGAATTTTAATTCAACATTTTTCTGTATGTAAAATTTCGTCATAAATTTTTTTAACAATCATACCCTAATGGGATTTGAACCCAATATATTTTTCGATCCTTAGGATTTTTTACCCCTCAAGGGGGGTCAAATAGCAAGTTTGGACTCCTAATTAAATAAATTAGCTCATTGACCCTCTAAGCCTTTAAAAAATCCTAAACCCTAAACCCTAACCCCTAAACCCTAAAAAAACACTTCCACCCCCCTTTGGGCCATATGTGTAGTAATAGGGGGTCATACTTACAATTTTGGAAAAAATGGGCCTAAACTTGCTATCTTTTTCCTTAAGGGACCCTTCGTGCCCAATTTTCTCTATATTTTTTTATGGATAAAGGATAAGGTATGATAGGTTGTAGTTATATTTTTTGGTACATAAACTAATTTATGATAAGGTTGGAAAATATATTAATTGTTTACATCATATGTAGGTAGAATGTAGGAATTAACCAAAAAAACAAAAAAGAGAGGAGAATGTAGGTTTTATGGAAAAAACAAACAATGTATTATTATTATTATTATTATTATTATTGTTAATGAAAGATAAAATAGTAAAACAAAGTTGTTAAAGAAGGGGATTGAATCCTAGACCTCTTGTATTATGAGAGTGTCTTTAACCATTGAGTTATATTAGATGATTTAGTTTGTAATGAAAGATCAATAAAAAAATAAGAGATAATTTCTCATATTAATTTTTTAGACATTAATTATACTCTTAGTCTACTTTATATATTTATAGATCCTAAAAGCATTTTTCAATGGATCCCTTGTCTGAATTAGTATGTTGAAAACTTGAAATAGATAATGTTGGTAGAGAAAATGTTTATCCTGTAGATGTGTGTTATGTAGAACTTTTTTCCCAAATGGACAGTTTTTTGAAAAAAATTATGAAAATAGGCTTGGATTGAAACATATTCCGAAAATAGGCTGGCGGTTTAGGATCGGGATAAGTCGCGGTTTGGAACAACGACTATTTCACTGATAGTCGTTGTTCGTAACAGCATTTTTTGTTAAAAGGGATACAGGATAAAAAAATAAAAGAAAAAAATGAGAGTCGTTGTTTGAAACAGCGACTCTCCTCTTTTTATTTTATTTTAATCATGTATCCCTTTTAAACAAAATCGCCGTTACAGACAGCGACTATCAGTGAAATAGTCGTTGTTCCAAACCGCGACTTATCCCGATCCTAAAATGCCAGCCTACCTTCGAAATATGTTTCAATCCGAACCTATTTCCGTAATTTTTTAAAAAAAACTGCCCATTTCGAAAAAAAATTCGTGTTATGTACGTGAATAAATCTCACACTCAAATGTGATAGGTCGACGCATTATATGACGATCAAATCGACGGAGGAAAACCACCACCATGATTTTTTTTTATAAAAAAATATATGGACCAATTTTGTACTTTTTTAGAAAAACAAGCATGCATACTAATTTCAATAAGCCTGTATAGTATCATCTTGGGTCAATTACTTGACAATGGATCATATAATAACGAGAGTGTTAGATACGCTCAATTTTTTGGATTTTTACACTCAAAATAGTCACGTGTACGCAACGCGGGAGCGCGATATTTTATTAAGAAAAAATATTTTAAATAACAATTTATTTTAAAAAAACAAATTAATAAGTCACGTCCACGCAATGCGTGGGCATGACTATTTTTATATTAAAAAAAACAAATATATAAAAAAAATTAAAAAATTTATAATTGTTTATTATTATCAAATTTTTTACTTATTAATTATTTTGTTTTATTTTTTTTAAAAAATTATTCTATATTCAAGATATGAAATTTAGGGTCTTTGGCACACCGAAAATAAGAAAAAGACATGTTATGGACGCTCTATGGGTTTCAAGATTAAGAGTATGGAAATAATAAGTTAAGTATAGTGTAATTTTGACTTCATTACAGTATTATTCGAATGTATCAACTCCGTATGTGCTACAAGTATGATAGGGTATGAAAATAATATGTTTGTGAAAGTCCTAAATCTGAAACCTTACTTACCCTAGGATTCCCAGGGTATGAGATTTAAGGTATCCCGGAACCCTGAAACAAGATGAAAATTGGCTTCAAATCCCTATGTGCTACAAGCATGACAGGGTATGAAAATAAAATCGGTTTGAAAACCTTAAATCCGAAGAGTCACGCCCTCATAGAGCGTCCATAACATGTCTTGTTTTCAGAGTCTTAAAGACCGTAAATCTCATATCTTGAATATATAAATTTTTAAAAAAAAATTAATACAAAATAATTTAAAAAAATTTAAAATTAAATTTTTTTTATGTTTTTTTTTTAATATTAAAACAGTCACGCCCACGCATCACGCGTGACTTTTTTTTATATATATATATTAAAAGAGTCACGCCCTCGCATTGCGAGGGCGTGAGCGACACTAGTTGAGCTTATTTAGTAAAAAAAAGTGAGTGTAGCTAGCACCTCCCTATAATAATTATTAATTATAATTATTAGTTAGGAAAGAATTAAGAACATTTTTTTACTATCAAGATTTGAAAAATAAGCTGCCTAGTTCAGACTTTCATTAAAAGGGTAAAAAAAACGACATGACTATACAAATGATATTAAAATACTATTTTTTAGCAATTTTAAAAGATCTATTACAAGTGCAGAAATTCATACAATAGTATCATGATTCGTGTTAAAATATTAATTTATTTCTATCGATATTTACAACATGTTTTAAGTTCATTTATACCATAATTTGTGTCAAAACACAATTTTTTCCCTTCAACTTTACAAGATGTTTTACACGTGGATAAATTCATATATTTGTATTATAATTCGTGATAAAATAATAATTTATTTCTAGCAATATTTATAACATGTTTTACGGGAGTAGAAATTTATTCATTCATACCGTATTTTTTGTTAAAACGCTATTTTTCAACAACTTTACAAAATGTTTTACGGGTGGAGAAATCCATACAATTGTATCATAATTCGTGTTAAGATACTAATTTATTTCTAGCAATAATTACAACATGTTTTACGGGCATAGAAATTCATTCAATCATATCGTAATTTGTGTTAAAACACTATGTTTCAACAACTTTACAAGACGTTTTATGGGTAGAGAAATTCATACAGTCATTATAATTCGTGTTAAAATACTAATTTATTTCTAGCAATATTTACAACATGTTTTACGGACGTAGAAATTCATTAAGTCATATCGTAATTTGTGTTATAACACTATTTTCAGCAACTTTACAAGATGTTTTACGGGAGGAGAAATTCATACGCTAATACCATAATTCGTGTTAAAATTAACTTGTATCTTAAAACATGTTAATCTATTATTTTATTTTTTTAGCTTAGTGTGAGTGTCGGGCCCATTTTGACGGAACCCACTAGTCTCACGTCCACTGCCCCGGACCGCACGCAGGCCCCCCAGGACAAGTGGAGTTAAATCTGAGGCACAGAGCACGCAGTCGCCACATGTTAATCTATTATTACCTAGCCTTTTTTAGACCATTTTTTAACTGTTTTATAAATGCATATATCAGTACTATATATAAATTGTAATAAAGACAATTTTCTAACAAATTGTACAATATACTTTATCGGTGTATATATATGCATACATCCGTAGCATAGCTCTACTAAATATGACAACTTGACAACGCATTCTGCACATGTGTTAGAATATTTAACTCGTAGAAATTTCTAATGCATATAAATAAAAGAACCGATAACATAACTTATGTTAAACACTTATTTTTCGTTACGTTTTACACTATGTTTTGATAGATGTAAACATGTATATTGATGTGTCATAATTTGTATAAAATTGTAATTTTTACAAATATTTACAATATATTTTAAAAATGTATATATGCACATAAAGTTTATATGTAATTTCATTATTATTAAAAATAAAATTAAAGTCTTACACACTAGTTTGTATTTAAAGGAAAGTGGGTGTGAATGGGTTATGCCTTTCAAAGGGTTGCCGGTCACTGCATCTAGGTAGCAATTACCATATGACTTCGAAAATGTAACCCCCAATATTTTCCCACAGCTTTGAGTTAGAATAGCACTTGCTGCAACGACTCAAGACCTGTGAACCCATTTTACATGGTGGCAACAAATGAATGATATTTTGGAGACCCCAATGACTTGAAAATATACAAGGAATTCCGATTCAAGAAACCAGAAACAGGGTCTCATCCATACAAGTAGGCAGAGAAGGCTTTTGCAGTAGTTGACGAAGCAGAAACAATAATATGTGCAGCACTAGTAAGGAGAACTAATTCTTCATCCATCTCTCGACGGGTGGAAGGGAACAACTGTATGCGGCGTCCACGTATCATCCTGTCCTTGGCCAAGGCTGCGTTGGACTCTCCGGGGCCTGCAAACTCCACATACCCTTCACCAGTTGCCGTTCCGTCAGCCTCCAAGTTGATGTGGATTCTCTCTTCTGCTACCCCAATGTCCCTGAACATGTCCACTATATGCTCGATCTCTCCTAGTATAGTATGGCAAATCCCCCATGCGCAACACTCCAGTATGCGCCACTGCTCTTGCTTCATCATCATCATCATCAACTTTTTCCCTGAACTCAAACAACCAGAGTAGTAAGTAAATGTTTCAAAAATGACTGCACAAGATAGCAAGGCGATTCGAAGGCAAAAGCTCTATGAAACGGCTCCCAATGACCATCCAATTCTTACACATGGCTGCTTTTGACTGCAGAGGATCAGCAAACTCCACAAAAGCTTCCCCAGATGGCGCTCCTTCTGAGGTATATGACACGTGAACTTTGTCCTCCGGAACTGCAAAGTCTCTGAAGTAGGACACAATGTCGGCATTGGAAGCAGAGTAAGGCATCCCCGTCATCCTCAATATACCAGTGTGCTCGGGCTCCATGCATGACCCATTGGTAGCACTTGTACTAAGGAAAGATCCGGTGGAGAATCTGCTGACAATAGCCCTGTAGTACTCCTCTTTGCTGCTTCTGAAGACCTCAACATATCTGCTGCCCATGTACCGCCGCTTCCTCCCAAGTGCGGATTCAACTTGAGAGGGCGAGTCAGACAGGCAATATGCACCTGTATCATCAAGAACATTGTCCAGAATGTGGCGACCCTCGAAGAATCCAGCTATATCAGCTTCCCTGCACTCAAAGGGAACGCCGCCAAGTCTTACAACAGGAAAGAGAGGAGGTCCATCGTGCTGCAATATATAGGAAGAAGAGCCTCCATGCGAAATTGAATGAAGGAGAGCATGATTGGAGGTAAGTTAGGGTTTAGTGTTACCCTCTTCTGTGGTTGTTGTAGTTCTTCGTCTTCCGTGCTTCCGGTGGTGTGTCTGATCCTCTATCTCTTTCTCGCTCGCGCGCTCGCTCCATAATCGCAATTCGAAGAAGGGCTTTCCATCTCCCGCTCGCTCCTGTTTCCTCCTGGACAGCATTTAACTGCAGAAGAAAGATCTCGGCTATTCAAATGGGCCGATCTGTCAGTAGATTGGGCGGCCCATTTTCCAATCTGGTTAGTTTGTTTTTCATATGTCCAACTATTATTATTTTTATTCCACAAATTCTTCTAAAATTTGG
The DNA here is from genome assembly GCA_027886185.1 of Rheum nobile. Taxonomy (NCBI): domain Eukaryota; kingdom Viridiplantae; phylum Streptophyta; class Magnoliopsida; order Caryophyllales; family Polygonaceae; genus Rheum; species Rheum nobile. The sequence goes on from WOAB01000135.1 coordinate 5,863,964, forward strand.
TTTTGACCCTTCTTGGGTTGAACATGTTATGACTTGTATTACAAAATACTACTTCTTCTATCCTCGTTATTAATAAACCTGGTGACTGGTTTACGTCAAGGAGATCATATGGCCCCCTTTTTTTTATAATATCTATGGAATATCTTGCTCGTACTCTATCTCAGGCTTCTGTGTCTTCAGAGCGTAAAGTGAGAGTTCAACTAACAAGACATGATACTTGTATTCCTTTTTTAAATTTTGCAGACGATACTCTTATTTTGGCCAATGCTTCTACAGATAATATGCTTTATATTAAATCCGTCATTGATGATTTGACAAGGAAGTCTGGATTGTCTATTAATTATCACAAGAGTACATTTCATACTTTTTGTAATGTCTCCACTCAACAAGAGGAATCTGTATCTAACATTTTAAACATACATGTTACCCGTTCTATGGAAAAATACTTATGTATCCCTATTGTTCGAGGTAGAGTTAAGAATAATATGTTTATTATTCTATTTTAAATTTAAAAAAACAATTGGAAAATGGAAAACTAATTCTCTATCTCAAGCAGGTAGAACGATCCTTATCCAATCTAATCTTCTCTCAAAAACAAATTACTTTATGTAGAGTTTCCTCTTACCAAAAGGTGTTTATCAAGATATGGATAAGATTAACATGCATTTTTTTCTGGAATAACTCCAGCGCAAACTTACATCCACTTTTAAGCTGGGGAAAAATTTGTCAACCCAAAAGTTGTGGGAGCCTAGAATTAGAGCTATTTGCTAATATTAATAGCGCAATACAAATGAAACTTTTATGGAAAATTCTTGTTGAGCCAGATAATATGTGGGTTCGAATAATTAGTGAAAAATATCTTCAGAATAATAACCTTTTTTTCTAATCGTAAACATAACTCAGACTCATGGCAGTTTTCAAAACTTCTTCAGCTTCGTGACTTATTTCAAAACGGTATCATCTGGCAAGTTGGAGATGGTACTCAAATTAATTTTTGGACTGACCATTGGATTTCAGACTGTAACTTAACACCTTACTCTCACCAGCAGGATCTAAATACTCCAGTTTCAAACTTTATAACCTAGGATTATTTCTAGGATATTGCGAGTCTTTCGCATATCCTACTGCTACATATTGTTAACAAAATAACTCAGATTTATTCCTCATACTCACACTCATGACCGGATTGACCGGCTTATTTGGAGACCCTCTTCGGATGGCGGATTTTCTGTTAAAAGTGTCAGATCCTTAACTCATTCTAATTCCACTTCATTTTCTCAACAAGATTTTCCTGTTTGGTTTTGGAAGGAGAATATTCCTCCTAAAATTAAAAAAAATCTTTGGAAAGCATTATCTGACTCTTTACCTACAAAAGAACGTCTTAACAGACATTATAATAGAGTTCCTTCTCAATTCGTTCTGTGCAATATGAATACTGAAGATTCCAATCATTTATTTTTTGAGTGCCCATTTACTATTAATGAAATACACCAAATGCAGTCTCTTACTGGACATATTTACAATCTTCAATCTAACTCGGATTTTTGGACAAATTTGAATCATTTCCGGGAGAATAATAGTAATTTTCTAATTATTCTTTTTCTATGGTGGAATATTTGGAAACATAGAAACTCCATTATTTTAAAAAACAATCAGTCACAAAATTCAAATCTTACAAAGTTTACCCATATCCAGTATATGGATTGGACTTCAGCGAATTATAAAAAGTATAAATGTAGTAACAACATTAACTCTAAAAATAACAGAAAGACGGGACGATGGATTAAACTTGGGGAACAATGGACTAAGTTAAACTTTGATGGTTCTGATAAACAAAATTTACCTTGTCACATTAGAATTATATTTCGTAATCAATTAGGGGAGGTGGTCTTTTTAGACTGTTTATGCTTAATATTAATAAAGTGGTCAATTCTATTTATATGGCATGTTCTAGTACAAATGAATCTTCCCATGGCATGCAAGATTAAGTCATGTGCATTATAAGCGAATGACGAATATGTCTAATGAAGGTTTAATCCCTGCATTTGACATGAATTTAGAGAAGTATAGAACTTGCATGTTGACTAAAATAATTAGACAACCATTCAAAGGCATTGAAAGAAATTATGCGGTGCTTGGACTTGTACATAGTGATCTATGTGATTTGCATGCTACTCCGTCTTTAGGAAACAAGAAATATTTCATCACTTTCATTGATGATTATTCACGTTATTGTTATGTGTATTTATTGCATGATAAAGACGAGGCCCTAGATAAATTTAAGGTTTATAAAACCGAGGTTGAATTACAACAAAATGACTTGATTAAGAAACTACGCACCGATAGAGGTGGAGAATTTTATGATCCTGTGTATTTCCAGTCCGTAGGCATTATACATGAGACTACGGCTCCCTACACGCCACAACAAAATGGTGTGTCAGAGAGGAAGAATAGAGTCCTAAAAGAGATGGTTAATTCCATGTTATCCTACTCGAGATTGAGTGACGAATTTTGGGGTGAAACCATGTTAACGGCTTGCTATTTATTAAATAGGGTTCCTAACAAAAGGAACAAGACTACCCCTTATGAACTTTGGTACAAAAAGAAACCAACCTTGAACTATCTTCGAGTTTGGGGATGTAGGGTTGTCGTAAGACTACCCCAGCCCAAGATTAAAACCTTGGGGGAAAGAGGTATTGATTGCATCTTTATTGGGTATGCTGAGCATTCCAAGGCTTATAGGTTCTATGTGATGAGCCTAATGATTCTATTTCGGTTAACACCGTGATTGAGTCAAGAGATGCATTTTTTGATGAGAATCGATTCTCGTCCATACCTAGACCAAAGGATTTGGTTCCTATTACAAGTGGAACTAAAGAAGGAGACGGTTCGATCGTGCCTTCTAATGAGTCACCTATGCTCCGTAGGAGCAAGCGAGGGAGGATTGAAAAGTCTTTCGGTCCAGATTTCCAAGTTTACTTGGTTGAAGGATCTAGAGATGAAGTTGGGTTCCAATATTCATATTGTTATCATATTGATGAGGATCCTAGGACTTTTAGTGAGGCAATGAGGTCTCAAGATGTTGCTTTCTGGAAAGAAGCAATAAATGATGAGATGGATTCCATCATGGGAAATAACACGTGGGTTTTATCGGATCTCCCACCGGGTTGCAAGCCTTTGGGCTGCAAGTGGATCTTCAAGAAGAAGATGAAAGTCGATGGTACTATTGACAAGTTTAAGGCTCGATTGGTTATCCAAGGCTTTAGACAAAGGGAAGGTATTGATTATTTCGATACCTATGCTCCGGTTGCTCGGATCTCCACCATTAGGTTGTTGATTGCCTTGGAGGCTATTAATGATCTTGTGATTCACCAAATGGATGTCAAAACGGCATTCTTGAATGGTGATTTGGAGGAGGAGGTGTACATGAAGCAACCTGAAGGCATAAATCTCAGCGTAATCCCTAAACCCAAAACACTAAACCTTAATCCCTAAACCCAAAACACTAAACCTTACACCCAACCATAAATCTCAGCGTTTTATTACCGCCTACAATATAACAAACATTTACAATAGTTTCAATAATTTGAGCACCACCCTGAAACAACTGCAGAATGACACGGCACAGACAAACAAACGTTTCCCCAGTTCACTACAAGATAGGAGTTGCAAGAATAAGAATCAAAACCACACATGAAGTGCAAAACGAATAAAGCACTATAGAAATAGTACCATATGCACAACAATCTCTGATACTAAACCAAGCCAATCTGAGCCCTAAAAAACACATTGACAAAACTAAAAACGCGTGAAAACTCAATGGCTCAGACCAATGGCCAGTAAACAGGGAATACATGGTTCCGCGATCCAAATCCACCAACCACAACCGGCGACTGCTATTGGAAAAAACCCCTAGAATACAATTTTGAGGAAGTAAAGCCACACGGGAAGCATCTAGCCATTCAAAAAGGACTAAGATGAATCCCAAAACAAGTATATACATGCCGGAAGGACCAACAAGGCAACAACTACACCCAAATCGAACACGGTTAAAAAGAAAACTGGACAAGGAAATGGAAAACTGAATCCACAAACAAATGACAAAGACGAAATCCCCAAACAAAAGATGCATCCACCTCCATAAAAAAGATAAAAATTGGAGAAACAAGGAGGTAGACAAGAATCCATACCCAGAGAAGCGAAAGAGAGGACGAAGATGGACGCGGAGATATGACAAAGTGGGAAGAAAATAGGTTTCTGACACGCGCCGCCTCTGTACTTGCAAACCACTACAATTAAAGTCGGCAGAGGAATTGGAGCTTCGCAATAGAACTGGACACTTCTGTAACACCCCCAAATCTTAACCCATTTGGAAAGGTATTACCGCCAGTGACCTCAGTGTTCCTTACCGAGATCACCCAAGGCTTTACCGTTTGAATACAATCATGAAACACATATGATACAAAATGATAACTTTATTCATATAAAACATGAGTCCCGGGATTACATCCCAATCCCGAATAGGAAAAATACAAAGTTTAAACAAAGTACATCGGAAGTCTTTTTAAATACATCACAGAGTAAATAAGTTACAGCGGAAGTCTTTCTTGAAATCTTACAAAAAGGGTTATGATCGAAATGATCATCTGCCCAAGGATCTCAACCTGATTAAAAGATAATTATTAAAACATCCAAAAATAACCGTCGTCTTCATAGTCAATCTAGTCTCCTCATATCTTCGCTCTATCTGATATGCCGAATCGAACGGATGACACCAGCCAACCATGCAGAGAACAATTGCGGTTGGTTAGTCTACTGAATAGACTATGCAAGGGTACAAAGCAGAAGGTTCAAAGTAGTCATATTAGGTTAGACTCCTCGTCTCTCGAATAAAAGTCGAGTACGTTAGTCAACCACCATACTATACTTGAATATGACAAAAGGCATGCACAAGAGAAGATTCTGGAAGACTGAATCTTCACAGAAATCGACCCGAAAGAAGACTCCAACGGAAGTGAGTCTTAAGGAAATATGACAAATCTGGAACGTTTAAAGAATCAGACATCAGATTTAAAAGCTGACTTAGATGTTTCGGTTCACAACCAACCTCACCGCATACAGCGAATCCAGATTGGAAAGAGAACGTACTCTGATCAAAAGTCAAGACGAGCTTTCCTAGCTGCACTATTTACTTAGGTGCACTACTCGCCAAAGGTATATTAATCTTGTGCACTCGGGCACTCTATCTTATTTAATTATAAAACACACAACACTGAAGTACATTAATATTATTAAGCGCGACAACAAAGTTTTAAAACTCAGGGTGACCATAATGCCGACCCATAGTAAAACCACACACAAACACACACACACACACACACACACACACACGAGGCTTAATATTATTCCGAGAACAACGGAAGTTATTATTACAAAGGGTGACCTTACGTTCACCCAGATTACACTGCCACAGTGCTTACACTTTAATTTACAGGGTGACAGTTACGTCCATCCCAATTGCACTAGCTAGGTGCTTAATACACAGGGTGACAATTATGTTCACCCAATTGCGCTACCAAGGCGCTTAAACACTTCAGATCCTTAAAGGTGGATAGGAAGCATAGGTCATGAACCTTAAATTATTATTCGGAAATTAACCCGAGGAGTATTACGATTTAAAAAACGACAAATCCTTACTTGGATTAGCGTTCCTACGAACATTAAGTTATAAAGAAACGACTAATCCTTACTTGGATTAGCGTTCCTACGAAAACTCGTGCTAACTAAACAGTCTAACACATCAATTATTCACATTAAAGCCATCCAGGCAATCAACTTAAACATAGAGATAATAGAAACGGCTAATCCTTACTTGGATTAGTTTTCCTATTAACCCACATGTTATTCTAGCATTAAGATTAAATTCACAACAATACCATCACGGTAATTATCACATATAATTGCGTTGTTCTAACAGATACACAACCTATGATAATGTCATTATTACAGTTTCCAAAACAGTTTATAAAACCATTTCCAGACAAACACAATAATCATTCCAAATTAATTACTCAGATAAACAACTGATAATTAATGTAAATATGGAACGATGAGCAAGAGCGAACCGCCACTTGCCTTAATCCGCAGATCTGGAACAAAGCTAGAGACAACGAGTTTCCGGGCTCGACACAAGGATAGCTCTGACAGCACAGATTCCTTTGGGTCGACCCATAAAGAAACCCTAAGTTAGATTCGGCATAACAACAGTACGAATCTAAAGGAAATCGAAAGGAACGACGCCCGAAAGACGACCACCAAAGCCGAGGCCAAACTAGGCCATCAGCCTTCTGGCGGCGGTCGTCGGCGGGCGCCGCTGTTCATCACGGCGGTCGGCGCCATGAACACGGCGGGCGCCACGATGAACCCAGAAAACAGAAAAGGCGAGAATACTCACCAATTGGTACGCGTTTCGACCCTCCTTTGCCTTGCTTTGGGTTCTGACCTTCAAAGGCAACCAAAAGGCTTCACAAAGGCCACTGGAAACACACCAAACAACACCCCGGCGATTGCTTCAGAAATCCGGCGAGGGCACAAAACTCCGGTGAGAGAGATTTTGAGATTGAGCTTCTGATTGTGTGCCAAATCCGCTCACCAAAGGCTCCAATTTATAGCCAAAGCCCAGGGGAACACAATGATGGCCTAAATGGAGGCGTGGCGGGGCTAGTTCGGCGTCGTCAGACGTCGCCGATGACTCGCAGGCCCCCCGCTAGCTTGCGGCGGGCGTCGCGTCTCAGCCTGGTCGCCGCTGAACAAAACAACTGCGGCGGGCAACTGGCGGCGGTCGCCACATAGTACGGCGGTCGCCGTTTTCCAGTCTTCTCGCCCAGCTAGAAGACGAGGGCACTGTTGCCTCGAGCCTTTAAAGGCGGTCGCCGCCATAATTGCGGCGGGCGCCGCCATGTCATCTTTGACCAATTGGCTCTTTAGACGATAACGTCTTACCCCGGGATAAAAATAATCGTACACGAACGAGTATCAAGATCCAACGTACGTCGTCTGTATTTTATTTCACTTAGAAAAAATATTACAGATATTGAGCACATTACAGAATGTCTCAAACTTCCTGAATTAAATCCGACGTACAAAACGGGTGTTCGGGAAAATCCCCAAAATTCCCAAAATAACCTTACAGAAATACGGGGTATCACATCACCTCCCCCTTAAAAGAAGTTTCGACCCCGAAATTTGCATTAAGCCAATGAGGATCCTGCCTCAATACTAATCTGGATCCAATATCTTTAACCACTTCATCCTTGAAATGGATCACAAGAGATTTTACTCTTACTTCCTTAGAATATCATTCTGAAAATGATTCGCTCGTCTCGATGCTTATAACACAACTCACTTATGAGAGATAGCTCTTAGTCTCTCCGAACATAACTCCACAAGTTCATCCTTTATATCTTAAGAAAGCTTGGAAGAACTCAGCGTATGGGATACCGCTTACCACTTTATTCCTTAGATGTAAATAGACAATTCTCTTTACTGAATCTTTAATGCATCTGGATCATTAACATATCCCGGTCTTCAACTGAAACCTTTCTTCTTAACACAACAACTCTTACAACTTAATCTTCCTCAAAGAGTTGCACCCAACCTTATAGATGACATACTCTATGTATGAAGAAGAATCTTAGGAATGGATTTAGATTTAAACAGCAGTAGAGTCGACCTTGTGATTAATCATATAGGGGACGAACATCTAAGTTGCCCACAATACTCCACCACCATAAGTCCGACAGTCTTTATCCTTACTTGGCATAAGCTGTTCTCGACACTTACGAGGTTTCGTATGAACAACTAATTCGTAACGATAACACGTTCTGAAATTTCCAAAACAAGGAAACACTTCATTATCATTCAAAACTTACATTACTGACAAAAGTTGAACAACCAGATCACGATACCACGGAGATTATCGACACACGTCGCTACTCCTTAATTTTAAAGAAAGACTTAACACAAATACAACTTAATGGATCAGGGTTCTTCTTCGCTGGCTTGGCTCATTACAAAGAGTCTTTGCCCTTGGCCTGAAGACCCCATAGGCGCTTTGCCTTTATTACGAGCCATAGACTGCTCAGGAGCAGATGCCTCTGGCCTTGGGTTCTGCCCACCGCCAACATTTGACGCCTGATAAGACTGCATTGGTCCCTGACCCTTCAGTCTGCAGTATGCTTTTATGTGGCCTTCTCTCCCACAATTATGACATACTCTCTTGTCCTTTTGGCAAATAAAACTTTTATGCCCAACTTCACCACAGTTGTGGCACTGAATTACTCCGCTGCTCCAACCTGAGCCTCTGGCAGAGTCAGACTGAGTTGTCTCGGTCTTAGCACGACCAGACTTCTCAAACTTGGTAGGCGATGCCGGTCGTTTAAATGAACCAACCGGGCAATCCTGTTGCCCACCCTTTCCCTTAACTTGCTTCTCCCGCTTATGGGCAGACTCTTCCAATGTGACCTCTGTCTTGTAGGGTGCATCCACATATTGTTCTAACGTAGAACAACCGTGACACAACATTAGAGCTTGATTTCTGGATTCATCCATCCATGGAAGTACCAGATCTTTTGTTCTTCGCTTGACACCTCAGGTCCCGCGTACTGCAACAAGTGATTAAACTTAGCTGCGAGCTCAGTTACCTTTAACCCATCAGTCTTCGGGTACAGAAATTCCTTATGCTTCTCCTCCCTCATAGCACGGGAAAAGAAATGGTCAGTCATCTTTGTTTTGAACATGCTCCAATTCAGCTCGGGATGATCTGCCAGACCGGTGCTCTTCCACCATTCGCTAGCCACATCCTTGAGTTGAAGGGAGGCGATGTGCACTTTCTCAGCCTCAGTGCAAGTAATGTTCCGGAGCAACCGTTCCATATGCGAGAACCAATATGTCACCCTGACTGGTTCTCCAGTACCGTCGTAGCTGTCAGGCCTCATTGAACTCACGGATTTTAATGCTTGACCGTAAGCTCCTTTGTTCCTGACAACATTGATCTGAGGTATTTGCTCCACTGACTCCTCAACTTTAGGAATAGCCTGAGGAACTGGACCACCTTGTGCTTGTGGTACGACTGGTCGCATAACATCTGTGATTGCTTGCATGACAATTCCTCGAATTGCCTCAACTGCTGCAGCATCAAACATCATCGGTGCGTTGGGCTAATCTTGGTCATTGCCTCTTGGATTATTGTTAAAGACAGACTCACGCTCTCCTGTTGGGTCTGCAACATTCCTCGCATTTGGTCTGGGGTCATTACTCGGCCCAGCACCAACACGGATAACGTTCCTTGTGTTCACCATCTGTTTACCGATCAAATCCCAAGGATTTTATCATATTAATATCATTCTGATATACTTATTGTAATAAAATCAACTTAGAATAGATCAACTTGGTAATTTCTATTGATGAACTCAAACCGAGTTACTAGATTCTACAATCTTAACTCAAAACGAGGGAACTGGGAATTCAAGCCTTATTGGGTATGGCAAAACCACCTTGGCTTCTCCCGGGTTCCTCTGAAGAGAACATAATGCACCCATATCTAGCAGGGCAACGGGAAAGGATTTAGTCTTTCTAGACATAGAAGTAAGCTTACTATATCAGACTATACAGAAGACATGACTATGAACGGTTGAAAATGAAAACACTGTTTTTATTTTTAAACTCATAACCTTTTGAAAATACCTTTCAATCAAAAACGAGTAAATGGTTTTCAAATACCCAACCCGTTTTAAAACTTTAGGCTCTGATACCACAACTGTAACACCCCCAAATCTTAACCCATTTGGAAAGGTATTACCGCCAGTGACCTCAGTGTTCCTTACCGAGATCACCCAAGGCTTTACCGTTTGAATACAATCATGAAACACATATGATACAAAATGATAACTTTATTCATATAAAACATGAGTTCCGGGATTACATCCCAATCCCGAATAGGACAAATACAAAGTTTAAACAAAGTACAGCGGAAGTCTTTCTTGAAATCTTACAAAAAGGGTTATGATCGAAATGATCATCTGCCCAAGGATCTCAACCTGATTAAAAGATAATTATTAAAACATCCAAAGACAATCGTCGTCTTCATAGTCAATCTAGTCTCCTCATATCTTCGCTCTATCTGATGTGCCGAATCGAACGGATGACACCAGCCAACCATGCAGAGAACAATTGCGGTTGGTTAGTCTACTGAATAGACTATGCAAGGGTACAAAGCAGAAGGTTCAAAGTAGTCATATTAGGTTAGACTCCTCGTCTCTCGAATAAAAGTCGAGTACGTTAGTCAACCACCATACTATACTTGAATATGACAAAAGGCATGCACAAGAGAAGATTCTGGAAGACTGAATCTTCACAGAAATCGACCCGAAAGAAGACTCCAACGGAAGTGAGTCTTAAGGAAATATGACAAATCTGGAACGTTTAAAGAATCAGACATCAGATTTAAAAGTTGACTTAGATGTTTCGGTTCACAACCAACCTCACCGCATACAGCGAATCCAGATTGGAAAGAGAACGTACTCTGATCAAAAGTCAAGACGAGCTTTCCTAGCTGCACTATTTACTTAGCTACACTACTCGCCAAAGGTATATTAATCTTGTGCACTCGGGCACTCTATCTTATTTAATTATAAAACACACGACACTGAAGTACATTAATATTATTAAGCGCGGCAACAAAGTTTTAAAACTCAGGGTGACCATAATGCCGACCCAAAGTAAAACAACACACAAACACACACACACGCGCGCACACACGGGGCTTAATATTATTCCGAGAACAACGGAAGTTATTATTACACAGGGTGACCTTACGTTCACCCAGATTACACTGCCACAGTGCTTACACTTTAATTTACAGGGTGACAGTTACGTCTACCCCAATTGCACTAGCTAGGTGCTTAATACACAGGGTGACAATTATGTTCACCCAATTGCGCTAGCAAGGCGCTTAAACACTTCAGATCCTTAAAGGTGGATATGAAGCATAGGTCATGACCCTTAAATTATTATTCGGAAATTAACCCGAGGAGTGTTACGATTTAAAGAAATGACAAATCCTTACTTGGATTAGCGTTCCTACGAACATTAAGTTATAAAGAAACGACTAATCCTTACTTGGATTAGCGTTCCTACGAACACTCGTGCTAACTAAACAGTCTAACACAACAATTATTCACATTAAAGCCATCCAGGCAATCAACTTAAACATAGAGATAATAGAAACGGCTAATCCTTACTTGGATTAGTTTTCCTATTAACCCACATGCTATTCTAGCATTAAGATTAAATTCACAACAATACCATCACGGTAATTATCACATATAATTGTGTTGTTCTAACAGATACACAACCTATGATAATGTCATTATTACAGTTTCCAAATCAGTTTATAAAACCATTTCCAGACAAACACAATAATCATTCCAAATTAATTACTCAGATAAACAACTGATAATTAATGTAAATATGGAACGATGAGCAAGAGCGAACCGCCACTTGCCTTAATCCGCAGATCTGGAACAAAGCTAGAGACAACGAGTTTCCGGGCTCGACACATGGATAGCTCCGACAGCACAGATTCCTTCGGGTCGACCCATAAAGAAACCCTAAGTTAGATTCGACATAACAACAGTACGAATCTAAAGGAAAACGAAAGAAATCGAAAGGAACGACGCCCGAAAGACGACCACCAAAGCCGAGGCCAAACTAGGCCATCAGCCTTCTGGCGGCGGACGTCGCTGTTCATCACGGTGATCGCCGCCATGAACACAGCGGGCACCGCGATGAACCCAGAAAACAGAAACGGCGAGAACACTCACCAATTGGTACGCATTTCGACCCCCCTTTGCCTTGCTTTGGGTTCTGACCTTCAAAGGCAACCAAAAGGCTTCACAAAGGCCACTGGAAACACACCAAACAACACCCCGGCGATTGCTTCAGAAATCCGGCGAGGGCACAAAACTCCGGCGAGAGAGATTTTGAGATTGAGCTTCTGATTGTGTGCCAAATCCGCTCACCAAAGTCTCCAATTTATAGCCAAAGCCCAGGGGAACACAATGATGGCCTAAATGGAGGCGTGGCGGAGCTAGTTCGGCGTCGTCAGACGTCGCCGATGACTCGTAGGCCTACGCCCCCGCTAGCTTGCGGCGGGCGCCACGTCTCAGCCTGGTCGCCGCTAAACAAAACAACTACGACATGCAATTGGCGGCGGTCGCCGCATAGTACGGCGGTCGCCGTTTTCCAGTCTTCTCGCCCAGCTAGAAGACGAGGGCACTGTTGCCTCGAGCCTTTAACGGTGGTCACCGCCATAATTGCGGCGGGCGCCGCCAGGTCATCTTTGACCAATTGGCTCTTTGGACGATAACGTCTTACCCCGGGATAAAAATAATCGTACACGAACGAGTATCAAGATCCAACGTACGTCGTCTATATTTTATTTCACTTAGAAAAAATATTACAGATATTGAGCACGTTACAGAATGTCTCAAACTTCCTGAATTAAATCCGACGTACAAAACGGGTGTTCGGAAAAATCCCCAAAATTCCCAAAATAACCTTACAGAAATACGGGGTATCAAAACTTCATTAATGCCAGCTCTCACTCCTACCACTTAAGGAAACGCGCATCCTGCAATGCAATGTTATGAGACAATTATTTTCAAGCACAATTCACAATAACTACGGCCTCAACGGGAAAAAGAGGATATAGAATGCAAAACGGAAAGTCTACGAAACAAATAGAACTTCATAGAGACTAAACCAAACGTTGCACTTACACAATAACATATCACCTATACAAACATATACATATACGTGGCACACAAATAACAATTTAAGAAAATGGCCTAATATAAAATTTACAAATAATTTAACATAACAAAAGTCAAAACTTTATGCAACTATTGTACAATAAGATGTTACATGATATTTTCCTAAATGGATTTTTATAAACTTTAACAACCAATACGAAAATAATGTATGGTACATTTTTATGTCGCGCTTTATACACGGATGAGAACAATTAAATAGTAAGGCTTTACAGATCATCAAATGCAACGAGCACTACAACCATTATTGTAACAATGTCACACAATGTCACTGTTGATCCTACAACCCTATTATTATATACGACAACGACCAACATTAATAAAACCCATGACTATTACAAAGTCATTACCAAATTAACAAAATATTTGAAGGATTAACTTCCCATCATATCACTTCATTAGCAACAATTACAACATTATCACTCCAAATGCTTGAAACCGAAAATAATATACAAAACTCGCCCATCACGTGCAAACACACAATCATCGAAAGCCAATCTTATGACATCTGCACTGAAGGCAACAAAATGGCAAGCACTAGGATAGCATACCTGTAGTGCTTCAATCACTGCACGCTGCAAGCTGTACTACTGCATCAATACAAAATAATCAACCACCACAGATTGTTATCGTCAAGCCATGCAGGCACAAACCAAAAACAAATGACAATCACAACTCCAGTAAACTACCAAGCGCAAAATGGCAATAACATAAACCAAAGCAAAAAAAAATGAAGACAGAGTGAATGGAATACAAACAAACCCTAACATTACCAAGACAGCGTAACACTGCTTGTGCAACAACCACCATCATAAGACCAATTCGGCATACACGACAACCACGCATAGCATGCAATGAATAGAACTCAAGCACCAAATAAAATGATGCAAGCACCAATCTAAATCGTATTGCTTTGAAACCACAGGGCTAGGGTTTGAAGACCCATCGGCACAGTTTGAAGGCTATTCAAGAGGAATACAATAACAGAAATCCTAACCCAATACATGCACTGCCTGCGACCAACTAAACTAAATGCACCAGCGGTGACCCAGCAACAATGTGCAATTGCCGGGACTGGGGCTAGCAATACACTAACCTGAACAACTTCCTTCGGTTTCTGAAAAACAAAATTACACAGGGCAAAGGAGATACAATCGTCCATTACTATGCTACTGCCTTACACGTAATTACACTCCACACCAAAAAATTAACAATGTAGATCCACCTAACAAAATGGAAGATTACAATTCCGCTGCAAGTGGGCAATATGAAATATTCCTACTAATAAGACACAACCATATAACAACAGCAAAACAGATTTACGAGCAGGAAACAAAGTCGGGTAACAAAATTAAGACACATTCAAGGGAACCCCATCCATTAACTTGAGATTTGGCTAGAAAATGTCAAATACATAACACATCGCTTCATATTCCAGCAACATCACACAAAACAATGCCAACAATCCTTTCACATTCCAAAAAGGATTTACAAAACCGGGGCTACACATCACCCACTATATATATACGCTGGCTAGATATCGGGACCTAAACAATACATCACAACAGGTAGCGAGACATCAGCTTGCCCTTCAGAGAAACACCATGCTCAAATGCCTTCCGAATCTTGATGCCATTGAAAAGAGACCACCATTCAAGTTGCGCAATAAATGTAAAGTTAACTACTAAACAAAAAAACAAATAAGGCCAGCCCAAGAAACCTCACCTCCATCAACCTCACTGTAAGTTGCCTCAACTGTTCATGATTCTCAGCAGCAGAAGCATTCAGCCCCCCAATCTCTCGCCGCAGCCTCGCAGTCTCGTGCTCAAGTTCATCCAACTTCATGTCTTCGTCAACAATCTCCTTCATGTAATGCATCCATATTGCGTGATCCATCTTCTTCCCTATAATGCCAAAAAATGATCAATCACATCCAGTTTACCAAAGGACAATGCTGGGCTACACAATTAAAACATATTGGTGCTCAACCTCCCCAGGGATCCTCGGCTTCTCTTGCAACTTTCAGGAGGTCGAACAATTCTCTATACACTTCAGTCTCAAACCGGTGCTTCGGGGCCATATTCTCTACAAGCCAACACAGTGCACAATTCAAGTGTCAACCCATTGAAGATGGCAAATCTATCAAGCGTATACAAGCTCCACAACGAAACATAGCATCATCATGAAAACGGCCTAAAAATACCATTGTCTAAAGCACTGCAACGCCTCCTCAACTTGCGCAAGTGAAAACAAGCATTCAAAGCACTATAACAGCTACGACATGTTTATTAACACCAATATAACCCAGAAAGCGTGGAAAAACGTCCAACAGTATGATCCGAAAAACATTTAAACACAGGAACAAGTTGGATGAAATGAAACGCACAAGGAAACAATGGCCACCACCGCCGCAAAAGGCATAACACCCAAAAAACATAACAGCAGAAAACAAAATATAGGTTCCATTACATAAGGCGGAGGAAAGGGACAACAATAGCAGATGATAAAGTACAGACCGAAAACCAGTTTCCGCAAACAATATCAAATCTATCCAATAACGAACGAATAACACAGAAAGCATCCAGGAAAACGTTAGGAAACAAACACTGTGGGGAATAAAGCGAGATATCAATTTCGAAAAATGAAAAATTCAAAAAAATTCGCAATTCTGCATAACTCAACATATATGGCAAGACAGTTCAGAAATAGCATTCACCCAACACACGAAAATCAACAAGCACACACCTAAACATTTGAAAACGAATGAACCAATACAAACAAGGGAATATAAACAAAAACCGATTAACAATTACAGCTACCCGAACAACAAATTCAAACTAGGTTATAGAGAACACGGTGAGGTCAAAAACATTTAACCAAACAACCACGGGCGCCGCCAACACACCCCAAACAAGAACGCCACCAAAACAACCAGAAGACGCACGAGCAAGATCAATGACAAATGAAAAAGGCAAATATCCTTACCCGCACCGCCGATACAGAGAACAACTGCTACAGAGGAGACGATAGGCGACACAGGATGGAAGGGGAACGTCTGGGAGCTTAGGGTTCGAGAGACTTTCGAAAGCGTACTCGATACCGCATTATAAAGAAGGAGGCCATAGCAGTTGAAAAGACCCCTCGAAACTCAGCAGTTCAATGATGACGACTCTGGCATTAAACACATACACGAAAGATTCCATTCCCATCAGGCAAGGAAGGAATCAATGCCCCGACTCTTCCTCTGCCGCCGAACAATCCCAAATCTATTTTAAAAACATGACAAAAAAGCCAATGGCCACACGTAAATAAACCAAAAGTTCGAAAGCGCGCAATACCATCCGTATACGTAGCCCTCCCAGGAAAAACCCCAGACACCAAACCGCCGTGCCAAAAACACACACATGCATTAAAACTTACCACCAAAAGAAACCTACACAAAACACAGACACATAAAATGTAACACCCCCAAAACTTAACCCTCTTGGAAAGGTATTACCGCCAGTGACCCCAGTGTTCCTTACCGAGATCACCCAAGGCTTTACCAAAGAAATACAATTTATGAAATGCAATTGATACACAAAGATCAAGCGTTAAATTCCAAAACATAACATTATCAAGGAAAATAAGAGTTACGGGATTACAACCCAATCCCGAATAGGTCAAAACATAGTTTAATCAAACACAGCGGAAGACTAAGAAAGTAAGTTACAATCGGAGTTATTGTCCAAAGGATCATAACCTGATTAAAGAAATAATTAAAACATTCAAAAACCACCGCCGACTTCATAGTCCTTCTAATCTTCTGAGCTACTTCTTAACTGATGTGCCGAATCAAACGGATGATACCAGCCAACCATGCAAGGGAAAATATTGGTTGGTTAGTCTAAATGAATAGACTAGCAAGGGAACAAAGCAGAATGGTTCGAAGCAGTTGTATTAGGTTAGACTCTTCGTCCCTCGAATAATAATCGAGTACGCTTGTCAACCACCATACTCCTACTGGAATAATCAAGAGGTATGCACAAGAGAATATTCTGGAAGACTGAATCTTCACAGAAATCGACTCGAAAGAAGACTTCAACTGAAATGAGTCTTTAAGGAAGCAAATGACAAATCTGGAATATTACAGAATCATTCAACCATGATTTAAAACTGACTGAGATGCTTCGGTTCACGACCAACCTCATCGCCTACAGCGAATCCAGATTGGAAAGAGAACGTACTACATTCAAGTCAAGACGAGTTTTCCTAGCTGCACTGAACTTAGCTGCACTACTCGCCCAAGGTGTATTAATTATGTGCGTCAAGGTAGCACTTATCTGATTTATGTTCCAAAAACACACATCACGTTATAGACTTTTACATGTGTACCCCACCAATGGGACGACACATCTTAGTATACGTTTCGTCGAGAGTGACGTATACCGAAAGGTTTGTGACACCAGCTAAGTGTCCTGTCTCTACACACATGTGTAAGAGACCGATCATGATCTTAGAATAGTACCAGATGGGGACGAGCCATCCCGATACCAGATTATAAAGAAACGACTGGACAGAGTCCCAGTAACGTTCCTATCTAACAGTGCTAACTAAACAGTTACAGCACCACAATATTTACAGGATAAATCCACATAAATGCCCGAAAGGCGATCACAGATAATAGCGTTGTTCTAGCAGATATACAACCTATTATATGATTTTCAAAACAGTTTATCAAAACCGTTTCCAGACAAACAGAATATTCATTCCAAATTAATTACTCAGATAAACTACTGATAATTAATGTAAATATGGAACGAAAGAGCAAGAGCGAACCGCCACTTGCCTTACTCCGCAGAATAGTCTAAAGACGTCACTGGATTCCGGGCTCGACACGGTACAGCTCTGACAGCACAACGACCTTCGAGTCGACCCATAAAAGGAATCCTAAGTTAGATCCGACATAAATAGTACGAATCTAAAAACAGCGAAAGAACACGAAAGGAAAGACGCCACGACGACAACCGACCAAGCCAAAGCCACGAAGGCGTTCTTGGCGGCGGTCGCCGTTCTTGGCGGCGGTCGCCGTATTCATCACGGCGGTCGCCGTGAAGAACACGGCGGTCGTCGTGAAGAACACGGCGGTCGCCGTGAAGAACACGGCGGTCGCCGTGAGGAACACGGCGGTCGCCGTTAAGAACACGGCCGACTGAAACGAGAGAAAACTCACCCCAAAACACGAGCGGTTTGGCCTCCTTCGACTTGCTTTGGCTTCTAACCTCCAAGGCTAACCAAAAGCTTCACAAAGGCACTCTGGAAACACACCAAAACAACACCAGCGAGACCTCCGGCGAGCACAAGAAAACCGGCGAAAACAAAACTCCGGCGAGAGGCGAATTTGGCAGCGATTCGGGGTTGTATATGACCCAAAACCCATGCCCAAGCTCATCTATTTATAGGCAAACCCCAAGGAATGAGCTGCAACCCCTCAGACGCGGCAACCGACGCAACAGCGTGCCTCGAACGACGCCGGCGACCATCGGGCAAAGCCCACTGGACAATCACAGCGGCGCCGTATTTTTGCCTGCGGCGGGCACGCGGCGGTCGCCGTTGCCAGGTCTATCGCGGCCAGCTAGAAGCTGACAAGCTGACTCCTCGGGCCCAACCACGGCGGTCGCCGTTTTCCCCTTTTCCCGTCCATTCGGCTTTGAACGAGCATGACGATAAATCGGGATAAAATTATCGTACGCGAATGACAATTTAAAATTCAAGGCACCTTATCTGTATATTATTTCACTGAGAAAAATATTACAGATATAGAGCACATTACAGAATGTCTCAAGCTACCTGAATTAAATCCGACGTACACAACGGGTACTCAGGAAAATTCCATAATTCCCAAAATAACCTTACAAAAATACGGGGTATCACATCTCCTCCCCCTTACAAGAAGTTTCGACCCCGAAACTTAGGTCGAGAATAACTCGGGAAAATGCCTGAGCATATCTGACTCGGTTTCCCACGTCTCCCAAGTAACTTCTTCGGTCCCTGACTTGGACCACAGCACTCGTACTAAAGGTACGATCTTGTTGCGCAAATGCTTCTCCCGACGCTCCAAAATGCGCACGGGCAACTCTTCGTAAGTACCATTAGCTTGAATCTCGATGTCCTCATAACTAAGCACATGAGACTCATCTGGCACATACTTTCTGAGTAAAGACACGTGGAACACGTTATGCACCGGGTGAGCCGATGGTGGCAATGTCAAACGGTACGCTAGAGATCCTACTCTATCCAAAATCTCGAAAGGTCCCACGTAGCGAGGGTTAAGCTTCCCACGCTTACCAAATCTGAAAGCTCCTTTGGAAGGCGACATCTTGACAAAAACCTTGTCACCGACCTCGAACTCGACAGTCATGCGCTTCCGATCTGCGTAGGACTTTTGTCGACTCTGAGCGGTCAACATCCTTTGTCTGATTAAAGCAATGTCTGAAGCCGTCCTTTCGACCAACTCTGGTCCAAGCAGAATTTTGTCGACATTATCGTCCCAACAAATCGGAGATCTGCATCTGCGACCATACAAAGCTTCAAACGGAGCCATCTTGATTGTAGCATGCCAGCTATTATTGTATGTGAACTCAATCAGACTCAAGATGTCCTCCCAGCTAGTCGGACGATCGAGCACACAAGCTCTAAGCATATCCTCCAGAGTCTGGATGGTCCTTTCAGACTGGCCATCTGTCTGAGGATGAAACGCTGTACTCAACCTTAACTCGGTTCCCATAGCCTTATGAAGTTCCTTCCAGAATCTTGACATGAAACGGCCATCTCGGTCCGATACAATGGTCTTAGGAATGCCATGTAAGCGGACAATCTCCTTTTGGTAAACTTCGGCTAGCTTCTGGGTTTCCCATGTGGTCTTGATGGCTATGAAATGAGCACTCTTCGTAAGCCTATCCATAATTACCCAAATAGCATCTCTCTGACTTCGAGTCTTGGGTAGCCCAGTGACGAAGTCCATGGAAATGTCCTCCCATTTCCATTCGGGTACTGGGAGAGGTAGCATCTCACCACCTGGTCTGCGGTGTTCGATCTTGACTTTTTGGCAAGTTAAGCACTTTGCCACAAAGTCTGCTACGTCCCACTTCATGTTTGGCCACCAAAACTTCTTCCTGAGATCCTTGTACATCTTGCTAGAGCCAGGATGCACAGAATAAGCAGATGAATGAGCTTCTCTCATCACCAACTGACGAAGACCTTCTGTGTCAGGCACACAGATCCGATCCTGAAACCAAAGTGATCCATCATCTTGAACCACAAAACTGGGGGTTTTCCCATCCATCACTTCACTGCTTAACTTTACCAAGATGATGTCATCGACTTGCTTTTCTTTGATTTGATCCAGCAGTGTAGCCTGAATCTCCATCATACTCAGGTACCCTCTACGCTGGTCATATAAGACTTCAATGTCGCATGACTCTTGGTTTAGCTTGGTCTGAGCAGTAAGCAACGCAACCACAGTCTCGTGCGTTGTCTTCCGGCTTAGCGCATCAGCTACTACATTAGCCTTGCCCGGATGATACAACAACTCCATGTCGTAGTCTTTGAGCAACTCTAGCCAGCGGCGTTGTCTCATATTTAACTCCTTCTGAGTAAATATATACTTGAGACTTTTGTGGTCAGTGAAGACTTGGCATCTTATACCGTAGAGGTAATGTCTCCAAATCTTCAGCGCAGAGACAACCGCTGCTAACTCAAGATCATGGGTCGGATAGTTTTCTTCGTAAGTCTTGAGTTGTCTAGATGCGTAAGCAATGACTTTGCCCCTTTGCATCAAAACACAACCAAGGCCACACTTGGAAGCATCACTATAGACCACATAATCGTCATTCCCCTCTGGGAGTGCTAACACGGGTGCCGAGGTCAACCGTCGCTTCAACTCCTGGAAACTGACCTCGCACTTGTCATTCCAGACAAACTTCTTATGGACTTTGCGGAGTAGATTGGTCATCGGTAGAGCGATCTTTGAAAATCCTTCTACAAACCTCCTATAATACCCGGCAAGTCCAAGAAAACTGCGCACCTCTTTTACGTTTTGGGGCTGTGTCCATTTGGCCACCGCTTCAATCTTTTGGGGATCAACCATAACCCCATTTTTATTGATCACATGGCCTAAGAAAGCCACTTCCATCATCCAGAATTCACATTTAGACAATTTAGCATAAAGCTGATGTTGTCTAAGGATCGACAAGGAAATCCGTAGATGTTCCTCATGGACTTCTTCATTCGGAGAGTAGATCAAAATGTCGTCGATGAAGACCACCACGAACTTATCCAAGTACTGGTGAAAACATCGGTTCATCAAATCCATAAAGACAGTTGGAGCATTTGTAAGCCCAAAAGGCATCACTACGAACTCGTAATGACCATATCTGGTCCTAAACGCAGTTCTAGGAATGTCCTGCTCCCGAATCCTGAGTTGATGATATCCAGATCTTAAGTCGATCTTGGAGAACACCTTTGCTCCCTGCAATTGGTCCAACAAGTCATCAATCCTAGGCAAAGGATACTTGTTCTTGATCGTCACCTTATTCAACTCTCGATAGTCGATACAAAGTCGGAACGATCCGTCCTTCTTTTTGACGAATAATACCGGAGCACCCCACGGCGATGCACTCGGCCTGACATATCCTTTGTCAAGAAGATCTTCAAGTTGATTCTTCAACTCTTGCATCTCAGCTGGAGCCATCCGATACGGGGATTTGGAAATCGGCGCCGTACCAGGATCGAGATCAATTGAAAACTCTACGTCACGATTTGGGGGTAATCCTGGAATTTCTTCCGGAAAGACATCCGAAAATTCCCTAACTACAGGAATATCAAGAACCTCAGGTCCATCCTTCTCGGGTGAATCCAAGTAGCAAAGGTACCCGACACATCCTTGTCGTAGTAGCTTAAACGCAGTCATCGCATTGATCAGCTTGCCGTTATCAGCGTCATTTCGACCTTTGAACTTGCACACGAATTGGCCCCCGGATGACACCGTCACTGTTCTTGAACTGAAGTCGATCACTGCCTTGTGACGCGTCAGCCAATCCATACCGAGAATAATGTCGTATGGAGCCATGGCTATGCAGATTAAATCTGCCTCGAATTCCTTACCCTGAATGGTAATCGGAAAGTCGGACAAATGTTTGGTTCCCACCAAACGTTCTCCATTAGGAAGATTAACGACGAAAGGGTCGCACGAATCATTGTACACTAAGTCTAACTTGCTAACACAGCTATCCGAAATAAAGGAATGCGTAGCACCAGAATCAAACAGAATGCACACTGAAGTAGAGTGAAGGTATAGAGTACCTTGAGCAATCGGAGCGTTGTGTCCATCTGCCTCACGCATCTCGTACAAGCGTTGGCCCTGACTTCCAGAAGCAGCTGGGGCCTTTCCCCTGTTCTGTGCAGTCGTCTGCACTGAAGGGCTAGGAGTCTCGGCAGGCTTAAACCTAGGTCGGTTGCTCTGATGAACTGACCCTTACTGCGACTCTACTCCCTTCTGCTTTCCCTGCTTGCAGAACTTTTGCAGATGACCATCATGTCCACACCCAAAGCATGGCCTCCTCTCCTTCCGACACTCAGTGCTCTTGTGTCCAGTAGTACCGCAGTTATAACACTGAACTGAACTCCTGGTATGCCCTGACTGCTGAGTCGATCCTCCTTGCGTCATCTCCGTCTTAGCTCTGCCGGATTTGGCGAAGTTAGACGGTGGCGCAGGGCGCTTAAAACCACCTCCCTGGTTCTGATTCTGCATCGACTTCTGTCGGTTGCGCCTCTTGGTCGACTCCTCGAGAGTTACCTCCAGCTTATAGGCACAATCCACATACTGCTCCAAGGTAGAGCATGTGTGGTGCACCATTAATGGCTTGATATCCGGGTTCATCCACTCGTGGAAGTATCAGATCTTTTGAGCCTCGCTGGTGATCTCGGCAGTGGCGTACTGTAGAAGATGGTTGAACTTAGATGCCAACTCGGTCACTCTCAGACCATCAGTCTGAGGGTACAAGAACTCTTTATGCTTCTCCTCTCTCATAGCACGAGAGAAAAAGCGATCAACCATCTTGGTCTTGAACATCGACCAAGTCAACACTGGGCTCTCAGCCAAACCAGTGCTCTCCCACACTCGCTAGCCTCCTCCTTCAGCTGAAGAGATGCGATATGGACCTTCTCGGCCTCCGTACACTCCACGTTTCTGAACAGCCTATCCATATGGGAGAACCAATGAGTCACTGCCACTGGCTCCCCTTTCCCGTTATAGCAGTCGGGTCTCATGGAAGTAATGGTCTTAAGAGCGCGACCATAGCTGTCCCTCACCCTAACAGTAGTCTCCTGAATCACAGGGTTTCTGGGTTCCACAACATCAGGAACCGCTGCATGAATAGGCACTTCTTGTGCTTGAGGCGCACTTGGTCTCAAGACATCAGTAATAGCCTGCATCACGATCCCACGGATCGCCTCAACAGCTGCAGCGTCAAACAGCATCGGCGCCTGGGTCTGATCCTGACCTTCACGCCTCTGCTGGACGCGAGACTCAGACTCGTGTTCATCCTGAACACCTCTTCCTACTGGTCTGGGGTTTTGGCTGGTCCCAGCATCGGCTCGAGTCGAGTTTCTCGTGCTTCTTGGGTTCACCATCTGTTTACCGATCCAATTCCAAGCATTCAATACATTAATATTATGCAACATACTTATGCAATATATCAATGTAAATAAATCACTCAGAATAGATCAACTTGGCATTTTATAGATGAACCTTCGAATTCTTACACAAGTTACACATAAGTTTATCATTCGAGCATTAGGACAACATTGCTCGAAGATATAAGTGTTTCTCAGAGTACTTGCCGTAATACTGAAATATTACACAAAGTACAACTTGGAAAACTAAGAAATGAACTACTACGATAGGCAACGCCACTCCTCCTCAAGGCGTTCCAAAACGTCTCCCATACGACTGGCTACTCGTGCATGGTCTCTTCGGGCTAGGCTCACCATCGAGCTCTGGCGATGGGTTTCGCACCCTACTTGACCCTGAAGCACATAGTCCTAGCTCAGCCATAGAAAAGTATGGGTCGTCCATGACTGGTCCTTCTATTCCAGCCCTCCTCTGAGTACTGGCGATCAGCTCATCCCTCTGACGCTGCTGTTCTGCGGAGATTACCTCGCTCTGGCGGAGAATCTCCTGCAGCTCGGATTCCGACCTCCATCTCCTTGGAGTAGGGATAGGCTGAGATTCCCTGTCACTTCTCTCAATACCGTACTCGGTATACAGTGCCTCCCAATCAGCTTCTGACATGGGTGCGTACTCTGCCACTGGTGACAATCCTGTACCGGGCTCCTGAATCTGTCCTCCAAGGTCCAACTCTGGATCCTCTTCTAGATCATCCTCTATGGGATCCTCTTCCTCGGGATCATCCTCGATGGGATCCTCTTCCTCGGGATCATCCTCGCTGGGATCCTCATCCTCGGAATCATCCTCGATCATCTCCTCGTCCTCGACAGGATCTTGCTCAAGCATCTCCTCTTCCTCCTCCTCGTACTCGATCTCCTCGAGAATTGGTCCTAGTAGAAAGTCGTCTTGGTAAACTCCTTGTTCATACCTTGACAACTTGTCTTCCTGCTCCCATTCCTGTACTCCCTCCACCCCTGGTGGTGGCACAGGTGCAGGTCTAGGGACCATAGCATTCCTGGCTACAAGGACAACCGACTCGGGGAGAACGTGCTTGATGTCTTCGGGTGGGCTACTCGGGCCTCCAACCTCGAAACATCGCTGAGGTAACGGAAAGTCTAGCCTCGGCTGATCCGACTTGGCGTCTTCCGACCCCCTACCAATAGAAAAGCAGACACCCATCCTATCGAACAATAAGAAAGGAATCAGTCTTTCTAGACATAGAAGCAAGCTTACTATATCAGACTATAAAGAAGACACGACTATGAACGGTGTTTTTAAATTCTTTTCAGAATGAAAATTCAGAGCCCTCTTTAAAGCATTTTGAAAATGAATAACTGGTTTATAAAAATTCCAAACCCGTTTTAAAACTTTGGCTCTGATACCACAACTGTAACACCCCCAAAACTTAACCCTCTTGGAAATGTATTACCGCCAGTGACCCCAGTGTTCCTTACCGAGATCACCCAAGGCTTTACCAAAGAAATACAATTTATGAAATGCAATTGATACACAAAGATCAAGCGTTAAATTCCAAAACATAACATTATCAAGGAAAATAAGAGTTACGGGATTACAACCCAATCCCGAATAGGTCAAAACATAGTTTAATCAAACACAGCGGAAGACTAAGAAAGTAAGTTACAATCGGAGTTATTGTCCAAAGGATCATAACCTGATTAAAGAAATAATTAAAACATTCAAAAACCACCGCCGACTTCATAGTCCTTCTAATCTTATGAGCTACTTCTTAACTGATGTGCCGAATCAAACGGATGACACCAGCCAACCATGCAAGGGAAAATATTGGTTGGTTAGTCTAAATGAATAGACTAGCAAGGGAACAAAGCAGAATGGTTTGAAGCAGTTGTATTAGGTTAGACTCTTCGTCCCTCGAATAATAATCGAGTACGCTTGTCAACCACCATACTCCTACTGGAATAATCAAGAGGTATGCACAAGAGAAGATTCTGGAAGACTGAATCTTCACAGAAATCGACTCGAAAGAAGACTCCAACTGAAATGAGTCTTTAAGGAAGCAAATGACAAATCTGGAATATTACAGAATCATTCAACCATGATTTAAAACTGACTGAGATGCTTCGGTTCACGACCAACCTCATCACCTACAGCGAATCCAGATTGGAAAGAGAACGTACTACATTCAAGTCAAGACGAGTTTTCCTAGCTGCACTGAACTTAGCTGCACTACTCGCCCAAGGTGTATTAATTATGTGCGTCAAGGTAGCACTTATCTGATTTATGTTCCAAAAACACACATCACGTTATAGACTTTTACATGTGTACCCCACCAATGGGACGACACATCTTAGTATATGTTTCGTCGAGAGTGACGTATACCGAAAGGTTTGTGACACCAGCTAAGTGTCCTGTCTCTACACACATGTGTAAGAGACCGATCATGATCTTAGAATAGTACCAGATGGGGACGAGCCATCCCGATACCAGATTATAAAGAAACGACTGGACAGAGTCCCAGTAACGTTCCTATCTAACAGTGCTAACTAAACAGTTACAGCACCACAACATTTACAGGATAAATCCACATAAAGGCCCGAAAGGCGATCACAGATAATAGCGTTGTTCTAGCAGATATACAACCTATTATATGATTTTCAAAACAGTTTATCAAATCCGTTTCCAGACAAACAGAATATTCATTCCAAATTAATTACTCAGATAAACTACTGATAATTAATGTAAATATGGAACGAAAGAGCAAGAGCGAACCGCCACTTGCCTTACTCCGCAGAATAGTCTAAAGACGTCACTGGATTCCGAGCTCGACACGGTACAGCTCTGACACCACAACGACCTTCGAGTCGACGCATAAAAGGAATCCTAAGTTAGATCCGACATAAATAGTACGAATCTAAAAACAGCGAAAGAACACGAAAGGAAAGACGCCACGACGACAACCGACCAAGCCAAAGCCACGAAGGCGTTCTGGGCACTGGCGGCGGTCGTCGTTCTTGGCGGCGGTCGCCGTATTCATCACGGCGGTCGCCGTGAAGAACACGGCGGTCGTCGTGAAGAACACGGCGGTCGTCGTGAAGAACACGGCGGTCGTCGTGAAGAACACGGCGGTCGCCGTGAGGAACACGGCGGTCGCCGTTAAGAACACGGCCGACTGAAACGAGAGAAAACTCACCCCAAAACACGAGCGGTTTGGCCTCCTTCGACTTGCTTTGGCTTCTAACCTCCAAGGCTAACCAAAAGCTTCACAAAGGCACTCTGGAAACACACCAAAACAACACCGACGAGACCTCCGGCGAGCACAAGAAAATCGGCGAAAACAAAACTCCGGCGAGAGGCGAATTTGGCAGCGATTTGGGGTTGTAGATGACCCAAAACCCATGCCCAAGCTCACCTATTTATAGGCAAACCCCAAGGAATGAGCTGCAACCCCTCAGACGCGGCAACCGACGCAACGGCGCGCCTCGAACGACGTCGGTGACCATCGGGCAAAGCCCACTGGACAATCACGGCGGTCGCCGTATTTTTGCCTACGGCGGGCACGCGGCGGTCGCCGTAAATGCGGCGGTCGCCGTTGCCAGGTCTGTCGCGGCCAGCTAGAAGCTGACAAGCTGACTCCTCGGGCCCAACCACGGCGGTCGCCGTTTCTGAACGGCGGTCACCGTTTTCCCCTTTTCCCGCCCATTCGGCTTTGAACGAGCATGACGATAAACCGGGATAAAATTATCGTACGCGAACGACAATTTAAAATTCAAGGCACCTTATCTGTATATTATTTCACTGAGAAAAATATTACAGATATAGAGCTCATTACAGAATGTCTCAAGCTACCTGAATTAAATCCGACGTACACAACGGGTACTCGGGAAAATTCCATAATTCCCAAAATAACCTTACAAAAATACGGGGTATCACATAAAATACAGCAACAAAGCATACTACTTGCAATACACATTTAACACAATTACATTCACAAACAATATAGACCCCATAGCCAGAGTACAAAAAAATATAACTCACAAAACCACTTGCCCATCCCGTGCGTAGCACGGGCAAGCCAACTAGTTTTTTCAAAAAGACAAAGTAATTTGGTAATTGCGCGCAATTTAACAGAAGATTGGACAGATTCGTGTAGGGTGGTTAATTGTTAAAGAGATTGATTTTAAGTGTGGTTTAAAATAATTACTTGTATAAGAGGTGCTTGTAAGTAAAGTGTCTCATTTAACGGGTGGTTTCCTATAATTATTTTTTGGAATACATGAATATATCTATACTTACTACATGTAAAGTTAGCTTTTTTAAGCAATAAATGTATATATTCAATAGAAGATGGATGAACATAGTAACATATTTACAATGTATATATATATATATATATTTGATAAAGAAAATTTAATCTAATCTATAAACATATAAAGTAGACTTTTTGTACAATTAATGCCCATTCAATTCATAAATCCATTTGAAAAATCATGCTTATTTTTTTGTTTGCTATTCACTATAAAATAAAAGATGTTACTATAGCTCAATGATTTAGATTGTGTCTAATAAAGCAAAGGTTAAAGGTTCAATCCTTCTTGTAAGCATTTTCGTTGAATTTATTTTTACAAACCTAAACACATAATTTATTTAATTTTTTAACTTTTTAACTTTATTTAATCACTCAAAGTTTTTCAAATAATTAGTTCAAGATTCAAAGCTTATAAGAAGTATTTTGGGGAATTAAATTTTCTTTGCCTATATGTTAAATATTAGCTTAGAACTTCAACGCTTTACAGAAATCACCGCAATATGTAAATTCACTAACTACATATATTGCACGTAGGAGTATGACAAACACAAGTAAAAATTCCGGCGACTAAATCCACAGAAACCATACGCAAAAGATTAAAAAACAAAAATACATTAAACTTATTAATTGTTCGAAAATTGTAATAGCCATCCAAAACAATAACAGACCTTTGCACTAATTTCCCATTGAAAATACCAACTTGAATTGCATATAAAACACATTTAGTCTCACAAAAATTGTAACAATCAAGTATATACTATAACAACTGTCTTAAATGACTTTGGTGCAATAATCAAACATTCAAAATATAATAACAATAATCCATATATATATATCGGTTTGTCTAACCTATGCCCTAAGGGCATATGTTAAAAATTCTTATTAAGGAAAATAAACCCTAAAGAAGAAAGGGTGAACCCATTTAAAAACAAATAGAAAATTCTAAAAAATTAACACATAATCAAAACTTTCTATATAAGAGATATTTAGGGCATAGGTTAGAAAAATCGTATATATATTACACATAAACTCTTTTCAAGCAAAGCTTCCATTGTCTCTCCTATAGTCCTATACGTACACACAGTATAACTGGTGATCATGGGACAATGCAATAAAAGTTACAATATCGATAGAAGACATCCTTACAAGAAACGCTGGGATTTCACTAGCTTTTACATGTTCAAAAACAATTAATTATAAGTTTTCTCTATTTTTCCTTATGCATTCTATTATGTTGATTTTTTTGGTTTTAGTATTGTTAATCATTATTATTGTGAACTTATTAATATTATTATTTGTTTCTTTTGGTTATGGTTGATTATTTAGAATAATGTATAATTTGTAATGGTAATTAGTTTATATCGTTTAAAATGAGAGTTTTGATATATTCTAATTGTGTAGTTTTTTCCTGTATTTTGTTGCTTGGTGAATAAATACAAATGAGGTTTTCAGTACTTCTATTGGTATATGCTCATTAGTTCAATCTTATATGTACGTATTCTTATTGGTAACTTTTGTTACAAAATTGTGTTATTGTGTTAATTGGTACGGACCTTGCATTTTAGGTTTTCTTTGGTATTAAGATGTAGTTAAGGTCATCTCCTTCATATTCTCTATTTTTCAAATTTTTGAAGAAAATATCATTAAAAGAACGAAATTAGTCATTAAAATTTATGTCATGGCTTACTAGAGTTTTTCAATATAATACAATTTTATGTTATGATGTCTTTAAAGTACGAATATGTTTATTTACGAATAACGTTGTTTTTCAATTGTTAAAGGCCTACATACATCTATATATAAGTCATCTATTTTTCAAAAACATTTACACAAATTATTCCAAATCTAATGCTTTGTATGCAACCATGTGTGAAGTCATGGATTAGGTGGATTATGACTTGTGTGAAGTCGCCTGGTATAAGGGTTATTTGGAATGGTGAGTGTACTGAGGAGTTCTTTCCACAGAAGGGTCTTAGACAGGGAGATCCCCTCTCCCCCTATCTCTTTGTTCTTTGCCTTGAGTGTCTCTGTCACTCGATTGATAGATATGTGGAGAATAAGGTGTGGAAACCGGTGAAGCTTTCCAGGTCTAGGCCTCTGCTTTCACACGTTTGCTTTGCTGGTGATTTGATCTTATTTGTCGAGGCTTCTGTTTCGCAAATTAGAGTGGTGAGGACGGTGCTTACCGACTTTTGCAATGCTTCTAGGCAGAAGGTCAGTCTAGATAAGTCCAAGATCTTTTTCTCTGAAAATGTTGAGAGGGAGCTCTGTGTTAAAATTAGTTAGGAAAGTGACATCCCTTACACTCGGGATCTTGGACGGTATCTTGGGATGCCAATTTTACAGAAGAGGATCAACAAGGATACCTTCTTAGAGACGATTGAGCATGTGAATGCTCGTCTGGCTGGGTGGAAAAGTAAGTGCCTCAGCCTTGCGGGCCGTATTACCTTGACGAAGTCCATGCTTTCGGCTATCCCTATTCATTCGATGGGGTCGGTCCTTCTCCCGGCAAGTACTTTGAAAGCTCTTGACAAAGTTAGTAGAAATTTCGTTTGGGGAAGCATTGAAGAGAAAAGAAAGATGCATTTGGTGTCTTGGAATACTATGTACAAGCCTAAGAAAAGTGGAGGTATGGGTATTCGAAAGCCAAAACTTATGAATTTGGCTATGGTTGGGAAGCTTAGTTGGAGACTTTTGAATGATAATTGCAGTCTCTGGGCTCGGATTCTAAAAAGTAAGTACAAGCTTGGGGATACTCATGCTTTGAAGGATGCGAAAGCAAAGCCTGGGTCATCGACGGTGTGGCGTGCGATCAATGCTGGATTTCGGGAGGTGATCGCTAGGGGAATTACTTGGGTTCCAGGGAATGGGAACCAGATATGTTTTTGGAGAGATAAATGGCTCATGAATTATCCTTTGGACGAGGTGCGTCTGAGTCTTCCTGCGGATTTTGATTCTGAGCAGAAGGTCTCGAGCTTCTGGATTTGGGGAATGGGATGGGATAATAGTGCATTGCAGGGCTTGTTGGATGAGGAGCACCTTCTTCAGTTAGCGGCGGTGGCCTTGGATGGAATTTCGGGATCTGTGGACCGCATTTCTTGGCTGGGAAGCTCGAACAGAACTTATTCCGTGAGATCGGCGTACATCCTTATCTGCGGGAATGATGGTATTGGTCAATAATGGGGGAATCTGTTTTCGAGGGCCTGGAAGTTGCTGGCACTAGAGAGGGTGCGGGTCTTCGTTTGGTTAGTCATCCATGAACGAGTGTTGACAAATAAGGAGAGATTCAGGCGGAAACTTTGTGATGAAGATGTGTGTGAGTTATGTCGGCAATGTGGGGAGAGTCTGTTGCATGTGATTCGCGACTGTCAGGAGGTGAGCGGGATATGGAGGGAGTTGGTTGTGTCGGAGAAGATGACGGAGTTCTTCTCGCTTCCTCTCCTGGAGTGGGTGTTCGTTAATTTGGATGAGGGGCACGATTTCGGAGTTGATGGTAGGTGGCCGACGGTGTTTTCCACTTTGGTTTGGTGGGCGTGGAAGTGGCGGAATGAGAGGATATTTAATGAGACGAATGGTATGAGGGATAAAGTTGTATTCCTTAAGAAAATGGCAAAAGAGTACTGGGAGGGAAATGTGAAAATCTGAGGGGGTAATGCGAGTCAGAGCAGGGTCGAGAGATTGATTTGTTGGAGGAGACCGAAACATGATTGGGTGACGCTGAATACGGATGGCGCTTCTAAGGGAAATTCGGGGTTAGCTGTTGCGGGTGGGGTGATTAGAGGAGAGGATGGCAATTGAAAAGGAGGGTTTGCTCTCAACATTGGTATTTGTATGGCGCAGACGGCTGAGCTCTGGGGTGTCTACTATGGTTTACATATAGCATGGGAACTGGGCTTTCGTCGCCTGATGGTGGAGGTTGATTCAGAGATGGTTGGTGGGCTGCTTAGGACAGGGGTGGTTGATTCGCATCCCCTATCCTTCCTGGTACGTATTTGCCATGGCTTTTTGACAAGGGACTGGATAGCTCGGGTTACCCATGTGTATAGGGAGGCCAATCGCCTTGCGGATGGATTGGCGAACTATGCATACTCTCTTAGCTTAAGGTTTCATTTTTTGCAGAATGTTCCTAGTATTGTTGGTTTAATTTTATTAGATGATGTGAGGGGTCTTGCTACTCCCCGTTTAGTTATGAATTAGCTTTTTTATTCAATAAAACTCCAGAGAGTGCCGCCTCTCTTTCACCCAAAAAAAAAATTTGCTATAGCCTTTCAAGAGGAAATGTACTTAATGCTATAAAAAAAATATAAAAGGTCTCAAAGAAAACTAAATAAAATATGCAATAACTAAGGAAGTAATAAGTCCATTAGAAACCATATAATTATAATTTAAATGATTATAATTTTACATACACATATAATTATATAAATTTTAATTATAAATTCTCACTTTTCATTTATTGCATATATATATATCTAATCTAATCTTACAATCTTCTTCTAATAACATATAAAGTTAATATTTATTGGAAGCATTGAATGAATTTTTAAACTCCACAAATTGTACATAAATTTCCAAATATATTTTAATTTCATATGAGGTTCTTTCACCTTCCTTTAACCAAACTCATTACATTAATACACTTTAAATATAAATAAAAGATTATTAATGCAAAATTAAAACTCCATCGGATCACCTTTCAATTTCCTGCTAATTTTATGCTATAATAATACCTTAATTAATGTATACTTTAATATTTACAAATTGTTAGACCTTACCTCCACATTAAATATTACTCTATTATCATCGTGTATAATAGAATAACATATTTTTGGACTCCTCTCCTCTGATAAGGCATGTCACTATGACAAATTCCTTTTTTAGATGTTTAGTTGTATGAAATTGAAATTTAAAAATCAATGTGTTATTTATCTTTTCAAAAAAAAATATAGAATGGTCTACCATTTTATGTGCCAATAGACTCCAGTCTAGAGCAACTTTGGATGATCGAACCATACAATCAAGATAAAAAAGAAGAAGAAAATATCATATATATACAAGGCATAGTTAAGGGGACTATTTGCCATTTTTTCATCAACAAGTTAGGAAAAGGTTAAGTTTAATCTACCACTTGAAAAAATTAGGAGCATAATTTATTTGCGTATGATTGATACTCCATCCGTTCAGATATAGTTGTATTTTAGCATACAAATTGTGTTATGAAGTGTTTACTGTTTTAGATAATAATTTATTGGTGAGTTATGAGGTTTGTCATTGGAAGTTGCACATGTAGTTTTCTAACTACTCGTGTTTAATCAAATGTTCTACTTTATATATTAATAAATTCGATAAATTCCATATTATTTTTTTGTTCATCTTTTATGCATTACTATAAAAATGTTTACTTTAGCTCAATGATGATTATATTTATAGAGGTTTATGATTCAAAATATTTAAGTTTCAATCCTTATGTCCAACATTTTAATATTTTTACATTTTTTAAGGAAAAAATGAATAAATAACATTTTAATATTTTTTAGAATAATTTTACATTAATCGCTAATAAATAATATGCGCTCTAAGTTCTAATCCTTTAAAACCTTCAAATTTTTGAATAATCACAACCAATAAATAAATAGCTTATCTAAACCCGTAAATTAACCCAACAATAATGGTCCACCTAGGTGCTTCTAACAGTCAATGAACCCATCAAAAAAATATTATCATAACTCAATTAATACCCATAATTAGATCAATATGTAACTGATGACAATCCACAAATATTCAAATTATCAATGTCCGCATTCAACAAATTTATTTCTTAATATAAATATATATTACTAAGTACATTTAATCTTTTAGGATATGTAATTGAATCTCAATTTGTCACTTTTAAAGATATTAATTGATCTCAATTACTAGCATTTGTTAACTATTAAAAAGAACGAAAAAGTTTATTTAGTTTATGACATATATGATATCAAACTCTAGATGATGAGAAATAATCACATTCTCACATATATATAAATTTTAGCAATTTTTTTTTGAATATTTAGTATTATTATTATTATTTCATTAGAAACATTATTCTATTTTTATATTATAAGTCAAGTTCAATTTATGCATTATACTTAAGCAAATATTTTAACTTTTCAATCAAAAAAAATTTATTTGTATACATATATAATTGTTTAAAAAATATTTATTATGTGATCTATTTTCTTCTATATGGAAAATAGATTACAAAATGTACTATTATATAAAAGGAACTACAATTAGTTTAATATTGTGAAATATGTTTAGAAATTAATATATTTTTTAATAATTTTTCCTAAAATAAAAAATGAACCACTAGTCTATATGTAAAATTATGTTTTTGATCAATAAATACCTCTACATATTCAATATAATATGAAGAAACTTTTTATTTGGATTAAGAAAATAGCCATATATTATCATATTTATAATGTGTCTACTTCAATGTGAAGTTAGCTTTTTGCACATATTCAATAGAAGGTGGATGAACATCTTTATAGAATTAGGAAAATGATCATATATTAACACATTTGATATAAATATATATAGTTATTATTAAAAAAATTATTTATTTAATTTATATGTGAAGTTATGTTTTCTTACCAGTACATTAACTCATATATTCAATAGATTATGGAAGACATTGTATTTGTTGTTACAAAAAAATCATCATATATTATCGTATCTACTTTATTGAAATTTATAATTATAAAAATAAATGTGAAAAAATCAATTGTTTTCCGTATTGTAATTATAAAGAATTAAATCAATTTTATAAGTAATTAGTATATATTTTATTAAGAGATAAGTATTCAAGTATAAGCTAAAAAACATACACCTTTAATTTAAAGTCATACTTATTAGTAAATTAAAAAAAAATGAAATACATAGGATTCTAATATAGTAAAATCTACAACAAATATAATATGAAATTTAAAAAAAATAATAATAGAATATGTTGTAGTATTTATTAAGAAATACTCAAGTTTAGTTAATAAACATAAATATTAAAGTCATACTCAACTGTAATTAGAACAATGGAGCAAATAAATACAGTTTTTAACTCACATATATCACAATATCAATTACATTCAAAAAAAAATCTAAAACTAAATTTTTTGTTGTGTTATATAACAATGAAGATAATTATAAGATGGTAAAAAATTCATATTTGTATCACTAAAGATTTTTAAAAATAAGTCAATAATTGCATTTATTACATTCTAATAACTTTAAATCTTGCAAAGTTATTCAAACATCTTAACAACTCATAAACTTCTTCCAAAAAAACTCTTAAAACTTCAAATATTTATCTCATTAAATAGTGAATAAGCTAAAGAAAAACAAGTAATTAGCAAATAATAATAATCACAAAACAGAATTATAAAAACTAAACCCGATGCATAGCACGAGCGTAAGTGAATACTTATATCAGATATAATCATATTTCATTTATTATATGTTGACATCTCATATATTATACATAAGAAAATTTGCATGGAAACACCCACTATTGGACCGATCTGCAAGGAACCAGTAGCTACGCAACAATTTATTTTCGGGCATGCTAAATACACGCGAGAATATGGCTAAATGTATGCGGTTTTACACGCTTAAGGTAAGGGTCCGGTTTTACACGCTTAAGGTAAGCGTGGAGGGGTATTGTGGGTATTTTGAAAATACATTCTTACACGCTTAGCTTAAGCGTATGCCTACACGCTTAAGCTAAGCGTGTAGTTTTTTTTTTTTTTGCAAGTTAAAAAAATCCTAAAAGCACACGCTTAAGCTAAGCGTATGGCTACACGCTTAAGCTAGGCGTACAATATTAATTTTTTTTTCTTTCAAAATTGCATTTTTTCCCCATAATCATGTAGAGAATTTCAATACGAGTCCGTACATATAAAATTCGTCCAAAACGGACATCGTTTGCCCCTCCAAAAGCCCAAAAAACGAAACCTTCAACCCGTGTGCATCCGTAAGCTTTTATAAGCTTCAATGGAGGATTTGACAAATTTCTTGGATTCGATTGAAGCCATTAACTATTGGGCATTTAAGAGGACCTTATCATACATGTAATTCCACATTTCATCGGATTGAATGTCGATTAAAATCGTAGAATTTTAGCCCCAAAGCCACCGTGTCGTCCAAGGGGCCGATTTGAAAAAATCTAAAATTGGATCAAATCGTCTTCAATTGGAGGGCATGAACCATAGAGCATTGTTGAGGGTATCATAAGATTCAAAATGCCTATAAAATCTCCTTCAATCGTTGCCCCAATGCATTCAATTTCGAAGTCAAAACTCATGAACCTTAAATCCCGTTACCGGTTGTTCTTGACCGAAATTCGAGCACATGCAAGCTTTATTCTTGCAATTATTGGTACTACTAGCCTTGAAAATTGGTCCTCTTTCAAAGCCCTCTCTTTACATCGCCGAAAAAAGACCACTTTTATTCAATTTGGAGTTTTTCCGACGAGGTGTCAAGAAGGTATTCCGGCGGGATTGAATTTGTGCCCATTTTGCGATTTTTGGGTATTTTTGATTTGTTTTGTCTTAATCTTGGTTAAATTAATTAATCTAAATTAGTGAAAAATATTTTAGGATCAATTTTGTGCCCGTCATATAATATGTAAGTAATAAGTTCATAATATGTAACTATAATACATAGTATATAAGTAATAAATTCATAAATACTTAACCATAATATTTAACTATAGTATATAAGTAATAAGTATGTAATACTTAATTATAATGCATAATTATACTTTATAACTAATATATTTTGTAATACTTAACTATAATACATAACTACAGTATATAAGTAATAAGTTCATAATATTTAACCATAATGTGTAACTATAGTATATAAGTAATGAAATACTATAGTATATAAGTCTAAGTATACTAGACTTAATGAAATATTATAGTACATAAGTGTAACTATATGAAATATAATGAAATACTATAGTATATAATGTAATTATATGAAATATAATAAAATACTATAGTATATAAGTCTAAGTATACTAGATTTAATGAAATACTATAGTACATAAGTGTAACTATATGAAATATAATGAAATACTATAGTACATAAGTGTAACTATACGAAATGTAATGAAATACTATAGTGCGTAAGTGTAACTATATGAAATTTAATGAAATACTATAGTATATAAGTCTAAGTATACTTGATTTAATGAAATACTATAGTATATAAGTGTAACTATATGAAATATAATAAAATACTATAATATATAAGTTTAAGTATACCAGATTTAATGAAATACTATAGTATATAAGTGTAACTATATGAAATGTAATGAAATACTATAGTACATAAGTATAACTATATGAAATGTAATGAAATACTATAGTACATAAGTGTAACTATATGAAATGTAATGAAATACTATAGTACATAAGTGTAACTATATAAAATTTAATGAAATACTATAGTATATAAGTCTAAGTATACTTGATTTAATAAAATATTATAGTATATAAGTGTAACTATATGAAATATAATAAAATACTATAATGTATAAGTTTAAGTATACTAGATTTAATGAAATACTATACTATATAAGTGTAACTATATGAAACATAATGAAATACTATAGTACATAAGTGTAACTATATGAAATGTAATGAAATACTATAGTACATAAGTGTAACTATATGAAATTTAATGAAATAATATAGTATATAAGTCTAAGTATACTTTATTTAATAAAATACTATAGTATATAAGTGTAACTATATGAAATATAATAAAAAACTATAATATATAAGTTTAAGTATACTAGATTTAATGAAATACTATACTATATAAGTGTAACTATATGAAATGTAATGAAATACTATAGTACATAAGTGTAACTATATGAAATGTAATGAAATACTATAGTACATAAGTGTAACTATATGAAATTTAATGAAATACTATAGTATATAAGTCTAAGTATACTTGATGCTTACCTTAAGCGTGTAAAACCGAACAATACCCCTCCATGCTTACCTTAAGCGTGTAAAACCGAACGCTTACCTTAAGCGTGTAAAACCGCGTACATTTAGTCACATTCTCGCGTGTATTTCATTAAATCAAGTATACTTAGACTTATATACTATAGTATTTCATTAAATTTCATATAGTTACACTTATGTACTATAGTATTTCATTACATTTCATATAGTTACACTTATGTACTATAGTATTTCATTACATTTCATATAGTTACACTTATATAGTATAGTATTTCATTAAATCTAGTATACTTAAACTTATATATTATAGTTTTTTATTATATTTCATATAGTTACACTTATATACTATAGTATTTTATTAAATAAAGTATACTTAGACTTATATACTATATTATTTCATTAAATTTCATATAGTTACACTTATGTACTATAGTATTTCATTACATTTCATATAGTTACACTTATGTACTATAGTATTTCATTATATTTCATATAGTTACACTTATATAGTATAGTATTTCATTAAATCTAGTATACTTAAACTTATACATTATAGTATTTTATTATATTTCATATAGTTACACTTATATACTATAGTATTTCATTAAATCAAGTATACTTAGACTTATATACTATAGTATTTCATTAAATTTTATATAGTTACACTTATGTACTATAGTATTTCATTACATTTCATATAGTTACACTTATGTACTATAGTATTTCATTACATTTCATATAGTTACACTTATGTACTATAGTATTTCATTACATTTCATATAGTTACACTTATATACTATAGTATTTCATTAAATCTGGTATACTTAAACTTATATATTATAGTATTTATTTCATATAGTTACACTTATATACTATAGTATTTCATTAAATCAAGTATACTTAGACTTATATACTATAGTATTTCATTAAATTTCATATAGTTACACTTACGCACTATAGTATTTCATTACATTTCGTATAGTTACACTTATGTACTATAGTATTTCATTATATTTCATATAGTTACACTTATGTACTATAGTATTTCATTAAATCTAGTATACTTAGACTTATATACTATAGTATTTTATTATATTTCATATAATTACATTATATACTATAGTATTTCATTATATTTCATATAGTTACACTTATGTACTATAATATTTCATTAAGTCTAGTATACTTAGACTTATATACTATAGTATTTCATTACTTATATACTATAGTTACACATTATGGTTAAATATTATGAACTTATTACTTATATACTGTAGTTATGTATTATAGTTAAGTATTACAAAATATATTAGTTATAAAGTATAATTATGCATTATAATTAAGTATTACATACTTATTACTTATATACTATAGTTAAATATTATGGTTAAGTATTTATGAATTTATTACTTATATACTATGTATTATAGTTACATATTATGAACTTATTACTTACATATTATATGACGGGCACAAAATTGATCCTAAAATATTTTTCACTAATTTAGATTAATTAATTTAACCAAGATTAAGACAAAACAAATCAAAAATACCAAAAAATCGCAAAATGGGCACAAATTCAATCCCGTCGGAATACCTTCTTGACACCTCGTCGGAAAAACTCCAAATTGAATAAAAGTGGTCTTTTTTCGGCGATGTAAAGAGAGGGCTTTGAAAGAGGACCAATTTTCAAGGTTAGTAGTACCAATAATTGCAAGAATAAAGCTTACATGTGCTCGAATTTCGGTCAAGAACAACCGGTAACGGGATTTAAGGTTCATGAGTTTTGACTTCGAAATTGAATGCATTGGGGCAACGATTGAAGGAGATTTTATAGGCATTTTGAATCTTATGATACCCTCAACAATGCTCTATGGTTCATGCCCTCCAATTGAAGACGATTTGATCCAATTTTGGATTTTTTCAAATCGGCCCCTTGGACGACACGGTGGCTTTGGGGCTAAAATTCTACGATTTTAATCGACATTCAATCCGATTAAATGTGGAATTACATGTATGATAAGGTCTTCTTAAATGCCCAATAGTTAATGGCTTCAATCGAATCCAAGAAATTTGTCAAATCCTCCATTGAAGCTTATAAAAGCTTACGGATGCGCACGAGTTGAAGGCTTCGTTTTTTGGGCTTTTGGAGGGGCAAACGATGTCCGTTTTGGACGAATTTTATATGTACGGACTCGTATTGAAATTCTCTACATGATTATGGGAAAAAATGCAATTTTGAAAGAAAAAAAAATTAATACTGTACGCCTAGCTTAAGCGTGTAGCCATACGCTTAGCTTAAGCGTGTGCTTTTAGGGTTTTTTTAACTTGCAAAAAAAAAAAAAACTACACGCTTAGCTTAAGCGTGTAGACATACGCTTAAGCTAAGCGTGTAAGAATGTATTTTCAAAATACCCACAATATCCCTCCATGTTTACCTTAAGCGTGTAAAACCGAACGCTTACCTTAAACGTGTAAAACCGCATACATTTAGTCACATTCTCGCGTATATTTAGCCATTGTCTTTATTTTAAACCACTTGTTAAAAGTCATCTGTTAACAAAAATCCACGCCCGAGGATATTTCGTCTAGTTGTCCCTTAAAATGCTTCAAAGACCATCTTGCCCCTTGTTTTTGAAAAAAATACGAATCGACGTAAATCAATTAGAAACCATATCTTCTCCTCCTCTCATCAAACACCTCGATCCATCCGACCATCCCACAAGAAACAAATATTTCTCATGCTCCAGTACTTGTTCACAAGTATCGTGTCCAGCAGATACTTGTACATCGACACATAGTACATAAACATTTGTCCAGTATTTCGGTATACTCTTTTTTGGTATAAAGTACGTAGTTGGGGAAGAGGAAAAACGTTGCCAGTATAATGCATATGAGCGAGTTCGTCGATATGAAATCCGATCAAATCATGCTCAAGGAGAGCACAAGGGAGCTTTAGCATGATCAACCAACCGATGAACAAGAAGAAGGAGAATGAAATAGAGTTAAGGTTTAGTCCTACAACCCAACATACGAGGATTGAGAAGAGAATGGGGAGAGGAGGAGGAATGATCTAGGAAGACGATTGTGTTTGCGATCAACTAAGATGAGATTTTGTATGGGTTTGTGGAGATTTCTTGAAGATAGATCGGTGGCACTCCGACTGTTGATGAGATGAGAAAGTTGAGGCTGAATATGAAAAACCCTAGCCTATGGAAACTCCATATGATTTTTTTCGAAGCCTAGCATAGACATTTCCCAACCCTAACCACTGATGATGGCCTGCATCACTCTCGCTAGAAGCAAATGCTTTGTGTTGTAGATGATTTTGCAGAATCTTGAGCTGAGGAATCAAAATTCTTTACCCCTGTCATTGGATTAGTACTAGTTGGATGAAAGTATTTGTGTGTGGAGGTGAATTGACGAGAACTATTGTTGTTTTTTTGTGATTCTTCAGGTTTTGTTATGATTTCCATTACGAACTCGAAAGCGTTGAGTTGCAGTGGAAACTGTACCTTAATATGGGTTATTGGAGAAGAAGATCGGGTTTCTAATTGGATTAATAAAATCTGGGATGACTAGTAAATTTTCGAAAATCAAGGGTAGATGGTCTTTTCATTCCTTTTCATGAACAACCTCACGAAAAATCATTTAGGTGACTTTCTATTAACGAAAGGCTTTTAATGAGTGGTTTATAATAAATAGTTGTGTACTGACGGGTAGTTCCTTTCAAAATCGGATCAATAGAGCATAAAAGTGGTGAATATCTAAGACATGTTCATATCTAAAACTGATGAACATTTGGGAAAAAAGCGATGAACTTGTATACATAAAAACATAATGAACATCTTGATATAAAAGTGATGAATATCTAAGCAGAGAAGTGGTGAACATCTATGCACAAAAGTGATGAATATCAAAACATGTTCACAATGAGACACATACAAAAATTTCCAAAATAAAACGCTTACTATACGACAATAATTTGGTCGTGCCATTATTTTTGTTGTTCTAGTAAAAGTGTGATTCAGACCCTTTATTTCACACATTTAAACAGTAAAAAACGATTATCATTTGTCTCATATATAATAGTTCTCATAGAATTTGTTGGAATAGTTTTGATGATGATAAACACCATTAGGTTTTATGGTTTACATGTTCCTATGAGTTTCAGAATAATTGAATGAAGTATGGAACGATGGAAATCAAGAGAGAAAGCACACAAAAGAAGTAAATTGCTAAGAAGTAAATTGAAGAAGCGACACGCGCGCGTTGTGGGAAGAAAGAAAGAAGGGAACAACGCAAGGGACAATGTGTTTTACGCTAGAGACGTACGTTGGAAATTTCAAAGAAAAATTGCTAAATTTGGAAAGAAGATTTCAAGGACTCTTGGGTTGCAAGGCACAAGAAAGATAGAAGATTTAGTTGATTCTAGTATATCTTATCATTGGAAAAAGCATAAAAGTTATGTATTTATCGAAATATATAATATTTGCTCAATTATCTTAGTATGTGTGTTATGGGCCTATCTAGGTTAGTTAGTGGACTTTGTCTAGGGCTATATTACCTATATATACGGGATTAGTTATCTTGGAGTAGGTAACACAATCAAGGCATTCAAAGGTGATATTGAGAGAAAGAAAAATAGAACATGTAAGAACTTTGTGAGTACTTTGTTAGACTTTCGTGTGTTCTTGTATTATTAGGTTTTTACACTTTTTTTGAATATATATATACATAACACATCTCTCTGAAGTTGAGACATAACTTGTCTAGTATATAAGCTTAAAGGATTACTCATTCTATTGTCAATTGGTTTCAGGATGAAACATCATTGGGCTTATGTGATGGGTTTTAACGCACATGTGCACACATACGTATCCGCACTCCTCCGCGTAGGTCCATGGCCCACTGCCTCCCCCAAACTTGACACACTTGTTGAGAAGTCTAAAGTTTAAGAACTATGTCTGACTAAATTGAGTTTGAACTTGCTTGATTGTAAAATCAGAATTAATAATATAAGTAGACCATTGAAATCTTATTAAGGTAAAATATAAATGTTTTTCTTAATCAACTAATTGGTTAATTGAATTTCTTTTTTTAAATAACTGTGTGATTATTATTTGTCTGAATTACTTTATTCCACTTTAAAACAACAATTTTACTGTATCATACTCTAATTTGGTAAATGGTTATCACTCCCGGTCATGATCGCAATGGAAGCCCCTTTTCAGAACATCCTCAATTATATATGCAGTAT
This sequence comes from Rheum nobile, assembly GCA_027886185.1. Lineage (NCBI taxonomy): Eukaryota > Viridiplantae > Streptophyta > Magnoliopsida > Caryophyllales > Polygonaceae > Rheum > Rheum nobile. Next base: position 5,907,126 of record WOAB01000135.1, read on the forward strand.
GCTCATGCAACAGTCCTGCTCTCCCCCGTTAACACGCTTTTGACTGGCACAATAATACACTTACACCAAGTGGTTTAAAATTTTCATTCGATAAATTGTATACATGTTTTACTTTATATTTTAAAATAATAAAATAACAAAAAAATAGTCATATCTAATTTAGTCATTTTCTTTAGTAATTAAAGAATCACTTTCTCCATTTTTCAAAGTCTGCTCTTACTTTTCTAGATAATCTCACGTCACTCTATAACAAATTTTTTCTGCCATTTGAGAATAGAGCACAAACCCCCAATTAATTTTCCATGTCAATTCTTCGTCCCATAGCTCTTTTCCAATTTTTTTTCTGCCATTAGAGAACAAAGCACAAACCCCCAATTAATTTGCCATTTGAGAACAGAGCACAAACTCCCCATCGAAATCAAATCGCTCCAGCCCTTTTCCAAAACCCTAAATTTCAAGCCCAAATCATCCACACCCAAACTTCCCTCGATCAATCTTTCCACCATAATTGAAGACTGTTGATTAAACATGATCAGTGATGAATCAACACTCAAGAACACTCAGACAAAGAAGAGAAAAGAAAGCCTCTCATAACAGAATTTTATTGCTTTGTAAAACAAGTTTATTTGTGATTACATGAAGGTATTTATAGACACCTACAGAGAAGCTTACACGGCTTAACAGCCTACTCTCTGTCTAACAACCTCACTAACAGAATGCTTACATCATCATTACATCATTATCTAACTAACTAACACTCCCCCTCAAGTTAGGAGTCTTAAACATGTTTACTACTCCTAGCTTGAAGAGATGTTTCATGTATTGCTCTTGACACACAATTTTTGTGAATATATCTGCTGGTTGTTCCTTTGTGGGAATGTATCCTAGAATCACATCTTTGTTGAGCACCTTATCTCTTACAATGTGAGAATCTCCTTCTATGTGCTTAGTTCTTTCATGAAACACTGGGTTTCTCGCAATATGTATGGCTGACTGATTATCACAATATAATTGCACACCATTCAGCTTCACTCTTAAGTCTTTCATCAACTTGCACAGCCATGTTATCTCACAACATGTCATTGCCATTGCTCTGTACTCAGACTCAGCTGAAGACATTGCAACATATGACTGCTTCTTTGTTCTCCATGACACTAATGAAGTTCCCAGCATAATACAGAATCCAATCAATGACTTCCTAGTCATTGGGCAACTCTGCCAATCAGCATCACAGAATGCTCTCATTTGCAGATCTGATTTCTTAGAAAGTAGTAGCCATTGTCCAGGTGCATTCTTCAAGTATCTCAACACATGTTTTGCAGCCTTCCAATGCTCATCATTCGGTGAGTGCATAAACTGACTTAACACTTGCATAGCATAGCAAATATCAGGTCTTGTAATGGTTAGATAAATCAGTTTTCCCACCAATCTTCTATATGCACTGGCATCCACTGTTTCCTTAGCTCCTTCAAGTGATAACTTCACTTTAGGATCAAATGGTGTAGTTGCAGGCTTTGCTTCAGTCATTCCTGTCTCATTTAGCAACTCTAGAACATATTTCCTCTGATTCAGATGGAAACCACTTCCATTTCTATCCACTTCAATGCCTAGAAAATATCTCAATTCTCCTAGCTCTTTCATCTGAAAATGTTTATGTAGATGAGCCTTTAACTTCTTAATCTCGCTTTGACTATCCCCAACAATGAGCATATCATCTACATAAACTAACAAAGCTGTAAATGACTGACCTGTATCCTTGACAAACAGAGAGTAGTCTGCCTTTGATTGCACATATCCTGCTTCTTTGACAACATGTGAAAACTTGGCAAACCACTGCCTTGGAGCTTGTTTAAGTCCATACAAGGACTTTATTAGCCTGCATACCATTGTACTTTGCTTGCTCTTACTATAGTTCTCCCCTTGAGAGCAAGCACCAGCCTTGAGCTCAGAATATGCAAGAGGCAACTCCATAAACACCTCTTCAGCAAGCTCTCCATGAAGGAAAGCATTTATGACATCTAACTGACTAACATGCCAGTCTTTGACAGCAGCTACAGCAAGAAGTGCCCTGACAGAGATCATCTTAGCCACTGGTGCAAAGGTCTCACTATAGTCAATACCTTCGACTTGAGAAAATCCCCTAGCAACCAGCCTGGCCTTATAACGATCTAAGGTGCCATCAGCCTTACACTTAACCTTGAACAACCACTTACAAGTGACCACAGACTGCCCTGAGGGTCGAGGTACTAACTCCCATGTACCATTGCTTTCAAGTGCACTCAATTCAGTATGCATAGCTTGACACCATTCAGGTTGTTGTAGAGCGTCTGAGACTGAGTTTGGTTCAGACAGTGTGGCCACATTGGCTATAAAGGTGTTATATGCAGCGGAACAAGATGAATATGACATAAAAGAGGTCATAGGATAGGGAGATGTCTTACCAGAAGAAGGGATGACAGCAGAGGTCTCTGGAGAGATGGCACACACATAGTCCTTGAGCCAGACTGAAGGTTTTGACACTCTGGAAGAAGCCCTTGTAGGAGTTGGAGTATCACTGGAAGAAGGAATGAGAGGGATAGGGTCAAAAGATGGTGGAACAGGTGTAGGTGAGTAATCTGCTAGAGACTCGGTAAATGAGTTTGGATTAGCGGATGGAGATGTCTCAGTGTAAGATGGGACAATAGGCTCAAATTGAGGTAGATAAGAATATAGAAGAGCATCATCCTCAGGTTGTTGAGGAGACAAGGATGAAGTGGTAGGTATAAAAGTGGGTAAGGTGAAATCAGTAGCAAAGGGAAAATAGTTTTCCAAAAAATGGACATCCCGGCTAATAGAGCACTTATGTGTAGTGAGGCTATAGACTTTGTAGTCTTTAAATCCAAAAGGATATCCTAGAAAGACACAAGGATCAGCTCTAGGATCAAACTTCTTTCTAGAAGTAGTAGAAGTGGACACATAACAAAGACATCCAAGAACTTTGAGACGAGTATAATTGGGTGGCTCATGAAATAAAACTTCATAAGGTGATTTGTGTTGAAGAAGAGGGGATGGTAATCTGTTAATGAGGTAGGTAGCAGTGAGAATACAATCTCCCCAGAATTGAATGGGAAGAGAAGCTTGAAATCTCAAGGCTCTAGCCATTTCAAGTATGTACCTATGTCTGCGTTCGACCCTTCCATTTTGTTGGGGTGTGGCAGTACAAGAACTTTCATGGACAATGCCTTGAGACTGAAGAAAAGAGATGACATCAGAGTTGAAGAACTCTGTGCCTTGATCAGTTCTAATGGTTTTAACAGAGGCTTGAAACTGTTTTTGAACTCTAGAAATGAAGGTTCGAAGAAGAGAGGGAGTTTCAGATTTGTGCTTCATAAGAAAAGCCCAAACACTCATGCTCTTGTCATCTACAATGGTTAAGAAAAATCTATTTTCATTATAGGTGGGAGTATCATATGGTCCCCAGAGATCACAATGTAAGAGTTCAAAATTGTGTTTAGCTTGAGATGTACTCAGAGAAAAGGAATTTCGAGTTTGTTTGGCAAGAGGACAAATGGCACAAGAGAAATCTGAATTTTTATTGATTTCAGAATGAATACAAGGTACATGCACAAGTTTGCTTAGAGGAGCATGTCCTAGACGAAGATGCCATAGAGCATTAGTGTCAGAATTACATGAAGAAGGTAAGAACATGGGCAAGATAGGTGTAGAAGCACAAAGTTTTCTGTGCAAAGGGAAATGTAACTTCTCCAGAGTTTCCTTCATTTTTGACTCAGGAACCAGATAGTACAAACCTCCAAATTCCTTACCAGCTGCCATCACAGTCTTCTTTGCAAGGTCCTGAATAACACAAACATCAGAAACAAAATGAACATAACAAGAGTTGTCATGTATCAATTGGCTTAAGGAAATGAGGTTGAACTTAAAGCTTGGGACATAGAGCACATTCTTAAGAGTTAAAGAACTAGAAAGGGTAACTGTACCAGTGTGAGTAATCTTACTCATACTACCATCAGGTAAATGTATGGATTTGGATTTAGAGATAGGTGTGGGACTGGTAAAGAAAGAAATGTCACAGGACATATGATCTGTGGCCCCACTATCTAATATCCAAATATGTGAATAATCAGAAGCATTACAACATGTAGTGACCATACCTGCTTGATTCTCATGACCAAGATTCTTATGATGTTCCATGAACTTCAGAAAGTTGCTAACCATTAACTGATTTTCTGCTGTCATAGACTGAAACATCTTCATGTTCTCATCACTGCTTTGACTTGCATTTGCTTTAGAAGTTGACTTCTGCTTTGAATCATTCCCAAACTTGGACATTTGAGGTTTATATTTGCTCTTTGAGTGCCAACTCGGATAACCGATTACTTCCCAGCACTTATCAGTGGGATGGTTCCCTTTGCAGTGCTCACACTCCTTTCTAGGCTTGTCATTTTTATCATTTGATTTCTTGCTAGCATCAGATTTTTCTCCCTGATTTCACTTAGACATAAGAGCAGTGGTATCTGTCTTTACTTCTCCACTTGTAAGCTTCTTGCTTAACTCATCTTGTAATAATAATGAGTGAACATGACTTGCAGATGGCAAAGGTGTTGACAATAGAAATTGTCTTCTTGCAGCCGAAAAGTTTTCACTCAATCCCATCAGAAATTTCATGAGTTTATCCTCATTTTCAGCAGCTTCAATCTTTGCATTTAAATTGCATTCACATTTACCACAAGTGCATCGAATAGGAGAAATCAAACCTGAAAGTTGTTGCCAATATCCTTTCAGTTTTGTGAAGTATTCTGTTACTGTAGAGTTCCCTTGATGACATTCTTGCATTTCTTTCTTGATTTGAAACAACAGAGGTCCATTCTTTTGACCGTAGCTTTCTTGTAGATCATCCCACATCTGCTTTGCTGTGTCAAATTCATCCAGAGTAGCATAGATTTCCTTCGACACTGTGTTCAGAATCCAGGAGCACACCATGTCGTTGCACCTATGCCAAAGAGTTGAATTCTCATCATTCGCTGTTACTGAACCTTCCACAAGACCGAGTTTGTTTTTGACAGAGAGAGCTTTGGTGATAGCCTTCCTCCACCTTCGATAGTTATCACCAGTGAGTTGTATCGTTGTGAGAATCATCCCAGAGTTATCAGACGGATGAATAAACAACGGATTTTGAAGATCCATTGCTGTGATGAATTCTCTTCTCCGATCACTTCTCTCTCTTTCACTCGAACTTTCCAGATTCGCCATTTGTGAAAATCGATTTGCAGAGAATCGATTCCTCGAGCAATTTTGGAGAACAATTTTCAATCGAAAACAAGTATCTCCTAGAGAATGAGATCTCTGATTTCAAAGAACAGAAAATTCTGATAATCAGTATAAGAGACACTGAAAATCAGAGAACAAGAACCGAGAACTGAAGGAAAAATTCATCACGATCTGCCATGAATCAAGCAGCTCTGATACCATGTTGATTAAGCATGATCAGTGATGAATCAACACTCAAGAACACTCAGACAAAGAAGAGAAAAGAAAGCCTCTCATAACAGAATTTTATTGCTTTGTAAAACAAGTTTATTTGTGATTACATGAAGGTATTTATAGACACCTACAGAGAAGCTTACACGGCTTAACAACCTGCTCTCTGTCTAACAACCTCACTAACAGAATGCTTACATCATCATTACATCATTATCTAACTAACTAACAAAGACAATCTAGGCGTGTCTAAAACCCTATGCGCCAACCGGAAACCCCCAAATTCTGCAGCCAAGAACAAGCTCAAGCACATCAGCAATCGGGCATATAAAATCGCACAAACTCCTCGTCCTCCGGGGCTCCGATATTGGTTTTGGGTGAACTGATTTGGTGGTGGATCTGAAAGGAGTCGGAGTGAGGACCCGGGTGGGATTCGGTTCCGGGCGAGTCCTTGAAGTGGGCGTCAAAAGCAGGGTTGGATCTATGGAAATTGGGGTCTTCTCAACGACAATAAGAGGCTTGAGAACAGAGAATTTGGAGAGGGAGGTTCGTTGGGCGCTCATCGGTATGTGACATCCAGCATTGATTTGATGCTCTCCAGGCAAATTGAGCAGCCGGAATTTGTGTCCATGCAGTCTAGGAAGTAATTATGGATGCCTCTGTTTGGAGAAGATGGAAACGAGGCTAGAGTGAGAACGTCGGCGACGGGTAGCCGGGCTGGTGGCTCGTGGTCGGTGAACTCAGGGGCTGGTGGTAGTTTGGATTCCCTGGAAAAGTGAATGAAGATAGTGAAGAGATGAAGATGATGGAAACGGAGATAGTAGAGTGAGTGGTGATTTTAATGGTTAAACACTTATTTACAAAGAAGGAAGATGATGGGGAAAAACTAATCTATATCTAGATTTGGGTTCTCGTGCGAAATAGGGTTTTCGTGTGAAATGCGAAGCAATCTCGGCCGTACTTTTTTTTTTTTTTGTCAACAAATTATTATTTTTTTCGTCCCGTGATCATTATGGAAAAGCCTATATAGAAGGTTCACGAATAAACACTAGATGTTCATTTATTTGTACATTCACGTTCACAAATAAGCACTGAATGTTCAAAGACATGTGTTGGAATATGATCATGTTATATGTGAACTTATACGGCACATACAATGAACATATAGTACTTATATGTGAACGTTAATAATTGTCTATTCCAGAACGATCAGAGACAATAAATAAATAAATAAAATTGTTGACCGAAAAAAAAATCGCCATATTTACGGTTATGCCACCGCATCACTATTCACTATCCCCCCCCCCCTTTTTTTAACAGTACAGTGCCCTTGAATATTACCCCCCAGATAATGAACATTACTGCTCAGAAAATGAACATGTGGTGTCTATTTATGAACTCGAATGAACGCGACCGCAACGCATTTCGCACGGTAAGCATATTTCGCACGTGAAACGGACTCTCTATATCTATATTCTATATTAAAGTAAAATAATTTAAAATCATCATATTAATTTTGGTCTCATAATTTTTATGTGTCAATTTATGATTAATTTATTTTTTTTATTAACAATTTTAAATCACAATATCTAATCATTATCAACTTTAAATATTAAAAAAAATCACAATATATAATTACAACTAACTTCAAATATATAAAAATTATATACAGTTTTTTTATAAAATTTGATTTTTACAAATTACACATACAATAAGCTTATAATATATGTCAAAATAATATATGATAGATTTCCTACTAAACTTATATATATAATACATCTTATATTCATTTATGTAATTAGTAATATTATTTTCATTAGTTTGCATATATAATTTGGCCTATATAATTTATGGGCCAAAATCATATAATATATACAATTTCCAACTCATAGTGCATGTGCTTTTATAATCAAGCCCACTATATTATATTATTACACATGCAAATTTTATGGCTCATTTAGAGTAAGATGACACAAATAAATTTTATGCCTTATCTATAGTAAAACAACCTGTTAGGGTGAAATGAGTGTATTAATTTAGGACGTTGGATGAGAGAATGATGGATGGCTGAGATTGAATCTAGAAAGGTACAATATTAGGGGTAAAATCACCTACACTAGATTATCTAATTTTATGGAATTTATTCCCCAATTTACTCCCTCTCTCTCCAATCTACAGATTCAGTTTCCATTAAATTGTTTCTTCCTCTCTCCTCTCCCTAAAACATCCATTAAACGCTTCTCTTCTTCCTCCTCATCCGACGATGAAGATATCAACCACCACCAAATTGACCCTACGAACCCTAATCTTTTCCCCTTTCGATTCCCAAATCTCCGACCGATTCCACTCCCTTATCAAAGACCACCATCGCAAACACCCGCCCGCTGACCCGAACCCGACTCCGTCATCCCCGAACCTCACCATTTCATCCCTCTCTCACGACTTCTCCTGCATCGCCGCCGCCGCCGAAACCCTAACTCCCGGCGTCGTCTCCCAAGTGATCGAGAAATGCGCCAGCGTTCGCCATGGGATCCCTTTCCTCCATTGAAGCGCCTTCCCTCAAGGTTCCCTAATCGCAAATTGTGGAGTCCGTCATCTCGCTCGCCGGAATCGAAGACGTCGGCGTAAAGAGGGCTGATATCTGTAAGCATCGATCTCCGATCTCGTCGGCCGAGAAGTCAATTGTCGCCGATGGCGAGACTCACGTTCCTGATTTCGATTCCTCTAACGAATCCACTCCCAAATCCGCTTTTCATGGCGATTCCTTTGATATTATCAAGGTAATTATTTCGCTCTTGCTTTTGCTTCTGCAGATTGCCTTCTATTTTGGCTGTGGTGGTGGAATGTACAATCATGTTTTGATTTTTTGTTGGATTTTGTTGCAATTTGGAATTCATTTGTTCGTGATAGTGGAATTTAATTGGTTAGTTCATATTAAAATTGGAATAGGGGGTTGTATTTCTGGAGTTTCAGAGAGTAATTAGTCTAGAATAGGATATACTGTTGCTTTCCAATGTTGAAGATTTTCAGGATTTTAATATATGCATTGAATCAACAATCGACCGTCGGGCATATGGGCGTGAATGTGATATTCAGTTGTATGGAAGTGATATGCATTTTCCATACAGTGATATGCAGAATATACTTGTATGATATGCAATTTGTAATTATGGATTATTTCTTTAGCCGTGAATATGATATTCATTTGTGTGGATGAGATATGCAGTTTTCATAAATTGATATGCAGAATATACTTGTTGATATGCATTTTTTATGATAGATTATTTCATTGGTTGTGATTGTGATATTCATTTGTGTGGATGAGTTATGCATTTTCTATATATTGATATGCAGAATAAGCCACGGGCGTGGCCAAGGAAGATCTCGCTGAGTGATATTCTCGTCAGAAGCTGAGAAGAACAAGCCGCGGGCACGGAAAGGAAGCCGCGGGCGCGACCAAAGAAGATCTTGCTGAGTTCGGCCATGCAATTGTGTGGATGGGATATGCATTTATTGTAAAGTGATATGTAGAATACACTTGTATGAAATACAATTTGTAATTATGGATTATTTCTTTGACCGTAAATATGATATTTATTTGTGTGGATGGGATATGCATTTTTTGTACAGTGATATGCAGAATATACTTATATGATATGCAGTTTTTCTCTCTCCATTCTCCTTCTCCTTGTACACTGATATGCAAAATATACTTGTATGTTTTAAATTGTAATATCAATTACCACAATGTGCATATCTGTTCAATGTTTTTGAATATCAGTATATATACGATTGACCATGGTCCATGATCACGAATAACAGTTATTCAATAATACTTGTACAATATTCATCTTTTTCGTGTCGATATGCAGATTTTTCGTGTCGATATGCAAATGTTTCGTGTCGATATGTAGAACAATTTATAAATTTCTGGACCGAAGCTCTGCGTGGAGGATTTACGTTTTCTCTCTCCAATCTCCTTCTAACTGCCTATTTTGGAGGATATTCTCTCTCCTATTTTAGATTTTCTTTTTTTTCTCATCCGTTTTTTATGGTAACTGATTATTATGGGCCTTGTATTGTGGAAACCATCATACCATAAAATCCCTACAACCCCTCAATCCATCCATCCATTTGCTTTAATCCAATGATCCTCATTTATGCACCCGTTTCACCACAAGACTCGTTTTACCTGAGCGCCCTTCTATATATGTTAAAGCTATTTAATTTCAAAGAAACTTTGTTTAATTTAATAATTTAATTAAAAACATAAATATAAAATATAAATATAATAAATAAGAAGAAAATATTTATTTTCGGATTCAACATGATGTTCAGCAAAAATACGTACATGAATCTACTATTAACAAAAACCTCAGTAGATATATACCCATCTAATTAAATCCATCTATTCAATTAATAAAAGAATTAAAATCTGTAGCGTTTTGATAACAATCTTTGAGGTTGTTTATATGTAAATTTTACCAATCTTATATTTAAACAAGATATCACCAATTACAATTTTACAAAATTAATATCTTTTTCAAGATTCAGCTTTTTCTAAATATCTTTCAAACATTTTTTGAATTAATACAAGGTATTATCGAATACATATTTACAAATTGAATATACAAATTGGTCCGTACATTTCATGAAATATTTTTTTCTGCAGAGTTGATCAATAGATTTTTTATGATGAGTTGATAACTCGTGTGAATTGGTAAATTGGTCAGTACATATTTACAAATTGAATATATAAATTGATATATATATATATATATATATATCTAAGCAAATGAATTTAGAGCCACCATATTCATTCTGACCCCCACAATTTCTATGTGTCAATTTGTGACTAATTCATTTTTTTATTAACAATTCTATTCAATTTAAATCACAATATCTAATCATAACTAACTTCAAATATTAAAAAAAAATTTAAATCACAATATATAATCACAACTGACTTCAAATATATAAAAGTTATATACAACTTTTTTATTAAATTTGTTTTCTACAAATTACACATACAATAAGCTTATAATATATGTCAAAATAATATATGATAGATTTCCTACTAAATTTATATATAAAATATATCTTATATTCATTTATGTAATTAGTAATATTATTTTCATGAGTTTGCATATATAATTTGACCTATATAAATTTATGGGCCAAAATCATACAATATATACAATTTCCAACTTATAGTACATGTGCTTTTATAATCAAGCTCACTATATTATATTAATACACATATAAATTATAAAAAATATAAAAATTAACAAAGTTTGATGTTAACCAACCAAGTATCTAAATTTTAAATAATATATCTTACATTTTTTTTTATTTACCTGATAATCAAATTTGATTTTAACCAATCATACTTTTCAATTTAATGTACGGTATTAGTGATATTTTTTTATTGTTAAATGTAACAATTCTCATTTAATCTAATATTTATTTGTTATTAAAATAATATAAATCATAATCCCACTATTTTTTAGCAAATCTTATTTTTAAGAACATGACAATTTTATCTTATTTATAAGAACATGACAAATCTTATCATAATTTCACTCTTCTTTCCGATATAAATCGTAATATTAACTACGTTACTGTTCCAAATCCTCCAATGGAAATTTTTACACCATAAATAATTAAGAACATGTTAAATACAATTTGTTTTTCTAACCTATGATTATGGCATTGGTTAAGCTTTTAATTTTAGAAGGATTTTGTTAGATGTAATTATATCATGGATTTTAATATTTTGTAAAAGGGGTTAAACATTCTATCTATCTATCTATAAGTATATATTAAAGCTCTCACATTTAGAGCTACGAGAGCGTTTTTAAGGAAAGTTGTTGATGTGTTATTATTTAATTTATTATTATATTAAGTAATCAAAAAATATATATATATCTATATCAAAACGATTTATTTTTGAACCACCAAAAAGATTCTCGACCCACATTACTCATATGTCAAATTATAAAAAATAACAAAGTTTAATGTTAACCAACCAAGTATTTGAATTTTAAATAATATATCTGACATTATTTATGTTTTATTTACCTGATTATCAAATTTGATTTTAACCATCCAAACTTTTCAATTTAATGTACAATATTAGTGATGTTTTATTATTATTAAATGTAACAATTCCATTTTAATCTAATATTTATTTGTTATTAGAATAAAATAAATCATAATCCCACTATTTTTTAGCAAATCTTATTTTTAAGAACATGGCAATTTTATCTTAATTCTAATAACATGGCAAATCTTATCATAATTTCACTCTTATTTCCGATATAAATCGTCGTATTAACTATGTTACTACTCCAATGACAATTTTTACACCATAAAATAACTAAGAACATGTTAGATACATTTTGTTTTTCTAAACTATGATTATGGCATAGGTTAAGCACTTAATTTTAGAAGGATTTTGTTAGATGTGATTATATCAGGAATTTTAATATTCTGTAAAAGGGTTTAAGCATTACTTTTTAGGGAATGGTTTTCAAAACGAGAATTCTTAACATATGGCCTTAGGGCATAGGTTAGAAAAAAACTATTAGCACTAATTATTTAACGTATATTTCAATTATTCCAAAAAATTCGAATTTAAAAACTTTTTTTTTTCTTTAAATACATATACACATTTAAATAAACTAATCATAACAAACATGAATAACCTTTGGTATATTTTAACTATCTCAAACTTATTTATTTCAATTTTTTTGATGTTTTTTAGATTATGATTTACAATTAGCCATTAGATTATTTCTATTTTTCTTATTTTCATTTTTGAGCTAATATGATTGATATTTTGATATTTTTGAATAATTAATATTAAACTAACATATTTTTAATATAGCATTTCAACAAATCACTTTTAAAGCTAGATTTTTGCTATAAGTACATATATTTATGTTTAACTAATATTATCACTTATAGTTTTTAATATTAAAATATTGACCAAATTTTATATTATATGTTAATATAATATAGTTTATTGAAAATACACGATAAATGGTAACGATCTCTCTTTCGATAATACTTTGTCAATCTCTTTAATATTTTTTATGCAATTAGTTCTTTTTTATATTATCATTCATCTACTTCTATAACAGTTCTATATAGATTAAATATATAATTTTGATATACTATTTTTTTAAATGTAAGGAAAAATAAACAAATCCCGTGCACGGGTACTACACTAGTATATATATTAAAGCAAAGGAATTTAGAGTCACTATATTCATTCCGGCCCACAAATCCTAAGTGTCAATTTGTGGTTAATCCAATTTATTTTTGTATTAATAATTCTATTTATATTAAATCACAATATCTAATCATAAGCAAATTTAAATCTATAAATCATATATATGTACAACTTTGTTGAATGTTTATATACATGAAGGTGATAATTTTTTTTAAAAAATATACAAACAATAAGCTTATATTTATATAACTAATATATGAAAGCTTATATATTTAAAGTTGGACCACCGTATAAGCTTATATAATATAACTAAAGTTTGTCATTATATATGTACTGCATCATGCATATATATGATGAAGCTTTTATTAAGCTAGAATTTTTAATATATGTATGACTACATCATCTACTTATGATTAGTTATCCTTTTGTAAAGTCCAGCTGGCTCTTGACCTTATATTATACATTATATATATATATATTAAATTGATTAGTTATCCTTATGTTAAAAAGTGGATTACATTCATTTATTTTCAATTAAAAACCAATTAGATATGGTTGTTTAATGAAATTTCACCACTTTCAAATTTCCTTTCCAAGTACCATTGTTAACCAATTTTTGAATTTGAATATTTATTATTTGATATTAATCCACTTTTTGAATTTGAATGATATCTCACCGGTTGACATATCTATTAGCAACCAAAATACATAATTATGTTGTTAGCAACCAAAATATTTTAAATCTGAACCAATTTATTAAATTAATCCATTTTTTGAATTTGAATGAAATCTCACAGATTACCATCATGTTACTCCTTAAACCTTGGAAGAAGCAAATGAATTTGTCACTTATGCAAAACGAAGTTAAATTCACCAAAAAAATATAATATTCTGTTCACAACAAAATAGATAATATTCTGTTAACAACAAACTCCGCCGATATTCTGTTAAAAATATATATTTTTTAATTCTAAAAATTTGTTCAGTATTAACCATATGCTACATATATCATAAGTATAATAATTTAGGGCCTTACTATTCGGCGCATAGGCAAAATTGCCTTTCAGCGTATAGGGTCGCCACGTTACGTGTGGAGTGGCTCCACACGTAACGTGGGGTACATTTAAATATTTTTTTTTTATCCACACGTTACGTGTGGAGTGGATCCACACGTTACGTGTGGAGTGGCTCCACACGTAACGTGTGGTATTTTTTTTTATAAAAAAAAAAAAAAAAATTTTTTTTTTAACATCACGTAAACAAAATGTCTAAAACTTATATTTTTTTTATCAATGTTAAAATGTTAGGAAATTAGTCCTAACTGGATGGAGGATGCTGGTTTGAGAACGTGAGCTGATTTTTTTTGTCTCCGTGAAGGTTCAAGCTAGCGTACTTTTTTATCTGATATTTGATCATTTCAAGGCTTAATACATCATTGCTTATACGCCCTGCTTATTGCTGTGCACATCTTAAGCATTCATTTTTTGTTCATGTATGTAGTATTGGGTAAGTCTGACACTGGTCAAGCTTGGAGTATTAAAAATTTGAGGTTATAGAAAGAAAACTTCTTAGTAAAATATATATATTTGTTTAGAATTGACTCTTAATTTTCCAGCTAAGATACTTCATATTACAATCATTGCTCATACCACTTTTTGTCTTTTTTGGGGTCTTGTGACACCCTAAATCCCATGCCCTAGAAAATCCTAGGGTAAGTAGGGTTTCAGATTTAGGATTTTCAAAACCATATTATTTTCATACCCTATCATGCTTGTAGCACATAGGGAGTTCATACCACTTTTTGTCTTTTTTGGGGTCCTGTGACACCCTAAATCCCATGCCCTAGAAAACCCTAGGGTAAGTAGGGTTTTGGATTTAGGATTTTCAAAACCATATTATTTTCATACCCTATCATGCTTGTAGCACATAGGGAGTTCATACCACTTTTTGTCTTTTTTGGGGTCCTGTGACACCCTAAATCCCATGCCCTAGAAAATCCTAGGGTAAGTAGGGTTTCAGATTTAGGGTTTTCAAAACCATATTATTTTCATACCCTATCATGCTTGTAGCACATAGGGAGTTCATATCACATTTTGTCTTTTTTGGGGTCCTGTGACACCCTAAATCCCATGCCCTAGAAAACCCTAGGGTAAGTAGGGTTTCAGATTTAGGGTTTTTAAAACCATATTATTTTCATACCCTATCATGCTTGTAGCACATAGGGAGTTCATACCACATTTTGTCTTTTTTGGGATCCTGTGACACCCTAAATCCCATGCCCTAGAAAACCCTAGGGTAAGTAGGGTTTTCTAGGGCATGGGATTTAGGGTGTCACAGGACCCCAAAAAAGACAAAAAGTGGTATGAGCAATGATTGTAATATGAAGTATCTTAGCTGGAAAATTAAGAGTCAATTCTAAACAAAAATATATATATTTTACTAAGAAGTTTTCTTTCTATAACCTCAAATTTTTAATATTCCAAGCTTGACCAGTGTCAGACTTACCCAATACTACATACATGAACAAAAAATGAATGCTTAAGATGTGCACAGCAATAAGCAGGGCGTATAAGCAATGATGTATTAAGTCTTGAAATGATCAAATGTCAGATAAAAAAGTACGCTAGCTTGAACCTTCATGGAGACAAAAAAAAAACAGCTCACGTTCTCAAACCAGCATCCTCCATCCAGTTAGGACTAATTTCCTAACATTTTAACATTGATAAAAAAAATATAAGTTTTAGACATTTTTTTTACGTGATGTTAAAAAAAAAAATACCACACGTAACGTGTGGATCCACTCCACACGTAACGTGTGAATCCACTCCACACGTAACGTGCGAGCCTATGCGCCAAACGGCAAAATGCCTATGCGCCGAAAAGTAATCGTGATAATTTATGCACATTCGACGAGATATTGTTCAATATTAACCATATGCTACGAAGTACAATAATAACAATACGCTTAATCTCTTCTCACCCAAAATACATATCCGGGATATGGTTGTTTAATGAGCAGGTCAGCTACTTTCAAGATGAGAAGAGATAATATTCTGTTAACAGCAAAATTTCAATAAATAAATAATTGTAGCGGATTTATCGTAGATAACCCAGATCTCGGACAAGATTGTTGTTAGCAAAACAGGTCAAACTTGGTTTATATATCTCTCTTTGCTTTGCATACATATTACCTCAGTAGTTGAATATTTGAAAAACAGTATATGTATCTCTATTTACTTGCTAGCAATATGTTAAATTCTGCATACGCATACGTGTCCTACTCACATATATTTGATTATGTATGTTTATATTGTTTAGGTATTCTCGTGACCAATTATATTGAAGAAATTACTGAAGTGAAATGAATTTGGACACTCAAAGTTCGTATTATAGACATGTGGAAGCTAATGTTACAATGGATCGTTGCAGGCAATGTATGTACAAAATTATATAATGGATGTACTAGAAGAGTAATGCATGCATATATTATCATACTGTAATTTTTTCCGTACATGCATAATGACGGGGCTGAAAGTGCGCAGTACAAGTATCGTTGCTTATCCTAGTCAAAGTAAAATATCCAAACAGACCCACTAAACAGAAGTATAGCAGACAAGTAAGGTCGAACCCACATGGAAGATCGATGAAGTATGCAAGTGTGAATGACAAGTAACACGAACGGGGGTTAGTTATCAAGAGAACACAAAGCAAGCAAAGCAAACAAGTTTGGTTTAGTTGAGGAAATATAATGAGGGAAAGTAGTCCTACTAGAGCGAGATCCACAATACAGAGATATAATTTGATCACAGAAATCTATTTAATCCAAGTTCTTTTACTATCCTTATAGTTGTTCCCACCCTGATCTTAAGTACTATCGATTCTCACAGTTATCGATAGACTTATCACTATGTCAATGGTAAAGTACCTCCGATTCTCACAGTTGTCGGTATACTTTACCACTGACGCAGCAATAGCAATGCATACAAGGATATAGGATACATGCAAATAGAAAGACGTATTAATACTCGCATGCAACTGATTCTCACTCACAATTGTACGCTCAGAACCCCTATACGCACAATTGTGTTTGCTACTAGATATGCATTCGGAACCCCTATATGCAATCCTAGAAATTGATAAAAAGTATTCAACCTAGTTGATCAGGCTAAGAAGAACAACAAGAAATCAATATTCAATATAACCAAGAGAATCAAACCAACATTTATAAGGATAAGAGCAAGGAATAGAAATCTCACAAACACATCAACTGTATTGCTTCTATCGTCTAGTAGAACAAAGGGAAGTTAGTTCTCCATCAAAGGGGATGAAAAACTCTAATGTGAAATAACGTCTGAAAAATCGTGTGTAGGTAAAAAAAAGTCTTTGCCTCTTAACCTAGAAAGAGGACTTAAATAGTCTTAGGAAACTAGGTTAAACTAATGCAAACAATAAAGGAAACAGAATAATAATAAAATAAAGTCTAAACGAAATAAAAGGAAAGTAACAGTCTTCTGGCGCGAGGCATTAAACACGGCCACCGCGGGGCTTCAGGCTCTCCACCACTGGGTGGTGGCTTCCTCTGGCGCGGGGCTTCAACCTTCTCTGGGAGTCACCGCCGGGCCGCGGTGAATCTGGCGCGGGGCGGTGAGCTCACTCCTTCAGCTTCTTTAGCTCCTCTTTTTCTCTCCTGCTGCTCTTCAATCCTACCAAGTGTTTGGTAGTCTTCTCCAAGTATGCTCCAGCAGCTCCATCTCCATCTAAGATGTAAATCCTGGGATATCTTCACTTCTCTCCACAACATTTGAGATTACCGACTTAGCACCAAAACTCATCCAAAACTCCTCCAAATCATGCTAATAGTTGCTAGTAAAGGTGTATGAAATAATACCTATCAAATTCCCCCATACTTAGACCTTGACTCGTCCCGAGTAAGCTAAAGAAAAACTCACTCTCTCAATCAACACCAAGGCCTCAGGAAGTACAAGAAAATAAGACACTAGCAACTACAACATATCAACAATAAGCTCCAGACAACCAAAATAAGTGATGCAAAGATAATCTAATCCTAACTCCAATCTAGCTCCTTATCGCTCTAGAGTGGCCTACCCGAACTCCTTATACCACCTCTTCTTATGACACCTCGCCAAGGAATAGAGAGAAATCCTAGAATCACTCTTCTTCTTTTACGCTCATCTTGCCAAGGCGCCCTTTCGGGTTTTCACCAAGCCACTCATTTCATTTTGCTAGATATCTCACATATACTCACATCACTCCAGTCCACTTTTGCCCTGGTCTATACCAGCCGGACTACCTGCTTTTTACCTGAACTGCCCTTTCGGGTTTTCAGCTCATCCCAGGATTTTGATTGCCTTTTTACTTCTTATTGGCTTTTTCGATTTTTTTTTCACATGGGAAATACAGCACACGAAAAGAAAACAATATGTACAAAGGATAGACAGATAGCAAGTCTAAATCCCTCCCCCATACTTAAATCGAACATTGTCCTCAATGTAAAAAAGAGAACAGCAAAGGAAATAGGGGAAGAAGAAAATAAACTCACTGCGGGCCTGATGGTGGTGGTGGTGGGAAACTCCCGAAGTAGTCCCTCATATGAGCGTCCATGGTGTCCAGACGCTCATCTACATCAGCACGGAACTGGGTCTGCCAAGTCTGCAGACCGGTCTCTACTTGGGTGTGCCAGTGCGTCTGCTGCACTGAGAATGCATCAAATCTCGAAAACAACTCCTGCCAAGGTGTGGTAGGACCGTAAGAAGACGAAGGCGCATCATAAAGTGTAGGCATAGGAGTGTTCTCGCCCGCAAACTCAGCAGCAACAGCACCATCACTAGGGCCCTCTCCATACGGGCCTGAAGGAGCAGCAGCAGGGGTATCATCAGTCGTCATTCTGCTATCACTGGAGATCCACCAATCCGCAAATGAAGGTGAATAGGCGAACTCCCGTGGAAGAATCAGAATGTGGCCATCATATGACGACCAGACTAAATCACCATCCTTTCCCAATGGCTTCAGCATCGAGCACACCTTCATGTGTGTCATATCATACACCATGTAGGCAACAGGCCGAGGAATCTGATCACAAGCTATCACTCCAGCACAAAGGAGGGTAATCAGACCACCCCCACAAATATCACGCGGCTCACCATCACGAATCCTCTTCAAGGAACCCAAAAAGAGGGTAGCCCAACATGGCGTGTACGTGACAACCTCCAAGATGCTCACAAACCACTGAAAATCCTCCAGAGGGACCTTACCATCATCAGCATGGCCAAAGAAGTCTATCATCATCACCTTGTGATCAACCATAGACACGGGTTCACCAGCTTCGAGTTCACCTCCTAGCCCTTCCTGAATGTTCGGCCTGTAGCAGCCCTCCAGAACTCCATCATCTCTGACTCTGGAATGCCACCAGACCACCCATCAGTTGGTAGCTTTGTAATGCCCAGGGCATCACGCACCACCTTAGGAGACAAAGAGTAGTCACGCCCATTGTAGGTGAACGTGACCCTCAGCAGATGCTTGTCGTCCGAGCCATTAGAGTACCTCTTGAAAGAGGCGATGAACTGGTAGCAAAGCTCTGGATATGCAGGGGCAGCCTTGTTCAGAAACTCCCCTAACCCACATTGTGCCAAGCACATGGACACACACGCCAACATTCCCATCTCGGCCAAGGTCGGCCTATCAAAGAACTTAGAAGCCAACACCTTCCTCTCCTTCACAACATTGTAGACCTCATTCTCATCCCTCAGAGACACTTGCTTCCGACCCTTAGGTGCCATAAGTAATGAATGTAGAATTTCAAAACGAAGGGCAACCAAGAGAACTTACAAACGAGCAAACACGCAGCCAAGTGGTCTCGCCGCGGGGCGGTGAATGAGTCGCCGGGTCGCGGTGGGAAAACTGGGAGCTTTGGCCGGGTCGCGGTGGAGTCGACGCGGGGCGGTGGCAGCGCGAGGCGGAGCGACAGTGAGGCGGTGGCAGCACGAGGCGAAGCGACAGCGAGGCGGGACTGAAGCGACGCGGTGGGGTTGTGTTTGGCTGGTTTGTGAGGCTAGACTTCCAATTGGTGAATTGGGGGCTAGATTCGGATCAAGGTCGAGAGAGATTTGAGGAAGAATGGGGGATTTGGCTTTTGGGAGCTTGAGAGGTGTGCTGGGAATGGAGTGTTTGTGAGTATGGGGGCTAGGTTAGGGAAGGGAAAGTGAAAGGGAAGAAATGGATGATGGGGCCGGGTATGTACTATGACCCAAAGAAAAATTTTGGCCCAAAGGGGCCCAATCCGTCAAATCCTTCGTAACAACTCAAGAAATAAAAATTTTACGCACCCGTTTAAGGTTTTTTCGAGCCCTTTATTCTTGTTTTTTTTTATAGAGTCGAGAAATCATACCTGACCTCTACCGCGGGGCAGTGGGAATGGCTGGGCACAACGTCTCTTCTCAAGTTTACTTTCGTACCTGAAATGTGAGTAACAGGCGAACGAAACAAAGCAAAATAAATTACGAAAATAATCTAAAGAAAACTCAGAGAACAATTACCACGGATTGCCTCCCGGACAGCGCCTTGGTTATCGTCGTTGGCTCGATATACTGCAAATCAACTACCATCTGGAGTAGGATCCCCTCGGAATCCTCCTACTCGTCTCTTCATGTTGAGACCTCTCATGGAAAGGTTTAAACCTTAGACCATGCTCCCTCTTTGCCATCGACTCCATGCTTACTTCCTTTGGAGTATCTCCCCCATACTTAGAGCGGTGTGGGGGCCGATATAGCTCAATCTGAATATGCTGCACATCACTGGATAAAGGCTTACAGCCTTGTATGGTTAGTGCAGGGGGGCGAGTGCCCAAAATGGAGGGAATGGAATCTCC
The DNA here is from genome assembly GCA_027886185.1 of Rheum nobile. Lineage (NCBI taxonomy): Eukaryota > Viridiplantae > Streptophyta > Magnoliopsida > Caryophyllales > Polygonaceae > Rheum > Rheum nobile. The sequence goes on from WOAB01000135.1 coordinate 5,927,726, forward strand.
TATGTCATCCAACAAGACATCACCAACATGTAACTCATGCGACTTAATAGGTTCATCAATAGAGGAACAATCAACTATGGTCTCTACTGCATCAAGTTTAACATTTTCAGGCACATGATTATCAATATCACTAATGCAGCAAGGGGTAGGCAATTCAATGGAGTTGGCTTTATGAATATTATGCTAAAAATTATTCCATCAAATTCCATAGTTAAAATTCCACTCTCTACATCAATCTTTGTCATGGATGTTTTCATAAAAGGTTGCCCTAGCATAATTGGAGCAACCTGCTCATCATAGTCCATATCCATAACAAAGAAGTCAACAAGAAAAATCAAAGATCCTATCCTCACAAGAACATTTTTCACAACACCCTTAGGGGGTACACAAGAACCATCAGCAAGTTGTATAACAATGTTAGAATCATGCAAGGGTCCTATTCCTAAATCCTCAATCAAAGAATAGGGTAACACATTAATTGAGGCACCCAAGTCTAACAAGGCTTTCTCAAATCGATGCTCACCTATAGTGATAGGAATAGTAAATGTACCTGGATCCTTGCACTTCTCAGGCATGCGTCTCTGAACTACTGCTGACACATGTTCACTCACTGGAATCTTCTTTTGAGCCTTCTGCTTCTGAGTCCTCTTCACGGTGCACAGCTCCTTCAAGAACTTGGCATATCGAGGGATAGCCTTGATAAGCTTGATCAGGGGAATGTTCACCTCACAGTCCCGAAATGTCTCGAACAGATCGCTGTCTTCAGCTACTCTCTTGGCCTTCAGCGCCTCAGGGAAAGGTGTTGGTGGCTTCTCGGAACCTAGAGGAGGGAATAATGGACGAACGTAATCGTCAACATAGGTTTCTTCAGCGGAGAGAGATTTTTGAGGACCAGATCGCGATAGCCCCACCGCGGGGCATTGGACATTGCCGCGGGGCGGTGGGATCGCGGTGTCTTTACTGGGGTCAGGCGCCGGGTCGCGGTGAAAGTCACCACGGGGCGGTGCCGATACGTCCTCTTTCCTGGCTCCTCCTTCAATTTCTAGCCGGGCCGCGATAGGATCCGCCGCGGGGTGTTCGGTGATTTCTGCCTTCTCTATCTCGTTCTCCTCTTCAGCAATAGGAGCAACGACCAACTTCTTACCACTTATGAGCGTGATAGCACTTGCGTTCTCTCTGGGGTTCACAGTAGTCTGAGAGGGCAGGGAGTTGGAAGTCCTTTGGTCGATCTTAGTCACAGCATCAGCTAACTGACCAATTTGTCTCTCCATGTTCTTCAAACTTGACTCAGTAGCCTGCACATGCGTGGCGAAATGCTGAGTCAGAGTCTTTAGCGTCTCTTCGATAGAAGCACCAGAGCTTTGGCCTTGAGGCCTCTGTTGGTATGAGACTCTCTACTGGTACTACTGTTGTGAAGGATGTTGACCACCTTGAGGGTCACTCCATCTAAAACCTGGGTGGTCTCGCCCCCTCGGATTATAATTGGGCTGTCCACCAAACTGTGGTCTAGGGGGTCCATAACCTCCTATAGCATTAACTTCAGCAACACCTTCCTCCTGCAGCTGAGGACAAGCGTCGGTGGAGTGGTATTGATCAGAGCAAAGCCCACATGCTTTAACTTGTTGAGGGGCGTTCTGATTCGCCATCCTCTTCACCATCTCTTTCAGCTCAGCTAGCTCAGTCAACACTGGGCTTGGTCCTGCAGGGGTCACAGTATTGACCGCCTTCCTTTGGTATGTCTTCCCAAAACTCCTAGTGCTCTCACTCATCTCTTGGAATCTCTCCATGGCTGCATCCAGTGTCAGATTCAGAATGCTTCCACTGCAAGCAACGTCAACCATCCTTCTCTCTTGGTCCAGCAGACCATTGTGTAAATAGAGGACAATGTCCTGCTTGGCGTATCCGTGGAATGGGCAGCTAGAGAAAAGCCTCTTGTACCTCTCAAGATAATCATACAACGTCTCATCACCAGCCTGCTCAATATTGGCAATTGCCTTTTTCAAGGCATTCGCCTTCTTCGTTGGAAAGTACTTGTCCAGGAATGCCTTGTGTAGTTTATTCCAGGTATATATGGTTCTTGGTGGCAAGTGATAGTACCAGTCGCTTGCAGAGTCTAGCAGGGAGAAACCAAAAGCTCTCATCTTGATTTGGTCTTCCGTCACGTTCCTGGGCTTCATAGTCATGCAGACATTGTGGAACTTGCCCAGGTGAGAGATCGGGTCTTCTCCACTCAAACCGTGGAACTTTGGGAGATAAGCAACAACTCCAGATTTCAGCTCAAAATTCACCCCTTTGCCAAGTGCAGGGATGACGACAGTCAGGGGTTGTGCTCCAATATTCGGCTAAGTCAATTCTCTCAGAGTCTCAGCCATTGCGATAGTAGGGATGTTAATTGGCTCAGTCGGCTCAACGACCTCAACCTCGACTTCTTCTTCTCCTTGATCGCGTAGGTTCGCACGGAACGACCTGTCGACTTCTGGATCAAAAGCTACGAGAGGAGAGTCAGTAGAATGAGTGTCGACCATAAGATAGGTCTCCACCAAAAATCAATCACAAAAACACACAACAAAACAGAAAACTTCCCCGGCAACGGCGCCAAATTTGACGGGGCTGAAAGTGCGCAGTGCAAGTATCGTTGCTTAGCCTAGTCAAAGTAAAATATCCAAACAGACCCACTAAACAGAAGTATAGCAGACAACTAAGGGTCGAACCCACAGGGAAGATCGATGAAGTATGCAAGTGTGAATGACAAGTAACACGAGCGGGGGGGTTTAGTTATCAAGAGAACACAAAGCAAGCAAAGCAAACAAGTTTGATTTAGTTGAGGAAATATAATGAGGGAAAGTAGTCCTACTAGAGCGAGATCCACAATACAGAGATATAATTTGATCACAGAAATCTATTTAATCCAAGTTCTTTTACTATCCTTATAGTTGTTCCCACCCTGATCGTAAGTACTATCGATTCTCACAGTTATCGATAGACTTATCACTATGTCAATGGTAAAGTACCTCCGATTCTCACAGTTGTCGGTATACTTTACCACTAACGCAGCAATAGCAATGCACACAAGGATATATGATACATGCAAATAGAAAGACGTATTAATACTCGCATGCAACTGATTCTCACTCACAATTGTACGCTCGGAACCCCTATACGCACAATTGTGTTTGCTACTAGATATGCACTCGGAACCCCTATATGCAATCCTAGCAATTGATAAAAAGTATTCAACCTAGTTGATCAGGCTAAGAAGAACAACAATAAATCAATATTCAATATAACCAAGAGAATCAAACCAACATTTATAAGGATAAGAACAAGGAATAGAAATCTCACAAACACATCAACTGTATTGCTTCAATCGTCTAGTAGAACAGAGGGAAGTTAGTTCTCCATCAAAGGGGATGAAAAACTCTAATGTGAAATAACGTCTGAAAAATCGTGTGTAGGTAAAAAAAAATCTCTGCCTCTTAACCTAGAAAGATGACTTAAATAGTCTTAGAAAACTAGGTTAAACTAATGCAAATAATAAAGGAAACAAAATAATAATAAAATAAAGCTTAAACGAAATAAAAGGAAAGTAACAGTCTTCTGACGCGAGGCATTAAACACGGCCACCGCGGGGCTTCAGGCTCTCCACCGCTGGGCGGTGGCTTCCTCTGGCGCGGGGCTTCAACCTTCTCTGGGAGTCACCGCCGGGCCGCGGTGAATCTGGCGTGGGGCGGTGAGCTCACTCCTTCAGCTTCTTCAGCTCCTCTTCTTCTCTTCTGCTGCTCTTCAATCCTACCAAGTGTTTGGTAGTCTTCTCCGAGTATGCTCCAGCAGCTCCATCTCCATCTAAGCTGTAAATCCTAGGATATCTTCACTTCTCTCCACAACTTCCAGATTACCGACTTAGCACCAAAACTCATCCAAAACTCCTCCAAATCATGCTAATAGTTGCTAGTAAAGGTGTATGAAATAACACCTATCACATAATCTTCACAAAATTACATTCTCGATGTACTCATTTAAAAACTTATGTATATATAGATTGTCATTCAGTAGATGAGATTAAGGTTGCTTACAACGAAATGAGAGAACATGCTATGAGATTATCTCGTATCAACCTTATATAATCTTTGTTCTTGTTGCAGTCCAATCAATTAGGCAACCAACTAAATCTGACGTGCTCAACCAAATAAATGACAGCTTATTATTTGTAATTTCTCCTTAGGTAAATTTACAGTTCAAAATGGACTTTTTGGGTCTAAGTTTCACTTCAATCAAGACCTTCCTGAAGTTGTTAGTTTTTTAGAAAGGTAATCTACTTAAATGTTACGTTATTATTTTTTACTTGGAGAATATTTATGTTATTTACTATAATATTTAAAAAATGCAGTTCTTCTACAACAACCGAATCCGGGTCACTACGTGGTATCACTCATGTATCTACTACCAATTCCAACTCAAGAGAAGACATATTCTTCAATCCATCATTTAAAAACTCTTTGATGGAGATAAATGATTCACTTCAGGTCATTTTTTTAGTAATATTATTGAATGTTCATGCACTAATAATATTAAACCAGTAATATTTATACCATTTTTATATCTATATATACAGGTTGGTTATGGTGTAGTTTTGGCTACTGTTGTCGATATTGATGATAAAGTCAATTGGTATTACAATGCTTGTAAGAAGTGTGTCCACAAGCTTGAACTTGAAGGAGATAAGTTTCATTGCAATACTTGTAGAACATTGGTCAGGAATGTTTAAATTAGAGTTTTTCATATTTTAATGTACTTTAACTTGATTACAAATTTTCTCTTCGATTCCTACAGATATCTAATTAAAGTCATAGTATGTGATGATGGTGTGAATATTGCATCTCTATTTAAAGAGACAGATGATCCTATTGCATTAATAGTTGAAGCCATTTACCCTCTGGTTGCCAACACACTGTCAGATGCAAAGTATTTTGAGGAAATTAAGAACCATCCTTGCTTCTACACATGAAGTGGTAGAGAAAGTGAATGATTATATTATGTCATTACTGCCAAGAGAAGAGAAGGCCTATTTCAGTTCTGATAGTATATGCAAGATTGATGAAAACAACCGGGATGATGAAGATCTATATTCAGTTGAGTATCTAAATTCTATCAGGCTTTCTGGCATTCCAAATCATTATCTTAAGCTTAAGGTGGGTGTTCCTGTGATGCTACTCCGTAATATAGATTAATCTTCAGGATTATGCAATGGCACTAGATTAGTGGTCATCAGGTTAATGACACACACCATTGAGGCTGAGATAATTTCTGGTACAAACATCGGATTCAAGGTTATCATTCCTCGATTAATGATCACTCCATCAGATGTGACGTTGCCTTTTAAGTTGAGACACATGCAATTTCCTCTCATTGTTTGTTTTGTCATGACAATCAACAAAAGCCAAGGACAATCTCTTTCTCGAGTTGGTTTGTTTCTTCCAAGACCAGTGTTTACATATGGACAACTTTATGTTGCAGTTTCAAGGGTTACAAGCAGGGATGAATTGACTGTTTTGATTTGTGATAAAAATAATTATACATCAAATAAGACATTAAATGTGGTATATAAGAAGGTCTTCCATAATATGATGTAACAATACTCTATATTAGACTTGGTATTTGTTGGGTTCATTTGGTAGATACATGAATATTTTGTTATTTTTTTCTTAACAAGTTAGACGTTTTTATGATTCAATATGTCTTTTATATATATATATATAGAGTGCGGTTTCGGTGCGGAGCACTCTTCCCGTGCGGACGTGCGGACATGCACTATAGGGCCTTATTTGTGCACTTTAGGGCCTTATTTGTGCACTTTTGCAAAAAAAAATTGAAAAATGCTTGGAAAAAAATTTGAAAAAGAATTTTTTTTTTTTTTTTGAAAAAATGCACAAATAAGACGTTAAAGTGCATAAATAAGGCCCTAAAGTGCATGCTCCGCACGTCCGCACGGAAAGAGTGCTCCGCATATGATTCAAACTATATATATATATATATTATTATTATTATTCAATTTCCGTGCATGATACGGGTCTTGAACTAGTATTTAATTAAATATCACTATTTCCCATAGAGTAGCAGACTGCAGTAGCAAATATTTAAAGTTGAAGAGAAGTAATATTACATCTATACCCCTTTAAATCATTAACCGTGTAAGATAAATTCCTACGCTGAGTGTAGGTATATATTTTTCCTTTTGCCTGCTACCTCAAATTGAAATTCTGGGCATGTGCACCTTAATTTTGAGACATTGATAATTTATATCTACGGAATACAAAACAAGAATAATGTTTCCTAACTAGCTAGCTTGATTAATTCCTATGTAGCAGCTACATTTTGGCAATTGGACACTATCCGCAAACAACTCTCAACTGCTCTATGTTTCTCGCATCATTTCCTGCTCCCCGGCCTACTGTTTTTTCTTAAATGACAAGAAATTCAACTTATGTAGCTCGTACTCGTGACCCAAAGTCATTATCAGACAAACTTGTTTTTACGAACCGGTTCGACCCGTCTCAAAAAAAGGATAGTAATTCAGACGAAGACGATTGATATGCCCAATGAACCAAGTTTGATTATAAGTAGTTCCGATGATCAGGAGCATAACGACGATTAATATGCCAAGAAGAATAATTTACCCATTAATGTAGAATAAACACTATAGCAAAATTAGGAGCACTCAATAGAATCAGTATATAATACTCCACCTTTTGACTGCGGGTCGGTGCTCTTAATTTGAGACCAAATTTAAAGCTTAAGTTTATTTTTGGTCCAAAAAGATATATTTGAGAACATCATAGACATGACTCATGAGTGTTGTGTTACCTGTGTTAAGTATCAATAATCACACGAGTTTTTCAGAAGAAAAAATAAAATAAACAGTTGGTCAATTGGTAAAGTCAAGAAAGGAGACATCTGATTATATATGTACCAATATATATGCTCTTTTGAGAACAAGTTCTGTTTTGTAAATTAATGCGTTATTCTAATTAAATATACCATGTGTATAATGTTGATTTAGCATGTGCATAACAGATTACCTTCCCCCACTACCCAATATTTAGTTGATTTAGTATAAAGTATTAGATTTCTTAAGCATAGTTTAGAAAATTCGAGCTCTAGAATTCCCCTAACTAGCAGCATGTGTAAATCGAGAAGTTAACATTAAAAGGATATTCGATGGAACAACGAAAATACCTAATCTACATGTAAAATCACTCTAGTTGATCTTGTTGTAGATAATCAAACTTCGGTCTTGATTTGAATATCGATTCAATCATGCGAAACACTTTTAAAAATCTCTAATTTGACCCTTATGATGTGTCTTAGAGTTACACGAATTCCGATCCGGGATAAAACAAACGAACCACTTACTTTCTAGGCTAGAATCACAAGAGAACACTAGAGTTTTCGGTTTTTAAATGTAAAAGTGTAAATCTTTAGAGAAGCAAGTAATTGGGAGTAATTCCTTGACCTTTTCCATTAAGCAGGTAAATTATTTATACAAGTGAAAGGATAAGATCTCCTAATATCTTATACCATAAAAATACAATATGTGCAATAGGCAAATTCTATCCAATATCTCTAACCCTCCCTCTCAAGTTGGAGTATACAAATCAAGAATGCCCAACTTGTCAAGTAAATGTAGAAACTGTTGTTTGCCAAGCGCCTTGGTGAATATATCATTCGACTGATTGGCAATAGATATGTGTTGAGTGGCGATATGACCCGTCTGTAGGAGATCACGAACAAAATGACAATCAATCTCTATTTACTTTGTGCGCTCATGGAAAACGGGATTGACAACAATATGAAGCGATGTCTGACTGTCGCATAAAAGACACATCGGTGTAGAATTTCCCACACCAAGAGATAACAGTAGGGACTTGAGCCAAACAAGCTCACAACAGACGACAACCATGATCATGTACCCCGTATCTACGGAAGAACGATAAACAATAGGATGTTTCTTCGTGTTCCAGGCAACAGGAGATCGGCCCAACATAACAAAATAATCGGTGATCGATCGACGTGTAACAGGGCACACCCTCTAGTCAGAGTCACAATAAGTTGTCAGTCGTAAACCACTATCGACAGAAACAAAGAGACCCTGACATGGATTACCCTTCAGATAATGCAGGACACGTTGAGTTGATTTTCAATGAGCGACCAAAAGGGACTGCATAAACTACGCCGGTGTATGGACTTAATAGCAAATCTCAGGTCGCGCGATCGTGAGGTAGATAAGGCGACCCACCAATCGTCTGTAGCAATTAGGAGCGTTAAATAGCGGACTATCAACCGAAGCCAAGTGATGTCGTTGCTCCATGGGAGACTCACACGACTTGGCAGCAAGCAATCCGGCCTCAGAGAGAATATCCAACATGTACTTCCTTTGTGATAGAAGTACACCCGGTGGATTGCGTGCAATCTCAATACCTAAAAAAAATTTGAGGACCCCAAGATCCTTCATATGAAAGCATTTACTCAAATGTGTCTTCAGACGTGTAATAGCAACACACTTATTACCAACAATAATCAAATCATCCACATAGACCAATACTTGCAGGGTAATATGATCTTTTTGAAGAGAGAACAACGAGTAGTCTGTATAGCTCTGAGTAAAACCGAACAAGCAAAGAGCCGCGACGAGTTTGGCAAACCAATTTCGCGGGGCCTGACGAAGCCCGTAAAGTGACTTCTGAAGCTTGCAGACTTGTCCGGATGACGCCCTGGAATAGCCTGAAGGGGGTTTCATGTAAACCTCCTCATCTAGATCACCATGAAGAAAGGCATTGTGAACATCCATCTGGTGCAGTTCGCCAGTTCCCAAACCTTGATAGCAGTAACAGAAAGAAAAACTCGAACAAAGACCATCTTTGCAACTAGAGCAAAAGTTTCAGTAAAGTCCACTCCTTCCACATGTCGGTTGCCAAGAACCACCAACCGAGCTTTATGTCGCTCAATAGAGCCATTTGAGTTATATTTGATGCGAAATACCAATTTGCAACCAATGGCGGTCTTGCTTGGAGGAAGTGAGGAAAGCACCCAAGTGTTGTTTCGTTACAGGGCATCTAATTTGGCCTTCATGGCCTTGTGCTAGGGGGCGTGCTGTACTACCTTGGTAAAGGTTGAGGGCTCTGATCCAGCAGTTACTGCATCTAAGAAACGAGTATGCGAATCCGAAAACTTAAAACAAGAGACATTTGCGTACCTAAGGACAATGACTTCGAGGGCGGTGAGGATGAGCAAGGGGGTGGGTCTTTAGCAAGAACAAATTGGCATATGTAGTCCTGGAGGCTGACGGGGGCTGGTGAGGGCATGTGCTCTGGAGGACCACTGTCAACGGCTTTGGAGCATGATGAAGAGTCGGGGAAGGGGTCGGGGATGACGACGGCGAGGAAGCATGCGAGCTCCCCCTGTCATCCAGTCGCGTCGCATGGCTCTCTAGTGCAGTAGTAGGGACAAAGGATGAAGGGTAGTCGTCGTACGCTGCCGGAGATGGCAACGCCGAAAGCTGAGGTCGTTCCTCGGTCGTAGATGGTGCGTATGGGAAGTGATCCTCATATAAGATCACATCCCAACTGATGAAGACCTCTCGAATTTCCATGTTATAGACGAACCAACCTAGATTGCCTTGCGGATAAACGAGAAAGAGAGAATTTTGACTTCTAGGCGCAAATTTGTTGCGATTTCGGGGTATGTGAGATGCAAAGCATAAGCATCCAAAAACCTCGAAATACTCATAGGTGGGAGGCCGGCCATGTAGGAGCTCATACACGGTCCGATTCTGGAGCAGAGGAGTTGGTGTGCGATTGATTAAGTAGGATGTTGTGAGTACACACTCGCCCAAAACTCAATAGGGAGATGAGCTTGAAAGCGGAGAGACCGAGCAACATTCAAGAGGTGTCGGTGTTTCCGTTCGACTTGTTCGTTTTTTTGTGGTGTGCTAACGCAGGAGGCCTCGAATAGAATGCCTGAGTCTGTGAAGAAGGGGCGTAGTGGCAAGAGATTGGTTCCATTGTCGGCTCGCACTCGTTGGATCTACCTCCGAAACTGCGTGGAGACCAAGGCACATAATTGTTTGAAGATGGTGAAGACTTTGGTCTTATCAACTAGAAGATAGATCCAGACAACTCTAGAATAGTCATCCAAGATGGTTAAAAAGTAGGAACAACCCTTAGAAGAAGGGGTACATACTATAAGGTCCCCATACATCACAATACACTAAACCAAACAAAGATTCAGCTTTATTATTACTAATGGGAAAAAACATTTCTTGTATGTTTTGAATTATGACAAACTTCACAAGGAACATTCTCATCTAAAGAAGAACGAATAGAAATACTAGAAATATATAACAACACAAAAGTAGACGAATGTCCAAGTCTGCGATGCCATAAATCAACGGAAGCCTCGGAAGAAGAAACAAATGACGCCTGCGCCTTAGTGTCCAACACCCGAAGCCAATAGACCCCACCCTACTGCTCACCCAATCCAATCACTATCCTCGTATGTATGTCCTGTTAGATGCAAAGTTTTTCAGTTAATAAAACAAAACAATCAAGATGACTAGCTAACTTCGCAAGAGACAACACATTGCATTATAAGTCAGGTATGTAAAGAACATCAGGGACACGCAAAGTCCCAAAATGCAAGGTTCCTTGTTGCGAAGCGGTTGAGATGACTATGTTTGGTAATAAAACATAAACAAACGTTATGTCTGTAAGGTTCTAAAGCTGCGTTTTTGCCTCGGTCATATGATATGACGCTCTTGTGTAGAGAATCCAAGAGAAATATGACTTACCCTTTGTTGAATCAGGAGAAGAAGCAGTAGAGTTCATCTTACTGAAGAGATTAAGAACCGTTGACCATTGTTCGTTGGACAGAGCAGGTCCGAACACACGATGATCATGCTAAGTTAAATAAGACGACGCGCTTGCCGCAAATCCGATAGGCTGAACAACATTGACAACACCTCTAGGAGGAGTCCCACGCCCTCGACCGCGACCAACAGCAGGCTCGATGTTGGTGTTGGTGTCAGTTCCTAGTGTTGTACTGCCACGGCCTGCGCCATGTCCCTTCTTGAACCAGTCAGGAAAATCGTGTATACAGAAGCAAGTCATCATATTATGTCTTGTGCGCCCACAATGAGTGCAAACAAGGTTCTTGCGATCCACTGGAGGATTGGCAGCAGGAGAGAAAGATGAACTAGGAGAAGAATTTGAAGACGCGACAGGATGATGCGCGACAAACGCCATGGAATCGGGCTGATTGTCGCGGCCATGGATGACGGTCTTGTGTCGTTCTTCTTGAACAACTAAAGTACAAACTTTGCTAAGAGGAAGGATAGGTTCATGAGTCATGACGTTGGAGCGGATAGTGTTGAAGCTATCGTCGAGTCCCATCCAAAATTGATGGACTTTCTCATCTTCGCACTCCTGCATAGCCCCAGAGACCCAAGCGCACCAACTCTTCCCACACGAGCAGCTACATGGTGGTACATAAGTGAGTAATTCTTCCCATAATTTCTTCAAGCGACCATAGTAGGCCAAAACAAATTGACTGTTTTGTCGACATTGAGCCAAGTCGGAATAGATTTGAAGAATCTGTGGTCCGTTGCCCAAAGAGAAGCGTTGAGAAAGATCTTCCTAGAGTTCTCTAGCAGTGTCGTAGTAAGTAATCGATGAGCGATGGTTAGGATCAATGGTCTGGATGATCCAACTCACGAGCATTGAGTTGACGCTATGTCAGTCGTCGACCGTGTTCGAGTCTGCAACAGGCTTTGGGATCGTACCATCCAAAAAACCAAGCTTTCGTTTGGCACAAAAAGCGTTGCGAAGAGCGATCATCCACTCTCGGTAGTTTTCACCTTTCAGAACAACCGAGAATATGGTTAGACCCGGATGATCAGAAGGATGAAGGTAAAAGGGAGAAGTAACAATAATTATGTTCGGTATAGTTGCACCATCATTGGGCATGTGATCTGATCGAACAAGGATGAACGTGCAACATGAAAAAAAATCAGCGGAAGTGATGTGTTTAGGTTAAGGCTATGATACCATGTAAATCTTTAGAGAAGTAAGTAATTGGAAGTAATTCATTGGCCTTTTCCATTAAGCAGGTAAAGTATTTGTACAAGTGAAAGGATAAGATCTCCTAACATCTTATACCATAAAATACAATATGTGCAATAGGCAAATTCTATCTAATATCTGTAACAAAAACATACACAAAAGAGATGAAACTCTTAGGACACCAAAATCTGCTCCCAACATGCCCTCATATAGGGTAGAGAGCGGCCACAAATAGTTACAAGTCGGTCGGGGTGGTTAAAACAGCACCAACCCGACCAACTATCAAAACACACGGATTGTGCACTTCGTCAGAATTAATTTTGGAATTAAAATGCACAGACTATAGCTAAAAGTCGTAGAGATGCATGCACGGTCCGTGCACCTAAAATGCACGGACTACAATGCAATAAAGAGAGTATCGCATGGTCCATGCATCAAAACGCATGAACCACTACTTAGACCGTGCACTCTCCAGAGTTAGCGAAATTTTGCGCCAAAAAACTGCATGGTCCGTGCACTTCACTCTGTGATCAGGACAGCTATGCTAATCCGCAAAGTGTGAGATTAGTCACCCCGAGTTTTAGTCCATGCATATGAGTGTACACCCCACACGTCCCTAGTATGCGTTAAGCTAACTGGAACCCCATAAATCTTGAGCGTACCCCGATTACACTAAATGAGCGATGTCACTAAAATCATCCAAGTAAATGAATTATACAAGACCAAATCATCTTCCCGACTAAGCGGTCTTGAGACTCAAATTTAAACATTCCCTCTCAGCAAACAAACAATACCCTACGTGCTAAATCTGAAAGGATAATAAGCAATTATAATTGGCCTGCATCTCCGAGGTAATAGTTAATGAAGGAATTAATGCTCTCACCAATACAATATCTTACATTATTTAGATATAATGTAAGTTAATGTATTTTGTTACATAATTTAGTTTCTAAGATTATTTTATTCTCCTTACATACTTTTTAATTTTGATTTCCATATAAGATTATCTTTTTATGGTTTTATAATTTACGCATACAGTTTCTCTAGACTTTTTTTCCAATAGAACATGACCAGTTTTCACATGTTGTTCAAACAGACTCATAACCAGGGGTGTAGCTTAGGGGGGGGGGGGGGGGGGGGGATCTGATGCCCCCCTTTGTTCTGAGATTTTTTTTCCTTTTTTTCCGTTCTTTGTTATATTGATTTTTTAGGGAAATTTCAGTGGGTATCCCTGGTCGTAGGGATATTGCGGTCCAAGTTCACAATCGTGTTTCTTGGTCTCAAATTAGTAGGATTTGACTCCTAAAGTAGCCAAATTATATCTGTACCATCTCAATTTGAATTCCAAAACTGGAGATCCCGAAAGCTGCGGTATGGAAATTAGTGATGTGTTACGCCCGCTTGAAACCTCGTCCTTTTCTATGGGTCCCTTCAAGTGGCCATTCTTCGTCCCTTGTTGACTTCTCTTCTTTTGGCAATGACGGTGGCTTCCTTTAGACTTCTTTTTGGTGACCTAAAAAATCCCAAGGGTGTTGTCCCTTAGGAAGACCCTCCACAGTCACAAAGTCAGAGATGCGGTATGATGCAATTTGAATTCCAATTTGTACCATCAAGCGGGCGTAACATATCTGTACCATCTCAATTTGAATTCCAAAACTGGAGATCCCGAAAGCTGCGGTATGGAAATTAGTGATGTGTTACGCCCGCTTGAAACCTCGTCCCTTTCTGTGGGTCCCTTCAAGTGGCCATTCTTCATCCCTTGTTGACTTCTCTTCTTTTGGCAATGACGGTGGCTTCCTTTAGACTTCTTGTAACACCCCCAAAACTAACCCTCTTGGAAAGGTATTACCGCCAGTGACCCCAATGTTCCTTACCGAGATCACCCAAGGCTTTACCAAAGAAATACAATTTATGAAATGCAATTGATACACAAAGATCAAGCGTTAAATTCCAAAACATAACATTGTCAAGGAAAAAATAAGAGTTACGGGATTACAACCCAATCCCGAATAGGTCAAAACATAGTTTAATCAAACACAGCGGAAGACTAAGAAAGTAAGTTACAATCGGAGTTATTGTCCAAATGATCATAACCTGATTAAAGAAATAATTAAAACATTCAAAAACCACCGCCGACTTCATAGTCTTTCTAATCTTCTGAGCTACTTCTTAACTGATGTGCCGAATCAAACGGATGACACCAGCCAACCATGCAAGGGAAAAATATTGGTTGGTTAGTCTAAATGAATAGACTAGCAAGGGAATAAAGCAGAATGGTTCGAAGCAGTTGTATTAGGTTAGACTCTTCGTCCCTCGAATAATAATCGAGTACGCTTGTCAACCACCATAATCATACTGGAATAAACAAGAGGTATGCACAAGAGAAGATTCTGGAAGACTGAATCTTCACAGAAATCGACTCGAAAGAAGACTCCAACTGAAATGAGTCTTTAAGGAAGAATGACAAATCTGGAAAGTTACAGAATCATTCAACAATGATTTAAAACTGACTGAGATGCTTCGGTTCACGACCAACCTCATCGCCTACAGCGAATCCAGATTGGAAAGAGAACGTACTACATTCAAGTCAAGACGAGTTTTCCTAGCTGCACTGAACTTAGCTGCACTACTCGCCCAAGGTGTATTAATTATGTGCGTCAAGGTAGCACTTATCTGATTTATGTTTCAAAACACGCATCACGTTATAGACTTTTACATGTGTACCCCACCAATGGGACGACACATCTTAGTATACGTTTCGTCGAGAGTGACGTATACTGAAAGGTTTGTGACACCAGCTAAGTGTCCTGTCTCTACACACATGTGTAAGAGACCGATCATGATCTTAGAATGGTATTGGATGGGGACGAGCCACCCCTCTACCAGATTATAAAGAAACGATTGGACAGAGTCCGAGTAACGTTCCTATCTAACAGTGCTAACTAAACAGTTACAGCACCACAACATTTACAGGATAAATCCACATAAAGGCCCGAAAGGCGATCACAGATAATAGCGTTGTTCTAACAGATATACAACCTATTATATGATTTTCAAAACAGTTTATCAAAACCGTTTCCAGACAAACAGAATATTCATTCCAGATTAATTACTCAGATAAACTACTGATAATTAATGTAAATATGGAACGAAAGAGCAAGAGTGAACCGCCACTTGCCTTACTCCGCAGAATAGTCTAAAGACGTCACTGGATTCCGGGCTCGACGCGGTATAGCTCGGACAGCACAACGACCTTCGAGTCGACCCATGAAAGGAACCCTAAGTTAGATCCGACATAAACAGTACGAATCTAAACACGGCGAAAGAACACGAAAGGAACGACGCCACGACGACAACCGACCAAGCCAAAGCCACGAAGGCGTTCTGGGCACTGGCGGCGGTCGCCGTGAAGAACATGGCGGTCGCCGTGAAGAACACGGCGGTCGCCGTGAAGAACACGGCCGACTGAAACGAGAGAAAACTCACCCCGAAACACGAGCGGTTTGGCCTCCTTTGACTTGCTTTGGCTTCTAACCTCCAAAGCTAACCAAAAGCTTCACAAAGGCACTCTGGAAACACACCAAGGCAACACCGGCGAGACCTCCGGCGAGCACAAGAAAACCGGCGAAAACTAAACTCCGGCGAGAGGCGAATTTGGCAGCGATTCGGGGTTGTAGATGACCCAAAACCCATGCCCAAGCTCTGTTATTTATAGGCAAACCCCAAGGATTGAGCTGCAAGCCTTCAGACGCGGCAACCGATGCAACGGCGCGCCTTGAACGACGCCGGCGACCATCGGGCAAAGCCCACTGGACAATCACGGCGGTCGCCGTATTTTTGCCTGCGGCGGGCACGCGGCGGTCGCCGTAAACGCGGCGGTCGCCGTTTCCAGGTCTGTCGCGGCCAGCTGGAAGCTGACAAGCTGACTCCTCGAGCCCAACCACGGCGGTCGCCGTTTCTGAACGGCGGTCGCCGTTTTCCCCTTTTCCCGCCCATTCGGCTTTGAACGAGCTTGACGATAAACCGGGATAAAAATTATCGTACGCGAACGACAATTTAAAATTCAAGGCACCTTGTCTGTATATTATTTCACTGAGAAAAATATTACAGATATAGAGCACATTACAGAATGTCTCAAGCTACCTGAATTAAATCCGACGTACACAACGGGTACTCGGGAAAATTCCATAATTCCCAAAATAACCTTACAAAAATACGGGGTATCACACTTCTTTTTGGTGACCTAAAAAATCCCAAGGGTGTTGTCCCTTAGGAAGACTCTCCACATTCACAAAGTCAGAGATGCGGTATGATGCAATTTGAATTCCAATTTGTACCATCAAGCGGGCGTAACATATCTGTACCATCTCAATTTGAATTCCAAAACTGGAGATCCCGAAAGCTGCGGTATGGAAATTAGTGATGTGTTACGCCCGCTTGAAACCTCGTCCTTTTCTGTGGGTCCCTTCAAGTGGCCATTCTTCGTCCCTTGTTGACTTCTCTTCTTTTGGCAATGACGGTGGCTTCCTTTAGACTTCTTTTTGGTGACCTAAAAAATCCCAAGGGTGTTGTCCCTTAGGAAGACCCTCCACAGTCACAAAGTCAGAGATGCGGTATGATGCAATGGATGGACTTTTTGTAAGAAACCAAAGAAGTAGATCGAACAATGTGTTTGGAGAAATACACTCTTTGTTGGATTTGCTTTAGTGGTGAACGAGATTGATGGACAATGATGAAGAACTTCCTTTGAGTTTTCAAGATCTCCCATAAAGACAAGTTGAGAGCTTTTTCTTTCTCCTAAGAGTCCCCTTTGCATAGATGGCAACTTTTTCCTTTTATAGCCAAAGCATTGCCCTTTTTAGGGCAAACAATCATTCCCTAAGGAGTAGGGGGATGGCTGAGAAATCACTTTCTTAGATTTAGTTGTACGGACCTCCTGCCATAAATGTCGTCTCCCATACCTCATTAAATGCAGACTGTACAGTCCTGACCTGTCACATCCTACCGTACAAGACAAAGCTTCGGCCGAGATTTCTTTTGTACGGACACACAAGCTTTAGGTTGGGTTTTGTACTTTGATCACGTGATTTGGATAATCTTGGACTTCAATTGGATCTTCTCATGTGACAAAGATTGCCTCCTTAGGTTCTTTCTTAGGCCATCTAGTTCACTTAGTGATTGTACGTCTCTAGCGGGCATGTTGATGCAGTATGAGGGTGACGTTTGATTCATCTTTTGGTTAATTCCATATTTGCCTTGATTACATGAATAAATATAAGTCTTAAACCTATCTTCTCATGCATGAATGGTTCTTCTCTTTAGGGCTTCTTTCACCCCATACATGTTTGGCGACTACTACGATGCGGTCCGTCTGATGAATTCGATGATACAACATGTTGGTGATTTTAATGGTACCGCATGTTTGACGATTTTGACAGTATAGTACATTGACGATTTTGGTGATACTAAACGTTGAAGACTTTTGATGGTACAATATGTTAATGATGGAAGACTTGCATTGTCTCTTTCCTCTTCATACGATTTTCTCTGACCATAGATGCCATCATCTCTAGTCTTTGAGCGTCATGGTTTTGGTAATGACGTCTTGTTGGTGTTGTACTAGCGGACTTCACCTTTTTCGGGTAAATGGTCATGCTTTGTTGACTTCTTTCGCAAGGGGGTTTACACGTGGTCGTTATTTGAACGTTCCATGTGTAAGCTTCCGTTTTTGACATTGTCGTACATCCTCATACTTCATAGGGTTTGTAACTACTCTATGAAGTAGAAAATAAGAGAATTCTCGATAGGAGTCAACTTGATCTGTTTTAAAAAGAATGGCGCGGTATCGAGGTGCTTTCGTTGTCCATTGCTTTTTATCCATTGACCGCACCTCTCATTTCGTTCTTCGTCTTCCACTGACAGGACGCATGTGGTGTTTTTATTTGTAGAAGAGGATTTCATTTATGGGCATTTCTTGTCAGATGGGCCGTATTGTTATGAGATGGGCCGTATTCTTGGGCCATCTTCTCCTTTGGCCCACTTGTAGGTCTAGAGGGGCTTCATTAAATGGGCATACTCCTCTTCAGTCAATTCAGCTTTAATTCTTCTGCAACTTCCGACCGTTTCGTCTTCTCCAGCCATCAGGTCAGCTCTCTTTTCACCTTCTCGCTTCGTTTTCTTCCTCCCTTGCTCATGGTGAATCATGGTCGTTTTTTGAAAGAAAGTTTGGTCTCCTTTTGGTAGAACGTCGGCTCTAGATTTCTAGGAAGGTGGAGGGCTTCCATTTCTATCTTTCCTCTAGCTCGGCGATTTCTTCTATTTCCTCAGAATTGACTCTCGTTTTTGGGGTTTATTTTCAGGCAATCGGACTCATTCTCTTTTCTGATCGCATCTGGGTTCTCCGGCGAGTTGGCGCTCTTGCTTTTGGTGGAGATTAGGGCACCGAAGGGTTTGCGCTCTCTTCTTTGGCAGTGCTTTGTCGGTTGCGTTCTTCTCCGGGCGGTGAGCTTTTGCAATTTCCTCTGATCGATCGTCTCTTCTTGGTAATTTTCTCTTCCCATTTCTCTTTTTTTGTTGTTGATGGTTCAGTGATGCTCATATCTTTGATGTCGCCGATTTAGATCATGATTCCTCTTTTCCTGTTTTGTGTGGTTTTGCTCCCTTTTTTTTTGAATTGCTTGGGCTTTGTCTTTGCCATCATTTTTTGAATTACGTTTGATGTTGCATGCACGAATGACCCTTGATGTGATAGTTGCAATTTTGACCTTGATTCCCGTGCCCCCTTTTTTTGTATTTATTTCATTCTAGGTCTTTCCCGAGGGGACTTTTGAGCTTTGTTCCCTTTCCATATTTTTAGTCTTCTATCCACTTTGCTGCTTCGGTTTATTCCTTGGGGATGTTGGACAACGGCCCTTCTAGCGATGGTTCCTCCGATGGCTCTTATTATTAGGCAAAGCAGTTTTACGGACTGACTACGAGGACTATGAAGACGCTCTACTCCGGGTACAAGCGACGAGCGGTCTTCTCCTTCAAAGAAGAGAAAGCTCCAGCTATCCCGTCATCGACAATCCATTAGGGTTTCCAAGCGCTTGGCACTCAAAGACTCAACGGTGGCAAAAGACGATGGGGGCTCGAAGTTGCTATTGCTCGAGGATATGGCCCAAAATTAATCCTGAAGGGGTTGATGGCTATGAGGGAGGTGTTGTACGTGCGCTGGATCATGTACATGACCGTGGAGAGACCGTATGTGGTCTTGATGATGTCGTGGCGAGCTCATCCAGTGGACTTCCCCAAGTTCCTACCGTATCTCCTAACGATGCCGCTTATGAAGACGGAACGGGGGGCCAAGGTTGTTCTACTTCCGCGTCTTTGGACACCCTTAAGAAGATTTCTCATGAATATCCCTGGCCTTCTGGTGTAAAATTCTGCTTGCCTGCTTCCGGAGGGGGGGAGTCATTCTTGTTACCCCATATGCTTGGTGGTGTTCGTCGATTCCTTGGTGGTCGGTTTTCGGCTACAGTTTCACCTTGTTTCTTCTTCTTTCATGAGTTTGGTGCGATTAAGCCCGACCCAACTGAGCCCTAATGCATGGAGTTCCATCAGTGTTTACTTCATGCGCTGTCATAAGTGAAAGATTTCGCGTGTTTGGATCACTTGTTGGCTTTGTTTTTGATTCAGAAGACGCGGGAGCATTACAACCTTAGCTTGCCTTTTCCTGAATTTGGCCGCGATCCCTCCCACCCCGAGGAGATGGGACACAAAATGGTTCCTAGTGAAGGCAGTTGGCAACTTTGATTTTGGCGTCTTCACTTCACCGAGACCTTATTCTCTTATTGTCAAATCAGATACTACTATGATAAATCTTTGAAGGACTTGTTTCATAAGGACTGGGGCAAGCTCTCGTCATTTGAGTCTTATGTGACTAAAAGGGCGTTGGAATCTTACGGCCTTAGCTTAGTGCATCCCGTTCCTAGTGCAGTACTTGTCTCTTATTATTCCATGTTTTATCGTATGAGTATTTTACGTATTTTTATGGTTTATTTTTTGTTGCAGGGATGGAGTCCAACCTTCCTCAAAGAGCTTCTTCCCACGCGGCATCTGGATCCTCTCGCTCCCATGATGACGCTCGTCCTCCTCCCAGAAGAAGGCACTTCTGGGAGGTCGACTGTCAACTTTTCCATGATGTTCGTTGCATCTGCGCGATCGGCTTCGTTGCACTCTACCTCTCAAATGGGTGTTGCATCTCCTTCGAGGTCCAAGCTTCCTCGCCTTGAACGCAGATTTCCTCTATCATCGACTGGGGGCTCGCCTAAGCTCTTGTGCAGTACCTTACCAGAAAGAAGTGGCGAGAATAGGGATGACGTCGCAGGTCGGGGTGCTTCTTTGATTCCGATAGTCCTTTCTCCTATGGTTTTCGCTATTGGAGCCCTGCCTGATCATGAAAGCCCTTAAAGATAGCTTTCCAACCCCACCAAATTCGGCCAAATCCAATCTCAAACGAGATCAAATTTTAGATTTTACCGACTAATTATATTTTAAAGTAATTATATTTATAGGGTTTTTCGACTAATTGTTTAACATAGAAGATAATATTCTATTAATCTAAGCGGTTATAAATCCCGATTTTTTATATATCATGGTTTAGGAAAAGTATATTTTCAAAGCCCATGGGCCAATTGAAGAAAACGGGGCTAAAAACCGAGCCAAACTTCCATGGATGGAAGCTTGAAGCTCACGTGGTCCATGGGGAAGAAAGAGCTCACGGCCAGCCCATATTTTGGCCAAAATTGCACATTTTTGCCCAACTTTCCAAGTTGTGGCAAAAATGCCCTTATTCCACTTTTCAAAAATTATAAAATTTGCTCAAACTTATATATAATCTTACCTAAAGTTTATATATACATTCTAAACCAAATTGATGAAGAGTGAGATTTTAATTTGAATTAGTTCTTACCATTTGAATTAATTCAAGCCTAAGTTGCATATCCTTATAACTTAACCTTATTTAAATCTTAATTAACATATTGTTAATCTTAATCTAAATATTCTAGGTTAAAATTGATATGACTAATAAGATTATCATTAACATAGTGTTAATATAAGTTTTAAGTGCACAATGACTTAAAAAGTAACATACTTTTATGGAATAAAAATAGATATTTCACTTTATTTACTCGGAATAATAAAAAGAAAAATTATCCCCCTTTATTAAAAGTAAAATAACATTTATGCCCTTAATTAAAAATGAGTGTTATTACATTTTTATTTTGGGACTTTCGGTGTTTGCACAAAGAAGAGCGTAATGTTTCATTTGTCGTGTTGAATTGCATGTTGTCATTCTTTCCAAGAGGATTTGACGGCTTAATTTGTGATACCCCGTATTTTTGTAAGCTATTTCTGGAGTTCCGGGATTTTTCCCGAGTACCCGTTATGTACGTCAGATTTAATTCAGAAAGTTGGAGACATTCTGTAATGTGCTCTGTATCTGTAATATTTTTCTCAGTGAAATAAAATACAGACGACGTACTTTGGATTTTAATACTCGTTCGCATACGATAATTTTATCCCGGGTTAATATCGTTTTCGTCTAAGAGCTGAGGAGGCGGCAAAGCCACAGGGGCGGCGACCGCCGCATTTATGGCGGCGCCCGCCGTCACCAGGCTCGAGGAGCAGGCTGGGTCTTCTCCTAGCTGGGGATGCCAGGCCTATGGCGGCGCCCGCCGCATTTATTGTAACACCCCCAATTTATACCGGAGATATTACATGTCAGTGACCTCAGACTTTACCGTCCAAAGTCACCCCAGGCTTTTCCAGAACGATTAAGCTTAAAAACATAACATAATTACATATTAATTGAAAGATTAAACAACGGAAGACTTTAAATTACACAACGGAAGACTTTAAATAGCCAACTTATAACATGGCTAAATTATGAAGATACATTGAAATAACACTTTAACAATCTTAAAACACTGACTTTTAAATCTTCGTCTGCAAGCTTCTTATCCTTCAATAGGTTACTTAAACTCCGGGAATCAACTCTTGATGTGCCGAAACGGACGGACGGCACCAACCATGACGATGCAGATAACAAAAATACAGCGGGTTAGTCTACTGAATAGACTAGCAAGGGTACAAAGCATAGTGGTTCGAGTGATCGTGACCGTTTACTATCATTGTCCCTCGAATAATAACCGAAGGGACGATATATAACCCGACACTTTCACGGAATGATTTAACAATTAAGATATGCACTGAAGAGAAGACTCCAACTGAAATGAGCCTTATAGGAAATTATGACAACTGTTAGGGAACATTAAAGTTATACACACCAATGATTTAAAAGTTGACTGAGATGCTTCAGTTCACAACCAACCTCATCGCCTACAGCGAATCCAGATTGGAAAGATAACGTACTATGATCAAAGTCGAGACGAGTTTTCCTAGCTGTACTATAACTTAGTTGCACTACTCGCCAAAGGTTTATTAATCATGTGCACTCGGGCACATATCTTATTTAATTACAAAACACACTTTACTGGAACACGTTAATGTTATTAAGAGCGGCACACAGCTTAAATATCAGGGTGACAATCATGTCGACCCAAATTAACACAACACACAAACACACACACGAGACTTAACATTATTCCGAGAACAACGGAGTTATTATTACACAGGGTGATCTTACGTTCACCCAGATTACACTGCCACAGTGCTTACACTTTAATTTACAGGATGACAGTTACGTCCACCCCAATTGCACTAGCTAAGTGCTTAATACACAGGACTGCTATTAAGCTCATCCAATGGCGCTTGCAAGGCGCTTAAAACACTTCAGATCCTTAAAGGTGGATAAGAAGCATAGGTCATGATCCTTAAATTAATATTCGGAAATTATCCCGAGGAATAATATGATTTAAAGAAACGACAAATCCTTATTTGGATTAGCGTTCCTACGAACATTAAGTTATAAAGAAACGACTAATCCTTACTTGGATTAGCGTTCCTACGAACACTCGTGTTAACTAAACAGTCTAACACAACAATTAATCACATTAAAGTCATCCAGGCAATCAACTTAAACATAGAGATAATAGAAACAGCTAATCCTTACTTGGATTAGTTTTCCTATTAACCCGCATGCTATTCTAGCATTAAGATTAATTCACCATAATACCATCACGGTAATTATCACATATAATAGCATTGTTCTAACAGATATACAACCTATTATAACATTACTTTAATCACGTTTATTTATGAAATTAGTTCCCAAGCAAAACAATAGTTCACTCCAATTAAATTAACAATTAAATAATTGATAATTAATGAAACATGGAATGATTAAGCAAGAGCGAACCGCCACTTGCCTTAATCCGCAGATCTGGAACAAGGCAGAGCCAATGGGATTCCGGGCTCGATACAGGTATAGCTCCGACAGCACAACGACCTTCGAGTCGACCCACAAAGAAACCCTAAGTTAGATTCGACAAACAATACTGATACTACGAAAGGATGAAAGGAATCGACGTAAACGAAACCCGAACGAAGGCCTCGGAAGCCAACGACAACTCCCGGCCACAACCACCTCGCCGGCGGGCGCCGTAACAATTCCGGCAGGCGCCGCCTTAAATACGGCGGGCGCCGCCTCAAGCACGGCGGGCGCCGCTCCACCACGGCGGGCGCCGCTCAACCACGGCGGGCACCGCTCCACGGCCTCCCTTCTCCGGCGATCGCCGCATCACCACGGCGGCTGGCCTCCTTCATCACGGCGGTCGCCGTTCACCACGGCGGGCGCTGTTCCTGGCGGCGGTCGCCGTCTCCCTAGCAGCGGTCGCCGTCGCTGAACAGAAACTGAAAATACGAGGGGAAATCTTACCCGCGATGCTCGATTTGGCTCGTCTTTCGCCTTGCTTTGCTTCTAGGCGTCTGAGGGTCTCCAAGGCTTCACTTGGCCACCGGAAACGACACCAAACGAGCCTCCAATGATCCACGAGCCTTCCCGGAGAGAGCGTTTTCTTTGAGAGCGTTTTTTAGAGTCGAGAATTTGAGAGCGCTTCCGCGTCTTTCGCACCCTCTTCCACCCTCACCCAACACCTCTATTTATAGAAGAAATTATGGTTCCTTGCCTCTTGGACAATATCCAAACCCTTTTGCCCCTTGGACAATGGCTCTTGGACAAAAACCTTTGGATAAAGAATCTTGTACTATTGCTCATTAGATAACAACTCTTGGGCAATAAACTTGTACCAATCTTAATCCGCGTTAACAAAAGTCATACATGAACGAGTACGAACTTCCAAAACATATCGACTGTATATTATTTCAATGAGAAAATTATTACAGATACAGAGCACATTACAGAATGTCTTAAGCTCTCAGAATTAAATCCGACGTACTAAACGGGTGTTCGGGAAATTCCATAAATTCCCAAAATAATCCTTACAGAATTACGGGGTATCACATCACCTCCCCCTTAAAATAAGTTTCGACCCCAAAACTTGCATTAAGTCAATGAGGATACTGCCTCAACACCAATCTTACCACCTGGATCCAACATCCTTAATCACTTCATCCTTGAAATGGATCACCAGAGATATTATTCTTAATTCCTTAGGATATCATTCTGAAAATGATTCATCCTCCTCAAAGCTTATGGCACAAACTCACGCATGAGAGATAGCTCCTGATCTCTCCGAACAAAACTCTACAAGTTCATTCTCTTTCCTTAAGAAATCTTGGAAGAACTCAGCGTATGAGATAACGCTTACCACAGTACTCCTTAGATGTATATGGACAATTCTCCTTACTGAATCTTTAATACATCGGGATCATCAACATATCCCATCCTTAACTGCAACCTTTCCTCTCAACATGACCGCTCCATAACTTAATCTTCCTCAAAGAGTTGCATCCGTTCTTATAGATGACATACTCTATGTATGAAGAAGAATCTTAGGAGTGGATTTAGATTTAAACAACAGAGTCGACCTTGGAATTAACCACATAGGGGACGAACATCTAAGTTGTCCACAAAACTCCACCACCATAAGTCCGACAGTCCTTATCCTTACTTGGCATAATCTGTTCTCGACACTTACGGGGTTTCGTATGAACAACTAATTCGTACTGATAACGCATTCAGAAATTTTTCCAAAACAAGGAAACACTTCATTATCGTTAAACATTACATTAACTGACAAAAGTTGAACAACCATTTCACGATGCTACGGAGATTACCGACACATGTCGTTACTCCTTAATCTTACAGAAAGACTTAGCACCGATACAACTTAATGGATCAGGGTTCTTCTCCGTTGGCTTGGCTCATTACAAAGAGTCGTTGCCCTTGGCCTGAAGACCCCATAGGCGCTCTGCCTTTATTACGAGCCATGGACTGCTCAGGAGTAGATACTACTGGCCTTGGGTTCTGCCCACCTCCAACATTTGACGCTTGGTACGACTGCATTGGTCCTTGACCCTTCAGTCTGCAGTATGTTTTTATGTGGCCTTCTCTACCACAATTATGACATACTCTCTTGTCCTTTTGGCAATTGAAACTTGTATGCCCAGCTTCACCACAGTTGTGGCACTGAATTACTCCGCTTCTCCAACCTGAGCCTCTAGCAGAGTCAGACTGAGTTGTCTCGGTCTTAGAACGACCAGACTTCTCAAACTTGGTAGGCGATGTCGGTCGTTTGAATGAACCAACCTGGCGATCCTGTTGCCCACTCTTTCCCTTAACTTGCTTTTCCCGTTTAAGGGCAGACTCCTCCAATGTGACTTTTGTCTTGAAGGCTGCATCCACATATTGTTCTAACGTAGAACAACCATGACGCAACATTAGGGGCTTGATCTCTGGATTCATCCATCCATGGAAGTACCAGATCTTCTTCTCTTCGGTTGACACCTCAGGTCCAGCGTACTGCATCAAGTGATTGAACTTAGCTGCGAGCTCAGTCACCTTTAACCCATCAGTCTGCGGGTATAGAAATTCCTTATGCTTCTCCTCCCTCATAGCTCGGGAAAAGAAACGGTCAGTCATCTTGGTCTTGAACATGCTCCAATTCAGCTCGGGATGGTCAGCCAGACCGGTGCTCTCCCACCATTCGCTAGCCACATCCTTGAGTTGAAGAGAGGCGATGCGCACTTTTCCAGCCTCAGTGCAATTAATGTTCCGGAGCAACCGTTCCATATGTGAGAACCAATAGGTCACCCTGACCGGTTCTCCAGTACCGTCATAGCTGTCGGGCCTCATTGAACTCACGGCTTTTAACGCTTGTCCGTAAGTTCCTCTGTCCCTAACAACATTTATCCGTGGTAGTTGCTCCACTGACTCCTCAACTTCAGGAATAGCCTGAGGAACTGGACCACCTTGTGCTTGTGGTGCAACTGGTCGCATAACATCTATGATTGCCTGCATGACAATTCCTCGAATTGCCTCCACTGCTGCAGCATCAAATAACATCGGAGCGTTGGTCTGAGCTTGGCCATTGCCTCCCTGGTTATTGTTAGAAGCAGCCTCACGCTCTTCCCTTTGATTAGCGGCGTTCCTCATAATCAACCTTGGTTCAGCACCAGCATGGGTTGTGTTCCTTGTGTTCACCATCTTCCCAGGCCAAGCTACCCCAGCCACCAAGCCACCCAACGGTGCCAGCGCCGGCAGCACAATTGGTGATATAAGTGGCAAGGTAATGCCCTTATATCTAAAGGTCCCGGGTTCGATCCCCGTGGGCAACAACCTACCCATTTAAATGGGGGAAGGGTTGGGTGTGTGGGCTGCATGCCCTTGGACAACCAGGCGGCACCAGTACCGGCGCCGACACCGTTGGGTGGCTGGGTGGCTGGGGTAGCTTGGCCTGGGATGTTACATTTATGGTGGCGCCCGCCGTCGTCGTTGTCCGGGGGTCCTTGCCCGAAGGTCGCCGGCGTGGCTCTGGCAGCGCCGGAGTAGCTCTTCGTAGGGCCATCATTGTGTTCCCGGTGCTTTGGCTATTTAAGGAGGTGTCTGGGAGGGGTTTTTGAGCTCAATCCATAGCCCAAGCTCTCCCAAATTCTTGCCTCATCGGAGTTGTGCCTCGCCGGATTTCTGAAGCTTTCACCGGAGGTCGTTTGGTGGTGTTTCCAGAGTGCCTTTGTGAAGCTTTTGGTAGCCTTGGAGGTTAGAAACCAAAGCAAGTCGAAGGAGGCCGAGTCGCTCGTGTTTTGGGTGAGTTTTCTCGCCGCTTCTGTCGTCTGAGTTCTTCACGGCGACCGCCGCGTTCTTCACGGCGCCCGCCGTGATGAACTGCGGCGACCGCCGCCAAGAACGGCAACCACCGCCAGTGTCCAGAATGCCTTTTTGGGCTTTTGGCTTTGGTGGTCGTCATTGTGGCATCGTTCCTTTCGTTTTCTTTCGTCGTTTTTAGATTCGTACTGTGGTTATGTCGGATCTAACTTAGGGTTCCTTTTATGGGTCGACTCGAAGGTCGTTGTGCTGTCGGAGCTATACCTGTGTCGAGCCCGGAATCCCGTCGTTGTCGTTAGGCTTGTTTCTATTCTGTGGATTAAGGCAAGTGGTGGTTCGCTCTTGCTCATCGTTTCCATATTTACATTGATTATCAGTTATTTCAATTGATTAATTAATTTGGAATGATTATTACTGTGTTCTTCTGGAAGTGATTTATAAACTGTTTTGAAAATCATATAATAGGTTGTATATCTGTTAGAATAGCGCTATTATCTGTGATTGCCTTTTGGGCCTTTATGTGGATTTATTCTGTAACTGTGATTGTGTTGTATCTGTATGGTTAGCACTGTTAGTTAGGAATGTACTCGGACTTCGTCCGGTCGTTTCTTTATAATCTGGTATCGGGGTGGCTCGTCTCCACCTAGTACTATTCTAAGATCATGATCGGTCTCTTTCACAAGTGTGTAGAGGCAGGACACTTAGCTGGTGTCACAAGCCTTCTGGTGTGCGTCACTCTCGACGAAACGTATACTAAGATGTGTCGTCCCAATGGTGGGGTACACATGTAAAAGTCTAATAACGTGATGTGTGTTTGAAATATAAATCAGATAAGTGCTACTCGACGCACATAATAAATAAACCTTCGGCGAGTAGTGCAACTAGGAAAACTCGTCTCGACTTTGATCATAGTACGTTCTCTTTCCAATCTGGATTCGCTGTATGCGGTGAGGTTGGTCGTGAACCGAAGCATCTCAGTCAGTTTTTAAATCATTGTTGTATGATTCTTTAAACTTTCCAGATTTGTCATAATTCCTTAAAGACTCACTTTCGTTGGAGTCTTCCTTTGAGTTGATTTCTGTAATGATTCAGTCTTCCAGAGTCTTCTCTTGTGCATACCTCTTGTTATTATTCCGTAGAAGTATGAAGGTTGATTATCGTTATCGGTTATCATTCGAGAAACGATAAGGCTAACCTAATACAACTACATCGAACCTTATGCTTTGTACCCTTGCTAGTCTATTCAAGTAGACTAACCCACGAACTTTGTTCTCTGCATGTGGGCTGGTGTCATCCGTTCGATTCGGCACATCAGATAGAAAGTAGCTCAGAAGAATAGAAGGACTATGGAGTCGACGGTGGTTTTCGAATGTTTGAGTTATTTCGTTAATCAGGTTGAGATCTTTTGGGCAATGACTTTGGTTGTAATGTGTTTTATAAGACTTCCGATGTACCCTACTTTATAAGACTTCCGCTGTATTTGGTTTAAACTCTGTGTTAGCCTATTCGGGATTGGGTTGTAATCTCGTAACTCATGTTTCTTTGACAATGTTATGTTTTGGATTTGAATGCTTTGATCATTATGTATCATTTATATTTCATAAATTGTATTTAAATGGTAAAGCCTTGGGTGATCTCGGTAAGGAACACTGGGATCACTGGCGGTAATACCTTTTCAAAATGATTAAATTTTGAGGGTGTTACATAAGTAGTGAATTTAGACTATTAGTGTATCACAAATGGTGCGTGCTATCAATGATAACTATTACTCCTCGTTTTACATTCTAAATCTCCTTTTCATATGATCCAAACTCTAATATCTCAAATTAACCTTACCAAAACACCGAATTAACCAAATACTTACACAACGAAGTGGTAATTTACAAAATAATTTAGATACTTAAACAAATGAAGATTATTCTTATAAATTAAAGAACCAAAATTAGATAATTTCATCTATTCACGATAAAAGCTTAACAAATAGGAGTATGTCGTTGTAACTAATAGGGATGAGGTGAACTAAAATGATTATCTTCCTTTTGACTACAAATCTGAATTTCGAGCATGTGGTTAAACTAACCTTATGAATGAATATTTTATCCCCTTTTGGACATATCCGCCTTGTTTGGCCAAGTAATTTTTTTGGTCAGATCAAGATTCGGGGTTTTCACAAATACATTAAAGAAAACGGTTTTTTTAGTGTGTGGCCATGGACATATGCTAACAAGCTTAAATAAAAAATTTATCTTCAAAATATTTTATAATAGAGAATTGATAAACCCTTAGCAAACAAGATTAAACTAGTGGCTAACTAAATAATTATCAAAAAAGGAGTTCTTAGAGTGTGTCCATGGACACACACTAGAAAAAACCTAAAGAAAAAGGCTAGGAAAAATTCAAACAGGGTCTAGCCACCCCCGAAACATCCTCAAAAAGAGTTTATTATCTGAAATTTCAAATAGTTCATTTAAAAAAATACTTATTTTTCCTTTTCACGCTTACCTATACCATACATATTTGAAATTTAAATAACTACTTTATATAAAAAATACATTATAAGGAAAAAGATCTTTATAAAGACCTTTAATTACCAAACAAACCCATCAAGTGTGAAGTGAGTCGGTGATGTTGATGAGGAGTTTTAGAAAAATTCTATAGATAGAGTTATAAATTTTAAGTATTTGTTTGTTTGATAATTAAATTTTTATGAAGAAGAATATCTCAAAAAGTAAGATGAAATACATGTGTTGGATTAAGAAAAAAATGACAGAAAATTACAAAAAGATAACTTCTTGTGATTTAAACTTTTGCAGAATATAAGAAGTAGACTTTTACATGCTTTCCCTAGTTAAGCTATACATCCTCCATTTTACATATAAAATTTTAAATTTTTTTTATTTTAATTCATGCATTGTAAAACTCAACCAAACATATTTTCTTTAGATCCTCAAAATTTCAATTCAATGGTAATTAATTATCGACAAATAACTTCCTAAAAATTACAATTCCTATGTTCAACCACACAATAATGCTAAGATAAAAAGTGAACCCTTTGCAAGTAAAATAAAAAAAATTATATATATAGAGAAAAATATAATATTAGCTATTGAATTCTAATTTAGCGGTCCAAAATTACTCCATTCTACCCTTTAATTTTTTCTTGAACTCTACCGAAAAAAATTCAATCGCCCACTATTGATTTCGACAAAAATATGTTCTAGTAGAGTGAGGTTTATATGCATAGCAAGCTTAGGGTACATAGTGATGAATGAGGAGCAATAATGACCATTGGATGAAAAGAAATTGAGAGCTAAGTTAAAAGAAATTGATTGACAAAATTGTAAATATAATAGAATTTTTTGTTAATTTTCTTTTGGATTTTTTCTAAAATATATCTTATTTTCGAAAAGTATTTTTTATCGAAAAAACAATTTTTTTCTCATAAATAATTTCTGTTTTTTTTTTTTAAAGTTGAAATTTATTTTCTCGGATTTTTTTTACATTGCAACACCGTATAGATTTATACTTGAAGTGAATATACAAACACTCCAAGTGCATATATAAAAACCCAAAGTGACTAAATATAAGCATATACTAAAATATATACGTATATAGTGCTTACATAAAGTATAAAAATTGCTAAAGTACATGTTTAATATGTAATGTACATGTTTAACATTAATATTAAAAGTGCACATATTAACTAGTGAATGTTTATTATTCTAAAGTGAATATGTTAATATGCTAAAGTTCATGTACTAGTAAGTTAAAGTGTAAGTTTAGTATTCTTCAAGTGGGTGTGTAAGTATGTTAAAGTACATTGTTAGTATGTTAAAGTGCATGATAATGAAACAAATTTAATAAAAAATCTAGGAAAAAAAAATACTTTTTGGGAACCAAAATTAATTTGAAACATAATATTAGGGAACAAAAAGAAATTTAAAAAATAATAATTTTTAAAATAAATAAATAAACATTTTTTGTCATTTTTATGATATTGCCACTCCATAACTTTTCATTTCTTACATTTAATGGTCATCATTGCTCCTCAATATTCACTAACGGTGTGAATAATTGGCCTGGACTGGAAAACATGATCGGATCGTAAATGCTCGAACTGGACCGGACATGTGTATTCCTGTCTGGTCCACAATCCATACTTTATGTAATTTTGGTTTTCAGTTCGGTCCGAACCGGATGGACCGAACTTTTTTTTGTGTATTAACATCCATAACACTATTAAAAATCATTTTCCATTATTAAAATAAACTAGTAAGTCCAATATTACAAATATAGTTATAAAAATAAAATTTTAAATTAATATAAAAAGTAGAAATGAAAATTAAAAAATATGTATAACCGTCCATTCCGATCCAAGACCTGATCCAAAGATCTTAAAAATTCTGGTCCGGTTTAAAGTGAATACACAACGCTACTATTCAACTTAAGCCTTCTACGCATGTGATCCAAACTACAATGTGCTACACTTATTTTACGAGTAAACAATTAGGAAATATTCCATCATATATTTTTGTTAAAAGAATCGGATATATTTAGAATCATAAATATTTGATCCAACCCGATCCGACCCGAGTTTTGTGAATCATAATCCAGAAATTTTTAATTTGACTCGAAACAAACCCGACCTGTCAGATCTGTAAATTTGTCAATCGGGTTTGGGTCAACCCGTTAGGTTAAGCAATTTCTTTTCTTTTTGTGTTGTATCATCTATATATTGAATATTATAATATATTTTATGATTAAAATATTATATAATAGTATTTCTTATTTTTTAATTTAATTTAGTTAAAATATTATTTTAACAATAATTTCATAAAAAAATTAACAAGGTTTTCTCGATCCGTTGGGATGAACCAAACCTGTACCCGACATGTAACGACCCGACTCACATTCGACCCACATATTTTGACTCATAAATGACCCTACCGAGTGTGCTTAAACCCGAACCCAACATGTCGAGATATATTCCATCATAATTTTTTATAATAAAAGCAACATATGTAATTAGACCTGTCAAAACCTGACCCGATCCGCAAACCCGACCCGTCTTTTTTTGGGTTGAGGCTCGACCCAAAATTAATGGGTAAGAAGTAGACATGTCAACTAGGTCGGGCGGGTCGGGTTCGGGTCATGTCAGGTTCGGGTCAAATCGGGTTCGGGTCGATCGGGTTGATAAAATTTTCGGGTCGGGCGGGTTCGGGTTGATCCAACGGGTCGAACATGTCCTTTTTTTATGATTATTATTATGATTTTTAACTTTAATAAAATAATTATAATAATATAATTAATATTATATTATTATTTAATAAAGTATATTAAAATATTTAATATAAATGAAATAAAATATACAAAATAAAGGGGACCCGCGAGCTCGAATTTGCATTCGGGTCGGGTTCGGGTTCGGGTTCGGGTCCTTCGGGTTCGGATCCTTCTTGACCCAGTGACGTTCGGGTCGGGTTCGGGTCCTTTCGGGTCGGGTCGGGTCGGTTTTTGACAGGTCTAGTAAGAAGTGACCCGACCCACACTGACCGGAAATTTCTCGGTTGGGTCATCGACCCGATGGATTGTTACAAATGTATTATTTATATTAAATTATAATAAATTTTATAATTAAAATATTACATAATATTAATATTTTAATAATAAATTTTAATTTAATTGAAGTTATATTTTAATAATTATTTTGAAAACTTTGGCAAGACGCTCTTAACCTGGTGGGTCGACCCGAACCCGATCCGATTGATCCGCAAATTTAGCGATTTGATACCTCAAATCCTTTTTTACCCGAATGTGATTGACCTCGACCTGAATCTGACGTGTCCGACCTACTTAAGAGGTCTAGTTATAATCCATCTTAAAAGATAATAGGGATTAATGCATAAAATCACCCCTTATTTGCACTTGTTTGCGACAAACCACCATTTATAAAAAAGAAAGCTTGCATAAAATCACTCTCACCCCCATCCTAATTTTAACCAATTATTCAATTTAGCTATAATTTTAGTTCATAATTTATACACTTCAAAAATTATGCACATACAAAGTAAAATATATACACATTTAGACAAAAAATTATACACTTTAAAACACATATACTCTTGCATAAATGTGCATAAATTCCTATAGTTTATAATTTTTTGCTTGAATTTGCATATATTTTACGTCGTATGTGAATTGTTCGCATTTCGCACGAGAGTGACCGTTATCACATGATGTATTCCACAAGTTTAATTATATTAATATTTTCTACTTAAAAGGTAAATATGACTTAATTAGAATTTGATATTATTATTATTTTTACATCATCAAAATCAGTAAAAGAACTGGTTAAAAAAGAAAAAAAATAACACAACCATAATTGAGACCAAAGTGGTTTGGACCAAATCGAAACTGGAATGAAGTGGATTATTTTGATTCGGTCTTCAGTCTAGGTTTTGAAAGAATTTTTGGTTCATTACGCTTTGCACAAAGAGTACTTAAAAACAATAAAAAAATGTTAAGTTTATTTTGATATTTTAGTATATGTAATATGATAATGAAAAAATTAATGATATAGATGGTTGTTTGCAATAAAATATAAATAAGGAAATTATTTATTTATTTATTTTTTAAAAAAAGGTGATTTGTCATAAATAAGTATAATTAAAGATTGATTTTATGCATTTACCCAATATAGTATAAGTGCTAAGAATAAAAAAAAACAGACGAGACTAGTCATATTTGTGAAGTCCTCCCACTCCTTTTTCTCATGGCAAACAAAGGAATTGGATTTGTAGTTGGGTGAAGACATTCACATAGAATATCTCCTCTGAGCTGCAAAACCCAAACTCATGAGGCAGAGCTTTGACTCTCTCATCTATGGCACATAATTTTCCCTCCAATCCCACCTCATCACCTCCTTTCACATAGCCTTTTTGTTTAATTCTCCTTTGCTTGAGATTTGAGCGAATTTCATCTTTTTCCAACTCTCACACACAGGGAAGAGGGGCAGAGAAAGAGAGAGTGACATAGGGAAGAAGAAAGACCTTTCTCCTTTGTTTCTCTTCTACGTTTTTCCACCACATTTCTCCACATCTCAATCAAACAGAAATGATTTTTCGCATCTGAATCCCACTTTTTTTCCCTATAAATCTTTACTTGGTGGTGGTGTTCCTCAAATCTGAGAGTCAGAGAGAGAAGTAAAACCCTAGGCCACTTCTCGTTAATATTCCATGGGTAATTGCTGTGCGACCCCGGGCGGGTCAAAGGGCAAGAAGAACAAGAAACCGAACCCGTTTGCCGGCAATTACACTGTAAATTCCAGATCCGAATCGGCCACGAAGCTCCATGTGTTAAAGGATCCGACAGGCCGTGACATCAACGCGCGGTACGAGCTTGGCCGAGAACTCGGGAGGGGCGAATTCGGCATAACCTACATGGCCACCGATCTGGAGACGGGGGATAAGTTCGCCTGTAAGTCGATATCGAAGAAGAAGCTCAGAACAGCGGTGGATATCGAGGACGTGAGAAGAGAGGTTGAGATTATGAAGCATTTGCCCGAACATCCGAACATCGTTACTTTGAGGGATACCTTCGAGGATGATAGTGCCGTTCATATTGTGATGGAGCTTTGTGAGGGCGGAGAGCTGTTCGATCGGATCGTGGCCAGGGGGCATTACACTGAGAGAGCCGCCGCCGCTGTTGTTAAGACGATTGTGGAGATTGTTCAGGTAAGATTCAACACTTTGTATGTTTAAATTACAGATTTTGCGTTAAGTGTTTGGTTTTTTGGTTCTTGAGGAGCTATTTTGATTGTGATTACAATTATCGACTCTTTTATTGGAGCTGTATACTTTGTCTGTTCATCGTGTAAGCCTCATTTGATCTAATTCAGCTCCACCCCAGGAAATCTGGATGCTCTGTATCCTGATATATGTTGTATAAGGAGTTCTGTAGATACTGTAGGTGTGAAGATTACAAAGAATCTCCAGTGGAAATGGAACGTTTAGTGAATCACTTTATCCCTCTTGTTGTAGTCACTATATTGAAAGTGATGATTCCGTTCAAAGAACTTTTACCATACTAGTCTTCTTGACTGTATGTATTTCTACTTTCCCTGAATAAACAAAACTTGTTAAACAGTTCATTGTATAATCCAGATTCATTCGGGGTTTTGGTCATGCATTCATAAATTAAATATTTAATCAAGTCTGGTACCTCTAACCATCACTGTGCCCACCTACCTACTATTCTGTTAATTGTACTTTTTTTCATATCTTGTTTTATACAAGCATGTTTTGGTTGCATTATCATTGGTGAGGGAACAGAAGCTGTTATGCTTATTCTGGCTCGGGTCATTTCATATTCTCATGCCTTGGATTTTGATATGTATCTTTCAATTGTGAAGAAGAGGTGCTTTTATGTTCCCCTTGGTTTGTTAACCTGTATTCTGCATCTGGCAGATGTGTCACAGACATGGGGTAATGCATCGTGATCTTAAGCCTGAAAACTTTCTGTTTGCCAACAAGAAGGAAAACGCTGCACTGAAGGCAATTGATTTTGGGCTATCTGTATTTTTCAAGCCTGGTAATTGTGAAGAAGAGATGCATATCTGGAGCATGCTCAATATATGTGTGAACTGTGAATGTTTCTTAGTTCTGTACCTAATTGTCTTTTTTATGACAGGGGAGCAGTTTTCTGAGATAGTGGGCAGTCCTTATTACATGGCCCCAGAGGTTTTAAAACGAAACTATGGACCAGAAGTAGATGTTTGGAGTGCTGGGGTTATCTTATACATTTTACTTTGTGGTGTTCCGCCATTTTGGGCAGGTCTCATCTCTCTTTCACCTTATTATAATATTTATACACTCTAATGAGGTGGTATTTAGATAGTTAGTACAATTGTCCGTCGCTTCTTAAGAAAGATAGATTTATTACAACTGTCTATCGCTTCTTAAGAAATGAAATATGCTCTAAAAATGCTCTTAGTTGAAAGTCTGGAGCTTATATGGCAGAGAACATGCTTGAAAATTGACTATATTTTAGTACCAAGTACAACTTTAAAGTCTCTAGGCGATAGCTCTACAGAATCTCTACACTGAAACTCAGACAGCATTCTGTTATTGGCTAACAGGACTTGAGTATATTGATGAGCTTTGTCTGTTTATATATGTCATGGAGATTTAATCATCAATCATAAGCTTATATGCATCTGCTCAAATACTTCTGGGAACCTGATAAGTAAGGAACAAGTTGGAGGGTAGCAGAGATATTGATCTCGCCATTCACTTTTTCTTTTCTTCAGAAACTGAACAAGGAGTAGCACAAGCAATTATTCGCTCAGTGATCGATTTTAAGAGGGATCCTTGGCCGAAAGTGTCAGATAATGCGAAGGATCTAGTGAGAAGAATGCTTGATCCAGATCCAAAGAAGAGGCTTACAGCCCAAGAAGTACTTGGTAAATTTTTATGTGCTTTCAAACAGATGTTTACACCACAGACACTCCACATTGGTAACTTAATTTGGACTGAATTCCTTGAGTAATGCAGATCATCCCTGGTTGCTGAATGCCAAGAAAGCTCCTAATGTATCTTTGGGTGAAACTGTTAAAGCAAGGCTGAAACAGTTCTCAGTGATGAACAAACTCAAGAAAAAGGCTTTAAGGGTAATAATAGCCAGTGTTTTAGTATTAGTTGTAGGTTACTATCCTTAGTAATTGTAGAAGGACAAGTTCCTTAAAGTGTAGGGTTAAACATATGTGTCCATTTGGCTTTGTCCCTCTTCGTAATAGTACGATTCACTTGCTAATTTTCTAAGCTTCTTGCTCACAGGTTATTGCTGAGCATCTGTCGGTGGAAGAAGTTGCTGGCATAAAAGATGCTTTTGATAGCATGGACACTAAAAAAAGAGGCAGAATCAATTTGGAAGAGCTCAAGGCTGGGTTGACAAAACTGGGGCAACATGTCTCTGATGCAGATCTTCAAATTTTAATGGAAGCTGTAAGCAATAAATCATGCCTATTGGGTGACTATAGTCCCTATTCAAAACTGATTATTTTATTATTTCCTTGCAAATATATGATACTATTCTGCAAATAAGAATAATAAGCAGCATATACTAGGCCACCGGACAAGGTATTCTATAACGTAAACAGAAACTCATAGAGGATACAACTATGAAACAAGTGAACCATGTGAATGTATAAACGATGCTATCATGTTCTTGTATCCTTGATTGGTGAGGTATTTGTGGATTGATACGCTACTAACCCAAGTCCGTGTTTCTGCAGGCTGATGTTGATGGTGATGGAACTCTAAACTATGGAGAGTTTGTTGCTGTTTCAGTGCACCTCAAGAAGATGGCAAATGATGAACACCTGCATAAAGCCTTTTCTTTCTTTGACAAAAACAAGAGTGGGTTCATAGAAATTGATGAATTGAAAGATGCCCTGGATGACGACATTGATTCTAGCAGTGAGGAAGTTGCCAGTGCCATTATGCATGATGTGGACACTGACAAGGTTAGTGCTTTGCTCAACAATCAATATGATAGTCTGTCTTCTATACTTTTTGATGTTCAAAACAATACCCTTTCCACATATATACTTTTCATATAAACATGATTCAAGAACTTAACAAATTCCGTCTCTCTTATGCTTCTACTTCTGCGACCTTGAAGGACGGCAAAATAAGCTACGATGAGTTTGCTGCGATGATGAAGGCGGGTACGGACTGGAGAAAGGCATCCAGACAATATTCACGAGAACGATTCAATAGTCTCAGCTTGAAGCTAATGAGAGACGGGTCGCTGCAATCAGGAAACGAGGCTAGATGAGAAGAACAAGAACCCATATTAGAAGCTTAATGATCTTATAACATATAATGAGAGGGTGTTCTCTTTTACACTGGAGCCTAAAAGAAACAAGCCTAGAGAGGTCCAATGGTATCAGGGCTTGTTTATTAATAGTGTCTTTCTTATAGTTTCGTCTTCTGATGATTAGCTGGTTAGTAGGGGAAGAAGATTTGGGTTTGTTTTGTAAGGGTTGTGATTGCTTCTTTTTTTTGGGTCGAAGGTTGTGATTGATTTTATGGACCACATATTCCACATTTCATTGTAGATAACTAACTAGATATCATTTTGTTTGGCCATCAAGAAACAGCATATCCTTCCTTTTGGATTTAGTAATAAACTTGTACTCTCTAGTATACAGCCTTTCATTTTTTCTTCTTCTGATCTCTTAGACATGTTAATGTTTTTATAATTACGTTCCTTTTCATATATATGTTCACCTTCAACACCAGTTGGAGTTTCATAATTTTGTCAGCATCTTGGGTTAGGTGACCATAAGATTTTTGACAAATTACTGTTCTAGAACATGAGGTTTAAATCTTGTCTCATTTGATTTGAGTGACAACTTACCAAGGTATGTTTTAATAATCTCTAGCAATAGCAATATAACTTGTATCAGTAGATTTTGTCAATCAAGGGAGATAAGACACAAACCCCATGTGAAGTAAATGAACTTTCTCAGTAGTATCATACATCCAAGTAAGAACTGACCAAGCCTAGCTTGTGATACAAAAATCAGATTTATTTTCTCAAAATCAACTCATTATTCTCTCTCAAACATTGAATTCCTAGTCTATTCAGCTTTTATATGGCCATATATTTTCCTTGGCATTGAGTCCCCTGCTCTATATAACATTTATGGTGGAAAGCACAGTTGTTGTATCTTCTCAAAAGAAGTGTGTGGATATTGAATTCACCATAGCCATAGCCCATAGGTACAGCAAGAATTTTTCTTCCATCTTAAATCAGGTTGAATCTGTGCGTCCTTTCATCTTTTTTGTGATTGCCTTTTTCTGCCATGGCGCTAAATGGTCCCCAAATTTCGGTCTCAGATCCAATTAGTTTGATCAATAAAGCTTTCTTTGTTGTGTTACCAAACACCTTCGATTCATAAATTGGTTGAGAAATATGTTGATTATCACAGATAATGGACACATTGATTGAATGGATTGTGGAAGCTATTATTAGGTAGTAGGATTTGTTCTTCGCTCAGTTGCTTCTCATTATTAAATGGATCTCAATAGTAATCTCTCACCCATCTATTTCTACTGGAAAACCCAACTTCGCCATGAGTTTATAATTGAGGAAGTACAATTTGGACTTGGTTCATCATTTACCAATATCATAATATCCACTTTCACTAGGCAATGTTGTCAATCCTATCAAACAGCAAAATGATTATGCAGCAACCTTTGTTTTCCTATTGGAAACACAAGCGGCAATGCTATTTTTTGCTGCGCTTGATTCTGTCTAAAATCATTGTTTTCAAGAGGGATTTCAGAGGCTTCACATACGCATCAATAGAGCAACTTCAATCACTATTGTCAGTCTCTTCTCATGCTAGAACAAAATTTACTGTTAACCAACATTTCACTATTTCAGATTTGATCCATTTTTAATCACATGGGCTTGTACTAGTTTGTTTTTTGTTGCACAACATTAGTCGATACTATTTGAGATTATTGATATTGGTATCTTGATTGGAGTAGAAGATGAAAAAACAATCGAAGTAGACAAAGATATTTTGTAATATGAGATGAAATGCATTAAAGATGGAAGGAGAAAATTAATGACTTGAGAATGTGAAATATTTGTAAACATAAGACAAACAAAAAAGGATTTAGACTCACATACATAAATGAAGTAATAAGAACTTTTCCTTGTACAAAAATAAAATAGAACCAAACTCCAAATAAATGAAAAACTAAAACTAATTTTAATTGGAAGTGATTCAGTGGAACATGCGTGAACCAAAGGATGAACAAGTGACCCAAATTTTTTGTGAAGAGGTTTCCTCCAACTTTACTATATACAGAGATTTCATATTCCATCCTAATCATCTACAAATGCTCAACACTCAGTCTCTCAATCCCAAATCACTCAGACTACAGATCATTGATCACTACAAGAATAAATCACTGAACTTCCAACTGCATTTCCTGTGTTAAATTGGCACTACTGCAGATGTGACACTCTGAGAGATCAGTTCAAGAAGCAACACCTGACTACTCGTTTTTACTAATCAGAAACATGTTTCATGCAAAAGATTTAATTTCCGGAACCTAAGAAATGGATCAAAGCACCTAACCAGCCAATATGAACAACAATTTATGGAATTATCCCCAAAATCTTTGAATCATGACCTTATTTATCAGAATGGGATAGTAAGATATAAGTGATGATCTTGAATCTTCTGATCCAAAATTCTGAAGGTTCAAGGATGCAATTAATATTCTACAAGGAGAAAATAGAAGTAACTATATGATGCAAACAATAAATACTACCAGAGTAGCAAAGAACTTCACACGATATCAGCAATTACCAAAGAGGTTTTATGACTTCCATAATGGACTAGTTTCCACAAAGACATTGTTTTAATAGACACTGCATGCAAGATAATTGGCACCTGAATAGCTTACTACCCAGTCAACTAGAACTATTGAAACATAATTCATAGAGAAGTCTTCAACTAAGGTTTCACCTTAAAAATAGAAGTACATGCAATCCATGGATACAAGATTCCAAAGATGAGGCGTTCCGCGAATCGATTAAGTCTTGTCCCCAACTTCTTTTTGGTCATATCCCTCCCCCACTGATGCATCTTCCGTAATCAATCAGATGCCCTTGAGCAACATTGCATGAAGTGCACTGATTGACTACCTCAGTTTGGGGCGAAGCTTCATCCCACATGGAACTGTCCACCGAAGACGAGCTTATCCCTGAAAATATGCCTTAAATAGTCACCAATGGAAGACTCAACAAAGGTAATCGCTTTTAAAATGAATGGAAATGTGAAATTAACCTGGTTGCTCCGGCGAGCTTTGGTAATGAGGCTGCACGGGAGAGAGATCAGCAACTGGCAGTAGGGCAACTCTTTTGCTGTCAACTTTTGAATCAAGATCGGTTGATTCCGCATGGATTGCATGCATGTCTCGCACATTTTGGAAATCATCGGTAGGGCGTGAGGCTTCAACCACATCGAACCTGTCGTTCCACAACTGGAATACTTTCGTCAGCCAAGGACTAGAGATATTTGGAAGCACGAATTCCTCCCCAACCTCGCCTTCGAACCAGAGTCGCGGGACCTCAATGGAATCATCAGCCATGATAAAAGAGAGGATATCGTTTCCTATGAAATGCAAGAGACCGACGTAAGAAATCTTATCAGAATTCAGAATAAAATCAAAGAAATATCAGATTTGAGAGATGGGAGGGTTGAGTCGGCGGGGGCGGAGGTGTTGAGGGTTGTGTTAAGCCACTTTTTAACCAGCTTTCAAGTGT
Organism: Rheum nobile; assembly: GCA_027886185.1. Taxonomy (NCBI): domain Eukaryota; kingdom Viridiplantae; phylum Streptophyta; class Magnoliopsida; order Caryophyllales; family Polygonaceae; genus Rheum; species Rheum nobile. Next base: position 5,969,417 of record WOAB01000135.1, read on the forward strand.
GAATAAATACAAAACCTCACAACAAACTCACTAAAGGTTAAGACTGGGAAACGTATACGTGGAATACTAGTATAAAGAAGGAACGGAAAAGGAAATCATGCGCAAAACGTGAAACTTTCTACATATCAGGCTTGAAAATAAACAAGAACTTGGATAGACCATTGCATTATATGGACACTTTTACATATCAATTCATAGAGATCCTAGCAACAGAATAGCACAATACATAAGGGAGGACATTAGCAAAATGAAGGTCTCCTATGTGTACAAGATCCACATATTGCACACTAACAAAGAGTTATGCAGGTGTGCTTGCACTGCAAAATTGCAGTTCAATGAATCTCAATCTTGAAATGAAAAGGTAAGAATTTCGCCTTAATCACTAACATGTGCACAATTAGATATTTAAAATTAACTTACAACTGAAGAGTAATAATGTCAATGTACTATCTATAATCAAGTAGCTTGGGTTGGCCCAATAAAAACTTTCTAATCCCAATTATTTATATTCATTGTTTTAAGGAATGTTTATGTCCCCATTTATCACAAAAAAAATTAAAATCATGTAAGATAGAGATACAAACAAACATCCACACTGCCTAAGATTATAAAAAAGCTTATTATATTTAAATTATTTATGATATGACTAAACCTAGCTATCAATAAATACTAAAATGTATCATATAGATAAATGAAACCACAAATGACAGAACCATGAAGGCATGAATTCATGAATAATATGATTTCACCATGTATGCCTTGTGCTTCCATACTTGTTGCCTATGATATATCCAAATAATTGAAAAGCGAGATCAGACCTGCCCAAAAATGGTGGAACGCCACAAAGTAAAATGTACAAGATAACCCCAGCACTCCAAACATCTACTTCTGGTCCATAGTTTCGTTTTAAAACCTCTGGGGCCATGTAATAAGGACTGCCCACTATCTCAGAAAACTGCTCCCCTGTCATAAAAAAGACAATTAGGTACAGAACTAAGAAACATTCACAGTTCACACATATATTGAGCATGCTCCAGATATGCATCTCTTCTTCACAATTACCAGGCTTGAAAAATACAGATAGCCCAAAATCAATTGCCATCAGTGCAGCATTTTCCTTCTTGTTGGCAAACAAAAAGTTTTCAGGCTTAAGATCACGATGCATTACCCCATGTCTGTGACACATCTGCCAGATGCAGAATACATGTTAACAAACCAAGGGGAATATAAAAGCACCACTTCTTCACAATTGAATGATATATATCCAAATCCAAGGCATGAGATGACCTGAGCCAGAATAAGCATAACAGCTTCCGTTCCCTCACCAATGATAAATTGATAATGCAACCAAAGCATGCTTGTATACAACAAGATATGAAAAAAAAAAGACAATTAACAGAATAGTAGGTAGGTAGGCACAGTGATGGTTAGAGGTACCAGACTTGATTAAATATTTTAATTTATGAATGCATGACCAAAACCCCGAACGAATCTGGATTATACAATGAACTGTTTAATAAGTTTTGTTTATTCAGGGGAAGTAGAAATACATACAGTCAAGAAGACTAGTATGGTAAAAGTTCTTTGAACGGAATCATCACTTTCAATATACTGACTACAACAAGAGGGATAAAGTGATTCACTAAACGTTCCATTTCCACTGGAGATTCTTTGTAATCTTCACACCTACAGTATCTACAGAACTCCTTATACAACATATATCAGGATACAGAGCATCCAGATTTCCTGGGGTGGAGCTGAATTAGATCAAATGAGGCTTACACGATGAACAGACAAAGTATACAGCTCCAATAAAAGAGTCGATAATTGGAATTACAATCAAAATAGCTCCTCAAGAACCAAAAAACCAAACACTTAACGCAAAATCTGTAATTTAAACATACAAAGTGTTGAATCTTACCTGAACAACCTCCACAATCGTCTTAACAACAGCGGCGGCGGCTCTCTCAGTGTAATGCCCCCTGGCCACGATCCGATCGAACAGTTCTCCGCCCTCACAAATCTCCATCACAATCATCCTCGAAGGTATCCCTCAAAGTAACGATGTTCGGATGTTTGGGCAAATGCTTCATAATCTCAACCTCTTCTCAGGTCCTCGATATCCACCGCTGTTCTGAGCTGCTGCTTCTTCTCTATCCACTTACCCTCCGTTTGGAAAGGAGTATTTTACGGAAAAAGGAGGATATGAAAATTGAAAGGTAGGGAAATTAAAATGCCGAAATTTAAACCACCCTGAAATATGACACTTTGCCCACAACCACCCCTTATACACGAAATTATTTATAACCATCTATTAAACATATTTCGTTAGCAACGAGCCACCCCAATCCCTTTTTCATCCAAAAAATCGTTAACTCATGTAAATTTATCAAAAAGTCCTTATTCAACCGGTTTTGTCAAAAAAAAAAAAAAATTTGGTTTTTGACCGGTTTTGCAAAAAAAAAATGAATAAAATAAAAAACCGATTTTGCAAAAGAAGGATTTATTTTTTGATTTTTTAAAATCGATAATTTTGTTTAAAATTTTAAACCGATAATTTTGTTAAAACCGATAATTTTTTTTTTTAACTGATAATATTTTTTTTTTAAATCGATAAAATATATTTTTTTTAAAATTTTAATCCGATAATATTTTTAAAACCGATAAAATTATTTTTTTTTTTAAATGTTAAACCGGTTTTTGATTTTTTATCGGTTTTAAAAAAAAAGTAAAAATTATTTTATCGATTAATTTTTTTTATCGTTTTTATCACATTTTATCGGTTTTGCAAAAAAAAAAAAAAATCGGTTTTTTAAAACAGATTTATCGATTTAAAAAAAAAAAATCGGTTTTAAAAAATCAAAAAATAAATCCGGTTTTTTCCAAAACCGATTTTTTATTTTATTCAATTTTTTTTTTGCAAAACCGGTCAAAAACCAAAAAAAAATAATTTTTTTGGCAAAACCGGTTGAATAAGGGCTTTTTGGTAAATTTACATGAGTTAACGATTTTTTGGATGAAAAAGGGGTTGGGATGGCTAATTGCTAACGGAATGTGTTTAATGGGTGGTTGTAAGTAATTTCGTGTATAATGGATGGTTGTGGGCAAAATGCCCTATTTAAAGGATGGTTTACTGAAATTCGGCCAAATTAAAATGTATTTGGCTGGATTATTAGAAGAGATTTGAGAGCAAAATTAAAAAAATGAAAGAAAATAAGTTGAGTATTTGGGGTAAACTAATCTCTTCAATTTGGATGAAATTTGGAAGGATTTTTATTTTTTAATAATATGAAAAAAAACATAAAATTAAACTCATTTAACTATTTCTATTATACTTGTTCACATATTCTTATGTTCAGCACAAAACTTTTCACATATTCTTATGTTCAACCAAAAATATCATTGGAAGATTAAATTCAGTATTTTTCACCTATTCTTGCCTTCTATAATTCTATTATAGATATTGTGTTCCTTTTGATACTTCAATTCTTGATATGAATCAAAATGAAAGTACACCAAAAGCTTCTAAAAACTAGGAAACGCAAACCAGAAGAAAAGCTAGCAACAAAGATAAGTAGGTGAATATTGTGATGGGTCGTGTGGTTGATGTTCTTCCAATTGGAAATACTATTTTGGAGAGGTCTAGGCCTCGTGTTTATTTCGATGACGAGGTGTTTGCTGAGTTAAAGCGCATGAACCTCGATGATGTTACTAAGCTTGAGGCGTATGAATTTTTAACTGTTGATCTAATTTGTGCTCTAAACATGTTTGGACGTCCGATGTACATGAGGAAAGAATGGCTCTTCAAGAAGAATTGATCCATGATCCACGTGAAATAACTTTGATATATTATTAAGTCCATCTTTATTATTTTTTGTATAAATAATTTAGATCTAATAATTAAGGTTTGCTATGCAAACATTGCTTTGTGTTAGATTTTATTATGTAACTTGGTAATAGTATTTTAAGTTTTCTAATAAAATCATAGCACTACGTACTTTTATTATCAATTATTATTTTTCATATCAATCGTCAACAATAAATAATTTGCTTACAACATTTGAGCTTTAATATATTGGATTTATACTCTTCTCTTGTTAGCTTACATCGTAAAAAAATTAATTATTTTATATTAACAAATTAAAAAATTAAAGATAATAGAATATATTTCCAATATATTTAGAATTTTTTTAAAACAAATATATCAAAAAATTAATAATGACTTTAATTGTAATCTTGTCATTTTAGTTTTACATCAATTTGCTTAATTACTCATTTTTTTCTTTTACTTCTCCCACTTCCTTCTTAAATAGCCAAACAACATTTTAAAATCATACCATTTCATTTTCACCATAGCCAAACAATATTTATTTAAAATTCTGTCTTTTCTTTTCTTATCCTCCCCTACCCTCTTTTACTATCCATTTCCTCACTTTAATGCCCCTTGGCCATGATCCGATTGAACAGCTCTCTGCCCTCATTGAACCACTAGCTCCGGTTTAATGTCTATTCAACAAAACTGCCGATTTTAGGCGGTTTTGACCCGGTTCTTGGTCGGGTCGGTTTGCTTGTTCTATTAAAAATAAAATAACTTACAAAATTCCAAAAAAAAATTATTTGTTTTTAGCTTAATTTTTTCTACATTATACTTACATTGTTAACTTAATAAAATTATACTTAATTTTTTTACAAGAAATATTGTTTTCTTAACATTATGTTTGTTTAATCTAGATTAAAAAACTTTAACCTAATTCTTATATAGTAAGAGGTAAATAGATACATTGCATATATTACTTTCATGTCTTAACATTACACTTACATTTTCAAATTCCCAATTTATTTGGCCAATCTTAACATTCTATTTACTTTTTTTTGTAACTTTTTCTAGGAATATAACTTAACCTAATGCTTATATAGTAAGATTTTTAATGTTCTAGTATATGGAGAGTATTGGTGAAAAGATTTTTAATATTCTTGTGCTACACTAGGTGCCGCCCAAGATGGGTTCATTTTTTTTTAAAAAAAATTATGATTAAATTTTATTTTAAAAAAAACGGTTTTTGTGGACGGCAATACGTGCCGTCTAGAAAACCGATTCACTGAACCAGTTTGTTTGGGAAAAAGAGTTTATGGGCGGCACTAGACCTGTGCAAACGCGGGCCAGCCCGCCTGGCCCGGCCCGCCCGTCAGAAATTACGGGCCCAGATAAGGATTTCGGCCCGAACGGGCCGATAGGCCCGGACCGTACGAGTAAGCGGGCCGGGTATGGTAATAGAGTTAAGCCCGTACGGGCCGCTCGGCCCGGCCTGCGGCCCGTATATAATTTAAATTATATAAAATATATTTACCACTCTAACCTAAATTCCCTTCCTCTCTAACCTAAATTCCCACGCCTCCATCTGACCATCTCCTCTCCCGATTCACCTCATCATGCCTCCATCTCCTCTCCCGAATCGACCTCCGACCAGGGGACCATCTCCAATCTCTCCGCCTTTCCGACCAGGCGATCACCGACAAGCCTCCGACCAGGCAACCACAAGCGATTGACTCCTCCACGTCTCTCGCATTTTCCGACCGACCCGCCTCCGACCAGCCATCTCCGATTCTCCGGTTAGTTTCTCCCTCGTCTGATCGTTTAATTTATGTACTTGATTTGTTTCGGTTTGTGTTCGTTTGATGTCCTGACCTCGTTTTTGTGATGATGTGTTCTTTTACTACAAAATTTGTAGATAGTAGTATAAATGATAATAAATTCATTGTATGCACCACTACATTTTCCTATGGTGTCGGTTGATGCCCCGCTCAGAGGCCGGAGAGGGAAAGAGAGAAAAAAGAGGGCAAAATTGAAGAATTTCGAAATACGGTCGCTAGGGTTTCGCAATCTGGTTCAATTTCTAAATTAGGTTTCAATTTCTCTTCTTAGCCCTTTGCATTATATATATGAATTGCAAACGATCAACTCTGCTTGACCTGAACCTATTGGTTATATTTAGAATGGGAAACTTGCTTTGCTGAATTCTCTACTGTTAATGGCGTAAATTAGTTGGTGTTTATGCTTGATATCTGCCCAGGATTCCATGGACGCTCAGAAAGAGAAGCATACACTTCCAAAATGTGAGCAAATGTAGCAGAAATTGATAATTCCACTGTGATTTCGCAATCTGGTTCGATTTCTAAATTAGGTTTCAATTTCTCTTCTTAGCCCTTTGCATTATATATATGAATTGCAAACGATGAACTCTACTTGACCTGAACCTGTTGGTTATATTTAGAATGGGAAACTTGCTTTGCTGAATTCTCTACTGCTAATGGCGTAAATTAGTTGGTGTTTATGCTTGATATCTGCCCAGGATTCCATGGACTCTCAGAAAGAGAAGCATACACTTCCAAAATGTGAGCAAATGCAGCAGAAATTGATAATTCCACTGTGATTTATGAAGCAGTGATGCTTGAATCTTCTGCTTAGTGCCTTTTCTATATTGGTTTTTTATTCTATAATAGCTATGAGATGAACATAAACTCTATAAATTCTATTGGTCAAATCATAATATTTATAAATTCTATTGGTCAAATCATAATATTTCTTTCAAGGTAATTGAGATGAGGAACTTAAGTTGGTATGTTTATGTGTATAAATTGTTATATGCAGAGAATCAGAGATGGAGCATGAATGTTTGTTGCTTAGGAAGAAGGAAGTTGCATGAAGAACGACCGAATGCACTTACTTGTGTTTTTTGGTTGTAAACTTGTAATGGATTTAATAACATTGTCATTTTGTATTCAAATTCTTCTTGTATGGATTTAAGCAGGTTTTTGGATTTAACTTGTAATGGATTTAAGCATGTTTTTGTATTTTAAACAGGTTTCTAAAAACAGGTTTTAAGCCAAATAGTAAAAACGGGCTGCCCACGAGCCGGCCCGGATTTGCGGACGGGTACAGTTAGCAGTCTGGGCCCGACAAACGGGCTTGGCCCGGCCCGTACCCGTAAAAACGGGCCTACAATTTGGTCCCGGCCCGGGCCCGTGTTTGTACAGGTCTAGGCGGCACGTATTGCCGTCCAAAAAAACGGTTCACTGAAACCGGTTTCTGGACGGCACTAGGTGCAGTCCAGAGAGTGTACGATTGAAATTTAACGGTCAATTTGTGATGCACATAGTACCGCCCAGAATTATCTCGTTTTAGTCTAAACGGTCATGTGGCCGGCTATATATATGGGATATGTAATAGTAGTTGAACCACCATTGAAATACAACGACAAAAAATACTTCAAACCCATTGTAATTTTCCGGCTATATATATGTCGCCGTCAAGCGATCCTTGTTGGAGGGGGTTGTCCGAGTCGTCTTCGAGCGCGCCCACGTCTCTAGATGATGAAGTTGATTTTCAGTCGCCGACTTTTCCTCAGTACTTCAGGGTATGTAATATTTTTAATTTTTTACAGTATAAAGTAATTAGATATTACCTGTAAATACTAATTAGTCTCTGAAATGATTGTGTTTTCATAATAAACTATTTGCATGTATGTATAATGTCTAGAAATAACATAGATTTATGTATGTAGAATGTTTAGAAATAACATAGATGTGTGTATGTAGAAATTTTAGAAATAATGATTAAATTAGATTTTTTTTTTATAAATATAATTATTAATTAGTCTCTATTGTACTAATGTTTTATATAAATAGGATGATTCTAGTGATGATGAATTTCTAGCAATCGACTTCTTATCCCATTTTACTACTAATGAGATATTTCCGAGTATGGAAGGTCTGAGGGAGTGGGTGTAAAAGGTCGGTTTTAGTCTTTTTATGGTGATCACTACTAAATCATCAAAGCCTAGAAGGATTATATTTCATTGTGAGAGATCCGGGTTACCTAGGTCCGACAAAAAAAAAAAGTTAGTCGATGGTAAAAAGGTCAACCCGATACGAGTGAATAAATCTAGGTCAAAGAAGAAGGGTTGTCCCTTTTTGTTGCATGGTATTTTTAGTGAAGGAAATGCTAGTAGAGCTCCTGGGTGGATCATATCGGTTGCTAGAGCATGCCATAACCATATGCTTTCAAAATGTCCAATCATATTGATCTCATGAGCACTGACTGGCTTGCCTTTCTCAAGCTTGCAATCAAAAATTGTGTTGTGAGTCTCATATCTTTTCATCCTAGCTTGTTCCTGAAACATAACTTTCAGGTTGTGAGTGATGGTATAGGCGTCCATCCTCTCAAACCTCTTTTGAAGGTTCGATTCCATGGAGGGCAACATAAGACAAGTGACAATCACTAACTTATTTCTGATTAACTTTTCCTCTTCTATCTCCTCTAGAGTAGACATATCAGTCAGTTTTGGAATAGGGGTGTCAAGGACATTCTCTCTTCCTTCGGACCTGAGAACAATTCTCAGATTTCTTTTCCAATCGAGGAAGTTGTTTTCGCTTAGCTTATTCTTCTCAAGAACCAAAAGTAGGTTGATGATTGTTGGGTTATCGTTTCTAGACATGATATATACAATAGAAATAACATGCAAATTATAAATCATGCTTGTCATGCAAAAGCTTAAAAATTTTAAACATGCTTTAAACATAAATAAGCTAATGAACATTTTATTCGTATAAAATTTGTCCCTTCGAATAAAATGATTCCAAGATTCTATTTGTAACACCCCGAATTTGTAATCATTTATAAGGATTAGAGTGTTATCCATGTCAACAAGAGCTCTTCCTTTTCAGGGTTCAAGTGAGGGCAAAAAACTCTGAAATTAAGCGTGTTAGGGAGGGAGTAGTACCAGGATGGGTGACCTCTTAGGAAGTCCCCGGGTGGGCATGGGATGACGCTTCTAAGCCTCGGGTCTTACAAATGGTATCAGAGCTGACTCTGGGTTACGTGTGGGCTTGGTTCGGTGGACGGTTGCTCAACCTAGAGGGCGGTCTTTGGGCCTTGACGAGGTCGTTAAGGGTGTAAGTGGGGGTGATTGTAACACCCCGAAATGGTAATCCTTTATAACGATTAGTATGTTACCCATGTCAACAAGAGCTCTTCATTTTCAGGGTTCAAGTGAGGACAAAGAACTCTGAAGTTAAGCGTGCTAGGGCGAAAGTAATACTAGGATGTGCGACCTCCTGGGAAGTCCCCGGGTGGGCATGAGATGACTCTTCTAAGGCCTCGGGTCTTACACTATTTCAGATAAGACTATAGGCGTACTTTGGCACTTTCCTAAATCGTATGTGATCAAGGTAAGTAACTTTTACTAGTTATAACATTTATAACTCTTGGTTGATAGATTACATCTTATGTTAAATCTATCGCATGCCTCAAAATCCAAAACTTTATCTTTTGGCCTTTTGTTGAGTATAACCAAATCAAGGTTGTAAACCCCTTATATAGATTTATCCATACTATCCCAAGGTCAAAGAAGGACATCTTGCTTTGGTAAAACATATCCATCGAATTTCAAGGGCCTCATAGGTTATGATTTGAAAAGGCAAAAATCTCAATTTTCTTTTAAGGGACCTAAATTTATCATACAAGTCTATTTACTAGTGAACTAAATAGCATAAATAAACAAACAAACATATTTAAAGCAAAATAAAATGTAATAAATAAATGTGATCCTAGTATGGCCCCTAAAAACCTATAAGATCTAGGGTTCGTTCGGTTAACATGAAATGGGGAAGTAAGGGAGTTGAAGTTGAAGCAATTCTCTACCCTCACCCCCAAGGGTACAAAATTGGAGATGAAATGGGAGTGGATCCGTGAAAGTGCCTCTTTCCACTTCCACTCACTTCCTGCCAATTGAACCGAACATGCCCCTAATCTTTATAGATTCTTCTTGTGTCTTGGATCTTCATCCTTGATACTCCTTTGGATCTCCATCCTGAATTCTTCATAGGATCTCCTTCTCTTATTAGATTCTTCTTGTGTATATTAATTATGTGCATAATCGCACTTATCTTATTTAATTCCAAAACACACATTTACGTTATAAGCTTTTATCATATAAATATATATCATCTCGAGTAACTACGAAAGTTTATGATATCGAGTGACTACGAAGGTTTACGATCTCGAGTGGCTACGAAAGTTTACGATCTCGAGTGACTACGAAAGTTTACGATCTCGAGTGACTACGAAAGTTTACGATCTCGAATGACTACGAAAGTTTATGATCTCGAGTGACTACGAACGTTTATGATCTCGAGTGACTACGAAAGTTTATGATCTCGAGTGACTACAAAAGTTTACGATCTGGAAAGCATTTAGAGACTGGGTCCACTAATACTGAGTTATAAAGAAACGATTAATCCTCATAAGGAATTAACGTTCATACGAATACTCGTGCTAATCTAGCATTAAAGTTTACATTTAAATCCACAACAAAACCATTATGGTCATTAACAAGTATAATAGCGTTGTTTCTAGCAATATATACAACCTACTATAATATCATATTTTAATCACGTTATTTATAAAATCTATCTCCAAACGAAAACAACAATTCACTCCGATTTAATTAACAATTAAAAGCAATTGATAATTAATGGAACATGGAATGATTAAGCAAGAGCGAACCGCCACTTGCCTTGAATCACGGAGAGATGAACGGTATCACGGGGATGGTTGTTTTCAAGTAGCAACTTGAATCTCTGCTCCAAAATCGGGTTTTGAAGCAAAACCCCCTCGTCCGAACAGCCCTCGTCGGAAATGTCGGAAATTGGCGGAGCTCCGGTGGTTTCACGGCGGCGAAACCTTGGGGCTTTTGAAAGGGACTCTTGGGCGCAGCTACGGGTGTGGCTAATTGCTCGAACTAAGCTCCACAACACTCGAATTTCTCTCACGAATAGCTCGAAAAGGTATTTTAGGGTTCTTCGATTTGAAGCTCGAATTGGATGTTTTGGGCGTGAATCTGGGGTCCTATTTATAGGGCTTTTGAAGAAGGGAATATACCAAGCATATCCCTCCATTACTTCGTCCCAAAGGAAGACGATGTTATCGAAATTTTGCCAATCGCCTATTGGATGCCACGAACGGCACGCTGGAGAATTTGGACCAATCCCGTCGTCGTTGAATCCATTAAAATGATGGATTACGTGTAGGATAGGCTCCTCGTAAATTCCCATGGTTTAATTGATCCAAACGAGCCGAAATGGAGGCTTGAATCGAACGAAACCGCCATTGGAGGCCACAAAAGAGAGCTCGGCTGGCTGCTGGAGGAAGGAGAAGGAAATTTCCAGAAATTACAATCGTACCCCTCAGCTTTTTGGTTTGTGGCAAAAATGCCCTCCAACAACTTTCCTAAATTACTAAAATTGCCCAAACATTCCCAAACCTAATTATTTTAATACTTCTATTTTTATAATATTATTTTAGCCCAAAATTAATATTTAGAAAAATTAACTTAGGCTAAAATAAGCTTAACTTAGGCTAAGACAAGCTTAAGTTACAATTCCTATGTCTTTAACCATATTTAAATCCTTTAACAAAAAATGTTAAACTTGATTTAAATATTCTAGGTTAAATTTTATAAGTTGTAATTAAATTTAGGATCAACATAATGTTATCCAAAAATTTAAATAGCTCACAACTTTAATAATCTCTATTTTATTTCTATTTTTGGAATTATGAACTAAATACCAAAAATTCCTTTTTAGAAATAGAGTTGGAGTGAATTGCATAAATATCCTTACCAAAATTGAGGGTTATTACAAAGAAATCATATCTTTTGCATAAATTAAACATATGAATCAACTTTGGGGTAAAATTAAGCCAAAAATCAGATTTTTAACATGCATAGTTTTGGTCACAAAGGGCTGAATTTTCGAGTATATATTATACATAAAATTCACAACTTTATGCATCAAATTAATTAAAATCACAATTTTAATTATACAAGTTAATCCATATATCAATTTTACCACTAAATTGAACCAAAATAATCAAGAACATGCATCAAAATTAATAACTTTTATCATGATCATATCAATTTATGCAAAAGGCTCTAATACCACTGATGAGATTTAGATGCTTTAAGCGGAATTTCAGAAAACGATTTTCTAACATCTAACTTAGGATCTCATGCATAAACTTGATACGAATCATATATGAAATAGTAACATACCTTTTGATGCAAATCTTCTCTCTAAGATCAAGCTGAATAATAGAGCCTCAAGTGTAACTCATCTACTTGATCCACACAAGCACAGTACTAGATTACCCTGCCTTCATTTGCTAGAACGTAACAAAACTCTGAGCTTGTCTTGCAGCAGGTGTACGGCCGACCCTAGGTTTCTTGTGGTGGGAGAGAGCTTTCTCAACACATGAGACAATAGATAATTCCCTTGTATCAAGAAATGGATATTTATGGTTGATACAATATCTTATATTTCCTAAAGATAAATTTCCTTATATCATCAAGTAAATAGATCACACTTTATTATTACTTGATAAATAATCCACTCTTCCACCAATACATCATGGCCGAAATTCCCTAGTCCTCATATGGGCATCAGGCTGCTTTGATCTAGTCCAATTACTCTATTGTGTGACCTTATAGAACTCGGGTATAATAGCAATGGGTTAAATCTAATTTATCTCATAAGTCATAGTTGGCTTCTAGCAAAACACTAAGACTATCTATAATATCCAAATTATAAATCTTCATTATTAATCATATTCTATTATTAGTAATTGCAATGGACACATATTTCTTCAAAAGCAATAAATTTTCAAGTAAAAATTGTATTTAGAGCATGTTACATGGAATGTCTTAGATCAGTTTATGTCGTTTTACTATTCCATTATATAATTCCACGAATTTCTATGAAGCTTTTATTTATAGTAAAAGTAGCAATTTAACAAGGGTGATTGGAACAAATTTGGAAAATGAGGTATTATAATATAGTTTAGAAATTGTTTGTTTTTCTGTATTTTAATCGTTGAAAATTTATATTTACACCTTAATTTTAATATTGTATTATACCATTTCGGATTTCTTAATTAATAACAATTTTAATAGGTGAATGATATACTAGTTTAAAGTGCTTGTAGATTTTTATAGCTTTACTAGAAATCAGAGCCCCGTGTTACGCAGGGGACCATTTGTTACTTTTGTTGAGGACGTATTGATCTAGTGCTTGGGTGTGCGGTGAAGCGTTATCGTTAGGGGATATGTAGAACGACCTAAACTAATGTATTGTTGAGTTTATGGTGGGGATTTGCTTGTTTTTGCAATCAAATGTTTAAAGTTGGGTTGTAGGCGTAGTGGTATGATGCTTGATTATATGTATTTGGTTTTAGAGACTAAAAGGCGTTGTCTTGGGTCAAACTTTGCGTGTATTAAAATTTCCATGTTTGGGACAACGGGAGAAGTTGTATGCCTGATACCTAAAATTGGATTGCTATGCAACAATGCATTCTGTTGAATGAGCACACCCCTCAGCGTGAGAGCTTACAAATGAAGCAATTGAGGAGTCTATGATGCCCCAAACCCGCGATAATAGAAGCTCATTTGGTAAGCCTAGTGGATTTATTCTACTAAAGCTATTTAAATGTTTGAGCCCCTAAATATTCTCAAAGCGCATATTTGTATAAAACATTGCATGCACGTACCTCATGTTTGCCGGATTGGTTGATATGCGTTCCATGTTATCCAGTGGTGACCAATGTGTTGTATCATACGATGCTAGACCTAGGACATGAGTAAATATATCTGAGCCACCTATGGTAAAAGCGTGATATTATGGTAGATACAGTGCGCATCAAGTATGTGTTGTGTAACATTATAATCACATGTGATGATCATTTACGCCAGGTTTATAGAGTTTAGTGGGTCCGGACGTATTTTACGTAATGGGTTGTAGTACTTACATTCATTTCGGTGGCCAAGTGATTGAATGCCTCTTTGAAAACTATATTTCGTGTGTAGTTAGCTGGCTCTTTTCCCGTTGGTAGTAACTGAACATTGAGTCCTTGTGGGTGTGTAACTCGAGAGACTGCCACATAGAGCTGGCCGTGACAGAAAATTGGCCTTGGTAAATACAACCCCACATGCTTGAGTGATTGCCCCTGGTTTTTATTAATAGTCATAGCATATCAAGCTTTTAGTGGGAATTGACGACATTTCATGACGAATGGCCATTTAGATTGAGTGGCGTCTAGTGTTATCCTAGGAATTAGGACTTTGTTTTCTACGCACGTGCCAGTAATAATCTCAGCCTCAACTACCCACTCCTCTAAATGCGTAATGATGAGACAGGTGCCGTTGCATAGTCCTTGTGAAGGGTTTACATTTCTTAGAAGCATCACCGGCAACCCTTCCTTCAATTCAAGTGCGTGGGATGAGATTCCTGTAATTTAGTGTCCATGTTATTTTCGTTAGTTGATGAGTTTACAACTGATTAGGCATAGTGTATGGAAAGGTAAAGGAATTGTACCAGGGAAATCTTGGTTGTTCAAGAATTCGGGTGGGTACAAATGCTCTTGTTCAGCCACATCGGTAGATGCCTTGCAAACTTCATCAGCGCTTTTCTATGTCCTCATTTGCCCGTGTAGACGGTTGAACATGTAGCGGTTTATCTGATCGGCATCTTCATTTAAAGGGGTTAGAATAGCTCTGTCTTGGAGGTATGACGGATTGGTTTCGTTTGCCATGAAATCTGGAAAGACTTTGGCAATTAGCTGCGCAATCGGATCTGTCCCTGGTCTGATTATGAACTCTTGTGGGATCTTAGTCCATGTTTCTTCCTCTTTACTGTCTAGTGCAATTGCTTCAGCATTTCCATCTCCGATCTTTTGAATCCATTTGTTGAATTGTTGCTTTTGGATGTCAATCTCCCCATTGGCTTGCTGGTCATTCACCCTCATGCTCCTTTTTAACGTGAGAACCTGACAATGACTCCAAATAGGTGAGTTGCTGATGCAAGCCTGAACGATGTCTTGTCGTTTCCCTTTTGTAATTACTGGTAATATTTGCCTGAAATCTCCGCCCAGTAGTATTGTTATACTGCCAAACAGCTTGTGCTTGTTGTTGCCATGTTTGATGCTTTGGATGTCTTGTAATGTTCTGTTCAATGCCTCAAATGCATTTCTATGAGTCATTGGAGCCTCATCCCAAATAATCAGCTTGACTTCATGCATCAGGTGTGCTAACTGAGTGTTTTGTTTAATACCACATGTGGTATTATCAAGCAACTCGATGGGGATTAGAAACCTGCTGTGGGCTGTCCGGCCGCCTGGTAATAGAAGGGAAGCAATACCTGTGCGAAGAAAAATTGCTAGATGTGAGCGTAATGGAATGTGCGATGTATCTTGTTTTGGGCATGAAGGCAGTAGTTGAGTACATACTTGACGATGCGACGGCAAGAACGATGTTCCCTTGTGATCTTATGTGGGCCATTATTGTCTTGTAGAGATAAGTTTTTCCTGTTCCGTCTGCCCCATAAATGAAGAAGAACTCTCCGATTTGCTTATTCACTGCATTCATTACCTTCTCGTAGATTGCTCGTTGGTCCGCATTCAATGAATCGAACATGGCCGCGTGTAACTCTCCCATTTTCTTTGCATTGTAGGAGAGTTCCTCCCTTATAAGGCGATTGTCCATTGCTGTGAGAAGTTGTTTATCTGGCATAGGTATTCCCGGGTAGTCAGCTAATGTTTTCCCATTTTTTGCAAGGAGCTCTTCAATGTCAAGCAAGCAGTAGTTTTTTAGCTGGTTTTCATTGAGCTCTAAGGCCGGGAATTTGAAGTCTCTTCTTTTCCGGTATAGTATGTCTTCTGATAAAGCAACCCAATTGCTGTCCCACAGTTTCCCCGAATCGGTCACTTCACAAAAAATCAAGATCGTGACAAACAAATCTCGCAGTTGCACCCCTGTCTTCTGATAAAGCAACCCAATTGCTGTCCCATAACTAATGTTGTCTTAAGAAGCGCAATATGGTATTGCTAAGAGGGAGAAGTGACAACGTAAACTAATAGAAAATTATAAAAGGGTCACTTCACTTCCTCTGCAACCCCAAACTCCGAACCTAACCCTGAACTTCTCCAGGCACGTGCTAGTATTGCTAAGATGCTTACAGGACAATATGCTCATTCAACACAGTTTTTGGATGCAATAAATTTAACTGTATGTGTTTACCGATAAACACAATCTTATCATTGAAAAAGCGAGTCAAAGAAATATATGTCCGGGTAAAACCACCAATACTTCATATCTTATGTTTTGTCGAGGTTGAAATATAAAAACATGCTTACTTCAAACCACAAGTTCGAAATTCTAGATCATTTGGTCGTTGCATGCTCCCCGCTCGCTACGGAATCATCGTCACTACCCGATTCATCGTCAGATGATGAAACGACAACTTTCCTTTTTTTTGACAGGGTCTTGTTTGGGGTTTTGATAATAGGTGTGACCTCATTTGCGCCATCATGCCTGACGTAGAAAGAGGAAAAGCATGAATGTACGTTTTAATACCAAACGGCATGCCTAGATTCAATAAAAATGATCATCACTTGTCTTTCTCCTCTAATCCATCAACATCAACAACGCGGTCTCCTGCAAGCTGCTTTTTAGCATCTACGATAAGTGGCGTAGTCGGCAACCCATTTTCACCCTCTTTTTCTTGCATGGTGTGTTGTTTTTGTATAAGAAATTGTATTTTTTTGGAATTAGAATTAAGAAGTATAACATCAAATGAATCTTGGTTCAATGCCCACCTTAAGAACAGGGCGACTACTGACAAACCGTGACACGGTGAATTTTTCGCTGTCGTTAGAAGCGGCGAAATATGTATGCGTTTTGAGCTCAAACACATGGTATGTGTTAGCTAACTGCTTGATCTCTTGCGGGAGCACACATTCTTATGGGTTGTCCTGCACAAGCCAAAGGGCCAAATTTAGTAGCTACATAAAACAAACTTTCATCCGCATTTTGTGTGAGGTTCCATTGTAAACTTACAGACACTTCTTTTAGCAGGGTCGCAGCTTTCTTCTTGAGCAAGGTTTCAGCAAGGTCATCGAACACAGTTACTGGAAGGGTTGCTGTGTGATCTAAAACTTCAAGATTTAGTCTGTACCTGCACGGAATTAGATGCTCACTCAATTATGCTTTGTGGATATGGATTTGGGCGGTTTAATGACAGATCAAAGGCGCACCACATACCTCACCAGAGGGAACTCCGCTGTCTTACAGCATGAAGCACAATAGAACTGGCCTCCAATAGTGGTCAACCTCATCCTACAGTTACGCCTACCGCACGAAAGATAGTTCCAACTGTTCTCGGGAAGTACCCTTTCAATCTTAGCCTCAATGTGGAATGTGATGGAGTCCTACAAAACAACAAAACCTTGTCACTGGGTGTTTCTTTTTATGAGCATAAGTTGAAGCTTGATTAGATTCCATATTACAGATACCTTCCTGGGAAAAGCCTTCTGCTCCCTTCCTAGAAGTAGTAGCTCTAAGCGGGTTCCTTGTCTAGTAGAAATTGTAGGGAGGGGGGGGGGGGAGGGCAATGTCGTAGGCAGGCCGACAATACTGGGATGTCGCATACGGTGGGTTAGAAACATATTTATAAATACATGAGCATATAGCTATACGTGTCGTCCAAACATGTACCTCATTTCATTCCTTAATTGCTTGATAGCAGGTATGTCCTCCGTGTCATACAGCGTCGTGGCCGAGGTGGTGGACAAATAGACATCACCTGCACATGCATCAATCAAATGGATTAAAGTTGTTTGGTGTGTAGGCTTCAAAAATGACAATAATTGAAAAAGGGTTAGAGTACCATTCCAATGTCGCACGTTCATGGAGGCCAAAGCAACTATGAATGGGGTCTTGGCCCGCTTGTTGCGCTGAAGGAAGTCTTCGCCTATGCTGCCCCACATGGAGACCTTGATCATGTTTCCCATGTGCATATCACAAGAGGCCAAACGCAGGGTAAGTGAAACATATGCGCGATGTATATGGCGGATGGCATGAAGAGCGACATGTAAATTGTACCTTTCGTTCATGAGGTGGAACTCCAGTAGTTGAGCACATGTAGGAGTGGTTCGCACGGTCCCAATATTAATAGGGCAACCTACAACATCTGGCAGAAAGGAGAAACATTAGCGGGTAGGTAATTAACATTGTATTACTAAACCTAATGACATTACATTCAGAAGGCATGAAATAAGTCAATGTCTACGCATAGAATGGAATATAATTAAAAATATTTCACTTTTGTATGCGCACCACAGTGCAAATATAAAATGCGATGAAGACCTATTTGTTTTGGATGGGAAAAACAAAGTTGAATATCGATATAGTACATCTTGTTTCTTATATTAGATAATATAAACTAAGTTCCATAACACATTTATTCTATAATTTTTATTGGTGATTAGTATACTAATAAATTTATATTATTAAATGATTACAATACAATTAAAATTTTCATTGTATTATATACATTCATATACATATGTTTACATCTCAAAGTTGGATATCGATATAGTACATCCCTTTTCTTATATTAGACAATATAAACTAAGTTCCATAACACATTTATTCTATAATTATTATTGGTGATTAGTATATTAATAAATTTTAAATTTATATTATTATATGATACAATACAACTAAATTATTCATTATATTATATATATTCATATACATATCTTTAGACAATTTTAAATTTCTAGAAAAATATACAGCTACATAAACACAAACTATGTAAGAGAAAAGAAATTATGACTTTTTTTTTTTAGTTCCATATGTGTTTTATTAAGTTAATCAAAAGTGTAATATTTTCTATTTGGTTTAGTTTTCCTCTTCATTAATTATGCAAGTTCGAAAGTGTAATATTTTTCTATTTGGTTTAAATTTCTAGGTGGACATAGGTTTTTTTTCTATCTATATATATATATATATATATATATATATATATATATATATTAAAGTAAAGGAATTTAAAGCCACCATATTGATTTTGGCCCCACAAATCCTATGTGTCAATTTGTGATTAATTCACCTTTTTTTATTAACAAATCTATTCAATTTAAATCACAATATCTAATCACAATTAACTTTAAATATTTAAAAATTTAAATCACAATATCTAATCACAACTAACTTCAAAAATATAAAAACTATATACAATTTTCTTATAAAATTTGATTTCTACAAATTACACATACAATAAGCTTATAATATATGTCAAAATAATATATGATAGATTTTCTACTAAACTTATATATAAAATACGTCTTATATTCATTTATGTAATTAGTAATATTATTTTCATGTGTTTGCATATATAATTTGTCCTACATAAAATCATACAATATATACAATTTTTAACTCATAGTACATGTACTTTTGTATCAAGTCCACTATATTATATTATTACACATACAAATTTTATGATCCAATTAGAGTAAAATGACCCGAATAAATTTTATGGCCCATCAATATATATTAAAGTTATTGAATTTCGAGTCACCAAAATGCTTTTGGACCTACAAATCATACGTGTCATTTTGTTATTAATCCACTTTGTTTTAACATTATATTTCAATTTAAATCACAATATATAATCACACCTAACTTCAAACATATAAAAACTATATACAACTTTGTTGAATGCTTATATACGTTTCTTATAAATTTTGATTTCTACAAATTGTAAAAAATAAGCTTATATATGTCAAACTAATATATGATAGAATTCCTACTAAACTTACATATAAAATACATGGTCTCAATTTTTTTATTTTACAATGTTTCTTTGGGCTTATTACTTATCATTTTACTAAATACAATTTCAGTTTTAAAAAATTAAATTGAGTTTGTTAATCACTAAGAAAATATTCACTAACAAACCGTGAAATATCAAGTAAAAATTACCAAGAAAACTTTGTTAAATCAAACAAAAACTTTAACTAAAAAATCCAGGTAAATATTGGCCGTAACAAACTTTCAATTTCATATGATTATACATATTATCAAAAGTAAATTAAAATGTAGTATGTATACAAATTTTAAAAGTATTTAAATTTGAGATAACTTTTCACCTACATAAATCAACCACTACTAATTAATTAATTATTCAAATAACTTTTTAATTATCGTTATATAAAAGTAAGGATATAAATTAAAATCAAAATTTTAAAACTTTAGATGGGTCCATTACATAATTAGAAAAAACTAAAAAAATGTGATTTATCTGGATGATTTGTAATGATTTTTTTATATATTTTTTTGAATTATTTCATATATTTCTTTTAACAAAAAGTTAAAATATCAAAGATATCATTATACCAAATCCTTTTTAAAAATAGATTATCCTTAATAAACTAAATTCTAAATTCTAAATTACACTCCCTCTTAACTACTGAAAAAAGGAAATCCTGAATAATTTGCACGAGGCTATAAATTTTGTGCCTTCATCTCTCAATACTATGCCTATGCTCATTCAAGATATGTAATTTCTTTCATTTTGTACCTAAATTGTTAACCATCATTTTTTTTGCATTATTAAATTCTTTAATTTTTTAATTGTTTCATTATTAATTTTATTTGTGTTATAATATATCTTGTGACCATTACCTTAAAATCATGTGAAGCAATACTATTATTTAAGCAACGTAAAAGTGATGACCATTTTACAAGAGAAAGTAATATTTTTCGTCTCCATTCATCGAACGTAGGTCATTGAAATTTGCATCTCATTTTTAAGTCATTCATGTTCACGATTTTGTGAATATTATTTTTTCTTTAAAATTTGTTATATTATAATCCAAACATGAGTTATCCATATTATGAATATTTTTGGCTTCTTATTCAAAAGATATAATTACTAATCTAATAGTTTTTGTCAATGAACCACACATTAATTATTTGTTTGAAATCTATTTAAATTGTTTTAAAGACCATCTATTATATATCCCACGTATAAATAATTTGTAAATCGAGAATAGTTTTATCCAGATTTTTAGATTAATAATCATTATAATATTTCTATATTAACTATTCTCTAAATGAGAACATATATTCCTATATATCATAGCATATTATTTCCAATGATCCAGCGAGAATTATATTTTTCTAAAAAATACTTCGATATAACAATAATTTAATTCAATCACAATTTTTTTTCCCTCAAATTACATTACCCGATAAGAAGGTTTTGGCGGTGCAACGGTGAACCGGCTAATGGCGTAGACCTCTCCCACCAAGAGTTTGTCGGCGAAACAGTGGCTGATGTTGGCCCTCGCTACGCAGTGGATCACGCCTCCCTGTGACAAATGGCCAAAAAGGTTAGTCGTTAAGGCATTTGAAAAGTGGGGGTGGCCCTAGGTGCAGTTTTTTAATTACCGTATGGTCGGTTAGGATGTAGTCTGTGCTTATATAATGTTTTTGCAAGGTGATGGCATCCCACTTGCGGATCACCATTACCTTCACGGTGCAGTCTATGCCCAGGGCCAGATCAGAAAAGGGGGTGTACGACGGTAACGACGCCGCTAGGAAATCATTGATGGCCTTTAACATGCCCTTCTGCGGTGGGTTCTTGGAGGAGCTCGAGGTGTGCATTTTTTTTGAGGAGGAAGATGATGCCATTTTGAGTGTATCTGGCGCAATGCAGCTGCAAAACGGGTTGTGGAAAACAGGCTCTAATGCAACGTCACCCATATTATAGGGAGGTTGCCAAGTAGAAAATTGTAACGTGAGCTATAATGTATGAGAGCTGTGGATTGAAACATTAATGGGATTTAATTGTACCATTTTATTTGCTAACGGCTGAATTGGGTAACAATTGTGGTTTGTAACAGTTGCCATTTATTTGTACCATTTATTGTGTTAACGACTGAATTGGAACATGGGCTTTAATTTGTTAACGGTTGCATTGGTGCCAGATTTAATTTTTTTGGAACGTTTGCCTTGTTAACGTGGGCTTTCATTTAGTACCATCTATATATATATTAAAGCAAAGGAATTTGAAGCCACCATATTCATTATGGCCCCACAAATCCTATGTGTTAATTTGTGGTTAATCTAATTTATTTTTATATTAATAATTCTATTTAATTTAAATCACAATATCTAATCACAACTAACTCAAATATTTTAAATTTTAAATTACAATATCTAATCACAACTAACTTCAAATATATAAAAACTATATACAATTTTTTTTATAAAATTTAATTTCTACAAATTACACATACAATAAGCTTATAATACATGATAGATTTCTTACTAAACTTATATAAAATACATCTTATATTTATTTATGTAATTAGTAATATTATTTTCATGTGTTTGCATATATAATTTGACCTATATAAATTTATGGGCCAAAATCATACAATAAATATACAATTTCCAACTTATAGTACATGTACTTTTATAATCAAGCCCACTATATTATATTTTTACACATACAAATTTATGTTTAGAGTAAAATGACCCGAATAAATTTTATGGTCCATCTATATATATTAAAGCTATTGAATTTCAAGCCACCAAAATGCTTTTGGTCCACAAATCCTACCTGCCATTTTGTTACTAATGCACTTTTTTTTCTTAACATTATATTTCAAATTAAACCACAATATCTAATCACACCTAGCTTCAAATATATAAAAACTATACAACTTTGTTGAAGGCTTATACATTTTTATAAATTTTGATTTCTACAAATTGCAAAAAATAAGCTTATATATGTCAAACTAATGTATGATAGAATTCATAATACATCTTATATTTATTTATGTAAATAGTAATATTATTTGTATGACTTTGCATATATAATATGACATATATAAATTTATGGGTCAAAATCATACAATATATACAATTTTCAACTCACAGTACATGTGCTTTTATAATTCAACCCACTATATTATATTATTACACATACATATTTTATTAACAATTTAGTGAAATTTCAGACTAATGTATCTTAACAAACTTAATTTACATAATCTTGAGATTTTCTTCTAAACCTTTTAATTTTAACAACTCATCTTAACAACAATTATATCATATAAGATTTTTAACGAATGTATATTGTACGTTCTCATTTAATAATTTATATTTGATTATAATTTTATAAAAAAAAAATACATGATCTCCATTTTCCGATTTTACAATGTTTCTATGGGCTTATTGCTTATCATTTTGCTAAATGTAATTTTCAGTTTTAAAAAATTAAATTGAGTTTGTTAATCACCAAGAAAATATTCACTAACAAACCGTGAAATATCAATTATAAATTACCAAGAAATTTAAATCAAACAAAAAGTTTTAACTAAAAAATCTAGCTAAATCTTTGTTGTAACAAACTTTCAATTTCATATGATTATACACATTATCAAAAGTAAATTAAACGTAGTACGTATACAAATTTTAAAAGTATTTGAATTTGAGATAACTTTACATCTACATAAATCAGCCATTATTGATTAATTAATTATTCAAATAACTTTTCAGTTATCGTTTTCTATAAGTAAGGATGTAAATTAAAATCAAAGTCTTAAAACTTTAGACGGGTCCATTACGTAATTACAAAAAACTAAAAAAAAAGTGATTTATCTGGTTGATTTGTAATGCTTTTTTTATATATATATTGTTGAATTATTTCATATATTTATTTTAACAAAAAGTTAAAATATCAAAGTTATTTTTTTCCCTTCGTTTGATCTCATACCCCCCTTCGAGACACCAAAACAGTCATGGACCAACTTTGCTTACGTGTTATTTTGCGATTAATCCTATTTTTAGTTTACTTTTTTTCTTAAACTAACTAAATTTATACTATAAAAATCTTCAAAATTTCATCAAATAACTCAATTTTTTTGTATGAACAGTACCTTTGATCTAATATAAACATTTCCTTTTATTTGGATATTAATTTTCACATTTATATTCTACGATAAAATTGTTATATAAATATTTTAACTTAATATAAGGGTCAAATATATTATCCATTGTGAATATATGCATGGAAATTTTAAATTGAGCTTGCCTTTTATTTTATCTTTTTTTGAGTAATTAAATTAAAATTTTTTTTTTTAATAATCATTGAAATCAATATATTCAAATATTGAGTTCCACCTTATTTTTCAATAATTATTTTTAATATTCATTATAATAAATACAAGATAATATCATGTTTATTAGGTTGATGTCACTTCTTTAGTTCTTTTCCATATGCAAATGAAATATCTAAAACATAATATTTTATATCATAAAGTAGTTTGCTATGATAAATATTGGTTTTGTAACCTTACGTATATTATTATTTTCATTAATATTAAAAATCATTGTTTTATATTGTGATCTTTACAAGTATCGTTGAGGGTGTAACAACAATTTCGGATCCCAATTGTTTAGCTACATATATTTTCCTAAAAAACATAAATCTTATTTCAATATAATTTTTTTATTTTTAAATTTACATTGGCCTTATTCATTAATTATACATATATAATTTAATTTTTATAATTTTAAAATCTTCACCTCACTTTATTTTATCCATGTTTAACCAAAACTTGGTTTGAAGGTATAATATAGTAGCTAAGATTTGAAATTTTGATTATGAATTGTTCAAATATCAAACTAATAAAAAACATAAAAAACAAAAGATTTTGTTATAATACTTAATATTAATCATGTTCACGATTTTGTCCATGTTATTTTTTCTTAAAAAATTTTTCTATTATAATCCAAACATGAGTTATACATATTATGAATATTTTTTGCTTTCTTATTCAAAAGATATAATTACTAATCTAATAATTTTTGTCAATGAACCACACATTAATTATTTGTTTGAAATCTGTTTAAATTGTTTAAAAGACCATCTATTATATATGCCATGTATAAATAATTTTGTAAATCGGGAATAATTTTATCGAGATTTTTATATTAATAATAATTATGATATATCTATATTAACTATTCTCTAAATGATTCTACATAAATTCCTACATATCATAGCATATCATTTCCAATGATCCAACGAGAACTATATTTTTCTAAAAAATATTTCGATATAACATTAATTTAATTCAATCATAAATATTTTTTTGATTTTTTCAAATTATATTTACCCGTACAAGATACGGGTTATACACTAGTTTAATTTGTAAACGGCTGAATTGGAACGTAGGCTTTAATTTGTTAACGGTTGCATTGGTGCCAGATTTTGGCCACTATGAATTAGCAGGAGGAGTAAATGCAAGTCTCCAATCTTTTTCAGCAGGACATGAATTAGCAGGAGGAGTAAATGCAAGTCTCCAATCTTTTTCAACTGGACAACTTTATATTAGACTAGAAATCTAAATCCGTGCTTCGCACGGGCATGTATGTTTTGGTTTTTGGTTTGTTTGAGTAAACGGTTTGTGTGACGAATAAACTATAGCGGATTTTTATTGTGTCGTTTATAATATTTTCAGTAATAAATATTGCATAAATTTGTTTCTTGAAGAGACAGGTTGTGAAAGTATGTGTAAATATTGTATGGTAAAAATGGAAATAATATAATAATTCAACTGCATTATTGTTAATTATTGATGTCCTTAGAAGAGGGAATTGTTTTTATGACGTCTTTTTGGGTGTAAGCAGTCCTTTATTTTGGAGATGTGTTGATTTTTGGGTATAATTTTATTGTATTGTTTACTATTTCAGGCTAATAATCAACAAAGTTAATTTTTTTATAATCTCTTCGAATGTAAGAATGAGGATATTTTGGAATGAAAATAAATAGAATGATCATAATGTGTATATATACGGATACCCCGTAGAAAGTATATATGTAAGGTCAATTGATTGAACCCCATTGAAATTGACAATGGATTACTGTAATATTGGTGTAATTAAGATTGCGGATCAATTTAGACGTTAAGTACAATAATACTCCCCTTCTTTTAGGCTTCTTCTAGGGAACAATGTGAAGCCTTAAAACTTTGTTACGTCATAAAATATATTTATAACTTTTACATTTTATATATTAATTTATGTATTTAAAACTCTGTACCTTAAAACTTTTACATTTATAACTCCACTAAGGCTCTGTTCGGTAGATATTATTTGAAGCTTTTTTGAAGCTTATGTAAAAATTAAGCTTCCCTTGTAACCGAACACCTTTTTACAAGTTCAAACTTAAATGGAACCTTAAGCTTAAGTAGGAGCTTATTTGAGTTGAATTTAAGCTAGAAAAATAAGTTGGGAGGGGGAGCTTATAGAGATTATAAGCTAGCTTAACAAATAGTTTCAATAAGCTTTAATTTACCGAACACATAACAGACTTATTTAAAAATATCAGTTACCAAATCATCTTCGATTTTAGCTACACATTTCAGCTTCAAATCATCTTCAGCTATTAAATCATTTCAGCTTCAGCTTGAATAAGCTAGTATTTGACGAACAGAGCCTAACTCTCTCTAAATCCACCTCCAGCTCCAGGTAGACCCTCGGTTTTTATCCCCTGATATTTTAACAGCGCATCAGTGGCCTGCCAGATGGAGCTGGAAGAAGGCAACGAAGGTCCAGAAAACCGTCTTTTCTGCGTCGGTGCTCTCCACAGAGATCTGAACAGCGCCTGAGTTGTTTTCGCTAGAGAGCCTAGGCGGAGCTCGCGAATCAGGTGCCGGCGATCGTGATTAGGGGTCTAGCATTTTGGATAGAGAGAGCCTAGAGTGTGTGTACCCGTTTGAGATGCCGGTTACCGCCTCGGCACAAATTTTGTATGCATAGCCCTCGTGCTGTGAAATCCCTGCTGGTTTCGTAGTTAAATTCACTTGAAATACACAGCTATTTGTCCAATTTGGGGGGAAAGGCACAGAAGAGGTGAGGTTGGGACACAGAGAAGGGAAAATCGTGGTTTCATTGTAAAAGAGGTGGGTTGCGCAGCAGCTTTCCTGCTTGGATAGGGTGCCCTTCAGGTATGTTAATTTTTAATCTTGTTTAGCTCGCACTAGTGGAAAAAACCCTAATAGAGGCGGGCATTTGGACACTTATTGAGACGAACACCGTTCGCTTCAAATGAGGGGGCTGCAACAAGTGGGGACCCTTTTTGAGGCGGACAATATACGCCTCTAAAAGCCACTTGTTGAGGCGGGCCTCTATAGGCCCGCCTCAACAAGTGTCTCACTATGGCGCCAAAGTGAGGCACTTTTAGAGGCGGGCCTATGTAGGCCCGCCTCTAAAAGTCCACTTGTTGAGGCGGGCCTCTATATGCCCGCCTCAACAAGTGCCTCACTTTGGCGCCATAGTGAGGCACTTGTTGAGGCGGGCCTATAGAGGCCCGCCTCAACAAGTGGCTTTTAGAGACGGGTCTCCATAGGCCCGCCTCTAAAAGTTATTTCAACAATTCGAGTACAACAACGCAACAGATTTATGATGCATCATACACACATTAAATTTGCAGAATAGATTCCTGATTTTATTCACAGAATAATATACAACAACACAACAGATTTCACCAGAGTACAGTCAGGTTCTCAACAACAGTTTACATGACAAGTTCAATCCGATAATAAATACTTTGATGTAAAATACTGTGCCCATTGCTCACGAACAACATCCATTTCTTCATAAGTATACGCTGTCTTCCTCTTAGGATATAGCTTCATAAAAAAACATAGAAATTATTGACACAAATACTATCAATATATAGTTAGTTAAGTTACATACCTTATCTAGTCGCTCATCAGAGTCCTCGAGTCCCGTGACTATCTCTAACATGAACTTCATGACATAATAGCCACACTCGGTTCCGCTGCTTTGTTGAGCGCACTAATTACACAACATAAGGGGGATGTCTTAGATACAAGGCCTTTGATTATAAATAAACAAACCTAAAGCGTTTAAAATGCTATATGTACCTCTATATTGCAGACTCTCAACGTCTTACGTTTTCCTATTGATTTATCGCACTTCCCACCTTGATACTTAAACACTTGAAATGCCCTAGAAAATCAACATAATACAGTCACGAAACTGATATTGTTAATATTCCAAAAAAAAACTAGTTCGTAAGCAAAATAACTTACAAATTCATGATTCCAGATGCATCAGTCGTTCTGTTGTCTGGACCTTTTAGAGAATCGAAAAGATAGACCTGTGCTTTAAATAGGTCTATCACGTACAGAGTCCAATGATTGCTGCATCATTTAAACGTAAATTGATAAACATTAATGATTGCTTAAAATACTAATTATATATGAAACTTATTGAAAACACTTACTCTTGATTATATGAGAGCAAAAACAATTTGGCACTGTTAGCATTGAACACACGTTGCAAGTAATTTGCTGGAATAGATGGATCGGCCTTGATTCTAGTGCTTGACACCATCTCAGGACAAATGAACCCAATTCAAGAATTTTCAAATGCATATGTGTGATTGTCCAATAAATACCTGTACATTTAAAGAAAAAACGATTAAGAATGATAGTTGAACAATTAAAGAAAAAATGATTAAGAATGATAGTTGACAATTAAAAGATAAAGACTGATCAAAACATTTACATCATGTAGTCCGGGATACAAGGGAGTCTCTGCAGCCTTTGATACTTGTTCGAACATCTGAGGTCGTTCGTTCAAGTGATCTCTCACCCCATCCATCATCCCATTTATTTCATCATCTTCTTGGTCATCATCATCATCCATCTCATTATTCTCAGCAATATCATCATCACTATCATCAGTGTCTACCCGAACATCAAACTCATTGACACTAGAACTTGGACGATCAGATATTTTCTCACCATGCCAAAACCAAACATGGTAATCTTGTTTGAAACCACGACGAAATAAATGATCCTCAATCTCATCAATATCATCTAACCGCCTTATATTCTTACAATCACGGCATGGACAATAGATTTTTTCGGCTTTCGTACTCCGTTGGTATGCTAAAGCACATCTAATGAACTCCTCAACCCCACTCAAGTATTGTGTCGTAGTATGATCACCGTACATCCAAGGACGACTCATTTCTAGTAATAAATGCAAAACAAGGAAGATTTAATATCATTTCTAATAACTATCCCGCAAAGGGCCTAAATTATGAATTCTATCCCGCCAAGGGCCTAAATAGATAATAATACGCAACTAAGCAAAAAAAAATACAAACTCAACTATCCTGCCAAGGGCCTAAATTATGAATTCTATCCCGCCAAGGGCCTAAGGAATTAGGGTAGAAGTATTACCTTGACCCAATATCGATCCTTCAAGACAATGCCTCTATCAACCTGCAGAATGTAATTTCCCCAATTAAATAAACTGTAAAAATGTGATCCTCTAGTATATTACATCCTCATTGCCTTCAATGCACGAGCTTTAAACACAAAAAATACACAAATTCGTACAAGCTTTAAACACAAAATACACAAATTCGAAATCAGTATTAGGCCCGCCTATTAGAGAAACGCATATTCATAGGGGCATTTCATCAAACACCTTCAATGCACGAGCTTTACACACAAAAATACACAAATTCGTACAAGCTTTAAACACAAAATACACAAATTCGAAATCAGTACATTAGGATTTGCTCGTATTTTACTTCTCCAAATCCGTACAAGCTTCAGTACTTATGATTTTACTTCTCCAATTCGGTATGAACCTAAATAAAATTGTAAATGTGTTTGATGAAATTAAAGTAAAATAGGGTGTTAGATGTGCTTACCGGCCAGCGGAATCGGGTGAGGAAGTCGGAACTCTGGTGAAACCGAGTGCTCGGCGAAAGGAGAGGAAGTCGGAGCTCGGCGAAGACGACGATACGAAGATATGAACGAAGGCGCTCGCGGAGCTGAATGTTTTTAATTTAATTAGGGTAGACTTATAGAGGCGGGCCTAATATGCCCGCCTCTATAAGCTGAATGTAATGAGGCAATAGAGGCGGGCCTCTTTATGCCCGCCTCTATTGCATACATTTGTTGAGGCGGGCTATAATATGCCCGCCTCAACAAAAGTTAATAGAGGCGGGCTTTTTCGCCCGCCTCAATTATGTACCATTAGAGGCGGGCCTACATTTGGCCCGCCTCTAATACTTTAGCGGGAATATTTTTTCGGAAACTTTTTGAGGCGTATAATTATTTGCCCGCCTCAATAGATTTTTTTGAGGCGTATAAAATAATTATCCGCCTCAAAAACCTGAAAAACTGATTGCGTAGGTCGTTGTTGAGGCGTTTTAAAATATATACACCTCGAAAAGGGAGCCTCAAAAAGTGTTTTTTCCACTAGTGTCAATAGTGAATTATAAAGTATGCATGTTTGTCTAGTGTATTGGATTCTATTTTAAATATATATGATTAAACGGTGGATGTTAATTACCATTTTACTGAAATATGTAGGTATATAGCAATATTGGAATTAAGATGATGAAGTTAATTGACTACTTGTATAACCATGTGTAGCTCGGCGGGTTCATTTCGGGAAGCTTGTGCAGGACAGTCCTCACACCCTTGTAAGTGAAATAATTGGCCATCTGCTGCATAAAAGTATATGTATTGATCAATATTCAGTACCATTGTAGTAAGATGTAGCCAAATCATGGATCACTTGGTATGCTATATACAAGGAAAAGAAGAGACTTGTTTTATATATACTGCATGATAGAACCTGTGGTATAAGTTGGAAATTGCATTTTTGTAGGGGTATTGACTCGAACCTGTATATGTGATTTCTTGTTGTTGATCATCTATCCTTGAGTGTTTGAAACAACATTGTTTGGCTGATGTGGCGTATTGATTAGTACGAAATGCTCACTTTTTGGTGCTTCCACATTTCAGATTTATGAATGATTTCATACCGATGAGGAACGTGGAGCCATTTAAAGCAATATCCTCAAACGGTGTTAGCTGAAAGGGATAGCGCTGGAACAGGGAAGAATCACATTCAATGTTCTTCACGACGGTATTGCCTTCGAGCTAGATGCAATGCTTATCGTTGTTTCGCACGCGGAATTTCTCTTTGTTTGGCTTAACAGTTAACCCTTTAATGGTGCATCAATTACCTTCTTCTAGCTTCGTTGTAAAGCGATGTGCTATCCCACTCCATGCAGTACAATGTATAACCCCGCCCTAGGATAGATATGAAGAAAAATTGAAATTTGGCCAACAACTTAAGATATGTTTTTCCCCAGCTGGAAACTGTTTAAACAAACTGAGATTCCTATTTTAATGCAGTCTGAAATAATACAGCTTCTCCTAGGATGTCTAGTGTACTAACATGTGGTAAAACTGAATTGGTGATTATTAAAAATTGAAATTTGGACAACAACTTAAGATATGTTTTTCCTCAGCTGGAAACTATTTCAACAAAGTCTGAAATTTTACAGCTACTCCTAGGATGTCTAGTGTACTAACATATGGTAAAACTGAAATGGTGATTAGTTGCAGGCAAGTAAAGCTGGAAACTATTTCAACAAAGTCTGAAATTTTTTATATGACTTGGGGATGGAATACTTACTTTGTAGCAATACATATTGCTGATGCCAAACTTTCTGAATGTTTTGATTAATGGATGATTACTGAGTGTTTGATTCCTTCTTATAATAAGGAGAAAACAAAATGTGCAATCTTGGAGAGGAACTTGCTATATAACCAGAGTTGTTAAAATTGTTATTCCTCTGAGACTGGTAACCTAATAGAATTCTGAAGAAACAATGCTATACAATGTTTACATCTTGAAGGTGTTCTTTTACCTATATATATTAAAGCTTTTTCTCTGAAATGGAGTTTGCTGTTATGGTGGGTTTTTAATGGTAGGAGTGGTGCTATGCTCATGGTGGCAGCATCAGTGGTTATACGCTGCACTGTTGTATAAGGCTTTCACCATGGTATGGGTGGCTACGTGTGGTAATATGCTCAATGATGACTTGGTTTTCATTCCACTCAAAGGAAGGGTACATAAGTTCTCTACCTTGTTTATTAATTCTGATTCCCTAGAGGAGATTAGGCCCAGAATTTTGGTCTTTATGGTGTATCTTCTCCTTGCTATTGATGTGCTGTTCTATGACATTCTGCATGCTATGCATCCACTTATATGAACGTTACTAATGTGTAGTTTTTGCTTGACTTCTGAACAAAATTCTTTTTCAGGAAAGGTATCTATATCTTAGTGTTATCTCTTGTTGCTTGCACTATGTATAGGTTTCTGGATCTTGTTTTTTTCATGTAATTCCTTCTTTTGGTTGCTGCTGCTATCATAATTGGCTGGTATTTTTTTTTTGGTTTTTTTTCAGAAACCTTGTCAATGAAATGATTTAGGGTTTAAGGACATATAAGGATGCTAGATTTGCTTATATTTACTGGATCATAAGTTTAAAACCAGGAAAAGGCCACCACTATCTATGCTAGAGAACCAATATGCATGCATGCACCTACCTACTGATTTGTGTTTCATTTTTTCCCAGCTTTTCCTGCTTGTGAGCTCTATCAATGTTGTCTTAATTTGTGCATAGGCAGTACCCTAAAAATTAATTGAGAAGGCAGAGTAGAATACATGTTCATCGGAGACGATGTAGTCGGTGCTGATAGGCTTCCCTTTCAAGTCTCTTGACTCCCACTTTCGACAGACCGTAACTCTTACTGTGCAGGCCGTTCCGAAACTCAGCTGGCCGAGAGCAACATAGGAACTCTCTGGTGGTGACAATGCCTTTCATGGATGCATCAGAAGGGGCAATGGCAGAAGACTTGATGTGGGAGTCCTTGGAAGTAGACATGCTGAAGGAGATGAGAGGTAGTGAAGGAGATGAGAGGTAATGAAAGCCTCTTCCCATCTCTTATTGGAAGTAGACATGCTTACAGCCCAATCTCTTCAACGGCTGACATGGAGCTGGAAAGGCAGCATGTAATGCTAATTATTTAGGCCTATTCAACTCCTTCTAGGAGTGTAACCGTAATCACTTATGGATGTTTACGTCTGTTTAGCAGCTGGAAGGGCAAACTTACACACAATTTACTACTTGCAAATTTAGGATATGCATTTAGGGAATGTCAATCCATATACCTTGGGCCTATCTAACACACAATTTTCCTCTGGCCCATGTACGACTTCCTCTTCGGTAATATGCCTGTGGCCCATGTTGAACACAATTTGCTGACCCAGCCTGCTTAAGCTTTAAATTTCAGCTTTGGAGAGGGCATTAAATTGGCTAGAAAGTCAACTTTTATATATATAGATATTGATTGATTGATGATGATGATGATGATGATGATTGATGATTGATTGATGATTGATTGATGATAATTGATGATTGATTGATTGCAAGAGTGAACACTTATATTGTTATTATTTATATATTTTTATTAACTTGTTTTTTAAATATCTTGTTATACATTTAGTTTATGATTTTCTTATATAAATTTATGGAGTTTGGATCATATGCGGAGTACTCTTCCCGTGCGGACGTGCGGAGCATGCACTTTTGGGTCTTATTTGTGCACTTTAACGTCTTATTTGTGCATTTTTTCAAAAAAAAAAAAAAATTCAACTTTTTTTCCAAGCATTTTTCAAAATTTTTACATAAGTGCACAAATAAGGCCCAAAAGTGCACAAATAAGACCTTATAGTGCATGTCCGCACGGGAAGAGTGCTCCGCACCGGAACCGCACTCTAAATTTATGATATGATTTTAATATTTAAACAGGGTCCCAATAATTTATTGAACGGCATGCTCAATCCACCAAGTTATTCACCACTTGGAAACAAACTCTTTGAGCATTATAAGATTATTAACTTTTTTCTTTCAATTGGGCACATGAAATGCTTTGTGGATCATTGAGGCTTAGCTACGGTTTAACATACAAAGTTATAGGGTTTTGAAATCAATGGTGAAACGCAGATGTTAATGATATTATGTGATTGTTCATATATATATCATATATGTATGAAGAGTTGTTCAATTAGGTGAAACATAGCTGTTCATGTATGTAAAATTCCTATATATGAAGAGTTATAGGGTTTCGAAATCTAATTGTTCATGTATGTGAACATATTTTTTCATGTATGTATTTGAAATTAATTTTAAGTTTTTGCATTAGCTATACATAAACAAGTAGTTAGAATTGTGACCCTCGTATCACTAGTACAAAAATAGCCTTCTGCTACAGGCAATATTACCACGGTTCCATTTTAACACGTAGTAAACGTGTTTGCTTGGTTCAGCTACCTCTACTCATATCATAATAGTGGTATACTAGCATATGTTTTACCTGAGTTCTCCAAGTTGAAGGTATTTGAACTTAATTTAAGGTTTTTGTATTAGATTTACATGATGAACTACATAATTAGGATCGAACAACTAGTTTAAAACAACAGAATTGTGACCCTCATACCAATAGTAAAAATAAGCTTATGTTGCGGGCAATATTACCACGGCTCCGTTCTATTATCGCAGTAAATGTGTTTGATTGGTTCAATTACCAGTATCAATATATATTTAAAGAAAGTTGGCTTCATAGCCACTTAAATACTGTTTTTTAAATTTAGATGGGTTTAAAAGGCTTTATAGACTCCATTTTCTTTCAACAGCTAATTAATTAGCCCATATGTTCTCCATGTTTCCAGTGACAGGCCCCTACTAAGAAAAAATATTTTTTTAATAGTATTTGGAACCCTAAAATCCATTTTATAATTCCACTCAGCCGCCGCTGATCCCTCCCTTCTATCTCTCCCTTGGCCCTTGCTTCGTTGGACACCAGCACCGGCGATATCTCCATTCAGTCGCCCTTGCTTCGTTGGACACCGAGCACCGACGATATCTCCACGAAGGTCAGGAGACTCAGGCTGGACATCGGGGCAACGATCTCCATTCTCCACCGGCTTCAGGCGACTTCCAGATCACGAAGGTCAGGCGACTCACACTAGAGGAAGCAGCCGCACAACCGACTGAGATGAGCCGACGAGGGTCAGACGACTCGCACTAGAGCAACTGGCCAAGTATGTTGCAATCTCTATCTTTTGATTGTTTCTTTGATTGGTGGCTTGGGATTTTAGACATGATCTTCAGTCTTGAGTCTTGAGTCCTGAGTGGTTGAATGAATTACCTTTTTCTCCTCATTTCTTATGGTAATAAAATGTGAAAAACTTGCAGGAAATCTATGTTTTGACAAGTTTTTCCAAAATAGCTGTGGAATAGTTGCTGAAGAGAAGCAACTTTCTGTTAGTGGTCACAATTGGGGAGAAATTGAATTTAATGGTGTGTTAATTTCTTTCTATGCACCTCATTGGGGAGTAACGAGTAATCAAAGTATCTAATTGTAATATCCCTAAATTTTTGTAAGGATATTTGTGTAATTTTTTTCAACCTTCACTAATTAATTGTTTTGCTTTCGGTGGAGTTTTGATTTTCTGAAATTTCCTTGATATCCGTAATAATTCCCTGAGTAGTATAAAATACATTCGACGTATTTTCGGGCTTTAGAATATTTGTTTGGAGACAAACATATAATTCCCGGGGTTAAATTTCACATTCCCATTTTATATTCTTCAATCCCATCACTGTTGTCTCCCCTACTCATTTCTCGAGCCCTCCCCGGGCCCTCCCCGGCATAGCTTCCTCGAGCTCCTCCCAGCATGCCCACCTCGAGCCTTGTGGTTGTCGGGGCACACCTTGCGAGGGGTTGGTCGGGACTTCCCTGGGCTATTTAAAGAGCTCGATGGGAGCAGCCAACGACCCACACCTCTCGATCTCCCTCCTCTGTTTTCTCTCGCTCCCGCGCGGGCCGCTCCGCCTACTGCCCAGCCACGGCGAGCCGAAGCTCCCCTGCTCGAGCCCTGTCTCGCTGCATCTCCCATGGCGCGAGGCACCTCCGACGAGAACCCCCCTGTTGCCCCTCTGTTTTCTTTTCACGTGAAATGGGTGGTTTGATTTGGAAGAGATGATGAATAGTGTTGGTGGGCCCCCCTCTGTTTTTGTTGTTGTTGGGCCGAGAGGCCCATTTAAGCATCCAGTCCAATTTCAACCCGAAATCATTCGAGCGGTATAATTTCGATACCCTTTCGTCCGTATTTTTTTATAGAAAAATTTAATAAATATTTTATGATTTAATATCATAAATATTTAATAAATATAATTCCTTAAATTTGTTCAGTCAAATTAATTGATATTAATTAATATGTCATATGTCGGATCGCGTGTGGACCCGTAATCTGTCGGAGCTATACCCGTGTCGAGCCCGGATTTCCGTCGTCATTAGGCTTTTCTGCGGACTAAGGCAAGTGGCGGTTCGCTCTTGCTCATCGTTCCATATTTACATTAATTATCAGCTGTTTCTCTGAGTAATTAATTTGGAATGATTACAGTGTTTATCTGGAAATGGTTTTATAAACTGTTTTGTAAAATCATATAATAGGTTGTATATCTGCTAGAACGACGCTATTATCTGTGATCGCCTTCTGGGCATTTATGTGGATTAATAGGAAAACTAATCCAAGTAAGGATTAGTTGTTTCTATTATCTCTATGTTTAAGTTAATTGCCTGGATGGCTTTAATGTGAATAATTGCTGTGTTAGACTGTTTAGTTAACACGAGTGTTTGTAGGAACTGTAACACCCCCAAATTTAACCCCATTTGGAAGCGCTACTGCCGATGACCCCGGGCGAAAACCCCGAAGTCACCCCAGGCTTTTCCGACGTCATAACTGACTTAAAACACAGTTACGATACTAAAATCGTAACTTTTATTAAACCACATGGTCGCGGAATTACACGATTCCTAAAACGACCCAAATACATCATCAATACAAAAATCAGAATTTACAACGGAAGACTTATAAACAAAATACAAAATAGCAAATAGCACAGCGGAAATCGTTTTAAACACAAAGCGACAAAACAACTTGTCGAAAACAAAACACCGTTCATCTTCATAGTCGCTTCTAGCCTTCACTGAACAGCAACACACCTGATGTGCCGAATCGAACGGATGACACCAGCCAACCATGCAAGGAATATAACGGTTGGTTAGTCTAAATGAATAGACTAGCAAGGGCACAAAGCAGAGTGGTTCGAAGCAGTCGCATTAGGTTAGACTCATCGTCCCTCGAATAATAACCGAGTACGCTAGTCAACCATCATACTCCTATTGGAATAACAAAAGGGTATGCACAAGAGAAGATTCTGGAGATCGAGTCTCACAGCAATCAATCCCAAAAAAGAAGACTCCAAAATGAAATGAGCCTTATAGGAAAATATGACAAATGTTGGGAAACATTAATTAATTACACACACAATCACAGAATCACAGTATTGCATTCGAGCGACTAAAAGTTAAGACGAGCTTTCCTAGCTGCACTAGCGCCTAGCCGCACTACTCGCCCAAAGTATATTAATTATGTGCGACAAAGGCACTTATCTGATTAAATTCCAAAACACACACACCACGTTATAAGCTTTTAGATATATGTGTCGTCATGAGGGACATATATCGAAGGAATGGACCTCACGGGACCAAACCTAAATCCACATCACAGTTGGTCATGACCAAAAATTTGGCATAGGGACATGAACGCCCTGTTATTTGCCAGTTATAAAGAAACGAATGAACCTCGCAGAGTCCAAGCGATCCTACGAATACTCGTGCTAACTAACAGTTCAGCACAGTCATATATCACATCACATCAAAGCCATCAAGGCCAACATCATAGATCTAACAATCTATATATATATATATATATATCAAAATAGCGTTG
The DNA here is from genome assembly GCA_027886185.1 of Rheum nobile. Taxonomy (NCBI): domain Eukaryota; kingdom Viridiplantae; phylum Streptophyta; class Magnoliopsida; order Caryophyllales; family Polygonaceae; genus Rheum; species Rheum nobile. Next base: position 6,007,096 of record WOAB01000135.1, read on the forward strand.
CCACTAACAGTATATGCAACCTATTATAATCCTTTTATATGAAGTTCATATTTAAAATCCACACAAAACCATTACGAACATAATAGCGCTTGTATCTAGCAATATACAACCTATTATAATAGCACTTCTTTTATTAAATAATTTATCAAAACTGTTCCCAACATAAACAGTAAATCATCCCAAATTAATTAACAACAAACAATTGATAATTAATGAAAGTATGGAATGATGAGCAAGAGCGAACCGCCACTTGCCTAAATCCGCAGAAGCTTAAGCAAAGCTTTAGAGACAACGGGCTCCTGGATCTGAAACTGGAGCAAATCTTGGATAATAAATCCCTAAGAAATGGCCCATAACAAGACCCTAAGTTAGATTCAATACACTTATATATGAATCTAAAAGAATACAAGAAGAAATCAAAGGAAACGAGCAAAGCCCAAAGCCAAACCACAAAACACACAACTCGGACACAATACCGCGATCGCGGCAGGTCGCGGTCGGTCGCGGTTTTGTGCTGTGACAGTGGCTAGCTCGCGAGACGACAATGGAGAATTTCTTACCCAAACCGATTTGTTTGCCTTCGATTTGTCTATGGTTCGATCTCCCAACACCACAAAGCTTCACACAACACTCAAGAGTACCTTCTCAACTCAAGAGACACTCGAAATCTCCCACACACGAAGCTCCAAAACTGCTCAACAATGGTGAAAAACAGAGGAGAAACAGAGGAGGAAGAAGAAGGAAGAAGAAAAGCTTCTTAGCTCCGGGTTTCACCTCCTTTTATAGCCCCAATCCGACCACCTCCAAGGGAACAAGGGGACAAAGGCGAAGGGCCAGTTGGCCTGCCCAAAAATATCCCAACTGAGCCAAAACAGAGGACAAAGCTACAGTAACCGCCACGCGAGGAAGACGACACTGCTCAGCAAAAGGCATTACCGCGATCGCGGCCGATCGCGTCAGGTCGCGGTTCATCGCGGTCAATCGCGGTTGATCGCGGTTTCTGGCCGACTTCACTTATTCTTATCCGAACTTGGTTCGGATTAAATTTCTTAACTCCGGGTTAAATATATTCGTACATTAACGACAAATTAACCCCGAAAACACCTCAACTGTATTATATAATGCTCGGAAAATTCTACAGAGCTTAGACCCCTCTTGAAAAGGTCCGAGACTCACTGAATTAAATCCGTCTAGCAAAACGGGCATAAGAAAAATTTAAAAATAATTTAAAATACCCTTAAAAATTACGGGGTGTTACATTACTATCCCCTTATTTTAAGTTTCGACCCCGAAACTTGCATTATCAAGGCCGACAACAAGTAGGGAAAGTATCTAAGTACACCCGTCTCAGTCTCCCAAGTAACCTCTTCGGTTTCTAACTTGGAGCACATAACTCATACCAAAGGTACCACCTTGCTACTCAGCTGTCTCAAACTTCACCCTGAATGGTAATCGAGACATCTGACAAACTCTTGGTTTAAACCAAATATTTATATTAGCAAGAATATTTACAACAAAAGTTTTACAACCTTGCTGCGTACTTAAACTTACTAACACAATTGTCCATAACAAAAGACTGGGTAACACCCAAATCTACAACCTACAACAAAAGTAGAAGCTTTAAGCAAATGGAAAATCAGATCCATCCGCCTCACGCATCACGTAAAGACGTTGACCTTGACTTCCAGAAGCTACTGGAGCCTTCCCTTTATTCTGTGCAGTTGTCTGCATCGAAGGACTTGGAGCCTCAACCGGTTTATACTCAGGCCGGTTACTCTGATTAGCAGGCCATTGCTGCGACTCCAGTCCTCTTTGCCTTCCCTGCCAACAAAACTCCTGCATGTGTCCAAACTTTCCACAGCCAAAGCATGCTTTCCTTTCCTTTTGGCACATACTGCTCATGTGCCCAACGGCACCACAATTGAAACATCGGATCAGACCCTGGTCCTGACCAGATCGTTGTGTCGACCCTCCTTGAGTCATCTCTGTCTTTGCCTTGCTTGACTTAGCAAGGTTAGACGGTGGCGCAGGACGTTTAAATCCGCTCGCCTGAGATTGTTCTTGCACCAACTTCTGGTGATTCCTCTTCTTGGTTGACTCCTCTAGAGTCACTTCCAGCTTATAGGCTGCATCCACGTATTGCTCCAAAGTAGAACATCCGTGACGCACCATCAGTGGCTTAATGTTTGGACTCATCCACTCATGGAAGTGCCAGATCTTCTGCTCCTCGCTGGTTACATCTGACCCAACGTATTGCAACAAGTGATTGAACTTAGTCACAAGCTCAGTGACTTTCAATCCCTCTATCTCTGGATGCATGAACTCCTTGTGCTTCTCGTCCCTCATAGCTCGGGAAAAGAAACGGTCCATCATTTTCGTCTTGAACATAGCCCAATTCAAATCAACACGATCAGCCAACCCAGAGTTCTCCCACCATTCACTAGCTTCTTCTTTTAACTGAAGAGAGGATATCTGCACTTTCTCAGCTTCGGTGCAATCCACGTTGCGGAACAACCGCTCAATGTGGGAAAACCAATGAGCAGCTCTAACTGGCTCTCCTTTGCCATCATAATGGTCAGGTCTCAAAGAGTTAATGGTCTTCAGCACTCGACCATAGTCACCTCTCTTCCTGACCGCCTCATCTTGGTGTACATAAACAGCTGGCTCCTCAAATCTAGGAACCACTGGGGGAATCGGCACAGCTTGTGCCTGTGGTGCGGCAGGTTGCCTAGCCTCGGCGAGTACTTGCATCATTATCTCCCGAATAGCTGCAACAGCTGCTGCATCAAAAACTATTGGAGCGTTGGCCGTAGCTTGGCCATTGCCTCCTGGATTATTCTGTGACATTGACTCGTGTTCTTCTACACGGTTCAGGTCGTCCCTTATGATTGGCCTTGGATTGCTTGGCCCAGCACCAGCGCGTATGGTATTCCTTGTATTCACCATCTGTTTACCGATCAAATCCCAAGTATTAATATCTTTTCCATAATACTTATCATGATAAAGTCACTTGGAATAGATCAACTTGGTAACGTTCCTAGGTGAATACCAAACTGAAATACTTAGGTTCTACAACCTCAAATCCTGACAAGAGAACTGAAAACTCAAGTCCAACTGGAGATGGCAAAACCACCTCGACTTCTTCCGAGTCCTTCAGAAGAGAACAAAATGCACCCTCAACTATGGGTGATAAACAGAAAGTCTTAGTCTTTCTAGATACAGAAGCAACTTCCGTATCAGACTCAAGAAGGCACGACTATGAACGGCTTTTGAAAAAAATTCAGAGCTCTTGGAAAACATTTTAGCTCTGATACCATTTCTGTAACACCCCCAAATTTAACCCCATTTGGAAGCGCTACTGCCGATGACCCCGGGCGAAAACCCCGAAGTCACCCCAGGCTTTTCCGACGTCATAACTGACTTAAAACACAGTTACGATACTAAAATCGTAACTTTTATTAAACCACATGGTCGCGGAATTACACGATTCCTAAAACGACCCAAATACATCATCAATACAAAAATCAGAATTTACAACGGAAGACTTATAAACAAAATACAAAATAGCAAATAGCACAGCGGAAATCGTTTTAAACACAAAGCGACAAAACAACTTGTCGAAAACAAAACACCGTTCATCTTCATAGTCGCTTCTAGCCTTCACTGAACAGCAACACACCTGATGTGCCGAATCGAACGGATGACACCAGCCAACCATGCAAGGAATATAACGGTTGGTTAGTCTAAATGAATAGACTAGCAAGGGCACAAAGCAGAGTGGTTCGAAGCAGTCGCATTAGGTTAGACTCATCGTCCCTCGAATAATAACCGAGTATGCTAGTCAACCATCATACTCCTACTGGAATAACAAAAGGGTATGCACAAGAGAAGATTCTGGAGATCGAGTCTCACAACAATCAATCCCAAAAAGAAGACTCCAAAATGAAATGAGCCTTATAGGAAAATATGACAAATGTTGGGAAACATTAATTAATTACACACACAATCATAGAATCACAGTATTGCATTCGAGCGACTAAAAGTTAAGACGAGCTTTCCTAGCTGCACTAGCGCCTAGCCGCACTACTCGCCCAAAGTATATTAATTATGTGCGACAAAGGCACTTATCTGATTAAATTCCAAAACACACACACCACGTTATAAGCTTTTAGATATATGTGTCGTCATGAGGGACATATATCGAAGGAATGGACCTCACGGGACCAAACCTAAATCCACATCACAGTTGGTCATGACCAAAAATTTGGCATAGGGACATGAACGCCCTGTTATTTGCCAGTTATAAATAAACGAATGAACCTCGCAGAGTCCAAGCGATCCTACGAATACTCGTGCTAACTAACAGTTCAGCACAGTCATATATCACATCACATCAAAGCCATCAAGGCCAACATCATAGATCTAACAATCTATATATATATATATATATATATCAAAATAGCGTTGCCACTAACAGTATATGCAATCTATTATAATCCTTTTATATGAAGTTCATATTTAAAATCCACACAAAACCATTACGAACATAATAGCGCTTGTATCTAGCAATATACAACCTATTATAATAGCACTTCTTTTATTAAATAATTTATCAAAACTGTTCCCAACATAAACAGTAAATCATCCCAAATTAATTAACAACAAACAATTGATAATTAATGAAAGTATGGAATGATGAGCAAGAGCGAACCGCCACTTGCCTAAATCCGCAGAAGCTTAAGCAAAGCTTTAGAGACAACGGGCTCCTGGATCTGAAACTGGAGCAAATATTGGATAATAAATCCCTAAGAAATGGCCCATAACAAGACCCTAAGTTAGATTCAATACACTTATATATGAATCTAAAAGAATACAAGAAGAAATCAAAGGAAACGGGCAAAGCCCAAAGCCAAACCACAAAACACACAACTCGGACACAATACCGCGATCGCGGCAGGTCGCGGTCGGTCGCGGTTTTGTGCTGTGACAGTGGCTAGCTCGCGAGACGACAATGGAGAATTTCTTACCCAAACCGATTTATTTGCCTTCGATTTGTCTATGGTTCGATCTCCCAACACCACAAAGCTTCACACAACACTCAAGAGTACCTTCTCAACTCAAGAGACACTCGAAATCTCCCACACACAAAGCTCCAAAACTGCTCAACAATGGTGAAAAACAGAGGAGAAACAGAGGAGGAAGAAGAAGGAAGAAGAAGAGCTTCTTAGCTCCGGGTTTCACCTCCTTTTATAGCCCCAATCCGACCACCTCCAAGGGAACAAGGGGACAAAGGCGAAGGGCCAGTTGGCCTGCCCAAAAATATCCCAACTGAGCCAAAACAGAGGACAAAGCTACAGTAACCGCCACGCGAGGAAGACGACACTGCTCAGCAAAAGGCATTACCGCGATCGCGGCCGATCGCGTCAGGTCGCGGTTCATCGCGGTCAATCGCGGTTGATCGCGGTTTCTGGCCGACTTCACTTATTCTTATCCGAACTTGGTTCGGATTAAATTTCTTAACTCCGGGTTAAATATATTCGTACATTAACGACAAATTAACCCCGAAAACACCTCAACTGTATTATATAATGCTCGGAAAATTCTACAGAGCTTAGACCCCTGTTGAGAAGGTCCGAGACTCACTGAATTAAATCCGTCTAGCAAAACGGGCATAAGAAAAATTTAAAAATAATTTAAAATACCCTTAAAAATTACGGGGTGTTACAGGAACGCTAATCCAAGTAAGGATTAGTCGTTTCTTTATAACTTAATGTGCGTAGGAACGCTAATCCAAGTAAGGATTAGTCGTTTCTTTATAATTTAATATTCGTGGGAACGCTTATCCATATGTAAGGATTTGTCGTTTCTTTAAATCATAATATTTCTCGGATTAATTCCGAATAATTTAAGGGTCATGACCTATGCTTCTTATCCACATGTAAGGATCTGAAGTGTTTAAGCGTCTTGCAAGCGCCATTGGATGAGCTTAATTGCAGTCCTGTGTATTAAGCACTTAGCTAGTGCATTGGGGTGGACGTAACTGTCACCCTGTAAATTAAACTGTAAGCGTTGTGGCAGTGCAATTAGGGTGAACGTAAGGTCACCCGGTATAATAATAACTTCCGTGTTCTCGGAATAATATTAAAAGCCTCAACAGTGTGTGTGTGTGTGTGTGTTGTACTTTAATAAGATAAGTACAGTTAAGAACATAATTAATAAGTGTAAGCATTGTAATAGTGCAATCAGGGTGAACATAAGGTCACCCGGTGTAATAATAACGCCGTTGTTACTCGGCATAATAATGTTAAGTCCCGTGTGTGTGTTGTGTGTGTTTTAATTTGGGTTGACGTAATTATCACCTTGTGATTTAAGCCTTGTTGTCGCTCTTAATAACATTAACGTGTTTCAGTAATGGGTGTTTTATAATTAGATAAGATATGTGCCCGAGTGCACATAATTAATAAGCTTGGGTAGTTGTACTAATTGGGTGGACTTAATTGTCACCCTAAGGTTTAAAGCTGTATATCTGCTCTTAAGCTTGTTGTATGCATTAGTACGGATAAAGTGTTGGGAAGGAATAATTGATTAAAGGGGTAATTCTTCAGGAACTCGTTTTCTCTATTGTGGTCTTGAGTAAGACTGTGAAATCTGGAGTTAGAAAGGTCATGATCATAAGTAAAGTATGACCCATGTAGGACCAATGGTTAAAGCTTTTGGGTAAGCCAAGTGTACGACATCATAGGTATCCTTTGGGGAGATCTATTTGAGATTAATTTGAGGTAACATAAGGAAATGATGCGATTAAGTCCTGGATGGATAGTAGATTGTGTGCAGAATGTAGAGTAATGACTCTTGACAACTGTTAAAGATCGACATCGTGTGAGTATGTCGTCTATAAGGTGCAACTCTTGGAGGAGGATTAAGTTGTAAAGTGATTGTGTTATAAGGTGACCACTTTAATAGAAAGGTCACAGTTTAAGGATATGATATGTTGATGACCTTGAGGTAATAAGGATTCGATAAGAATTATTACATGATGTATAGTATGGAGATAAGGTTGTGAGATGATGAAGTGATTAAGGATAAATTGTGTGGAGTTAATCTTCTAAGAGATTAAGGGTCATCTCTTATAAGTGAGCTTGTGTTATAAGCATTATTGTAGATGAATCATTTCAGAATAATGTCATAAGGAATTAAGGGTAATGTCTCTTGGGTTACGTTTCGAGGAACGTAGGAGTTAAGTTAGATGTGAATGTTATTGAATCGATGAGAATGAGTAATGGATTGTATTAATGTAAATGTCGCTGCTTTGTGCCCTTGCTAGTCTATTCTGTAGACTAACCCACTGTTTTGTTATCTGCTTTGTTGGCTGGTGTCATCCGTTCATTTCGGCACATCAGATTTGTTGCAGGTCCAAAAAGGCTAGAACGACTATGACGGCAAATGGTGTTTTTACAAGTTTATTCAGATTAAGATCCTTGACGGGTGATCATTTCGATCCAGACCCTGTTGTTATTTCAAAGATTTCCGTTGTGTTAAAAAGGTCTTATTTTAAGACTACTCTGTGTTTTCAAGACTTCCGCTGTATTAAATTCTGATAATGTATTTTAATGTCTGGAATCACGTGTAATTCCGAGACCTTGGTTTTAATGAAAGTTATGATATTTGTTATTGTAACTGTGGTTTGATAGTTATATCGTTTGAAAAAGCCTGGGGTGACTTCGGGATTTTATATCCGGGGTCATCGGCATGTAATGCTTTCAAAGGGTAATCATTTGGGGGTGTTACAGTTGTGGTATCAGAGCCGAAAGTTTTAAACGGGTTTGGGATTTCATGAACCATTTACTCATTTTTTTTGAAAATGTTTTCAAACGACTCTTGTGGACTCACCGGCGGCACCAGTACCGGCACCGACACAGCTCAGGTGGCTGGGTGGCTTGGTTGCTGGGGTAGCTAGGCTTGGGAGTGTTACAGATCTGGTTTGAAATATTTTCACTCGTTTGAAATAAGTTTCGAAGGCTCTGAATTTTCAAATGGAAATTTTAACCGTTCATAGTCGTGCCGTTTCTTAAGTCTGATGTCGAAGTTCACTTCGATATCTAGAAAGACTAAACTCCCTTCTCGTCAACCGTAGAGTATGTGTGCATTCAGTTATTTCTAAAGGACTCGGAAGAAGCCGAGGTGGTTTCGCCATCCCCAGTAAGGCTTAAATTCCTAGTTCCCTCGTTATGATTTGAGGTTGTAGAACCTAGTATCTTGGTGAGAGTTTATCAGCTGATAGTCGATGATGTCCTGGTTAAGGAAATTAAGTTCAGATGTTAAGGTTGTTAGTGAGGCAGAATCCTCATTGGTTTAATTGCAAGTTTCGGGGTCGAAACTTTTCTTAAGGAGGTAGCAATGTAATATCCCTAAATTTTTGTAAGGATATTTGGGTAATTTTTCTCAACCTTCACTACTTAATTGTTTTGCTTTCGGTGGAGTTTTGATTTTCTGAAATTTCCTTGATATCCGTAATAATTCCCTGAGTAGTATAAAATACATTCGACGTATTTTCGGGCTTTAGAATATTTGTTTGGAGACAAACATATAATTCCCGGGGTTAAATTTCACATTCTCATTTTATATTCTTCAATCCCATCACTGTTGTCTCCCCTACTCATTTCTCGAGCCCTCCCCGGCATAGCTTCCTCGAGCTCCTCCCAGCATGCCCACCTCAAGCCTTGTGGTTGTCGGGGCACACCTTGCGAGGGGTTGGTCGGGACTTCCCTGGGCTATTTAAAGAGCTCGATGGGAGCAGCCAACGACCCACACCTCTCGATCTCCCTCCTCTGTTTTCTCTCGCTCCCGCTCGGGCCGCTCCGCCTACTGCCCAGCCACGGCGAGCCGAAGCTCCCCTGCTCGAGCCCTGTCTCGCCGGAGGTGCCTCGCGCCGGGGGAGATGCAGCGAGACAGGGCTCGAGTAGGGGAGCTTCGGCTCGCCGTGGCTGGGCAGTAGGCGGAGCGGCTCGAGCGGGAGCGAGAGAAAACAGAGGAGGGAGATCGAGAGGTGTGGGTCGTTGGCTGCTCCCATCGAGCTCTTTAAATAGCCCAGGGAAGTTCCGACCAACCCCTCGCAAGGTGTGCCCCGACAACCACAAGGCTCGAGGTGGGCATGCTGGGAGGAGCTCGAGGAAGCTATGCCGGGGAGGGCTCGAGAAATGAGTAGGGGAGACAACAGTGATGGGATTGAAGAATATAAAATGGGAATGTGAAATTTAACCCCGAGAATTATATGTTTGTCTCCAAACAAATATTCTAAAGCCCGAAAATACGTCGAATGTATTTTATACTACTCAGGGAATTATTACGGATATCAAGGAAATTTCAGAAAATCAAAACTCCACCGAAAGCAAAACAATTAATTAGTGAAGGTTGAGAAAAATTACCCAAATATCCTTACAAAAATTTAGGGATATTACATTGCTACCTCCTTAAGAAAAGTTTCGACTCCGAAACTTGTAATTAAACCAATGAGGATTCTGCCTCACTAACAACCTTAACATCTGAACTTAATTTCCTTAACCAGGACATCATCGACTATCAGCTGATAAACTCTCACCAAGATACTAGGTTCTACAACCTCAAATCATAACGAGGGAACTAGGAATTTAAGCCTTACTGGGGATGGCGAAACCACCTCGGCTTCTTCCGAGTCCTTTAGAAATAACCGAATGCACACATACTCTACGGTTGACGAGAAGGGAGTTTAGTCTTTCTAGATATCGAAGTGAACTTCGACATCAGACTTAAGAAACGGCACGACTATGAACGGTTAAAATTTTCATTTGAAAATCAAGAGCCTTCGAAACTTATTTCAAACGAGTGAAAATATTTCAAACCAGATCTGTAACACTCCCAAGCCTAGCTACCCCAACAACCAAGCCACCCAGCCACCTGAGCGGTGTCGGTGCCGATACTGGTGCCGCCGGTGAGTCCACAAGAGTCGTTTGAAAACATTTAAAAAAAAAACGAGTAAATGGTTCATGAAATCCCAAACCCGTTTAAAACTTTCGGCTCTGATACCACAACTGTAACACCCTCAAATGATTACCCTTTGAAAGCATTACATGCCGATGACCCCAGATATAAAATCCCGAAGTCACCCCAGGCTTTTTCAAACGATATAACTATCAAACCACAGTTACAATACCAAATATCATAACTTTCATTAAAACCAAGGTCTCGGAATTACACGTGATTCCAGACATTAAAATACATTATCAGAATTTAATACAGCGGAAGTCTTGAAAACACAGAGTAGTCTTAAAACAAGACCTTTTTAACACAGCGGAAATCTTTGAAATAACAACTGGGTCTGGATCGAAATGATCACCCGTCAAGGATCTTAATCTGAATAAACTTGTAAAAACACCATTTGCCGTCATAGTCGTTCTAGCCTTTTTGGACCTGCAACAAATCTGATGTGCCGAAATGAACGGATGACACCAGCCAATAAAGCAGATAACAAAACAGTGGGTTAGTCTACAGAATAGACTAGCAAGGGCACAAAGCAGCGACATTTACATTAATACAATCCATTACTCATTCTCATCGATTCAATAACATTCACATCTAACTTAACTCCTACGTTCCTCGAAACGTAACCCAAGAGACATTACCCTTAATTCCTTATGACATTATTCTGAAATGATTCATCTACAATAATGCTTATAACACAAGCTCACTTATAAGAGATGACCCTTAATCTCTTAGAAGATTAACTCCACACAATTTATCCTTAATCACTTCATCATCTCACAACCTTATCTCCATACTATACATCATGTAATAATTCTTATCGAATCCTTATTACCTCAAGGTCATCAACATATCATATCCTTAAACTGTGACCTTTCTATTAAAGTGGTCACCTTATAACACAATCACTTTACAACTTAATCCTCCTCCAAGAGTTGCACCTTATAGACGACATACTCACACGATGTCGATCTTTAACAGTTGTCAAGAGTCATTACTCTACATTCTGCACACAATCTACTATCCATCCAGGACTTAATCGCATCATTTCCTTATGTTACCTCAAATTAATCTCAAATAGATCTCCCCAAAGGATACCTATGATGTCGTACACTTGGCTTACCCAAAAGCTTTAACCATTGGTCCTACATGGGTCATACTTTACTTATGATCATGACCTTTCTAACTCCAGATTTCACAGTCTTACTCAAGACCACAATAGAGAAAACGAGTTCCTGAAGAATTACCCCTTTAATCAATTATTCCTTCCCAACACTTTATCCGTACTAATGCATACAACAAGCTTAAGAGCAGATATACAGCTTTAAACCTTAGGGTGACAATTAAGTCCACCCAATTAGTACAACTACCCAAGCTTATTAATTATGTGCACTCGGGCACATATCTTATCTAATTATAAAACACCCATTACTGAAACACGTTAATGTTATTAAGAGCGACAACAAGGCTTAAATCACAAGGTGATAATTACGTCAACCCAAATTAAAACACACACAACACACACACGGGACTTAACATTATTATGCCGAGTAACAACGGCGTTATTATTACACCGGGTGACCTTATGTTCACCCTGATTGCACTATTACAATGCTTACACTTATTAATTATGTTCTTAACTGTACTTATCTTATTAAAGTACAACACACACACACACACACACACTGTTGAGGCTTTTAATATTATTCCGAGAACACGGAAGTTATTATTATACCGGGTGACCTTACGTTCACCCTAATTGCACTGCCACAACGCTTACAGTTTAATTTACAGGGTGACAGTTACGTCCACCCCAATGCACTAGCTAAGTGCTTAATACACAGGACTGCAATTAAGCTCATCCAATGGCGCTTGCAAGACGCTTAAACACTTCAGATCCTTACATGTGGATAAGAAGCATAGGTCATGACCCTTAAATTATTCGGAATTAATCCGAGAAATATTATGATTTAAAGAAGCGACAAATCCTTACATATGGATAAGCGTTCCCACGAATATTAAATTATAAAGAAACGACTAATCCTTACTTGGATTAGCGTTCCTACGCACATTAAGTTATAAAGAAACGACTAATCCTTACTTGGATTAGCGTTCCTACAAACACTCGTGTTAACTAAACAGTCTAACACAACAATTATTCACATTAAAGACATCCAGGCAATTAACTTAAACATAGAGATAATAGAAACAGCTAATCCTTACTTGGATTAGTTTTCCTATTAATCCACATAAATGCCCAGAAGGCGATCACAGATAATAGCGTCGTTCTAGCAGATATACAACCTATTATATGATTTTACAAAACAGTTTATAAAACCATTTCCAGATAAACACTGTAATCATTCCAAATTAATTACTCAGAGAAACAGCTGATAATTAATGTAAATATGGAACGATGAGCAAGAGCGAACCGCCACTTGCCTTAGTCCGCAGAAAAGCCTAATGACGACGGAAATCCGGGCTCGACACGGGTATAGCTCCGACAGATTACGGGTCCACACGCGATCCGACATATGACATATTAATTAATATCAATTAATTTGACTGAACAACTTTAAGGAATTATATTTATTAAATATTTATGACATTAAATCATAAAATATTTATTAAATTTTTCTATAAAAAACTACGGACGAAAGGGTATCGAAATTATACCGCTCGAATGATTTCGGGTTGAAATTGGACTGGATGCTTAAATGGGCCTCTCGGCCCAACAACAACAAAAACAGAGGGGGGCCCACCAACACTATTCATCATCTCTTCCAAATCAAACCACCCATTTCACGTGAAAAGAAAACAGAGGGGCAACAGGGGGGTTCTCGCCGGAGGTGCCTCGCGCCGGGGGAGATGCAGCGAGACAGGGCTCGAGCGGGGAGCTTCGGCTCGCCGTGGCTGGGCAGTAGGCGGAGCGGCCCGAGCGGGAGCGAGAGAAAACAGAGGAGGGAGATCGAGAGGTGTGGGTCGTTGGCTGCTCCCATCGAGCTCTTTAAATAGCCTAGGGAAGTCCCGACCAACCCCTCGCAAGGTGTGCCCCGACAACCACAAGGCTCGGGGCATGCTGGGAGGAGCTCGAGGAAGCTATGCCGGGGAGGGCTCGAGAAATGAGTAGGGGAGACAACAGTGATGGGATTGAAGAATATAAAATGGGAATGTGAAATTTAACCCCGGGAATTATATGTTTGTCTCCAAACAAATATTCTAAAGCCCGAAAATACGTCGAATGTATTTTATACTACTCAGGGAATTATTACGGATATCAAGGAAATTTCAGAAAATCAAAACTCCACCGAAAGCAAAACAATTAATTAGTGAAGGTTGAAAAAAATTACCCAAATATCCTTACAAAAAAATTAGGGATATTACAATTAGATACTTTGATTACTCGTTACTCCCCAATGAGGTGCATAGAAAGAAATTAACACACCATTAAATTCAATTTCTCCCCAATTGTGACCACTAACAGAAAGTTGCTTCTCTTTAGCAACTATTCCACATCTATTTTGGAAAAACTTGTCAAAACAGAGATTTCCTGCAAGTTTTTCACATTTTATTACCATAAGAAATGAGGAGAAAAAGGTAATTCATTCAACCACTCAGGACTCAAGACTCAAGACTGAAGAGCATGTCTAAAATCCCAAGCCACCAATCAAAGAAACAATCAAAAGATAGAGATTGCAACATACTTGGCCAGTTGCTCAGTTGCTCTAGTGCGACTCGTCTGACCCTCGTCGGCTCATCTCAGTCGGTTGCGCGGCTGCTTCCTCCAGTGTGAGTCGCCTGACCTTCGTGATCTGGAAGTCGCCTGAAGCCGGTGGAGAATGGAGATCGTTGCCCCGATGTCCAGCCTGAGTCTCCTGACCTTCGTGGAGATATCGCCGGTGCTCGGTGTCCAACGAAGCAAGGGTGACTGAATGGAGATATCGCCGGTGCTGGTGTCCAACGAAGCAAGGGCCAAGGGAGAGATAGAAGGGAGGGCTCGGCGGCGGCTGAGTGGAATTATAAAATGGATTTTAGGGTTCCAAATACTATTAAAAAAATATTTTTTCTTAGTAGGGGCCTGTCACTGGAAACATGGAGAACATATGGGCTAATTAATTAGCAGTTGAAAGAAAATGGATTCCCTTTTCATGTTTGTTTCTTTTTTTCCAATCATCCTCATATCCTTAATCTAGGCCGATAAACCACGCACACCGATTTTTTCGCCTCGCACTCTCCTCTGGGCGGCACTTAGAGCCGTCCAGAAAACCCTTCCAAAAAACCGGTTTGCACCTGGGCGGCATTAGGTGCATCCCATGCAAACCGGTTTTTTTATAACCCGATTTGGACCTGGGCGGCACATATTGCTGCCCAGTGTTTTTGGTTTTGTAGAATCCGGTTTTGAAATTTAATTTATTTATTTTAAAAATTAAAAAATGATTTTCTGGAAACCGGGTTAAAATTCGGCGACACTGAAAGTCGCCGAGTCTAAACCCAAAAATCTGGGCGGCAAAACATGCCGCCCAATGACGAATTTGAAATTGAAACTTGGGCGGCAACTATTGCCGCCCATGTGCAAACCGCCCAAAAATTGAAACTTCGGCGTTATTAAATGCCGCCCAGGGTCGTCTTCTCCGAGAGCGATTTGCAGAGTTCAAGAGCGAAAATGGATCCCGGCGGCGATTATTCGGTTGACGACATATGGGAGTTCTTGGCGGAGGAAGAACTGAGGGACCATCAGATGGCGGCGGCGGGAGTTCTTGGCGGAGACGGCGGCGATGTACTAGAATCGACGACAGATTTGACGGTGGCGGCGGCGGCCAATCTCTGTTTCACGGGGGGCAGCGACGAGGCGGCGGAGGAGGCGGCGGAAGCGAGGCTGGGGGAGAGGGGTGGCGACGCGGCGGAGGAAGCGAGGCTGGCGGAGGAAGGAGGCGAAGCGAGGCTGGGCGAGGCCGATGAGGGAGGCGAGGCTGGGCTGCACTACGTGCCGCCCACTATGGGGGAATCTGGGCTGCACGTGGTGCCGCCCAAGACCGAGGGCGAGGAGGGCGATATCGGGGCTTTTTTGGGCGAGGAGGGCGACATCGCGGCGGAGAATGCCTTCGACGTCGCGTGCGCGGTTGCTCAGCAGGCTATGTTAGACTTGGGTGAAATTCCCGTTCGCCAAAAGCGAAAATATGAACAGCTCAGCAGTCACATCAGGAGGACCCATATCTTGATGACTCACCTCAGCAGCGGCTACCTCTGGAGGAGTCACATGAGCAGCATGCCCCATCTCCACGTGAGGCATCTCAACAGGCCCCGTCTCAGCCTGAGCCAGCCACACAGGCCCTATCTCCGATTGAGCCACATCAGGAGACTCAGTATGGCCCATCTCAATCTCAGCATGCCCCATCTCCACATCATGAGCCATCTCAGCAGGCCCCGTCTCAGTCTGAGCCAGCCACACAGGCCCCATCTCTGCATGAGCCAGCTGAGCAGCTTCCTTCTTTGTTGAGGAACTTTGATACGCACATTGCAGAGCTGATATGGAGGAAGGCGTCGTTGGACCCACCCGAGGACGTTGTTAGGAGTTTGAGGGTCCAGACACGCCCTACGCAGTTTGCATTTTGGAGGGATCGTATTCCTAGAGGGGTCCCTGTGGAGGGGTCCTGGTTTTGGATTGCGCAGCAGACGGGGTTGACCGGTTTACTTGATTTGCAGTTAGGCAATGCTGATCACAGCCTCATTTCAGCATTCGTTGAGAGATGGCATCCAGAGACGGACACCTTCCACTTTCCCTGGGGCGAGATAGCTCCTACTCTACATGACGTGATGATGATTTTAGGGCTGCCGATCGAGGGATTTGAGGTGATGTCACCATGAACCGGTCATGATAGCGAGCTGGCGGAGTGTGAGGCTTTGTTCGGCTATTTGTTGGGGATAGATTCGGACTACAGCTTTGATGAGGATGATGCTGACATGGTCCGCGACCTTAGGAGTGTGAGGCTTTGTTCGGCTATTAATATACATTATTGAATTGTTTTTAATAATGGTTGTCTTTCTCTGTACACAGGTTTGGATTTGGACGTACTTCGTATACTTCCCGGGCAACCCTAACCTCAAGGAAGGTGCGGACGACGACCTCGGACGCACTGGACGATATTGCATTGGCCGGACACCTCTCCGGTCCCTCCGTGACCAGTCACACTACA
This sequence comes from Rheum nobile, assembly GCA_027886185.1. Taxonomy (NCBI): domain Eukaryota; kingdom Viridiplantae; phylum Streptophyta; class Magnoliopsida; order Caryophyllales; family Polygonaceae; genus Rheum; species Rheum nobile. The sequence goes on from WOAB01000135.1 coordinate 6,023,307, forward strand.
GACGAATTCTGGACGAGTATAGGCCAGAAGATGTACGTATTCTTTTTCAATTTTAATTTACAGTAAGATAGCTTAATGAATTAATTTATGTTCCATCGTGTTTTGTTAATTATAGATATGGTGGATGCCGTACGAGGGTCTTGATTTTCGAGGTGCCCATAGGTCCTCCACTTATCGAGGGACTATTCGTTTTCTCGGTGTAGAGGAGTCATACATGCCAGATCGGCTTACACGCCAGTTCGGTTATCGACAGAGCAGGCCGATGGATATCATAGAGCCTCTGGTTGCAGTGCGTCCTCATGATTTCAGGGGGACGAGGCGATACCAGTTGCACTTTGACCCGCGTTGGCACAGGTGGGACCAGCTTGAGCATCATCTTTGCCCCCACATCTTGACGAGTCCTCCTGCGACGATGGCTTGGGATGTCCATGACGCGTACCTGGACTGGTATCTACAGGTGTCGCATCCTTACGTGAGTCCGAGTGCACCAGTGCAGCCTCGTATCAGTAGAGGACCACCTCTGGCTATCAACTTGCAAAGGGTATGTTTTTTGTCCCATTTTATTCTTTTAAATTATTTTATGAAAGTCTATGTTTTTAAATTAAAATGTTTTTTTTTCATTTGCAGCGTGTGGCGATGAGCAAGGCCTATCTTCAGGAGCTTATGTTTGGAGGTTGTTTAGGGTGTAGGGAGCACTTTCAACATATGCATGACATCCTTTTCAGTGACGTCATTCATGTAGCTCCACCGCTTGTACGGGCTTCACAGATGCCTTCCCATGCATATAGTGCAGATTCTACTATATTTGATAGAGCCGAATCATCTAGGATGGCGGAAGAGCGTGCAGCAGCTCAGCAGGCATCAGCTCGACAGACAGCGTCTCAGCTGACGCCGATGGTTCCTCCAGTATGGGCACCGGGCGTGGATTCGGGTGTAGGTGTGTCCTTGGCTAGTGATTCTACTCCACATTTAGATGAGTCATCGGATAGTGAGACAGAGAGTTTATAGTATGACTTTTGGCTTTATTGGTTGTTTTTAGCAATTTGTAGTATGACTTTTGACTTTTGTGTTTGTTCGATTTCACATTGGGATTGATATTCCAGTAATTCCTAGTATGACTTTTGACTTTTGTGTTTGGCTAGGCGGCTCACAGTGCCGCCCAAAGGGTCCAGAATCTCACAAGTACCCTTCTGGGCGGCACACAGTACACTGGGCTGTACTGTGTGCTGCCCAGTGAACCCTACTGGGCTGCACTGTGTGCCATCCACAACAGTCATATTTTACCCTATTTTACCCTATTAATACGCACCCGCCCACAACTAGTGTACGCTTTAATGTTTTCGTGAACGTGTTTTTGTTAATGATTAGTAATATTGTTGTCGCGTATCGCATTTTCCCGATTTTTTTCAATTCGAAAAAACAAATGATTCAAAACACAATATACGATCAATCTCAATCAAACTTTCACACAAAAGGAAATACAATATCATATATAAAGTCGATTATAATCCAAAAAACCTAGGTAAGTATGTCAGGTCGCCCATGATATGTTCGCTCCTCTACATAATTCTTGAACCTATCCTTAAAGCGCTCATGACTATCCCATCCATCAACACTTGGATCCTTGTAAATGCGCCATTGTCTTGGAGGCGGTGGAATGGGACAATGGTCATTAACAAGCCAAATCTGTACACATAAACAATACAGTTATAAAAAAAATTATGAAAAAATAAGTAAATACGAGAGAGTATGACTCCACGTACCGGTACGTAATGGTCTCTCCTGCCTACATGTGCTATCGCATAAACCTTTATCGGAGGCTCGGCACCCGGGGGGGCCCACAATGGAAGACATGTGTGCGGTCCGAACCATGATAAGACAACAACAACCACTTGGTGTTCCGTGGCAAACGCCAACCCAGTAATAGGCATTACACACCAGAAGTTTGCCGTGCACGGTGAAGGAATATAATTCAATTTCCTAACAAATTCTTCCAACGTCAACGCTTCCTCCGCAAGCATCGCTACGTAGTTGGCTCCATGTTCCTGGACGTGCTTCGAAAGCCCTAACCGGACATCAATGTACTCGTCTTCTTGGCGACACAGCAAAACGGCAAGAGAACGGAACCCACAATGACCATCACCTTTGACATTTTGAACTCTAGAAATGTAGGCGAGCATGAAATGATCAATATTCTCGTGTCCCCAGTTGAAGCCGAGATACTTGACCGGCTTGTTTGAAGCCGACTTGGACTTGCTTGAAGCAGATTTCGGCTTTGCAGGTTTAGTGGCACTCCCCTTTGCTGTTGAAACTCCACTGTGAGGTTGTCCGCTAGAAGGGCATCCTTTCGATCCCTTTGATCCCACAGACGATTTCACATTGGTCGTCTCTTTCTCTGCAAGCTCATCCTCCTCATCCACTCCCAGCTCCTCACCCTCCATCTTCATCTTCTGCTTCTCCTTCATCTTCTTCATTTTTGCATCCACATGCTCGTCCCAACCCATTTTCCTCTTGGTACCGGTCTTTCTCGCATTCATCCTAGGCCTCCCCTTCTTGGTCTCACCACGTGGCGGGTCTTGAATATCGCACGATGTAGGGTCCTTTGACTCACGCCACTTTTCCGCCATCTTCTTCAAATCAAATCCCTTAATTGTCCCACATAAGTACTCTTCAACGAAGTCATCCACCGTGACATTGTCCGTTGTCAGTGAAACACCATCATCGACATCAAGATCCTTAGCATCCACCCCTTCCCATCGGATCTGCTTCCAGAAAATATCAACCTCTTCAGGCACTAACGGGTAACCCGTCTCCACGTAGACCTTAATTGTGTGTGGGCAAGGCAGCCCTAGTGTGGACCTCCACAAAAAATCATCACATTTGTTCCCAATTTTTCCCTCCTTTACTAACACAGCTTGGGCATACAACATTCTCAGGCATTTTTCAGAGCACTTTTCAAAGATGCGCTTGAAGAACACCTTAACCCACTCAGGGCCATTCACTATCTCCATGGGAAAGGCAGTGCAGTTCTTGGTCATCTCAAATCGGATCTTCCGATGCTGATCAACAAACATGTTGTCGATGTGCTGCACAATTGTGTCGAACCCTCCGACGGATGTCTCAATCATGTCCTTAAGCATAGAATGCTGACCCTCAACCCTGACAATAATATATTCGTATACAATTAACTAAATAAATTTTATAACCCAATTTGATTGCAAATGTTTGTATGAAAGTTACCTGTTTGATGTTCTTGTGGCAAAATGGAGAACATCATCACACCATGCCGCAACCAGCTTCTTCTTATGCTCATTAAACCAAGTTTGCTCCACATATCTCACCAAGCCTTCACTCCATATCTCCTTAAAGTGAGCAAGCCGCTCTCTGTACTCCTCCTTTGTGTGAGACCTCATCACCCGACGAACACTTCCCGAGAAATTCTTCTCGTCAATCTTCATCGTCTTAGCATATGCCTTCACATTACGGTCTACATGGACCTGACACAAGTGATGACGAACCTTCGGAAACACCAGTTTGGTAGCCTTGATCAGTCCTAGCTCTCGATCAGACATGATGCATACGAGATTTTTCTCCCCGTACAACCACTTCAATCGTCTCAGCGCCCATGCATAGTGGTTTGTCGTCTCCCTTTCCATGAACACAAGAGCAATGCAATATGTGTAGTTGGTGCAAGTAAACCCAACAATCTGGAATAGAGGCATACCGTACCTATAAATGCAACACAAAAAATACTTTAAACACGCAGAAAATACCATTATCTACACATAATACAAAAAAGAGTAAGGTTTACCTGTTGGTTTTGTATGTCGAATCCATGATGACGACATTAGGGAACATGCACAACAAATGTCGAGCGTCTGGATGAGAAATAAACAAGCACGCCAAAACCTCCTTCCCATCTTCGCTCGTCTTAGTAGCAGTGTCCAACAAATAGCCTTTCTCATTCAAATATCCCAATGACCATTGTGTCACATTCAGATTGCCCAGGGATTTCAACCTCTCCTTAGCCCTAACAGTGTACACCTGTTTCCTCGAAATCGTTGAACTCGTATATTCATTCCTAAGCTGTGTAGAAATAACCTTGGGTCTTGCACCCGCCGCAGTATCAATCATCACTTTCCTACGATGTTCCTTCGTAAGTCGGGAAGCATATGCATGGCCGATCAAGGTGCTCGAAAGCATATGGTTATGGGATCCACTAACAACCGATATAGTCCACCCAGGATCTCTAATAGTATTTCCTTTCCTAAAAGTACCATGCAGCAAAAAGGGACAACCCTTCTTTTTTGACCTAGTTTTATTCACTCGTATCGGGCTGACCTTTTTACCATCGACTAACACCTTCTTCTTGCCGGACCTAGGTAACCCGGATCTCTCACAATGAAATATAATCTTTTTAGGCTTTGATGATTTAGTAGTGATCACCATAAAAAGACTAAAACCTACCCTTTGCACCCAATCTCTCAATCCTTCCTTACTAGGAAATATCTCAGTAGTAGTAAAATGGGATGAGAAGTCGATTGCTACAAATTCATCATCACTAGAATCACCCTATTTATATACAAAAATTATTACATTAGAGACTAATTAATAATTAAATTTCTACAAACTAATATCAAAAAATTAAACATATTTCAAAACAGTTCAAAGACTAAGTACATTTAAGATCTAATTATTTTATACAATAAAAATTACAATATTACATACCTTGAAGTACTCGGGAGAAATTGGCGCATGCAAATCACCCTCATCATCTACAGATGTGTGCACGCTCGAAGACGACTCCGACAACCCCCTCCATCCAGAATCGCTTGACGATGACATTTTTTATGAAAAGGAGTTTCAAGTTTTTGATACAATACAATACCACCATCCTCAATATATATTGTCGGCTACACCTGTCCTGGACGGCCCTATGTGCAACCCACATTTACCGTTGGGAGTGAAACGTATACTCTCTGGGCTGCACCTAGTGCCGCCCATGACTCTCTTTTTAAAGTAAACTGGGCGGCACGTCTTGCCGCCCATGAACCCTGTCCCCCCAAAAAACCCGGTTCACTGAACCAGTTTCTTAGGCGACACTTGTTGCAGCCCACAACCCCGGTTTCAATGAACCAATTTTTTAAAACACATTTTAATTTATTTTTAAAAATAAATCCAAAACTGAACCCATCATGGGCGACAATTCGTGCCGCCCAAAGAACTCGGATTTTCTGGGCAGCAATGAGTGCCGCCCATAGGAGAGTGCGAGGAAAAAAAAAAAAGGCGTGCGCGGTTTTTCGCCGTTAATCTATTTAATACACCCATGTTTTTCCAAATCCTAGATATATATTTATGGGTGGACAATATTACACCTATCCTATAACATTGTCACCACCCATTTTAATATATTTTGCGTCTTCTAAACCATACCCATTCTTCAATCTCTCTCTTGCACACAAATTAAAATCCTCACACCCCCTAACTACATTTTCTATTTCCTTCCATCGACGGCTGTGGGAACAACGACTAGTAGTGACACGAGAACACTCCGGCAGGGTGGGACAACCTCGGATGGCCAGCGTCTTCACCTCTGCTCCCTTCCTTTCATTTCCCCTCTCGTCCCTCCTCTAGAACGGCGGCTAAGCTGGCGGTGCCGATTTGTGGCATCCAAAGGTTACTGGTGGTGGTCATTGGGTGGTCTAGCGAACAACATTATTTGTGGGGAGGTGGCAGAGAAGCATGCAGCATGCTTCCTTTTTCTCATAATTATCCTAGAGATTATTATTCTGCATATACTTTCCTAAAATATCGAGATTGTGATATTTATAGTTTTTGTATAGAGTTCCTAGATGTATGTATATATAGGCATTCCAGCTCTCAACAATATATTGGAAGAACGTTTTCTCTTCTCTTTGTGTTAACATGGTATTAGAGCCACCACAAACAAAATTAGGGTTCTTTGGTTAAACACAAAATTAGGGTTTTCTTTTTTAGTCTAACGTTCTACATAACGTTTTGCTCTCTGGAGGTTTTATTCTAGCAGTTTGTGTCAGTACAGTCCTTGGACATAACTGATTTGTGATCTCAAGTCATGCCGAGAAGAAGTCAGGAGGTGTGTCAGATTTGGTGCCCGTGATGTCTAAAATCACAAATCATAAGTTGAATGGATCAAACTATTTGGAATGGAGCAAATCGGTTCGGCTTTATCTACGGAGTATTGACAAAGATACTCATCTTACAAATGATGCTCCACAGGGTGAGACAAAGCTAGCAAGCATGGCTTCGAGAGGATGCACGCTTCTTCCTGTTGATCCGAAATTCTATTGAAAGTGAGGTAATTGGCTTAATCAATCACTGTGAGTTTGTGAAAGAGCTGATGGACTACTTGGATTTTTTGTATTCTGGTAAAGGGAATCTTTCTCGCATGTATGAGGTGTGTAAAGCATTTTATTGTGCTAAAAAACAAGATCAGACTCTTATGAAGTACTTTATGGAGTTCAAGAAGATCTATGAAGAACTGAATACATTACTTCCATTCAGTTCCGATGTCAAGATTCAACAGCGCCAAAGAGAGCAGATGGCTGTCATGAGTTTTCTGGTGGTCTTCCTTCTGAGTTTGAGACTGCTAAATCTCAAGTGTTGTGTGGGTCTGAAGCTGAAATTTCCTCATTATAAGAAGTGTTCAGCCGTGTACTCCGCACAGAAGGTACACAATCTGCACCACCTGCTCAATTAAGTGGTGCTTTGGTGAGCTGAAATTCTGACCGTGAAAGACCAACTGATCAGAATGGGGAGCACAAGGGTTTGAACCTCGACAGCAGAATTTAGGAGGAATTGTATGTCAATACTATCACAAACCAGGACACGTGAAGTGTGATTGAAGAAAGCTTCAGTATAAGAACCAAAATCTCACTCAACCCATGTTGCATCCACTAATGATGCTTCAAACAAATCAGTTCTTATTTCTGCAGAAGACTTCGCTAAGTTTTCACAGTACCATGATTCACTGAAGTCTTCGTCTTCATCTGTCAGTGCCATTGTTGATTCAGGTAAACCAAATGCGTGTCTTCTTTCCACATCCACAAATGCGTGTCTTCATCTCCCATCGAGACTCATTGTAGGTTGGGTCATCCATCTCTTCCCTTGCTCAAGAAGCTTTGTCTGCAGTTCAGTAGTTTGTCTTCATTAGATTGTGAGTCGTGTCAGTTCGCAAAACATCATCGTCTAAGTTCAAGTCCTAGAGTCAATAAACGAGCTAGTCTTCCTTTCGAACTAGTTCACTCTGATGTTTGGGGTCCTTGTTCTAGCATGTCTAAACCTGGATTTTGATATTTTATTACCTTTGTGGATGATCATTCTCGTGTAACCTAGTTATATTTAATGAAATGTCGGTCTGAGCTGTATTCTCTATTCTGTGGGTTTTGTGCTGAGATTAAAACACAATTTGGGGACTCTGTCTGTACTTTGTGAAGTGATAATAATGCCAAGGAATATACCTCTGCTTTGTTTCAATCCTACATGAATCAAAATGGCATACTTCATGAAACTTGTTGTGTTGACACTCCGTCTCAAAATGGGGTGGCAGAAGGTAAGAATAGACACCTACTTGAAACTGCCCGTGCCTTGATGTTTCAAACAAACGTCCCTAAAATTTTTTGGGCTGATGCAATATCTATAGCTTGTCTCCTGGTCAATCATATGCCATCGTCTGTCCTTGGGGGTGATATACCTTATCAGATCCTCTTCCCAAACATGTCACTCTTTCCTATTGATCCTCGCATATTTGGTAGTACTTGCTTTGTTCAAGATGTTCATCCCCATATCACTAAATTAGATCCAAAGTCTCTGAAATGTGTATTCCTTGGTTATTCTCGCCTCCAAAAGGGTTACCGTTGCTATTGTCCGAGCCTCAATAAGTATCTTGTCTCCATTGATATTACCTTTTTGGAAAACACACCTTTCTTTTCATCATCTTCTTGTCCAAATGAACAAGTGGGAGATGATGATGATTTGTTGGTCTATTCCGTCCTTTCTTCACAACCAATTCTAGAGTCTTGGAAACCGATGCTGTCAGGCCACCAATTGTTCAAGTCTACTCCAGGAGGCGACCCCCTGACTCACACCCTGCACATGATCCTCCTTCTCCATTAGATCCAGGAACAAGCGATGATCTTCTCATTGCAGTCCGCAAAGGTAAACGACAATGTACTTATCCACTTTCTGCAGTTGTTTGTTATGATAAATTGCCGTCTTCTTCTTGTTCGTTTCTTGCCTCCCTTGATACAATATCCATTCCTAAAACTGTTCGTGAAGCCATATCACATCTAGGTTGGCGTCAGGCAATGATAGATGAGATGACCGCTTTAGATGAAAATGGTACTTGGGATTTGATGAGTCTACCGGCCTGCAGGAAAACGAGCTATAGGGTGTAAATGGGTGTTCGTAGTTAAGGTCAACCCAGATGTCTATTGCTCGCTTGAAAGCTCGTCTCGTTGCTAAGGGATAGGCTCAGACTTATGGTGTGGATTATTCGGTCACATTCTCTCTCGTTGCAAAATTGACATCAGTACGGTTGTTTATTTCTCTGGTTGCCACTCATGATTGGCCTTTGCATCTGCTCGATATCAAAAATGCTTTTCTTCATGGTGATCTTAGCGAGGAGATGTACATGGAGCAACCTCATGGCTTTGTTGCTCAGGGGGAGTCTGGGCTGGGTTGTCGACTTCAGAAGTTTTTGTATGGTTTGAAACAAAGCCCTCGAGCTTGGTTTGGCAAATTCAGTGAAGTGGTTGAGAAGTTTGGAGTGAAGAAAAGCAAGTCTTACCATTCAATCCGCAGCTGGCATCATTCTTCTAGTAGTGTATGTAGATGGTATAATCATTATTGGGAGTAATGTTGCTGGAATATCATCTCTCGAGTCTTTTCTCCATACACAGTTTCATACCAAAGACTTGGGAATGTTGAAGTATTTTCTAGGTGTTGAAGTTACAAGGAGTAAGAAAGGTATCTTTCTTTGTCAAAGAAAATATGTGCTTGATTTACTGGCTGAGATAGGTAAATTAGGGGCAAGGCCATGTAGTGCTCCAATGACTCCAAATCTGCAGCTCACAGGAGATGGAGAACTAATGGAAGATCCAGAGAGATATAGAAGATTGGTTAGTAAGCTGAATATCTTACGGTAACCCGTCCAGATATTGCATATTCTGTTAGTGTTGCCAATCAGTTCATGTCGTCTCCAACAACACATCATTGGGCAGCATTAGAACAAATTTTATGCACTTTGAATGTTTTTCAGATGCAGATTCCAAGCTGGACAGACGATCCACTTCAAGCTACTGTGTTTTTGTTGGAGGGAATTTGGTCTCATGGAGGCGTAAGAAGCAGAAGGTGGTATCAAGATCTAGTGCAGAATCATAATATAGAGCTATGGCACAATCTACGTGTGAGATAACTTGGATGTGCCTGTTATTGACAGAAGTAGGCGTTGAAGTTTCAGTCCCAACTAAATTGTGGTGTGACAATCAAGCTACGATTCACATTGCATCTAATCTGGTATTTCATGAACTGACTAAGCACATTGAAAAAGTTGATTGTCATTTTATTCGGGAGAAAATTCATCTTGGCCTAATCTCTACAGGGTATGTGAAAACGGGAGATCAATTAATTAGGGGATATCTTCACCAAAGCTCTAAATGGGGTTCGAGTTAATTGCTTGAGGGGAGTGTTAGAGATATAAAATCATAATTATCCTAGAGATTATATTCTGCATATACTTTCCTAGAATATCAGGATTGTGATATTTATAGTTTCTGTATAGAGTTCCTAGATGTATGTATATATAGGCATTCCATATATCTACTACAATATTGACCTAAGGAAGCGGTCAACCGCTACAATACGTATTAAAAACGCTGCTTTATGTCTAATGTTGTGGTTTCTAACCGCTTCATCTGTTCGCGTTGTATTAGATCTAATGAAGCGGTTGTTATAAGCTAATGTAGCGGTTGTGATAACAATACAAAAACCGCTTCATTTATTAATGAAACCGCTAGTATTTATCTAATGCAGCGGTTGTGTACAACACCTATTGCAGCGGTTTGATTATCTAATGCAGCGGCTTACCTATTGAACCGTTGTAATTACCTATTGCAACGGTTTTGGTTATCTATTGCAGCGGTTTGGTTCTCTTTTGCAACGGTTGTTGATCTAATGAAGCACTTTTCAGATTTGTTTTGCCGCGGGTTTAAATCCTATTGCAGCGGTTGTATTTGTGCATTAATTATATATATCCATAATAATTTTTGCTGCTATATATATACATATTTTCCCTGCTTAAAAAAATACAATTTTATACTAAAATTTCATTCATTATATAAGAAATCTGTTAGTTACAATATATAAATGCATAGTATGCCCAAGTGTACCTACTATACAAAAAACCAAGTCAATAAACATATAGAGTTGGCTTGTGCTAATTAACACACACCAAGTGTAAGTTAGCTAGAGGTGCTAATATGCCAAAATTATGGACCAAAATCAAAGTATCATTATCCTAAAAAGTAGACATGTTAATCCTATACCGCTAATATCCATGTTTTCTTGATTGTCCAACAAAATCAAAAACCTGCAAAAAAAAAGTAAAATAACCAATATAAGATTAATCCCTCCTAACTAAGGTAAATTAATTCTACTCAACAACAACATACTAACTATATGAATGAATCTACAAACATATATATTTCACTCAATAACACCAACAATTGATAAGTGCAATTCAAAAGAAAACTGAAATGTTATTTTTTTGCTAAAACCACTTCATACTATTGTTTTACCCCTTTAAATCATTACATATTCTTATGATGTTGTTGCTTTGTCTGCTGTTGTGCTTGCTGTTGCTGCTTCTCATAATAAGATTTTCAAAAATAAAAATAAAAATTATTGTTATCACCTATATATAAAAATATCATAATCACCAAATATTCAAACAAGTTAGATGCCAGATATTTTAAAACAAACTAAATGCAGACATTGTTTAGTGATGAGAAAAAATACATATATCTTTGTAATACATGGCTCCTAGTTTGTACTTTGCATGTATGTGATTGGCCTTACACTGTGGAAATCTACTAGAACAAAAAGGTCATGGACTGTAATTCCCGCATAACTGGAGGACATCAGGAGGTAAAAACATGATTCTGATTTCCTGAAGAGCTAGCATTTCCTGACAAGCACACATAGTTTCACTTCAATTGACAACCAGAAATCAGAGAAAAGAGAGAGGGGATCACAGGAGACAATGTTGACAGTCAAAAAGGACTAATTCCAAAATCAAATGATCTCATGCATTATATAGATTGGATGGTGATATAAATGTTGACATAAAAAAGCAACATACACTATATCTGCTAAAATTAGGACATAAATTGCATGTAATTAACCCAACAAATAAAACTTGGGAATGCCATCACAGTTTAACATTAACATATGACAGTAAAATTAGGAATGAAAAGGGAAAAAGTACAGCAAATTGATTGACACCGGCATATACACAAATTGAAGGAAGTAGCTTCTTGAGTAAAGGCACAAAAGCACTCAATTGAAAGAAATTGCATGATTTTTGCCTAGGAAGGATGCAGCTAACGGGATGCACTACCTTTACAATGTCCAGTTAACTGTCAAATGAGAAAATGCAGGATTTAGTAAAGTAGAAAACAGAAAAGTAAATTCACACTAAGATATCACATTTATTGACACAAAGAAAAAAAATTATAGTTCATAAATTGACAAAAAGTAAAACTGATGGACATCGGCGCATACACAAATTGATTGACACCGACGTATACACAAATTGAAGGAAGTAGCTTCTTGAGTAAAGGCACAAAAGCACTCAATTGAAAGATATTGCATGATTTTTGCCTAGGAAGGATGCAACTAACTGGATGCACTACCTTTACAAAGTCAAATTAATTTGCAAAAGGACTCACCTTCATCAGTTATGAATTCCAGAGGTGCTGACCCATCAAAACCTCTTTTCTCAAATATAGTGCCATCTTCCAGCTATCCTACATACCTAACTATACATGTCACGAAAAGTCACTTATGACTTATGAGTATATGAGATATAAAAAGACAAGAATGGTCATGCGCTAGGCCAACATTTATTTCTTTAATATCTTAGTCAGGTTAATTCAGGACCTAAGAAATATAGTTCAGAGTTAAGAAGGGGCACTAAGATTTTTTTTAATGTGGAGCCAAGATGACATGTTTAAAACCAAGTTCTCACAAGAATGCATCTGTTTATGACATAGTATAATATTCTCTTATGCAGTTGTTATCATAAAATAAGCAACTACTTTTCTACTTATACCTAAACTTCTGAAAGCAACCTTCTACTGGATTGGATTAGAAACAAAGTGACTTACATACTTGTTGCATTTGCAAACTGATTTTTCTTACCCTGATGTTATGGGTTATCTTGATAGTTGATTTTATAGGCAAGAATTGTTCAATTATGTCTTTGAATTAAGAAAGTATATGGTACTAGTCAAAGCACAAAGACCAAAGCTTTCACCATAATTTTAGGGGTTTGGAATTGATTAGATTTCAAGCTATGTATTTGACAGCCATTGGTCATCCTATTGAGGCTCGCAAAAGTTCAGTTGCCCATTCCCCCCAAAAAGAAAAAGTTCAGTTGTCCATTCCGACCAAAAAGAAAAAGTTCAGTTGCCCAAAATTCTGAATGTAGGATAAGAAAACATACTGCATTTCCATTTCAAGTTGGTTAGTCTCTTGTGGAGCAACCTCCCTACCTTGTGAACAAAGAGAGAAAAAAAAATCAGTATCTCCAAATAACATAACTTCTACGAGAATGAATTGTGGTATTGTAATATGCAGATATAAGTAGGCTACAATGGAAAAAGTATCATTTTTCAAAAGCAGAAGCACAACCCTAAAGAACTATTCAGAACAACCATACTACTCAACAAGGTTGGAAGATAAAACATGAATATTGATTCAGTCAGTGCAGTTTTTGTTCGCTGAATACTTAAATTTTACAAACAAATGTAGAGCTTAAGGATCATACAAAAATCCACATGGTTGCACACCAGCCATTACATATAGAAGACATTTCTACTGGTTACAGTTACAAACTCATAATTATGCAGAACCTCTATATTCATCCAAAATTTCTTACATTACATGCACACATTGGATCACATATGTCAATGGCAGATCAATGAACATATAAAAGTTATCACAACCAGATATAAAAGCAAATACTAGGTCTGATTTGGGTATAGACAGATGTACATGTTTCAGTTGGCAGCTAGCAGTTTTGTAGCATAGTTGGTGGGATAGTACTCAAAGGTGTTAAAGGAGAAATCAAATTATTTATTGTTGTTCCTTTGTCTCAAGCGTGTAGATTCACATGAGATATGGGAGCTCTTGAAATCATGACAATTTGACAACAGACACTAGTGGGAAACAAGGGGAGAAATTTGTCCAGAGAAAGAGGACATACATCTATGGATAGTTTTACATGAGGCCTGATCCTAGAAAAACCTTCTCTGATTATTATTTTTATTTTTGGTGTGTGTAAGGGAATAAAGTTTGACATTTTTGCTTTACTTTGATTGAGATCCAGCTTTGGCTCAATGTAGATGACAGGGGTCCATGGGGGGCAAAAGTGCAATCTCATTATTGTGTGCCCCCTTCAACTTCAAATCAATTTCTCAAGTTCTGTGCAGTCACATGGTGAAGTCAAATGCATTTCACTCATCCTTTCATTCTTACTGTCATTTACTGAATCCTTTCTATTTGCACTCCTCTGAATTTGGCATTACAGGACTTGGGAGAAAACCCTACTCTTATCATTCAATGCTACAAGACCCATGTATTGCATAAAAATTATGGTGCAGGAGAACACCCTACTCTTATCATTAAACCAAACCCATGAACTGAAAAAGAATTTAGAAAATGAAAGGGGATAGAGAAATTAATCCTTGGGCAGCAATTGATAGGATAACCCATGTTCAAGTGAGCACACTTAAACCAATTTCACACTCTCAAACAAGCTACTGAATCGTTACTCACAAGCACAATACAATAAAATATACTACCGTAAGAGGAAAATTAGAAATGTTTAAGATGGTAACGACGATCAAAAGCCTCAAAATCAATGCAATATTGACCTTGCACCCTATTCACTTGACAAAGTTTGAGAGGCTACAATGGAATTAGCCATACACCATTTTTTCTCTTGACCTTGCACTTTTTTAAACTGTTAGGCAAAAAATCAGAATCCACATGCACCATTTTTTCTCTTTGCCGAAGAACACATTCAAAAAATCAAAACTTGGTACAAATACTTAAGGTATAATCAGCAAAACGCACTTCACTTTCAGTCATTGATTCTACATTCACATTCCCTATCTATCATTTGTTTGTAAAATTACTTGACTAAAATTTTGTGATTATACATACTGTTATTGACCAACATTCACATTCCCTATCTGTCAATTTCAATTACTTGACTAAAATCAGTGAGCAATCACGCATTCAAGCCAACAAATTTAAGAAAGAACAATCAAAACAACATAATATATGAATTGGTTACTTCTCAATCACCAAAAGGAGGAAGATGAGGGAGAAAACCTAACCTTGTATTGGAGTTCGACCTCCCTAACATCTGTTGGTAGATGTATATGGAACATGTAATCAATGGTATATATGGATAACTATATGTCTACTATCTACATATATTCACCTAATCATTATATGCTCACTTCTTAAATCTAATTAAGCACAATCAAACACTGAAATCTATATCAATAATAAGAAAAAAAAATAAGACCACGTCGACCAGTCTTGAGCATATGTCAACCACCTAAACAACAAGAAAACATGGAAGTACCTCATGCACATCCACCTTTGTCTATTACTCTTGGTCAGCCCACAACCTTCTCATCTATCAGAACAAGACCACTACTGCTATCGAGTGTGCGAACCAAGTCATTCAAGCTATGAAATCCAATGTTCATGCCAATTGGGGAAGGAACAGTGACCTCAGCTCTTAGAGATCTTTACTTAAGTAGGCTTTGTTAGGTTGGTTTTTGCCTTGGATATGTAAGCATTTTGAAACCTACGTGCACACTTGTTGTATATTCTTCTTAATTTCTAACCCGTAAACAAAATTCCCAAAGAAAAACAGGGAAGCACGAGTCTCAAACCAAACAATTCAAGCACAAGTATAAGAGAGTACAATGATAGATAGAGATAGGAGAATCACAAACACTAAAAATAAGAAAACAACCCCAACACAATCACAACAATTTAGGGTTAGGGGAATTAGGTTTGAACCTGAATGTGTAGCAAATGGAGAGAGCTGAGCTTGATGGAGTTGAAGACAAAAAGACAAGGTCTGGCAATTTTAGAAAGAAACACACCAGCTTTTGCATTGCCACTCCCTTTCCCCGCCCAGTAGGCGCCATATAGGTGCAAATCTGCAAGAGAGTGACCAAATCGGCAACAAACAACATCTCAGCTCCAAAATTTGAATCAAATTAGACACAATTGCATAATTAAGTAGATAAGAAACAACCTGAATCGGAGGATAAAACAAGAGATCTAGCCCTAAACCGAATCTGACAGTGAAATGGCGTATTTCGCTCGAAAAATTGCGAGACAGTTGTGCGAAGAAAATAGAGGAGAGATGGAGTATAGTAGATGGAAGAGTCGACGCCGGCTAGTTAGGGAGGGGATGGGAGCCGCCGATGAAAGGGCGAGGATTGGGAGGAGGGGATTGGAGGGCGAGGAATGAGGATAGAGGGGGGTGGAATCCGACGACTAGGGCTGGGAGCAAGCAACAGAAAGTAAGACTTTACCGCTAATTAAAATTTTGGGCGGGGTCATATCCGCGCTTGCCAATTAACATATTTGCACTAAACCGCTTCATTAGATGTGAGCACCGCTGTATCAGATTCCTATCACCCGATGCAGTAGCTTCTGAAAAAGTTAAACGCTTATACTAGTTTAAAACCGCTGCCCAAACCGCTGCAAATGTATAAAACCGTTGGAGAACCGCTTTCTTATTCTTGACCGCTGCAATTGACCGCTTCAATACATTCAACCGCTGCAATTAATCATTTCATTTGTTCAATATTATAGTAGTCCAGCTCTCAATAATATATTGGAAGAACGTTTTCTCTTCTCTTTATGTTAACACCAACATATCAAGCATCTAAAAGATATGATTGAAATACACCATTGCCTCAGGTGCCAAGGATAACCCAAATTGGGCAGCAAAATGATTGTGTCTCCTAGGGACAAAAACTAGATTACAACACAGAAAATAAGATAATTGCTTTCTAATGAGAGAAATAAAAAACCTTATCGACGTCCAAGGAGAAGAGGCAGAACTACATCAGTTAATAACAGACAAACAATCAAACCAAACCTCCAGAATTGAAATACCATAATTCAATGCAATTTGAAGGCCACAAAGAATAGCCATGGCTTCCAATGTATCAACAGTTGTACTTGGTTTTGAATCTTTACTCCCAAGAACAACCAAGGATCCATTGGAAATAGTCAAAACAAAACACTGACCAACTTTACCATTAGGCAGAAGGCTAGCATCACAAGCAAGGCGACAACCAGAGTGCTGAAAGGGAATTAAGTTAGTAATGCTAGAATGATTCACTTGAACTTGAGAGCGAGGCAAGATAGGAGAGGCATAATCAAATAACCTTGATGATTGGTACCATCTCATAATATCATTAGTGTCAGGAGACACCAAAAGAATATGACTTACTAGTTCCATGTCACAATCAAGAAGCCTATTAAACAGCCCCTCCCACTTTCTATCTTTAAGATCCCAATCAATAAATTCAGCAACAAACAAATGTTCTTCAAAAGAAATAGGAGGAGAGATAAGAGAGAAAGTACGAGGCCTCGACATTCATTTCCCATGCCAAAATTGGACCAACTTTCCATTGCCAATCTCCCAGTACAACCCTCTATGAACAACCCTAATAGCTTGTTGAATACTCCTCTAAACAAAGATTGGATTAAAACCCAGGGAAAGAATTCAAGATGATAGATTGGGGGAAATACATGGCCTAAAGAATGAGTCCAACAATAGAATTTGGCAACATAAGAAGCCTTTAGACTTGTTTAGCAAGCATTGCTTGAATAAAAGCTTCGAAGTTCCTGAAATCCATCCCCCTAAAATCCTTAGAGAGGCAAAGAGACTCCCGTCCGTACCAATGGATTTTTCGATGATCCTGAGAACCCCACCAGAATTTATCTATAATACTATCAAGGTCATGACAAACATAGAGAGGTAACTTGAAACAACTCATAATGTATGAGGGAATGGCTTGTAAAACCGAAATAAACACTTCTCTAGCTGCTTAAGATAAAGAAGAGGTCTTCCAACCTTTAGCCTTTTTCCTAATCATGTCGACCAACTCCCAAAAACCACTTTTTTCTATCTCCCAATGACAATTGGAAGACCAAGATACTTATCATAAGCTTCAACTTCACCAAAACCAAACAAGTGCAGCAAAGAGTTCCTCTGCACAAGGTCAACATTTGCACTAAAAGAGATGTGAGATTTAAGAACATTCACCATTTGGCCAGAAGCATCTTCAAAAATATTGAGTAAAGATTTGATCTATTGACCCTCAATTAGATTAGCTCTAGCAAAGATGAGACAATCACATGCAAATAAAAGGTGAAAAACCTTAGAAGCAACTTTAATTCCATGAAGATGCCCAACATGTTGAGAAACTTTGAACAAACAAAAAGACCCTCCATAATAAAGAGAAAAAGATAAGGATACATATGATCTCCTTGTCTTAGACCTCTTTGTGGAACGAATGAAGCAGAAGGGATCCCATTGAGAAGGACAGAAAAGAATACAGAGTTGACACATGTAAAACCCAAATCAACCCATCTTTCCTGAAAGCTCAGACTGAGCATAACAAGGCGTAAGAAATTCCACTACACTCTATCATATGCTTTAGCCATGTCTAATTTAATGGCCAAAAACGCTCTTCTACCAGTCTTCTTTCTCTTAAGATAATGAAAACACTTAGCTACCGCTATAACATTATCAGTGATAGCCTTGCTAGAGATGAAAGCACTTTGATTCTGATGGATAATATCACCCATCGAATTCTTCATCCTATGAGCAATACACTTTGAGATAAGCTTGTAAAACAACATTACAAAGGCTAATAGGCCTGAAATCAGTTATGCACACAGAATTAGAAACCTTTAGAATTAATTTTAAAAAGGTATGATTCAGATAGATAGGGATCCAGAGCAACACCATTTAGAATATCCAGTATAAAAGCAATAATAGTGTTTCCCACCAAACCCCAATGACTTTTGAAGAAAAGGACAGGTAACCCATCCAGCCTAGGGGACATAGTAGGCTGCATATGATTCAAGGCAACTAAAACCCCCTTCTCAGAAAAAGGAGATAATAAGATCTCATTATCAACATAAAAAACTCTCCTAGAAACCCCATCCAATAAAGGTTGAGGAACATCATGGATATTAGAGGAGAGCTTCTTAAAATAAGAAGTAGCCACAAGCTCCATATCAACAAAAGAAGAAGCCATGGATCCATCCTCTTTCAACGGTCATGTGCATCCAGATATAGTTGTTGCTTATGAGTACATATTTATCCGAGACAAAGATGTAGGGGTCGAACCTATTAATGCTGAAAAGTAAGTTCATTTTTCTTGAATGCTTTCATGTAAGGTCAAAATAACAATCAATATCTTCTTTTGCCAGGTATATTCAGTTGGTCAAGAAACATGGATTGGAAATTTCTCAACCAGGTCTTGAGCCGAATAATGGGTTGACATGGGAGATGACAAAGAGGAGAGGTGATAGGGAAGTCCACAAGTATGAACTAGTGCTTTTAAACAAAATTAAAAGGTTCAATTGGATGCAATATCAAAAGTGTTTCTAACCACTCATCGCATGTTTGAGCTATTCAACGGTCGAACTATAATCTAAGCTTCAATCTGAAGTCTATCAATGTTCTCAGTTTCTACTTGTCGTGGATTTGGGTTTTCATATTCATGTTTAGTGGCAGTATTCAAGGAAAGTACATATAAAATTTGAACTAGTGCTTTGTTTTATTCAGTTAAACATTTGTCTTTGAAAATATCAAAAGTGTTTCTAACCACTGATACTTTATTATTTTGTTCAATAGAATAAAATATAGAGCATTTGATACGGAAGTTGTAGATATTGCAAATGGATTATTGTTATAGTATTTATTGTTGAGCACCTATGGATATCTTCCATTTCTGATTTTAAACAGGATTAAAAGGTTCAATTGGATGCAATATGAGAAGATAGATAATGAACTGAAAATTTGTCAAATGCTGCCATTTTTTGCATTGAGAAGTATTTTTTAGTTGTTTTAAACATTCAAGTCTTGCTAGAAATTGTATTTTCTACTTAAAATTTTCAGGCATCAAAGTCTTTGCTTGTAGCAAGTTTCAAAGAGAAACATAAATAATTAAACTGAAGGCTTTCTCATTTTGAAAGGAATGTTGGAATTTTTTGTCATTTGGCCCCCATTTGTTGGAGAATCAATTTTTTCTTTGGTAAATATTCTCACACATCATATCTCACATCGATCTATTTACCACTTATTGATATAAAAGTGTATTCTTTTTCAATGCTTGGCAGTGGACTCCTCAAACGATCAAATGACAATGTCAGACTTATTATGATGACTATCATGGTAGTTGTTTTTGGGTTTTTCATTGGTGTATCATTTCCTTATGTTTCTCTTACAAAGGTATATTGTCCCTTCGGTCCAATATGTCTCTGCCTTATGAAAATCAAATTGTCTTTACACTCACTTTTAGCATTGTACCGCAATAATACTTAGCTAGATTTTTTTGCACATAAACTTACCATCAAGACTGATGTCATCTTTTGATTTAGCCTTCTCTAGAGTAAGTTCTACAGGAGACAAATTGGAAGACATAGGATCACAAAGCATACCCAAGGTAAGTTACTATATATATGTTAGCTTATTATAGAAGCTTATAATTTACTTTTAGGTAATGTTCTATTTCTGGTTAAAATTTTCCTTCCAGAGGCATGCCCTGTGGGATTACTTTTTTTTTGGGAAAAGAGGTTAACACGTAGTACTTTCCCTTTTTACATCTTCTTGATAACAGTTTCTCACTTCTTTTACATGGCACTCCTCGAGATGAAGCTAAAGAGCTTGTCTCTTCGAATTATATTACTTTGATGTCATATCAAGCTGAATGTGTGTGTCTGTTTTTGTGTGCTTTCTTTTCCTAGGATGTCCTTTCCTTGCTCAAAACAACTTCTAAAACAATCTTAATTTTCTCTATCAGAAACAAAAACTTAATTTTATCTTCCAGATGACAAAGACAACTTATTTTCTCTACCCTAGGTATGGTTGAATTCTGACTTAGTCAAGCTTTCTTCCCATCTAATCCATTTGCCTTTACCCCCTAGTGATCAACGCTACTTTGTAGGGTTTAACTAGGAGTTATTATCGGAGTTTTGGTTACCATTTGGATGAATTTAGAGCATAATTGTGAAGTATGATATTGGTGGTTTAGAAGATGTTAATTGAAGACTTAATGACGATGGAGAAGAAAGCCACGAGAGAAGAAGAAGAAGAAGAAGGAGCCAGGAGAAAGCTACAGAAGCTTGTCCGCGGTCGCGGATATCACCGCCGCGGTCGCGGAAGGAAGACAAAGACAACAAGAGAAACAACGAAGATCCGCGGTCGCAGACGTCCAAGCCGCGGTCGCGGAAAAGTCGAGAGCAGCGATAAAGAAATTGAATTTTCCGCGGTCGCGGAAATACCATCATCAGACGCGCGAGATTCCTTTCGTCCGAATATTGCTTTTTATATTTTATTTCCTACTTCTTTTATTTCTTTTATTTCCATTTTATTCTTTTATGGAAAAAATATTATTTCCTATTTTTAGTTTTAGGTTTGCTAGGTTATTTAACCTAAGTTGTTAGCAGCCATTTGGATTTTATCTTAGTTTTGATCTTAGTATCTAGTTTACATTGTTTTTCCCTTTGAGTTTTACGTTTCAAGACTATGAAGAACTAAACAACTTTTGCTTAGTCCGACGATTGAAGCCTTCGTTTGAATAATAGTTGTGAGGTTATAACTCTATTTCTTTTCCTTTGAATGTATTGATTCTCTTGTGCTTCATCCCATTGATTCTTACTGATTTGACTGGCCTGATCATCTAGTTGATATTAGTAATTGTCTATTGCTAGGGTTTGGTAATTACTGTTTGAGTTACCTAATTCATAAGTAACAACTGCAATATTCTAAGAACTGTTTGGACTGGTTTATTGTGGAGAGAATTAATTTCATGTAATTGTATGACTGTTTGCTACTCTTGCATGTATCTATTGAAATTCATGTGCTTCTTGCTGCTGTTGAATTGAATCTGGAGGTTTTCCTGGTTATTTGATAATTAGTATTCTCAGGGTCTGTTTGTCCTGTTTATAACTTAAGAAAAGGAATATAAACATTCATAGGAAGGAATTAGAGATAATCTAGGATGAACCAATCAAAAGAATGGTGGATATTTGTCTAGCTAAGTACTTTTTCCCGATTGATTACAATCTTTGTTTTACTTTACTTTGTTTACTTGCAATCAAACCAACAAACCCCCCTTTGTTACTTTGGCATACATTTGTGCATTTAGAAAGATTACTTTCTCCCTGTGGGATTCGACCCTTGCTTGCCTACTATACTTAGTTAGGTTTTTGAGGATTTATTTTGATTAGGCATCACGACTTTAGCTTCTATCAAATTGGCGCCGTTGTCGGGGAGGCAAGTTCTAATTTTTCTTTGTGTTTGTTTGTGTGCCAACTTTTGTGTGGACCTATCTTATGGTTCACACCCGTGCTACTAACTCTTCCTTTGTTGATTTTGATATAGAAATGGCTGGAGAAGCACCGACTTTGAGGCAGTTGACTGCCCCGAACTTCGAACGGCAACCGCTGGCTGTGTAGTTTCCAGAGCTTGCAGAGGGCGTGAATTTTGAGCTAAAATCTGGGTTGATCCATTTACTACCCCACTTCCATGGGATGAGTGGAGAAGACCCCAACAAGCATATTTCTGAATTCCACTCTGTCTGTGCCAGCATGAAGCCGAGGAACGTCACTGAGGACCAAATCAAGCTGAGGGCCTTTCCTTTCTCTCTGAAGGATGCGGCCAATGATTGGTTCTATTATTTGGCTCCGGGAAGCATAGATACATGGGCGAAGATGATGAAAGACTTTCTTGAGAAGTACTTCCCTGCAACGAAACTCAATAGCCTGAAGAGAAGCATTAGCAACATCGAACAACATGCTACTGAGACGTTGTATGAATATTATGAGAGATTCAGGAGGTTGATATCTAGCTGCCCCTATCATGGCTTTTCTGACCAAGATCTCATTCTATATCTATATGGCGGGCTTCTTGAGGATGAGCGCATAATAGTAAACGCAGCATGTGGCGGTAGCATTCTAAACAAGACGTCAGCTGACGCATTCGAGTTATTCTTTGAGCTATCTGAGAGCTCAAGACAATTCAACAAAAGGGCGAGCCCCTATGCAACAAGGGCAACTAAGGCCTGCTGAATCTGTTATGATCCGCTGCACCCCACTGACGAGTGCCCAACACTTCCTGAACCTGCAGCTAAAGTAAATGCTATAAGAGGTTTTGGTCCGCAGAGGCCAAGATATGACCCGTACTCCAACACTTACACTCCAGGGTGGAGAGATCATCCCAATTTGAGATACGGAAATCAGCAGCACCCTCCTCAAGGCCAGGATAATCACGAGTTTCAACAGAGGCCACCACAGTTTCCACCGCACCCACAACAATTTCAGTAGCCTGGAAGTCAACAACAACAATTGAGAGCACAATATGACCCTAGACCTCAAGGCCAAATATCAAGTTCATCTATGTCTGTTGAGGACATGATTAAATCGTTCACCCAAAGCGTATCGACGTTGGCAAACACTATGGTCCAACAAAATAGTGCTCTCACTCAGAGTGTTACAACGTTGGCAAACACCATGGTCCAACAAAATCAGGAGACGAGGTCTAGCATTCAGAATTTGGAAAATAAGTTTGGACAATTCGCTCAAGGATTGAGTGAGTTGGAGGCCAGGGATTCAGGGAAACTACCATCTCAAACGGTAGAAAACCCAAGGGAGAACGCCTTTGCGATGACGCTGAGGAGTGGAACCCAAACGAAAGAAGTAACGGATGCTACAGAGGAAAATCCGTGATCGCGGTCAGAAATCCGCAACCGCGGAATCATCACTAAAGAAGAAGAAGAAATCGGCGATTTTCCGCGATCGCGGTAAAACTTCTGGAGCAGAAGAAATTGTCGAATGTTTTCCGCGATCGCAGCCAGAAATCCGCGACCGCGGAAAATTTCCTGGCGTCCCAGAACATCCCGAAGAAATTCCGCGATTGCGGGACCCAATCCGCGACCGCAGCTCACCTGCTGAAGTCCTTGCCGATTATGTTCGGCCTGACTTCCCTCTGCTCGGTTCGCTGAAGCCACCCGCGCCATTCCCTGAGGCGCTGAAGGACACGAGAAGGCCGAAGAACGACAAGGAGATCTTCAAAACCTTTAGTAAATGCGAGGTAAATATTCCCTTACTCAAACTTTTCAAGAGTATCCCTCGCTATGCTAAGTTTCTGAAAGAACTGTGTACCATCAAAAGAAATCAGAAATTGAAGGGAAAGCAAAAGGTTAAGGTGAGCGAACATGTTTCTGCTGTTTTTCAAAGGCGTATGCCTAAAAAGTGTGGTGATCCAGGCATGTTTAGTATTCCATGTGTAATAGGTGACACTAAATTTGAGAAAGCTATGCTAGATCTAGGTGCATCTATAAATGTCTTGTCTTATTCTTTGTATGAATCATTAGGATTAGGACCATTGCATGAGACATGAGTAGTTGTCCAATTGGCTGATAGATCTAATGTATACCCAAAAGGGGTAGTTGAAGATGTCCTTGTAATGGTTGATAATTTGATTTTTCCTGCTGACTTCTTTGTGCTGGATATGGATCACGATAAGCATGCAACCCCTATACTGTTAGGTAGGCCATTTTTGAAAATATCCCAGACAAAGATTGATATAAGTAGTGGAACCCTTACTATGGAATTTGATGGGGAAAAGGTGGAGTATAACATATATGATGCTATGAAACACCCCATTGATGATCATTCTCTGTGTGCTATTGATGTGATTGATCCTATTATGCAAGATGTATTTGATACTACTGGCTCGGATGAGTTACACTCTGTTTTAGAGAATGAAATAGTAGATCCACAGGTAGATTTTGCTTTATCTACTAACCTGCAGGAAACTGTGGCACACTTGGATGTCTATGGTAAGCCTCATCTCAAACCTTTGGGCGGTGGCCCCATTCCACTAACAGTGCCAAGCGAGAAGCTTTTACCTTTCATTGTGCAGGCACCAGAGATTGAACTCAAGCCGCTACCAGACCACCTCAAGTATGCTTTCCTGGGAATGGATGACACATTACCGGTCATTATCTCTAACAAGCTTTCCAAGGATCAAGAGGAAAAATTGGTGGTAGTGCTCAAGGAACACAAGACATCTCTGGGATGGACCATTGTCGATATCAAGGGGATTAGTCCCACTACATGTATGTATAGGATTCTGCTGGAGGAAGAAGCTAAACCATCCAGGCAACCACAGAGAAGACTAAACCCACCAATGATGGAGGTGGTGAAAAAGGAGGTGCTGAAGCTCTTATAGGCAGGGATGATTTTTCCTATCTCTGACAGTAAGTGGGTGAGTCCGACACAAGTTGTTCCAAAGAAGGGAGGCATCACAGTTGTGGAGAACCAACAAAGAGAGTTGGTCCCCACCTGAGTGAAAACTGGATGGAGAGTATGCATTGACTACCGTAAGCTGAATGCGGTAACTAAAAAGGATCATTTTCCTTTGCCCTTTATTGATCAAATGCTTGAGCGACTTGCTGGTCACCCCTATTATTGTTTTCTGGATGGATACTCAGGTTATTTTCAGGTGGCCATAGCACCAGAGGATCAAGAGAAGACCACATTTATATGCCCTTTTGGTACTTTTACATATCGTAGGATGCCATTCGGGTTGTGTAACGCACCCGGGACATTTCAAAGGTGTATGGTAAGCATTTTTTCTGAGTATGTAGAGCAGTTTATTGAGGTCTCTATGGATGATTTCACAGTCCATGGTGATAGTTTTGATGCATGTTTAAACCACTTATCACTTGTGCTTAAAAGATGTGTGGAAACGAACTTGGTTCTTAACTCTGAAAAGTGTCATTTTATGGTTGAACAAGGCATTGTGTTAGGACATATAGTGTCGGCTAGAGGTATTGAGGTCGATAAGGCAAAGATTGATGTAATTCAGTCTTTACCTTATCCTACTAATGTGTGTGAAGTGCGTTCTTTCTTAGGCCATGCAGGTTTCTACCGCCGGTTTATTAAAGATTTTTCAAAGATCTCATCACCCCTATGCGAGCTGCTGAAGAAGGAGGTGAATTTTGAGCTTAACGATGAGTGCAAGAAGGCGTTTGATGAATTGAAAGCTCGCCTCACTAGTGCACCAATTATCCAAGCACCAGATTGGTCCCGCCCTTTCGAGATAATGTGCGATGCTAGCGATTATGCGGTGGGAGCAGTCCTTGGGCAAAAGGAAGCAAGAGCTTCTCATGTGATTCACTATGCATCCATGACTCTGAATGGAGCGCAGCGAAACTACTCCACCACTGAAAAAGAATTGCTAGCCGTCGTATTTGCCTTGGAGAAATTTAGACAATATCTACTTGGCACCAAAGTGATCATCTATACGGATCATGCATCTCTTCGTTATCTATTGACGAAGAAAGAGGCAAAACCAAGATTGATTCGATGGATACTGCTGCTGAGTGAGTTTGATGTGGAAATCAGGGATGAAAAGGGAGCCGAGAACTTGGTGGCTGATCACTTAAGCAGGCTCGTACATGAAGAAGACAGATCAAAGAAGGAGGCGCAGATACAAGGCGATTTTCCCGATGATACATTGTGCGGACTCACCACAGAAAATTTTCCGTGATCGCGGGAAAATTTTTGCGACCGCGGAAAAGTCCCTGGAGCTTCTGTTTGTCTCGTCAAATTTTTCGAAGAATCTCCGCGACTGCGGAATGAGGTCCGCGACCGCGGAAATGCCTTCGGCTCATCATCCGAGTTTGGTTCTGAAGAATTACTTCTTGGGCTCCGCACACTCAACCCATGGTATGCTAACCTGGTAAACTTTCTCGTTCGAGATGAATTCCCGCCTAATTTTTCTAAAGCACAAAAGGACAAGATACGACGTGAGTCTCGATTCTATGTGTGGGATGACCCCTATCTTTTGAGGCACTGTGTTGACCAAGTAATCTGTCGATGTCTTCCGGATAATAAGGTACAATCTGTTTTAGCTTTTTGTCATTCTCATGCATGTGGGGGCCACTTTGGGGCAAATAAAACTGCTAGAAAGATGTTGGACGCAGGGTTTTATTGGCCACACATCTTTCGGGATGCGTACGCCTTTTGTAAGTCATGTGATCGATGCCAGAGAGTTAGGAATATATCTCGAAGGAATGAGATGCCACAATCATCATTGATCTTTTGCGAGATTTTTTGATGTTTGGGGCATTGACTTTATGGGACCTTTTCCTAATTCATTCGGGAATATTTATATTTATATTTTGCTTGCGGTGGACTACGTTTCCAAGTGGGTGAAAGCGAAGGCCACCAAGACTGATGATTCTAAAGTGGTGGCAGATTTTCTGAAGAAACGAATTTTCTCTAGATTTGGAATCCCCAAGGCCTTGATAAGTGACAGGGGAACTCATTTCTGCAATAGGACCGTGAGCGCCCTGCTGAAGAAATATCATGTCACACAGAATGTTTCCACCGCTTACCATCCACAGACTAATGGTCAAGCTGAAGTGTCAAATAGAGAGATCAAAACAATCCTTGAGAAGACGGTGGCCCCAAATAGGAAGGATTGGAGTTTGAGACTCGATGATGCACTCTGGGCTTATCGTACTGCTTACAAGACACCCATCGGGATGTCACCCTACAGATTGGTGTTCGGGAAAGCTTGTCACCTTCCAGTGGAGCTTGAGCACAGGGCATTCGGGGCTGTAAAGAACTGCAACATGCGGATTGATGAAGTTGGAGAATTCCGCAAGTTACAGCTGCAAGAATTAGAGGAACTGCGACTCGAAGCTTATGATAACGTAGTCACTTACAAGGAGAAGACCAAGTCCTGGCACGACAAAAACATTTTGAGAAAGGATTTAAGCCGGGGGACAAAGTCCTCTTATTTTTGTCTCGCCTTTGTCTCTTTCCGGGTAAACTCCGATCACGTTGGATCGGGCCCTATGTTGTTGCTCGCGTTTTCCCCCACGGAGCAGTGGAGCTGTATGATACGGACGCGCAGTCCGTGTTCAAGGTGAATGGTCAAAGGTTGAAACCTTACCATGAAGGTTTTGACACCAGCGTCATAGAAGAGACGGACCTTACTGAACCCGAAGTTGACAATTGATCACCTTAGATGAGTCAAGCCACGACGTTAACCAAGGCGCTGCTCGGGAGGTAACCCGAGGTATGTATTTATTCTCTTGTCTTTTCCTTTCAAGTTATTATTGTTTTGTTTTGTTTCGTTCTTGTTTTAGACTAACATGCAGGTAGGAGACCCGAGACTTAAATTGAAGACGGTGTTTTTCGCACCAGTAATATTTCCGCGGGCGCGGAAATTTTTCCGCAGTCGCGGAAATATCACTATAAGTCCCCTTTCTCAAAAAAAAAAAAGTTTGACGTTTTTCCGCGATCGCGGCCTTATTTCCGCGATCGCGGCCTAACTGTCTGCGTTTTATTTTGTGAGACGGTGTGCATCATGATGCCAAGGAGGAGACATTAGCCCCACATTTTTATTTGGCACCGATTATGGCCCGACATTCGACAACTGAGGAGGAGGAACACCAGAGCCCACACCATGATTACATCTGGGCTCCATTACGTGTTTGTTGAAGGTCGTGCAACTCCGATTCCTTTGATACACCACTACACCTTACAGTGGATCTATTTGGTTACACGGTGGAGTTTGTTTGAAGACCGCCGCAACACCAGCGACATGTGCTTTATTGATTTACCGCCAGCACCAACTTCCATGTCCAGGCCCCTCGGTGACGGTTGTGAGTACTTTTCTGCCCTTCCCTATGCTTCATCTTTTTGTCTTTCATTACATTGAGGACAATGCAATCTTTAAGCATGGGGGAGTGATCTATACTTGCTAGTCGTTTGAGGAAAAAGAAAAAATAATGAAAAATGAAAAAAGTCAAATAAATTTGAAAAAAAGACAAAAATAGAAATCCTGGGATAAGTCGAAAACCCGAGAGGGCGGCTTAGGTAATAAGCAGGTGGCTTGGACCAGTATTAGGCTGGGGTAATAATTGGTCAAGAGTGATGTGAGTTTATGTGAGCCCATCTATTGAAAAATGAAATGAGTGGCTTGGTGAAAACCCGAAAGGGCGCCTTGACAAAATGAGTGAAAAGAAGAAGAGTGATTTTTAGGATTCCTTATCTTTCCTGGCGTGGTGCATAAGAAGAGGTAATATAAGAAGGATTCAGGTAGGTCACTTTGGGAGGCATAAGAAGATAGATGGAGGCTAGGATCAGATATTTTTATTCACTCTATGGTGTTCGGGATAAGCTTGGGGGAAGTACACTGCTTTCCTTTAAGCTTGTGTATTGTGTTGATTGTGTTGGTGCCTTGGAGATTCATGATTAGGTACAATTCTTAGTGGAGATGGTTTTTCTGTGCTTCCTGAGACCTTGGGGATTTGATTGGAGGAGTAGGTTTCTTTTAGCTTACTCGAGGAGAGCAAGGTTTAAGCATGGGGGAATTTGATCAGTGCTACTTTGTAGGGTTTAACTAGGAGTTGTTACCGAAGTTTTGGGTACCATTTGGATGAATTTAGAGCATAATTGTGAAGTATGATATTGGTGGTTTAGAAGATGTTAATTGAAGACTTAATGACGATGGAGGAGAAAGCCACGAGAGAAGAAGAAGAAGGAGCCAAGAGAAAGCTACATAAGCTTGTCCGCGGTCACGGATATCACCGCCGCGATCGCGGAAGGAAGACAAAGACAACAAGAGAAACAACGAAGATCCGCGGTCGCGGACGTCTAAGCCGAGGTCGCGGAAAAGTCGAGAGCAGCGATAAAGAAATTGAATTTTCCGCGGTCGTGGAAAATCCTCCGTGGTCGCGGAAATACCATCATCAGACGCGCGAGATTCCTTTCGTCCGAAGATTGCTTTTTATACTTTACTTCCTACTTCTTTTATTTCCGTTTTATTCTTTTATGGAAAGGATATTATTTCCTATTTTTAGTTTTAGGTTTGCTAGGTTATTTAACCTAAGTTGTTAGCAACCATTTGGATTTTATCTTAGTTTTGATCTTAGTATCTAGTTTACATTGTTTTTCCCTTTGAGTTTTACGTTTCAAGACTATGAAGAACTAATCAACTTTTGCTTAGTCCGACGATTGAAGCCTTCGTTTGAATAATGGCTGTGAGGTTATAACTCTATTTCTTTTCCTTTGAATGTATTGATTCTCTTGTGCTTCATCCCATTGATTCTTACTGATTAGACTGGCCTGATCATCTAGTTGATATTAGTAATTGTCTATTGCTAGGGTTTGGTAATTACTGTTTGAGTTACCTAATTCATAAGTAGCAACTGCAATATTCTAAGAATTGTTTGGACTGGTTTATTGTGGAGAGAATTAATTGCATGCAATTGTATGACTGTTTGCTACTCTTGCATGTATCTATTGAAATTCATGTGCTTCTTGCTGCTGTTGAATTGAATTTGGAGATTTTCCTGGTTATTTGATAGTTAGTATTCTCAAGGTCTGTTTGTCCTGTTTATAACTTAAGAAAAGGAATAGGAACATTCATAGGAAGGAATTAGAGATAATCTAGGATCAACCAATCAAATGAATGGTGGATATTTGTCTGGCTAAGTACTTTTTCCCGATTGATTACAGTCTTTGTTTTACTTTACTTTGTTTACTTGCAATCAAACCAACAAACCCCCCTTTGTTACTTTGGAATACATTTGTGTATTTAGAAAGATTACTTCCTCCCTGTGGGATTCGACCCTTGCTTGCCTACTATACTTAGTTAGGTTCTTGAGGATTTATTTTGATTAGGCATCACGACTTTAGCTTCTATCACCTAGGTAAGCTTGAGTTGCTTAGCTCAATCTTTTTTCTTCTTCTTCCAACCTAACTTGTTTAGGCATAATATTGTCATGTGTTCTTTTTTTGCTACCTGTCATCCTTGACTGCAGCCACAACAATTGACCTCAGGTATGTTTGGAAATTAGAAAGTACCATATAGTGACCTTATACACATGATTTCACCTTATCAGTCATGCTTCATTTGCCCTTTTGTATTATATAGAATAACCCTTTTTTTGCTCCCAATGACCTATTTCTAATACATCCAGTCACTCGATATCTAGTGTCTCTCGTCTGTCACCTTTTTCCAGCAATTCTCACATCTTGTACTTTGTGTCATATGGGGTCCATCATAAGTTTTTTTGAGGGTAATAAATCCGCAACCTCCATTTGCATATAGAATGCTACATGGGCTTATATTAAGCTTCTGAATAAGGAATAGTGTTCTAGAAATGCAAAATCCAGATAGAAACCAGACTCAAACCGTCAAATGTAGAGCACCAACCTCACTGACAAGGATCATGGACAAACTTGCAAGAAATGCATCGAAAACACCTAGACCATAATCCAAGTTCATACCAATATGGAAGAAAAAAGACAGTTCTTACTACATGGGCTATATTCACATTTTCCTTGTCTTTGTACTGGAATGCAGTCATTTATCCTAACCTTTCTAGGTGAGTGGGGGGATCGTAGTCAGATTGCAACAATTGCTTTGGTAGCAAAAGCCTAGATCTCTTAAGGTTAATATGCATAGGTGGACCTATATTTCTGCACATTACATGCTCACCCCTTGTGGAATCATCCTTGTACAGATGTATTTTCAATAAATTTATTTGTTTTAATTCAACTTTGGTTATTTCTTTGTTTTTGCAGGTTTTTGATATTATTGCACATGAAAGGAAATATGGGCATTGGTTGTATAGGATTAGGTTGAGTCTTAATGTTAGAGTGTACTGTTAATACGTACTTGGTATGTTAGCAAGCTATGGAAATATTTATTTCATTTCAATTCAATCAGGAAATATTTTGAACATCCGAAATATTAGAGAGTCGTTGCATATCTATTGCTTAAAACCATCACAAACCGCTGCAATAGATGCTAAAACCGCTGCAAGTAGGTTTTAACAAGCGTTTCAAATAAAAATATAACCGCTGCAAAAGATAAAACAATCGTTGCAATAGTTCCAAACTGAACCGCTGCATTAGATACTTTAGCAACGATTGTTTGGTCTTTTGAAGCGGTTGTTTCACCTTCATTATGATCCGATGCATTAGATTATAGAACTGATGCATTTGACCTAATGCAGCGCGAGCAAATGAAGCGGTTGCAACCGCTGCATTAGACCTAATGCAGCGGCTTTTTTGCATAATGCAGCGGTTATTGACCGCTTCATTAGACCTTCATTATAGTAGTGAAATTGGGTTGAGAACGGGATTCGTGATACAAGAAATAGAAACGGATTCTTTTTGAAACATTGTATTTGTTATGTTGTTAAATTTACTATTTTTGAAACTTCTTGTTGTTTATTTGAAAACCCGAAAGAGAAATTAAATCTAATTTGATATTATAAATAAATGTTAAATGTCATACTTTAATGATTAAATCTTATGACAAATCATAGCATGTGTGGGTTTTAAACCCGAATCATCTCTCAAAGCCTCAAGAAGCGCTTTTGAACTTGTTATAAAGGTAAGACTTTGTTTTCCCTTGGATCTTGCGGAAGCTCTTGATTTGATGTCGAACATGTAGTTGGGTGATAACATAAAGTCATAGTTAATTCTACAACTAATGCTTGAACTTGTAGCAAGTGACATCTTGGGCACTTGTGGGACTTCACTTGTCCTCTGTTTAATTGTCATCAACTTCCCCACAGTTGGCTTCAAATCTTCATCAATTCGTTTGGTTGCAACAAATGCTTGAACTTGGACGAAACTGATGTCGTCATTTCAAGCTTGTGTACGAATAGAGCACGACAAACAAGTAGGGTGGGGGTGCGTCGCCAACAGGTTATCATCGAGGACTAAGGGCATGTTGGCTTTGGAGGCGTCTTTGATGTATTCGGTCTCATCTCTCTCCTCGGACTCGTACACTCATTATTGGACCATCAATACCTTCTTCTAATGGGGACACTCCTTATCCATATGCCCTCGAATTTGGTAGTTGTAGCAAGTGACATCTTGGGCTCGTTCATCACCTCGATTCACAACAATGGGGAGTTTCTCGCGAGCCTTGGGATATGTCTCATGTCCAGTTGGCGTCGAGTTGTTCTTCCCTCTTAACTAGAAGGGCATATTAGTGAACTATGAATAAAAGAAGAAGGACTCAATTCAGACCTTTCTTGGTTTGTAAATGATCAAGAACTTTACAACTTGCGCTAGAGTTGCTCGTAGACTTATTGGGGCTAATGCACCATTCTATGCACATTATCGAACTCATAGATCTCCAACAAATCCTCAATGTTGTAGTTGATGCATGTTTGGAATTTATATTTAAGCGCGTCCGAACTGAAATGACCTCCCCCCTTATGGATCAAGTCTTCAAGCTCATTGAAGTAGTATATCAGAGGTCTATCATGACGACTCTCGTCCATCCATAACTATAGTTGACGCAACATAGATTATTCAGCTTCCTACTGATGGTCCAATCATGCAAGCTAAGGCTAAGAAGATCAAGAAAGCGACACAACCCCTATTTTATAGATTCGAAGCCACCATAGATGAACCTTAACAACCTAAATGGGTCTTCTTACTTGCACAAAAGGTGACTTGCACCCAGCTAACCTGGTAGGGCCATCACGCGCCACATGCATTACTTGCGCCCTCGCTAAATACTGAATTAGGGCAGTGATTTTCTCCATGTGTTCTTCATCGTTTGTGGGCCATCCTTGACTCACATGGGTCCCTTCCTGGGTCCTACATGAGTACATAAAGATCTTTCATTAATAAGGTCCTAGACACGGGTAAACTCGGCCGAGTGTGCCACTCGGCGTGTCATGTCGTGTGCTTCCGTGTACCCCATGTCCCACCCTGACACATATCTATAATATATTAGTATTTATGACATTATTATACTATAGTTTTTCTTTCATAAGATTTTGAATAGATTTTAGATGTTTTATGTGCATCCTTGTTGGCTTATCACACAAGGCCGACACTTTCAATTTTTTCCCTATTTCAACTCTTGTTTTACATTAAAAAAAATCAGTTTCGAAGTGAACGAAAGTTGGCTAACATGTTATTGCTTTCAACACCGAAACACCCTTAAGTTTTCTTGTGTGCCCTTGCGATCGAGTCTACATGTGCGATAGTGATTGCATGAGAGGGTTGTGCGTTTGATCTAGTGTTTCTTTGAATTTGGTCGTTGATAGACAGATTCCAAACAAAAGAATGAGTAGTCGCATCAGTATAGTATAATGAGAAAGTATTGAAAACACAGAAATGGTAATTTGATTTAAAATAGGAGAATGAGAAACCGACTTTAGAACGCAAATGAGAAATCGTGTTGAAGAAACCTCAAAAGTGTGATTGACCAAATGTAACACCCCTAAATTACCTTAGAAATATTACCGCTAGTGATCTTAGAACACATATCTGAAATCACCCAAGACTTGCATTATTGATCACAAATATAAAATAATACATAATTATCATAATCTCATAATAATGTTTTACAAATGATGATGCGGAAAATAACAGTTGCAATCAAATACCAAATTACAGAAAATGTCATAGAGGAAGAATCAATGAAAAAAATACCAAAGATTACACAATAGGTTATAAATCTAAAATCCAACTTCAGGATATTTAACTTTATTTAATAAAAATATCAAAATAACAGTTGCCTCCAACGTCAGAATTCTGCTTCTTCACACTTGGGAAAATTACCTCATGTGTCGTATGTGACGGATGACATCAACCAACCATGTAAGGAAAAATAGAGGTTAGTTAGTCTAATGAAAGACTAAACAAGGGTATTTATGAGAGGTTCTATGTGGTCGTATCCAGTTACTATCATTGTCTCTCGAATAAAAGCCGGTAGACAATACATAACTAAAATACTTCCACTAAAACAAAGGAAGAGACATGATTCAAGAGAAGACTCCAATGAATTTGAGTCTTATAGGAATATTATGTATTTGTTTGGGAACATTTATAATTATCACACCAAGATTACAAAAACGACTCCTTTGACTAATTGGATCCTTAACCAACCTCATTGCATGTGCGTTGTGCAAATTCAGATTGATAAGAGGACTTACTTAGACAGGAGCCCGAGTGGTTTCCACGTTATACTTACCGTCCGAAGTTTATTAATTATGTGCATAAAAGCGCTTATCTTATTTAATTTCAAAACGTGCATTACGTTAAAGCTTTTAATCCACATCATCTCGATATGAGAATTTGTCATGAGACGAATCCCGAATAATGGCACCAGCTAAGTACACCACCACTTATATTCGAATAAGGGTACGGTCATAACCAAAAGTACTAGGACAATAATCCCCCTAATACGAAGTAATAAAGAAATAACTAAACCTTGCAAGGTATATAACGTTCCTACGTATACTCATGCTAACTAAGTATACAAATTCACACCAATTTTCACACCAAAGTCCAACTAGCACCCTACAGTAATAATAATATATACAAGGGTCATCACTAGCAATATATACAATCAAATATATATAATTTATTTTTCCACAGCATTATATCACACAAGTTCTCAAACACAATTTATCTCAACTTAATTAGAATAATTAATCAATTGTCTATTAAGAAAAATATGGAATAAATACAACAACGAAGTGCAACTTGCGTCGAGTTATGGTATTGGTTGAACGACGTAACTGAAGAACTTGCTTTAGACCAACGAATTGGATTCCTGATTCGTTTTCGTTCCCAATAGCGATTTCAAGACATACCCAATTCACACAAAAATAAATTATAATTTCATAACTTATTCATAAACGGAAATTGAATGTTACTCGTATCAGTTTTCTAATTGGATTGATTTAAGTCTAAATAAATCAATTATCGAGGTTACAAAAATATAACGATTATTTATACGATACTAAATATTTTTTAGTCGTATATTTTAAATAATAATACTACGAATATATTAATTGTTTAATTTATTTACAACACCAATTACTTACTTGACCATATATTATAAAATTGCAATGTTACAAATTAACATTAAACAACCTAAGGTAATATCATAAAAATATGTTTAAATAAATTTTAACATCAATGAAATTAAATTAACTCAATTTATCACTAATTAATCTCAATTAGCCAACAAATTAAGATTAAACAAAAAAACAGAATTCCGCTTAAATACCGAACATGGCGATTTGCGACAGGGGTGGAGATCGGTTTGATTCGGGTTTCGTCAGGGTACCAAATGGACCGGGGTCTGTGAGGTTCAAACTGGGACTTCAAGGTGGTTCTCTTGGTGGTGCTATTGGTGGCGGAGAAACATCGAGGTGGCCAGAATTAGACAAAAACAGACGCGTTGGTAGTTTAGGGTTCGAGAGGTTTTGCTCTAAAATTGGATGTGAATTAGTCAAGGGTTGGGGTCTAATTTA
Organism: Rheum nobile; assembly: GCA_027886185.1. Lineage (NCBI taxonomy): Eukaryota > Viridiplantae > Streptophyta > Magnoliopsida > Caryophyllales > Polygonaceae > Rheum > Rheum nobile. The sequence continues at coordinate 6,059,240 of WOAB01000135.1, forward strand.
TAGTAGAAATGTAGCCCATAACAAGGCCTTCAAGATCACGCAAAATTTGGCTTCAATTGATCCGGGATAAGGCTGAATTTCGCAAAATACCCAAAACGCATCAAATCGACATGGCTTGCCTTAAATGGAGAAATCCGATCGATTGGTGGTGATTTGGTTCCCGCTTTTTGCGGGCTTTTGGACGAAATACACATACCTACATGAAAACGGAGCCTCGGGCGCGAAATCGGGTGTGAAAACTCCATGAAAACGGAGCCTCGGGCGCGACTTGGCTGAAGGTTGAAGAAGATGTCCCTATTCCTGATCGTGGCCCCTACAAATTCAGCTTAATTACAAATTTTCGTCCAACTTTTCAAGTTGTGAAAAAATACCCCTATTTTAATTTTCGAAAATTAAAAAAATTCCCAAACTTATTTATAATATTATCCAAAGTTTTTTTATACACTTTAACCCATCTTTATGATGAAAGAAAAATTAAATTAGAATAGTTCAAAGCTTAAGTTATATTTTCTCATAAACTTAATTATATTTAAATCTTAATTAACATATTGTTAATCTTAATTTAAGTAGTTTAAATTTAGTTGATAAGTTTATTTAAATTAAGATTAACATAGTATTAAAATAAATTTAAATAAACTATGACTTCAAGACGTAACATACTTAGGGTAGAATATGTTTAATCTATTCTCATTTGAAATAATGTAATAAATATCATACTCTTTATTAAGAATAAAATTATATTCATACCCTTATATAAAAATGAGGGTTATTACACCAAAAGGTCTCACATATCACATAAGAACTCACTAAAATTGCAACAAAACACAACTCGACGATACTCGACCAATTGCTTGGAAACATCACATAGGAATTCCTTCAATCAAGTCAAGGGCATTGCCACATAATAACAAGACATACAATCGGGATTCACTTCTAAACTTCTTAGAAACTGATTCCAAAACATATAAGAAGTTATATTCTGAAAAATTATACTCGAGTATGTTTTCCTTTTTAAAATTCCATTTGAAACTTCTATGCAAAAACACTTCGAAGAAATGACCAAGCATGTCTTGAACATGAAGGTACCTTCTGGACCCACATAGTAGGTAAAATCTTTACACACCAGTCGGGAACGACATCACTAATCAGGTGACTTTGCCTCCCAATAATTGGTAGAGCAATCCTCGACCCGCTCTACCCTGATAGAGCCTTTACTCGAAGAGTGTATCCAAAAACATGTTCTAAAGCAATTCAGGATCAAAACGATCCTTACCCGCATTTTCCCCTTTTACATTTTAAGACCAACCACTAGTCACACTTCAATTTCAAAGCATAACTCCATTCAAATCCAAACTAGTTATAAGTAGATCTGAGCAAACGCGGGTTGGCCCGCCCGACCTGCCCCGCCCGTCCGCTAAATAATACAGGCTTGGACAAGGATTCTAGCCCAAACGTGCCATTTGGCCCGGTCCGAACGGATAAGCGGGTCGGGCCCGGTTACAGGTTTAGGCTCGTACGGGCCGCTCAGCCCGACACGGTTACAGGTTCAGGCCCGTACGGGCCGCTCAGCCCGGCCCGCGACCCGTATATTTATATAAATATATAAAAGTATATTTAAAAATACATTAAAAAAAATTATCAAGTTACTTATATAGCATGTTATGGACTTGTAAAATATATTAAGCAGGTTTATGGAATGTTTTCTACTAAACAGGTTGGTTAAACCATGTATTTACTGTCGCAAATGACTATTCGGGCTACCCACGGACCGGCCCGGCCCAGACTTCCGGGTGGGTCCAGTTAAGGGTTCAGGCTCGACGAACGGGCCTAGCCCGAAACCGGCCCGCAAAAACGGACTGAAAAAATGGATCAGCCCGGACCCGTATTTGATCAGATCTAGTTATAAGTCAAACCAGAATGCAAGAATCATTAAATATCAAAATATATCAATAAACACATTATATAAAAGGGAAACCAGTTAACATAGAGCACTATGTTTATCATTCGAAGTATACAAGTATACAACACATAAAATTTCACATATATGTACATATATAAACATATCACTTAACACACATATATATATATATCAATTAACTTGCGATTTCAGAATATATATAAGTATACCAATCATTCATGCATTATATCTATAATCCCAAGAATCAAATTTCAAATACGTAGAACTCCCACAGATAGTTGCCTTACGATCTTCAATGCCAAACAAGACATTTCTTCCCAAATTACGTCATCGGTATGCACCTTCCCATTACTTCAGCTCTGACCAATTCTTAGTAATTTATTGATTTGGCCAAACTTCTAAAACCTTATAAGAACAACCACAATTTTACAGCAAATTATGACCAAAATTCCCTAACACCAATCTCTTTCTTTTGGATCTAGATCAAATCACTTCATCAATACACATTCATTCTTCATTGTGGAGGCCATTCTGAGTCTTCCTTTTTTGTAAGGTAAACTCTCTTTCCCTCTTCCTTGGCGGTGAGGGTTCTTCTAGCCTTTGTGCCAGTTTTTCTCATCTTCTTTCTCTCTTTCCTTTGTTTTCTTCGTTGACAACTCAGTATGGCTTCTCCGATGAATCATGATTTCTATTTGACCACCGAGGAACGTAATGAAATTAAAGGACAAGTCCAAGCGACTACTTCCAATCCTAATTAAGGTTCTCTTAATCTTATCGGGAAGTTGTTCACGACTAAACCTTTTTAATCTGCATGCACTGCGTAATACGGTTAAGTTAGCCTAGAAACTGCGCAATGGTTATGTTCTTAGGGGGATCTATACTAATCTCTTTGCTCTATAGTTTGGCTGTATTGAGGACAAGGTGAAGGTCCTTGATAAGGGGCCTTGGTCTTTTGATCGTATTCTTCTTGTCCAACAACCTTCTAAGATTTCTCTTTACTCTGCTTGGTTTTGGTTCGGGTTCAAGATCTTCCTTTTGCTGCTATTACGGAAAGAACTGCTCAAGCAATTGGAGGTGTTTTTAGATTTTTCTCTATTCCTACTTAGGATAGGGATTGCTTTCTTCAAGGGTTATGCCGCGTATCAAAGTTGAGGTGGATTTGTTACTTCCTTTATGTAGAGGTGTTGTGCTTGATTTGGGAGAAGTGGGTAAGATCTGGATTGCTTTTCAGTATGAACAACTGCCAAATTTTTGCTAAGCTGGGGCATGTGAGTGTGATGATGATGATGAGGCATGAAGCTTTGACAATCAAAATGGTGCTTGGCTTAGAGCGTCGCCTTTACCTGTTGTGATTTCTTTGACGATATGTAATAATCAGGGCTCTAATTGTCCTAAAAATCAGAGGAATAAATGTGGAAGGAGGTTTCTTGAAGCAATTTTACAAGGGAATGAAGGATTCCTTCCTTCTCCTTCTAATGCAGAGGTTGATACAGTTACGGGAAATATCCACAGTAGCCAGCAATAGGTATTGAATTCCGGTTCTGCTACTGTTGATGAAGGGATAGTTATATCTCCCCAAACTATGTGTCCTTTTGACAACCTACATCTTAATATTGAATTACCCTCATCTGTTCATATGGATCTAGCGCCTAATAAAGGCAATGAAACTGTGGTGCCTACTTCTCCTGCTGCTATAAATAATAATATTCAGAGCAAGTCTTGGAAGCGTAAAGTAGGAACAGCAAAAAGGCAAAAAAGCTTGTCCTTTCTGTTCTACTCCAAATTCAACTCAAAAGAAGATTTGTCTGTATGACGTTCCTCTCGTTAAGGACAAGTCAATTTCTCCAATCCAGATATCGGCGGAAGACAAGGAATTCTCTTCTGGCCGGATGTAATGAAAATATTAGCATACCACCTACAAATATTTTAGTTGTATCAAATCAATACAATAAACAGTTAGCACATTTAAGCACGACTGAATATGTTATGCTGCTAGCACATTACATATAGGAAAACTACTGTTACAAAAAAATATTACACCACATGAAGAACCGTCACAAAAAAATATATGCCAAAAGGATCATACTGTAATATCCCTCATTTCATAGAAGTAATTTTGAAATTTTCTTATGCCCATATTACAAGTCAGATTAAATTCAGAAAAATACGGACATTCTATGAGATGTTTGGTCTCTGTAATATTTTTCTGAGTAATATAAAATACAGTTAATGTATTTTTGGGTTCAAAAGTTATTCGTGTACGAATATATTTAACCCGGGGTTAAGAATATTTAACCTCTTAGCAAGAAAGGACAAAACGGGTGAAAATGGGGTAAAATTGGCCTTGACTGCACCCTGGCCGCACCCTGCCGCACCCGCGGCGAAGACCAATGCCAGTGGCGGTCACGAGTCGGCCACCGCACCCCCACCGCACCCTGCCGCACCCCGCGGTCGTCGTCAACGTTGTCGTCATCGCGATAGAGTTTCTGTAGCTCTATCCCTTGGCCGATGCTTGCTCCTCACGTCTTTCCATCTGGTTGGGACACCTCATGGAATACGTGTCTAGCTCCTGAGCAACCTTGTGGGACTATAAATGAGAGAGGAGGCGGAGAAGAAGCTCACAACTCCAGCTGCAACTTCATCTTCCTCCAAGAAAACTCCATTGTTGTCCAAAGCTTTGAGCTTTGTTTGTGAGAGAGATCGAATCCCTTTTGAGTACTAGAAAGGTGCTTCTAAGAGTTATTCAAAGGTTTAAGAAGGTTGGAGATCAAACCAAGAACAAATCAAAGTCGAACGAATCGATTTGGGTGAGTTCTCCATCGAAAATCTGTCGAAATCCTCGCTTCTGTCTTCTCGCCGCACCCGCGGCAAGGCGCCACCGCACCCCGCGGTGAGAGCCGACCGTACCCGCGGCGGGCTGGGTTCGTGTGTGTGTTCTTGGGTGTTTGGCTTCGAGCGAGGCTCGGTTTCTTCGATTCCTTTTGTACTCTTTTAGATTCATATATGTAGATATTGGATCTAACTTAGGGTCTCGTTATGGGTAGTTTCAGAAGGATTTAATATCCAATATCTGTCCCAGTTTCAGACCCGGAAACCTCTTGTTGCTAAGCTTGTTAGAGCTTCGTCAAATCTAAGGCAAGTGGAGGTTCGCTCTTGCTCATCATTCCATATTTCAATTAATTATCAATTGTTTAGTTGTTAATTAATTTGGAATGATTACTATTTTTGTTTACTGTTTTGTTAGGAACAGTTTTGTTAAATAATAAATGATGGAAAGATTATGATATTATAATAGGTTGTATATCTGCTAGAACAACGCTATTATAGATATATATTTATGATGTTGGCCATGAGGGCTTTGATGTGAACTATTACTGTGTTGAACTGTTTAGTTAGCACGAGTATTCGTAGGAACGCTACTGTGCATCTCAGTGCGAGTGCTAGTCGTTTCTTTATAATAAGGTGGATAGGATTTAGTTCCTACCATCCTTCTCTGGTGCCACTTCTATGGATTTAGTTCCCGAGGGATTTAGTTCCGGCATTTTCCTTCTCGAGATCATGAGGGATGAGAGAATCTAAAAGCTTATAACGTGGATGCGCATTTTGGAATTTAAATGAGATACGTGCTTTAGTACACATGATTAACATACCCTTTGGGCGAGTAGTGCAGCTAGGGAATAATGCAGCTAGGAAAGCTCGTCTTGACTTTGATCAGAGTAAAATTCTCTTTCCAATATGGATTCGTTTTGGGCGATGAGGTTGGTCATGAGCCGAAACATCAAGTCGTTTTTGAACGCTTGTATGATATTATTAATGGTTCCCAACATTTGTCATATTTCCGATAAGACTCAATTCGTTGGAGTCTTCTTTTGGGACTGATTGCTGTAAGACTCGGTCTTCAGAATCTTCTCTTGTTCATATCTGTTGATATATTCCAGTAGAAGTATGAAGGTTGACTATCGTCATCGGCTATTATTCGAGAAGCGGTGAGTCTAACCTAATACAACTACTCGAACCATCTGCTTTGTGTCATTGCATAGTCTTTCATTAGACTAACCAACCGAAATTGTTCTCTGCATGGTTGGCTGGTGTCATCCGTTCGATTCGACACATCTGATAAGTGCATATTCGAGAAAGCTAGAACGACTATGAAGGCAAACGGTGTTTTTGACAAGTTTATTCAGGTTAAGATCTTTGACGGGTGATCATTACGATCAAGACCCTGTTGTTATTTTAAAGACTTCCGCTGTGTTAAAAAGGTCTTGTATTAAGACTACTCTGTATTATGAAGTCTTTCGCTGTACTTCTGATGTATTTGGAATTATTTTGTAATTCCGAGACCATGGTTTAAATAAAAGTTCTGATTTTGGTATCATAATTGTTGTTTTTATGATTTATATAAACTGGTAAAGCCTTGGGTGACATCGGACAGAACGTCTGAGGTCACTGGCGGTAATATCTTTGCAAGAGAATATTTGGGGGTGTTACACATACCATTTTGTTTGCTTTGGTGCACTAACATGGATAGCTGTCTTTGACCATTCTAACTCATCCCATTCAGTAACCCGACCATCATTGTGGAAAAGCATGATGGTGAAGTCATCAGAAATCTGCCAATAAAAATAAAGAAAAGTAAAATAAAAGGTCAAGTGTACTCACACCTACAACAAGTCTAGAAACAAAAGAATAATTTGATCTTCTGAATCTTGGAACCTTTTTCACAACCCAGTTGATGTTGTCCTTCTGGTCAAATCCAACAGTGAATGTCACTAAGTACTTCTGTTTCTTTTTCAAGTCCTGCAAGATATGGATGATGAATAGATATGAGCATGGGGAGTGTATTAAAAAAGAAATGGGAATATTAATTGCAAAGGTTCTAAATTCATGAATCTCTGATCATGACTGAAATCTAACATTAAAATTTTGGGATCTATTTGAGACAAATCTTTCAAACAGTACATTAATGATACTGAAAATTACCTCACTAGGAATGCCCCACAATCTCTAGAGATAGAGATCTGTCTCTGCAATGACAATTCCAGGAGGTAATGACTGTACACCAGAAGAAGTGAATAGCTCATCAATTAAAATGTGAAGCAAAAGAGATATATGAGAAGCTTATAAAATGACAAATTCAGTTTTCTTCATGTGGTTTAGATTCAGTCAAAGGAATAAGGAGAGAGGAAGCAAGATCACAATGACAGTTTGGAAGTAGACAAACATTATACAACCAGAAGAAGTGAATAGCTTATCAATTAAAATGTCTTCTCAATCAAAGATTTGCCAGTCATAAATGCTACTTGAGTGATTAGTTTACTGAGTTCATTTGAGGCCCTATTTGGCATCGATCCAATCTCATCACATTCAAATTTCTAAACTCCCAAAGGAAACCAGCAGGACAAAAATCAGTTCTGCAAATCTAAAAGCAAATCAAAGAATTTCACAAATCACTGAAATAGAGAATAAATACATACATTACAATACATAAAAGTGATGCTAAATATCATCTGCTGATGTCCAACTCATACAAAGTTATCAATTTTCCATTAGTTGCAGAATCGTCTCAGGAATGTAGAAATTAAAAGTAGGTTAAACCAACATTAGCTACAGAACGTATTTTGAACGTCTATTACACAAGATTCAATGTCAGCAGACCAAGACTAAACCAATTTTTTTCTTGGATATGTTAAGTCAGCTTATATGCATTGTGTTTTAGGAATACAATCTCATATGAAACCATTCAATATATCCAATTTGAGCCTGAATATGTTAGCTTTTAGACATACAAAACTAATAAAAAAACAGATTCGGGATTAGGGCGATTGAGACTGAATGGTTCAGTCTAAAAAAGACCCAAATTAGTCCCAACTAACCCTCTGTACCTGAAGTTGCAGGGGAAGTAGCCGAGACCACCTCGTAGCAGCCCAAGCCACTGCATAAACACCAAAAAATTAGGGCTGTTGAGAATTAGATGGCAAAAAAACAAAGTTTAGCATCAACAAATGATACAACTGAACCATAGCATCAGCCAAATTATTGTCCAGAGGAAAAACGAAGTTGGTGATAAAACATTCACACCTCGTAACCACCAGATTCAAGTGAAATTGAGCACCAAGAATCCGATCAAAGCGGCACCGAACGAACTAAGAACCCTAACCCATTCCACATATCCCCATCTTCTTCGAATTTGAGAGTCGAATCACCAAATTCTGCGAACTGGAATGAACTTTCTAACTTTTGACCTAGCTTTCCAGAAGAAACGATCGAGTTGGAGGATATGAATTTTTGACCTACTGTTTCCTTTGTTCTGAAGCCGGGAAGAAAAAGTGAAGGCAGGGGGATTAAATTGGAAGCGCGCCACGTTAAAACCGCTTTATTAGATTTTTTTCCCCTTAATTTAAACCGCTACATTAGGTATAACTAACCGCTGTAATAGATCTATTTCAAACAACCGTTGCAAAAAACGTTGCTTCTGACACAACCGCTATAACAAACCGCTACAATATTCTCAACCGCCGTAAACAACCGCTGCCTAATCCTAAACCGCTGCAATTGACCATTTCATTTGTTCAATATTGTAGTAGTGTTTCAGGAGTTATAGCAATCAACCTCATATAATAGTTGGAATAATAAAATAATGCAATGTACCAGGGGCACAGACCTATGTGGGGCCTAGTGGGGGCTACAACCCTCATTGAGATTTTTAAAAAAATAAAAGAAAAAATTATTTTTAATTTTTTTCAAACATTTTTTAAATTTTTTTCTTCAAAAGTTTACCAAATAATTTATGTATTTTTATTTATTTTTAAAAAATATTTTTTATACTCCGTATAAGATTTTTTATGCATAATCCTCATAAATACTAAAAGAAACTCAAATTTGCACACAAATCTTTTAATGAAAAATGTAATATTTTCTTTATATATATCCTTATTTGCGTTAAAATTTTTAAATTTTACGGTTTATGGATTTGTAAATAAGTTTTTTATTCAAATGTATTGAAATTTAATAATATATGCTAATTTGTAAAGTAGGATAGACAATGCATTTTTACTCTTCAAATTTTAGGTCACACTAGACTAAAATTTCACTAGGTAAACAATTGTATTTATTTTAAATGGAATGCTGACGAAAGATTTAAAAAAAAAAAGAGTTTCTTTATAGGCCCACTTAATCCACGTGGCATATAGGGATGGAGTAAAAACAGTGAACAACTGAACATATGAAATCTCTAACAAAGTCGCTGATTTTCTGGCTACTTCTAACATTCCTTCAACTGTTCTTCACATTGCTACTTCAGAGTTCCTTTCAACTCAACATGATCATGCTCAGATTCATCGATCTCGACTCCATTATTTAGATTTGAGCTCGACCGTTCAGTTAGCTTGTAAATCCTTTGTAAAAATCATCTGTTGTGATGATTTATGTATGTCTTACGGTTTGTAAGGATACCTTCTATTTGCCTGTTTAAAAAAATTAAAATATATTAACATATGAAATGGTCCATCCAGTCTTCAGGCATGGCCTATTTTTAAAAAAATTAAGCGTGTGGTTATGGAAAAAGAATTAACAAGCGAATGTTTTTTTTTTTGATTAAGTAAAAATTAGACTGGAAATCACAGAAGAGCCGGTTTCTCAGTCTATAGCATCCTTTCGGATGAGAATTACAAATTCTGAACTAGTTCGAATATCTTTCAAGGAACTAAGTTGGACCTCCTTAGCGATAAAGTCGGCCACCACATTTGTTTCCCGAAAGACATGAGAAATCTGCACTGAAGAGAAAAGTTGTAAAACACACAGGATATCAGAAATAATCATTTTAATATCCCATGGACAGTGCCAGATTTGGTTTAGGACATTCACAACGGTTAGGTTATCACATTCAAGCTGTATGTCGGTAATGCCTAGTTCATAGGCCTTTACCAGAGCATTTCTTACTGCAAGCGTTTTCGTTTTTAATGGGGTTGAGGTACCACATTTATCCCCGAAGATAAAAATAGGTTCACCTTTGTTGTTCCGGAAAATGTAGCCAAAGCTAGATTCACCATTCGTTTTTGTTGATCCATCGGTATTGATTTTGATAATTTTATCTGGAGGTTTTTTTCATTTTTTTATTGGTAGTCTGAAGCTATTTGTTCTATGAGATTTCGGTCTGTCATCTGCTAGGCAGTCAGGATTCCAGGTTTTCGTCTTATTCCAGTTCTCAATTTGTTGTTTGATATAATTCGGAACATCCTTGATGTGGTTGACATCATTGTTTGGGCTTCCAAAGCTTTGTTGGTTTCTATAGAACCAGATTCCCCACCAAAAAACCAGTAATTCTATAAACTGCAAGCGATCGATTTTTTGTCGGATTTCATCAATGATTTCATTGATTTTTCTATTTGCTATGTTTATGGAAGTAATAATATCATATGTAGACCGGTTCATTTTCTCTATTGTTTTCTTGGTATGGTTACAATGGAATAGGAGATGATTCAAATCCTCCAATTGCGCATTGCATCTGATGCATCCTTGGGGGATTGCTACCCCTTTTTCTGTTAGTCTTGATTTTGTTGGTAATCCATTTTTCAGTATTTTCCAGACAAAGTTTTTAACTTTGGGGTAAGTGTCCATTTTCCAAATCCAAGCGGAGTCATACGCAGTATATCTTTTGTTTCTATTAATTAGTTCCATGTCAGAGTTTGTAGAAAACCAACCATTCTTGCTGGCTTCCCAATATATTCTATCATGAATATCATTCAGCGGGATTGGGATTGATGTAATCGTTGTTACTAAGTCATGGGGTAGATATTGTTCTATTAGGTTCTTATTCCAGGTTTTATTTGGTAGCATAAAATCGGATACCGTAGCATCTTTGTTCAAGGTAACTTGTGTGTGTATAGATTCACTCAACGGGGATCTGAAAACCCAATTATCAAGCCAGAATTTGATTGTTTTGCCATTATCAACTTGCCAGATTAGTCCAAACTTGAATTCATCAATGAGTTCAATCATTTTGGACCATTGCCAAGAGCAGTTTCTTTTTTTCTCATACTGAAAGATATGGAATGATTTCAGGTATTTTTCAGTAACAACTCTAACCCAATAGTTATTTGGTTCTGCTAAGATTTTCCATAGCAATTTGAATTGTAGGGCTTTGTTCATATCCTTAGATTTTCTCAGGCCAAGGCCTCCTTGTTTTGTTGGTTTACAAATATTTTCTCAGCCTATCAGAGGCTTATAGGAGCTATCTTTGTTCCAAAAAAAAATATGATCTGTTTAGCTTGTCAAGCTCTTTGTGTGTGTGTGTGTGAAGGTAGCATAAAACTTTGCATAAGAAAGTTTGGTCTAGAAGCCAGGTTGGTTTTGATCAGAGTTGTTCTACCTGCTTGGGACAGAGAGTTTGCTTTCCATTTTGCGAGTTGTTGTTGTGTACTGAGTAAAAGATCCGAGAACGTATTCGATTTGACTCTGCCACTAATGATAGGACACCCAATGTATTTATCAAGGGATATCATATTTATAATGGTGAGGATACCTTGTATCGCTATTTTCTTTTGATTGGTAACTTTTTTAGTGACTTGAAACGCTGATTTGTGAAAATTCACTTTTTGTTCTGAGATTTTACAGTATTCATCAATAATGGACCATTGCCAAGAGCGAATGTTAATTTCTAGTTGCCCTTTCCTTGCGCTCTATTTTTTTGGCCTTTTGCTTCTGTGTAATGATGATTGGGGGTTGAATATATTGTTTGAATTTAAATCCTATACACGTCAAGCAACAATATGGCAGACAAACATTATCTGCGTCCATGTAAGAACATTGTTCTCTCTTGTTTAGATGCGTCTAGATTTCATATAGTGTTAAATTACTAAATCCAACTGAGTTTGGATTATATGTTTGATTTATCATGAATAATAGAATAATGCAATGGATTAGAGGTAAATTGACATATGCCAGAGGCTGCGTAACGTAACTTTGAGGTTAAAACAATGATCGTGTGTTTTTGAAAATAGTACGTTATGAATTCGCGGTATAACTCACAACTTCATTGATCATACATATACCTCTTGACCATTAGTACTAATTTTCATACCTAAATGACACAAATGGCCAGAAAAGAATATCTTAATGTCATGAGTTGTTGCAATTTGGTAGTTCTGCCCACTTTAATTACATGAAGAATTTAAGAGTCTATATTTAATCTGGATTAAAAATGCTTTTTTTGGGGAGATATAAAAGTATAACACAAACTTGGACTTCAGCGTTAAAGTACTGCAGCTGCAAGCAGATTTGTATAAGACTCAATGCAGGTTTCTAATTTATTATTTGCATAAGAGTATAGGACCTAATGCAGTTTTTGGCCCAACGGCAACAAATCAAAATGTTTTTGAAAAAGAGGAGTGTGTGGTATTCAGTTGTGGCTAATAGTACAACCGAATGCATCCAAACCCAAATCCATGCTAGGATGGGAGGGACGGATTAGGTAGAATCAAAATCACTGAAAAGTGGAGTATACAACAATGCAATTAATCCATCGTGTAACATCATTAGAGTATATTAGAATGAGATTGTCCCCTCTAATTTTGATAATAATAAACATCATTAAGTTTTATAGTTTGCTTGTAACTTTGAATTTTAGATTGAAAAATATGTGTGGAAATTGTGGAAACTAAAGAAAGAAAAACAAAAACGTAAAGGAACAACGAGCTAATTAAGAAGAAAGAAGTGTTGAGCAAAGAAACAAAGATATGGAAGCGCACAATGTTGGGAACGAAGTAAAAACGAATACACCTTCAAAAGAATATTAGTCAAATAAGGAAACAAGATCTTTGTGAAGAATTGGTTTGCAAGGCTTGAGTTTAGATAGAGTTTGAGTAAGTATTATTTATGAAAACTTTTATCTCTTGGTAAAGCTTTGGAAAGTTGTTTCTATGTTATTAAGAATAGATGGAAATGAAATCTTTTAGTTGTGCATGTGTTAGCCGTACTTAAATATAGGAATTAGGATATTTTCTAGGACTATATGTACATTGAGTTATATCATAGGATAGGTTGGAGATTCAAAAGGCATATAGAGAGAAGAACAAATGTACGAACTTTGTGAGTACTTTGTGTTTAGGGTTGTGTTTACTTGTTGAGTTTGGGTTTGCATTCACTTGCTTAGAAGTTAAGGTTGATCTACAAACTTTGTGTGACTAGGTTGTGGAGTCCTTGCTTGTTTGATTGTTTGTAAACCGATTAATAAAACAAGTATACGTTTGAAATCCTGCCAGACTAATCACCTAAAGGTAGATGTTTTTCTTAGTCAACTAGTTGATTGATTGAGTTTTCCTATCTAAGAAGTTGCGTCAATTGTTACCGTTGTTGTTACTTATATTTTCGTTGTTCAAGGAACAGTTCTATCGTTCATTGAACTAAAATACACGATTCAACAGTATATATAGGAAATAGTTTTTATGAGAATCATCTCTATGACGGGAACCGTTCGCGGCCGTTGATTTTAAGTGATTAGATGAGCGGAAATGGGGGAAGGTCATGATGATAATTTGTAATTCTTTGCAACATTAAATAAAAGGCACATCACATAAAAGACACATCAAAAGCCCAAATCAAATCATTAAAATGATCATGTAGCACATGAATCATTTAAATGAATTGACTGGTCAACATGAATAGTCTCCAACGTTGATCGATTGATTTTTTCTTGCGGGACAAATTTTTTCCCCTTTCTCCAACCAACTTGTGTTTCTCCAAATTTTTTGAAATGCGCATACTATACAATATAAATTCGAAATTTTATTTTTTCAGTCTTGACCGATCGGGATTTTTTTTTCTTCTTTACGACCACCTTGTATTTGTCTTAAAAATTCGAAATGCGCATACGATACATTCCAAATGAACTTAGTGTAAAATATATAAACACATATAGTTCAACCAAGACTTTTACATCTCAAGTAACTTTTGTTTGTCTTAAACATTCAAAATATTCACACAGTACACTTCAAATGCACATAGTGTATAATACAAAAACACGTATAGTTCAACTGAGACTTTTACACCGACCAACTTGTGTATGTCTTAGAAATTCAAAATGTACATACGATACACTCCAAATGTAAATAGTGTACCCAAATGCACAAAGAGTACAATACAATAGCCCATATAGTTCAATCGAAACTTTTACCCCCGACCAACTTTTATATGTCTTAGAAATTGAAGCGGTTTTGTTTGAATTCAAATTGGTGATGATTCCCTAATTCAAGTTGTTGTTGGATCTGTCTAAGCTTGAGCCTCTATAAGGGGCGAACTATAAACGTTAGTCCCAGAAGATGATGATCTTCTTCAAGCAATTGGAGGTTAACCTCGTCTTTCTGCAATGGGTTCCAACTCTGGTTCTTGTTTCTCATGTTGTTCTTGTTCCAACTGTTGATCCTGCTACTTCTGGTGATGTTCCTAACACTCCAAGAATGGATGGATCTCAGAAAGGTACTTCAACTCTAGCACATGACCATATCTTATTAAATATATAGATAATAGTAAAAATGTTCGTTGTCATCTGATGAGTCACGTTTCAAACCCTATTTTCAATATGTTGGCTAGCCACAAATATACAAAGGTGATGTGGGATTTATTGGAAACTAAATATGCTATTGATGATGTTGGAAAGAAGAAGTATGTTTGTAGGAAATTTATGCAGTTCAAGATGGTGGGCGAAAAGCCAATCACGGATCAAGTCCATGAGTACGAGAATCTGGTTACTGACATCCTTGCTGAGGGGATGAAAATGTATGAAGTTCTGCAAGCCAACTTTCTGATTTAGAAGTTTCCTGATTCTTGGGCAAACTACCGTGACCATCTGAAGCACAATAAGAAGGATTTGACGCTGATGGAACTTGTTAGCCACATGAAGATTGTAATTGCCTCAAAGATAAGCTTGCTTTAAACCTTCTGATAATTTGGTTAAGGCTAATCTTGTAGAGTCTTCTCACAATACTGATAGGTTCAAAAAGATGGATTCAAACGCTAAACCAAAGAAAGACAAGGTTCGGAACAAGAAGGGTCAAATTTTCAAGAAGCATGGAAAGCATAATGACAATTCCAAGCAAGGCTGCTATGTCTGCGGGAAGCTAGGACATCATGCTTTCTAGTGTTTATGTAGGGCTGACAACCAGAAAAATTCTCCAAAGCCTAATGAAGATCAACCCAAGTCTCAGGCCATCCTCGCTGAAGGGAACCAACAACTGATTTCTATGATTACAGAGGTGAACCATGTGGGCAACAAGGTTGAATGGTTGCTGGACACTAGAGCAACCAAGCATATATGCGTTGACGAGGAGATGTTTGTTGAATTTGAAGGATTTGCATGAATAGTTAAAGTCATATGGGAAATTCGAGCATCTATCAAGTTCTTGGGAAAATGGAAAGTGTCTCTCAAACTCAATTCAGGGAACTCACTTTTACTGCATAATGTTTTATATGTACCTTCCCAATTTGCTTGAAATTGCTGGTATAAAACAAGTACTTAAGGTTTTGGATTTATGGCATGCTAGATTTTATTTAGTCTGGATGATTGTATGTGTTTGAGATTTTGATTCATAATGAGAATGTTTCTTCTTCTGCTTATATCATTGGGTCTTTGGATTAATGGTATGCTAGACTTTGACATTTGAATGTTAAATCTATTAATTTGTTACATGATATGGGATTATTTACAAATTTGGTTAGTGGAGGTTATGAAAAATGTAAAATCTATATTGAGGCTAAATACAAGAGAAAACTTTTTCTGTAAATGGAAGGACAATTGAATTGTTGAAATTAGTCCATTCAGACATGGAAAAATTTAGAAACATTTAATGGAGAGGTGGTACAAGATATTATATCACTTTTGTAGATGACCATTCGAGATACACCGAATTACATTTATTACGATCCAAAGATGAAGCTAAAAATGTGTTTTACATATATAAAGCTAAAGTAGAAAACCAACTGAATCGAAACATCAGAAGGATTAGATCTGATAGAGGATGTGAATACATCACCAATTCTTGGAAAGATATATGTGAGAATAATGGTATAATACATGAGTTTACAGCTCCTTACAGCCCACAACAAAATGATATTGTTGAAAGGAAAAACATAACTTTGAAAGAAATGATGAATGTTTTGCTTGCTAGTTATGGATTGCTTGACAACATGTGGGGTGAAGCTGTTTTGACTACTAACCATTTTCTTGATAGAGTTCCCCACAAAACGTTAGATAAAACACCGTATGAATTATGGAAAGGGCATGCGCCCAATCTGAAATTTTTGAAAGCAGGGGTGTTGGTTTGCCTTCTTTTAAAGTTGATGCAATTGGAATTAAAACCTTTGATGTTGTCCTTATTGGTTATGCTGAAAATAGTACAGCTTATTGATTCATGAGTTTGACTGATCTTTCCTTGAGTGAATATCGTGATGTTGAGTTTTTTAGCACGTATTTCCTTTAAAGAAAAGAATGTGCAAATTGATTTTTATGTCTACTGCTATTGCATCTTGCTCAATGAATTTACCTTTCATGCAAAAGAATGAAATTGAACCTAGGAGGAGTAAAAGACAAAAGAAATGAACTAGTTTTGGTCCTGATTTTATGAATGCTTTCTTGATTGAACTCAATGATTATGATAAATTGAATGACACATTCATTAGTCTACATATGCTAGAGGACGAACCTAAAACATAAGATAGAGATGTGAGTTCATTAGATGCTAGTTTCTCGAAAGATGCAATTAAAACTGAAATAGAATCTATTATGTCTAATCACAATGAGATCTAGTTGACGTGCCTAAAGGGAACAAATCCATTGGATGTAAGTGGATTTTTAAGAAAACAAACTTGAAATAGATGGCTATGTAGAGAGATATAAGGCAACACTAAAGGGATTCACTCAAAAACATGGGATTGACTTCTTTGACACTTATTCTCTTGTAACTAAGATTTCTACCATTTGAGAATTGTTTGCTTTAGCTTCTAGTTGTAAGTTGTTAGTACATCAAATGGATGTTAAAACTGCATTTTTGAATGATGATCTTAATGAGGAAATTTATATAGAACAACCTCCTAGGTGTGTGGTTCGAGGACAGAAAAACAAAGTGTACACACTCAAGAAGTCTCTCTATGGATTGAAACAAGAACCAAATCAGTGGTATGAAAAGTTTCATAAAACTATTCTCAGCTTTGGTTTTAAGGTCAATGGATCTGATGCATGTGTTTACTCTAAGATGCTTGGTGTCGATTGTATGGTTATATGTATATATGTTGATGACATGCTGATTTTTGGAACACGTATTAATGTTATAAACTTGACCAAACTATTATTGTCCTCTCATTTTGATCTGAAAGATTTAGGTCAAGTTAATGTGATTATAGGTGTTAAAGTCACTAGATTTGAAAATAGTTTCACTTTGTCTCAACCACATTATGTAGAGAAAATATTAAAGAAATTTTTACCACTTTGATGTGGTGCCAGTAAGAACTCTTTATGATTCAAGCATGCAATTAAAGAAGAATTGTGATGATAGTGTATCACAAAATGAATATGCTAAGGTAATAGGGAGTTTAATGTTTTTCATGAAATGTACTCGGCCTAACATTGCATATGCAATTAATAGACTTAGTTGGTATACTCATAACCCTACTAAGGATCATTGGTGTGCACTTAATAGATTATTGAGATATCTAAAAGGCACTATTGAGTAGGTTTTACATTTTGTTGGTTATCCTCAAGTCTTAGAGGGATATTGTAATGCAAAATGGGTTAATCATTATTATTGAAGTTAGCTCCACTAGCAGTTATGTTTTTACATTATGTGGTGGTGTTATTTTTTGGAAGTCTTATAAACACACTTGTATTGCTAGATCTACTATAGAGTTAGGTTCATAGCATTAGACATAGCAAGTCATGAGGCTAAGTGGTTAAGAAACTTATTGGTTAATTTACCATTACGGGGGCGTCCAACTCCTCCTATTCATCTATATTGTGACTCACAATCTACTATTTGTGTAGCTAATAGCAATGCTTATAATGGCAAGAAGAGACACATTCGGATTAGACATGAAGCTATGAGACAACTTATCATGAACGGTGTACTCGGTTGGAGTATGTGAGGAACGAGATGAACATAACTGATCCTTTGACTAAAAGACCAAAATAGAGATTAGTTCTTAATACGTCAAGGGGAATGAGACTCAAACTCGTGGGATGAGGACTTCTTGATAAATTTCTTTTGTGGTCAAACGAAGCCATGAAAAGACTCATATGGTGGTACAATACTTCTGATGCGGTTCGAGGTGGACCCCACAGGCCATGGACCGGGCCCTCGGCCGTAAACCTGGGTCCTGTGCAGCTCAATTGGTAACAAGTGGCTTATCAGCTGCTTGTTAAAGGTCAGGGGTTCGATTCCCCCTGGCAACACCCCTTGTGTTTGGAGGGTTGGGGTGCATGGGCTGCAGCCCATGGGTTGTTCGTGGTTGGGCTAGGCCTCGCCAGCTGGTGAGCCCGACTGAGGGGCTGGCTGGGTGGTTGACAGCCCATAGGACCTAGGTTTACGACCGAGGGCCCGGTCCATGGCCTGTGGGGTCCACCTCGAACCGCATCAACTTCCCATTTCTATGACGAAATATAATTTTAGAGGGTGAGCAATACCTCTTAATGAATCCATAGCCCAGGATAAGGGCGGTCCTATTAAGACAGACTTGATGAATTCACCGCCGAAATTTTGAGAAGTTGAATTGTTAAATCTCTTAATGATTTCATATCCCAAACATGGGTGGTCTTAATTGAGACGGACTTGATGAAATCACCTACTAGAGAGTGAAGGGTTAGCCACCTTCTATAAAATAACTTGGGTGATCTTTCATTCTTTCTAGAGCACTCTTTAACATCCCAATGCAAAACTTGATATTTTATTGCAGTTGTTATCAAGAAATCACAAAGACCTTAGGAGAGAGGCGTGTTGTTTAGACTTATCCTTGAGTTACATAGTTGCAGACTTGTTCACTCCTCAAACAAAAGGATTACCTGACTTCACTATGTGTCGGTTCAAATCGTAAGATACCTATACTTAAGCTTCAAACATATATACATGCTCAAAACCTGTTTTATACTGTTTTTGAAAAACTATTTCCGCATTGTGGGGGATTGTTGGAAGTGTAGAAATTTTTTCAAAGTGGGTACAACCCACATTGACATTTTTGGTGTTTTGCGAGCAACATATATATGGGGTATTACTTGGGATGATTAGTTGTTTAAAGAAAGGTCTTCCCCACATGTGCGTCACCGTCGTCTGGCCGGTCTGGTCCGGGCTCAAGGCACATGCGTAGTGAGGTGGGGCCCGTTTTACGAACGACTTTAATTTTTGGGGTTTGAAGTTTCGGATTAGTAAATTAATCGTGTATCAATAACTTCCACTTTTTGATTCCGCGTTATCTTTCAAAATCATTTGTTATTATAACTTTTTTGGATTTTATGTGCTTGCGTCCCAAGCTTTTCCATGAAAACCGACTTGTTTAACAATTTATAAGGAAAATGTTTACTGGTTTTGATAATACTTAAAAATCACAAATCTCTCTTCTACCCTGAAAAAGAAATCGGTTTTGTTTTGAGCATCTCGTTGATTCCAACCCTCCGTTGGCGAATGCACGAGATTAGTGGGTGTTATATTATTCTTGGGGGGTGATGCCTTGTCTGACTTTGCACCAAGGGTCATGGCGAAATCACTTATAAGGTACTGGACTTCACACCACGCCACATCAAGTGTTTGACTAGTTTTCTAATGCAGCCCTACACTCAAATTTCAGTAAGGTTCCATCTCGTTCGTTTCTAGTTTCTACTAACAATATCCATATGATATCTTCTTCTTCTTTTTTGTCAAAGTCCATGTCTGATATCTTGATATTAAAACAAACGGACCCTAATTTTTTTAATAAAAAATAATTTTTTTAAAATAATATTTAACAATTTTTTTTCTAAACATGATTTTTAGCCTATGTAAACCGTAAAAAGAATCCATGACGTCTGTGGAAACATGTTCTTGCTCAGCAATACTAGCTTATATATACACGTTTACTTTTTAGCGCATAGGCAAAATTGCCTTTCAGCGCATAGGTTCACATGTAACGTGGTGATGTGAAAAAACAGGTCCACACGTAACGTGTGGAGCTTCGAACCACATTACGTGTGGATATGATCCACACGTTACGTGAGGAGTCTCCACAAGAAGAGGTCCAGACTTAACGTGAGGAGAGGGTCCACACGTTAAGCACGGAGAGTGTCCCCATGTTAAGTATACCTCTTTTTTTGATTAAGTAACGTAATACGAAGTATCTCGGTCTTCTTCGCTTAGTATCGAGTTTTACAATAAGATTGAAGTTATGATCGTATTGAGTCATTTACATTGCTATGACCATTCTGCCCTTCCAATGTAAAGTTCTCGATCGAGCCACCCGGCCGCTTCCAACCTAAAGATGGCGTATGTTTAAAGTTTATGGTTTATGACATGTAATACTTAGTAATGTTATTTGTGTTTAGTTATAGTATTTATTTGTGTTTTAATGTTGTGTATGAACCGTAAGATTGTTTTTAAATAGGCATAGGGGAGGGATACCCCCATTGTGTAGCCCAACTTGTATTAATCTTTATAAGAACAATACAAAATGATCATCAACCTAGAAGACAATACAAATTGTTCATTATGCTGGTTGACTACAACCACATTTAGCACACAATACAGAAAACAATACAAATTGACATTAAACTTAGAAAAAATTAGAGAAAAGATATGACATTGCTTTAGCGTTTGAAGAAATTAGGGTAGTCTCTGGTGAACATTCGCTTCATATGATATCTCTGGTTTGCTAAATTTGCTTGCTCCCTACAAAGGTTGATAGTACATAAACAATATTACACAAAAGATATGACATTAATCACCTACGATGTACATCATTTAGTAGATTGAAGTTATACCTACGAATGTTATCAAGATCTTTAACAACATCTTGATTTTCCTTAACAAGATCTTGTTTTTCCTGCCATTGTTGTCAAATAACCGCATGTGCCCTCTCCTCGTACATTGGATCAATCCACTCCCTGAAATGACACCCCACTTCTGAGCATCCCCAATACCTCCTTTTGTAGTTCCACTGCAAATCTCATGTTCGGACAACGACTTTCAAATTATAGTAGCATAGCATATCTGCGTTTGTTGATGATTTTGATGAAGATGCCATTATTTGTTGTAGTGTTTGGTTTCATACAAATATCATAAATCCATTAATATCATAAATCAGTGTTACTAAATCGATAGAAACTGGAAGGAGAAGCTTACCCAAAAGTTTATTTGTAGGCGCCGCTTGTGTTGGAATTGTTATAGTGAACAAACAACCCTAATGCTTCTTATATAGTGAAAAAATAGCAATGTGTTTGACAGCTAATAACCAGTTGGAAAAAACCTGACTAACGTGTTTGACAATTGTTGTATATAGCTGTATACAGCTGTGGTCACGAGTCTTTTATCATAAACCTCAAAACGCTAAACCCTAAACCATAAACCGTAAATGGCTTAACACTTGACCCTAAACCTTAAACCCTAAACACAAAACCCTAAAACCTAAGGGGGAAATGTATCACCACGTTACGTGTGAGCACCTCCAACACTTAACGTGTGGAAGATGCTCACACGTAACGTGTGGGAGATGCTCACACGTAACGTGGGGATATGGTGTATGTAAAACGCATTGAATTAACGTCTTGTCCTCACCTAAATGAATTAATGGTCCCCTAACTTTATCTTCTCCGGCTAAGGACACAATTTCGAGCCTAAACCCTCAAATTTTAAACACCCTCAAAATTTAAACACCCTCAAACTTTTCAAAAAAATAGGACAACATGAACAACAATGATTATTGGAACAACAATGATGTAGAGGATCCACCTCCAAATGAGGTAATTTCCCTTATTTGAAGTTAAAGTTTTCATTTTTTGTTAATTACATGTTCAAAGTTTTGATCTTTATTTGTTGAAAACAATACATGATATTTGTTGTTTAGTTGTTAGTAACCAAGTTTACATGCTAGATTTTCAAAGTTTTGAACTTGATATTTGTTGTTTAGGTGTTAGAAACCAAGTTTTACATGCTAGATTTTGAGGGATACATGTGTAAGAAAGCAAGATCCACACATAATTGAAGAAACATATCCACACATAACGTGTGAAACATGTCCACACATAACGTGTGAAGCAGCTCAACACGTTATGTATGGAGATGCTTCCCACATAACGTGTGAAACTGCTCCACACGTAACGTGCGGAATAGCTTCCTTAAAGGGAATTATGGTTTCACACTTAATAATTAGTTCACTACTTGATGAGACGATTCCATGTGTATGCATGCGAACTATGTTTTGTAAGAGGGGTTGAACAATATTTCGCTCGATGATTGGAGCACCCCACAACAATCCTTTTCTGGTTGGAAAACACCTCATGAACCGTTTCCGGAATGGAACACACCATCTGAGTGGAAAACACCAGAAGAGATACCATTCTTCTCACTTGGAGTGTTTGACGAGAGTTGTCCGCCTCCAGAAGCATCTTTATCTCATGAAGCGACTCAGAATTCGGCTTCTGCTAACCCACAATTCGGCTTTCCATCCCTACACACACAGCCTCAGTTCAGAAATGATCCAAAAGAGGATGTTTTCGTCTCTGCTGATTATTCAGAGTTCTTCACAACATACCAAATCTGGGAGTCTAGAGAAGAAGCATTTAAATGGGCGCGGGAGACTGCTATGTGTCATAACTTCTGTATCATAAAGTGGAGGAATAAACCTTCCATAGGAAGAGCCCTTGGGGGGACTTGGTTACCGTGCGATAAGCATGGACAAAACATCCTTAAACAAGCTGACCAAGTGAGAAAGATCACAAAGTCGAAGAAGTGTGGGTGTCCATTCATGTTGAGGTTGAAAGAAGGGCCGAAGGGATCATGGAAGATCAATGTACAGACTGGAACTCACAATCATGTGATAAAAGAGAATTTGTTTGGTCATGCATTAGCTGGTCGACCAAACGCTGAAGAGAAGGAGATTATTATGATGATGACAGTTAATCATTGCAAGGCTCAAAAGATTTTTACTACAATCAGCTCGTCCCCAGGAAACTTGACCAAGATTGGAGGAAATATCCAAAATGTCTTCAGTATGTACAAAAAAACTGGCTTGACCCGTACAGGGAAAGAATCGTCTCAGTATGGACAAATATAGTCTTCACTCTTGGAACTTCCACAACTAACAGGTTTGTGCATTATGTTTTTAAAGTGAATTTGTTTTTTGAACTTGGACTTTTACAACAACATACTGACTTCGGATTCTTGATTGTAATACATGGTTGAAGGGGCCCATTCCAGTCTTAAAAGCTTCTTCACTAGCAATGATGGCAACCTTTGCACTGTATTCGATCAGTATGATGCACGGTTACGCATTCACATTAAGGAGATAAGGGGGGCCTTGAATGAGAGCTTAGAAAATCGATTTACGTTGATAACCAAATCACATCTTTTCGGCAAGCTGCACTACAAGGTCTCTGCGATTGCACTAGAACGGTTGATTGAGGAATACAAGAAAGGCGACGATCCATTGTGGAACACTATATGCAGATGCCAGATGAGGGTCAAAGATGGCTTGCCTTGCGTGCATGATATGGCGCGGAATGTGATGAACTAGGAACCAATTGAACCTAGCTCATTGCATCCGTTTTGGAGGCAATTGACCTTGTCAGAAGTGCGAACGGATGAAGAAGAAGAAGAAGCTAGACCACGTAGATTGAATAGGTCATTGCTTGATGAATTTGCTTCAAGCGTCTTGCCCAAATTGTCAGTGCATGATCAACACAGAATTGTCTCTGCACTAACAAGTATAGCACATCCCGAGCGGACTACTCTACAAGAGCCAACTAAAGTTAGGCATAAGGGTCGGCCTCAAGGAGCTCTAAACATTCTCACCAAAAGGCAACCGTCAGCATGGGAGTACACTGACCAAGAGATGGAGGGAACACCTCCGAAGAAGCAAAAAGCAAGACCACCTAAGGAAGCTTCAACCATGCCATGGCAACCATGGAAGCCTATGCCTTCGGGTCACACGACATTGATCAAACACCCTAGGCGATATATTACCCAGTTTCCCAAGTGTATGAAACCACACGTGGGAGGATGATGGGAAATAGTTGGCGATGGAAACTGCGGATACAGATCAATTGCGCATGGTCTGGGTTTCGGGCAGGAGAAGTGTGCTTTTGTTCGACGTACCATGATCGCTACGTTGAAATAAGAGTATGAGCTATTCGCGCCAATTTGGATGTCTACGATGACACTTGAGGCAATTGAAGCGAAGCTTGCATGGTTTCATGCGGCCTATATGCCTGCCCCACGGGAGACGTGGTTGGACCTCCCGGATATGGGATGTTTGGTGGCTACTGCATTCAACTATGTGTTCGTCTTCATCGGTGTTGGTGTAGGCACGACATACATGCCTATGAGGGCGAATCCAAACCAAGCGGTTGGAGAGAAGCTTAAGACGATATGCATTTGCCATGTCGAGAAAGAGGAACATTTCATTGCGGTATGTTAATACAATCAAATCAGTACAAATACACGTTGGTAATATGCATTACAAAATTAATATTTGATTCAAAATATGTAGATTGGCCTTGTCGAAACCTCGCCCTTGCTAGACCTTTACACCGCGTGGGTGAGATTCCATGACCCGTCTGCGGATGCATTGGTAGATCCATTCCTTGAACGATTGACGGAGTACCAAGCACATAAACCAAAGGGTCGCGGAAAGAAGAAAGTTTAATATTGTATTGTAATGCTTTTAAAACATTCAAACTATCTTATGATAAGACATATGTATGATGCAATGACTTTGATGTAATGTTAATAGACATGTTCGCTGTATTTATGACATGTTGGTGAATTTAGTGTCATCGGCCATTTCGTGTAGTCGGGATTCGCTCAAGATTTAAGGAGTTCGTTCGGCGCATGACGAGTTTCGAGGGTGCGGAGTGCACACTCGTGTGCGTGGTTTCGGACTCGGAGTTACAAAATGTGTCGAAATGTGAAAGACGGATATCGAGAAGGTGATTTCCGGGGTCTAGAGGACGTGCACAGTTTGTGACAAACCGTGCACAATGGGCCACAGACCGTGCACTATGGGCCAGAAGCCAGATTGGGCTTTCTATAAAAGGGCACGGTTTGTGACATGCCTGGCACGGTTTGTCACAAACCGTGCGCCTTTCCAGAATGTGGTTTCTGGCGGTTTATGTGCCTTCTATAAAGGTGCATGGTTTGTGACATGCCTTGTCACAAACCGTGTGCCTTGTCAGGGAACGGGTTTTGGCGGTTTTTGGTGGGTTTTTACCTATACAGAAGGCACAATCTATAAGACACATGTACGTAATTCATTGTTGCAATAATTCAAAGTTCAATAACTTCCATAAAAACCAATAACTTCCATAAAAACCAAACAAGTTCGATAATAACACAAATTCCATAACAGTTTCCTCAGGGATTGGGAAGGAAGGGATACATTCGATACAATGATAGGCGTAGCGCCTCTGCTACATCTTCACATTCATGGTTGTGATGTGGCTGAAGATGACTGTAGCAATATTCTATGTACTGCACACAACACAAAAACGTTGATATGTATAATAAATATAGATAGAGTTAACCGGAAATTAAACAACCTACAAATTAGTCAATTTCATACCTGTGTCGCGTCATCACTGCTCGGGGGGTTGACGAATGGGTGTGTATGTGGGAGGTACCAGCCCATGTAATCACCGCTACACTCATGCCCTTGCTCGACAAGAGGGCCCATCGCATCTAGTCTCATGGAATGTATATTCTGGACATCCTAGACAAATTGAGCTATGTCGTAGTCCACGGTGTATGTGCTAATTTTGGTTCCCCTCCATGCCCTTATTGGCACTATAGGCGGTCTTGCAACTTGTTGTACCCGGCCAAACTGTCTCGCTACACGATCTGGCATGTACGGCTCTGTGATCCAAAGACACGACAGAACTCCATGGAAGAGAGAAGGAGCGAAGAATGCATCGCTGAAGTCAATCAGACCGTATGGCATCCAATCAACCTAAACATAATGGGATGCCAAACAATTAAACATACCTATCATCGAATTTCTAACTTAATAGAGAGAGACCGTAGATGCACTTACTCTGTCCGCAGTCATCAGATCAAGCTCTGTTCTGTAGTCTCTCATCCGGTTGGGTTTCTCTGAAAAGTCCCATCTACGAGCATATGGGATCGACTGCTCGAAGTCTCAGCTTCTACTCTGTGTAGGTCGAAACATGTTGAAGTACTGGTAGATCCACGCCTGAAAATGATGATGTGTACCAAATGGAGTCAATGAATAAAAACATTTATAACAAAATTCATGGTAGGCAACAAAATTTTTATTTACAAAATTCATTGTAAATAAAGTACTATACAACAAAAATTTTACATGTATCAGAGTGTAGCATGTCGACATCAACCTCGCCTCTTTTCTTGTGCACTTGCCCAAGCTACGGTACACGTGGGCTAGAATGCCAGCACCCCATGCATAATTCATGGTAGACGAGGGATCAGAGACAAAGGGAGTGTAGTAGACGGGCAATTTGTGTTGGGACTTGTCCGGAAAGAGACAGGAGCCCAACAAGTGAAGCAAGAACCCAGACGCACGCTGCTCTTCACTCAGTTGTTCGCAATGCTCCTTAAAGAACTGAGCATGTACAGTACCAGATATCACAGCCCCAACAGGCAGCTCAAAGACTCCTTGCGCCTCCTCCACCAAGGCCTTCTTCAGATCATTCATTCCCAACTGCTCATGCCATTTCTGTGGAGGTCCCATGTCTTTTCCATGGATGTTCAGCCCAATGATCAATAATATATCATGGAGAGTTATAGTCATCTCTCCTCATGGCATATGGAATGAGCTGGTTTCTGGATGCCAGCGCTCAACGAACGCACTAATCAGCGCCTCGTCCACATGCTCATGCATAAGCTCCGATATATGACACAACCCTGACGCAGATGCCAGATGACACCACATGGCATTTCGTTTCAAAGGCCATGAACGTATCTGCTTGCATCGTTGCTGAAACCTCAACGCTGGCACCGACTTTAAATATTTGAATTTTTAACATATGTAAGCAGCCCATTTGAAATATTTAAAATAAATGTGAAATTTCATATAAGGTTTTTGCTGTAACTTACAATGCGCTGGTAAATGTAGTATGATACATGATTGGCAAAGCCCTTTAGAAGTTCAGGCATCTCCGGACCTCCAGGTACTCCAACCACCAATTCAGGGTCATATTTGCCCTTTTTCTTCGACCGGGCGGTTTTGACCGCGAAGAAGAGGCTTCTTGTGGCTCCTCGTCTGCATATTCAAGTTCACCTCTTGGAGCCCAAGCCTGACTATCCTCGTCCTACATTTTTTTTTTACAAATGATAAGTAATTTTATTTTTATCATACGCTCATCTTTTCATATATTAAGGCTACTTACCATAGGTTGAGGTGCGTTCGGGTAGAGGCTCGGGTTCTCCCATGGGTTGTACCATATCTGATCATCTACGCCTTGATAATAGACGGGGTTGTGATGATGGAAGTGAGGGCTCTGTTAGGGCGGCAGACTAAATGGGGGGCCATAATAGTTATTTTGATTCATCGTATCAGAATAACCATGGAGCGGGCTCGCGTTATAATCTGGGTACAACTGTTCTCCCATGGGTTGTACCATATCTGATCATCTACGCCTTGATAATAGAAGGGGTTGTGATGATGGAAGTGAGGGCTCTGTTGGGGCGGCAGACTAAATGGGGGGCCATAATAGTTATTCTGATTCATCGTATCAGAATAACCATGGAGCGGGCTCGCGTTATAATCTGGGTACAACTGCGGCTCCGAGTCAGTACGACCACCCGCCACAGGAAACTATGGCACAAAAGGCAACACAGGGGGGTCAACATTGCCCGCCTGCCCGTATCCTCCCTCATCCTGACTACCGCCAGCAAACCTACGGGTTACCTCCTCTTCAGTCTGAAACGAAACGTCCCGGACGAGGTTTCTTCTGTTTCTACGCTTAATTTGTTCTCTCACCGGGCTCCATCTACAACAATAAATCAAACCATTATATCTCAAAAAGTACAATTTCGGGTATACCAAAAAAAAATCATACGTTACGTGGAAACAGAATCCACACGTTAAGTGTGGATGTATTGTCTCCACACGTTATGTGTGGAGATCATCCACACATAACGTGGGTACAGTCTTCACATGTTACGTGTGGACTGTCTCCACACATAACGTGTGAAATTGCCATTTCTAGAATTCCGACGATATTCCGGCGTGTTTCCGGTGACATTCCGACGCGTTTTCCAGATTCCGATGAGACATTATTTCATCAAAATTTACCCAAAATCCAACAAAATTAACACTAATTAAACAAATCCAACAAAACTACCACTTGCATTTGGCTATTTCCATACAAATCCAACAAAACCCTAAACACCCTTTCATACAAATCTATCAGTTTTCTACCATTTCATACAATTATATATATCAAATTAACCAACAAATGCAAATAACTACTTCAAAATTACACAAAACCAACAAAAACAAGATAAAAAACAATATGGATCTACAATAACCTAACAAAAAAAACTAAAAACTAAAAATAAAAATTAACAAAAATGTTTATTACTAACCTTTAAAGAATATGGATCTACGTAACGTGCGGACCTTGTTGATTCGTAACGAGGAGACAAGCAAGCGACGTTATGTAGGGAGGGAAAAATTTGGCTTCAAGCGGCGATTTAGGGTAGAGGAAGAATAAGGATGAAAATTTTGGCTTTTAAAGCCTAAGAGACTCCCCACGTTACGTGGGGAGCATATTCCCACGTAACGTGGGAACGTGGGGAGTCTCTCCTCACGTAACGTGGGAACGTGGGGAGTCTCTCCTCACGTAACGTGGGGAGTCTTTTTTTTCGTACGTAACGTGGGAATCTGATCCCCACGTTACGTACCACCATATGCATTAAAAGATAATTTTATCTATGCGTTAAAAAATAAGGCCTTATATATCCATTATACGTGGTTAGCATTTCATGCATTAGAAGTGAAAATTGGTATTTTATTGACTAAAACGTACTATTAAAGTTAGAGCCCATTATCACTACTTTTAACGTAAAAAGATGAGATTTTTTATTTGTTAGAAGTCAAAGATTAATTAATTATACCTGTTAGGAATGAGAAAATTCAAACGTAAAACATTTCGTCTCAGGATCTCGAGAAAATGCACCAACATATATTATATACCTACCAAAAAAAAGGGAAAATGAGTAGGGGTTATTTGGGTGTAAAAACACAAATCATTCAATTTTAGGAGCCTCTGAAAAAATCTGACAATGTAGTGAATCACGAGCCATTATTCACCCAGCTCTCGCAGACTCGAAGTGCCAGTGGAACTCACGTCCTGAATTCCTGATCATACGGGTGAATTGCATTTAATCAAGATACTCCACCTTATGCATGAAATTATATTGATTTATATTCTATACTCCACCTTATACATGAGTTCATATTGATTACATGAATTTATATATATTCTTTACTCATCGCTAGGGCAACTGAGGTGACCTAGTGAAATGAATTGAATGATATCTTTTCGGATTCTTATATCCACCCTTTCACTTGGGTAATCTAACATATATTGATTATCTTTTTATTTTATTAGATCGAGCAGATTCATAAAAGTCAATTTTGTTGAAATTTAGATATTTTAAACAGAATTTCAAAAAACAGTTTTCTAACATCTAACTTAGGATCTCATGCATTAACTTAATACAAATCATATATGAAAGAATAACATACCTTAATTTCTTTCTGGGATCACCCTGAAAAATAGAGTCTCAAGTGTGACTCATCTACTTAGTCCACACGAGCACGGATCTAGATCGCCTGGGTTACATTTGCTAGGACGCGGGAACGGGTCAAACTTTGATCTTGGCACTAGGGCGATGTCATGGCTGCAAGTGAAATTGTGGCTTTGATTTATTTTTATTTTTATTTTTAATAAAGTAAGAATTCGAAGTGTACAACTTCGAGAGACCAGAAACTGACAACCGGACTAACCGGCAATACAACAATACCCAAAAGAAACAAAAACAAACAACAAACGAAACAAACTAAAGCATAATAAAACAAAAAAACCCAGAAATGAGGTGAGTAAAGCACAAACAGACGTTGTACCGCCGGAAGGATGGTCATCCTCTATAAGCCGGAACTATAACTCGATTCATCATCTAGGCAAGCTTCATCATCCAAAGAGTGTCTCGCAACAAAACCGGAAAAAAAAACGAAAGCAGGTTTAGGGCCGGCTCCTCCATATCCGCCGCTGCAAACGCCACCCACCGCGACCCCCTCTCCAGCAGGCCCCCTACCTCCTGGACCACCTCGGCGGCCCCGACCCCATCACCGCCCTCTCCCTTGAGGACAACGAGCCGCTGCACTGACCGTGGTGGTGAGAGGGGAGGACCGTCGGAGGGAGAAGAAGGTCGTAGGTGGCACGTCTAGGTTGGATCTGAAGCAGGCCGCCGGCGGGAACGAGGGTGTGTTCGTCAGAGGTGGATGGTGGTCGCCGGAATTGAAAGTGGTGGTGAGGAGGGGAGAACCAGGGGAAAGCGGTTGGGTAAAGGGTTGTCATTGTAGCGGCAGGGAGAACCGGAGGGGTTGGTGGTTGCCATAGTAACGGCGGGGGTGGTGGTTGCCATGGTGACGGCGGGCTCGAGAAGGAGCACTTTTGATTTTAGGGTCGGCTCTTGAAAGGGAGCTATTGTGGCTTTGATTTGAATTGCAATCTCACGTGAATCACTTCTCACGTGAATTGCTTGGCTAATCAATGTTAGCAATCTCTTAATCTTTTATTTAGAAGGCATGTAAAAATATATCTAATATATTATATTATCTTATACCATATATCTCACAAGATATATTTTCTTTTATCATTAAGTAATAGACAATACTTTATCATTAATTGATAAAATCCACTCTTTCACTTTATTAGTCATAGCCGAAAATCTCAATCCCACTATGGGCCTCGGTAAGATTTGTTATTCATCAGCATATGTGTCATGGACTCATGGGTGTATAGGGTCTTCCGATTGAGTGTCCGATATAATTTCGGAGTTAAGTAGATTTAGTCTTGCTTGAAATGATTCATACCTTTTTGGCATAGGGTTCAAATAATTTGTTTTTTCTTACATGGTTTGAACTATTTTTGGCATAGGGTTCAAATAATTTGTTTTTGAAAGTTTAGGCATGAGTGTGGGGCCTACTTTATGAAACCCACTAATTCTCCATATCGGTTGTCTTTTGTGCGTTCACACAAGACCTGCTAGCAGATCAGTATTCTTGTTACCAGGAAGCCCCCAAGATTAAATAAACAATGGCTATCACGAAGAGGGTTCGAACTTACAACCTCAAAGAGCTTTACTTAGTGGTTGTCCGCCGAACCATCACGTAATGGTTGGTTTCGAATAATTTTCGATTATCAAACAAGACTCCTTATTCTCGACTTCACAAAATAATAAAATTTAAAAATTAGGAGTATTCATTTCTAGAACATGCAAAACATTAATTTCCAGTAATCATGTTAAGTGATTCCTCAATCCAATTTGTTTTTCAGCTCAAGTTACAAAGTTGTACTACACAATCCGATTTGACAACGTTAGCATCAAATTTTTAAAATCTCAGTTTCTTGGTTTTTCAATTAAATCAGTTTTGAGAATTAAGGTAATTATTGAAATATGAGAGTTTTTTTTTTAAAATACACTTTGATAAATGACAGAAAATTAAAAATATTTGAAAACTAAAACCTAGAAAGTTGAACCAGATGAACCCAAATTGTTTCACTATTATATGGAGCACGAATGCAACATGGTAATTTCAAACTTTATTATATTGTAGTCATTTATTCATGTACTAGATAGAGAATGAAGTCCATCAAAGAAAATGGTAAAGAATCAAGTGCATAAAAAAAGGGTAGAGAATCAAGAAATAGGAGGATCAAGGCTTGTTAATTGTTATATTAAACCCTACTTACCACTATAATATTCTGTCTAGAGGAAGACATTGCTTAGATTTGAAATGTATGTGCGGGTGAGTCTAGAGTTTGGGAATCGAGGAGGTTACACGCCGCCCTACTCCCCCGCTTCTTTAAGCTCTCTGTCCCTCACTCACTCTTTGACTTTACACTTCCACACCATCTAATCTATCACTATTTTTTTTTCTCAGCACCCCAATCCCATTAACTCCAAACTTTTGCAATTTACTTACTCTTTGGAGAACTTATACGACCATATATAATACCTCATATTTTAATAATACTTGTTATTTTAATATTTTAATACAACTATTAAGAAATATAGTAATTAAGCTAAATTATTATAGACTTTTTTTTTAAAATTATAATTTAATAAATATACATCTCATTTTTAACTAATAATTTTTTTTTTATAAAAATACAATTTTCACCGGTAAACCATTAACTAAAATTCGAAAATGACAAATGTTTATTATTAAGATTTTAAGGCTAAAACGACACTTTTACCAAACGGGAAATATAAAATTTGAAACCATAACTTTTACGTGCTTCAATTCTACAATTATTATTCTTAAAAAAATGCGAATTGTAGTAATTAGTAATTACTATCAGTGACACATGTACTACTATGACTACCAACATTCAAATGATGACAATTTGATAATCACTTGAGTTTATAACACCTAAGATCCAACATATCGATTGCAATATTGCAGTGGTGTGCAAAAGTGGTTCGGATCGGACTGAAAATGCCCGGATCTGTTAGGGTATATTCTGGTTCAGTCTGCATCTATACTTTTTAAGATTTTGGTTTTCGGTCCGGTCCAGACCGGATGAACCGATTGTTGTTATTATTATTTTTACTTTATGTATTAATTCCATAACACTATTAAAAATTATTTTTTATTATAATAATAAATTAGTAACAAATTATATTGTCTAACATTACAAAACAATAGTTATAAAATAGAAAAAAAAAATTATTTTTTATTGATATAAAAATAGAAAATAAAAATGTATGTTCATCAGTCCATTCCGGTCCAAAACCGGACATGACCAAGTTATATCGGTCTGGTCTCCAATCCAAGGATGGTATGGTCTAAACCAAATGCACAACGCTACAATATTGCAAATAAATAGTCAATATACACCATTAGTATCATTAATAACTTATTTTTTTACAAAATAAAGTTAAATTGGTGTTGGCATACTACATACACCAACAACCTTCAAATTGTATTACTCCATCCATTAAGAAATGAGTATCATTTTATTTATTTTTATTAAAAGATATTATTATTAGAATTTTAGATAATAATTTAACGCGACCGCTATATACGCTCAAATTTTCTTCTGTTTACACTCAAAAGAATCACGCCTACGGAAAGCGGGAGCACGATCGAACCCACGCACCTGGGAAACGCGAGCGTATTAAGGATTTAGGGTATCCGATTTTTTGAGGTCACACACACGCTTTGCGGGAATGTGACCTCAAAATTGGTAAAGTAAATAATATCACGCACCCGCAAAGCAGGTGCGTGATCTTGTTTTTTTTTTTTGGTCTGCAAGAGAGCAATGCCCTGGTAATTTCATTAATTAGACAAAGTCAGTCCCAAAGGAAGGCACATCAGGCAGACATACAACAGCGGCCAAAGGCCTAGAAGGCAACAAAGGATTGATACATCCTGGAGGAATGGACAAATCCACAAAAGAGACAGCTAATGAAAGTGCCCAGTTGGCTAATGTATCAGCTATAATATTAGCAGCACGAGGAACATGAAGTACCTTCACCTCCCAATGATGTTCCTGCACCAACCAGCGACATTGCTGAAGCAGATGGAAATCAAGACGAGTCCGCAGTTCAGATTGTTGCAAAAGTGCACACACCATCAATGAGTCACATTCCAGCACCAGGCGAGAAACATCTAAAAACACGGCCTGCTGTAGACCATACCAAACAACCCATAATTCAGCCCGAAAAGCCGAGCAATGCCCACACCTGAATGCGAAAGCTCGCACAAAATGACCATGATGGTCTCTAAAAATACCGCCACCTCCCGCAACACCTGGATTTCCTTTCAAAACACCATCCGTATTTAATTTGAGCCAGGGGGACAGAGGGGGAGACCACGAGACTGAACTCGGTGGCAGCACTATTGGAAAGTTACCCAAATTCAGCAAATTACCTTTTGCAATCCAATAGGCCGCATCAAGTGAATGAACCCGGGCAAGAAGACCAGCCAAATCCTCAAAGCCAGTGAAAACCAGAGAGTTCCTTGATTTCCAAATATGCCACACCAGGTAGGCGAAAATAGTGGACCATGAACTGCCAACTGATAAGTTCTGATGGAGCCAAGACTTCATAGGAGAAGAAAAGAAAGAACTGTAGCACCTCCTTGATCGGCGCCCATGGAATCGCCCACCGGATCGGCGACACTGTAGCCGCCACTGTAGCACCTCATTGACCGGCGCCACTGTAGCCGCCTGGAAGAACTGTGCCTGAAGGAGGAAGAATTGTAGCACCTCCTTGACCGACGCCCATGGAATCGCACACCGAATCGACGACAGAGGTGGTGACGGTCGTGGCGTCGGCGGAATCCTCGTTGGTGGCCATCAGCCGACGCCAGATTTTGGGTTTTGAGGACGAGGGTTTTGGGGATTTCCGGGGATGAGACGCCGGAATTTCAGGTGGAGGAGGTCGGAGGTCGGAGGAAGGAGGAAATAGGAGGAGGAGACGACGACCGGAATTCGGGGGAGCGGCGGCGGCGAGAGGGAGAATCGGGGATTAGGGTTAAGGGGAAGAAGACGAAGAGTGATGCAGATAAGCCTCGGGAGCGAGATGTTTTTTTAACAAGCAAACAGCCACGCTCCCGCATTGCGGGAGCGTGACTTATTTGATACGGATACCCGTTTAGTATGTCCCGCTCCCGCTTCGCGTGGTCGAGCATCAGGTCTCGCACTCGTTTTCTATACGCGTGGGTAGTTGAGTTTATTTAGTGAAAATTTTTGAGCGTAGCTAACACTTCCCTAATTTAATGATGAATTACGATATATGTTATTGGAAATTGAACATTTTACTTTTTATGTAATTTTTTTTATTTATTGATTAGAAATAAGGTGAATCATCATTAAATTATAGATTTTAGAAAAAATATATAGTATTTTAGCTTAATTATTATACTCCATCCGTTTCTCTATAAATGACGTTTAGGAGAAAAGCACACATACTAAGATTTAAATTAATGAACCAAAAAGGCGCCGACTAATCATGTGGTCTATATTGATATGTGTAATTTGTTATACTTTTAACTAATGACTCACCGGTAGGCTAGAAAACATAACTTGCTTGTTCTCCACTTAAGTGTTTTTTTATAGGCCATTTAAGTGTCCGAATGAACTCTTGTAATATGTGTCTCGTACTCCTATAATCCACTGTAATAGGGTTAAATTTTTCAATTTGGAATTTTGGACGTATGAAGTTACTTCAAAAATTTTGGATTTCCACCAACGAGTCAAATTTTAAACTCTAAAATTTTCATTCTAATTAAGAAGTGGACTAATGAACAAAACTTTTGAGCCAATTCAAAAATTTAAACCAATTCTACTGATCTGTATATACTCCATCAATGAATAATCAAAGGAAAAAGTAGCACTTACAACAATTTTTCAACAATGAATAATCTACGAGAGCATCCATTTGATCTAAATTTATCATGTTCTAGTGAAGATATTCATTCTGTAAATAAAAAGTGGTGGAGCTTGATGGAGATGTGTAAACAAGGAGGGAGTCATACATTATATATACATGAACTTAATTTGGTAAAAAAGAAATTGAAAAATAGGACATTAATCCCTCTTTGAAAATCGGTGTTTATAATCACTTTATTCGTGAAAAACAGAAGTGCAATAGCTATTTTTCATTTACAAAGTAAACATTAATACTCCAAACGACAACTAATAGGGATTATTATCCTTCTCTCCAAACGACATCTATAGAAAAAAAGAAAAAATATTATCTAATAGTTGTGTAAAAAAACTAAAATTACAATCATTACTAGAGTTTGGATCATATGCGGAGCACTCTTCCCGTACGGACGTACGGAGCATACACTTTAGGACCTTATTTGTGCACTTTAACGTCTTATTTGTGCACTTTTTCAAAAAAAAAAAAAAAATTCTTTTTTAAATTTTTTTTCAAGCATTTTTTAATTTTTTTACAAAAGTGCACAAATAAGACCCTAAAGTGCACAAATAAGACCCTATAATACATGTCCGCACGTCCGCACGGAAAGAGTGCTCCGCACCGGAACCGCACTCTCATTACTATCATACCCATCTTCTTCAATCACCACGATACAATTAATGACATTGACCCTAATTCAGTCATTTCTAAATGTTTAAATGAACTATTTCAACATGTAATATTGATTAAGTATCCCTTTTCCCGATACCGGCACATTCATTTGATTATACCAATCTGCTACGTCAATTGATTCCCTTTTTAAATTTAGTTTTATTTATAATTTACACCCGAATTACAAGAAAACAAAGTGGTGTGAATCTATCGATTCACACCCAAGGACATAAGGTTTCTAATAATAAATTTTCAAAAAGAATATAAATGTATCCATCTTAATACAAATACAAATAATATTTTACAAAATACTCCGTATTCCTAAGTCCTTGAGCATAGGTGGACCAGTACGAGCGCTGTATGGGCTGGATTGTCCTGATGGGGCCCATTTGTCGTCTTTTACCTGCCCCCACAAAATCCTCATTTTCCTCCATCCCTCTCTCAATCTCTACTTCTCTGGGCTCTTTCTAGTTTCCCAACCAAAGTACCGTTGCAGGAGACAAACAAATTTCCTACTATTAACCACTAAACTCCAAACCCATCATCATTTCAAAAATCTCTCACCCACACCACCGGCGAGAACCGGACAATGGCGACGGTGAGAAGAGCCAAGTGGCACCCGCCGCCGCCGCCCACGCCGCGGATCCTCCACCTGACGCGGCGCCCCCGGCGGAGGCAGCCGCCCAACAGCGTTGACCAGGGCGTTAAACAACAGAAGCCCCAGGGGAAGAAGCTAGAGACGTTGTTTGGACAGGAGAGGGAGTTCTGCTACGCCATTCCGCCGGTGGTTCTGCTGGATTCCGGCAGAGAGAGATCGGAGGAGGGAGAAAGGGTTGGGGTTTGGGAGGAGAAATGGAGGTTCCAAGCTGAGATTTTGAGGGCGGAGTGTAAGTTTCTTAGAATGGAGAGGCAGATTGCTGTCAGGAGGCTCGACAGGGAAAGGGTTTTCATGGAGAGTACTCTGAAATCTGCACTTCACTCCCTCATCTCAGTTAGTCCCTTCAACTCTCTACTTCTCCATCCATTCCATATTAATTACAATCGTGTTTTCTTGATTCAATCTCTTATTGTTGTAATTGAATCCTTGATTGATCGCTTCTGTCTTTTTGCAGTCAAGGAGGAAGGTTGGGGAAGGCCAAAATGTGAGCTTGGTGTTGGAGGAAGAGATCGAGGAGTTAGCAAAGAAGTTGGTGGAGATTCAGAGATTGTCTAAGAAGACGATAAGGAGAGACCACGAGCTTCTCAAGGAAACCAGGCCAAGTAGTAGCAACTTTGACAAGCAAGCCACCCTTCTTCAGAAGCAACTCGAAAGGATCGGTGGCTTCTCCAGCGATCAGGAATGCGTAATTGATGTTCGGGAGGTGGTGAAAGCCAGCCTCACAAAGCAGGGAACAGAAATTGGATTGACAGAGGAAAGTGGGTTGAACAAAGGAAGTAACCGGTTTGTTGATGTAAGCAACATTCTCACACATCTGTTCTGTCTCTCTTTCTCAATCTTATTTGAATTGTGAAAAGATAACTGCGGCTTCTATACAACAATAATCTTAATAAACAGCTATGTAAGTGCTTATTTCATTATCAGCTTGAAAACCCAAAGAACTAAACTAAAAGTTTCATAAACTAGGATAAATAGAGTGCTGAATAAATTGCTAACACATCCACCAGTCCTAGACTCAATCCTGAATTAGCTTGGATTCATGGCGTATCATCTTGCTTTTGTGCAAAGGTAACACAAATGGCTTTTCCAGGTGGAGTATTTGAGAAGGAAAATGGAAGGTCTGTCAGAGGAAAAGTTGTTGAAGAAGATGGAGGATGAGTACGGGTCAATATTGTCCGGAACAGCTAGTACTTCTGCCACTAATTCCCAGAGATACGACTTTCTTGATCTTTCTTCTTCATTACAAGTACCGCTCCAGGCAAGTTCTCTTAGCCTACCTATTTTCTCAACTACACTGAAAACTGCAATATATTTTCGGAGGTTGATACACTTAGATCGTGGATGGGCCAATTTACAATCAGTGAAGGGATGATCATTGATATTTTCCTTTTCATCTTTCAGGAGAAGAGTCAGAGTGAGCAGAAATTATGTGCAGGACACTGTAAAGTCATAGTGAAGAGGATTATGGAACAAGTAAGAGCAGAGACAGAACAATGGTCTCAGATGCAAGAGATGCTGGGACAGGTCAGAGAGGAAATGGAACGATTGCAGGCTTCTCGGGATTTCTGGGAAGGTCGAGCACTTGATTCCGACAACAAAGTTCAATCTCTCAATGCAACGGTAAGGCTACACATCTTTAAGCTGAATTTTTTGGCAGTCTCTTATTTGCTTATATACTGAATTTCCTTAAACAGGTGCAAGAGTGGAAGCATAAAGCACTTTCCCTAGAGATTAAGGAGCAGCAACTAGGGGATGTTGTAAAATCACTACAAGAACGGTCTGAGGAAGTTGCAAAGGACCTAGCACCTGTATCCAGGGAAGTAGTACTACATCCACAGGAGAAAGAAAAGAGGGTACTTACTTGTCGTGTGAAAGGGAGAATTCAAGCAGACGAGAGTTGCAGGAAAGAGAGAGACATTCTCCATGAAGGGAAGAAGGTAATCCACAGAGGCTGCAGGATACTTGCATCTCCAAATCGACAGCCATTCCGTGATATTGGGAATTTGTCACCCTTGACAACGCAGAACAGCAAAAGATGGGTGCTTCCTTTGCGAACCCCTTGACTTATGTTTGTACATAGAATCTTTTGACATGTTAAGGGTATCAGCTTTCAGGTCATTGCATTACCCTTGGGGGCAGAAGGAGTTTACAGTAGTAGAAGTTCTCTCAGCCATGGCTGGGGGTATTAGTGAATGGTTTCCTTTATTTGTGATTAACTGATAATGAAATTAGTTTTACATGTCAATTCACAAAATTACTCGTTTGTGCTTCTAGTTGCTACCACCTGCCTTGGATTCTTAGAAGATGTCCAAAATTCCTAATACAAGTCACTCTTAATCTCTCACCAGACTAGTATTGTCAAGGTTTTAGTGAGGAACACTTCAAAATCCCTAGACCTGTCTCATGTTATTATCCAACAAAAAATTATGTGACCTGCGTTGCTAAAGATTTTAACTGAAAAAGAATGCACTTATCCTGACATTTGCATTCTTTCGAGTTCTAAACTCCTGAAAGTGCATATACATTGTTTTCCAAGAGAAGTTTATGAGACTAGCATAGCAAAACATCATACCCAATACGAACCTTAAGTTCATGTCAGATGATCATCACTCATCAGCAGCGTGGCGGCCATGAACACTCTGAAGTACGCACTTGGCATTCTCCAGACATGAATTCATCTCTTCGTTGTTGGAGTCAAGCATCCTCAGTTCCTTCATCTCTTCTTGCCATTTCTCTATCTGCTCCCTGTGTATCCTGTTAACATATAATTTTGAAGAAAAACTGTATATGAACTCTTGCACTATTGATTCATATATACAAGTCGATAACTTAATTTCCTCACTGACATAAGAATTCGCTCTTCAAAATCATTACTCAATTTGCTGAAAAGTAATTTTCCATTTTCAAGCAGCTCAGAGACCTGCAAAGAAAAGTTCATGAATTTAGAGATGTCAGCCCTTCCCTTCAAGAAATAATCATTAGTCATATAATACAGCATCTGTAGCAACAAACACCAGTTGATTGAATCGTTCCACTCTTTCATGTATGTGAGAGATGCCAAGCTCCATCTCTTCTGAGCCTGGGAAGTTCACTTCATCCATGTCTGCTTCATTTGCTCCATCCCTGGGTTCCTCACTCTTGCTACTACTAAACTATCAGAAAGCAGCAACAACATCTCAGTGGAATACATACTAAGACAGATATGTTTACTTTACCCTCTACTTTGGATCACACAGTTTACTGAAAAGAACATACAGATCCAGTCTTCTGTTTTTTCACAATCTCAGTGCCCTCCATTTTGTCTGTCACTCCTTGCTACAGTCAAAATATTGATGTTACATAGCAGTACTCAAGTTCAAAAGTCGAGCAAATGAATAATTACACAGACAGATGAAAATGTACAAATAGGATCCATGAAGAACAAACTATAATGAAATTTGCCAAACAATTCAGAAACTACTTATCACCAGAAATTTATTATATAACATCATTCAGTTCTATCATAACACACGCTGCTCATCATCAATTGATGCAACCGTGCATTTTCCACGAACAATTTCACTTTACTTTTACTAGGTCCGATCTTCACAGCTTCACATGCGTGCTTCATAAAAACTCGAATATGACACCTATTCACCCGTATTTTGAGCTTACATCAAGCTGAATATTTTGCGATCATGTGTAGATCAATCAAACTACTACCTACACCGCCAAAGGCTACAGTTTCATACGGAATTCCGACAGCAATTTCTTTTCGATATCCACTAACAGATGCATATAGTTACTTCGAGTGATCATCCGCATTTCAAAATTTTCGAATAAATTGGAGGAACAAATCACCTACCACGGGAAAGAATCTCTTCGCTCCTCAACCGGTTGCACAGCTTCGGACCTGCTCGAACACAAACCAGAAATCATTAGCCGATCAAATCTCATGGAATTCGAGGAGTGACGACAATTGACAACCTTTCGCAGCTTGCGAGTTGCGACTTGCGAGCCGTTTCCTTTTCTTCGTGAAACCGCCACTGGTACATATATAGGAGATTTATTTACTACGAAGAAAACATGAGCCGGCCTACAGATTAGGAACTTGGGCTTTTCATCGAGGCCTTCAGGCCCATAAGAAATCCAATATCTGTCAGTTGCTTATATAATAGTCATAGACGCCCTAAAAAGACGTGACATTCCTCTTCCCTTCCAAGAGCGCCCAACTCCTCAACGTCGATTCATCACTGTACAGTCTTTATTTTTTGTCGCTTATCTTCATTTGTTGATTAATGTGATTATAATATTCATGATGCTTAGGGTTTTCATTGACATTAACAGTGAAATTGTTTGATTGCTCGCTTAGCTTGATTTAACCTGGAATTGTTTAATACTTAATCCCGGCATAACGTTTTTGCCTTCGATCATTGAACTGATATCCAACAAACTTGGGAGTCATTTATATCTCTTAATCGATGATGACATAGATATTGCTATTGTTTGGGTATTTTGCTTTCCGTTTCTTTCTCTTCTATATAGTGTAGTCTTAAGAAAAGGGGAATTGCTTGTAAAATTTGGACTATCAGAATTTGAATAAAATCAATAAATTTCAGCCAAGATTGGTGCAAG
Source organism: Rheum nobile (assembly GCA_027886185.1). Classification (NCBI taxonomy): domain Eukaryota; kingdom Viridiplantae; phylum Streptophyta; class Magnoliopsida; order Caryophyllales; family Polygonaceae; genus Rheum; species Rheum nobile. The sequence goes on from WOAB01000135.1 coordinate 6,100,962, forward strand.
TTCATTGTTTTGCCTGTCAAAGCGTCACATTGTTCATAGCATGAACTTTTATGCCATTTCTTAGACTATATTGTTGTGTCTGGATTCTTCAAATAATATGTCGTGCTTCTCTTTTTGGATAGTTTTGAGCATGGCAGCTAAATGCATCATTGGTTCTGTAGTCGCTTCATTCGGTCTAGCTTATGTCTTGGATACCGCCATCTCCGACTATAAACTGTTGGGAGGTACAAATCCAATAATTGGTGGATATTTTTTTACGTGAGAAGTTTGTGTTGCAGTTTTACATAGTCACATTGTTCATGTGTCCAGGAACTACACCTCGGACAGTTTCAAAGGAATGGCAGGATGCGACGGAGAAGATGATGGATGCCTGGCCACGTACTGCTGGACCCCCTGTTATTCAGGACCCCATTAATCGTCAGAGTTTCATTGTCAAATCTACCACTTTCTAGAGCTGCTGCCTCATATTTCGGATGGAATAAGCATTACGGTGCAAAAACATTGCTCCAAAGAATGTTTGCTTATTGGTACTCGTTTTTCCGGTTTTGCGAATTCCAACTCATTGTATAAATGCATTAGTTTCTAATGCAGAATGCAGTGTGGATAATGGATCCTGTTGTGTTTGATCAGTTGCTCTTTGTGCTTGTTTTACATACAATTGGGTTGAAGACTGCTGTGTTTTGGCAGGGATTGCTATTTGCTAATGCTAGTAAGTGATTTGCTACTGGGATTCAAACCACCAAATCAGAAACTGGTTGATTGATTTAGTCTGACATGCTCTCTACCTCTGAGGTGTTGTACAGATTCATCTACGCAAGTATAGTTCTTGCTTAACCAAATGTCTTTCGTGACCCACTGTTGATTTTCGAGAGAGTGGCCAAATGGAGGGATCATCCAATCTCTGATTCCTACTCCACGGATCAGAGTCAGTTTTTGCTCAAAATTTGCTGCTCTTTGGGTTTTAACTTTGTAAGCCAATGTTGTTTTCTACAATAACCTGATCTATTCTCGTTTGCTCTTCGCATCTTCATCAGAACTGGTCAGTTTAGTATTATTACAGTATAGAATTATGTTTGTTATGATTCATTGTGAAAAACATAATTATTTTGAAGTACGAAGCACTTTCTTAGATTTCAAATGGTCAAAACATCTCAGACTTTTGAATCAATTTTTCCTGGACTCCAATAGTGTTCTTTATAATGGTAAACAAAGTGTTCGTGAGTTCATTAATTTGATGAAACTTCTGAAGATGAAAAATCTGGACTACCACATACAAATAAAATGCATCTTAGCTAAGGAAGACCATATATGCCTAGCAAGAAAAACACTCATTTAAGACCAACGGTGCTCTAGGGTATCTATGATTACTACCAAGAGTTCTCAAAAGCTAATAAATTTTTTTTAAAGATAACCTATTTAGCTCAACTGCTAATCAGGTTTAATATTTTTTTTTTAAAGATTTGATCTGGACGCAACGCGCCCAAACCAAAAAAAAAAATGATATGGTTGCGTCCAAACAAACAAAAAATTGATTTGGGCGCATCATATTCGCGTTCGCTCCATCTTCCCTGACCTAGAAAAATCAATAGATGTGGCGGCAAAAGCTCGAGCGGCGACAACAATGGCGATGAACGACGGCAATGGAGACCAAGTAGAGGCGGCGGCAGCTCACGCGACGGCGGAGGAGAGGGCGGCGCTGAAGGAGGCTGATTTGGCGGTGTCCCCGACGGAGGAGAGGGTGGCGGCGACAGATCTGGAATTTCCAGATATGTCGGTAGAGGAGAGGGCAGCGGCCCATTCGGAGGTGGAGGTGGGTGTGTGGGCGACAACGGAGGAGGTCCCGGTGGTGTCCTCAACGGAGGAGCTCGCGTAGGAGGCGGCTGGTGAGGAGAAGGTCGCGTAGGAGGCGGTTGGTGAGGAGGAGGTCACCCATGAAGAGGAGGCGGTGGACCCAACTCCGGCGGACGTGGCTCCGGCAACGGCGAAAGAGGAGGTCGCGCAGGAGGAGGAGGCGATGGACCCGACTCTGGCATACGCGACTCTGACAACGGCGGAGGAGGAGGTCGCACAGGCAGCGGCTACGGCTGGGGCGCAGACGGAGGTGGCGTCCGAGGATGCGTTGGAGGTGGCGGTGGCCGTCGGTGTTGAGGCGGTGGCGCGAGTGCGGGAGGCGAGCCCATCTCGACGGCCAAAGAAATATGTTCGTTAGGAACTGACTGAGGTAATTTTTCATTCGTTTTAAATAGGCAATGGATAAATACACGCGCTTAACTGTCTAAACGGACGTGAAACTACACGCTTAAGATAGGCGTGTGGTTTTACACGCTTAGCTTAAGCGTGTAGGGGTATTATTGGTATTTTGAAAAGACAGATCACTGATTCCACGCATGAGACCCAGAACCACACGCGTATCTTAGGCGTCTTACCATACGCATAAGCTAGGCGTGTGATCATACGTATAAGCTAGGCGTGTACGTTATAGCCGTTGGAAATTTCCCAAACGCTTAGCTTAGGCGTGTACCTTTATAGCCGTTGGAAAATTCCGTTGGTGCGCTTAACGGATATATTTCTTCCTATTTATAGTCGAAGGTCTTTCCATTCCATGTCCCAGAAACTGAAATTATTTACTTCCAATTTTAAAGATGTATCATAGTGGTGAGGATAGTAGTGACGAACAAAACGAGTGGGTTAAAAGTGAAGAAGAAGAAGAGGAGGAGGACGACAAATGGATAGAGTCCAAATTTTTCTTAGACGTGGAAGACGAGGAAGCGGATGGCGATTGGGACCCTAGCGGCGAATTTGTGGTTAGTGTTAAAAAAAATTTGCTCTTTCGTTCATCGGTATTTTAATTCGTAATTAGAGTCTTAAATATTGCACTTAATTAAAAAAAATTGCTCTTTCGTTCATCAGTATTTTAATTCGTAATTAGTGTCTTAAATAATGCACTTAATTAGGTAGCCAATATTTAGCATGAATTTGTAGTTATATAATTGGAAATCATATGTAGTGTAACATAGTGATGTAGTTATGATGAGTTGTAGTTAACATAAACCGCTATATTTATAGGGGAAAGACTATACAAAACATTTTATTACCGACCTAGTGTGGGATAGTAAGGAAGAATTGTACAAATGGGCGAAAGAAATAGGAAAGGAGCTTGTGATAGCTTTGGTGAAGCGTAACTCAAGTCGGTACCAAATTAGTATAGTGTGTGATAGGTTTGGGCCTTGGAGATCGGGGAGGCCTTCGGTGAACTAAAAGAATCCAGAGTTGTCGGTTCCTAAAATTCGAAAGTCGAGATCCAAAAAGTGTGGGTGTAAGTTTGAGATGATGGGTGTTCGCATGAAGAAAGAGGCATGGACGGTTGGTGAAAAGTGGGTCTTGGGTGTGATTGAAGGTCGGCACAACCATAAGCTACGAACTAGCTTTAAAGGCCATGCATTCATGGGTCGAATGACCGAGGCAGAGCAGCTGTGTGCTAGGAGGTGGGGAGACGGTCGCAAGATGCCGAATCAAATTGTTTCGGAGTTGAGGCAAAACTTCCCTGGAAATGTGACTTTCAGGAAGCAAGTGGCCAACTTCTTGCAGAAGCTGCAGTACGAGGATCGGGGAGAGTTAACGGTTACGCAGTGGTCCATAAGATTTATGGTTGAGCAGAAATACATAGTTCATCCTTTGAGGGATGAAAAGACTGATGAGGTTGCAATCTTATTTTTTGCTAATTCGGAGTCGCTGCGGTTGTTGAAGAAGTTCCCGTACGTGATAATCATTGACTCGACATACAAGACAAACAAGTAAGTCCTAAATTGTAATAATGTGTAGTTTGTGACATAAATTGTTATAGTATTTCATTTAAAAATGTGTATTGTATTTTGAAATATTTTCCATAGATATGGAATGCCACTTGTGGAGATTGTTGGTTTCACCAACACTCATAAGACGTTCAACATTACTTATGCATTCACCCGGGCGGAACGGATTTACCATTACACGTGGATAATGAGGAAAGTTTGAGCATTGTGTTTGGATTTGAGAGTGATGCCGACTGCAATAATGACAGATTGTGAGAAGGCCCTCATAACTGCTATCCAGAGTGTTTTCGGCACCGAAGTTCAACACCTCTTATGCTGGGTGCATATAAAAGCACAACATCGAGGCACGTGCCTCGTCCATCTTGAAGAAGAAGGAAAGTGTTGATGCTTTTGCAAACCAATGTTGGGCACTTTTTTGCTCAGCTAGTGAAAAAAGCTATGAAGAGAGGCTTGCCGTATTACGGACATCTTGGAAGAAAGGCCTTGTCGGATACGTGGAGGACACATGGCTTATTCCGTACAAGACGAGCATAGTAAGGGCGTGGACGGATCATCATCTTTACTTCTTCACGAGGACTTCAAACAGGTATGACGTTCACAATATGTTATTTTTTGTACTCATAGTTGTTAATGTCGTACTAACGTCATGTGATTTGACAGGGTTAAGGGGATGCACAAGGTTTTGAAAAATATTATTGGCTCTAGTAGAGGGGGCTTCAACAGAGTGATCGTGAGGATTCACCATGCCATCATCCTTCAAATAGATCAGATTAGGGGGAGCATGAACCTTTCACTTTCCAAACGACCAACGGATTTTGATGATGCATCGATGCCGGCTGTTGTACGAGCTACTTTTTCTAGACTCTTCTACCAAGTGTCTGATAGGTGCTTTGATATGTTGTTGGGATATTACGATATCTTGAAGAAGGGGGAGTTCTCAGAAGAATGCAACGACCATTGGGTGAGAGATTGCCTCGGGTTGCCTTGCATGCACAGTATTGCAAGAGCCATCATTTCAAGAATACCTCTCATTCCGTCAGACGTTCACGAGTTCTGGAGGGACTTGGAATGGGAAGAGACTCCAACCACAACTCTTGGCCCTTCTGCCTATGTTCGAATGGACATTACAGAGATGAGACTTCGTGAAATGTTTGCCAGGTTAGAGGTTGGGACATTGAAGAAAGGCACGATATTCCTACTAGGTGAGTTGTACCACGACTTGGAGCATCCAGAAGAGAGTACTTTGTTGGAGCCGACGGGAATCAAGTCAAAAGGAAGGCCAAGTGGTGCTAGGAACAAGGAGAAGGTGGATGAGAAGGCAGAGAAGAGGGATAAGTGCTTGTTTGAGCATAGACGGGATGAGCTCCACGAGAATGAGAAGAAGGCGGGGCCGAAGACAAAGGGGAAGGGGAAGGCAAGTGCGAGCACTGGTAGAGGCCCAGGTCATCCTAAAAATAAAGCAAGTGATGCAGTAGTGATAGACTTTGACGACTTGCAATCCCAACCCATACTAGAAGAATCACAACCAGAAGATTTGCAGTGGCCTCAAGAACCTATTTTTCCCCTTGTTCATATGAGGGTGAACTTTGGGATTGACAATGTGGATGACTTTTGGATTCCGTACATCAAGAATGTTAGAGATGTACGCCCCGACGGACATTGTGGATATCGGTCGATGGCTGTATTATTGGGGGAGGCAAGAGCAGGAATATGCCAACATCCGACGCGATATGGTAGCGGAGTTGCTTGACAATCGAGAGCTATACGAGCCGATACGTTGCCGTCTTCGACAAGGGTCTTGGGAGGATCTTATCTTGCAAGTGAACCATTGCAGAAGCCCTTGCTCAGAATTATACTGGCTTCACATGCCATTGATGGGTTTAGTGTTTGCCACACTCTATCAGGTTGGTCTCGTCTTATTAACGTGGGAAGTTCCGACGTTTTTCTTACCGTTGAGGAATAAGACATCAAGCATAGGACCTCCAGATAAGATTCTTGCCATGGCACACGTAGGCAATCATGATCACTTCATACTGGTAAAGGTTTTTTCTAATAAAATATTTATGAAATTAGGTTACATTGTTTTAACTACTAAAATAGTTTATGCGTGTATATGTAGGTGGTTCTTAAGGAAGGGTCGCCAATACCGCACACTCCTGGTTAGTGGCGCAGAAACGTAGATCGAAACATTCTGTGGTGGACAACAAAGCTTGAGTTGAATTTGAAGATGTATCGAGATTACCGCATTGCATATGGTCGGGCACCAGATCCTTTTATGTATGTGGGAGACGGATCCGTTCATGTACTTGATTGATTATACGAGTATGTAATGTAATATTTAGACAACTTTGATGTGTTCATATTATTAATTTGATATGTTTTAATTTACGCACAAGTAGTACAAACTCGCTTTTTTATCTCGATTTAATGGGCCTATACTGGCGCGCAGTAGTACAAAACATAACAAATCACATCCCCTGTTTCGCTAATTCTGCTTGATTCATTTTCGATGTCCCTCTTTCGCTAATTCCGCTTGCTTCCTACAAAACATAACAAATGGTTACTTCTATCTTTCTAACACCTACGATGTTTATTTGTTAATTTTCGTAAACAATACCTACAAAGACCCTCATTCTGCTTGATAAGTTGTTTTCTTTCCATCCACAGCTCCATAATGACCTCGTATGCCCTCGCGTCGTATGGTGGATCGAACCACACAAAGAAATCACATCCCCCTTTATTATCAGGTTTGTGGACATCGTACATCCCCAATTCAGGGCATCTCCAGTACCTTCTTCCGTACTGCCATTGTCGGTCACACGTGTGTATGACCGCCTTCAAATTACAAAAGCAAAATCTCTCTCCCGTACTTGAACTCGAACTCGAACTCGACGAAGAGGTCATACTAACTTTTGGAGAATTTTAAAACACAATTACAGAGGAGAAGGGTGTACAAGGCTTAGGACGACATCGTTCGTATTTGTAGGGCGAAATAGACTCGTTGGAAAATGGCCGTTGGAGAACGACCGTTACCAAACTACACGCCTAAGGTAAGCGTGTAACTACACGCCTAACTTGAGCGTGTGGCTACACACTTACCTTAGGCGTGTAGTTTGGTAACGGTCATTTTGCAACAACCATTGTGTTTTATACAATGATATAAGTTCCTACACGCTTACCATGATATAAGTTCCTATTCCTTTCCCGTATTACATAAGTATACTAACATGATATAAGTTCCTATTCCTTTCTCGTATTACATAAGTATACTAACATGATATAAGTTCCTATTCCTTTCCCGTATTACATAAGTATACTAAAATGATATAAGTTCCTATTCCTTTCCCGTATTACATAAGTATACTAACATGATATAAGTTCCTATTCCTTTCTCGTATTACATAAGTATACTAACATGATATAAGTTCCTATTCCTTTCTCGTATTACATAAGTATACTAACATGATATAAGTTCCTATTCCTTTCCCGTATTACATAAGTATACTAACATGATATAAGTTCCTATTCCTTTCCCGTATTACATAAGTATACTAACATGATATAAGTTCCTATTCATTTCCCATATTACATAAGTATACTAACATGATATAAGTTCCTATTCCTTTCTCGTATTACATAAGTATACTAACATGATATAAGTTCTTATTCCTTTCTCGTATTACATAAGTATACTAACATGATATAAGTTCCTATTCCTTTCTCGTATTACATAAGTATACTAACATGATATAAGTTCCTATTCCTTTCCCGTATTACATAAGTATACTAAAATGAGTTAATAGGGTTTAGGGTTTTTAAGTTAAAATAACACCCTTAAGCTAAGCTTGTGACCTACACGCTTAAGCTAAGCTTGTGACCTACACGCTTAAGCTAAGCTTGTGACCTACACGCTTAAGCTAAGCTTATGGCCACACGCTTAGCTTAAGCGTGTAGGTCACAAGCTTAGCTTAAGCGTGTTTCTATTATGCATGGGGGTTATTATGCATGAGGTTATTACGCCGATTCCAATTACTTTCTCTCTAAGTCTCAACGACTAGAATTAATGATCTCTATTTTATACTTATTTGTTTTTCGATGTTAATCGTTTTGTACTGTGTCGATTTTCTTATAGTTGTTCATACATCTTTTTATGGCTCGGTAAAGTAATGTTGCTTTCTCGTATTACATAGGTAAGCATCAAACCACATAATAAACATGAATAAACATACTAAACCAAATAAGATAAAATAGATAACGTTTACAGAAACACTCTGTACATATGAATCGTGTCTAATCCAAAACATATAAACTAATGTGGCTCGCAACCACTACCTTCGCCAGGTTCCGTGACAGAATCACGAAACATTTGCGACTGGCGAGGTGGGGGTGGGGCCATGGGTGGAGGCTGCCCAATCAGCATAGCCAGCCATTATCTCGCGTGTTGCTCGAAAGTCCGTGTCGCCGCCTCGGGTGTGCGTAAGTATGTGCGGATATCAGCAACAACCACCTGAATGCGCTGCATAGAAAGTAAGTAATATTTGTCAAAATATTGCAAAATACACAATAATAGATAAATCATTCAAATAATTCGACAAAAGTAAGCGTACCGCGACTGCGTCAACGGCTGGAGGGACGTGGATAGGGCCGACCGGACGATCAAGTCTGACGGAACCGGGATCGACCAATGGATGAGAACACTCGTCATACCAATCTAAATAATCGGCAGACATGTCCCACCAATGTGTCGCAACCGATCCGTGCAGATCAATCAGGGGTCGGTTCTGCATCCCAAGCCACTAGAAGCTCACCCGCAAAACTCAGCTTGTATCCCTTAACTTCCGCTTTCCTGACGACCTTGGCGGGCTGAATGGGCAGAACTGGGATTGGTTGCATGAGCCCAAACTGCCTGAGGACTATGTCCGGGTGGTACGGCTCCTGAACATCGCTAATGCGCAGTATACCACAAAACCTGACAGGCGCTACCTCAGGAGCCTCGAAGTCCAACCCCACCCAAGGGGTCCAGGTAACCTGTAAAGTCAAAAAGGCAAAGTCAATACATACATACTTTTTAAAATTAAAGACTAAGATATCGAAAATTACGTGTACTATTCTACCTCCTCGTATCTCATGCGGTCCAGTATGCGGCGTATGGCGATCAAACGACCGATGTCTCTACTGTTAGGCACCTCTGCGGCACCAGGAACAACTCCTCCAAAGGCCTGGGTGTTCGTGACATATTGTTCCCGAAAATGTGGGAAATATGCCCAAACCCAGCACTGTAAATGAATAAATAAGGCTATTAATGACCGAAATATTAAAACGTAACTTAATATTTCACTAATCCATCCAATATCTTACCCTAATCAGAATCCCTCAAGATGCAATGCCCTGTGCTCCACGCCTAGACGCCTCTCCCAAGTTATGGTAGACGTAGGCTAGAATCCCAGCTCCCCATGCAGTGTCACTAGTGACGTCGTGGTCAAACAAAAGCGCCAATCACTTGTGCTTCGCGGCGTTAGTCGACTTGTCCACCAGGACAGTCGAGCCGAGAAGCAACAAGAGGTAGTACGTAGCAATAACGCCCTCGTCACGCTCGTCACTGCTCATCCACTCCAGCAGTCTAGTCTCTAAATGCGCCAAAGGAATACCACCAGCTGTGTGCCATCTCTTCACCTGCTCCTGATCAACGTCCAGATCAGCACAGATGCGCTGTCTCACTGCCAGATCATCGAGGCGTGGAGTGCAGCTCCTCCCCCGTATGGGAACCCGTAAGATCTGGTGAATATCAGCAAGGGTGATGGTCATCTCTCCGAAGGGCATATGAAATGTGTTCGTCTCGGGATTCCATCTCTCCACAAATGCAGAAATCAACGCCGCATCCATGCTGCATGCTATGCCTAGTGTGCGTAGACCGGTAAGCCTGCTCCGCTCGGCAAGCCTAAACCACGTATCTGGCTCAGGGCTAATATACTTCTCGTGTGAAGAACAATGGGCTGTGCAAAAATGGATCCTCAGAATCTTACGACTCTAAATTAACGGAATTTAAGATTAGTATACATTTTCTAATAAAAAACATTTAAAGGTTCAACACATAAACTAAAACCCTAAAACATACCAAATCCTGCTCCGCCTGACGACGGGCTACCCCGCTACGACGTGGCTACTGCTCCTGCTCAGCAATCTGAGGAACAGGAGCATCCTCAACAGCTGTAGCGTCTCCTCTACGTCTTCGTCTCCTCTGCTGTACATGAGGTGGCATCTACGGAAGTGCCTCAGGAGTGGGCTGAGGTATAGGACGGTCAAATATAGCCCGAGCAATGTGTGTCTCGTAGCTAGGGAGAAGAATCAGACACCTAGGGCCTCCAAGCATCCAAGGATGGTAAGTATGTACAACAGATGGACCGGGAGGAGGTGGAGAAGAAGGACCGACATGAGGTGGAGAAGAAGGACCGGCATAAAATGGAGAAGAAATACCGGGAGGAGGTGTACAAGAAGGACCGGGTTGAGATGGAGAGGGGACAGGAGTAGGTATCGACCCAAAAAAAAGCAGGGAATGAGAAAATGGAATGTCGTCCGTACTCAACTCCCGCTTCGGTAATGTAGGCTCCACAGACTCAACATACACTACCCCATCATGCGGCTCCTCCCCAACAACCTGATCATCAATCGTCATGGGCTGAGCTGCCAAGTCCTCATCGTCCTCCAAATACTCATCATCAGCGGTCATAGGCGGATGCGAAGATACCGCACTGGACGACAATATATCAGCCCTCACAAGAATGGTGCGATGATGAATAGACTCCGAAATACCAACACGCCGGGTGCGGTCAGCAACAACAGGTGTCGGCTCCGTACGCCCAGTAGGGGTGAGGGCCGCCAATATACTCTAATTTTTTGGATACTTATTTGATTAGGGACTAATTAATACATTTAGGGACTTATATGATTAATTTTAGAATTTATTATACTTGTTAATTTATAAATATACTATACGAACAAATAATTCTAATCTATAACTAGCTAATTTATAACTAATCCATAAATAATAAATAATACAAAAATAATAGCTATATAATTCTAATCCGAATTAATTCAAAATGTAAACAATAATGTATTCTAATCCAAATTATTTACTAAATTATTCTATTTCAAATTAACTAAATTATTCTATTCCACATTAAATCAAATCTTAAGAAATATATTTACGAAAACAATTACGAAAATTCTGATCAATTTAAAATTAAAAATAATACCGCTCGTAGACCGATCGGACTCGATACATGCGCCGTCGGAGCCTCAATCGGAGTCGCCCTCGGTTGCGCTCGGTCCCTAGCTCCACCTCCCCTTCCACCTCGGGTCCGAGCTCCGCCGGAAACCACCAATGCCTCCTCTTCCTCCTCCTCCTCCTCGTCCTCTACCGCCAGCCAGGAGCTCCTCCCGCAACCGCTCGCACCACCACCAGCCGCCTCCGTGCCGCCACCGCTCGCACCGCCGCCAGCCGTCTCCGCATCGCCGTGTGTTGCCACACCGGAGCTCATCGTCGTCGGGCCAGTCGCACCGGCGCCAGTCGCGTCCAGATTTTCGGCCGCCGCTCCGCCGCCGATTTCGGAGCTCTCTCCGGCGCCAATCAAGTCGCCCAACCCAGCCCAATCCAAATCCATGGCTAATGGAAACAATAGAAGGAAATGGAAGAAGACGAATCGTGGAAAAGCTTTCGATTTCGTTAGGTCTGTACTCGCGGCAGGAGGAAGGAGACGAGTCGTCTTCTTAAGCGTGTATATACACGCTTACGTTAAGCGTGTATGTACACGCCTAAGCTAGGCGTGTATATACACGCTTACTTGGGCCATGAGCTAGTTATTTGGGCCGGCCCAATAACTAGCTCATGTATTAAACACTTATGTTAAGCGTGTGGGTACACGCTTAACATAAGCGTGTAATACATACATGTTTTTCAAAATGGCAAGAATATCCCTACACGCTTAACATAAGCGTGTAAAACCACACGCCTATCTTAAGCGTGTATTTTCGTGTCCGTTTAGACACATTTTCGCATGCATTTAGCTTTTCCGTTTAAATATTAAGAGTGTTGTATTTATTCAATTTATCATTATATTATTATTATTTGTAAGAATAGTTAGAATTGTAATTAAATTAAATCAAAATGCGTATATACTAGTTAAATTTAGGATTGCAAAAATAAAATTAGATAAATGTTGAAGTTTATGCAAAAATGAATTGTAATTTTATATCAATTAAAAATTTATTAAAATTAGATAAATTAGAATGTTAGTGAAAAAGGAAATTAGAATTTTTCTAAATAGAGTAATTTTATTTAAATTAGAAGAATTACGAAAGGGAAATAAATTTATTGGAGATTTAAGGTTTAGGGGTATAATATAAGAATAAGTGTATGTAAAATGGTAAAGTATATTTATTCAAATATACGCATAATTTAGCCAAAAATTTTGGCCGATAAACCGCGCACGCCGATTTTTTTCGCCTCGCACTCTCCTCTGGGCGGCACTTAGAGCCACCCAGAAAACCCTTCCAAAAAACCGGTTTGCACCTGGGCGGCATTAGGTGCAGGCCATGCAAACCGGTTTTTTTATAACCCGATTTGGACCTGGGCGGCACATATTGCCGCCCAGTGTTTTTGGTTTTGTAGAACCCGATTTTGAAATTTAATTTATTTATTTTAAAAATAAAAAAATGATTTTCTGGAAACCGGGTTAAAATTCGGCGGCACTGAAAGCCGCCGAGTCTAAACCCAAAAATCTGGGCGGCAAAACATGCCGCCCAATGGCGAATTTGAAATTGAAACTTGGGCGGCAACTATTGCCGCCCATGTGCAAACCGCCCAAAAATTGAAACTTCGGCATTATTAAATGCCGCCCAGGGTCGTCTTCTCCGAGAGCGATTTGCAGAGTTCGAGAGCGAAAATGGATCCCGGCGGCGATTATTCGGTTGACGACATATGGGAGTTCTTGGCGGAGGAAGAACTGAGGGACCATCAGATGGCGGCGGCGGGAGTTCTTGGCAGAGACGGCGGCGATGTACTAGAATCGACGGTGGCGGCGGCGGCCAATCTCTGTTTCACGGGGGGCAGCGACGAGGCGGTGGAGGAGGCGGCGGAAGCGAGGCTGGGGGAGAGGGGTGGCGATGCGGCGGAGGAAGCGAGGCTGGCGGAGGAAGGAGGCAAAGCGAGGCTGGGCGAGGAGGGAGGCGAGGCTGGGCTGCACTACGTGCCGCCCACTATGGGGGAATCTGGGCTGCACGTGGTGCCGCCCAGGACCGAGGGCGAGGAGGGCGATATCGGGGCTTTTTTGGGCGAGGAGGGCGACATCGCGGCGGAGAATGCCTTCGACGTCGCGTGCGCGGTTGCTTAGCAGGCTATGTTAGACTTGGGTGAAATTCCCGTTCGCCAAAAGCGAAAATATGAACGGAGGCCAACTGAAAAGGTATGATGTTTTTTAAATTTGTAATCGTTAAATCTAATTTATTTAATTAAATTGTTACTGCACTTGTAGATTTATATACTTGGATTTTAGATTATTTAATCATTATCTTATAAAAAATAGTATAGGTAATAGGCTCAATTATACTGTTAAATAATATTAAATATATCATTGTAATGAAAATTTTAATATATTGATTTTGTTTGTAAGAAAATAATATTTGGGCATATGTAAATATGTTATAGTGGGTAAAATGAATATAGTTATATTTATAAATTTGGTTTTTATTGTATTTAATCATTATAAAAAATAGTATAGGTAATAAGCTCAATTATACTGTAATATTAAATATGTCATTGTAATGCAAATTTTAATATATTGATTTTGTTTGTAAGAAAACAATTTTCTATATTTTTATGGAAAAATAGAAAGTTTTGGGTAAGATCGCACGGTCCGATCGAGATAGTCGCCCTACTATTGCATCTGCTCGCAAGAGGAGGGTTGGCGGTGTATCGCAGGGCCATATTGAGGCCGATAGTGAGGGCGCTAGTGAGGACGATGTTGGTCCCGTCCGCTCAGATGAGGACATGATTATGGAGGACCCACCTCAACAGTCACATCAGGAGGACCCACATCTTGATGACTCACCTCAGCAGCGGCTACCTCTGGAGGAGTCACATGAGCAGCATGCCCCATCTCCACGTGAGGCATCTCAGCAGGCCCCGTCTCAGCCTGAGCCAGCCACACAGGCCCTATCTCCGATTGAGCCACATCAGGAGACTCAGTATGGCCCATCTCCATCTCAGCATGCCCCATCTCCACATCATGAGCCATCTCAACAGGCCCCGTCTCAGTCTGAGCCAGCCACACAGGCCCCATCTCCGCATGAGCCAGCTGAGCAACTTCCTTCTTTGTTGAGGAACTTTGATACGCACATTGCAGAGCTGATATGGAGGAAGGCGTCGTTGGACCCACCCGAGGACGTTGTTAGGAGTTTGAGGGTCCAGACACGCCCTACGCAGTTTGCATTTTGGAGGGATCGTATTCCTAGAGGGGTCCCTATGGAGGGGTCCTGGTTTTGGATTGCGCAGCAGACGGGGTTGACCGGTTTACTTGATTTGCAGTTCGGCAATGCTGATCACAACCTCATTTCTGCATTCGTTGAGAGATGGCATCCAGAGACGAACACCTTCCACTTTCCCTGGGGCGAGATAGCTCATACTCTACATGACGTGCTGATGATTTTAGGGCTGCCGATCGAGGGATTTGAGGTGACGTCACCATGGACCGGTCATGATAGCGAGCTGGCGGAGTGTGAGGCTTTGTTCGGCTATTTGTTTGGGATAGATTCGGACTACAGCTTTGATGAGGATGATGCTGACATGGTCCGCGACCTTAGGAAGGGTTGGGTCAAGCAATTCCAGCTTGGGAGGCATGTGATGAGGATGATTGAGGAGGGTGCCTACCCAGAGGATATAGCAGCCGGTTTCTTATGGCACGCCATGTCGGCTAGCATCTTCGTTGACAAGTCAACGAACGAGCTGAAGACAACACTGCTACATCTTTTTGTGGACTGGGAGCGTGTCGTTCATACTGCTTGGGGTACTGGGGTTCTGGCTCTCCTTTATAGGAACCTCAGAGAGGGTTCTCGGCACGGAGCTGCACAGTTCGCCGGCTGTGCACGTCTTTTGGAGGTAGGCCTTTAATATAATTAACTTATAATTTAAATTATTAATATACATTATTGAATTGTTTTTAATAATGGTTGTCTTTCTCTGTACGCAAGTTTGGATTTGGACGTACTTCGTATACTTCCCGGGCAACCCTAACCTCAAGGAAGGTGCGGACGATGACCTCCGACGCGCTGGACGATACTGCATTGGCCGGACACCTCTCCGGTCCCTCCGTGACCAGTCACACTACAGACAAATTCTGGACGAGTATAGGCCAGAAGATGTACGTATTCTTTTTCAATTTTAATTTACAGTAAGATAGCTTAATGAATTAATTTATGTTCCATCGTGTTTTGTTAATTGCAGATACGGTGGATGCCGTACGAGGGTCTTGATTTTCGAGGTGCCCATAGGTCCTCCACTTATCGAGGGACTATTCATTTTCTCGGTGTAGAGGAGCCATACATGCCAGATCGGCTTACACGCCAGTTCGGTTATCGACAGAGCAGGCCGATGGATATCATACTTCCTGTATGAACACTGCATTTTTGGGCATCCCTAATACCTCATTCCGTAGTTCCACTGCAAATCCCAAGTACGGACAACGACTTTCAAATTACACTCGCATAGCCGATGTGGGGGGTTTGTTGATGATTCAGAGGAAGATTCCATTATTTGTTGTAGTGTTTGGTTTCCTACGAATGTCATGAATCTATCAACAGAAGTTCTCCTTATATATAGTAAAAAAATTGGCTAGGCGGCTCACAGTGCCGCCCAAAGGGTCCAGAATCTCACAAGTACCCTTCTGGGCGGCACACAGTACACTGGGCTGCACTGTGTGCCGCCCAGTGAACCCTACTGGGCTGCACTGTGTGCCGCCCACAACGGTCATATTTTACCCTATTTTACCCTATTAATACGCACCCGCCCACAACTAGTGTACGCTTTAATGTTTTCGTGAACGTGTTTTTGTTAATGATTAGTAATATTGTTGTCGCGTATCGCATTTTCCTGATTTTTTTCAATTCGAAAAAACAAATGATTCAAAATACAATATACGATCAATCTCAATCAAACTTTCACACAAAAGGAAATACAATATCATATATAAAGTCGATTACAATCCAAAAAACCTAGGTAAGTATGTCAGGTCGCCCATGATATGCTCGCTCCTCTACATAATTCTTGAATCTATCCTTAAAGCGCTCATGACTATCCCATCCATCAACACTTGGATCCTTGTAAATGCGCCACTGTCTTGGAGGCGGTGGAATGGGACAATGGTCATTAACAAGCCAAATCTGTACACGTAAATAATACAGTTATAAAAAAAATTTATGAAAGAATAAGTAAATACGAGAGAGTATGACTCCACGTACCGGTATGTAATGGTCTCTCCTGCCTACATGTGCTATCGCATAAACCTTTGTCGGAGGCTCGGCACCCGGGGGGGCCCACAATGGAAGACATGTGTGCGGTCTGAACCATGATAAGACAACAACAGCCACTTGGTGTTCCGTGGCAAACGCCAACCCAGTAATAGGCATTACACACCAGAAGTTTGCCGTGTACGGTGAAGGAATATAATTCAATTTCCTAACAAATTCTTCCAACGTCAACGCTTTCTCCGCAAGCATCGCTACGTAGTTGGCTCCATGTGCCTGGACGTGCTTCGAAAGCCCTAACCGGACATCAATGTACTCGTCTTCTTGGCGACACAACAAAACAGCAAGAGAACGGAACCCACAATGACCATCATCTTTGACATTTTGAACTCTAGAAATGTAGGCGAGCATGAAATGATCAATATTCTCGTGTCCCCAGTTGAAGCCGAGATACTTGACCGGCTTGTTTGAAGCCAACTTGGACTTGCTTGAAGCAGATTTCGGCTTTGCAGGTTTAGTGGCACTCCCCTTTGCTGTTGAAACTCCACTATGAGGTCGTCCGCTAGAAGGGCATCCTTTCGATCCCTTTGATCCCACGGACGATTTCACATTGGTCGTCTCTTTCTCTGCAAGCTCATCCTCCTCATCCACTCCCAACTCCTCACCCTCCATCTTCATCTTCTGTTTCTCCTTCATCTTCTTCATTTTTGCATCCACATGCTCGTCCCAACCCATTTTCCTCTTGGTACCGGTCTTTCTCGCATTCATCCTAGGCCTCCCCTTCTTGGTCTCACCACGTGGCGGGTCTTGAATATCGCACGATGTAGGGTCCTTTGACTCATGCCACTTTTCCGCCATCTTCTTCAAATCAAATCCCTCAACTGTCCCACATAAGTACTCTTCAACGAAGTCATCCACCGTGACATTGTCCACTGTCAGTGAAACACCATCATCGACATCAAGATCCTTAGCATCCACCCCTTCCCATCGGATCTGCTTCCAGAAAATATCAACCTCTTCAGGCACTAACGGGTAATCCGTCTCCACGTAGACCTTAATTGTGTGTGGGCAAGGCAGCCCTAGTGTGGACCTCCACCAAAAATCATCACATTTGTTCCCAATTTTTCCCTCCTTTGCTAACACAGCTTGGGCATACAACATTCTCAGGCATTTTTCAGAGCACTTTTCAAGGATGCGCTTGAAGAACACCTTAACCCACTCAGGGCCATTCACTATCTCCATGGGAAAGGCAGTGCAGTTCTTGGTCATCTCAAATCGGATCTTCCGATGCTGATCAACAAACATGTTGTCGATGTGCTGCACAATTGTGTCGAACCCTCCGACGGATGTCTCAATCATGTCCGTAAGCATAGAATGCTGACCCTCAACCCTGACAATAATATATTCGTATACAATTAACTAAATAAATTTTATAACCCAATTTGATTGCAAATGTTTGTATGAAAGTTACCTGTTTGATGTTCTTGTGGCAAAATGGAGAACATCATCACACCATGCCGCAACCAGCTTCTTCTTATGCTTATTAAACCAAGTTTGCTCCACATATCTCACCAAGCCTTCACTCCATATCTCCTTAAAGTGAGCAAGCCGCTCTCTGTACTCCTCCTTTGTGTGAGACCTCATCACCCGACGAACACTTCCCGAGAATTTCTTCTCGTCAATCTTCATCGTCTTAGCATATGCCTTCACATTATGGTCTACATGGACCTGACACAAGTGATGACGAACCTTCGGAAACCCCAGTTTGGCAGCCTTGATCAGTCCTAGCTCTCGATCAGACATGATGCATACGGGATTTTTCTCCCCGTACAACCACTTCAATCGTCTCAGCGCCCATGCATAGTGGTTTGTCGTCTCCCTTTCCATGAACACAAGAGCAATGCAATATGTGTAGTTGGTGCAAGTAAACCCAACAATCTGGAATAGAGGCATACCGTACCTATAAATGCAACACAAAAAATACTTTAAACACGCAGAAAATACCATTATCTACACATAATACAAAAAAGAGTAAGGTTTACCTGTTGGTTTTGTATGTCGAATCCATGATGACGACATTAGGGAACATGCACAACAAATGTCGAGCGTTTGGATGAGAAATAAACAAGCACGCCAAAACTCCTTCCCATCTTCGCTCGTCTTAGTAGCAGTGTCCAACAAATAGCCTTTCTCATTCAAATATCCCAATGACCATTGTGTCACATTCAGATTGCCCAGGGATTTCAACCTCTCCTTAGCCGTAACAGTGTACACCTGCTTCCTCGAAATCGTTGAACCCGTATATTCATTCCTAATCTGTGTAGAAATAACCTTGGGTCTTGCACCCGTCGCAGTATCAATCATCACTTTCCTACGCTGGTCCTTCGTAAGTCGGGAAGCATATGCAGGGCCGATCAAGGTGCTCGAAAGCATATGGTTATGGGATCCACTAACAACCGATATGGTCCACCCAAGATCTCTAATAGCATTTCCTTCCCTAAAAGTACCATGCAGCAAAAAGGGACAACCTTTCTTTTTTGACCTAGTTTTATTCACTCGTATCGGGCTGACCTTTTTACCATCGACTAACACCTTCTTCTTGCCGGACCTAGGTAACCCGGATCTCTCACAATGAAATATAATCTTTTTAGGCTTTGATGATTTAGTAGTGATCACCATAAAAAGACTAAAACCTACCCTTTGCACCCAATCTCTCAATCCTTCCTTACTAGGAAATATCTCAGTAGTAGTAAAATGGGATGAGAAGTCGATTGCTACAAATTCATCATCACTAGAATCACCCTATTTATATACAAAAATTATTACATTAGAGACTAATTAATAATTAAATTTCTACAAACTAATATCAAAAAATTAAACATATTTCAAAATAGTTCAAAGACTAAGTACATTTAAGATCTAATTATTTTATACAATAAAAATTACAATATTACATACCTTGAAGTACTCGGGAGAAATTGACGCCTGCAAATCACCCTCATCATCTACAGATGTGTGCACGCTCGAAGACGACTCCGACAACCCCCTCCATCCAGAATCGCTTGACGACGACATTTTTTATGAAAAGGAGTTTCAAGATTTTGATACAATACAATACCACCATCCCCAATATATATTGCCGGCTACACCTGTCCTAGGCGGCCCTATGTGCAGCCCACATTTACCGTTGGGAGTGAAACGTATACTCCCTGGGCTGCACCTAGTGCCGTCCAGGACTCTCTTTTTAAAGTAAACTGGGCGGCACGTCTTGCCGCCCATGAACCCTGTCCCCCCAAAAAACCCGGTTCACTGAACCAGTTTCTTGGGCGGCACTTGTTGCAGCCCACAACCCCGGTTTCAATGAACCG
The DNA here is from genome assembly GCA_027886185.1 of Rheum nobile. Classification (NCBI taxonomy): domain Eukaryota; kingdom Viridiplantae; phylum Streptophyta; class Magnoliopsida; order Caryophyllales; family Polygonaceae; genus Rheum; species Rheum nobile. Next base: position 6,120,658 of record WOAB01000135.1, read on the forward strand.
GTTTTTTAAAACACATTTTAATTTATTTTTAAAAATAAACCCAAAACTGAACCCATCATGGGCGGCAATTCGTGCCGCCCAAGGAACTCGGGTTTTCTGGGCGGCAATGAGTGCCGCCCATAGGGGAGTGCGAGGCAAAAAAAAAAGGCGTGCGCGGTTTTTCGCCGAAAATTTATATGAATAATATAGGGGAAAATGAAAATAGTGAAATATACGTATAATTTAGGTAAGTGGGTAAATATTTAGTCAAATGCTAATGAATATTACAATAAATGTTATATGAGTAATTGGTTATAATTAAAACATTTCCGTAAATGAAATTATAAAATATAATTTGAATAAAACAGGATGTAGTCGCGACAATCAAACGAAAGATGCAGACGGTCGTGGGGTGGAATCTCGACCCGTGACAGCTTCTAGTCGTAAGCGCAAAAACCTCCTAAACCCCCACCCGACGTGGTCACAAGAGTAGAATCCCGAAGGGTCCCCCTCTTTCAGAAGTTGTTCCATCTCCTGATGTGTGTTTACCTTCGGCTTCGCAGAGTCCCATCCGTGACATGGGCGATTCGCATATGGAGGATGCGTTTGCTGACACAGAGGAGACTGCGGCCGAGGGTCCTCATTTGGACGATGTAGTCATGGAGGATGTCCCTCCCGCCCCCAAGAGCACATTCCCCCTCCCGCCCCCAGCAGCATGTTCTCCCTCTCGCTGGCGAGGCTCCACCTGCCGTAGAGGCCCCCCGTACGGGCTTGAGTCGCTTGAGGTGCTACAGAGCATCGAGACTCACGTTGCGCACCGGATTGGCACACTCCTCCTCCGTCTGCACCGGCCCTCGTACGGCGTTTAAAGGCTTATACTCGCCCGAACGACTTCAATGGATGGAGGCGATTCATTCCCACAGAGATGGTTGAGGGTAGTTGGTTTTGGCTTGCAGAGCAGTCCAAATTGACTAGTCTCCGAGATTTTCAGTTCGGTAGGGTCGACCACGTTCTTATAGCAGCGTTCGTCGAGAGGTGACACCCTGAGATGAACAACTTTCATTTTTTATGGGGCGATATTATGATCACGCTTCACGATGTGGAGAGGATCTTGGGGCTGAGCATAGAGGGGTTTCCCTGCCGCGTATTGTTGGCAGCTACGGACAATGAGCTGAAGAAGATGAGCCAGGAGTTGTTCAGGTATATGTATAGTGTCGGCTTACTGCCTTTGAGTTTTTTGTGCACCTGCTACGCATGATAAAGGACGACGACGAGCCCCAGTCGATAGCAGCGGGATACCTATGGCACGCCACGTCTTGTAGCATTTTCGTGGATAAGTCCACGAACCAGCTGCTATTGAAGATGTTGTCGTTGTTCGAGGATTGAGGGCGTGTCGTCGGCATAGCTTGGGGGACCGGGGTGCTTTATTGGTTGTATAGGAACCTTGGGGAGACTGCTTGGGGGAAGTCACAAGCATAGCGGGGTGCACCTATCTGCTTCAGGTAATTGAACGTAAAATTAACGTCGTTGCATTAATTATTAAATTATTGGTAACCAAAAATATTAATTCATATGTAGACGTGGATATGGATGTACTTCATATATTTCCCGGGGAAGCCTAACCCCCTCCCTGGCATGGATGACGATGAGCGACGTGCTGCTCGATATTATATCCAGCGCACCGCGCTGCGTGATCTCGACAACAACTGGCATTACAGGCGTATTTTAGATGAGTATCGGCCCGAGGATGTAAGCACCCTAATTTTTTATATATTTATATCTCCTCTATGATTAATTATTTACACGATTGTACTTTTTTATCATTGTAGGTACGGTGGATGCCGTATGGCAGTCTAGATTTTTTTGGTGCCAATATGGCCTCCACATATTGAGGGACGATCGCTTTCCTGGACGTTGAGGAGCCATACATGCCCGATCGGGTCGTGCGCCAGTTTAGAGGTCGACAGAGCAGGCCCTTGGATGTCATAGAGCCGTCGTACGCACAACGCCTAGTCAAGTTTGTGGGGAATACCCTGTACAAGTTGAGTTTTGATCGCGCATGCGACGACTGAGAGTATCTCGATGAGCATCTATGTCCATTTATTTTGGAGAGCCCGATGGCCGTCCTAGCGTGGGATGTGGATGACGAGTACCTAGATCGGTATCTCCAAATCTCACAACCGTATGTGAGCCCCCTCGCACGAGTCCAACCTCGTATTGTGTGAGGTCCTCTTCCTGTTGTGGACACACATAGAGTACGTTTCTCCACCAATCTCTCTACTATATATGTTTATTATTATTATTCTCGAAAATCACATGTAATAATTTTTTTTTGATTTGCAACGTTTGGCCATGGTAACAACATTTGCTCAGGAGATTATTCAGCTACGGGGTGGCGGTCTGGAATGGAACCATATTGATAGCTCCGTGATTCCCTCGATGACGGAGACGGACGAAGAGGAAGAAATGAAGGTGCGTTCGAATGGCCCGGTGACAAGAGCTCGCGCACGGGCAATGGAGCGAGCGTCACAATCATTAGTCTTGCGGGCGCAAGCAAGTGACGCGGGTTCATCTAGTCCTAAATGGGTCCTTCTCTTGACCTATGAAGGGTTAGGTGAGGCCCTGCCTTAGTCGATCCCGCCAAGAAGAGCCAACCGAAGGAGCAGCAAAAATGGCTCTACGAAGGTTTTCCGCGACCGCGGCAGACGCCGCCGCGACCGCGAAAATATAGACAAACAGGTCGAGAGCTTCATGCCATTTTCTACGGTCGCGGAACTATTTCCGCAGTCGCGGAACGTTGTTGCTTTTCTCGGAAATTTGTGTTGCCTCTCCGCGATCGCGGCGCTATTTTCCGCGGTCGCGGATTTGCCTCGACTTTTTATTTCCAAACATTTTCCGCGATCGCAGATGTATTTCCGCGACCGCGGAAACGAGCCCGAGCGCTCTGTTTCTCGACTTTATTTCCGAACTCCTTTTAAGTTATTATTTTCGTTTGTCGCTATTTAAGACTTGAAACCCTAGTTTGTAATTTTCACGTTGAATTTGAGTAGGAAAATTGAGTACGCTCCTTCCCTTGAGTTCCAACGTCAACTCTTCGATCCCACAGATCGTCTATCCCGTAGCTCGTCGCTTCGAGCAATTGTTCATCGTCTCTTCGGTGTTTGTGATCATCTCTTTGATCCTTTTGTTCATCACTTTGAACGCGTTTGAGGGTTATCTCTTTAGTCCTAGGAAAGCCATCACTTTGGCTACGGAAGAGAAGAATCGAATCCACGCTTGAGGAATCAAAGATCCTGCGTTGCAGACAACACTTCAGGGGTTGTTCGCATCACATATGCTTGCCATTCTATGCGGCGACGAGCTTCCTGTAGCTGAACCGCTTATCCAGGTGTCACAACTATCTTCCCAGTCCTCGGGTCCTACAGCTGAGTCATCCACAACATCAGAGTACCGAGCCCGAGCGGCGCGTTGTAACACTCCCAAATATTTCCTTGGAAAGGTATTACCGCCAGTGACCTCATACGTTCTGTCCGATGTCACCCAAGGCTTTACCAGTTTGTACAAATCATAACACAACAGTTATAATACAAAATATCATAACTTCATTTAAACCATAGTCGCGGAATTTCAACACAATTCCAAATGCGACAAAATACAGAGGTATTACAATACAACGGAAGACTTAAAATAATTTACAAGAGTATTGACCTCAGTGGTCAATGCCCAAAGATCGTAGCCTGATTAAAACATTTTCAAATACCGTTCACGTTCATAGTCGATCTAGCCTTTATGGATCCTCAACTCATCTGATGTGCCGAATCAAACGGATGACACCAGCCAACCATGCAGAGAACAATTACGGTTGGTTAGTCTAATAAAAGACTATGCAAGGGTTACAAGAAGAACGGTTTTAAGTAGTTGTATTAGGTTAGACTCATCGTTTCTCGAGTAAAAATCGATGACGATAGTCAACCACCATACTCCTACTGGATTACAACAAGAGACATGAACAAAAGAAGACTCTAACTGAATTGAGTCTTATGGGAAAATTCAACAAGAAAGACTCCAAAAGATCAAGTCTTTACCATCAAGTATGGCAAATATTTGGAACCCTTTTTCCACACATAAGTTTAAAGGTCACCAAAGAGCATATTAATTATGTACACCCAAGACACCTATCTTCTTTAATCATAAAACTCTCAACCAAGTTATAAGCTTTTACACACATGCCTAGCAGGGCATGCATACATATGTTACACCGATCGACATATGCTACAGGGGTTCTTTACACACATGCCTAACAAGGCACGCATACATATGTTGCACCGAGCAACATATGCTACATGGGATTTTTACACACATGCCTAACAAGGCACACATACATATGTTGCACCGAGCGACATATGCTACAGGGGATCTTTATACACATGCCTAACAAGGCACGCATACATATGTTGCACCGAGCGACATATGCTACAGGGGATCAGAATCCCGATATGAGCACCAGCTGTTGTGCCCTCACCCCCTACCACCGAGGTAGAGTGACTGGTCAAGACCTGTAAACAGGGTTGGATCCTTCCATCCCTCTCACCGGGTTATCAAGAAACGCATAGCCCTCTCTAGGACTACCGCTCCTACGAATACTCGTGCTAACTAAACAGTTCAGCATACAATCATCACTTTTATGCCTTCAAAGCATAATCATAACAACATATATATATATATATCTATATATACAAACCTGCATATATATATCTAGATAATAGCATCACTATAACCATATAGTAGCCTAATATCATACAAGTCTCAAAATCATGCTTCGATATAAAAATGGTTCCAGATAAAACAAGAATCATTCCAACTTGATTAACAATCAAACTATTTGATAACCAATGGAATTATGGAATGATAAGCAAGAGCGAACCGCCACTTGCCTGGAGTAGATTCGGCGATGAATCTAGACGAGACGACTACTGATGATATCATTTCTGAGGATATGGCCTATGCTTCAGATAGCTCGAACAGATTACGGGTCCATACGCGATCCAGCACGTGACATATTAATTAATATCAATTAATTTGTCTGGATGAACTCAATGAATTAAATTTAACAAATTTTTATGATTATAATTCATAAAAATATTTATTAAATTTTCCTAAAGAAAAATACAGATGAAAGGGAATCGAAATTATACCGCTCGAATAATTTCGGGTTAAATCTGGACGGAAAGCTAATTAGGCTTTCGGTCCAACACAACAGTAGCTAATTAAGTGGGGCCCTCCACTACTATTCCATCTTCTTCTTCCTCCGTATTAACAATAGCACGCAGCTTCAACAACGGGAAGCGGCTCCGACTTCGGGTGGCTTCGCTGCCGGGAAGAGCGTCTCGCCGCCGGGAGAGTGGCAGCCACCAGCAGCTTGGCTCACGCAGCCACTCCTCGAACAGCAGCTCTTCGCGGACAGCAGCTGGAGCAACAGCAAACAACGGCAGCAGTAGCTCGGCGGAGAACTTCGGCGAAGCTCAGCGGGAAGAGGTATGGCGGAGCAAGAAAGGGAGGGATTCGGTGCTCTCCAGATTGGCTTCTTAAATAGCCCAAGGAGATCACTTTCCACTTGCCCAATGAGTAGGCATGCTCCGACCACCATTTTGACGGGTGTCCCGACAAGGAAACACACGTGGCATTCTAAAATTGAAGCTGGCGTGCAACCTTTTTGGAAAGGTTTTGGTATGAGTTTTAAACCCAGAAAATTATATGTTTGTATCCAAACAAATATTCTAAGTCCCGAAAATACATCGAATGTATTTTATACCACTCAGGAAATTATTTCGGAGATCATGGATGTTATGGAAAATCCGAACTCCACTGAAAGCGAAATAATTATTGAACGAAGGTTGGGAAAAATTAGCCAAATACCCTTACTAAAATTTAAGGGGTATTATACGCGTATCCCGTCTATATATGATAGGGGAGAGTCTTCCAAGGCCGCGACTGAGCGGGCTCGGGCCAAGGATATAGCTTCTTTTCATGCGGAGTCCAGCGACAACTCAATGTAGCTACTGACATTATGGATTTTGAATGATATTATGGATTTTGTACTGACATTATGACTTGTACTGACATTTTGTGTATATACGTCTTTTATGTTGATTCGAATTGCAGATTTACGCGCGTCGTTTAAGTATGACTCTATGACATTATGGATTTCCAAACCGAGGTTTAATTATAAAAATTTTGTTAAAAAACCAACCTTCAAAAACCTGGCTATTTGGTGGACTGAAGTGGCGTAACGGTCGAGCTTGGTTGCACAAAGGAAAACATTCTTATTCTGATTTTTTTCTATTGAAGGAAAACATCAGAGAATCTCATAGAGTCATACTTTCTTATACAAGAATCCCTAAAACATTCGGGCCTTATATACATATTGAATATCCTTCCTAAACCCTAAACCTAGAAATATCATACACTGTATTGTAATGACAAAGACCCAAAAACCCTTAACCCTAAAATAAAACCCCATATAGCTTTTAGGTGCCACCTAGTTGTGCCCAAAGGTATCTAATATTTACCCTTTAGGCACCACCTAGTTGCGCCCACAAGCTATATGTGGTTTTGTTTTTGGGTTTAGGGCTTAGGATTTAGGGTTTTTGGATTTAGAGTTTCATAGATTATAGGGTAGTATGAAATATTTCTATGTTTAATCCTTATAAAGTATATTCAGTACGTATATATGGTCTGAATGTTTTCTGGTTCTATGTCTCTGCAAATTGCTTTTTTTAAAACTGCCCTCTTTATACTTCTTGGTTCTATGGGAAAAGCTTGTCTAAGTATGCTTATCTTAGAGTATCAACTGATACAGAGTCGAAAATCGAACTGAAGTGGCATAACCCTAAAAAAGCCTAAACCCTAAACCTTAACCCTAAGCTCTAAAAAACTTCAAATCCTAAACCCCATTCAACTCTTGGGCATCACTAGGTGGCGCCCAAGAGTTATTTCTAGTATTTTTTAGGGTTTAGGGGTTATGGGTTAGGTTTTTCGGTTTAGGGTTTCATATGTTATAGGGTAGTGTGAAATATTTCTGGGTTCAATCCGCATAAAAGATATATCTGGTGTGGAAGGCCCTTCTTGGGGTAAATCAGTTGGAAATGACGCCTTGGAAAAAAATACATTAATAACTACAAAATATCGAGGGCATATATACCTATTGAAGATATTTTCTTCAACCAAAATCCGGACATCTCAAACCTTAAACCCTTCTTAATAAACCCATAAACCCTAAAACTTAAACCTAAACCCTAAAAATTCCAAATTTGATTCTCTCTCACAAAATGAACCCCTTGGACGCATCTAAGTGGTGCCCAAGGGGTAGGTTATCTAGCATTTACCCTTTGGGCGCCACCTAGTAGCGCCCAAAGGGTATCTAGTATATACCCTTTGGGCGCCACCTAGTTGCGCCCAAAGGGTTTCTAGTATTTTTTAGGGTTTAAGAAGGGTTTAGGGTTTGAGGTTATATCCTATGATTATACTATGATATCCTATGGTTATATCCTATAGTTATACTATGATTATATCTTATAGTTATCTCCAATTTGGTTATATCTTATGGTTATATCTATAGGATATAATCATAGTATATAACTATTGGATATACTATGAAAATATACTATAATCATAGTATATAACTATAGGATATACTATAATCATAGTATATAACTATAGGATATACTAAACCTAAACCCTAAACCTTGAAAAATGCCAAATTGGGTGCCACTATGTGGCGTCCAAGGGGTTACAGCATAAGCTCGTTGGACACATCTAAGTGGCGCCCAAGGGTTTATGTTGTAACCTCTTGGGCGTCACTTAGATGCGTCCAAGGGGTTATAGCATAACCCCTTGGACGCATCTAAGTGGCACCTAAGCCTTTCCATTTTTCTAAGTTTAAAACTTAAAATTTTGTCCAACTTAAACTTGGAAATGTTAAAATGTGTACTTTAATAATAAAGATAACTTTTGGGTTTTATATAAGTACATTACGGTTTCATATATTACAGTATAATGCATGAATTGGAAAAAGATTGGAAAAACCTAAACCTTGAAACATTGTCGTAATTTATATAAGTAGAGGAAACTACAAATTGGAAAAACAGTGGATTTACATCGACTAAACATATCCAACTCCATTATGATCCAACATTTGTAGTAGTTGGATATCCTAAGCACTATGACTAAAGAAATATTCCCCCTTGACCACCCATGGTCCGTTCCGTAACATAATCTCTCATCCTAGACTCAAACGGTTTATCACATCCTTCAACACTTGCATCTTTGAATCGGGTCCAAACGTCGGACGGCGGTGGAATCGGACATAAATTATCAACTAGCCAAACCTGTACAAATTCAAGGGTTAGAATACATACAAAATAAATAAAGGTTAATGATGATCGAATGTGGAAATGTCTACCGGTACAAAATGGTCATGGTTGCCTACAAGGGCTATCGCATGCACCGTAGTGGGAGGTTGTGCGCTTGGGGAGACCACATTGGGACACTTAGTACATGATTTATGGTTTTAATTTTATAAGAATAACAATCAAGGTTGTATTTTATTAAAATGAGTAAAATAAGGAATGTTGTATTATAGAATTAAATTGGTTTAATTACTTAAAAATAGATCATTCTAAACTAATTAAACATTGTATATTAGTTATAAAAACATATATATCTTATATATTAATAGTATCGGATTCTCGGATATCCGGTAAGCAAAATATCCCGATCCGTATCCGGTCCAAGTATCTGGAAAAATCACTCGGATCGGATCGAATTCAGATAAAAATTAAACGAATGTTTTTGGATATGGACTTTTAGGGTTCGGATTGACAGATTATCGGATCGGATCTTTTGCTCACCCCTACATATGACAAGCCTTTTTCTTTTGTAAAAAATGTGGTGCAGAACATGAAATTAGCGGTGTAAACATTGTCCCTGTTGTATAGTTGTTACAAGTAGGGTGAATCCTAAATTATTAGAAATATTTGTTGAATTTATCTTTAAAGGATTTAATTATGTCTGGTTAAAAGACAGTATTTAATACATATATCATCCTTTTTTCTTACTATTGGTTACTAAATTATTTGGTCACATTAATTTACAAAAATAAGAAATTAGTGTTAAGATTAACTCTCCTTCAATTCCTCTATTCGGTTGTTCGACTTGCAGTGCTCTTCATCTATTAGTGTTAAGATCGCTTTCGGAGGCATCGCCGCACCGCCTCCGTCAATTCCAAGCACACTGTAAATTGGAAATGCTGACTAAATTCTCCATTTTCCAACTCCGATTGTTAAATCCCATTTTTACAGTGCGATGGTTGAGCCACCGTTGACCTCTCTCTCGATCTTGTCGGGTCTGGGCCGGATAACGCAATTGTTGATGCTCTTTCAAGGGTGTCTTACTCTCCATTCTGAAGACCTATATGATTTGCTAAAGCAATCTTGGCAAGATGACTCCACCACTCATAGGATCAAATCTCTCTTCTATTATATATATTGGAAGGGTTTGCATAAGAATGTCAAATACTACATTCGTAAATTAATGTGGCACTTGTCAATAAAACAAATCTGATTACTTCGCTTATCTGGGCCGGCCAGCTGCAACCCCTCCCTATCCCAAATTAAAGGACGTGTGGGAGGACAACACTCGCAAATTTACCACTATATTCGGCGTTGTAGACCGGCTTTGCAAATATCTGCACTCTCTGGACATATTCCTCTTCATCGCAACGTCCTGGTGCTTCCTTTTCACTCTCAACACGATCGATTGCATTCAGCAATTAAGATGTGTGCCAAGTACATTCAACATGTTTTTCTACGATGTTTTCCTATCCATCTATAATGTTCATTTTCTATAATTATGTTGGTCTTCCTTCATCTATTTTAGGAATATCTGAATAATATGTTTGAAGAAATTAGAATAACTTTAGAGTTATTCATCGTTCTTTTTATGACATTGTCTTCATAATGAGTGATTAGAAGCAACCATTCATCATCAAGCCTTACCCTCACATCGCCACCGAGCATGATCTCGCCCACACCGATCATCCCCTACGAAATCTGACCCACATTCCTCTTCCTAAAGCTCCAATCTACACAATCTCAGCAAACAACCGCACAAGAAGAACCACCATCAAAATGCCTTCGGAAACTCCATCGGAATTCCTCTACGGATGCTTCTACAAACAATCTTACCACCAGGTTTGTTACCAACAATAGCAGCAAATCGGGGCTCCCTCTGTTCATCGATTGGGAGATTTCGTGCATTTGGGTTTCGGAGCAGCGGTGGAGATGGATCTGGCTGGACTTCCTCATCCCTCTCTTTTGGGCTCTTGGTTCCCGATGTCTTCTCTTCGTCTTTCTTTGGGGACTCCTTCTCATCAGATATGTAGTTGCTACCTTCGTCCCTTGACTCTCTTCTTTAGATCTTGGATTAGTGAAAGGATTCACATGATTTAGTGAAAGTGATTCCTTTCAGCATAGCCAGCAACTCAGTGCTGTGTTTTTTTTATTACCAAAAGGCCAGCACCGAGCGAGAAGCTCCAACCGCCACAGACCGGGTAGATCCGACCTTATCCGCAACTTACATCAATAAATCACGTGATGACCCCACAATTCCGACGACTCCCTCTGTTAACAATGCGTGAAAATGCTTGCATCTTGTACCATAATCGACAATTATCCCCAATACCCACCACCCCTTTTTGAAATTTCCAGATTCAATCTTTCTGTTGTGGAGTTTTGATTTCAGGTTTTGTTTGAGACAGTTGTTCCGATTTAGAGATCAAGATAGTGATCGTGTGATCCCTGTTGGCTTCTTTCAACGTTTTTGCCTCCAGATTGTGTCTTGTATCTGCTTTTTGGCTGCTTCATCGTCGTGTTGGTACCCTCCAACCCATGTTTGAGCCTTTCTCCTTGATTTAAGCCTTTTATCTTTACTTCTTTCGGTTTGTTTATTTCTTTTGAATCCTTTTTATAGTTTGTTTTGTTTTGTTGTTTCTTTTTTTGCTCTTGTCGAATGTTTCGGCTGCCGATTTTTCGGCCTCTTGAGGATCCAAGGTTGGTTTGTCATGGACCTCAAATTCTTATTGTATCGAAAAAACAATTCATCACTCTACCACTATATATAATTTGGTGGCATTTTCAGAAACTGAGTTTCTGCAGTAGAAGGAATAAGGGGGCGATAATATGCTACTGATCAAACGTGAAATCACAAAGATGTCCCATTAAATAAGTAACTTGTTGATCAAACGTGACATCACAAATGATAAATCGAACTGAAAGATCTTATTTCCAATGCCGGATTAACTGTGTTTTTTTCACTTTTTTCGATTTCAGTTCTAGTTTTTTGTCAACTAGATTTGGTTCGGGCATTCATTTAAAATATATCATTTTTCTTACAGGTTTGGGACGCATTTGTGCTGCTAGATCACCTGTCTACCATTGTATGTTTTGCGTTGAGAGAGAGTGAGACTTGGTATTCACCGTCTCACTCTACGTCTCTATCTCCATCGAGCTCGTCGGAAACATTGCTCCTATTACAATTTATCATTTTTATCTTAATGGTCACGATTCTAGTCGCGCTGATTATGCTGAACAAGTGCATACCTCACTTCGGAGCCAAAAATTTGTTTCGGTTAATCTTAAGCCCCCTTGAGGTGAGTTTCTTTCTTTTTGTTATGGTTTTCTATTGTTTTGCTTCCCCTGCTTAATCGTGTGTTACATGTGGTGTCTACCTAAGTAGAATATTTTGTCTTTGGGTCAACAATATCTTGGATTTTTTTGGTTTCTTTTTCCTCCTCACTTTCTTCATTTAACTATCTATTCTTATTAGTTTTATGTATATCCTTGAACTTTGCTATGGATAGTAGTACAATTTTATTTTCAACAAGTTCTTGTGTTTGAATCTGTAAACAACAGAAATAGATACTAACAACTCTTGTTAAGAAGAAATAAGTCATTCTCCTATAGCCGAAGAAGCTGGAGAATAGGTAAAAAGGATTAGAATTTTTAACTCGGTTGCAAAGAAGATAAAGAGAATGTAAAGGTTGAATCGGAAATGTTTCAAGTTTTGTCGAAATGCTTTGAGATTAGCCAAAAAATCAAGAATTAGAAATCTAATATCGGGGAGAATTTTGTGGAATGATGCTTAAAGAGGAGCATCTAATACCGGGGATCTGCCACCTTCCTAGGGAGCCACCTTTCAAGCTCCCAAAAGGAAGTCCCCTAAAATGATATCTTCCTCTTCTATTTATAGAATTCAAGAGGAGAGAGAGTAATCAGACACTTGTCCGCTCTTGCTCCACATGTCTCGCATGCCCAAGAGGTAAGACTTTAGATGTTCACCACGTGGCGGAAGGGAGTGCACACTTGGGGGCTATGTGAACCACTAGTTAGTGCGAATGGCAATCACGCGTTCATTGCCGGTAATCGTCAATGATCAACGTGTCCTACTAATATCGCACTAGTGGACCCGCACTCCAACAATGCGCTAGCACTCCGATGTAGCAACGTAACCAACATCGCGCTAGCCACACAATCAAGATCGCGCTCTTCGTCCAAGGCGAGAGCTTTGAGGTTTTAATCACGAGAAAACTTATTAATATTTGATGTGTGTTGTATGATGCGACATGTGTGAGGGTGCATCACGGTTCTATAACCAACAATGCTTTATCAAGTGTGAGTTTCCAAACATTTAGAAAGTAGGCATAAAGTTACAAGCATCATTTGTCTATCATCTAATTTTCTTATCCCTTTGATCGTTTTGCATAATTATCAATTCAAATTATCAGAATCTTCTTATTCTGATAAAATAGCTCACTACGATTTGTTGTGATCTTGTAAGTCTTCAACCATCTCTTCTTCCTTCAATTTGCCTCTTTCTCAACAAGCATTTCAGTGTAAGTTTACTGAATTGTTTCTTCTTTCTGTTACAATTTTTTTGCTGTTATGTTAGCCAAATAATCATAGCCACAAAGTTGATGATGACTCATGGCTGATTCATCAGTTTTCTTATTTTATTGGATTATTAACAGTGCTTTTTGTTTTCAATCTAATTATGGGAGAATGGGAAAATTGTAGAGGTATATTTTCGCTTACATTCAAACTTGTTGATTTGGTCTGTAATACTTATTGTTTTATTTTCCTTACCACATTTCTTGAATCAGTATGATAATTCATTTTCTCTACTTGTAAAATTTGAGTCCATCCGACAACAATCATCACTTGGATCATGGCTGCATCTACACAATCAAGATCGCGCTCTTCGTCCAAGGCGAGAGCTTTGAGGTTTTAATCACGAGAAAACTTATTAATATTTGATGTGCGTTGTATGATGCGACATGTGTGAGGGTGCATCGCGGTTCTATAACCAACAATGCTTTATCAAGTGTGAGTTTCCAAACATTCAGAAAGTAGGCATAAAGTTACAAGCATCATATGTAGGTGGGTAATCTTTAAAATCTCCAAACCCTAGATGCCTAAATCCTTGGATCCCAATGATCAATTTTGTCTATCATCTAATTTTCTTACCCCCTTTGACCGTTTTGCATAATTATCATATCAAATTATCAGAATCTTCCTATCATAATCTTCCTATTCTGATCAAATAGTTCAGTATAATTTGTTGTGATATTGTAAGTCTTCCACCATCTCTTCTTCCTTCAATTTGCCTCTTTTTCAACAAGCATTTCAGTGTAACTTTACTGAATTATTTCTTCTTTCTGTTACAATTTTTTTTTGTTATGTTAGCCAAACAACCAGAGCCACAAAGTTGATGATGACTAATGGCTAATTCATCAGTTTTCTTATTTTATTGGATTATTAACAGTGCTTTTTGTTTTCAGTCTAATTGTGGGAGAATGGGAAAATTGTAGAGGTATATTTTTGCTTACATTCAAACTTGTTGATTTGGTTTGTAATACTAATTGTTTTATTTTCCTTACCACATTTCTTGAATCAGTATGATAATTCGCTTTCTCTACTTGCAAAATTTGAGTTCATCCATGATACGAATCGATGGGGTCGACTCGTCTTGCGGACGGATCTAGATCAGGAAAGCTTTTGACTTGACTCGAACGGATCTCTCGATCTCTTGATGGCAGCTAAAGTGATGTCTTTACTGACGAACAAGTAACCGGTTTGGTGACGCCTGAATGGTTAAAGAAGGAGTATCTCTCAACTTGACAATTTAACCATTAATTTAGACGTGGTTATAAATGAAGCCAAAGTTGGTTTTAATTAGAGCTAGGGCATCTCGGATGGGCCGAGATGCTTATTGGGCTAGCCCACTAACATAAGTGGAGCACACGCCCAAAATAGTAAATACTAAACTTGGCAAAACAAACATAGTAATGTATAATAATAGAAAGCATCTCAAAATAACAGAAATACTATAAGTAGAACGGCATTGGGAGGCCAAGGGGGCCGCCACGGTCGCGGCCTTACAGGGCGCGCAATAGACCCGATGTTGGACGTGTAGGATTACATCAATCCAACAACAATCATCACTTGGATCATGGCTACATCTACACTTGGGAGTATCCATGCTCAGCGGCATAATATCACCCCTTATTCCTTCATTGCGTCACGAAGGTAAGGATGTTGTTAAATATGCAGGAGTGTGATTTAAGTTCTATCTTTATATTATGGATCTTGTTAAATACAAAGGGGGTGTGATTTAAGTTATATCTGTTATCTTGTGGATCTTGTTAAATATGGAAGGGGTGTGCTTTAAGCTCTGTCGGTTGTGTGTATCAGTGTATGCGAGGGTGGGGAAATTCCGATTAAAGAAGGAAGTACTATGGGTTCACAGTTCATTGTATATCCTTGAAATTTGCTATGGATAGTAGTACAATTTTATTTTCAACAAGTTCTTGTGTCTGAATCTGTAAACAACAGAAACAGATACTAACAAATCTTGTTAAGAAGAAATAAGTCATTCTCCTATAGCCGAGGAAGCTGGAGATTAGGTAAAAGGATTAGAATTTGTAACTCGGTTGCAAAGAAGATAAGGAGAATGTAAAGGTTGAATTGGAAATGTTTCTAGTTGTGTCGAAATACTTTGAGATTAGCTAAGATTAGCCAAAAAATCCAGTATTAGAAATCTAATACCGTTTGTGGATTTTGTGGAATGATGCTTAAAGAGGAGCATCTAATACAGGGGATCCGCCACCTTCCTAGGGAGCCACCTTTCAAGCTCCCAAAAGGAAGTCCCCTAAAATGATATCTTCCTCCTCTATTTATTGAATTCAAGAGGAGAGAGAGTAATCACACACTTGTCCGCTCTTGCTCCACATGTCTCACATGCCCAAGAGGTAAGACTTTAGATGTTCACCACATGGCGAAAGGGAGTGCACACTTGGGGGCCATGTGTCCCACTAGTTAGTACGAATGGCAATCACGCGTTCCATGCCGGTAATCGTCAATGATCAACGTGTCCTACTTGTAATACCCCTCATTTTAGTAAGGGTATTTGGGTAATTTCCCAACCCTCGTTCTGTATTTGTGACGCGTTTGGAGAAATTCGGAATTTCTGTAACTCATATAATCTCTGTAATAATCCTTTGAGCGTTGTAATATACATTCGATGTATTATCAAGGCTTGGAATATTTTATGAATACGAGTATTCATTTAAGGGGTTGAATCCGCGAGTAAAACAACGACCAGGGTGTCGGATGCAAACGTGGCATTTCCGCGACCGCGGAAGAATTTCCGCGATCGCGGAAACGAGATCGTCGTCTTCTTTCCGGAAGCTCGCGCGTTTCGTCGTTCCGGCTGTCGTCGATTCGCCCGGGGGGGAGGTTGATCGTTTCACCTGGCCTCCGTTACGCTCCTTGGCTATAAATGGCGGCCGGGGGTAGATCGGATCTCTCATCCACAGCTACAGTCATCTCTCTCTCTCTATCTATCTCTCTCTCTCTCTCTCTCTCTCTCTCTCTCTCTCTCTCTCTCTCTCTCTCTCTCTCTCTCTCTCTCTCTCTCTCTCTCTCTCTCTCTCTCTCTCTCGTTGCTCTCGTTTTGCCTTTGCCGAAGTTCGTGCGTCGTCAGAGTTCTTCGCCGGAGTCCTTGGTGGTTGCCCTAGTGCGTTGGGAGCTTGGGAAGGTGGTGAGCATCGTTCGCAGCCAAGTAAGCCCTCGTTCGCGTCGTCGGTGAGCCTCGTTTCATCTTTCCGAGTCGCGTCTGGGAAGGATCCGCGATCACGGCTATGAACACTGCGACCGCAGAATCCAAACCGCGACCGCAGCTTGCCTTAGCAAGCGCGATCGTGGCTTGGACGAGCCGGTCACGGATTTGGCTTTCGTTCCTTTCATTTCCGTTCGTTTCTTTAGATTCATATTATTATTCATATCGAATCTAACCTAGGGTTTCGTCGTGGTTTCGTTGTCGTCGTAGGAATCCGTAACCAGATTCCGTTTCCAGTTCCCAGATACCCGGAACCCGACAATCTACGTTCGTCTCGATTAAGGCAAGTGGCGGTTCGCTCTTGCTTATCATTCCATGTTTTCATTAATTATCAATTATTTTAATTGTTAATTAAATTGGGATGAAGTGTTGTTTTCGTTTGGGAACAGATTTTATAAATGTGTGATTTAAAATGCGATATTATAATAGGTTGTATATACTGCTAGAAACAACGCTATTATATCTGTTATTACCGTGATGGTATTGGTGTGGATTTTATGTGTGAACTTAATTTATAGTTAGAACGAGTATTCGTAGGAACGCTATGTATCTCATTGCGAGTACTGGCTATTTCTTTATAACCGTGGTGCGTAGGATGTCTAAGCCCTAACACCCTTTTCTGGCCATGACCTACCCCTATCCGAGTATAGAGGTGGTGCACACAGCTGGTGCCAAACATTCGGGAAATGCTCTCAAGATATCACTCGTATCGAGATGATATATTTATATGATAAAAGCTGTAACGTGAATATACGTTTTGGAATTAAATAAGATAAGTGCGATTATGCACATAATTAATATACCATCGGGCGAGGAGTACAACGTGGAAACCGCCCGGACTTCGATTAAAGTAAGTCCTTCTTCCAAATCTGAATTTGCATTGCGCGGTGAGGTTGGTCGTGGACCCAAATGGTCAAGTCATTTTAAACGCTTGTGTGAAATTATAACGTTCCCAAACACTTGTCATACTTTCCGATAAGACTCGATCTTTTGGATTCTTCTCTTCATACGTTCCCGTAAGACTCGATCTTTTGGAGTCTTCTCTTGTTCATATTGTTTCGTATATTTCCGTAGAAGTGTTGAGGTTCACTGTCGTCATCGGTTACTATTCGAGAAACGACAGGTGTAACCTAATACGACTACTTAGAACCTTTCTGTTGTACCCTTGCATAGTCTTTCATTAGACTAACCAACCGGTTTATTTCCCTTGCATGGTTGGCTGGTGTCATCCGTCTCATATGGCACATCAGGAAAACTTCATTTCCGTGAAGGCTAGTACGCGATGATGAAGGCAGATGGTGTTTTTAAGAGTTTTCTCAAGATTGAAGATCCTAGGCGTGTGATCGCACTGATCAAGACCATTATGAAATTTATTAAAAGACTTCCGCTGTATTGAAACAATTCTGTATTTTGGATGTATTTGGGATTTACAGATGTAATCCGTGACTTTGGTTTGAATAAACTTTATGATATTTGATATGATTGGTGTTATTTTATGGTTATTATAAAATGGTTAAGCCTTGGGTGACTTCAAATGGGTAATCTGAGGTCACCGGCGGTAATACTTTCAAGGTTATATTTGGGGGTGTTACACTACTAACATGACACTAGTGGACCCGCACTCCAACAATGCGCTAGCACTCCGATGTAGCAACATAACCAACATCGCGCTAGCCACACAATTAAGATCGCTCTCTTCGTCCAAGGCGGGAGCTTTGAGGTTTTAATCACGAGAAAACTTATTAATATTTGATGTGCGTTGTATGATGCGACACGTGTGAGGGTGCATTGCGGTTCTATAACCAACAATGCTTTATCAAGTGCGAGTTTCCAAACATTTAGAAAGTAGGCATAAAGTTACAAGCATCATATGCAGATGGGTAATCTTAAAAATCTCCAAACCCTAGATGCATAAATCCTTGGTTCCCAATGATCAAATTTGTCTATCATCTAATTTTCTTATCCCTTTGATCGTTTTGCATAATTATCAATTCAAATTATCAGAATCTTCTTATTCTGATCAAATAGTTCACTACGATTTGTTGTGATCTTGTAAGTCTTCAACCATCTCTTCTTCCTTCAATTTGCCTCTTTCTCAACAAGCATTTCAGTGTAAGTTTACTGAATTGTTTCTTCTTTCTGTTACAATTTTTTTGCTGTTTTGTTAGCCAAACAACCATAGCCACAAAGTTGATGATGACTCATGGCTGATTCATCAGTTTTCTTATTTTATTGGATTATTAACAGTGCTTTTTGTTTTCAATCTAATTATGGGAGAATGGAAAATTGTAGAGGTATATTTTCGCTTACATTCAAACTTGTTGATTTGGTTTGTAATACTAATTGTTTTATTTTCCTTACCACATTTCTTGAATCAGTATGATAATTCATTTTCTCTACTTGCAAAATTTGAGTCCATCCGACAACAATCATCACTTGGATCATGGCTGCATCTACACTTGGGAATATCCATGCTCAGTGGCATAATATCACCCCTTATTCCTTCATTGCGTCATGAAGGTATGGATGTTGTTAAATATACAGGAGTGTGATTTAAGTTTTGTCTTTATATTATGGATCTTGTTAAATACAAAGGGGGTGTGATTTAAGTTATGTATGTTATTGATAGGCGTTTGTCGTCGTGACACCTAAACAAATAAAATAATCCTAAGAAACCTAAACAAGTAGTAGAGGCAAGCAAGGGTCGAATCCACAGGGAGGAAGTGATCTATCTATGTGTTCACAAGCATGCAAAGTAACAAAAGGGTTTTTTAGTTATCAAGCAGAGTAACAAAGATTCAAGCTTTTAGAAGAAAGAATAAGAATGATGGGAAAAGTAGTTCTACTAGAACGAGATCCACAATACAGAGATAAGTCGATCATTGAAATCTTATAAATCCAAGTTCTTTAACTATTCTTATGGTTGTTCCCACCCTGATCTTAAGTACTACCGATTCTCACAGTTGTCGATAGACTTATTACTATGCCAATGATAAAATACCACTGATTCTCACAGTTGTCAGCGTACTTTAGCACCAACACAGCAATAGCAATGCACACAAGGATATAGGATACATGCAAGTAGAAAGACGTACAAGTACTCACTCCCCTACTTAACATGTAATGATTCTCACTCACAATTGTACGCTCGGAACCCCTATACGCATAATTGTGTTTGCCACTAGATATGCACTCGGAACCCCTATATGCAATCCTAGCAATTGATAAAAAGTATTCAACCTAGCTGGCCAGACTATGAAGAATAACGATAAATCAATAATCAATATAACCAAGAGAATCAAACCAACACACATAAGAATAAGAACAAGGAATAAAAATCTCACAACATAATCAACTGTATTGCTTCAAACGTCTAGTAGAACAAGGTGTTTAGTTCTCCATGGGTTGGAAACCCTGGAGGCAGACGAACTTGTTAAACTTCGGAACTTAATCTAATCTAATTGTGAATGGAGGATGTGGGGATTAGGTTAAATAGAGTTAACCTAAAGCCCAAGATCACAAACCCAATCTTACAAGGAAATAAAATAATAATAAAGTAATAGTAAATAAACAATCCAAATTTGGGAATTAATCCCGTGCTCTCGCTGATGGCCGCGGGGCGGCATTCTTCTCTGAGACCCATCGTCGGGTCGCGGTGGCTTCTGGCGCGAGGCGGTGACTTTTCAACTTCTGCGACACTTTAGTAAAAAAACCATAACTTTTGATTTCCAACTCGGATTGCGCTCATATTTTGAGGACTTGCAGTAGACTTCAAGATCTAACTCCTCGAATTGGAGTCACTTCATTTGGACATCTGAGTAGAGAGTACGAACCATTTGAATTCAGCACATTGTTCTTCTATTCTTCAATACACTTCAAACCTCTATAAATCCCATGATTTCATCACTTATCCACTCTAACTCCATAATCTCCAATTGTGCATAAAATCCAACCAAATGGCGCCTCAAACCTGGTAATAACCCTTAGATAAGTGGTATAAAATAGCACTTATCAAATCCCCCATGCTTAAACCTTGCTCGTCCTCGAGTAAGCTAGAATAAACCTACTCCTCCAATCAATCCCCAAGGTTTCAGGAAGCATAGAAAACTCAATCACCAAGAATCATACCAAACAATAAACTCCAGGCAACCAATACAAATAAGCTCAGCACAATAAACTACAACATCAATCAATATCCCACACAACCAAGCTAAAAGGAAAGCAGAGTACTTCCCCCAAGCTTATCCCAAACACCATAGAGTGAAAAAAAATCTAGTCCTATCTCCCATCTATCTTCTTATGCCTCCCAGAGTGACCTACCCGACAATCCTTCTTTGACTCCTCTTCTTATGACGCCTCGCCAAAAATAATGAGAAATCCTAGAATCACTCTTCTTCTTTTTCGCTCATTTTGCCAAGGCGCCCTTTCGGGTTTTCACCAAGCCACTCATTTCATTTTCCAATAGATGTACTCACATAAGCTCACGTCACTCTTGACCACATATTACCCCAGCCTAATGCTGGTCCAAGCCACCTGCTTATTACCTAGGCCGCCCTTTCGGGTTTTCGACCTATCCCAGGATTTCAAATGTATGCCTTTTTTCAATTTTTTGGCTTTTTTAATTTTTTAATTTTTCTCCTCAGCGACGTAGCAAGTATAGAACTCTCCCCCATGCTTAAACATTGCATTGTCCTCAATGTAATGAAAGACAAAAGAATAAGAGCATAGGGAAAAGCAAAAAAATAACTCACAAACGTCGCCAAGCTGCTTGGACACTGAAGGTGTCGCTGGCGGTCTTCTCAATAAATGCCCATGTCTCTGGTGTTAGGCGGGTGTCTTCATCAACTCTATAATCTTCTCCTACCGTGTAATCATAGGAAACCACTTTGGTGAATAGTGGTAAAACATAGTATGGCGGAGTCACACGGCCTTCTAGGAACACTTGGTGGAGCCCAGATATGATCATGTTGGGAGCTCTAGTGTTCTTCCTCCTCAGCTGCCAATTGTAGGGCCATCATCGTTGCCAAATAATGTGTAGGGCTAAGGTTTCCTCCTTGACAACATGATGCGCACCATCTCCATGGGGAACTCTGGACAGCTGGCCTTCGGTAGAACTTTTTTTTTTTTTTCAATTTTTACTCCCCGTTTAAGGTTTTTTCGGGGCCCTTTATTTAATTTTATTTTTTCGGAGAGAGAAAATATACCAGAAATCCACCGCGGGGCAGTGAGCTCCACCTCGGGGCGATGAGGGTCGCCGCGGGGCGGTGGGATAGCTGAGAACACCATTCTCTCCATTTACTTTCGTAACTGAAATGTTAGTAACAGGCGAACGAAACAAAGCAAAAACACACTAAAAAAATGCAAAACGAATAATGAAAAACAAGAAAAGAAAAACATACCTCGGGTTGCCTCCCGGATAGCACCTTAATTATTGTCATGGCATGACATCCTGCTCATTCTCCTCAACTCGGGTTGCTCACAGCAACTGAACTTCTGGGGTCTATATCAGGGGGATGCCTCTTTGTATGCTCTCTATTGAGCCTTTCCCCCAATCTTGTGCAATTGTTGATGGCTGGATCACTCGTCGTATCCATGAATGCACTTGCCATCTTGAAAAATTGTCTACCCAGCATCTCAGGGGCTGCATGTATGTCATGCCCCGTATCCAGCATGTAAGAATTCACCACTTGAGTCAAGTTCTCCTTTTTGTGCTTCCCCTTCGACCTCTTCTTGATTATGCCCAGCACCTTTAATATTTCCTTGCAGCGAGGGGTGTTGTCCGCCAGATGGACCAGAGGGGTGGTTGCCTTGCAACCGCTGAAGGTGTCAAATAAGCCTTTGTCGCTCTCCACCTTTTGGGTGTCCTTTAGAGCCGCAGGGAATGGTATATCGGGTTGCGGCGAGATAAGCGGGAAGGAGTTGAGATGCGTAAACTCATCATAGGCAGCCTCCAGAGGATCGGGGACTGTCGGGACGATTATCTCTGGAGTATTTTTGCGAACATGGCACTCCTCCTCATCGTCGCTCCAATCCTCCTCATATCTCAAAAAGTACTCCTCTTCAGTCAGCACCTCTTGACGATGAAAATGATCAACCCAAACCTCATCAGCAGAGCTAGGATTTTGGACGCTGGGTTGCTCTGGTCTCACCGCGGGGCGGTGGTCATTGCCGCGAGGCTGTGAGGTCGCGGTGGAGATACTGAGGCACGTCGCCGGGTCGCGGTCATTCTCGCCGCGGGGCGGTGAGATAACTGGGACGTCGCGCCGGGTCGCGGTGATGGGTGATGCGGGGCGGTAAGCTATGTTCTCCATCTCATAATCGTCCTCCTCTACAATACTGGGAGGAACGTTTTCCCTCGGGTTTACTACCGTTTGAGATGGTAGATTCCCCGACCTCCTTGCTTTGAGCTGTATAATTGACTCCGCCAACTGGCTCACCTGACCTACTATATCCTTGATGCTTGACTCGGTATTCTGCACATGAGTGGTGAAATGTTGAGTCAAGGTCCTGAGCATCTCTTCAGTTGACAGGGAGTTACTAGCATGGGGAGCTACTGGTAGCTCAACCAGGTGGGGTTGAGGTGCTTCTTGTCTACCCGTCTTTGCAATAATGCCTTTCAATGAAGCAATTTCTTGTAATAAATGTGCATCATTGGAGTTGACAACATTAACTCCTCTGGTCCTTGGGGCTTCATCAAAATCTCTTGTGCTCTCAACCATATCATGAAGTCTAGTCATGGCTGCATCAGGGGTCATATTCAAGATACTATCACCACACGTAGCATCTATGACTCTTCTTTCATCATCCAGCATCCCATTATAGACATAGAGTACTAGAGCTTTCTTGTCAAAACCATGGAACGGGCAGCTAGAGCACAGTCGTGTGAACCGCTCATAATATTCATAAAGGATCTCCTCCTCTCTTTGTTCAATACTGGCAATTTCCCTTTTCAAAGCGTTCACCATCTTGGCTGGGAAATATTGTGTGAGGAAAGCCTTAAGTAGCTCAGCCCATGAATTTATGCTTCCGCCAGGCAGATGATAGTACCAGTCCTCAGCATCGTCCTTAAGAGTGAACCCGAAGGCTCTCATTTTAATTTGATCCTCAGTGACGTCGGCTGGTTTGATGCTCATAATGACGTTGTGGAATTTTCTCAAGTGTAGGATGGGGTCTTCTCCACTTTGTCCATAATATCTCGGGAGTAACCGTATCACTCGTGATCTGAGCTCAAATGTCACACCATCAGCAAGGGGTGGAATAATTACAGCCAAGGGCTGCTGTATCAGATCTGGCGCAGTCAATTGTCGGAGTGTCTGAGCCATTCGTACATGTCTCTGTATCAACTTCAACAAGTAGCAAATCAGTAGCAAAGGTGCGGACCGTAAGATAGGTCCACACCAAAGTAACACACACACAAACACACAGAAAAATCAAAACTTGCCTCCCCGGCAACGGCGCCAATTTGATAGGCGTTTGTCGTCGTGACACCTAAACAAATAAAATAATCCTAACAAACCTAAACAAGTAATAGAGGCAAGCAAGGGTCGAATCCACAGGGAGGAAGTGATCTATATATGTGTTCACAAGCATGCAAAGTAACAAAAGGGGTTTTTAGTTATCAAGCAGAGTAACAAAGATTCAAGCTTTTAGAAGAAAAAATAAGAATGATGGGGAAAGTAGTTCTACTAGAACGAGATCCACAATACAGAGATAAGTCGATCATTGAAATCTTATAAATCCAAGTTCTTTAACTATTCTTATGGTTGTTCCCACCCTGATCTTAAGTACTACCGATTCTCACAGTTGTCGATAGACTTATTACTATGCCAATGATAAAATACCACTGATTCTCACAGTTGTCAGCGTACTTTAGCACCAACACAGCAATAGCAATGCACACAAGGATATAGGATACATGCAAGTAGAAAGACGTACAAGTACTCACTCCCCTACTTAACATGTAATGATTCTCACTCACAATTGTACGCTCGGAACCCCTATACGCACAATTGTGTTTGCCACTAGATATGCACTCGGAACCCCTATATGCAATCCTAGCAATTGATAAAAAGTATTCAACCTAGCTGGCCAGACTATGAAGAATAACGATAAATCAATAATCAATATAACCAAGAGAATCAAACCAACACACATCAGAATAGGAACAAGGAATAGAAATCTCACAACATAATCAACTGTATTGCTTCAAACGTCTAGTAAAACAAGGTGTTTAGTTCTCCATGGGTTGGAAACCCTGGAGGCAGACGAACTTGTAAAACTTCGGAACTTAATCTAATCTAATTGTGAATGGAGGCTGTGGGGATTAGGTTAAATAGAGTTAACCTAAAGCCCAAGATCACAAACCCAATCTTACAAGGAAATAAAATAATAATAAAGTAATAGTAAAATAAACAATCCAAATTTGGGAATTAATCCCGTGCTCTCGCTGATGGCCGCGGGGCGGCATTCTTCTCTGAGACCCATCGCCGGGTCGCGGTGGCTTCTGGCGCGAGGCGGTGACTTTTCAGCTTTTGCGACACTTTAGTAAAAAAGCCATAACTTTTGATTCCCAACTTGGATTGCGCTCATATTTTGAGGACTTGCAGTAGACTTCAAGATCTAACTCCTCGAATTGGAGTCACTTCATTTGGACATCTGAGTAGAGAGTACGAACCATTTGAATTCAGCACATTGTTCTTCTACTCTTCAATACACTTCAAACCTCTATAAATCCCATGATTTCTTCACTTATCCACTCTAACTCCATAATCTCCAATTGTGCATAAAATCCAACGAAATGGCGCCTCAAACCTGGTAATAACCCTTAGATAAGTGGTACAAAATAGCACTTATCAGTTATATTGTGGATCTTGTTAAATATGGAAGGGGTGTGATTTAAGCTCTGTCTGTTGCGTGTATGCGAATAAAATACTTGTTTCTTGCTTCTTCGATGGTTTTGTGTTGTGTATTACATTTATCCTGATCTTATGTATGAGCCCTTTGACATACTAACTGAAGAATATTGCAAGGGTGGGGAAATTCTGATTAAAGAAGGAAGTACTATGGGTTCACAGTTCAATAAGTGTATAAACATATATTAATCATGTTGGTCATCCTTCATCTATTTTAGGAAACTATATTTCTTAATTCAGTTTTGTTAGGAATATGAGCGTAATATGTTTGAAGAAATTAGAATAATTTTAGAGTTATTCATCATTCTTTTTATGACATTATCTTCATAATGAGTGATTAGAAGCAACGATTCCTCACTCTACCACTATATATAGTTTGGTGGCATTTTCTAGAAACTGAGTTTCTACCGTAGAAGGAATAAGGGGGCGATATTATACCTGATGGAGGGTAGTCGTCGTATCCCCAATCAAAAGTAAATCCTAAAATCCTCACTAAACAAAGTATAATAAGTAAGTCAGGGTCGATCTCACAGAGAAGAAAGGAACCAATGGTGGTAGCATGCAATGTTACAAATGGGGGGTTTTATGGTTGGTTGGTTGAAAACAAAACAAACAAAACAAAGTAGAATGGATGAAATATCAAGAAAGAAAAACACTTAGCCAAGTAATGTCCACATAAGTCATTCAAAGGTTGTTCATAGATTAAGTCCTATCTTCCTATTCGGTTATTCCTGTCCCGATCTTATGTAAATTCAGAGGGAAACCTTCCACAAAGAACCCTTACCAATGAATAACCCTAGTACCACTAAAGGTTCAACCCAAAGGCAGCAATGCATATAAGAATTAACCAGGATACACAGAACGCTCGCTCAGATGCATTTACCATGTAATCAATTCCCACATAGATATAATCCACATATGCAAATAACAATCAATGCTTGCTACTTATACCAGAGCGTTAGCCCAACAGTTCCCTAGTATTAGCAATATGAATGAAAGCAATAAACCTAGGTGATCAGTCTAGATAAACCAACAAACATTCAAATATGAATTTGCTCAGAGAAAAGATATAACTCAATAGGATAGATAGATAGGAACAAAACCTCACAACCAGATAAACGAACTCATGCTTCCATTACCGGACTAAGCCAAAGAGGCTTAGCTCCTCATAGTCATGGTAGAAACTTCAAAAGAAATAAACAACGATGAATTGAAATTGCAAAAACTAGAACTAGTCTCTACAGAGTGGAACCCTAACCCTAATGCATAAGGAGAGTATTTATAGGGCCCTAACAAATGACCTAAGCCCATTAAGCAAATAACTGAAATAGAAATAAGAAAAAGGGAAAAGAAAACTAAAAAGATAATTCGGAATAAGTCCGAGCCTCTGCCGTGTCAGACCCGCGATCGCGGGTGGTGGACCTTGATCGTGGCCCATGTGGCTCCGCGCCCTTCAATCTCTCCGCGCCCGCAGAAAACTATCGACATGCTCCGAGGCCCGCGATCGCGGCACCCATGCCCGCGATCGCGGTTAATGCTCGACATTCTTGTCCTTTGCCTTGCACCAACCCGTCTCCTCTTCACTCCTTGGCGTCTTCTCTTGATGGCTTCCTTCCTCAGTGTCTTCATGATATCCAAAGTAGCTCAAACACCTACAAAAACACCAACTTTGCCTCCAAACGCCATACACAAGAATGTGTCTAAATCTACCCAAATGACACCAATAAAACCTCTAATAAGTCTTAGTTAAGCCCTACAAAGTAGTGCTTATCAAACTCCCTCATGCTTAGACCTTTGCTCGTCCTCGAGTAAACTAAAAGAAAGTCTACTCCTCCAATGTAGCACCCAAGGTCTCAGGAAGCATATCCTCCAACTAAGAGTTACCTAACCCATGCCAAAGCTCCTAGCACCAATCTCATCTACAACACATCCACAACTCAATAAACTTGAGGGCAAGCAGAGTACTTCCCCCAAGCTCAACCCGGACATCCAATAGTGTAAAGTGACCTCTAATCCTAGCCTCCATCTATGACTCGTTATGCCTCCCAGAGTGACCTACCCGACAATCCTTCTTCAACTCCTCTACTTATGTCGCCCCGTCCGTAAAATGAGATCCTAGAAACACTACTTTTTTTCAGTCATTTTGCCTAGGAGCCCTTTCGGGTTTTCATCCTAGCCTCTCATATTTTTCTCATAGATGCTCACATAAGCTCACGTCACTCCGACACCTTCTTACCCCAGCCTAGCGCTGGTCCGGGTCACCTGCTTTTTACCCAAGACGCCCTTTCAGGTTTTCAGCTTGTCCCAGGATTTTCGATTTTTTTTTTGAACGAAATGCTGAAATTCGAAATGCTAAAAATCAAAGTACAATGCTGGAAAAGAAATATGTACAAGATAGATAGTGAATACTCTACTCCCCCATGCTTAAATCATGCATTGTCCTCAATGTATGGAAGACAAGAAAAAGATAAGGGGAAAATAGAAATACTCACTGGGGTGGAGGCCAATACCCATAAGCGTTGAAGAAAGCCTCAGCTCTCCTCTGCATCTGAACCACCTGGTCCTCAACAGTGGTGAGGTGACTATCCAGGCGGTTGGCGTGGTATGCAAGGTTGACCTCCATGTTGCGCTGCCACTCAACGCTCCGCCGCTCCTGCTCATCCAGGCGGGTGGAGACTTGGCGTTCCCACTGAACGCTTCTCCTCTCATGCTCCTCTAGCCTCTGGGAGATGCTGCGTTCCCACTCGGCACTCCTTCGTATATGCTCGGCCTGCCTCAGCTGTAGGTTGGTCATTCTATCCAGGAGCTGGTCCCAAGGCGCCCCTCCAGATCCACTACCAGACCCAGATGCCTGGTAGGTATAGTCAGGGTGAACAGGTGGGCCCCTGAAATGCAGCGGGGATGGCACATCGCTCTCCATGTCCACCGATGCAGTTGCTTCCTCCTCCTCCTCGTTGTCGTCGTCGTCCCCTTTGTCTTCGGACGACGACCCCTGCTCTCCATCGGCATAGAGGTAAAAATCCCTCGCCCGGGGCCCATAATCCTTCATCTGGACAAACTTCCGTGCGCTGAACGTCGTGTAGTAGCGCTTGTGCCTCTGGCTCCGCATGTTGCCTACGAAGGCTGCCATGGTGGGAAAAAAGAGAGTGAGAAAGCACAATAGAAAGAGTACCGGAGGGACCCGCGATCGCGGGGTGTGGGGCACGGTCGCGGTTTATGCTCGACTCGAAGCTCGCTGGAGAAGATGGGCCGCGATCGCGGGGTTGATGCCAGCGATCGCGGTTTCTGGGTTTGCAGCGAACTTCGAGAAAAAATGGCTTCGGTGCTTTGCGGTGGTCGCGGGGTTGGCGTGGGTCCGGCGATCGCGGCTCGTGAGGCAATGAGGAATCCAAGAGTTGAAAATTGGAGATCTCACCCAAACGACGTCGCGGTCGGAGGAACGATAGCGCGGAGCTGCAGGGGACGTCGCGATGGTCGGAGTCGGAGATCCGATCGTGTGAGAGGTGGTGGTGGAGGTGTTGTAAAATGCCTTCATCGCCTCTCGTGCTTTATAGGCGCCGCGATGAGGACCCGCAATCGCGGGGCTGAGGGCCCGTGATCGCGGGGTTAATGCCCCTGCATCCGTAACAGTCGGCGTGAATTACGAGGCGCTGACTGCCTCGAAAAACGCACTGGTTTTATTAAACCGTGGGCGATTTTTTTTTTTGCTAGAACTCGCCATGGATCGCCGAGGGGAAACCGTGATTGCGGGTGTGAAACCGCAATCGGGGGTGCTGGATTCTGTCCTCCGCTGCATAGTTAGTTCTAGTGCCCACAGAAAAAGAAAAACAAGTGCAAAGAAGAAGAAAGAAAAATAAAATCTAAGTCCTAAGAAAGGTAAAAACATAAATGAGTTCAACGACTCATACCTCGGGTTGCCTCCCGAGCAGCGCCATAGTTATCGTCACGGCACGACGTCCTGTTGTACTTCTCATCCGGGGTTGCCTCCTGCAACCGTACTCCTTGCTCTTGTATCTGGAGGATGCTCCGGAATGTTCTCCAGCCTATACTCTATCTTCCTCTTGTCGAACTCCATGCTGATTGTGCCTCTGCCCACGTCGATCTTTGTGTTGGAGGTCTTCATGAAAGGCCTCTCTAGCATTACTCGTCCTCCTCGTTCCCCTGTGTTCATGACAAAGAAGTCTGCAGGAAAAACAAGGGTATCGACGCTTACCAGTACGTCCTTCACAACGCCCTCAGGAGTGATGACGGAGTTGTCAGCCAGTTGGATGACGATTTCCGCGCTCTCTAATGGCCCGACGTCGAGGTTGTTGTAGACGGACAGTGGTAGGACATTGATTGAAGCTCCCAAATCCAACAATGTCTCGCTGAATTCAGTCTCCCCAATCTTGCAGGGCACGCTGAACATTCCGGGATCCTCACACTTCTTGGGAATCCTCTTCTGCACCACAGCCGAGACATCCTTCTTAACCTTTGGCTTCTTCTTAGATCGCTCCTTTTGCTCCGCTATGGTCTTGCGTAGCTCTCTCAAGAAGGGGCTCTCCGGGTAGCCCTGGTATATCTCGCAATATATTCCCGTATTCCCTTCATCTTCTAATGCTGCAGGGAATGGCACTGGGATGTCAAAATATCTCTCCGGATAGTCATACTTGTTCATGAAAGTCTTGCGAGGCGGAGCACTTTCCGAGAGTTGATCGCGGGTGTCAACCCGCGATCGCGGTTCTAGCACTGGTGACCCGCGATTGCGGCTGTCATGCCCGCGGTCGCGGTTAATGCTCGAATTTATGCTCAAGTTTTTCTCGGCTTTTGGCTCCGTAAACCCGCGATCGCGGCTGTCGCCCCGCGATCGCGGTTTTGCCTCGTACTTCTCTTTTAATTCCAGCTTATCTTCTTCATTCTCCCATCTTGGCCTTGACGTCATGCAGTTGACGTTTTGCCTTGGATTAATCTTAGTTTGAGATGGGAGTGCTCGTGACTCTCTAGCTTCGAGCTTGCTGACCGCCTGGGAGATCTGCCCTACCTGCTTCTCCAGGTTCTGGATACTGGACTTGGTCTCATGTTGGAACTGAACCATGTTTTGCTGCATGGTTCCTACTGTCTGCGTCAGCGTGGTCATGTGTTGTGCCAGTGTATTGACCTGGTCCTCTAGATTCATAGCGCGGAGAGCTCCTTGTCCTTGCGGTCTCTGCTCTGCTGGGCCTCTGAACTGCTGGCCTCCTTGGAATGGTCGTTGGGGGTACTGCTGCTGCTGCTGGTATTGCTGAGGGGGTCTTGGTCGGAACTCAGGGGGGGTTCTCCACATTGTGCGTGTTCCCGTACCTCAAGTTAGGATGGTCTCTCCACCCCGGATTGTAGGTACTGGAGTAGGGGTCGTACCGTTGTCTTTGTTGGTACCCCCCAACAGCGTTGACTTGCTCAGTGGGCTCCTCATGGAGTGTAGGACATGCGTCAGTTGCATGCGTGGTGGCATAGCAAAATTCGCACTCCTTGACCCTCTGGGGTCCTTCCTTCCTCATCAAAACCTTGATCATCTCCTTCATTTCGCTCACTTTCCTCGCCATAGATGGGGGAACATTCTCACTTGAAGTGGCTTTCACAGCCTGGGCGCTCGCCCTCTTGCTGAATTGCCTTGAGCCTTCCGACAACTCGCTGAATATCTCAAATGCAGCGGTAGGGATTTTGTTCAGTATGTTTCCCCCACACGCCGCGTTCACCATTCGTCGTTCTTCATCCATCAATCCCCCGTACATATATAAGACCAAATCCTGGTCTGAATACCCGTGATAGGGACAGCTAGAGCACAACCTCTTGAAACGCTCATAGTACTCGTAGAGCGTCTCCGTCCCATGCTGCTCTATGTTGCTCAGGTTACGCTTGAGACTGTTCAGCTTCGTTGCTGGAAAGTACTTTTCCAGAAATGCCTTTTTCATTTTCTCCCAGGTGTTGATGCTTCCTGGGGTGAGGTAGTAAAACCAGTCGTTGGCTGAATCCTTAAGTGAAAAAGGAAAAGCCCTCAACGTGATTTGATCCTCAGTGACGTTCCGTGGCTTCATGGAACTGCACACGGCGTGGAACTCTGAGAGGTGCTTGTTTGGGTCCTCTCCAGCTAGCCCATGGAACTGAGGCAAAAGATGGATAAGACCAGACTCGAGCTCAAAGTTCACTCCCGTGCCTAGCTCAGGGAATTGTACGGCCAGTGGCTGCTGCGTCAAGTTAGGCGCAGTCAGCTGCCTCAACGTAGGTGGTGGTACCCCGTCCGCCATCTCAAAAGTGGGATTCTCAAAGACCAAAGCTCGATTCACTCTGCGTCCTTGGGAGAAAGTTCTCTCAATCTCTGGATCAGGATCTAAAGGTGGAGAGTCAGCAGTACGGGTGTGGACCATAAGATAGGTCCACACACACAAGCAAACACACGAAAATCACACAGAAAAAATTCGAAAACACACAAAGCATGCAAAACACCAAAAATTCGCAATTGCCTTCCCCGGCAACAGCGCCAAAATTTGACGGAGGGTAGTCATCGTATCCCCAATCAAAAGTAAATCCTAAAATCCTCACTAAACAAAGTATAGTAAGTAAGTCAGGGTCGATCCCACAGAGAAGGAAGGAACCAATGGTGGTAGCATGCAATGTCACAAAGGGGGGGTTTTATGGTTGGTTGGTTGAAAACAAAACAAAGTAGAATGGATGAAATATCAAGAAAGAAAAACATTTAGCCAAGTAATGTCCACATAAGTCATTCAAAGGTTGTTCATAGATTAAGTCCTATCTTCCTATTCGGTTATTCCTGTCCCGATCTTATGTAAATTCAGAGGGAAACCTTCCACAAAGAACCCTTACCAATGAATAACCCTAGTACCACTAAAGGTTCAACCCAAAGGCAGCAATGCATATAAGAATTAACCAGGATACACAGAACGCTCGCTCAGATGCATTTACCATGTAATCAATTCCCACATAGATATAATCCACATATGCAAATAACAATCAATGCTTGCTACTTATACCAGAGCGTTAGCCCAACAGTTCCCTAGTATTAGCAATATGAATGAAAGCAATAAACCTAGGTGATCAGTCTAGATAAACCAACAAACATTCAAATATGAATTTGCTCAGAGAAAAGATATAACTCAATAGGATAGATAGATAGGAACAAAACCTCACAACCA
Source organism: Rheum nobile (assembly GCA_027886185.1). Classification (NCBI taxonomy): domain Eukaryota; kingdom Viridiplantae; phylum Streptophyta; class Magnoliopsida; order Caryophyllales; family Polygonaceae; genus Rheum; species Rheum nobile. Next base: position 6,152,951 of record WOAB01000135.1, read on the forward strand.
GATGAACGAACTCATGCTTCCATTACCGGACTAAGCCAAAGAGGCTTAGCTCCTCATAGTCATGGTAGAAACTTCAAAAAAAATAAACAACGATGAATTGAAATTGCAAAAACTAGAACTAGTCTCTAAAGAGTGGAACCCTAACCCTAATGCATAAGGAGAGTATTTATAGGGCCCTAACAAATGACCTAAGCCCATTAAGCAAATAACTGAAATAGAAATGAGAAAAAGGGAAAAGAAAACTAAAAAGATAATTCGGAATAAGTCCGAGCCTCTGCCGTGTCAGACCCGCGATCGCGGGTGGTGGACCTTGATCGCGGCCCATGTGGCTCTGCGCCCTTCAATCTCTCCGCGCCCGCAGAAAACTATCGACATGCTCCGAGGCCCGCGATCGCGGCACCCATGCCCGCGATCGCGGTTAATGCTCGGCATTCTTGTCCTTTGCCTTGCACCAACCCGTCTCCTCTTCACTCCTTGGCGTCTTCTCTTGATGGCTTCCTTCCTCAGTGTCTTCATGATATCCAAAGTAGCTCAAACACCTCCAAAAACACCAACTTCGTCTCCAAACGCCATACACAAGAATGTGTTTAAATCTATCCGAATGACACCAATAAAACCTCTAATAATTCTTAGTTAAACCCTACAAAGTAGTGCTTATCAATATCACTCATCAAACGCGAAATCACAAAGATGTCTCATTAAATTAGTAACTTGCCGATCAAACGTGACATCACAAATGATAAATCGAACTGAAATATCTTATTTCCAATGCCGAATTACCTATTTTTTTCACTTTTTTCGATTTCAGTTTTAGATTTTTTTGTCAACTAGATTTGGTTCTGACATTCATTTAAAATATATAATTTTTCTTACAGGTTTGGGTTGCATCTGTGTTGCTGGATCACTTGCATGTCTAATGTTGTATCTTTTGCGTTGAGAGAGAGTGAGACTTAGTATTCACGTCTCACTCTCCATCTCCATCGATCTCGTTGGAGAGTTTGCTCCTATTACCATTTATCATTTTTATCATAATGGTCAAATTCTAGTCGTTCTGATTGTGTTGACCAGGTGCATACCTCACTTCCAAGCCAAAAAATTGTTCTGGTTAACTTTGAGCTCTCTTGAGGTAAGTTTCTTTCTTTTTGTTATGGTTTTCTATTGTTTTGCTTCCCCTTCCTAATCGTGTGTTAAATGTGGTGTCTGCTTAAGTAATATTTTGTCTTTGGGTCAACAATATCTTGGATTTTTTTTTGGTTCTTTTACTCTCCTCACTTCCTTCATTTAGCTATCTATTCTCATTAGTTTATTGTATACCCTTGTACTTTGCTATGGATAGTAGTACAATTTTATTTTCAACAAGCTCTTTTGTCTTAATTTGTAAACAATAGAAATAGATACTAACAGCTATTGTTAATAAGAAATAAGTCATTCTCCTATAATTGAGAAAGTTGAAGAATAGGTAAAAAGAATTAGAATTTTTAACTCGGTTGCAAAGAAAATAAGGAGAATGTAAAGGTTAAACTGAAAATGTTCCTAGTTGTGTTGAAATACTTTGAGATTAGCTAAGATTACGGAAAAAAAAACAAGAATAAGAAATCTATACTACTTTATTTGGGAAAAATTAGATAGCTTTCTAGGACAAATCAAGATTTTAGCTTTTCAAAATATGAGAATATTATCTGTATTAATAAGAAAGTTGAAATATTGTCATATCCCTCCAAAAAGAATTATCATGTCCTAGTGGATTTTATAAATTTGAAGAATTGAATGGAAAATTTAACAATTTCAAAAAGGTAAGCAAGTCTAGTGATAGGCTTGAAAATGATGAGGCTAAGATGGTTATACATGGAACTATTGCCCAAGATAATAGGAAATGGGATCACCAATATATTGAACTTACAAATCATTCGTTAAGGCCTTTCGATAAGACAAATTTTGTGACCAAGGTGGTAGTGAGACGACTTTGAATTTGATGGAAACTCAATTGAACCAAATATAGGATCAGAATGGGTGGTAATAATAATTTTCATCTTGAATATGATACGAACCAATTAGAAAAAGGGTAGATTTTATTACAAGTTTACTATGAAATCCAATCTAGGAGAAGAAGAAATGGGGGCAAGCAATGCCCAAAATGTTGGTGATTTTAGTGTCATTGGCCATTTCGTATAGTCGGAATTCGCTCAAGACTTAAGGAGTTCATTCGGCGCATAACAAGTTTCGGGGGTGCGGAGTGCACACTCGTGTGTGTGGTTTCGGACTCGGAGTTACGAAACGTGTCGGGGTTCAAGAGGCGGACACCAAGAAGGTGTTTTCCGGGGTCCAAAGGACGTGCACGGTTTGTGACAAACCGTGCACCATGGGCCATAACCGTGCACTACAGAACAGAAGCCAAAATTGGCCTCTGTAAAGCCGCACGGTTTGTCACAAATCGTGCGGTGTGCCAGAACATGTTTTCTGGCGAGTTTGTGCATTCTGGAGAAGAGCACGGTTTGTCACAAACCGTGCGTCTTGCCGGGGAATGAGTTTTTGCGGGTTTTTAACTAACTTAACCGTCAAAACTGCTTTTTAACCTCTTAAACCGACATTTAACTGCCTAAAATATGATGCTCTATTTAAGGGCAGGTTTGGGGCAAGTCTTGCGGATACGAGAACTTACGATCTCTCAAATCGAACAAAACCGAAAACTTCAAGTGTTCTCTTTTGATCTTGCCTGAATCATTAGAGGGGTGATTGTCTTATCCCAAATTAGATTTCGTGAAACCCGAAGCAACAAATAAAGAGTCGAAATATTGGTTTTAAAAAATGTTCAAAACACGATTCAATTCATATCCGAGACAACCGAAGATTGATCAACAAGACACCCTTCTACAACACAAAATGTAACTAGGCATCTTAGCATCCCATTATCTCCATCTACTGCCTTCTTCTTTACATATAAAGTATACATAAGAGGTGACTTGCATATGTTGTGTGTATGCGAATCTAATACTTGCATATGTTGTGTGGATGCGAATCTAATACTTGCTTTCTTGCTTCTTCGGTGGTTACTTTGACTTGCATGGTTATGTGTAGGCTTGGAGGATATATATATATATATATATATATATAGCTCATAGGTGTCTGATTCTCTATAGTTTCGCCTAACATGTCAACACTTTTTTTATTTTAGGAAACTAGATTTCTTAATTTGGTTTTGTTAGGAATATCTGCGTAATATGTTTGGAGAAATTAGAATAATTTTGGAGCTAGTTATCAAGATAATCTTTAGGGAATTGGATTTACTCATCGTATCTTTTTATGAGACTAGGGCACGCGGGGCTGTGTCGTTCAACACTTAGATTAAGTAAGTGGTGTTGGTCGTAAATGAGCAAGGAATTACTGTATTTAATACTACTGATATTGTTTATATTACATAAGGTAAGTAACCATATTTAATACTAATGAAGATCACGCATATTTGATCTCAACTTCTTAACTTCTGGTGCTAAATCTTTTGATGTCCTCTTCCTGCACAAATCTAAGCAAGTAAAGTAGAAAATCAAGGCTGAGCACAAACCCAAGCACACAACACAATAAACTATATAGAGCATTATATAAGAGAGGACAAACCACTGCTGCTAGGAATGGCCATGGAGACAGCTGAGTAGAGTTTATCCTTCAAGCCTGACATATCATCTACTGCTACAACTAAATTTCCCAAAATGCTTTTAGATTTTTCACAAGCTCTTTCATCATATTCAATCATTTGGCTGGGAGAGCCATTTGCAGAGCAACTTTCAGTTGCACCTGTTTCTGCAATGCCAATGTGAATTGGGCCATTGAGCTGGATCCAGATCACATATTTCTAGCGATTGTGCCCATGTACCTGAATCACAGAATACGTGCAAGGAATATATGACTAACAATCACAACTCTCATATGGAAAGGAAAACTGATTCAACGATTTCTTGGAGATACCTTTCTAGCTTTGCACGGTTGGTCTTTCCACCCAACCCACGAAAAGAACAAGAGAGATAGATAAAGGGTGTCATTAGACAAGCATGAGGTGTAGAACATTTAGACGAGCTTGGATTTTACCTGCAAATGGGAAATATTGCTTATGCATGTCGTGAGCATTAGAGCACCAAATCCAGCATATACAGTTGGTACTCCTGGGTCGGTCTAAAAACACATGATTTAACAGATTAAAAAAACATAAGATTGTACAAAAGAAGGAATTCTTTCACTTAGCCTGAAAAAATAGGGATTTACCTTCAGGTTCAGTCCAATACTTCCTATTGCATCCATAATCACATTTTTGCAGCCATCAATTTCAATTGGAAGCTTAGAGCTTGGCCTTCGAACACCCACAAACTTTCCACTTTGATCATATAAGACGGTAGATTGTAGAGTAGATCACGAAGGAAATGGAAAGAAATAGTCCAAGGAATAAGAGTTTGCTAGGTATTAAATCATAACTTCAGGTAATAAAGGAAATGGAAAGAAATCACCATTCAACAAGTATTATCAAACTAAAGTTTGTAAAGTAATATGGGCTAATTTAGTCCAAAGGTAACTCTTCACTTGAATTAAAGAAGGAGGTCTAAATCCTAGGTGTCAAACTCGTGTAGAGATGCTTGGAGGAAACAAGGTCATCATCAGTAGACCCATTTCTCCTTGATAGATGCTTCTTCCTGTTTATAGAATCTAAGACCCTGAAGGCAACATCACCTGAAAATATAGCACCTCAGTAACTTGGAGATGATATCGTAAACTCGAATTAGAAAGAAGACCAAGAGAACAGGTAAGATCTAAATAGATTTCATCAAATTATTCATATCTACTACAAGTCTGCAACTAAATACCGACAAAGTACCTGTTCCACCAGCCACATCCAGATGCTTCATTCCAGGAAATGGGCTTTTAAATCTGACACCAGCCTACGGAAAAAAAATAGATGCTCGTCAGACCATAAAATAGAATGCTTGCTATTAACAAAAGAACATTAATGCGGACCTGTCCTTCCACAATTTGTGCAACCCAGCACTCATCAAATCATTCATAATATCATAATTTGAAGCGACATTGCTGAAGACATGACCAACCATTTTACTTTTTTCTTCATGTACTTCCTTAAATCCTAAAAATTAACACCAGTAGATTGGCAAATGCACTTACAAAAAGATAAGATCCATGCAAACCAAATTTCACTGCATTCCTCTTGATCCTGGAAGGAGCATGGCAAATACTAATGATACACTTCTGATAGGCTCTTACCTAAGGGTTGACCGTCGAACTTCTGTTCTTTTGCCCTTCTCACCCGATTGGAGTGGTATATAAATCCACGCAGTCTCTACTCTCAATTTATCAAAGTATTTCTGGATTGTAAATTGGGGTTAGGCTAACCTTTTTTTATGCTACTACCCTTCTGCTAAAGTAACACATGGTGAGCTAACATGACCTAGTCAATTCCAGTCATCCCAACAACTTCCTATTACGCGTAAAACTATTACAAGAAAATTAGGCAGGGAGCCTAATTGCTTCACTTGGTCCCACCTCCCTACCTTCTCAAATAACCCAACACCCTTTACTTAATTTTCTTGTAATATTTTTACACATAATAGGACCATTGAGTCTTCATCCCCCTGTAGCCACATTGTAATATTTTCAATATGATACAAGCTTTCTTCTTCACTTTTTTTTTCAACCTAACATACTATTTTACTATGTTCAAAGCTTCCAAGAAGAACTGGTCTATTTCTTTGAACATTTGTCTTCTGTGGTTTCTTATAGTAGAACAAGTGATGTCACAACTTTCTTATGACAGCAGCACATGGGTGTCTTATTGATTCTGCGGTACTTTTTAAAATCAAATTTGTACCAAGTGTGGTTTTACTATAGTCTGTGTATTAGTATTACTGCAAAGTTAGTGCAGATTGAAATACTTCATAAATAAGATGTTAGATTCTGGCATTTTCCCTGTTCATCTCACTTTGTTTATTTGTTCTAGTGCAGGATGAGTAAAAATAAGTTGAATAACATATAACTTGCTCTGTTGATTCTCAAAGCTTAAAAGATGCCAATTACCTTTTTTTGAGCAAAAACAGAAGCTATAGTTGGATTAAATCAGGAGCAGCTATAGAAGCCAGTTGAGCAGAAAAACCATAGCAGAGAAAGACAAAAAAAAATCAGCAATCGGGTGTGCCGGTTGTATTAGACTTACGTGTTGTTATAAGCGTACCTCAATACTGCAACAAGCAATAAAATGTGGACCTCACACCACTCCATGAAATCTTTTAATCTTCAAAATATTTGTCCATGTCGAATAAATTCCCATATGCAGGCACAACCTTCTTATGCTGCAAAGTCAAAGTTTTCAATTATAAGAAAATGGAGATAATGTAAGGATGTTTCATCTTTCAAACAACCAAGAAGTCGCAGTACATTTTTACACTTGTTTTAATAAAGATACAAATTCATAAGCAAACAAATGACAGAATTGATACAAAAAATATTATGCCACTCCAGTCTACTATCCACAAAAAAGACAATTACTTGAAGACTTGAAGTGATAGAATTAATACAAAAAAGAGCATAGCACATGAAAGATCGAATACTATGTCACAACAGTTCTTTTCCATTGAACTTGTACCATCCCAAGATGTCATAAATAGAACTAATGATAATCTGCCAAGTTCTATAGGTGTATCCAACTCTTCTGTAATCTGTTGAGCAGAAATCTTTTTGTCCACTGACCTTATATCAATATAAACAAGTCGATAAATGTTCCTTGGTGATATATCATTTCTATAAAAGAAGGATAGCATCAATTTAAGGAGCTTGCCATTGATATAACTAAGCATTCCTTATAAGTTATATCGCAAAGCAAATCATAGAGCTCATCAGCTTTTTCTCTTATCAAACTTGGTTTGTTAAAACTTTTTAACATTTTAGTAGGAAACTCCTTGTCAAATTGGCTTTTTTCTTGTAGGCATACATATAAGTCTGAATTCAAACAATACTCAAAATTGTTTGGGGTATTCAGTTCTTAAGTTTCAGCTAACCTGACGGGCTGGCGTTTCCAAGCTCTGTAAGGTGCTGTTGGAGCCATGTTAGCCACCTAAGTTCGACTTCCATGTAAATTTGATCAGCTGGGTCTCCTCTAAATAGTAAATAAAACTGAGTCATGTGGATTATAGAGACATGACACACATCCCATAGTTCAATTATCTGATGCCTGTGCTCTCTGAATGTTATAGCCCAGGAAATCTCTGGTTCCTGAGTCTCTGTGAAGTCTTCATTGTTCTCAATGTTGTATCCAGCATTCTCATTTGCTTCTAATTCAAGAACCTGTCATAAAAAACAAATTGAAATTAGATGAAATAAGCACTCATATAGTATTTGGTGTTTGTTTTGTAATACTGTTTATTACTACCTCTATTCATATATAGTTGTTCATTTAGAACTTTGATGTTGTGCATAAATATTTGTGATATATTTTCCAATTTTACTCATCATATTTAATGAAACGATTTTTCTAGTGTGTACCCATCACACTAAACCTACAATGAAGTTGCGGTACCCTGATAAAATTGATGCAAAAAATCTCAGGAAGATTAGCTTGCACATACATAAAATTAAAAAAGACTAATTAAAATACTACACGTAATTGCTATTGGTAATGCAATCGATTTGATTGCAGAGAGCACTGACACATTCATGCATCATATCACAAGTCATAATAAACAGATAATGACAATTCACATATATTTTAGAATTGAATGCTAAAGTCTTCAAGTTTTGATGCCAATGTCTTCAAATGGTGAGAAACCGCGCACGCCAGATTTTTACGCCTCGCACTCTCCCTGGGCGGTACGAGGTGCCGCCCAGTAGACCCTATCAAAAACCCGGTCTAATTCTGGGCGGCAATAGGTGCAGCCCAGTCAAACCGGATTTTTGTAAAACCCGGTTCAGAGGCTGGGCTGCACCTATTGCCGCCCAGAATTTTTTTTTTTTTTTGGAGAACCCGGTTTAAAATTTTATTTTATTTATTTAAATAAAAATAGATTGAATTTGAGGAATTCGGGTTTAATTATGGGCGGCAACAACTGCCACCCAGAAAACCCTCAAAAGAATTTAAAATTTGACGTGGGCGACAATAGGTGCCGCCCACCTTTAACCCCCCCCCCAAAAAAAAGTACTTTTTTTTCATAATCATGTAGAGAATTTCAATACGAGTCCGTAAATATAAAATTCGTCCAAAACGGACATCGTTTGCCCCTCCAAAAGCCCAAAAAACGAAGCCTTGTAGTGAAATTTGGTGCCCGACATATAGCGCATTGTAGTGAATTTTTTTGCATTTTTCTATTATAATTTTGTATAAAATTTTAATACGAGTCCGTACATATAAAATTCATCCAAAACGGATATCGTTTTCCCCTCCAAAAAGCCAAAAATCGAGAATAAAAACTTTATATACTATAGTATATACTATAGTATTTTATTATATTTCATATATTTATACTTATATATTATAGTATTCATTATATTTCATATAGTTACATTATATATTATAGTATTTTATTATATTTCATATAGTTACACTTATGTACTATAGTATTTCATTAAATTTCGTATAGTTACACTTATATACTATAGTATTTTATTATATTTCATATAGTTACATTTATGTACTATTGTAATTCATTACATTTCATATAGTTACACTTATGTACTATAGTATTTTATTAAATCTAGTATACTTAGACTTATATATTATAGTATTTCATATAGTTACACTTATATACTATAGTAAACAACAACAACAATATTACCCCAGTGCCATAAAGGCTCCCGCTTATAGCAGGGTAAGGGGGGGGGGGGGTCAGATGTACGCAACCGTACCCCTGTGTTAAAAACACAGAGAGGTTGTTTCCGATGACCCAAAATGAAAATTGCGTCGGGGATTGCATAGTCTGACTACTACTTCACAATATAAGAAGCGTAGACAGTTTAATGAGCCATTTTGCTTTATTCCATACTTATATACTATAGTATTTCATTAAATTTCATATAGTTACACTTATGTACTATTATAATTCATATAGTTACACTTATGTAATATAGTATTTCATTAAATATAATATACTTAGACTTATATACTATAGTATATTAGTCTAAGTAAACTAGATTTAATAAAATACTATAGTATATTAGTCTAAGTAAACTAGATTTAATGAAATACTATAGTAAATAAGTGTAACTATATGAAATTTAATGAAATACTATAGTATATAAGTCTAAGTATACTAGATTTAATGAAATACTATAGTACATAAGTGTAACTATATGAAATTTAATGAAATACTAAAGTATATAAGTCTAAGTATACTAGATTTAATGAAATACTATAGTATATAAGTGTAACTATATGAAATATAATAAAATACTATAGTATATAAGTCTAAGTATACTAGATTTAATGAAATACTATAGTATATAAGTGTAACTATATGAAATATAATAAAATACTATAGTATATAAGTGTAACTATATGAAATATAATGAAATACAATGGTACATAAGTGTAACTCTATGAAATATAATGAAATACTATAGTATATAAGTAAGACTATATGAAATATAATGAAATACTATAGTATATAAGTATAACTATATAAAATATAATGAAATACTATAGTATATAAGTATAACTGTTTGAAATACTATAGTATATTAGTGTAACTATATAAAATATAATGAAATACTATAGTATATTAGTGAAACTATATGAAATATAATAAAATACTATAGAATATAAGTCTAAGTATACTAGATTTAATGAAATACTATAGTATATAAGTGTAACTATATGAAATATAATAAAATACTATAATATATAAGTTTAAGTATACTAGATTTAATAAAATACTATACTATATAAGTGTAACTATATGAAATGTAATGAAATACTATAGAACATAAGTGTAATTATATGAAATATAATGAAGTACAATGGTACATAAGTGTAACTCTATGAAATATAATGAAATACTATAGTATATAAGTATAACTATATGAAATATAATGAAATACTATAGTATATAATGAAATACTATAGTATATAATGAAATACTATAGTATATAAGTGTAACTATATGAAATATAATGAAATACTATAGTATATAAGTATAATTATATGAAATATAATGAAATACTATAGTATATTAGTGTAAGTATATGAAATATAATGAAATACTATAGTATATAAGTATAACTGTTTGAAATACTATAGTATATTAGTGTAACTATATGAAATATAATAAAATACTATAATATATAAGTTTAAGTATACTATATGAAATATAATGAAATACTATAGTATATAAGTATAACTGTTTGAAATACTATAGTATATTAGTGTAACTATATGAAATATAATGAAATACTATAGTATATAAGTGTAACTATATGAAATATAATGAAATACTATAGTATATAAGTATAATTATATGAAATATAATGAAATACTATAGTATATAAATATAACTATATGAAATATAATGAAATACTATAGTATATAAGTATAACTGTTTGAAATACTATAGTATATTAGTGTAACTATATGAAATATAATAAAATACTATAATATATAAGTTTAAGTATACTATATGAAATATAATGAAATACTATAGTATATAAGTATAACTGTTTGAAATACTATAGTATATTAGTGTAACTATATGAAATATAATGAAATACTATAGTATATAATAAAATACTATAGTATATAAGTGTAACTATATAAAATATAATGAAATACTATAGTATATAAGTATAATTATATGAAATATAATGAAATACTATAGTATATAAATATAACTATATGAAATATAATGAAATACTATAGTATATAAGTATAACTGCTTGAAATACTATAGTATATTAGTGTAACTATATGAAATATAATAAAATACTATAATATATAAGTTTAAGTATAGTTACACTTATATACTATAGTATTTCATTATATTTCATATAGTTATACTTATATACTATAGTATTTCATTATATTTCATATAGTTACACTTATGTACTATAGTATCTCATTACATTTCATATAGTTACACTTATATACTATAGTATTTCATTACATTTCATATAGTTACACTTATATAGTATAGTATTATCATTATATACTATAGTATTTTATTATATTTCATATAGTTATACTTATATACTATAGTATTTCATTATATACTATAATATTTTATTATATTTCATATAGTTACACTAATATATTATAGTATTTCATTATATTTCATATAGTTATACTTATATACTATAGTATTTCATTATATTTTATATAGTTATACTTATATACTATAGTATTTCATTATATTTCATATAGTTATACTTATATATACTATAGTATTTCATTATACTTCATATAGTTACACTTATGTACTATAGTATCTCATTACATTTCATATAGTTACACTTATATACTATAGTATTTCATTACATTTCATATAGTTACACTTATATACTATAGTATTATCATTATATACTATAGTATTTTATTATATTTCATATAGTTATACTTATATACTATAGTATTTCATTATATACTATAGTATTTTATTATATTTCATATAGTTATACTTATATACTATAGTATTTCATTATATTTCATATAGTTACACTTATGTACCATTGTATTTCATTATATTTCATATAGTTACACTTATGTACTATAGTATTTCATTACATTTCATACTATAGTATTGTATTATATTTCATATAGTTACACTTATATACTATAGTATTTCATTAAATCTAGTATACTTAGACTTATATACAATAGTATTTTATTATATTTCATATATATAGTTATACTTATATACTATAGTATTTCATTAAATCTAGTATACTTAGACTTATATAATATAGTATTTCATTAAATTTCATATAGTTACACTTATGTACTATAGTATTTCATTAAATCTAGTATACTTAGACTTATATACTATAGTATTTCATTAAATCTAGTATATAAGTGTAACTATATGAAATATAATGAAATACTATAATATATAAGTCTAATTATACTATATTTAATAAAATACTATAATACATAAGTATAACTATATAAAATTTAATGAATTACAATAGTACATAAGTGTAACTATATGAAATATAATAAAATACTATAATATATAAGTGTAACTATACGAAATTTAATGAAATACTATATAGTACATAAGTGTAACTATATGAAATATAATAAAATACTATAATATATAATGTAACTATATGAAATATAATGAAATAATATAATATATAAGTATAAATATATGAAATATAATAAAATACTATAATATATATAGTATATAAAGTTTTTATTCTCGATTTTTGGCTTTTTGGAGGGGGAAACGATATCCGTTTTGGATGAATTTTATCTGTACGGACTCGTATTAAAATTTTATACAAAATTATAGTAGAAAAATACAAAAAATTTCATTACAATGCGCTATATGTCGGACACCAAATTTCACTACAAGGCTTCATTTTTTGGGCTTTTGGAGGGGCAAACGATGTCCGTTTTGGACGAATTTTATATGTACGGACTCTTATTGAAATTCTCTACATGATTATGAAAAAAAAGTACAATTTTTCTTTGGGGGTTAAAGGTGGGCGGCACCTATTGCCGCCCACGTCAATTGTTTTTTTGGGGGTTAAAGGTGGGCGGCACCTATTGCCGCCCACGTCAAATTTTAAATTATTTTGAGGGTTTTATGGGCGGCAGTTGTTGCCGCCCACAATTAAACCGGTTTAGTGGACGGCACATATTGCCGCCCATTAATCCGGTTCAGTGAACCAGATTAAAAAAATAAATAAATTAAATCATACTTTTAATTAAAAAAAATTGAACCCATCCTGGGCGGCACCTAGTGCAGCCCAAGAAAATCGAGTTTTTTGGACTGCACTTAGTGCCGCCCAGGGAGGAGTGTGAGGCGTAAAAATCTGGCGTGCGCGGTTTAACGGCCTTTTCAAATTATATAGAAATCAATACCTTTTAGGCTACTGGCTGAGCAATTATAAACATTCAAAACAAGATGTTTCACACTTCATTATCAGGAATGATAAATAGCTACCATGCATCTCAAATCTCAACTAATTAGAGCAACATTTGTATGTTTAAAATCATAACAAATTCATTTACATGTACAACACAAATCAGAAAATAGCAGTACAGAATACAACCAGTAATGGGATGGTCAAATAAGTTCCATAGAAGATGAATGGTTCATACCTTGACCCGTTTTAGTACATCTTTGGCCTTGCTGTCATTGGCGAAGTGATTCCTCACGGGCTACATAAGAAGAACACGATATAAGCCGAAGAAAATGGAAGTTCTCTTTAAACCAGGGTAAGAAAGAAACTCCAATAGAGAGAGTACTTATCCCACCTATAATATCTTATTCATTGCTTTGCAAAAGGCAGGTGTGAGATCCCCTAGATGTAAAGTTCCGGTTTCATAATCAGCAATCATTTCTTCAAAGTTCACGTAAATCCAGTGGCAGGAAATATATTTGGCAAACGAAAGATTTGATAACAATATACCAGTAAATCTGCGTTCAGGCATCATAAACATGTCTCCATATTTGTAATCGATAAATCCTTACTTGTCTCCACCATTGTCTAGGTTGTGTTAAACTCTGACTTCATTGGACCAAGGTAATACAAGATATTTAATGTATTCATTAGTCAAATATTCACACAATCCAAAACTCAGACGAGATTGAAACTATGTTATATCAGTAAATTAAAGACATAGATAGGTAAGGCAGGCAACCAAATGATACCTTACATCAGACATTCAGAAGCATGTGTCAGTAAAGATGAAGAAGCCAGAGATTATGAAGTGATTGTGCCGCAGAGAAGTGCTAAATTGTGGCGACATATAAACAGGGCCGGGCATGAGCCCGTTACATCTAGGTGACTGAACAGGGCCCCCAAAATTTTGGGGCCCCATATTTTTAATTTTAAGCCCAGCCCATTAGATATATTTTTTCTATCAGTCAAACCCTAGAAACAACAGCCTCCAAGAAGCAGCCAACACTGTAACACGTTCATTCCTTTTTCTTTTCCAACTTCATCTCTTTGTCTCTTCGATTCTCACTCTTCTAGTCTTCCATAATTGATTTTGTCCCAACTTCCCAAATTAGACTTCAATTTCGCCGAATTCCTCTTAATTAATCGTCTATTCCCGATTCAAACCTAGACATTTGATCTCTCCAAAGCACAATTACAATGAAAATTCATGTATCTTGATCGATTTTTGGTGTTTATAAATTAGGGTTTCCTCTCTTGCTCGTTCATCAACAATTCGATCAAATCAATTTCAATCATACCTACCTTGGTCGAAGACTCGAATCTGGATTTTCTGGGTTCATTGGCGGTCTGCACAATCTGGATTTTGGTCGAAGACTCGCATCTGGATTTTGGTCGATCTGGGTTCAGGCCGTTCACTCGTTCGACTTCGCACTTCTCTTGGTCGAAGACTCAAATCAACTTCAGGCCGTTCACTCGTTCAGGTATCGTTTCATTCGTTTGGTTTGATTGTCGTTCGACTTCCCTCTGGATTTTGTTTGAACTTTGAACCACGATTTAGATGGTAAATTGGTAATTAGTTTGATAGCTTCAATTGTTCGACTTCGTTCGACTGCCTCTCGGCCCTCTTCACTTCGATTTTTCATTCGAAACTTCGAATTCATTGTCATTTGACTTCGTTCGACTTCCCCTCTTTATTTGTTAAAACGTGCCTGACTGCCTGTTGGATGTCGATTTAGAATTTTATATGGTAATTAGTTTGATAGTTTCAGTTTCAATGTTTCATTGTTTCAATTGTTGCCTTGTTGGATGTGATTTGAGGAGGTTCTGACTTCTGAGTAATTTTATTTTTGTTTCAATTACAGTGTAATTAAAAAGCTTCAGGAGAATTGGAGAAAGAAGAATCCTGGCTAGTGTGCAGTAAACAACATTACAACAGTAATGCCATCACTCAAAGGGCAGGTTATTTTGTTCCTAATTATATGTTGATATTTTGTTTTTGAGATAATATCCAGCTTTTTATCGTGTCTTCTAGGATAAGAAAATATGAACCTGGATGTCAAAAACGTAAAAAGAAAAAGATAAGTGATGCGATAATTCAATCTCGAAAAGGAGCTCTTGATAAGTTTTTCATAAGAGAATCACAAGCTTCCCTTGATAATCATCATGTTGATGTTGGTGTTAATTCGGATGATATTCATGTTGATGTTGATACTTCTAATGAAAATCCTGATTTGGTGAATTTAGTTGACCCTCAAAATACATTGAATGAGGATAATGATGTTGTTGATGTCGATGCTAATATTAGTTTGGATGACATTCATGTTAATGTTAATGCTTCTGGAGGGAATCCTAATTCAGCTAGTTCTTTTGATACTCAAAATGTTATTGATGTTGATGACGCTACTGATATTGATCATGAAACTAATGATGATGATTTATATAGTGTTGATATATTTGATCCAAGAAATTAGGATGCTTTGGATTCTAAAATGATTGATGTTCTTGTTGTAAAAGGTCCTAAAAGAGATTTGTCCATTGAAAAAGGTCCCAAAGATAGGTTTTCTAAACGATTTTCTGCCACATGGTATACTAGAACTTTATCAAATGGAGAGAAATATGATAGAGATTGGCTTGTGTATTCAAAAGAGCTTGATAATGTATTCTGTTTTTGTTGTAAATTCTTTAAAAAAAGGCATGTAAAAGGTGGATTAACAACAAATGGGTTTGGGGACTGGTCACACCTTAGCACTAGACTTAAGGAGCATGAAACAAGTGCAGACCATGTTACAAATATGAAAACCAAGACCAATCTGATGTTGATGGTAATGATTTATATGTGGAATTGAAGTTACTTCAAGGTTTTTTACCGAAAAATGAGAAAGGAATGAGACCTCTTGAAATTTTTAGGTATTTAAAACGTGTAGGTTGCTTTCCTAATGCGATTATTGCTTATAGAATTTTGTTGACTATTCCTGTAACTATTGCTTCTGCAGAAAGAAGTTTCTCAAAGTTAAAGCTATTGAAGACCTACTTGCGCTCCACAATGACACAGGATAGACTCAACAACCTTGCTTTGATAGCAATTGAGAATGATTTTTTGAAGAAAGTTGATCATGAAGAACTGATTGAAGATTTTGTTTCAAAGAACGTTAGAAGGATTGTTCGTTTTAAGTGAATTACTGAATTTCATATGTTATTTTGCACTTTAAGACAATTTGCTATCTTATTTGTAAAACTTTTATTATAATATATTATGGTTTTTGAGATTTGCATTTTGTTTCAATTATAAATATTATATGTTAGAGATGTAAAAGGGGCCTTTAAAATATATTGTAACAGGGTCTCCAAATAGTCAGGAACGGCCCTGCATATAAATAAAACACAGAAAATGTGTTAGAACAAGAAAGACATGTAAAATGAAAACAACAAATTTGCAAATGAATATCCAACAACAAGAAGGAACTGACATCAATCAGAACACATCAACAGAAGGTATGAATATCAACAAAACCAAGTCCACTAAACACTACAGTAATTGTGAAGTCTAACTAAATGGGGAAATGTATATTCAGAAGTTAATCTGCAATGAAAAGAAAGGTCAAGAGATATCAGAAATATGGAGTTATGAATTACGACTGAACAGAGAGACTCAGGGAAGTAGGGAACACCGTGAAAGTGGATAGATACAAGTGAATAAATACAGGCATAGAGTTTTATATATATCAGGTACTTATGATAAGATAAAAACCAAAGTGGAAGGGATAACCTTGATTGTACTGCACAGATAAGAACTAAAGTGGAAGGGATAACCTTGACGTTACTGCACAGATAAGGTAAAAAATGTAAGCAAGTGGTGTCTTACTAATAAGGGTATTACATGTATACATAACACATGGAGGAGATGCTTGTAACACAGTTGTACAGTAAACAGGAATCACAAACAAATCAAAATAATTAATAATCAATCCAATATTTTACCTAACGGATATTGTAAAAAGTGGAAGCAGCTGGTGGCCTACTACTGTCTTTGCACAACCAGCAACCACGTGGAGTAGCTATACAATAACAATTCAATGCTATTTGGGAGGAGATAAATAAAGATGGAAATCACGTTTTACGTATGTCTGAAATCCCTAATTTCAAATAAGTCTGAAATCCCTAATTTTTGAATCCCTAATTAATAGTCCTAAATTAAAATCATAAAATTCAAAGTCGAAGAAATCTGAAAACCCCCTAAAATATCCCAAGTTGGAATCCCTAATTTGCTAATTCCTAATTAATAAGCCCTAGAAAACCCTAAACCCCTAAAAATTCCTAAATCCTTAAATTTGTGAAATTGGAAGCCCTAATTTTATAGGGTAATTGAATGGAATTACCCTAATTTTAGGGGTGATCAAAAACTCATAATTTTTAGGGCTGATCGGAAACCCTAAATCCCTAATTTTGTATATCATAAATCAAAGGAAAAATGACTTTAATTAATACAAACTATCATCCTTGAACCAAAAATAATACGAACTTTAAAAATTGTAAAAGCATACCCAAACCATGTCAATATTAACTAAAAATAGTATGAACATATTTTCCGGTGAATTTTTCGACGGGTTTGCTGATATTGAGCCGGAAAAATGAGTTGTCATATTTCCGTTTAACACATCAAATTACACTTCATTTATATAATTAAAAAGTAAAAGAAAAATACACAAACCAATATCAGTAATTCACATCTTACAGCAACACGAACAAAAGAAAATATGTCATATTTTTTGACATATCACTTTTTAAACAAATCAGTCATTATTATACAAATGAAGTGTAATTTAATGAGTAATGTTTTTTGACAAATTACATTTTCGGCTCTATCTCAGCATTTTACGTTAGAAAATTCACTATAAAAATATGCTCATACCAGTTTTGGTTTATATTGTCATAGTTTAGATATGTTTTGAAAATTTTTAAAGTTCGTATTATTTTTGGTTCAAAGATGATAGTTGGTATTATTTAGAGTCATTTTTCCTAAATCAAAAGGAAAAAATTGAAGGGCTAATTGAAGGCCAAAAATTTTAGGGCAATTTCAAGGGCAAAGATGGAGGAGATGAACAAGATTTAATTGTTAAGGAAGTCCTGAGCGGAGGCGAGAAGAGAGATGCATATCTGTAGTCGTCGACGTCTTCCGCCTTCAGCTTCCGCAGGAAGAGGAGTCGGGGTTGCCGTACTCTCCAAAACTCGATATCGCCGGCAAGAAGCTTCCTGCGTCGTCGGAATCTTCATCTATCGCCGAAGCAGGCCGCGCTTATGCCGTCGGTATGGGGACCGTTGATAACGATTTCTTCTCCGGAGACGAAGACGACGACATATTTGAGAAATTGGGGTCCGGGTGAGCCATGGAGAAGAAGAGGCATAAAAGCGGGGTCCGGGTGTGTTGTTTAGCTTGACTTTAAAATCAGTTCGAATAGGGCAAAAGAGTAACTGTAGATAAGGAAACTCCTATGTTTATAGTAGTACTAGGAATCAGAGCCCCGTGCGTAGCACGGGGCAATTTGTTACTTTTGTTGAGGGCTTATTTAGTTGGTGCTTGGATGTGCGGTGAAGCATTGTCGTTAGGTGTATCCAGAACGATCGAAACTAATCTGTTTGGGAGTTTATGGTGGGGACTTGCCTCGTTTGGAATCTGAATGTTAAAGTTTTGGTTGTACATGTAATAGTATGATGTTTGATTATATTTATTTTGTTTGAAAGCCTAAAAGTTGTTGTCCTGTACCAAACTTTGCCTGTATGAAAATTTCCATGATCGGAACAATGCACTCATTTGAATGAGGACGCCGTTCACCGTGAGTGCTGGTTAATGGAGCAACTGAGGAGTCTACGAAGCCCTAAACCTGCGACAATAAAAGCTCTTCTGGTTAAGCCAATGGATTCATTATATTCTTCTAAAGCAATTAAAATTGTTTGAGCACAAGAGGATACTCAAAGCGCATGTTTGAATGGGATTTCTGCTGAAATGAAATCATCTACGACGTCTCCTGTCCTGGCCTTGCACCCTTCTTCCAACCATAAGAGAATGTGTGCGTGTGGAAGGCCACGTTTTTGGAATTCAATGGTGTATATGGCTGCACGTTTACAAACAGAAAGGAGTTAATTAGTGGGACTTGTGTGGTGTTACTTTGATACATGTCATAAAGATCGGGTGCAACTTCAGATAGGGTTTCGACATAATTCATTTTATGGTACACGTACCTGCCTTTGTGGGACCAAATATCTCGTATGTTTTAAGATCTTTTAGCAACTGACACACCTTGCGCCTAAAAAGCCGGCTCATGATTTCGGGCCTATCATTTGATTGCTGCCCTGCTAATTCCGCCAACATTTCACCTGTCTCAAACCACTTAGGGTTAGCAGTGAAAGTAATGAAAAGAGCGGGATTCTCGAATACTCTGCATAATGCCATTGTGTCTTGGTAATTCTGAATCATATATCGGGGTCTTCCTGTGTAGGTAGCCGGGAGGACTAGTCTTTAGCCAACCATTCTTGCATCGGTATCTCCCTTGGTCACAGCATCACAGATGTTGTTGTACAGGTCGGCACGGAGTAGGCTACCTGTGAACAGAATATATACAATGCATATGTAAAAAATGTTAGTAGGGAGATGAGTACAAATTGGTTGTTGTTCATTTAAAAGCCTACGATATTTTGAATGGGTTTTAGCTCTTTCGATTTAGGATAATAAATCACTGATTGATCATAACATATACCTAGTATGTCTTCCGAATTATGATAATAAATCAATGTTTGCTTATGTCATACACTTTAGGATAGTACTTGATTTCTCCTAATTATATGGGCCTTTTAGCGGCCCACTCCGCCCAGTCCCTTCTTCGCTTCAATCTGGAGCTGCCATAAGGTTTAGATCCATCCCCTTCGCCACCACCGTGAAGACCACGTGTGAAGCCATTTTCGGTGGTCACCCAGCACCGCTTGGAAGCCGCTTTAGCCACCTACCGCTCCCATGCCGTCTAACCCACTCCGGCGCTTGACGGTTCCTGTTCAGCCGCATCCACGCTGCCACCTCCACTCGCCTTCCCCCAGGCTTCTATGTGAAATCGGATCTCGTTCTGACGCCCCCACAGTGGAATTTGCTTCGCTTTCTCCCGAGTGATGAAATCACCGCCGGATTAGAGCCCTTGAAGATGAGAAGGGAGGATAAGCTCAAGTTTTTCCTCACCCTTCTCCTCAGATCGTCAAAACTGCAGACATCGCCCAGGGTTTCCGCAGATTTGCGAACTGCCTTCCCTGAGTTCAGTGTGCACCTCGTCTATGTGGGAGATTTAGGCGGAATCGGCTCTTAGCTGACCCCGGTGGGCTGGATTGCCGCAGATTCTGAGGAACGCCATTTTCGGCTGCTGAGGAACTGGCTGAAGAGTAATTGGCGACGTTAAGGAGAGAGAGAATGATGGAATGGGTAAAATTGCTTTCGGGCGTAAAACAGGAGATCGGATTGTCTCCGCAGAGCCCCATGGAGCGGCCAATTAGCGCTTTTTTGGGTAGTGGTTTCTTTCCCCTCATCTTCATCTTCACCTTTTTTCGAAATTGTTCATATTCTAGGTTTTAACCTTGATTAGAAAAAAAATCTCTCTGATTAAGAGGGTAACTGAAATACGGTGGGTTCAGTCCCTGTTGTTTTACAGTTCCTGGTGTAGGAATATACATAAATTTTCATGTTTATTAGCAAAGCCAAGGCAATCTTACCCCTATTGTCGTTGCCCCTTTCATGTGCCATCTCTGTAGGAACGCAAACCTGGACAAAATAGGAAGTGTGATCACAACCCTGTGAATGCGCTGACAGCAGAGGTAATAGTTTTCGTTGTTAAAAAATGTAACTGCTAACCTTAGTACTTGCTTGCTGTAAAGCGTTGTTGCATAAATGTTTGCAAATGAACCAGAACTGGATGGTAGGGACGTGGTGTAGGTTCCATGAATCTCTAGCTTGCCCACAACGTCTATTTAAGGTGGTCCGTGAAGGCCTTTGCTTAACATTAACCGCAGTGCCTGAAGACATATTTAAAGCATTGCTGTTTTTTTTTCCGATTGTAAATAGCATTATTAATGCATGAGTTACACTTGAAACAATTATTGTGGCCTAAGACACTACTACTCGTGATCATGATATGTTGTTTTAGTATGGGTACCTGTTGAAGGCTCACATATTCCATTGCTGATTTCATTACTCTTTTTAACCCAGTGCAATTTCCCCCCCTAGGAATTAAATACATTAAAAATTTGGAGGTTACATTTCCCAATTAGCAGTGGTTTAATTCAATATTATTTCAGGGCTTAAATGCACTATTATTTCGGTAAGTCTTGTTGGTTTTTGCTATACGACTTCAAGTATGGGGTTATGCAAGTTGTTGCCAGTAAATGTGCTACTTCAATATGCTTTATTTTTTTTTCGACTGCTCTGTGCCAGTTCTTCTCATGTGAATCGAGTAGGTCTGTGCCGTTTAGAATGTTGAACAACTAATTTTTTTGGCTAACGATATTGTAGTATGAAATTCTGCATGAAGGGATATGTATTGATCGAGGCCGAGAAGCTTGAGGAAGCAGAACGTGCTATAGAAACACTCAATGGAGCTGAACTTCGGGCTCAAGCCATAAACGTAGAATGGGCATTCAGCAATGGGCCATATAGTAGGAATGCTAGGCGGAGGTTTGTATTCACATCGAAGCTCTGAATACGTACAATATTGTGGGTAGATGTCATTTGGTTGTTCAAGCATTATCTTGTTCAATGTTCCCCTTATGCTGCTAATTGGTTAAGCATGGTTGTGCTTAGTGACAAAATAACAGTCTATATTTAATAAATGATTTTTAGTATTTTCTTGAAGTATTTCCCCTTATATTAGCTGCAACTTTTAGGGTCGTCTTTACTCTTGTGATTGTTCTCTCTGTCCAGGAGAGTACATGATAGATTGTACCTTAGGCATTTTTTTAAAATATCAATGACACAATTAATTACCCTGTGAAACGAAAATGTCAAAGAAGGAGCAGGAGCTGGGAGAGAGAGAGATTGGTGGTGGAGATGGGTTTGAGGGGTCGAATTTGAGGCAATCCAGTAAGATTGAGAAATTGAGGGTTCATACATCAAGGACGAAGCTGTGGATAATACGGGCAATGACTTTCATTTAGCACCTTGTATTATTGAATTTTAGACGCTGGTTCGAAGTTGCACCGACTACGTCCACCAAAACAAACCAAAATATTTGAAGGCAAAAGTGGTTAAGTCTACCATTCCTGCTAAAACAAGGAACACCTTAGGTATGTAGCTTGCTTAGCCTCAAAACATACGCATGCTGAAACCCAAACACAAGTGCTCAAATGCACATCATTCGACTCTTGAAGGCTCTCCGCCCGCGAGCACTTCATCATCATGACCCGTTTCCTCATCAGATGATGAGGCCTTAGCCTTCCTTTTCCTCGTCTGGGTTTTCTTAGGAGTTTTGAGAGTGGGCGTTATCTCCTTTACAACCTCATGCTTGTTACCAAAAAACGGAAGCATGAGATTTTCCCCCAAAACCTAAACGGAGGTGCACATTTAATTGAACTTATCCTTACTTGTCATGCTGCTCTATTGCATCTAGATCAATAACAGTGTCTTCAGTAGGGGGCTTTTCAGAAACCGAGTTGGTGGGAGCTACCGACAGTCCACCTACACCCTCAGGGGCCTGCATAGTGTATGATGTTTTATGATAAACTTGTGGAATAATATTGCATTAAGCGTAGGCGTGTAGCAACAAAGTATCTTGGGTTCGGTGGCTACCTTAAGATCAGGGACGTTGGCCACAATGCGCGACACGGTAAATTTTTCGATGTCGTTTGAGGCGGCAAAGTAAGTATGCGTCTTGATCTCAAACACATGATATGTATTAGCCAACTGCTTGATTTCCAAAGGGAGTACACACTCTTCGGGGTTGTCCTGCACAAGTCAAACGGCCAAATTGATTAGCTACATGAATAGAGCGACCCCACACAGGATATGCTAGGCACAGTTTAAAACTTACAGACACCTCCTTCAGCAATGTCGCGGCTCTCTTCTTCACCAATATTTCAGCAAGATCATCAAACACGGTTACTAGAAGGGTTGTCGTGTTATCAAAGACCTCCAAATGTAGTCTGTACCTGCAAGGAATTAGAGGTTCATTCATGTTTTACATGTGCGTGTGAGTTGTAGGGGCTCAGTCAAAACCAAATAGAGCACGACATACCTAATTCGAGGGAACTCAACTGTCGTATTACATGACGTGCAATAAAGCTGCCCTCCAACATGAGTCAGCCCTTTTCGACAATTACGCCCGCCGCACGATGGGTAGTACCAACTGTTCTCGGGGAGGACCCTTTTAATCTTGATTGCTATGTTGAAGGTGACGGAATCCTACAAAAGTCAAACAATATTGTCACTGATTGGTTTTTACAAAGCACAAGATAGCAACTACATACATTATGCATTCCCATTACTTTTCTAGGAAAATCCCTTTGCTCCCTCCTAAGGCGTAGCAGCTCAGAGAGGGTGCCTTTCTTGGCAGAACATGCAAGGACGGATGGTGAGGTTGCAGGCAGACCGTTGGTACTGGCATATTGTAAAGTTGGGAATTAGATATGTATTTGAATTTGAAGCGACATAGTTGAGTTTGAAGCACCATATAGGGTTGGATATAGTACAAGTATTTACCTCATGACATTTCTCATTTGTTTGATAGCAGAAATGTCATCCGTATCATACATTGTTGTAGCCGAGGTGGTTGACAAATATATGGCACATGCGCATTAATATGATAGTCTTAGGTTGTTTAGTATGCAAGCATGTCAATTTATAATCAATTGAAAGACGCCTACAGTACCATTCCATTGGCGAACATTCATGGAGGTACAAACGACAATGTATGGGGTCTTGCCCCGGTTCATGCACTCTAGAAAGTCAACACCTATACCACCCCACATGGATACCTTGATTGTGTTTCCCCTATGCATATAACAGCGACCACATGCAGTATAAGTGTATCATTTGGGTGAACTACATAATGGATAGCATCAACATGGGAAACGTGAAAGCTATGCCTCTCGTTAATAAGGTGGCACTCGAGCAGTTGAGCTCCTGTGGGAGTAGTCTTAACCGTGCCAATATTAATTGGACACCCCACAACATCTAACACAAAAGGACCACATGAGATGGAATATTGGAGCTAATGTATGTGGGAGGCATCTCTGAATCTAACTTTTGTGAACAAATGAAGCATAAATGCTACAATCATCTAGCAATTACTAACGGATAATTATTTTATTCTTCACTATTCATGGTTTGTTTGATGAAGTAATTTATAAAGGCATTTGTAGATTTTTGAGTCGTTTCATTAATTTGTTTTCCCCTATTAGGGGCTCGCTTGATCAACTAATTTATAAAGACAATTGTACTTAGGAAGTGACTTATTTAGGAATCTAATTATAACAACTTCGAATTTTGTGTAGCATTTTGCAATTTGGGGCTCCAGTGTGAATTTTTTTTTTTGAATTTTAACAATGTTATTTAGAGAAGAGGCTTTTCACACCACACATTGTTTTTTGGAAATAAATATTTGAAGACTAAAATGCCTAAATGAAAACAGCCAAAACCTAATTGTTTTAATTTATAAGTTAGGCTAAATTTTGCTATGAGGTAGTAAATAGTACCAGATAATTGTTTTAATCTTCACTATTTATAGTCTGTTTGATGGACTAATTTATAAAGACATTTGTAGATATGGAGTCATTTTATTATTCTATTTTGTACTATTAAGGATTTGTTTGATGAACTAATTTATCAAGGCATTGGTAGTTATGAAGTTGGTTAGTTAGAAACTTTATTATAAATATTTGAAGTTTAATATGCTTAATTGGAATCTAATTGGAATCGGACAAATCCTAAATGTCAAATTTAGATTATAAATAGTGTGTGTTAATTGTGTTCCACTACTCTAGGTTCGTTTAATAAATACTCATCTCATCTCTAACCCTCGAACAAATAGAATTAATGTAATGAATATCAAAATGTAATATTTTCATAACATAATATTATTCCTCTAAAGTATTAAATTTGTGCAACGTGGAAAGCGAAGCAAATCCCTGAAGTTCATCTCCACCCCACTACCCGGGTGCATTTCTGAAATCCCTAAATCGCTTTCCCAAACCAACTCCCAATTTTCTCCCTCCTCCCATTTTCAGTTTCTGTAATCCTTGCACGATCCTTAAGCCTCCTCTATTCCTTGCACGATCCTTCTGAAATCGCCTCTCGCCTGATCTTCAGCCCGCTCGATTGTTTGGTCCGTGTTCGTTCAGTACGGCCTTTAGCATCCTATCGCCGTCCATGGATTCTAAGCTGCAAGGCCTTTGGATATGGCAGAGATGTCGCAGCTTGTTGCACTCGTTTGCAGCGTCTTCGTTTGTACGAGTCCGGGTTGAAGGGCTTTCTCTATAGATCTGGGTTGAATGCACCAGTTGACCGGCGACGTGTAGCAAATTAGGGTTTTCGGTGATGGGGTCGTGTGGATGAGGTACGATTGTGCCCCCTAAACAGCTTGTTCATCCCTTTTACCTAAATTCCATTGAATTTTATTCAGTATTTGCTTTGATCTTGATTTTGCTCCTGGTTTGAGTTCACAGTTGATACTTGGGTGCGGCCTTAGTCTGTGGCTTCGTTGCTAATTTAACTTCACTTCATAGTGCATACTTTTCCTGACTTTTGAACTCCAATTTATTCCTCGATTTCAACGATTTTTGTTACAATGTTGTTACTCTTTGGTGTGATCCTGCGTTTGCTCCTAGCCTGAGTTGATAGTTGATACCTTTCTGTGTACTTTGCCTGTGGCTTTGTTCCTAATGTAACCTCACTTGGTAGCTGATGGCCGTGAATTTTGGCTGTGAAGTTGTCCCTAATTTGCGCTCGTTTTTTGACTGGTGCAAGACTATATTTGTTATGGTTTATCCCCTGGTATACACAAAAAACTAATGTTTATGCAAGGTATTTGAGTACTCTGTGTTATGGGTGTTCATTATGCATGGAGGATGCGTGCCTGAATTCATGCCTTTGTGTATATCGCTTTCACTGCTCTTTTTCTGGCACGTTGTTAAAGTAATGTAGCGGTGTTGTGCCTAGGACCTTGCAAAAGAAGGAAGAACAGTAAATAGTTCAAGTAAGGCTGACCTATGAGGTATTTCGAGCCGTTGTCCACCACCTCTTGTATGGGTACCAACTGGAGTGGGTACTTATTGAATCCTTCCGGGGAGCAGCGGAGGTGCCGGACTATACTGTTGCCCTCTAAGTGTAGCACGAAGGGGTCAGCGTTGCGGATGCGATACCCAGGCTTTGGCTGGGCAACGGTGAAGTTGGCGATGGAGTAAACTTCCCCCACCAGGAGCTTGTCCGTGAAGCAGTGGTTGATATTTGCCCTGGCCACGCAGTGGATGGCACCTCCCTGGCGCACAAGACAAATAAAGTAAGCACCGCAACAACCTTTAAGAGCAGGCAATGTAAGGTAAGCAAACTGGTGGTACCTGATGATCGACCAATATATATTCTGTACTTATGTAATGTTTTTGCAGCGTTATCGAATCCCACTTGCGTACCACCATCGCCTTCACAGGCCGGTCCACACCAACACCAAGCTCGGCGAATGGGATGTATGAAGAAGCTAAAAATGTATCGATCACCTTCATCATCCCCTCGTGGGTGGCTTGTTCGGAGGAGCTGGGCTTGGAGGAGCTTTTGGCAGATGCTGAATCCATTTGCAACTTTGGTATGGGCAATAAGGCTCTCGTGAACACACAATAAATCAAGAATGACGGGCATCGAAGGAAGGGTTCTGCACGAAGTCTATTTAGGGTGATGTAGGGATTTAATTGGCCATGAATGAGAGCCAACTTGTAACTGGCAACATAACTTTCTCATGATGACTATGCATGATTAATTTCCCATTTACATTGTGCATTTGAAACTGCAAGGAGTTACAATTGGCTTTCAATAACGGGCAATACATAGCCAATTGGCTTAATGTAGAGCATTTAGTTAGGCAGTGATTTTCTCACCATTTTCTCATCGGACAAAATTATACTAGATATAGATAGATATTATTGGGAATTGGAACTATTCATCGTATCTTTTTATGACAATATCTTCGTAATGAGTGATTAGGAGCCGCTATTCATCACCCAACCTTTATATATAGTTGTCTAAAAACTGAGTTTGGCCAAACGCTATTCTTTCTTCATCCCTACGTCCAACACGATCAAGGTGGTGCCACCTTATGAGACCTAGACTATTTTGATGCTTTTGACAAGTGCCAAGTACATTCAACATTTTTTTCCATCTATAATGTTCTTGTTCTTCTGATGACATATAATCTTTTTGTTCTCTGTCTTTATATATATAATTTGTGACCCTATATGCATGGTATCCTAATTTTACCATTAGTGATCATTTCAATGGGAGAGAGACTTACAAGGAAAAAGAAATGATTTGAGGGAATTGGTCTTTCCAGAACTGAAAAAAAAATCTCCCAATACCTTACAAATTGACAAAAAGTCAAATTTCACCACAAAAGCACTATGCTCCTAAGAAAACAAGCATCTAATATCCATCAAATCATCCATGTCCAAACTCCAACTTAAAATCTAGGTTACCAACTCTCCGGTTTTGGCAGATCAACAGAAAACATATCATTAATAAAAACTTAGCAAATCATGTGTTGGGCCCAACATACTCCAAAGGGATCGGAGCAAGCGAGTTGGGCCGAGGTCCAAGCGAAGTCGAAGGCCAGAAGAGACCAGAAGGAAGCGTCGGACACTCCTCAGACGCGTGGGATCCGACCAGCTCCGAAGATCTCGCCCAGGGCATTAATTGCTTGATCGATGGCAACGACAATAGCATTAAATACAGAGATTATGTTGGCAGTCAAGAGCAAATCCCGAAGATCTCGCCCGGAATTAATAGAAGATATTGCAAAAGATAAGTAACAGACACAAGATAAGATTACCATATATAGATCACGACAAAGCAATCGAAAGGACACACATCTGCATCCAACATCCGCTCACTTACCCTAAAAAGAACTTACGAGTACACCCGCTCCAGTTGAGTCTCCCCGGAATATTACCCGACCGTTGCCGGTCGAATCACGGAAACACATGTCGGACAAGATGCGATCCTTTATTCTCTAAGGATAAGTTGTACTTTGATCTGATTCAGTCATCAATAGATCTATACATTACCTTGCTATTTCGCATCCATTCTTTGCTTGTTGATTGTCTATTTGGTTTGGATTGATTTCATTTATTATCCGATCGACTCGTTACCCCGTCTAAGGCGATTTAGGTCATCTGATCTTTTCACCCCAAAACAATTTGGCGCCCACCGTACGGCAACTTGCCGATCACCATCTCAAAACTTCCAACCATGACTATCAACCCACCTACTGGTACCAAGGAGCCAGGCCTCGAAGACGACCCCCAAGCTCAAGGAAACACAACCGAAAATCTTACTCCAAACCAACTCCAAGAGCTTGCCCAAAAAATGACTGCCCTACAAGAGGAACTTGCCCAGCAACGCCAAAATACCAAAGCCTTGGCTACCTTATCCACCCAATCCGAGGCTGAGATTGCACAACTAACCCGTGAAAATGAGTCTCTTAAGTCGCAGGTACAATCAATGGCTTCTAGATCCAGGCGGATGCCCATCCATAGCAACGTCCAGACGCATCTTGACATGGATGGCGTCGACCTGACCCCCCGAGCGTATGACATTTCGGACATACTGAGGGTATATCTCGAACTCCTCTAGTCAATCCATTTTCAACTAACAATGTTACTTTCTCCACACCGATCGGGTCAACAGGGACCCAAATCGATGAACCACAGGTTACCAATCCTCCCGACATCCTGGCCCTCGTCCAGTAGACGCTCAGTCATCACATGAAGACACTTGACAATCGCATCGCTAGAATTTCTGGAGTTCCATAATCGATCGAGAAGGAAGCGTCGGGCGGATATGAAGATTCTCCATTCACCGGAGAGATCGCCAGGGTCGAAATCCCAAAGAAGTTCCACCTTCCTAGCATGGCGACATTCGACGGCACTAACGATCCAAATGATCACATTTCTCTCTATAAACAAAAATTAATGATTGCATCAATTCCAAGGGAGAGCCGCGAGGCTGTCATGTGCAAAAGCTTTGGCACGACTCTCGTGGGTACCGCACTGACCTGGTTTATGCGTTTACCCCAGGGAGTGATCGCCTCATTTGCGAATCTAGTCAATTCCTTCAAGATCCAATTCGCCAGCAGTCGGAGGCTCGAAAGGCAGTCGAGTGATCTCTATCGAATCACCCAAAGGTATAATGAACCTCTCTGAAGCTATCTTAACAGGTACAATAAAGAAAAAGTCACAATTCCCCATTGCGACGTCACCACCTCCATCGAAGCTTTCCGACAAGGTCTGATCAAGGACAACAACCTCTACAACGAGATCACCAAGTACCCGTGCAGAAGTTTCAAAGATGTCCAAGCCAAAACCATGGTCGAGGTACGTTTGGAAGAAGATCGCGAATCGCGAAAAGCGTCCCATGGACCCGACCAATCCGATCGCAAATCCTCTTCCGACAACCGTTGAGACAGACGTCATCACCCCTACCCTCGTAATCGAAATGAGCAGAATCAGGTAAACTCCTTCTAGGACAGGTCCTAAGACTGGAGAGATGGTCCAACGTTGCCTCCCAGGGTTCAATCTTACAACTTCAGTGTTTCTGTGTCGGAGCTCATCAAGAGTTTCGACAAATATGGAAAAGAAGTAAGATGGCCCCGAAAGAGCGACCGACCGGACGTCAAAAAGGACATGAACAGGTGGTGTGAATTCCATAGTGACCACGGTCACTCAACGGACGAATGCATCGCCTTACGTAAAGAGGTCGCCAGGTTACTCGCGCAGGGGCTCTTGCGTGATGTAATCTCGGAACGAGCCAAAGCTACCATGGAGCGACGAGATCAGGTAAAACAAGATAAACCCCCGTCTCCTGTCCATACAAAAACTGTCAATACCATTTCAGGGGGATCAGACATATATGGGAACACATACTCCGCGGCCAAACGACATGCAAAATAAAGCAAAGGCAGTAAGCCCGAAATGCCAGAGTTCAGACAAACCATGGTCTCCGACCTCCCAACAGTCACGTTCGACGAGTCTGATGCCGACGGGTCGGAAAACCATCACGATTGTCTGGTAATCTCTTTATCTGTCGGAAACTGTTTGATACGTAGAGTACTAATCGATACAGGAAGTTCGACCAATCTCTTTACCTTCGACGCCCTCAAAGGGATGGGTTTGGGCGAAGATGACCTGATCAAGAAATCGACTCCACTAGTCGGATTCAGTGGTGAAGTCAAACACACTATCGGCGAAATCATTCTTACGACATACGCCGGGGGAATAAACCAGCAGGTGAAATTTCTGGTCCTAGACTGCCCATCTCCCTATAATTGCATTCTTGGCAGGCCATGGATACATGCTATTAAGGCGGTACCCTCGACGTACCATCAAGTCATCAAGTTCCCTACCAAGTGGGGAGTCCAAGAAATCAAGGGAGACCAAGGATGGCCAAGGAGTGCTACGTTGCCTCTATGAAAAGCGCTATCGAGCATAAGGTCGCATAACAATCACAGATCGGCGAAGAATATAATCGATACGTCGAACCAGAAATGGAAAAGCTTGACGAGATCGTACTAGATCCTTTAAAGCCAAACCAAACGATAAGGGTCGGGTCGGACCTGGACGACTCGACCAGACAACAAATTCTGGATTTCCTCAGGTCTAATGCCGATTGTTTTGCATGGTCACATGAAAATATGGTCGGTATATCTCCAAACATTATTACTCATAAATTGAACGTAGATCCATCTCACCCCCTGTAAAGCAAAAGCGCAGGAAATTCGCCCCAGAGCGAAACAAGATTGTCGACGACGAAGTCAGGAGCTTGCTGGAAACAGGAAAGATAAGGGAAGTCAACTACCCCGAGTGAACTGGCCAACGTGGTCGTAGTCCAAAAGAAAAATGGCAAATGGAGAGTCTGCATCGACTTCACCGACCTCAACAAGGCTTGTCCCAAAGATTCATTCCCACTTCCTCACATTGACGCCATGGTCGATGCAATGGCAGGACACGAAATGCTATCCTTCATGGACGCGTTCAGTGGCTACAATCAAATCCTCATGGAACCAGAAGACCAAGAGAAAATGGCATTCGTCACGAGTCAAGGTATCTATTGTTACAAAGTAATGCCCTTCGGGTTAAAAAATGTAGGGGCTACTTATCAACGACTAGTCAACAAGATGTTCAAAGATCAGATTGGGGACACGATGGAAGTCTACATAGACGACATGCTGGTCAAATCGAAAAATAAAAAGGACCACATCGACCACCTCCACGACAGCTTCGAGGTACTAAAGAGATATAACATGAAACTAAATCCTATGAAATGTTCTTTCAGAGTGTCGTCAGGAAAGTTCTTAGGGTACTTGGTAACACAAAGAGGAATAGAAGTCAGCCCGGAACAAGTCAAAGCCATCATCAGCCTTCGATCCCCTCGGTGCATCAAAGATGTGCAGAAGCTGACAGGTCGGATAGCAGCTCTGAACAGATTCATCTCAAAGTCATCCGATAAATGCAAACCCTTTCACGACGCTCTCAAGAAGAACAAATCCTTTCAATGGACGGAAGAACATGAAGTTGCGTTTTAGGACCTAAAGAAATACCTTGTCAGTCCCCTGTTGTTGACCAAACCCAAAGACAACGAGCCATTATTGTTGTACCTGGCAGTATCCGAGTCGGCTGTAAGCGCAGTTCTAGTCAGAGAAGAAGACGACAAGCAGTCGCCGATATACTACGTCAGTCGAACATTACTACCAGCGGAGACAAGGTACTCGTCGTTAGAAAAACTTGTACTATCATTGGTAATGGCATCGAATAAACTCAAACCGTATTTCGAATCCCATACTATAATTGTCCGCACTAACCATCCCATGAGAGCAATCATGAGGAAGCCTGAGTTCACAGGACGGATGGCCAAGTGGGCCATACACCTCAGCGGCTATGACATTGAGTACGAGCCTAGAACATTGATCAAGTCGCAAGCCCTGGCTGACTTTGTGGCAGATTTCAGCCCGACCCTAGAGCAAGAAGCCTCCAAAGAAGCAACACAATTGTTTGCGACAGACGAAACAGGAAAATGGGAGCTCCACACCGATGGCGCGTCGAATGCTAGAGGGTCAGGGCTAGGGGTCGTGTTGAAATCACCACAAGGGGACAAGATAGCCCAGGCCGTAAGATGCGAATGGGACGCAACCAACAACGAAGCTGAATACGAAGCACTCATATTTGGGCTCATCCTGGCGCGCGACCTAGGAGTCCAAGAGATCGAAGTCATTTATGACTCCCTCTTATTCATAAATCAAATACAAGGGTCGTACAATGCCAAGGACGACACGATGATAGCTTACCTGGGCGTGGCCAAGAAGCTAATCGACCAATTCCAAACATTCGACATCAGGTAGGTGCCCATAGATCTCAACTCTCAGGCTGGCGCACTAGCCAATTTAGGGTCCGTCTTGGATCCAAAGGAATTTCCAAATATCCCACTGGCGCACATCATGACACCAGCTGTTCCAAAAACATCCAAGGAATCGATCACACCATTGGAGGAACTTGTCACGATGGAGGTAGGTGACCGACCAGAGGACGACATCGTCAACAATAGTGACGAATGGACGTGACCTTACATCAAATGGCTGAAAGATGGCATCCTACCCAACGACAAAACAGAAGCAAAAAGGCTAAAGGTACAAGCTCTCTCCTTCGATATTATAAATGACGTCTTGTTCAAAAGATCTATCACGGGGATACTCCTACGATGCCTCAAGACTCCAGAAGTCAGATGTATCTTACAGTCATTACATGAAAGAGAGTGTGGGAACCACACCGGCGGACGAAGCCTCTCGGGAAAAGCTTTGTGAAACGGATACTACTGGCCCACAATGAATAGAGACGCGATGGAGTACACCAAGAAGTGCGATGCCTGCCAACGACACGCACCCGTTCCTCATCAACCCTCGGAACTCCTCCATCCGACTCTGGCGCCGTGGCACTTCATGAGATGGGGGATGGACATCGTCGGGAAACTCCCACCTGCGTCGGGTCAACGAGTCTTCTTCCTTGCCATGACAGACTACTTTTCTAAATGGATCGAAACTGAAGCCTACCGAGAGGTAAAGGATCAACACGTCATTTCATTTATAAAACGCAATATCTTGTGTAGATTTGGCATCCCGTCAGAAATCGTGTGCGACAATGGCTCCCAGTTCATCAGTCATAAGACTTGAGCCTTTTGTGACCAATGGAACATCAAACTGGTCACATCCACTCCTCGATATCCGCAATATAACGGACAAGCCGAGTCTAGCAACAAAATCATCGTCAACAACCTCAAGAAACGCCTCACAGGGGCTAAAGGAAAATGGGCAGACGAGCTCCCGTTCATCCTCTGGTCCGACAGGACCACTCCAAAGAATGCGACTGGACAATCACCATTCTCACTCGTCTACAGAAGTGAAGCGGTCATTCCCGCCGAGCTATTGGTTCCGACGGCCCGCTACAGTCTTCAGACAAATGAACAAAATGACATCGAGCTAGCACACAACTTGGATATAGCGGATGCGACTAGAGAAAAAGCCAGAATTAGAATGGTCAGGTTCCAGCAACAGGTCGCAAGAAGTTACAACAAAAATGTTTGAGCCAAAGTCTTCAAAGTTGGCGATTGGGTCCTTAGAAAGACATTCCAGAACACCAAAAATCCGACCGACGAAAAGCTCGTACCTCAATGGAAAGGACCCTACCTAATCAAAGAAGTAGTCGAACAAGGAGCATACCAATTGGAAGACAAAGATGGACGACCAATCCCGAGAAGTTGGAATGCAACGCACCTAAAGTTATACCACTTCTAGACCAGCAAGGTAAGCCACTAACGTTCTTTCACCTACCATATACTATTTGTTGTTACAAACACAATTCTATTCTTTGAAACTGAGCATTCACATCTAGTAAGGACATTTTTCCTTACAAACCTAAGTACATGACGACATCGACATACACATTGGATCCAGTCACAAATAAAAGCGCTTATACTACATTTACACGATCGATCGGAACACGGGGAGATGAAAACCACAGGCACGTTGGCACACCGCTTGCCTTACACAATACATAAGGTTAAGACACCTTATTACATTTACGTAATAGAGACATATTGCTTTCCTCCTCGGCATAACACTAAGTCATGACTAAACATAAACACATACATTTGCAGGCCTCTTTTTTTACATACATATGGCAAGCCCTACTCGACGGAGCACACGGGTGAACCCGACATACAAATCAAAGGCGTCAAATGACAAACTTCTCTAGAAGAGTCCGACGAAACATACGAACACATAAAAAAGTTCGACCCTTTGTAAAACGGATTACGTCAATAAAAGTCTAAGCATTTTTTACATACATGCGACCCGCGATGATGGACGGGTCGCCAAAACATATTGTATGCCTACACACACATAGGACTTCAAATCATCCACAGACACATTATGTGACCCGCGATGATAGACGGGCCGCCAAAACATAAAACATCCTACCCATACACAGGTGGGGTCACAAGTAAATTACGAAAAACAGTCAGAGGTCGGGATCCGTGGCATTACCTTCAGCAGGGGCCGGATCGGTGGAAGGTTGGGGCTCGAGCGGCACGGTATCGCCAGAATGGACCTCGTCCTCACCGGCACTTTCGTCTAGAGATTCCTCTCTGACGCCGGCCAACTGGAAAAGCTCCGAACCAGGATTCCCCTTCGGAAACAAGGTATCCATGGTCTCTTTCTCCGCCTTCAAATCCCAGGTCTCCTGCTTGTCCTCTTCAAACTCCTCGATCATCTCGACACGCGACTTCAACGCATAGAAAGCGCCTACGTCGCCTGCGACCCAGCCAGCCTCAATCCTAGCCTGCTTCACCTTCTCTTCAACACTTGACTGGCACTCACTAAGCTCTCTCCGACAAGCATCCAAGTCATCTTGGCAATTCTTCAGCTCCCTAACGAAGCAGCGCTCGTCGTCCCTAAAACGGCTCGCAGCTCCTTCCACCTTGGTCTTCAAATATGCCAGATCAGACTCTGACCTAACAGCCCTATCCTTGGCCTTAACAACCATCTCTTTGACACCAGAATACACCCCTAAGAGAAACTGGAAAGTCTGAAAAAAGGACAAGATCGAAACAATCAAGGTTCCACCCGACTATGAGTAAGAAAATGAACAAACTTGAGATCCGCCAAGACAAACTTACCTTCCACGCAGAGCACCCCGCTTCGCCAATACAGTCCAAGGGAGAGACGCCATCAACTTCAGACTTCAGAGTCGGGTCCTGAGCATGAAAGAGATCGGCAATCGATCGACCGACCGCATCGATCTTCTCGACTCCACGAGCAGCCATCGCCTTTTTTGGAGTGTCCACCACCTTTACATCGCCAGAAGAAGCACCTGCCTTCCTTTTCGAGCCAACTTTGGCTGGGAGCGACGACTCCACCGGCGTCGATTTATTCGACGAGGCCCTGGCCGCCGCCAACCTTTGCTCTATCAGACATTTCCCAGACACTCCCTTCAAACGGGCACTCGATCGACCAGCCGGAGATGCTGGCACGACAGACAATACATAAATCGCAAGCAGACGATTAAAAAATACACGAGTCAAACAAAAACTTATGCTTGACCCGAGATGACGAAACAGTCGACATAACGTCCTGAGTAGTGGGGGAAGTCGACAATAAATTGACGTTCACAAACTTCCGCTCTGACACGGGGATACTAAGGATGATCTTTGTCAGGCCTTCTGACTGAATGTCTACTTCCAATTCTTCAGCCTCAGGGACTACAAAAAAGAAGAGTTAAGCAAAGGGTTAAAACACATAAGACAGGCAAAGAAAGGTCGAATACGTACTCTCAACTCGCCACTCCGACATCAGAAATGAACATTCACCCCCCTTCTCTAGAGACGAACGCTCGACGAAGAAGAACTTCAACCCCTATCCACGGTCGTTCACATCTAGGTTGAACACCAAGGGCTTCCGACCCGGACGAATACACAACTGGACACGAGAAGAACTCTTCGACCCCAGTGAGTAGTTGTACCACAGGGCATCGAAGTTGAAACCGGCCCCAGACTGAACATTCAACAGGATCCGCCACGCCTGCGGCATGACCTGACACGGCACAAGCGCCAGAGTCGCTAAGAAATCCCTGACAAGAGGGGAGAATGGAAACATATGACCAATCCTAACCGGGTAAGCATAGAAACAAACCCATCCCTCATAGCGAGCGTCGGCTCTCTCGTCCGGATGCGGCAACCTTGCGACCGTCTCAGGAGGAAATCCTCTGACTTGGAGGATCTGCTCCAACTCCGCCTCCGACAAAGTCCCCGTCAGAGCGTCTGCCTCCTTCAGAAGGAAAAGGGGGGGGGGCTCATTCTTGCTCGAGTTTGAGCGAGTAGCAGACGACTCCGAAGACTCGCTGGAAACCATTTCCAGAATAGAAAGAGAAGGAAATCGAAGAGCAATTTTTTGAGAAACCTACCAGTTCGAAGAGCAAAGGAAGAAGATGAAACTGTGATACCCCGTATTTTTATAGGATTATTTTGGGAATTTTTGGAATTTTCCCAAACACCCGTTTAGTACGTCGGATTTAATTCAGAAAGTTGGAGGCATTCTGTAATGTGCTCTGTATCTGTAATATTTTTCTCAGTAAAATAATATACAGTCGACATATTTTGGAAGTTTGTACTCGTTCGTGTACGACTTTTGTTAATGCGGATTAAGATTGGTACAAGTTTATTGCCCAAGAGTTGTTATCTAATGGGCAATAGTACAAGATTCTTTATCCAAAGGTTTTTGTCCAAGAGCCATTGTCCAAGGGGCAAAAGGGTTTGGATATTGTCCAAGAGGCAAGAAACCCTAATTTCTTCTATAAATAGAGGTGTTGGGTGAGGGTGGAAGAGGGTGCGAAAGACGCGGAAGCGCTCTCAAATTCTCGACTCTAAAAAACGCTCTCAAAGAAAACGCTCTCTCTGGGAAGGCTCGTGGATCATTGGAGGCTCGTTTGGTGTCGTTTCCGGTGGCCAAGTGAAGCCTTGGAGACCCTCGGACGCCTAGAAGCAAAGCAAGGCGAAAGACGAGCCAAATCGAGCATCGCGGGTAAGATTTCCCCTCGTATTTTCAGTTTCGGTTCAACGACGACGACCGCCACCAGGGAGACGGCGACCGCCGCCGGGGAGACGGTGACCGCCGCCAAGAACGGCGCCCGCCGTGATGAAGGAGGCCAGTCGCTGTGGTGATGCGGCGATCGCCGGAGAAGGGAGGCCGTGGAGCGGCGCCCGCCGTGGTTGAGCGGCGCCCGCCGTGCTTGAGGCGGCGCCCGCCGTATTTAAGGCGGCGCCCGCCGGAATTTTTATGGCGCCCGCCGGCGAGGTGGTTGTGGCCGGGATTGTCGTTGGCTTCCGAGGCCTTCGTTCGGGTTTCGTTTATGTCGATTCCTTTCGTCCTTTCGTAGTATCGGTATTGTTTGTCGAATCTAACTTAGGGTTTCTTTGTGGGTCGATTCGAAGGAATCTGTGTGCCAGATCTGTTCCTGTGTCGAGCCCGGAATCCCGTCGTCGTTAGGCTTTGTTCCAGATCTGCGGATTAAGGCAAGTGGCGGTTCGCTCTTGCTTAATCATTCCATGTTTCATTAATTATCAATTGTTTAATTGTTAATTAAATTGGAATGGACTGTTGTTTTTGCTTGGGAACTAATTTCATAAATAAGGTGATTTAAATCGTGATATTATAATAGGTTGTATATCTGTTAGAACAACGCTATTATATGTGATAATTACCGTGATGGTACTATGGTGAAATTAATCTTAATGCTAGAATAGCATGCGGGTTAATAGGAAAACTAATCCAAGTAAGGATTAGTTGTTTCTATTATCTCTGTGTTTAAGTTGATTGCTTGGATGGCTTTAATGTGATTAATTGTTGTGTTAGACTGTTTAACACGAGTGTTCGTAGGAACGTTAATCCAAGTAAGGATTAGTCGTTTCTTTATAACTTAATGTTCGTAGGAACGCTAATCCAAGTAAGGATTAGTCGTTTCTTTATAACTTCATGTTCGTAGGAACGCTGATCCAAGTATGGATCTGTCGTTTCTGTAAATCGTAATATTCCTCGGGTTAATTTCCGAATATTAATTTAAGGGTCATGACCTATGCTTCTTATCCACCTTTAAGGATCTGAAGTGTTTAAGCGCCTTGCAAGCGCCATTGGATGAGCATAATTGCAGTCCTGTGTATTAAGCACTTAGCTAGTGCAATTGGGGTGGACGTAACTGTCATCCTGTAAATTAAAGTGTAAGCATTGTGGCAGTGTAATCTGGGTGAACGTAAGATCACCCTGTGTAATAATAATAACTCCGTTGTTCTCGGAATAATGTTAAGCCTCGTGTGTGCACGTGCGTGTGTGTGTTTGTGTGTTGTGTTAATTTGGGTCGACATGATTGTCACCCTGAGATTTAAGCTTTGTGCCGCTCTTAATAAC
Organism: Rheum nobile; assembly: GCA_027886185.1. Taxonomy (NCBI): domain Eukaryota; kingdom Viridiplantae; phylum Streptophyta; class Magnoliopsida; order Caryophyllales; family Polygonaceae; genus Rheum; species Rheum nobile. The sequence continues at coordinate 6,191,779 of WOAB01000135.1, forward strand.
ATTAACGTGTTCCAGTAAAGTGTGTTTTGTAATTAAATAAGATATGTGCCCGAGTGAACATGATTAATAAACCTTTGGCGAGTAGTGCATCTAAGTTTTAGTGCAGCTAGGAAAACTCGTCTCGACTTTGATCATAGTACGTTCTCTTTTCAATCTGGATTCGCTGTATGCGATGAGGTTGGTTGTGAACTGAAGCATCTCAGTCAACTTTTAAATCATTGGTGTGTAGCTTTAATGTTCCCTAGCGGTTGTCATAATTTCCCATAAGGCTCATTTCAGTTGGAGTCTTCTCTTCAGTGCATATCTTAATTATTGTTATTCCGTGAAAGTGTCGGGTTATATATCGTTCCTTCGGTTATTATTCGAGGGACAATGATAGTAAACGGTCACGATCACTCGAACCACTCTGCTTTGTACCCTTGCTAGTCTATTCAGTAGACTAACCCGCTGTATTTTTGTTATCTGCATCGTCATGGTTGGTGCCGTTCGTCCGTTTCGGCACATCAGGAGTTGATTCCCGGAGTTTAAGTAACCTATTGAAGGATAAGAAGCTTGCAGACGAAGATTTAAAAGTCAGTGTTTTAAGCTGTTAAGTGTTTTAAGATTGTTAAAGTGTTACTTCAATGTATCTTCATAATTTAGCCATGTTTTAAGTTGGCTCTTTAAAGTCTTCCGCTGTGTAATTTAAAGTCTTCCGCTGTTTAATCTTTCAATTAATATGTAATTATGTTATGTTTTTAAGCTTAATCGTTCTGGAAAAGCCTGGGGTGACTTTGGACGGTAAAGTCTGAGGTCACTGGCATGTAATATCTCCAGTATAAATTGGGGGTGTTACAGAAACCAAACCGTCAGAACTTAATTTGGATTTATGGAGGGAATCGGCAGGTCGCAGAGACGTCCCATCATGCCACGGGATTATCGCCACGTAGCCCTCGCTTGTCGCGCCCAGATCGGAAGGTGGAGATCGTGTGGAAGAAAAGTTGTTTGGACTCCATCCTACAACTGCCTTGAGCCCAAAACAACTTGGGGCTATTGTTGGGCCCAACATACTCCAAAGGGATCAGAGCAAGCGAGTTGGGCCGAGGTCCAAGCGAAGTCGAAGGCCAGAAGAGACCAGAAGGAAGCGTCGGACACTCCTCAGACGCGTGGGATCCAACCAGCTCCGAAGATCTTGCCCAGGGCATTAATTGCTTGATCGATGGCAACGACAATAGCATTAAATACAAAGATTATGCTGACAGTCAAGAGCAAATCCTGAAGATCTCGCCCGGAATTAATAGAAGATATTGCAAAAGATAAGTAACGGACACAAGATAAGATTACCATATATAGATCACGACAAAGCAATCGAAAGGACACACGTCTACATCCAACATCCGCTCACTTACCCTAAAAAGAACTTACGAGTACACCCGCTCCAGTTGAGTCTCCCCGGAATATTACCCGACCGCTGCCGGTCGAATCACGGAAACACCTGTCGGACAAGACGCGATCCTTTATTCTCTAAGGATAAGTTGTACTTTGATCTGATTCAGTCATCAATAGATCTATAAATTACCTTGTTATTTCGCATCCATTCTTTGCTTGTTGATTGTCTATTTGGTTTGAATTGATTTTATTTATTATCCGATCGACTCGTTACCCCGTCTAAGGCGGTCAACAGAAAACATATCATTAATAAAAACTTAGCAAATCATGCATGATAAATCGATCTAAAAGATGTTATTTCCAATGTCGAATAACAAACCCCATTTCATAACCATTCCATACTAATTTCCAGTTAGCATAAACAAGGCCTAATATCCAATTTTGAAGAAAACCTGAATTTCTTTAATCCAAATTTTCAGAAACAAATCCTTTTCTTTGAGAATGATCGATAAGAAGCAGAAAACGTATAAGATCATGCATCAATGAGGTGAGGCGTAAGGATTTAGTAGAGAGCGAGAGGAGAGGAGTGAGGGTCTTGGGGGATTGTGATTTAATTTTTGTTTATGTAAAACTTCAAACCGCACGGTTCCTTCTTAACTTTGCGTTTTAATACTATTTAGTCATACAATAGAGTTTATAAGTGTTTCATATATTACATGTGTTACAATGCACGTGTTACTTTTGTTAGTTGTATTACACTGCATAGTTACAGTAGGTTATACTAATAGAATTGTAATTATCAGCCGATGCAACAACTTATTTATTGTTACACATAGATACACCATTACCATAACCTATCCATTGTAAAGTATAACAAAAACAAGTAATATTTTAATGTTACAATCGCCCTGATGTTTAGTAGTTATATTGTGATCGATCCCAACATATCACCAATTCAACTTAAAAGAAACTGACATAAACATGGAGATAAGAATAACAAACTGACATAAACATGCAAACTTCCTTGCATGCAGGTGATTGGCTCAAGACGTCGAGTGGAGATATATAAGAATAACAAACTGACATAAACATGCAAACCTCCCTTTCATGGACACATTAATTGGTATGGTGCCTAGCTCCTGCTGAGATTTAAAAAACATAGAAAACAATTGAATACAAATATTTTTTTTATAGAAATATCCAGTTTTATGCGAATTAAAACCTTACAAAAATTAAGTAATAATAAAAACACAACTTAATGCTTGTACTCTCGAACCAGTGAACAGAACTCAAGTAGGAGTTGTGGGTCGTGACCAACTGAATGAAGGAATTGTGTCCTTTAATCAAATGTGCAATTACCGAATATGGAATATGACTATTAATAGAGATTTACAATCCGGGTATTTTAGGGATCGTAGTGCTTTGCTAGAAGCCAACTACGATTAATGGACTTAATCGGATTAGGTCCATAGTTATAATAACTGGGTCCTATGAGGTCACACACATAGAGTTATCGGGCTGGATCAAACCGAACTGAAAGCCCATGTTGGACATGGAGATTTCAGCCCATTGGCTTTAATTGGGAGATTGACTTTTATTATTAATGCATAAGAGTTACCATGAATAATTACTAGATAAGGAGATATCTTATTAAAAGATATATAGATACAATATATATATAAGGATATTATATCTATTGCCAAAGATAAGATACGATCTTATAAGTAATCGCGTCCAAAAGGAAACGAACTGACTTCCTCTCCTCCTCTAACCTACACAGCCGACCCTCCCTGTGCAAGCCAAGCTTGTGCCTTTCGTTCGTTCGTTCTACCAGACGAGACTAAAGCGATCCAGATTCCAGACTTGTGTGGACCAAGTAGAGAAGCCACACCTTGGGGCTTTTGATCTCCGCTGAAATTCCGCAAGAACGTTTCAGACTCGCATCAAACGGTATGTAACTCTACTCCTACTTGATCCCTATTGATTCATGCATGAGATTCTTGTTAGATGCTAGAAAATAATTTTCTGAAATTTCACTTATATGCATCTAATCCCAACAATGATATCAGAGACTCTTGCATAAATTGATAAGATCAAAATTTTAAAAGAGTTAATTTTGATGCATGTCTTGATTCAAATTAAGTGGTAAATTGATATGTAGGTTAATTTGCATGATTAAAATTGTGATTTTGATCGATTGGATTAGTAAAGTTAAGAACTTCATAAACTAATATGCATGTGAAATTATTCTACCCATGCTTAATTCATGTGATTTAATTATGCAAGAGATATGATTTTTGGCATGTTTTAAATCATTAGATTGAAAATTTGGTTTTCATAAGATGGATCAATCCCCTAAAAAAATTTATGTTAAATTGTTTCAAATATATATATAAAAAAAAGGGACCGAACAGGATTGGATCTAGTTCGGCACGCACCCCGGCTCATGGCGATGGGTCCGGCCGGTGCAGACCGAGGGTGTGAGCTGGTTCGCGCGGTGCAGACCGGGTTGGACCCGATTCTGCACGTTCTGCTGAACCACAACTCGTGGCTCGCAGTTGGGACCGGATCCGGGTTGGACCCAGTTGGATCCGGTGCACCACGGTTTGCGGTCCTGTTGAACCACTCACGGCTCGCGCAGCTAGTGGCTGGTCCGGGCTGGGCTCGGGTTGGTCCGTAGGGCGCTGCATGGTTCGGTGGACACGGGTTGGTCCGAGTTAGACTCGAGCACGACTCGGTCTGGTTGGGTAGATTTTGGGTTTTAGGATATTTTCCTAAAAAGTATAAGATAAGATCTTATTTGCCCAATTGGATAATATTTGATATTATCTATAATATAATTTCCTAAAAGTTGTTAGGATAGATTTCCACTAGATTAAGATAAGGATATTTGATATCTTACCTTGTTTATGCATATCTTATCCAATAATGTATTTTAATAATTAATTATATATATTGTTATAATTTGAATTAAGAATTTGATATTGAATTATTTATCTCATGAGATGATTTATTTAATTTAATAATGTTTTATTTAAATTGCTAATTGTTATTAATTAGATTAATATTGTTGATAATATTTGAAATTATTATTGCATGCATGTTTTTTAATATTATGATATTATTGCTTGCATGAGGTGACTAGTATGGCCCACTTAGGATAGAAAATACGATATGTGCATCGTTATGTTTTCTTGTACACGATCTACGTATCGTTATGTATTTATGTAATTTAATTTTAAGTAATTAGATTATTTAGAAAATTATGTAATACAAGAAGAGAAGGTCCTAAGAATACCAAGGATGGAGATCCATGAAGAACAAGACCCATGAAAATTAGATCTTTATTTTCGGTTTTAGGGGTCATACTAGGATCACATTTAATTATTGCATTTTGAATGCTTTATTATTTTAAGCCTTGCATGATTGTTTGTTTATGCCATTTTGTTCACTAGTAGATAGACAACCATTGCATGCTTAAGTCCCTAAAAGAATATTGAGGTATTGTCTTTCCATGTCATAACCCATGAGGCCCTAGGAATTGGTTGGATAGGTTTCGTCAAAGCGATGTGTCCTTCTTTGACCTTGAGATAATGAAGGTGGATTTATATAAGGGATTCATAAATCTTGATATGGTTATAATCAACAAGAGACCAAAAGGCAAAGTTTTAAATCTTGAGATATAGAGATGAGTCTAACATGGGATGTGGGCCATCAACCAAGAATTATAAGGAGTTATAATTAGTAAATGTTACTTACCTTTACCACATAAGACTTAGGGAAGTGCCAAAGTACATATAGGTCTTATCTGAGATAGGGTCTTAGAATCATTTTATTCACTAGGGACAAACTTAATTTGAATAAAATGTGCATCTGCTTAAATTTTAAAGCATGTTTAATTTTTAGCTTTTGCATGTCAAGCATAAACTTATCTGCATGTTACTTCCTTTGTAGATATCATGTCTAGCAACGATAACTTGAAATTCACCCTACGCTCAATTGTTGAGAAGAACAAACTCAATGGAACAAATTTCCTTGATTGGGAACGGAACTTGAGAATTGTTCTCAGGTTCGAAGGACGTGAGGACGTTCTAGATACCCCTATCCCTACCTTGACTGACGCCTCTACTGTTGTGGAGAAGGCGAAAGAAAATGAGATAAGAGCTAACTCGGTGTATGTCACTTGTCTTATGCTCGCTGCCATGGAACCTAGCCTTCAAAAGAGGTTTGAACGTCAGGATGCTCATACCATCATTGGCAACCTGAAAGTGATGTTTCAGGAATAGGCTAGGATTGAGAGATATGAGACACACAAGGCCATATTAGAGTGCAAACTTGAGAAGGGAAAACCAGTAAGTGCACATGTATTTGACATGATATGTCTCTTTGACCAAATGGTGGCACTGGGTTCCCCATACATCCAAGAGTTGGCTACTGATATCATACTACACTCCTTGTATGATGGATTCGCCCAATTTAGGATGAACTACCATATGCATGGAATTGGCAAGACTCTGAATGAACTCCATGGCATGCTCAAAACAGCTGAGCAAAACATCCAAGTTGACAATAAGAAAGAAGTTCTTATGATCAACAAAGGGAAAGGGTTCAAGAAGGGGCCCAATGGGAAGCAGAAACAACAAAACCAAGGGAAAGGCAAGAAAGTTGCCAAACCCAATGCAGCTGAGAAGCCAAAGGTGGATGCTGAGCATGACTGCTTCTACTGCAAAGCCAAGGGGCACTGGAAGAGAAATTGTCCCAAGTACCTGGAAGACAAGAAGAATGGAACTGTGAGCTCCACTTCAGGTATTTTTGTTATTGAAGTCTTAACAACCAAAGATAATACTTGGGTATTAGATATTGGATGTGGTTCTCACATTATTTCGAATGTGCAGGGACTAAGAAGTAGGCGGCAGTTGGAGAAGGGAGAGATAGACATGCGCGCTGGAAATAGAGCAAGGGTTGTTGCACTTGTCGTAGGATATTATAGTCTATCTTTACCTTCTGGATTAGTTTTAGAATTGAATAATTGTTATTTTGTTCCTTCAATTACTAAGAACCTTGTTTCGATTTCAGTTTTGCATCTTAAAGGGTTTGAATTTGTCATTAATAATGGATGTTTTTCTCTTTTCAAGAATGATATTTTCTATGCCAATGCTTCTTTGAGTAATGGACTCTATGTGTTGGACCTCAAGTCTGAAATTTATAACATGAATACTAAGAGGCAAAAGACGAATGATTTGAGTGAAGCCTATCTATGGCACTGTCGCTTGGGCCACATTAGCTTGAACTGCATGAATAAACTCCATGAAGATGGAATTCTAAAATCAATAGATTGTGAATCTCTTGAGACATGTGAGTCATGCCTAATAGGCAAGATGACAAGATCACCTTTCACTGGGACAAGTGAAAGGGCTACTGAGCTACTGGCCCTAATACATACTGATGTATATGGTCCAATGAGCACAGAAGCTAGAGGAGGTTATCGATACTTCATCACATTTACTGACGACATGAGTAGATATGGGTATATCTACTTAATGACGTACAAATATGAATCCTTTGAAAAGTTCAAAGAGTTTCAAAATGAAGTAGAAACTCAAACTGGCAAAAAGATAAAGGCACTTCGATCCAGTCACGGTGGTGAATATCTAAGCCAGGAGTTTGATCATCATCTGAGAAGTTGTGGGATAATAACACAACTGACTCCACCAGGCACGCCACAACTGAATGGTGTATCTGAAAGGAGAAACAGGACCATGTTAGACATGGTCCGATCAATGATGAGTTTTGCTTACCTTCCAGTTTCCTTCTAGGGATATGCCCTCACAACCGCTGCGTTCACACTAAACAGGACTCCGTCTAGGACTGTAGACAAGACACCATATGAGATATGGACTGGAAGAGTTCCAAGTCTGTCTTTTCTGAAAATATGGGTATGTGAAGCTTATGTAAAGCATTTACTATCAGATAAGCTTGCATCCAAATCAGATAAATGCTTCTTTATAGGGTATCCTAAAGAAACCAATGGATACTACTTCTACAATCCCACTGAGCACAAATTGTTTGTTGCAAGGGATAGTGTCTTTTTGGAAAAAGAGTTTATTTCCAAGAAGCCAAGTGGGAGAAATGTTCATCTTGAAGAAGTTCGAGATGAGCAACAAACCCAACAATAGGTCGACTGTTTGGATTAAGTCAATGAACTTATATAGATAAGGTTCTTGACAGGTTCAAAATGCAGGAGATGCACACTGGTGTACGGGCAAGAACATCCTAAAGTACTTGAGAAGGACTAAGGATGATTTCTTGGTATTTGGGGGTGATGACGAGTTAGTCGTTCGAGGATATCGTTGATAGAGGAGACGTAAGGATGTGCAAAATGCACACAGATGACAACATTACAGATCCACTGACCAAGCATATGCCTAGGCCCAAGCATGAGAGTCATACTAGGGCGCCCTAGTATGACTCTCATGTGCTTTAGATGACAACATTGCAGATCCACTAACCAAGCCTATGCCTAGGCCCAAGCATAAGAGTCAACATTGCAAATCCACTACAAAGCAACCCACCTGTGCTTTAGGCCATTGGCCGGCCAATGGCCTAAAGAACATTGGAGAATGGCTTTGAGATTGCATTGTCTTATATTATGAACTTTGTTTTATGAATGTCAGACACGTTTTATGCTTGATTATATGATACAACTTTCATTCTTATTTAATCATTGCTTGAAATTAAATAAAATGTCCAAATAATTTATAATTCGCAAATGGGCTCATCATAAGTGTTTTGGTGAATGAAACCCCATTAAGTGAACTGAAGTTATGAATTATTCAAAGTCCGTAGTCTAAGTCATTAACTAGGACATAAATGACTTCATTAAAGACTATATTGTAAGTTGACTGATAGCGCCAGGTTTCATGGGCTATAGGGACATAGAGATGTCTAGTCAATTACATAGATATGTATGGATGATACATATAGGACAGACCCACCTTAAGACTCTCCAAAAGGGCTTGAAGAGTTTTAAGTCAAACCATGATTGGTAGATTCCTCAAACATGAGTATGATATGGTTTCTCTTGATGATTGGTATGTCTTTGATGCTGTTAAACGATGACCGTAACAGGCAGTTATAAAGGCAGTGATTGGGATTGCCAAAAAGTTGAGTGGGAGCTATAGTCATACAAGACTGGAGAAGTGCTCCTCCTTCATGCATACTGTGATGTATGGACATGAATGGTGTCTCGGCCACTTGAAGAGCGAGAACTGAAAAATGCATGGCCATGCTTGGATGGATTATTTGTAATCTTCCGTTATTTGACAATACAAACTCAAGAGTTCAAGAAACGCATTTGATAGGAGATATGGATGTCATCATATCATCAAATCAGACACTAAGAGACAAAGGGATTTAACATTACACACTAGTTTTAAGGACAAGTGGGAGATTGAAGGAGTTGTGTTCTTTAATCAAAGGTGTAATTACCGAACATGGAATAGGACTATTAATGGAGATTTACAATCCGGGTATTTTAGGGATCGTAGTGCTTTGCTAGAATCCAACTACGATTAATGGACTTAATCTGGTTAGGTCCATGGCTATAATAACCGTGTTCTATGAGGTCACACACATAGAGTTATCAGGTTGGATCAAACCGAACCGAAAGCCTGTGTTGGACATGGAGATTTCGGCCCATTGGCTTTAATTGGGAGATTGACTTTTATTATTAATGGATAAGAGTTACCACGAATAATTACTAGATAAGGAGATATCTTATTAGAAGATATATAGATACAATATAAGGATATTATATCTATTACCAAAGATAAGATACGATATTATAAGTAATCGCTTCCAAAAGGAAACGAACAAACTTCCTCTCCTCCTCTAATCTACACGGTCGGCCCTCCCTGTGCAAGCCAAGCTTGTACCTTTCGTTCGTTCATTCTAGCAGACGAGACTAAGGCGATCTAGGTTTCAGACTCATGTGGACCAAGTAGAGAAGCCACACTTGGGGCTTTTGATCTCCGCTGAAATTCCGCAGGAACGTTTTAGACTCGCATCAAACGGTATGTAACTCTACTCTTACTTGATCCCTATTGATTCATGGATGGGATCATTGTTAGATGCTAGAAAAGAGTTTTATGAAATTCCGCTTATACGCATCTAATCCCAACACTGCACCCTATAAGATCCCCTGATTTTGCAATGTCCATGCAACCGACAAGTGCAACAGAAGCACCTCAAATCTATTCTTCAGTCCATGAGCATCCACATCAAGCAAATAAATGTCATGGAACCCCAATCCCCATGGTCGCAAGGAAAGAAAAAAGGATAGAGGAGAGCCATACCAATTTTGCAACCGGACAAAAAATTAGTGAATGCCAGATGGATTCATCATCACATCTAGCATTCTAAACGATATGGCGAGCCAACAAGCTTGTTTAAACACTCAAGGATCCAATTAGCACGCTCCAAGCAAACATAAAAAGATTAGGCAGAACCTTTAGTCCTCAAGTTCTATTCCCCCCAAGAGCATAGTTACTCACCATCGGATGATCCAAAACACCGAACTAGTAGCATGTTCGCACAAAATACACCCCATTATTTGAATGAGCCCAGAAGCGCACATCAGGTTGGATAGTATTGCACAATGGAATATTTAAGATACAAGGAACATCAGAAGGATCAAAAGTTTGAGAGACTAGATCATATCGTCATTCCCACTTATCTTGATATATGAAGTCATAAACAACCAGATTGCAATCCATACTTGCCATAGCCTTTGGCATCCGAATTTATTCACCCAAAGGGATCCACTTCTTGGTCCAAACAGAAACCGAATCCCCTACTTCAAGATTTCACACCCCATATATTAGCCCAAGTATAACTAGGATTATGTTCCTTGTAGGAGTTAAAGAAAGTTTACCTTCTGTAGTACCTCTGTTTTAGGACCCTTGAAATATGGCTTTCTGGGTGGCTCATCAAACGTCACCCTTGAAAACCTTCAATATTTGAAACCCCATACTAGAGCTATTACATAGAATTAGTTAATATCTTGTGAATATCTTGTTACCTAATATTCTATCTTGTAAATATTTGATTTGGTTAGATTCTTTAGGCTCAAGTTATCTTCTGTATATATGTTGTACGTTCATCATGGTATCAGAGCTATGAACCCTAAACAAAATTAACCCACCCCGCGTTATTCCTCCACTCTACTCGGCCTCTCGATTTTTTTTTGTTTCCGATCGTGTTGATCGTTTTTGTTCTTCTCTGTGATATCTTGTGTTTGTTTGCAACACTTTGCTATCATGACCAACGAGGATACCGTCTTGAAGAAATAGGCGTTGGATCCAACATTGCCTTACTATCTTTACCCGTCCGATCATCCCGGTTTGAACATCTGCCCTGTGATGTTTAAAGGCGATAACTTTCAAGAATGGGAGAAGGGCCTTCGTAATGCTTTTCTTGCAAAATGAAAGCTCGGCTTCCTTGATGGAAAAATTAAAGAACAGGTTGCCTCCTCTAAGATGTATGATGACTCGGAATCAGTCAAGTCGCCGCTGTCTTGATGCTTGTCGCTTGGGTGTTACAATCCATCGAGTCATCCTTACGCTCTTCAATTAGATACTCGGAATCAACCAAGTCTATCTGGAATGATCTCAAAAAACATTTCTCTATCGAGAACGCTCCTCGCATTCATCAACTACGCACTGAACTGGCGCGCTGCGAACAGAATGGCCAAAGTGTGGCTTCTTAATTTGGCCGCTTGAAATCCTTATGGGAGAAGTTAAATAACTACCTCTCTCCGACCCGATGCTCCTATGAGAAGTGTACTTGCAGGATTGACAAGAACCTGACCACCGAACGCGTTGACGAACAAGTTCATCCATTTTTAATGGGACTGGACGGAGATATCTATGGGCATCTCCTCTCTAATATTATTGCGCAAGATCCTATGCCTTCTCTCAACAAGGCTTATTCTCTTGTGATTCAAGAGGAGCGCCACAAGTCTCTTACTACTGAACGTGATGCTCGTTCTGATGCGTTGGCCTTGGCTGTAAATGCAGCCCCTTCCTCTCGATCAAGTTCCTCCAAAAAATCTTATCCCAAACCTATGTGTACACATTGTGGCAAGCAAGGACATGAGGTAGCGTCCTGCATCAAACTAATCGGCTTTCCAGATTGGTGGGGTGAGCTTCGATAGAACAAATATGTTGGTCGTGGGCATGGATGCCGTTCTGCACCAACCCCTTCTATGCCTCCTACTCCTGGTGTCGGTCGGGCCAATGCAGTCCAAGGTGACACTGCATCCTTGTCTGCTTTGTTGCCTAATGCAAAGGATCGAGCAGCTTTGCATCATGCTCTTATTGATGGCTAGTGGAACCATCTGTTTCAAATGTTCAAAGACTATCGCTCCACCTCCAATGCTGCTTCCTCTGACAAGTTAATGGGTAAGCAGTCGGCCGAATGGATCTTAGATACAGGTGCATTGTATCACATGACGGGTATAAAGGATCTTCTTGTCGATCTTATTTATGTGCCGCCAATCTCCATCACCTTGCCTGATGGCTCTCAGTCCATGGCCGTCATCCGTGAGACTGTCTTATTTGGGGGTCACTTTCGAGTCCCCAACGTCCTCTTCGTGCCTCGCTTTACTTGCAATTTACTGCCATTTGCATGATTTACTAGCAATATGTCTTGTATTGTGACGTTAACATCTCGCCTATGTGTATTACAGGACCTATCTTCGAGGACAGTGATTGGAGCCAGTAACCAGGAGGGTGGGGTTTATTGGCTCAAGGTTGTTCGGTCGTCACCACCGGGCTACTCCGTTGCGGTCGTCCACTCTGCTTATCAATCTATCTTAGCTTTACCTAGAATTTCCATTTCTAAGTCTAGTATAGAGGAACCTTGCTCTATTTGTTTACAAGCCAGACAAACTCGAGATTGTTTTCCCCTCAGTTTTAATAAAGCATCTTGCTCGTTTGATTTAATTCATGTTGATGTTTGGGGCCCCTATAGTACCCGTTCTATATGTGGTGCTCGCTATTTTTTAACCATAGTTGATGACTACTCAAGGTGTGTATGGATATACTTGATGGCTAGCAAGACCGAAGTGCCTTGCCTCGTTCAAAAGTTCTGTACATTTGTCTCAAATCAGTTTGGTCGCTGCATCAAACGGTTTTGAACCGACAATGCGACTGAGTTCTTTCCTCTTCGTCCATATTTTGATCAACAAGGCATACTCCTTGAAACCTCATGTGTCTGCACTCCTCAACATTACGGGCGTGTCGAGCATAAGCACCGACACATTCTCAATGTGGCTCGTGCCCTCCGGTTTCAAGCATCTTTTCCCATTACTTTTGAAGGATATTGTTTCCTTACAGCTGCGTACATAATCAATCGTACTCCATCGTCGGTCTTGGTAGGGAAGACATCGTTCGAGTTGTTGTTTGATCATCCTTTTGCATATGAACATGTTTGGGTGTTCGGATGCTTGCGCTATGCATCCGTTCAGCCTCGTACACATGACAAGTTCACATCTCAAATTCGCCGATGTGTCTTCATTGGGTATCCTTATGGAAAGAAGGGTTGGCTCATCTTCGATCTTGATACTCAGCGGGTAATTGTGTCTTAGAATGTTGTCTTCTCCGAGCACATCTTTCCCTTTATGGAGTCATCGTCTCCACCCACAGCAGCTCCTACTCCAATTGATTGATCGCCGACATTATTTGGTGTTGATCCCTTGCAAGACTAGTCGGTCGTGGCTCCAGCCACAACCTGTACACCCATTGTCACGGACAGGGGGAGCTCACCTCTCGTCTCCTCTGATTCTGACAGTGGCTCTGATGCTCCGCAAGTGACACTTCGCCGCAACATCCGACCCAAGCACGCCTTTGTTCGTCTATAAGGCTATGTCTGCAACACAACTCTTGCTCAAGAACCCCCATCTCTAACACCGGCTGCCATCTCTCCATCCTCATGTAGTCTCTACCCTGTAGTTAATTTTGTAACTTGCACAAACTTTTATGCTAATCATGTGCAATACATCGCCGTTGTCACCACTACTTGTGAGCACACTCACTTTGCCGAGGCATTCCATTCAGTAGAGTGGCGAGCCGCCATGAAAATAGAGTTTGATGCTCTTGAACGAAACGGTACTTGGGAGGTGGCATCTCTTCCCCCGAACAAGAAACCAATTGGTTGCAAGTGGGTGTTCCAGATAAAGCTCAAAGTCGATGTTCAATTGAACATCATAAAGCACGTCTTGTCGTTCTTAACAATCACCAAGTCGAAGAGGTCGACTTCACTGAAACCTTCGCCCTGGTAGCCAAGATGACGTCAGTTCGTGTCTTTTATCTGTGGATGCCATCAAGGGATGGGCGATTCATCAAATGGACGTGCACAATGTGTTCTTACATGGTGATCTCGCTGAAGAGGTTTACATGACACCGCCGCCCGGTTTCCTTATCCCATTTGGCAAAGTTTGTCGTCTCCGAAAGTCTTTATATGGCCTCCGTCAGGCACCTCGGAACTGGTTCGTGAAGCTCGCATCAGCCCTTACTACATTCGGTTTCAAGCAATCATACACATATTACTCATTCTTCTCCTTGGCTGCAAACAACAAAGTTCTGCACGTGATGGTTTATGTCGACGACCTTGTCATTGTCAGTGATTGTCCTATGCTCATTGAACGCTTCAAGGCTTACTTGCACTGCTATTTCCACATGAAAGTGCTCGGGAATTTAAAAAACATTGAGGTCGCTCAAGGCACTGGCGGGCTATTTTTGTACCAATGGAAATATGCACTGAAGATTTTGACAGAGGCCGGCCTTCTCGGAGCAAAGCCGGCTGACTTCCCACTTCCTCAAAATCATGAGCTGGCCACGTCTACAGCTGCACCATGTTCTAACCATGAACAGTACCACGGGCTTGTGGGTCGTTTGATCTACTTGACAATCACTCGTTCGGAATTATGCTACTCGGTTCACATGTTATCACAACTCATGCAACATCCTACCGAGAAGCACTGGCAAGCCGGACTTCGGGTGCTTCACTACAATAAATGCAATCATGGCCAAGGTTTGCTTCTTTCCTGTCACAGTTCTTTGCAACCTATGGTTCACTGTGATGCCAATTGGGCCGCTGCCCTCTTACTTGACGCTCCCTCACCGGTTTCTTTGTGACAGTCGGTGTCTCACCTATTTCTTGGAAGACTAAAAAACAAGCTACGATGTCTCATTCATCTGTTGAGGCTAAGTATCGATCTATGGCTTCCGCTTGTTGTGAACTGGTTTGGCTAAAGTCTCTACTTCAATCTCTGGGGGTGTCTTACAATGCTCCTATGAAGCTTTTCTATAATAGTCAGGCCGCTCTACATATCTCTTCCAATCCCGTATTTCATAAACGAACCAAACACATTGATATTGATTGCCACTTTGTTCGTGACCTTCTCCTTGCTGGTGTCGTCTCCACTTCTTATGTTTGTTCAAGTGATCAATTGGTTGATATCTTCACTAAGGCTTTGGGCAAACAACAATTCAACTATCTACTTGGCAAGTTGAGCATTCTTGACTTGCATGCTCTTAAGGGGGAGTATTAGAGCTATTAGACATAATTCGTTAATATCTTGTGAATATCTTGTTACCTAATATTCTATCTTGCAAAGATTTGATTTGGTTAGATTCTTTAGGCTCAAGTTATCTTCTGTATATATGTTGTATGTACCTATCAATGAAAGGCAGAGGAAATCATTTCAATCTCTTGCTTCCTTACTTTTTCATCACCCCATTCCGCCTTTATTCTTTGGTAAACACAAGGCATCCCAACATTTCAGTGAATCTTTCTTTCACGATCTTTTGCACCCCACTAGAACCTTTCCAACATTGAATGGAGATCAACAATGAGGGTCGTAAGGAGTCGAAACACAATCATCACATCCATCAGTATAGATTATAGAATTGATTTGATCAAAGCCTCCCTACCCGCGATAACAGCTTCTCTTTCCAACCATGTAGTTTTTTCCACATCCGTTTCTTTATACCTTCATATACGATCTTTGACCGCCCCACAATACTTGGAAGCCCCAAATATTTAAAGTAACAATCAACCTCTCGAACATTCAAAAAGTTGGTGATCTGCAACCGCGTATGATTACTAACATTTTTGCTAAAACAAATCTCAAACTTTTCCATATTTACTTTTTGATTGGATGTTCTTTCATACACACTCATCAACCAAATTCAAGAGCTCTTGCAAAAAGCAAGCTATCATATGCAAAGAATATGTGGGAAATAGGTAGTGCGGAACGACAAACCCGAATGTTGTGGGTTGCATTTGAATCAACAACATGATGAAAAAGAGAAGGCAAACCCTCATCACATAAGATGAATAAATATGTGGATCCCCAAAGGGAACCCCTGACGCAGCCCCCGTGAAGGTAACACAGATCCATAAATGTCACCATTGGACTTGAAGGAAATGAAACAATGTTTAAGCAGCTCATCACCCGACAAACCCAATGGTCAGAAAACCCACACGTCATATGACACCCTTTAGATATATATGCTCACTTCATCCAATCGTATGCCTTCATCATATCTAACTTTAACTCATGATTGCAATTTTATGTTAGTTTTTTATTGCAACTTTATAAAATATGATGAGGCATTAGAATCACGCCTATTGAAAACAATGCTTGAAGAAGGATAAGAAAAATTAAAGCTAAATAAGGATAATGATGGATGGGGATTGAAAGAGATGAAAGAGATTAACATTTACTAATTTTATCCACCCTAATACAATATAAAGGAGAGTTCTTCTCTTTATAAAAACGTGTGTCACATGGCACTATCTCCATTAGACACATGTCCCACTAATATTGTTTTATAAATTTTTTCTAATTTATTGTTACTAGAAATGGAAAATTGATTTGATAAAATAAAGTTTCATATTGTTTTCTGTATATATCAACTTAATTTTTTATATACATTTTTCTTGATTTTTATATGAGTTTTGAATATTATATATCAATGTTAACATAATCTTATTAAAAACACTCTTTGAATATCACTGGACTTAGGGCCTGTTTGAATTACGCATTATTTGGTATTATAATGTCAAAAACTGACATTATAATGTCGTTTTTAGCATTATAATGTCATTTTTAGCATTATAATGCCAGTTTTTGGCATTATAATGTCAGATAATGCGTAATCCAAACAGGCCCTTATACTACTTTCAAGGGTGAAAGTGCAAAGAAAGAGACCATGACTCAACTGCAAACTCTTAATCGGTTTCTCTCGTACGCGAACACAAACGTTGTGCGTTTATTTTGGCGGGAAACAAGAATACAATGGACCCCACAAAAGAGAGACCCCTTCAACTTCTACATCATCCAATCCCACTTGCAACCAAAGCCGGCTAAATTTGGTTCACTCCGCTACAAAATTACCCGTCTTTCTCATTTTCTTACAAAACATGGCTTAATTTGGGATTTTTTTTCAAAACTAGACAATTATCTCTATGTCTGTCCATTTGTTTATTTTTGTCTTTTAAGCAAGGATAACTTTGTAAGACTCGAGGCCTTAAAATCGCCATCCTATGCCAACCCGGGAACTTCGCAAGAGGTCACATATCCTAGTACTACTCCAGTCCTAGCACGCTTAATTTCAGATCGTGTTCTTTGTCTTATGAAAAACTAGGCTTTGTTGGGAAAATGTGACTTCTAATTTAAAATGTTAACTTCGTTGAAAAATAGTTTTTAAATTTTGAAACTTGGGAGGTACGAAAAATATAAAGGAAACAAATAAAATTATAAATAGTTAAAATTTTATAAGTAACAAACAAATCTCTAGTTTGTGGGTAAGTTCAAAATATTAATATGAAAATACCAGTTTCAGAAAAAATAAATGCAAAATTAGTGATTTGGAAAGATAATTTTACATAAATTCGTTTTTAGAAAAGTGAAATACATTTTTTTGTCTTTTTTGGGGAGAAGCGATAATTTTCAAAGTGCATAATGTATCTTTTTTTATGAGGAAAGAATTAGACTAGTCTTAGTTACGATGCAAAGACCAGCCTAGAGCATCCTTACAGATGAGAACATGAAGTTCTGAATCAAGACTAAGGTTAGACACAAGTGGTGAAATGCTGAGTTTAGCAATGCGATCAGCAGTACCGTTCACCTCTCGGAAAATGTGTCTAAGTTGAACCTCTTGGAAAAAATGGATGTCAACCAAAATATCGGCAACAACCATTTCAATTTCTCAAGGACAATCCCAAATGCCTTTGACAGAGTTAATAAGGCAGAGATTGTCACCCTCGATTTGGAGTTTGGAGAAATTTTGTTTTTGGCATAGTTAATGTTGTGTTTAAGTGCTAGTGCTTCAGTCATAAGAATGGAGTTTGATCTGCAACGTTTGTTTTCCATATGTATTACTTCAGCTTTATCGTTTCTAATGATGAAACTGAGGCCAGCTTCACCATTAGGAAGTTTGGAACTGTGGAAGTTTATTTTATAAAAGTTTTGGTGTGGTTTTTCCCATTTTAGGAATCGGGGTTTCCTAATCTGGTGTGGATTATTTTTTTGTTGGGAACTAATAACATCCTTGGAATGTTTAGTTCTTTCCCAAATCTTGATTAATGTGGTAATATATTATGTAAGATCTTTTATTTATCGACGGGTGGTGTGTTAAATATAACTTGATTTCTATTTATCCAGACTCCCCACAAGGTAGTAATGAGGGTGATAAACTCGTTTTTAGTTAGAAGAGCTTGTAATTCATTAATTACTTCAAGTGGATTTTTGTTTGTTATATTAATATTAATAACAAGATTTACTAGGCTTATGCTTTGTTTTTTAATTTGATTGAGGGTAAAAGGGCATTGTAGAAGGAGGTGGAGAATGTCTTCAAGGGGGTTCTTATAGGCATCACATTCTAGTGGGACTGAAACATGCTTTTGTGCAAGATTATGTTTGGTGGGTAGACCGTCGTGATAGATTTTCTAGAGGAAATTCTTGACTTTTGGGTAAGTATCGAGTTTCCAAATCCAAGTCATGTTGTTAGTGGCAGTGGTTTGTTATTTAGAGATGAGTTCAAATGCAAATTTTATGGAGAACCAACCATTTTTGTTTGGGGTCCAATATAATCTATTGGGAATATAATGTTAGGGAATTGGTATATCAATAATTATATTTACTGTTTGTTGGTTCAGAATTCTTTCGAGTTTATGTTTGTTCCAGGTTTTGTTATGGTTAATGAAGTCGCTGACTTTTGTGAGTGTGTTAGTGATAGTAGACGGGGGAATATTGTCAAGAAGGTTAGTATCTGGTAACTAGTTATCAGTCCATATGTGAATAGATTGGCTGTCTCCAACAAGCCATTGGAGGCCAGTTTTGAATTCATTCCTAAGTTTAAGGAGTTGTGACCATTGCCATGAGAAGTTTCCTTTTTTGTGATATTGGAGAATACTGTCATCTCTTAGGTATATTTCCGTGATATTTTGACCCAAATGTTATTTGGTTCTGCCAGGATTTTCCAAATAAGTTTCATTTGTAGTGCTTTGTTCATATCTTGTGTTTTCCTTATTCTGATGCCTCGATTTTCTTTGTTTTTGCATATTTTTTCCCAGTCTATTAATGGTTTGTATTTTTAATCTTTGTTTGAGAAGAAAGTTCTATTGATTGTGTCTAATTCCTTATGCATGTAAGCTGGAAGTATGAAGCGTTGCATGATATAGTTAGGTTTTGCTCCTACATTTGATCTTGTTAATATTGCTCTGCCCTCTTGGGAGAGAGAGTTTGCTTTCCATTTCATAAGTTGGTTTGAAGTAGATAAGATGGTGTCATTAAAGGTGTCATGGTTAACCTTCCTATTAATAATGGGGCATCCAAGGTATTTTTCTAAGGTTGTGGAGCTTGGAATGTTGAGAATTGTTTAGATTAAGTTCCTAGTTTGGTTAGAGGTGTTATTGGTAGTTTGGAATGCTGATTTTTGGTATTTGTCACTCTGTCCTGATATAGAACAATATTCTTCAATAATGGTTTTGATTTTTGAACATGCGGATTGATTATCTTTTGCAAAAATGAGTATGTCATCTGCAAAAGCTAAGAAGGGAATATTCGTACCCCTTTTGGAAATTTGGAATCCTAATTGGTTATCACTTCTGGTACATTCAGTTTATAGTTTCCTAGCAAGGATTTCTGCTCCTAATATAAATAGGAAGGGGGATAAGGGATCACCGTGACGAAGGCCTCTCTTTGGAAAGAACATTTTTGTTGATCCATTGCTTACGAGTACCGAAAAGGATACCGTTTCAATACATTCTTTCATCCATCCGATAAAACGGGGCATAAATCCAAATTTTTCGAGGACTTTTAGAATGAATTCTCATTCGATTTTGTCATAGGCTTTTTCCATGTCGATTTTAATAGCAACCCAATCTTCTTTTCCTTTTTTGGAACGAAAGGAGTGGAATATTTCGTGTGCTATTAGAATGTTATCGTGGATGGCTCGATCAGCTACAAAAGCTCCTTGTAGGGGGTGGATTAGTTTATTTAGGATAAGTTTCATTCTTTCTGTCATAATTTTGGAGATGACTTTATATATTATAGAGCATATACTTACTGGTCTATAATGGTTAGTGGAGTTTGGATTGTCGTATTTTGGTATAAGAGTAATAAATGTATGGTTAATTTGTTTTAATAGTTTACTAGGATGGAAGAAGCTTTTAGCAGCTTTGATAGCCATATGGCCCACAATATGTCAATATTTTTGGTAAAAGAGGGCTGACATTCCATCAGGCTTAGGGGATTTATTAGATCTAATGCTAAATACGGCTTTTTTTATTTCATCGTTTGTGACTTGTTTTGTTAGATTATCATTGTCTAGGGGGTGATTTCTCTATTAATATTTGTGAGGTACTCATTCAGAATATTGTTGCTAATGGTACTTTTTCTAAATCTTCTTTCGAAGTCATTCCTAATTTCGTTATGAATGTTTTATTGTCCGATAATGATTGTACCATCATTAGTTCATATTTATCTGATGATTTTCCAGCTACGTCTGCCCGTAACTACTCGATGAAAATAGTTGGAGTTGGTATCTATAGATTTAAAGTGTTTTGTTTTGGCACGTTGACTCCAATATTTTTTGTGAAAGGATATGAGACTTTCCTTTTTTGACATCAGCCTGTTTTGTTTGATTATGATTTTTTTATGAGAATTTACATGAAAAAGGGCATTTTTGACTTGCATATTACAAAACTACCCATTTTGGCAAGCAATTGGCAAAAACTACTCATTTTGATTTTTTGTCCCCATTTTACCCCTCAGTTGAATTTTCGAAAAAGATAAATGTTAATTCATTAACTATTTTCTTATAATTGACTGAGAATTTTATATTCTAAACAAAACAATAAAATAAACTACATCTTCATTTTCTTATAACTTGTGTCAGTTACTTTTGGAAAAAAAAACAAATTAAAATCTGAAACAAAAAACCCATTAACTTACCTCCATTAATCTACATCATCATTTTCTTTCCTACAGAAAACGCAATCAAAGTAGTGCAACTGAAGGTTTCCGCCTCAAACTGCTCAAGCCATTGTTGCAACTGAAGGTTTCCGCCATTGTTGCAACTGAAGGTGTTTCTTCATCATTGCTTGTTGTTTTCCCTTATTTGATTTTGTCTGAAAACCCTAGAAATGAAGCTAAGAGGCGATAAAAGGAAGAGGAAAGACGATGAGGGGCAAAATCAGAATAAGAAAAAGGCTAGGGAAGAGACTCCGGCGAATGAAGTGAAGAAGAAAAAGGGCGAGAATGCGATTCCGGCGAACGCAAGGAAGAACAAAGCTGTGAAACCCAGTCCGGAGAAGGCTCCATTGAAGGAGAAATTAGGTAAAACCAGTCCGACGAAGGCGGCAGTGAAGGAGAAAAAAGGTAAAGCCAGTCCGGCGAAGGCGGGGAAGGTTGTAAAGAAACAATGTGTAAAACCTAAACCAGCGAAGGATTTACCCAATTCAAGTCCGGCGAAGGAGGAACCAGCGAAGGTTGTGAAGGACAGTACTCCGAAGGAAGCGGAGAAGAAAGAATCTGTGAAATTGAAGAAGGATAAAGGGAAGAAGGAGGAACCATCCAAGGTTATGAAGGCCAGTCTGGTGAAAGGGGTGAAGAAGAAAGAGTTTGTGAAATTGAAGAAGGGTAAGGCAAGGAGGAACCAATGGCTTTCAAAAAAAATGTAAGTTTTCTAATTTCCATATCCTGGCAATCTTGTGAAATTGTTTCCTTTAGTATCCAAATTAGGGTTTGTTTATTTGTATAGATGATGATCCTGTCAACTATCGATGGGTGTCCTTATGGTTTAATTGTTCTCGTTATTTACAGGTTATGTACAATTATTACAGAGGTGAAGCATTTTATGGAAGAGTGAACATAAACTGTAGGATACAGTTTATTCGTGATATTGAGAACAGTATCACACCTGCTGATTAGCAACGTATATTGGATGGCCCATTTGGTAATATAATGAGGATGTTCCAGCAAGTATCTTTTTCTTCACAGACGTTGCATGCAGTTCTTTTCAAACAACTGAAAACAAAGAAGAAGTGGGAGTCTTGGTATGAGGTGGGTGGAAAAGAGTTGAGGTTTTCAATTCAGGAGTTTGGTATTATCACGGGATTGAATTGTGGAGAATTACCTGATGTTGATTCAAAAGGAGACAGTTTAGTGACTAGAAGATTCTTTGGAACTCCAGCAGGCCCTAAAACAACTGTACAAGATTTGTACAACAAATTCAAAGAGCATCAAGTCTTAGATAATTACAAAATGAAGTTGGCTCTTTTATTGATAGTGGAGGGCATTCTGCTTGGAGGTGACAAGAAGAGGCTAGTTAAGGCTGAGCATGTGAGGCTATTAGAGAACATGGATAGGTTTTGGGAGTATCCATGGGGAAGGGTTGCTTATGAAGAGTTTCACAAGTCTTTGACAACATCATTGGACAGAAGAATGCTAACAGTAGAGAAGGCAAGGGCATTGTCTAACCAACCAAGAATTCCTTATTCAATTCAAGGAATGCCAATTGTCTTTCAGGAACCTGAAGTATTTTTATTGTGTTGATTGGTTCTGAATTGTATGTTGCCAGGATATTGTGTAGTTTGTATCTGCAAATTCATGTCAAAACCTTGTATATGCATTTCATTAATAAACCCTAACTAAGAATGATCATGATAAATTTACCTTGGAGGTAGATAAAAATCATGATTATAAATTGAAATAAACCTGACTTGGATTGTTGTTAGGTTGATTGAAATTGTTTTTGGATGTTTAGACTAATTGATATGACATGATGTAGGATTTAAGTGTGACATGATGTGTTGTATTTGGTTGTATACTAAACATGATTAAAACTCATTTTGGATGTTTAGAGTAAATCTTTTGACATGATGTGTTGTATCTGACTGTATACTCTCAAGATTATAAATTGAAATAAACCTTACTTGGATTGTTGTTTAGGTTGATTCCAACTTTTTTTGGATGTTTAGAGTAATTCATTTGACAGGATGTTGTATTGAAGTGTGACAGGATGTATTTTATATGGATGTATAGTATCATCTGCATAATTGTTTTGATTTCCCACTTATTTCAGATCTGGATATGGGAATCTATGCCAAGTTTAGGCAGAGCATATGCCTCAAAGTTGAGGGAATCTACAATGCCTCGTGGACTTTGATGGTTTTCAGAGCACCTACCTGAACATGGAATATTGGAGGAGGCATTTGCTGATCCTACAAATAAGGTTATTCCCATTCTTATCCCGGATGAAGATGAGTTGGAAGTTTCCTATGATGATGAGGTTGAAGACATGCATTTTGATAAGATTGTGAAGCAAGCTTATGATAAAATCAAAGGAAAGCAGGAGAAGAAGAGCAAAGGTAAGGAGGTTGGAAAAGTTGAAGGTTCTAGTGAGAAATATGAGAAATTGTTTAGAATAATGCAGAGGATGGAGAAAGGCATGTTAGAAAGGTTTGATAGGCTGGAAAAGATAGAAGTTAGAGGAGGAAGGAAATTAGAGGTTGCAAAGAGAGAAGTTGGTGGAGGAAGAAAAAATAAGGGGAACCAGAAGAAGAAGAATAAGGTCGAGTCTGAAGAAGAGGAATTTGAGTCTGATGAGGAATCGGAAGAAGAAATGAAAGAAGATGATGTTGTTGATGATGATTCAGATGATGATGTTGATGATGATGCTGAGGATGATGCTGAGGATGCAGATGATCAGGTGGCTACAGATGATGCTGAGGAGGAGGATGATGATGATGGGGATGATGATGATGATCATGGTGATGGAGATGGTGATGGTGATGGGGAGCACACTACTGGGAAAATGGATGATCAGGTGGCTACACATGAACAGGAGTTGGCGTCGGAGGAGGATGAGGATGAGGAGGAGGAGGAGGAGGATGAAAAAGAGGAGGAGGATGAAAAAGAGGAAGAGGGTGAGAAAGAGGAGGAGGGTGAGGAAAAGGAGGAGACTGAGAAAGAGGAGAAGGCTGAGGATGGCAAGATTGATGATGAGGGGAAGACTGTTGTGGAGAATGTTGGTGATGCTGAAGTCAGAGATAATGAGGTTAGAACAATGGCAGGTTTTGTAAAGTTGTCTGTCGGGATAAGTATTGATTTATTGTTTTATAAAATTGTTTGTTGTATTTCTTAATTGCAGGAGGAAGGTGTATCACAACATATGACACCCAAAAAATTGATATTTGATGCCCAAGATGATTTGGTCATGGTGGAGAGTGTTGGTGATAAAAAGGGTGGTGATGGAGGAGAAGGTGAACCAAATGGGGCACCTGTACCTAGGAATGCTGATGTTACTGGTGATGGTGAACCTCTCAATGTTGGGGATGTTACTGAGAACCTTGAGGATTGCCCAATGGAGGATGTAACCCAACAAGATACAACAATAGGTGGACTTGAACTGCTAATATCTGCAGTGGCCACATCATCTGATCAGAGAGGCAATAAGAAGGGAAAGAAGGGCAAGGTAAAAGCCAAAAAAGTCACTCCCCCTAAGAGGGTCCTACATCCCCGTAACCAGAAGCGTGATATTCATTCACCTTATACAGATGAGAAAAAGGGTAAAGAGTTGAAGAAGATAACCCAAAATAAAGCAGTGAAGGAGATGAACGAACTGATGAAATGGCTTGATGATGAAAGGTTAGTATCTCTTGTGTAAACCTCTGTGTTTTTTTCATAATTTGATTAGAATGAATAATGGCTAAGATTTGGTATATATTTTCAGGAGTGATTCCCGTGTAGGACTAACCAATTATAATCTGGACAAGGATTGGTTCTGAGCTATACTGGAACCAAAACATTGGCTAACTGACAAGGTAATGTTGATGACGCTTGTTGTTAAAAGTTAGTATTTGGGTAATTGTACATTCTATGACAGGATACTTTTTTTTTTGTAGCATATGGATGAGGTTTTATGTTACATACGTAAGGAGCTTGTGGCGCACCCATGTGAGACGCATAAGGCAGCTGTCCTAGATGCTTGGTGGGCTTATGGTTATATTAAGGCAAATGAGGATTCGCCAGGCATAGCATTAAGTGAAATTAAACTACCTAGTAATGTAAGTGAATACTTTAATGGAGTTAGGCCTGCTCTATATGGGAAGAGTTGGGATGATGTGGATTTCCTTTATGCCCCTTTTAACTTGAATAGAGACCACGGGATTACTCTGTAGATTGATCTCCGTCAATGGGCGATCAATGTCTATGACTGCGCAGTTGATTTGTACAAAGAGACTGAAATATACAAGCTTGTTTACCCAGTCATGACATTACTTCCTGTTTTCATTAGCCATCACCCATCACTTGGGGAGAAATACAAGGACCGTGGTCATTGTGCGTTCGCAATCAGGAGAAAGACTGCGAAACAAGTGAAGCAAAACAAACGCAGGTAAGAATGAAATTAAACAGTGATGATCTAGTTTTAGTTTATGATTGCGCCATTGCTTCTAACATTCTGATATTATGTGAAACAGTGGTGATTGCGGCATATATGTCCTAAAACACATAGAGATGTTGAGTGCTGGACGGAAGAACGTTGATCTGGTAGCTGACAAATTTATGGATTATTTGAGGATGCAAATGGCTGAGAGTGTGTTTGATGGGGTGTGGATATCTAATTGAAGTTTAGTTTTTGAGTAATGTTTTTTAGCGGTTGTGGACTTGTAAGTGTATTGTTAATTTGGATTGATACTAAGTGTGTTTGTTGGTTTAGGAAGGATATTTGACGATGGATATTTGATATTAAGTGGTTTTCTTATTGCACCATTATGACTAGGGTCGCTATTGTGCATGACAGGATAGTATGCATCTTAATACAAATTAATTCATCGTATGTCTATTTAATGTAATACAAATTCAACATCATTAAGTGGTTTTCATATACGTTCTCTATGTTAAATAGGTATGTAAATAATCCATAGTTATAGATTGGTAAGTAAATAATCTGGGGTAATGAAATTGGTCTAAAACTGTAAAGTAGTCAAGTAAAGTTAGAAGATTGATGTTAGCTTTGTAATACAGTCGGATTAATGCTTGATATGAAATAACAAATATAATACAGTCGGATTTGACACCATATCTATCCATTTGGAAAAAAACTTTGTAAAAAATTTTGCTGACAGGATATTTTCAGTTAATGCTTGATATGAAAGTACAAATTTGCATTAATTACTGTGAACAACCAACTACATTTTACTCCTGCCCTTTTCTCATCTCATCTTTATATGTAATACAACCCTTTTCTCACATTACCTATCTTCCACAATGCCAAATTGTATGAGTCACATGGAGCACCAAAAAATGTAATGTGTAGTCCGACCAGGCGGTAGAATCCTCCCAGTGTCGGGAAGGACGGATTTGGTGAGCACACACATATACGAGGGTGGTGTTCAGGCTAACTGGTCACCACGCCTAGAAGTTGTAAGAAACATTTGTCATTTGATTTCACATATTTGGGAGTACAACAATCGGCAACCGAGCTCCGCCTACTTCTTTGAGATGGTCCACGATCATGGAGGACCCCGTACCCTAAGGGCCTTGCAGAACGAGAACGACGCGTTTGCGCTTGTAGATCTTGCCACAAGGGTTGCATACATCACCATTTACATAGTAACTGGAGAGATAAACGATGAGCTTCTTGCACCTCCCTTGCCAACATCAGCCATGTCATCAGTGGGTTACTAGATCCCCTGTCATTGTAGTGTTTTATCTTTGTTTTCAAGTGGCGAATATGTAAGATTGCATTATGTACTGTTTTCTCTTTCTTTTCAAGCGGATAACATGTTGGATGAAGTTATTATGTCCTTTTTATCTATGTTGGATGAAGTTATTATGTCCTTTTTATCTATGTTGTTAAAGTAATTTATAATGTTTCAAATTTGATACTATGTTGTAGAAGATGTATTATGACAGGTATTTATAACATTTATGTCAGGGTATATATTTAGTACATGCAAACAGGAAATACCTAGTTCACCACATAATTCAAATTGGAAACATATGGAATAGGAACAACACAATTACCATCACGTGGCAAAGGCAGATAGCAATTTGATCGACCGAAGCGACCATCATTGCCACAACTTGTAGAGTACATAAATTAGTTAAATAAGGCAACATAGCCTAATGCTAAAACAACAAAAACAACCCAAGAAAGTAGAAGGATCCTCATCAAAGTAGAATTTTCAACCTTCAACATACAATTTTCAGCTGATAGTGCCTTCACCTCCACATTTAAGGTCTTGTTCTTCTCCATTATCTTATCAACCTTCTTCTCTAATGCCTTCACTTGTGTTTTCAAGTCCTCGTACACATTATCCATATTCGGTACACTCACCGATGAAGAAGCATCATTCTCACACCATTTGAAAAATCTACAATCATCCTTCCCCTAAAATCAAAACAATGAAGACGGATAATGAATTAGGTAAAATGCTTCAACAACTATATCACTATCCAAAATTTTATAGAACATGTATAAATACCTGCCACTTAGAGCACCTATAAAAGCGTTTCCCGAAATTATGATTTGGCTTCGAAACCTTAAGCACCAAGGTGGGCAATTGGTGAAAACAAAGGATCTTTGTACAATTTTTTCGTATGTTCCCCAACTTGTTGAAGAATGGTCACTCATGCTACGACAAGAAAAACCACCAAATTCAAGGGCAGGTACAATTATCTAATAACACCTTTATATCAAAGAAATTCAATTGAAATTGAGACCAATTTGGCTAAAATCAAGAATCTCCATAAAACCCCCAAGTTTACATGAACCCTAAATTAAAATCACAAAAATCAACTATGTGCTGAAAATTGTACCTGTCCTTGGAGTAGATCCGACGATATTAGAATTGTGAGAAAAAATATGAAATGTATTCGACCTTCAACCCTAGAAGAGGAAATGTGGGAAAATTATAGGAAATGTGAAACCCTTAAACCCTAGTACAACCAACTTCAATAAATACCACCTAAAAATCCAACCAACTGCCATTTACTCTCTCCCCCGACTTCCCCCGCCTTTAAAAATCCTTCTGTTTGTGTAATGCCTTTTAAAAATTACATGATCAAGTTTCGGTTGTATGGAAGGACATATAAATTCACATGACGGGATAAAACAACAAGCTAGCATAAAGTTAACAATATTACAAAACAGAATGCTTTAAATGTTCATCCCTAAAAACATAGATATAATACGATCATAACATTCCTAATTATTACTATCTAAATATAGAATAGTAATACAAAGGGATGTAGTGCTTCAAATGTCAACCAAAATTACAAGTTGTCATCACTAATATGCACCAAAGTGATATCCTTCAACCAAAAAATTATCATTCAAGTCAAGTGCTTCAAGTTTGAGCCAAAATGCAAAACTATAGATCACTTACTCTGAACCTTCATATCAAGTGCTACGCTTCTTACACTTGCCTACATAACAAGTCCTATAGGTATGTCCTCTCATCCCGCAAGTTGCACAACGTAATGCATGACTCCTCTCCCAATGGCCCTTAAACATCTTAAACTTTGGCCTTCCAATGCCCCTTGTCACAGGAGGTGGAGCACAAGCATAACTCGTTACTGATAAAGGAACATGCCAATTTGTGACTGGTGGAAGAAGGTGAATTGTCTCCTTGTAAGCTTCCTTAATCGTTTCATTCCTATAAAATGGACTCACCAAAGTACTAGGATCAATTCCCCTATCCTTTGCTACAGCTAGGGCATGTATGCATGGAATCCTGTCAGTTTGGAATATCTTGCACTGGCACGTCATAGCGTCAAGATCTACTTCAAACTTCTTATTTCCATCGATAACCTGGGCTTCTGAGTGGCTAAGCCTCACAACCGGCATAGTTAAACATTCCTCGTACCTAAAGTCAATTAGCTCAACAGTTCTTTTCATAATAATCTCACCCCACTTGTCTGCCTTCTCCCTACGTTTGCAAAACCATGCTGCAAATGTTTCTAAAATACCATCAAATAGTGCAATGATAGGCCACCCACGCTCTTCCTTGAACAACCCATTTTAGGATTCAACATTGTTTGTGGTTATTATGTTGTACATGTTCGCAGGGAAGTGTGCCCTTGACCAAGTAGATAGATCAGCACTTAGAACATATTTCGCAACCACTTTCGAATCATTTTCCAGCTTTTTTAACTCCTTCTGATACTCAGACACTGTGTAAGCCTTGGCTACCTTGTTCCACTGTCCCATTAGATCTTTTCTCCCGAATTTGGCCTTGAAGTTTTGGTAAATGTGAAAGATACAAAAACCACGGCCTGCTAAGGTGTAGTGTTTTCTCAATCCGTTCTAAATGCTCTTATGCCGATCTGAAACAAACACTATTTCTTCTGCATCATCTAATCCAGCAGCTTTCAACTCCTTGAAGAAAAAAGACCAGGAAGCATTATTCTCACTATCAACAATAGCAAAAGCTAGAGGGTAAATGCCTCTGTTTCCATCCTGGGCAGTAGCTAGTAGGAGATGGCCACAGTATCTTCCTGTTAAAAATGTTCCATCCACAGATATCACCTATCATAGTACACATATACATCCTGTCAGTCAGTCATCCTGTCATTGATGTACAAAGTATTTACATAGTATGTAATCCAAACATAAATATATCATGTCATACAATGCTATACTGTCATACAATGCTATCATGTCATACAAATCTATCATGTCATAGAGTTATATCCTGTCATACAATGCTTCAGTGCATACATGTGTTAACAAACATACCTTCCTAAGATGCGATAGTCCCTTCATCTAAGCACCAACCGCCCAAAAGCAGTACTTGAAACGATGTTGATAATCGGTTTGAATAGTTGTATGCGTTCCAGGGTTCAGTTGTTTCAGCATGTACAGCCAGGAGTTGAGTTCGGAATAACTTGCCTGAGGGTTGCCTCTAACTATGACCTTTGCACTCAATCGAGCCCGATTAGCCTTGGCATAACTGGCATTTATGCCAGCTTGTTTCATAACACTCTGAATTTCTCTAGCTCTGAGGGATTGCTTACGACCTTCAAACCTATAAAATTCACATTTCATCAACAAACCATCATATATCAAATAAAATCAAATATGCATCCAAAAAAATTCCTTTACCTTCCAAGTATCTTTTCAGCAATCATGGATACAGTTGCATGTTTGTCATGGTTGTGTCGATACCGAAGTGTGCAACTATGAGTTTCATTATACTTCTTAACCTGAAACAAACCATCCGTGCCGGTTTTCACCCCCGCTGAGCAATGAATTGTGCATTTCTTGTCAACACATTGCACTGCATATCTCTTTTTGTCAGACCTCTTCACAGAAAGCTCGACAAAGCCTTTTCATTTAACACATCTTTTAACTCTTTCTTTGTGCAAAATGTGGCTCCAACTTTAATTTCCACATTCTTTGTCTGACCATCCTCGACGTCTGCATCGAAATACTCCCTTCATCATCTTTATCTTCATCATCATGATCATTCTTTTCTCCTGCTTGCCTGCAAAAGCGACGACGATAGTTCTCGTCTGCCATATCTAACTCTTTCACAAATTCGGTATCCATATATTCATCCCCACCGGATGAGTTTCCATCTCTGGCATCATCGTCACCAAGTACAACGAGGTCACGGCCCTTGTGCTTGCTTGCAAACACCTTCACATCTTCATCGCTCTCAATGCTCCTATAAATCAATGTTTTCATCATCGCTGCTCAAACACACGACATCTTCAGGGGTTGCTGTTTGTGGCCTTGATTTCTTGCAAAACCATTTTCTGGGATTTTCTGGGGTCTTCATTTTCCGCTCCAAGTCACCCAACATCGATGTTCCCATTGCATCCCTTCTCTTGTCATACAGCATGTCCTCTCTCATTGCCTCTTCATCCTCAGCAATATCATCGTCTATAATTTCATCGATATTCCTGTCATTATTCAACGGATTTCCCACCATCGGATTTTCCAGGCTTCTACTAACCCTTTGTTCTGTACCAGGTTGTGTTGCTTGTGTTGGCTGTGGGGGTGAGCTCATAGTACCATCAATTTCATTCGGTGATGCACCACTGTTTCCTACGTTTCCAAAAAACTCAGAATACAGATTTATAACTCCCTTCAATGTCGAGCCTGCATACAGTGATATTGGCCACACACCATCTTCACAACATTTCATATTAAGATACTTGAAAGTAGCAAGATCATCCTCAACATTAACAACCAATGCTGGTATATTTCCCTTGCTCTGTGGTGCAATGTATCTCAAATTTAGTTGATACATTTCAGAATCTATATATACCTTTTCCGAAAAAAAATTCTTCAATTCCTCATATCTTATAGCATCTGAGACAAGGATACCTTGTGCCTTTTTACTGCCTTCATAGAAACCAGTCTTAGACCAATCTCCCTCACTAATCAAAGTCATCACATAGCTTGTTCCACCTAAACAAATATCAAAATACTTAGTTACAAAACGTTAAGCTAAGAAAACGAACAAGAACGACAGTTTTTTATTCATAATGTTTCTGTTTATGTAAGAGACAACTCACCCATTGCAAAGTCGCCTGATTCCCTCTGGTTTTGGAAACCCAAACGTAACTTGGCAGGATGAAGAGTAAGTTTCGAGAAAATAAGATATGTATTCAAGTCTGTGGTGGGATTAAATTCAAACAGAAGGAATAATGTCTGCCTTGAGGGAGTGAAAAGGAATGAACATTGAAGAAGACATAAATTTCCCAGATCCAAAAAAAAATCATTTAATAATATGATTTCATTGTTTAACTATTAAGTTTCCCTTACTTTTAGTGTTATCATTAAAAAAAGACATAAAAGGAGGGAAAAAGGACCTTTTTGGAGGGAACTAATGCACGAATTACACCAAATTTGAAGGGAAAATGGACCATCTAAGCTAGCTCAACTCTATAAACCCTAGCTTATTTTTCTTTTACCTTCAATATAGTCAACCTAGGAGGGAAAATGTAGTTGCTTTACTACTTTAGTATTTTATCCTTCCATAAACTAAAATAATTCCTGACACAAAAGAAAGTCACATTTTACCTCAAGTACAGCAGAAATCCTTTTTTTATTTGTTGCGTCAGATTTCTGTCAGTTACAAGTACAACCCTTTATAATTCCTGTCAGCTATTATTTCTTTTATTTTTTTCTTCTTTATAATTCCTGTACAGCAGAAACCCTCTTTTCTTCTTTTATTCTCTTCTTTTTCCATTGTTTATCATTTTTCCCAATTTTTTCCCTTTAATTTCGGACTTCATATTTCATTTCAATTCCTTTTCTATTTATAAGAAAAGGTAAACAAATTTTGCAAAACTACCCATTGGGTACCCTTAGAAATAAATATACAAAATGGGTATTATTGTTAGATACTACCCTTAAATGGGTATTCCTATGAATTCGCCTTTTTTTATTAGGCTGATTTAGGATTTCTTTTTGAATGCTTCCTCAATATCTTTGAGTTGTTTAAATATGTTTCCAAAGGTAGTTTTATTCCAGTTATTTGCACTAGTTGTGAGTGCAAAAGTTTTTTGAATGAGATTATACATGTGAGAGTCGTGGTGTTGATACGCCAAGCTTGTTTGACTATGTTTTTGAAATCTTTGCAGTAAATCCACATTTTTTCAAAGCGGGAGGGTTGAGCTTTGATATGAGATTGGTTTTCTAATTCCACAGAAATAGGGCAGTGATCCGACGACGTGAATGCATGATTTTTTGTGGATATTCTTGGGAACCATTGCATGATTTGATCATGAACTAGAGTTCGGTCTAGTTTGGAGTACATATTATCAATTTCTATTCTGTTTTTCTCTAAGTAAATTCACCCCCTTGAGTAGGGATATCAATTAGCTCACATTGATTTTTAAAGTTAATCAGTCTAAGAAACTTTGATTGTGGGAGATGACTACCACCGAATATTTCCCTATTGTTTTGTATTTCCTTTAGGTCCCCTATGAGAAGGCATGGTATTTTTGCTTGAGTTATGAATGTTGATATAGTTGACCAAAAAAGGTCTTTTTCATTATCTGTGGGTGGTGCGTAGGCAAATATAAGCATCATACAAATAATTTTATTAAGGATTTTATACTTAATAGCAATAAATCGGTTATCGATGTGGGTTAGTTCACATAATTCGTTGGAGTTGGTATGATTTCCACATAACACATAGTCCACCTGAGAATCCAATAACAGGAGAGTAGTAAAAGTTATCGAAACCAGCTTTCCTCCATATATTTTGTTTGGTCTCTTTATCGGTTCTCGTTCGACCAGGGCCATAATTTGTATTTTTTGATTTTGCAGAAAGACTCTACATCAGTCCAAAAGTTTTTACGACTGATGCATCGATAGGTCCAAAGGCTTATCTTCATAATAACACATGAGTTTTATTAGCAGGTATTATTAGTATTGCATAGATGTTATAGTTCCTGTTTAGATTGTTTGATTCTGTAATTTGTTATGATGTGATGATTATTACAATTACTGTTTCTTGTAAATGTGATTATAATCCAGTTGGGTATTTCTGTAATTTTGTGAGTGGTGTTGGATGCCCATTTAGTGTCGCCTTGTTTATTGTATTTTTTTGTGTCTTCTTTTGTATTCTTTTTGTGAGAATGGGTATCATTAGAACACCTGTGTAAATGAAGTTTGCGTGGAGATTGGTGGGGATTGTAGATAGTAGTGGTGTAGTTGTAGGCACTAGTGAGCAAGTAATTGGTATAGTGACAGCAGAAGTAAACAGTAAGACCGAACTTAGGATAGAAAAGGAAGAAGCAACAATAGATTATAATCAGAAACCTGGAGTTACATAATTGGGTAATTACCCTATTTGGGTAGGGATAAGAAGGGTTGTTACAACTAATGCCACAACCGTACTGGAGCAGCCATGTAAAAATTCTCTTAGGCCATTGAGTGGAGTAGAGTTTCAAGGTTTGAGCAGGAAGTAGTGCAACCGGGCCTGCTAGCTCCAATTTTAAAGGAAACTTGTAAGTGGTCAACCAAAAGCAGTGTGTTAGTGATCCTCACAGTTAGATAGATGTAATGTTGTGATTAACTAAGGAAGCACCAAGAGTATGAATGGTTCGCCAAGGCCTCATTGTGAGATGAGAAGCGGTTTTCATATTTAGAATACCGAGGCATGAATAAGAATTCATTTGGTGTTAAAATCTTACATGCAGAATGAGAATTCATTTGTGGGAGTTTTTTGATAAGGGGGTAACACCTTGGTTTAGTGTGAAACAAATAGTTGTGAATTGTATAATATTCTAGATGACTTTGTTTTCTCAATGGTGATAGAGTTGCAGCATGCCACAAAACAAGACCATCAGCTTTAGTAATCATCGATCATTTGGTCAATTGTTACGTTAGTAACAATTTTTGCTAAAACAAATATCAGACTTTTCCATATTTACTTTCTGATTGGATGTTTTTTCATACACACTCATCAACTAAATTCAAGCACTCTTGCAAAAAGAAAGCTATCATATGCAAAGAATACGTGGAAATAGGTAGTGCAGAACGACAAACCCGAATGTCGTGGGTTGCATTTGAATCAACAACATGATGAAAAAGAGAAAACAAACCCTCATCACATAAGATGAATAAATATGTGGATCCTCAAAGGGCACCCCTGACGCAGCCCCCGCGAAGGAAACACAGATTCATAAATGCCACCATTGGACTTGAAGGAAATGAAACAATGTTTAAGCAGCTCGTCACCCAACAAACCCAATGGTCAGAAAACCCACACGTCCTATGACATCCTTTAGATATGCCCACTCCATCCTATCATATATATGTCTTCATCATATCTAACTTTAACTCATGATTGTTGTGGGAGGAAGATTTCACCCGCGTGGAATGCCTATGCGTGGGACGCCAAGGCTGCCAGAATTCTGTTATAGAGAGAGATGGCGTGTTAGAAGAGACGAAGCTTCCATGCAAGCGGAAGAATTCCATCAATTAGCAATCGACACTTGACAGTACAAGAGTGGATATCAACAACTATATATACCCTTGAGATCCCTGAGCAAGAGGGAGGCATTTTTTTGGGCAAGAGAGAGAAAGAAAGAGAATCAGAGAACTCCATAGCTATTCTGGGTTTCAGGTTCTTGAGCTTTCTGGAGTTTGTGACCACCGAGTGGATCCTTCTATATTTTCCCCCTTTTTGCCTCTCTTCTCTACCTCTAAACTCCTTGATCTCATCACTGACTTGGGCGTCGGAGGGTGTTCTCCCGGAGAAGCTCTCTCCAAGACTCGCAGGTGAATCCAGGAGCCGGCCAGAGAGAAAGGAAGTCGAACCCAGGAGCAGATCGCAAGGCGTGGACTCTGGCCCTCTCAGGTGACGGAGCAACATGGTTGGAAAGCTGGCTTGAAGAGAAGATCAGGTCCCAGAAAACCCAGCTTGGCAATTCAGATCCCACGCGAAGGTCATCAAAGGAGACAGCAGTTGAGCACCTCCCCCGAATCAAACAAATCTCCAATACATCCGGGTTGGGGGTGTGTTGACCCTCAACATCTTCACGAAGGGTTGAAACGGATTTCAACACTGGCGCCGACCGTGGGGAGGTCCTCACGCAACTAGGCTCGACACAACTCCTGAAGAGCAGCAACCATGAACAGAGACGTGTTAGTGGGAATAGAAGGGGAAATGTCTTCGCCACAAGGAGTGCCCCATGACAACACGCGAGAAGTGGTGATAAACGACGAAGAATGGGAACAATTCCGCTTATTCCGAAAGTGGCAGAAGGTCAGCCAGGAGCTCCCCGCGCCTGAAGCAGCGCCTCCACAGCATCAAACGATACGATCCCACCCGGAGTCGTATATCCCACTGGATCCCCACGAGGGGTATGGGGAGCGTTATCAAGGAGACTGAGCCTCCATTACTCGCGAACACCATCAGTATTCGCCGTGGAGAGAGGAGCATAGAGGACGATACCCAGAATATGAGCCTCAGTACTATCCGCGATACGTAGCTCCAGAAGTGCCGCTGGCATTATTCGGATCTACAGCGTTTGCGGACCATATCCTCCTGACGCCTCCGCCTGCGGACTTCAAGATACCCACGTTCAAGGAGTACACCGGAGAGGAAGACCCAAGGGACCATTTGTCCAGATATCAATACCTAATGCTCGCAAGCAAAGCAGACGAAACTACCATGTGCAAGTGCTTCCCAAACACCTTAGCTGGGCCTGCCCTAACATGGATGATAAGCTTGCCCGCAAAAAGCATAGAAGGGTTTCAACAGCTCGCGGACTCTTTCATGGCTCACTTTGGTTGCTCTCAAAAGAGGAAGCTCAGTATGCAAGAGGTTTTATATGTCAGGCAACGTGAGGGAGAATCACTCGCCTCCTTCGTCAAATGATTCACAACAGAAGCGGTTCAGGATCATGACTTTGACGAAAAAGTGGCACGCATGGCGTTCATCCAAGGACTCCGGAACGGACACTTCAAGCTCAGCGTTTGCAAGAAACCACCTGCCTCGTACACCAAGCTGCTAGAAAAGGCCAACCAGCATATAGTAGTGGAGGAGTTGGCATGCGGGAATGCTGCGGTGGCTGCACCACCCGCGAGCGGTGGAAGGAGAAATGAACCCTCTAAAAGAGATACCGCTGCATGGGAGCCTCGCCGACACCAGGTGAACGAGCGGGGAAAGGCATCCGAAAAACCCTTGATCGTCGTAGAAACAAATAGCCGAGAACGAGCTGCCACATACTCACAAAGGCCACCATCTCTACAGACCAACATACCACCCCCACCTCATGCTCAGCAAGGAAGGAAATTTTGTGTCTATCATCAGTCGACCGCGCATGATGAACAGGAGTGTCGGAGGCATGGTCCCCCACGAGGGAGAGCAATGTCGACACCAGGGCATGTACCACCACGGGCAATGCCCAGGCGTCCCGCACCTTACCTGCCCGTCGACCAGAAATTTCCACGACCCGACGGGCAAGTGAGGACCATTTCAGGAGGACATGAGCCGCGGGGCCCCAGCAAGAGAGAAACGAGAAGAATAGATAACGCCCCCCCACTGGTTGGAAGACCGGTCATGAGTATCTCAAACCCCCCGCGACAAGACCACAAGATGACATTCAGTTCGGAAGATATCGCCCAATCCTGCATTCCCAGCACCGACCCTCTAGTGCTTCACGTGCAAATGGGAACAAAAATAGTAAAAAGAGTAATGATGGACACCGGAAGTTCAGCTGACATCTTGCACTGGGAAGCATTCCAGAAGATGGGCCTGGATCCCGCGAGCCTCGCGCCTACAGATTGCACCTTAGTTGGCTTCGTCGAAGAACGGGTGAAGCCGATTGGGGTAATAACCCTCGATCTAATCCTAGGAGAAGAAGGAAACCCGCGAAGATGCTAAAAGGTGGAATTCCTAGTACTCCAGTTGATACGGGGTTAGCCGTGTAGAAGATGGATCTAGGCAACGGATCTCAAAACAAAAGAAAACACAAGATTAGAACAATGGCGGAAGTGAAACTAATGGAAAAGGATAATAGATAGAACCAATAGAAACGACGAGAAAACCCGCTTGCTTGATAGCAAGGAACCTTGTCGAACAATCTACCAACCCGATCTCTACAACGCCACACAACCAAGAATCGCTGACGAACTTGGAGCACGGAGAGGATTGCTTATGAAGTACGAAATCACCAACTCCAGAGGGACTTGACAAAGACGAAAACAACTAAGCAGGAAAGAACAATCGATTGAGACTCTCACGGGGAGCCGAGTTTTCAAAGCAAAAACCAAGCTCTGTTTTTGTGTTTTAACAATGTGAGAAATCTGCCTAATGAAGAAGACAAGGGAGCCTTAAATACCCATAGAGGGCCGGCCCTAGCTTCCCAAAAACGTCTAAAGCTAATTTTCTATTATCCGGAAATAGAAGGCTTAAAACAATTAAATAATAATCCTAAAATAACCAATGCAGAAATTAATAAGATTATTAAACATAGGTAACGTTGACCAATAAAGTCAACGCCTTGACTTTGGACTTGTCCTCTTCGTCATGTGATACATCATGTGCCATAAACGTCTCCAGCTCTTGACGTAGTTCCTTCAATCTTGACCTAGTAATCGGTCCATCAAAGGTTGGCACTAATGGCGGGGATGATTCCTCATCATTCTCCCCTTCTTGAAAAGGACTCGTCCTCGAGTCATCAACATCAGCGGCTGCATAAGGGGTAAGATCACCGACATTGAATATCGGGCTCACGCCATAGTCATCGGGCAGCTCCAACACATAGGCATTGTCGCCTACTCTCTTCAGCACCTTGAACGGTCCATCACCTCTGGGAGACAGCTTCGACTTCCTCTGCTCCGGGAACCGCTCCTTGCGCAGGTGTAGCCACACCAAGTCGCCGGGCTCGAACAACACTTGACGCCGGCCGTGATTAGCTCGGGCTGCGTTCTTCGCTGCAGTAGCTTCCAAACGAGCCTTAGTCCGCTCGTGCAGCTCCTTCATGAACTCAATCTGTCTATCAGCATCAAAGTCTGCTCGTTCCGGTAAAGGCAACGGCTTAAGATCCAAAGGGGTTAGGGGATTCAAACCATACACACATTCAAAAGGGGACATATTAGTAGAAGAATGAATAGTCCTATTATAAGCAAACTCAACATGTGGTAAGGCTTCTTCCCAACTTTTCAGATTAGATTTAATAACAGCCCTAAGAATAGTACCCAATGTACGGTTAGTGACCTCAGTTTGTCCATCTGTCTGGGGGTGACTAGCAGTAGAGAACAACAACTTAGTACCAAGTTTACCCCACAAAGTCTTCCAAAAGTAACTCAGAAATTTGACATCCCTATCACTCACAATAGTACGAGGTACACCATGCAACCGGACAATCTCTCTAAAGAACAAAACAGCAACATTCCTAGCATCATCAGTTTTATGGCATGCAATAAAGTGAGCCATCTTAGAGAACCTATCAACAACCACAAATATAGAATCTCTCCCCTTCTTAGTCCTAGGCAATCCAACAATAAAATCCATACTAATATCAACCCAAGGAAAGCAAGGAATAGGCAAGGGAGTATAAAGACCATGTGGTTTTGCCTTAGATTTAGCCTGTAAGCACTCAACACAGCGTTTGATAAAATTCTCTACATCCCTAAGCATGTGTGGCCAATAGAAATGAGTATGCAACATGTTATAAGTCTTATCTCTACCAAAATGACCCATCAATCCACCTCTATGGGACTCATCAACAAGTAACAACCGTAGAGAACAAACAGGAATGCACACCTTATCAACTCGAAACAAGAATCCATCAAACAAGAAAAACTTATCAAATGAACCCTTTTCCACACAATGCTTATAAATCACTCCAAAATCAGCATCCATATCATACAACTCCTTAATATAAACGAATCCAAGGACCCGAGCATCCAAAGTAGTCAAGAGTGTATGTCTCCTAGAAAGGGCATCAGCTACAACATTATCT
The DNA here is from genome assembly GCA_027886185.1 of Rheum nobile. NCBI lineage: Eukaryota > Viridiplantae > Streptophyta > Magnoliopsida > Caryophyllales > Polygonaceae > Rheum > Rheum nobile. The sequence continues at coordinate 6,231,167 of WOAB01000135.1, forward strand.
TTTCCTTTCTTATACTTAATCACATAGGGAAATGTTTCTATGAATTCCATCCACCTACCATGCCTCCTATCCAACTTATCTTGACTCCTAAAATGCTTTAAGGACTCATGATCAGTTTTAAGCACAAATTCTCTAGGCCAAAGGTAGTGTTGCCAAGTTTTCAGCACTCTAAACAAGGCATATAATTCCCTATCATAAGTAGAATAATTCAAGCATGCACCTTTCAACTTCTCAGAAAAGAAGGCAATAGGCTTACCTTCCTGCATGAGGACTCCTCCAATACCAATGCCAGAGGCGTCACACTCTACTTCAAAGGGGCGAGTGAAGTCAGGCAGAACCAGCAATGGCGCGTGTGTCAAACGATCCTTGAGAGTCTGGAACGCCCTTTCTTGAGCTTCACCCCAACGGAATGGAGTATTCTTCTTTGTGATCTCTGTCAGCGGGGCTGCAATGGTGCTAAAATCTCGAACGAACCTCCTGTAGAAGCCAGCCAGGCCGTGGAAACTGCGCACGTCACCTAGGTTCCTCGGGGTCGGCCAGTCACGGATGGCTTGCACCTTCTCTTGATCCACTTGCAGTCCATGAGCACTCACTACAAAACCAAGAAACACAACTCTGTCAGTGCAAAAATCACACTTCTTCAGATTTCCATACAACTGTACAGCTCTGAGAGTGGATACAACTTCCCTGAGGTGCTCTGCATGTGCTTCCAAAGATTTACTGTAGATCAGAATATCATCAAAGTAAACTATAACAAATCTACCAATAAAAGATCTCAAGACATGATTCATAAGACGCATAAAAGTAGAGGGGGCATTAGTCAAACCGAAAGGCATAACAAGCCACTCATACAAACCAAACTTCGTCTTGAATGCTGTCTTCCATTCGTCTCCTTCCTTCATCTGGATTTGATGGTATCCACTGCGAAGATCGATCTTGGAGAAGGTGGAGGCGCCATGGAGCTCATCCAACATGTCATCGAGCCTGGGGATCGGGTGCCTGTACTTGATCGTGATGTTATTAATAGCCCTGCAATCAACACACATACGCCAAGTATTGTCCTTTTTGGGGACGAGTAAGACAGGCACAGCACACTGGGATCGGCTCTCTCTAACATGCCCTTTATCTAAAAGGTCCTGGACTTGGTTCTGGATTTCCTGGGTCTCAGTAGGGTTCATCCTATAGGTAGGCCGGTTGGGTAGGGTAGCACCGGGAATCAGGTCTATTTGGTGCTCAATGCCTCTAATAGGGGTAGGCCAGGGGGTATCTCATCCGGGAAGACATCAAGGAACTCATCTAAAAGGGTCCGGATAGAAGCTGGGAGTGTAGCTCGGTCGTCGTCACCTAACAGGGTATAGGCCTGACAAAGGGACATGAGGGCGACGTCCGGGGGGAGGTAATCTACCAGGTGGTCTCTGCTGGATGCTAAGAGCACTCGGCTAGGGGTAGAGGCGAGGGTGAGGTCGGTCCGTGTGGAGGCAGTGGATGGTTCGGCTGGGGACTTACCCTTACGCTCGGCCTCTCTTTTCTTATCATAAGCCTCAGTCACTTGAAGCGGCGTCATCGGTTTCAACACCACTTTCCTACCACGAAACTCAAAGGCATGTTGGTTAGTACGTCCATCATGAATAACATGTCTATCAAATTGCCAAGGACGACCTAACAAAATATGACAAGCTTGCATAGGAACAATATCACATAAAATTTCATCCTCATAAGTTCCTAGCTTAAGTGTAATCTTAGCTTGCTTATTCACCTTGAGTTCACCACAATCATTCATCCAATGAAGTCTATAAGGTCTAGGATGCAAAAAAGTAGGGAGTTGCAGTTTATTAACTAATTCAACACTAGCAATGTTACAACAACTACCACCATCAATAATCATGTTGCAAACTTTCCCTTTAACAAGACATCTTGTATGAAACAAATTCTCACGCTGATTATCATCACAAGGAGCCTGATTAACATGCAAAGTCCTCCTAACAATCAATGAATCACCATGCTCGTATTCAATAAAATCCAAATCATCATCATTGGCATGCTCATTCATATCATGGCTAGCAACTAAATTTTCATGCTCAGTGTCAGACTCAGACTCTAACTCACCCAAATGATTAATCATCAAAACACGAGTATTAGGACAATCCTTCATGTAATGACCCTTTCCTTGACATTTAAAGCAAGTGATATCTCTAGCTCTAGGAGGAGGGTCAGCAGGGTTACCTCGTGTAACTGCAGGGGCGGGCCGTGTGGGCTGCTGTGGTGCGGTGGAGGTAGAGGGGTGCGCACCACGGGAATTCTGCTCATTGCCGCGAGGCGGACCGGTTGCCGGGCGGGATCTCTGGTGTCCGGTGCGGCCCTGCTGCTGGTCGGGATGCCAGCTTTGGCGTTGTGGCACCGTGCGGTGTTGTTGGGTATAGCTGGACTTGAATTGTCTCTCCACTTTAATTGCTTGGTGTAGCAAATCTGTCATGGTAGAATAGGGATACAATTCTATAGTGTCAGCTAAATGAGGATGCAAGATACGTAGATACCTGGACATAGTGGCCTCTTCATCTTCGACGACGTTGCCGCGTGCCATGGCTATCTGCATATTGTTGTAGACCTCTTCAACACCTAAAGAGCCTTGCCTCATAGTCTCCAAACGGTTGCGGAGAACTCTATTGTTGTGGTGGGGAACGAAGCGGGCCCTCATCATAGCTCTTATCTGGTTCCATGTGTTGACCGGAGGGTCCATGGCTTGTCTTCGAGCCTTCACAACAGAATTCCACCAAACCAAAGCATAACCAGTAAATTCAAGAGCAGCGAGTTGTACCTTTTTATGTTCAGGGAAATTGTGGCAACCCCAAATCTGCTCAATCTTCGTCTCCCATTCAAGGTAGACGTCTGGATCACACTTTCCATCAAAAGCCGGGATCTTCACTTTGATCCGTCCAATGCCGTCTTGTTCGGCGTCACGGCGGCGGGGCTGTCCGCGGTCATTCCGGGGGCGGTAAGGACGCCACTCATTACGCTCCTCGCGCTCATAGTCCTGCATATCATCATCACCCCATAAACTAGAACGTATCGACATAGGAGGGGACTCAGACCTATCACGAGGTGCGGGATGCCGAATCGGGCGTATGCGGTCGGTGCCAGTGGCTCTCGGTTGGCGACGCTCGTCCATCGCCGCTTGGTAGGCCGTGGCTTGGTCGACCAAGGGCTCGGTAGCGGGAAGCGGTGCACTATGCGATGGACCAATGTGTTCCTGCGCAGCCGGGAGTGGGTTGGAGCGGGTCTCCAACGAGTCAAACTTCGCAGACAACTGCGCGACTGTAGAAGCCAACTGTTGTAGCATCGCCTGCATATTGACATGGGAACCATTTGCAGTAACCTGTTCATCACCGGAACCTGTCATGATCACCACTTAGACGAACACAGAAACACGTTAAGGTTAGGAAAACCAAAAAAAACTCTCAAGTGTTTGCACTCGGTGATTGTACAACCTGCGAAGTTAGGCTCGTAAATGACAAGTTCTCTATGTGCTCAAGATACGCAGCAAATCAAGGTCAAGCAGAGATGTAGTAGACAAGACAAGTAGATGTACGACGAAAAATGACTCAAACAAAGGCGAGACTAGAGAACGACTCAACAAGGAAAGCGACACAACTATAGTCACAAGAATGAAATGCAACTAAAGATGGGGCTATATATGTGTTTCGAACTCAAGAAATGCGAATTGCAAGTCAGAAAGACGTACCTTTGTCGACTCGGAACGAAGCCAATTGGAGCCGAGAGTGACCCGAGGGAACGGAAGGGAGAAGGGGGTCGAGCAAGAGGGGGTAGTGCTCGACTGAGGGCAACCCGGGGTGGGACCCGGTCGGGTTGGGGTCGGGTGGGGTGGACTGAGAGCAACCTGGGGTGGGACCCGGTCGGGTTGGGGTCGGGTGGGGACAGGCCGGTATGGGGCTCGACTGAGCGGAACCCGGGCAGGACCCGGTCGGGTGGAGGCCGGGTGGTGGCGACTGAGCGCAACCCGGGGTGGGACCCGGTCGGGTTGGGGCCGGGTCGGTGGCAGGTACGTGAGGGCTGGGTTAACTGAGGCTCACCCGGTCTGGACCCGGTCGGGTTGTGGCCGGGTATTGTTGCGGCGACAAAGAGGTCCGAAAAAAAATCTGAAACGGAACCCTAAAAAAAATCTGAAAAATTCTCAAAAATCCCAGATGCCTTTTCCTCTTCTTTTTTTTTTTGAATTTCGATAATGGTTTTTTTTTTTTTTGATATAATTTTCTTTTAGGCAACTTGTTTTTCCTGGGATATTACACCATAAAGATAAAATAAAATCTCTAGAAAATCAAGCAAGTATCTTGAAGATTACAAAAATTGAACAACCGGATCTCTGGTGCGCACGAACCTGGACGCCGTCGTGTCTTGCTCGCCAAGCTAGGGTTCGAACAACAATGGTGGAAGGGGGGGGGGCGAAATTTTTTTGGTGATTTTTTGGACGGTTTTGGTATGTTTTTGTGGATCCTCGTAGTCACAATCAACCGCAACGAACTCCTTTCCAAGACAAACAAGAGCAAACAATCAGTCATACTAATAATTCACTAATGTGACTCAAACAAAGAAATTCAATTGACGATTGAAAACAGGAAGATCCAATTTTTGATGATGAATCTGGAACCGTCAAAGGCGATCCGAAGCCGCAAAGCTCTTGATACCAATTGATACGGGGTTAGCCGTGTAGAAGATGGATCTAGGCAACGGATCTCAAAACAAAAGAAAACACAAGATTAGAACAATGGCGGAAGTGAAACTAATGGAAAAGGATAATAGATAGAACCAATAGAAACGACGAGAAAACCCGCTTGCTTGATAGCAAGGAACCTTGTCGAACGATCTACCAACCCGATCTCTACAACGCCACACAACCAAGAATCGCTGACGAACTTGGAGCACGGAGAGGATTGCTTATGAAGTACGAAATCACCAACTCCAGAGGGACTTGACAAAGACGAAAACAACTAAGCAGGAAAGAACAATCGATTGAGACTCTCACGGGGAGCCGAGTTTTCAAAGCAAAAACCAAGCTCTGTTTTTGTGTTTTAACAATGTGAGAAATCTGCCTAATGAAGAAGACAAGGGAGCCTTAAATACCCATAGAGGGTCGGCCTTAGCTTCCCAAAAACGTCTAAAGCTAATTTTCTATTATCCGGAAATAGAAGGCTTAAAACAATTAAATAATAATCCTAAAATAACCAATGCAGAAATTAATAAGATTATTAAACATAGGTAACGTTGACCAATAAAGTCAACGCCTTGACTTTGGACTTGTCCTCTTCGTCATGTGATACATCATGTGCCATAAACGTCTCCAGCTCTTGACGTAGTTCCTTCAATCTTGACCTAGTAATCGGTCCATCAAAGGTTGGCACTAATGGCGGGGATGATTCCTCATCACCAGTCTCCATCCGCGTACAATGCCATCCTGGGAAGGATCTCTCTATGTAAGTTTCAGGCAGTAGTCTCCATCTATCACTTTGCTCTAAAGTTTCCTACGCAGGTGGGAGTAGGCATCGCCAGGGGGCAGCACGCAGAAAGCCGTACTTGCTATTTGGCGGTGCTCAGCAATTAATGTATACTAGTGCTAGGCCTGAGAAACGAGCTTGACCAACCCGAGCTGTCAAAACAGGGAGAGGAGGCAGAACTGGAAGTCAGATGTAGGATGGAAATCACGGTGTCTGAGGGGGAAAAGCTACCCGTCGCTCCGTTTGCCCGCGAAGAGGAAAAATTGTACATGGGACAGGCCCTGAGTACGAGCACACAAGACGAAATCAGAAAATTGCTAGGAGGTTCGCGAGATGTATTCGCGTGGACTCCCAAAGACCTGAAAGGGATCCCGGTAACCCTTACAACCCACTCGCTCAACACGAGCCCAGAGATCAAACCGAAAAGGCATGAGAAGAGGAAACAAGCCGGGGATAGAGCCCAAGGAGCCAGAGAAGAAGTCGAGAAATTGCTGAAAGCTGGGTTTATCCGTGAAGTTAAATACCCACAATGGCTCGCGAATGTGGTTATGGTAAAAAATGCCAACGGGAAATGGCGGATGTGCGTAGACTTCACGGATCTGAACAAGGCCTGCCCAAAGGACAGCTACCCCTTACCCTCGATTGATCAGCTTGTGGATTCTACAGCGGGACATGAGGCCTTGAGTTTTCTCGACGCAGACTCCGGATACAACCAAGTCAAGATGAACCCAGTAGATGAAGAAAAAACTACCTTCATCACGGAGCACGGAACGATCTGCTACACAGTCATGCCTTTTGGGCTAAAAAATGCTGGGGCTACCTTCCAGAGGCTGGTGGATCTAATGTTCCGAGGTCAGATCGGCTCCTCCGTCGAAGCCTACGTGGAAGACATTGTGGTGAAAAGCAAGCTAGAAGCAGATCATGTTGAAGATCTCCGCAAAGTGTTTGCCATGTTACGGAAACATGGGATGAGCCTCAACCCGGAAAAGTGCATTTTCGGAGTAAAGGCGGGGAAATTCTTGGGATTCCTTATTAGCTCGAGGGGGATAGACGTAAACCCCGAGAAAGTGGAAGCATTGCTACAAATGGCCCCGCCCCGAAGCGTCAAGAAGGTACAAAGGTTCGTGGGATCCATCAACTACCTAGGACGTTTCTGCTCGAAACTCACGGAACGCAGCCTCCCATTTTCCTCCATCCTAAGAAATCCTCAAGACTTCCAGTGGACCCCCGAATGTGAGTCGGCATTCACGGAGCTTAAAGCACACCTAGTCAGCCTTCCCACCTTGGCCTCACCAACCCCGGGGGAAGATCTATAACTGTACTTAGCAACTGGATCAAGGGCAGTCAGTGTCGTACTGGTATGCGAACAAAAGAAACCAGTGTACTTTGTGAGCAAAGCATTAGGGCCAGCAGAAACCAGATATCCACCCATAGAAAAAGTCGCTCTAGCACTGATCATAGCCGCCAAAAAGTTACGACCTTACTTCCAGGCCCATCCTGTCCAGGTCTTATCAGATCTTCTGTTGCGAAGCCTGTTTGGCAGACCAACCATGTCTGGGAGATTGACTAAGTGGATAGTCGAGTTATCAGAATTCGACATAGAGTACAGGCCACGCCCAGCAATCAAAGCATAATCCATCGCTGACTTCCTCGTGGAGACTAGCTTCCATGAGGTAAACAGTGAAGATATAACAGAGAAAGACCAGTGGGTCCTCTTCGTCGACGGAGCCATAAATGAAGAAGGAACTGGGGCCGGAATTACTCTCACATCACCCGGAGGGGAACAATTCGAATATGCACTATGCTTGGAATTTGAAGCAACAAATAACGAAGAAAAGTATGAAGCACTCCTTGCGGGATTGGACTTAGCCCTAACCAACGGCGCTCGCAGAATTACGTGCTACAGTGATTCAGAGGTAGTAGTGAAGCAAATACAGGGGGAGTATGAAGTCAGGACCGAGAATTTGCCCGCGTATCATTCAAGGGTAAAAACACTTATTGATGCCTTTGATCGCTTCGAGATTCAGGCTATTCCACGAAGAGAACACCACGCGAAGCTCGGATCAAAAAACAGGATACAAAAAGGTCGAGTTTGGGTAGACTCCAGAGCCGCCCGGGCTATCAACACGGATCTGATGATGATCAACTCTGGAGAAGACAAAGATGACTGGAGAACTCCAATCTGCCAGTATATCATGTCAGGCATCGTGCCAGAGAACTCGCAAGAAAGAAGGAAGTTGCAAATGAGAGCAAGCCGCTTCTATGTGAAGAACCAAGTACTATACAAACGAGGGTATATGGCAGCGGGCCTAAAATGCATCACTCTCGCGGAGGGAAGAGAGCTGATGATTGAGATACATGGGGGACTATGTGGCGGCCACGCGGGGTGGCCATCTTTGGTATACAGTGCTCTACGCGCAGGGTACTTCTGGTCTACGATGAAAGGAGAAGCTCTTCGCATAGCTCAGACCTGCAACTCATGTCAAAAACACGCCCCCACTTCACATAGGCCCGGCGTCGAGATGCAAGCCATCAGCGCCCCCTGTCCTTTCTCAAAATGGGGAATGGATCTACTCGGGCCTTTTCCGCGGGCACCTGGGCAGTTGCAGTTCATACTCGTGGCAATAGACTATTTCACCAAGTGGATTGAGGCCGTGCCACTCGATGCGACAACAGTAGGGCAAGTCAAAAAGTTCTTATGGCAAAACATTATCTGCCGTTTCGGACTCCCACAAAGCATCATCACCGATCGAGGCCCACAGTTCAATACCAAGAGACTGATCGACTTCTGTGAAGGCCTGAGCATCGAGTTGCACTTCACGTTAGTATCTCATCCCCAGTGCAATGGACAAGTAGAGAATGCCAATCAGCGGATCCTCTTTGATCTCAAAAGAAGGCTCACGCGAGCGCAGGGACGATGGGCAGAGATCCTTCCCTTGGTGCTCTGGACTAACAGGACCACGTCTAAGAGGGGCACAGGAGAAACACCCTTCGCGTTAACCTACGGGTTTGAAGCCGTGATACCAGTAGAGCATCTTTTCCCCAGCGAAAGACTCCTGGATTACAACGAAGAAAAAAACTCTGAAAAGTTGCAGCTAGAGCTGCAACTAGCGGAAGAGATACGAGAAATGGCGAGCATACGCGAGAGTGAGTACAAGCGTCGCATAGCCGCCTACTACAACAAAAAGGTGAAACGATGGGGCTTCGTGGAAGGCGATTTGGTACTCAAAAAGACCGACGGAGGAAAGCTCGACCCCGGATGGGAGGGCCCATACATAATCGCACGCGAGGTAGCCCCAGGAGCCTACCGCCTCAAAGACCACGCAGGGAACATGATTCCAAATTCGTGGAACGTAATGAGGCTCCGCAAATACTACCCGTAAAGAAAGGCACGCCCCATGTATGATCCTTACTAACCTTAACTGGTTCGAAATTATGCGCCCCACACAAAGTCATAACCCCGGAGCCTTAATCGTACAGGCAAGCAACATCGTAACTCAAAGCAATAACTAGAAAGCAAAAAACTTGGGGGCATAGTAAAAGAGAAATAATAAGGTATATCACGCAAAACGCTACAATAGAAAATCACGCGGGCTATCTAGGATATATAACAAACAACCAAAACGATCTAAAGATCATTTCTTCTTGTATGAATTTCAGGAAAATGACAAAGCAATAACAGACGGTACTAGGCCTGTCAAGCATTGGCCAGTACGCATAGCAACACCCAACGGCACTGGCTTGGCAAGTATTAGTCAGTGCGTGTAGCAACACCAGACGATACTGGGCCTGGCCAGTATTGGCCAGTATGCGTAGCAACACCCAACGGCACTGGCTTGGAAAGTATTAGCCAATGCGCATAGCAACAACAGACAGTACTGGGCTTGGCAAGCATTGGCCAGTACGCGTAGCAACACCCAACGGCACTGGCTCGGCAAGTATTAGCCAGTGCGCGTAGCAACACCAGACGGTACTGGGCCTGGCAAGCATTGGCCAGTACGCGTAGCAACACCCAACGGCACTGGCTCGGCAAGTATTAGCCAGTGCGCATAGCAACACCAAACGGTACTGGGCCTGGCAATCATTGGCCAGTACGCGTAGCAACACCCAACGGCACTGGCTTGGCAAGTATTAGCCAGTGCGCGTAGCAACACCAGACGGTACTGGGCCTGGCAAGCATTGGCCAGTACGCGTAGCAACACCCAACGACACTGGCTTGGCAAGTGTTAGCCAGTGCGCGTATCAACACCAGACGGTACTGGGCCTGGCAAGCATTGGCCAGTACGCATAGCAACACCAGCAAGTCCCAAGCAAGTGCGCACGAAAAACAAAAAGCAATTATCGCAAGCAAGAAACAAAGTAGCGATAAGGGCAAGTCCGGAAAAAGCAAGCACGCCAAGAAGAAGCAAGTACGCAAGCATAAGCAAGCAAGTGAAATATGTAGATAGCACTAAAGGCCTTACGCCATATCATTACATTTCCGTTAAGGAACTGTTGAATTCCTTAGGTTTTGATGGTAACAAACATTCAACTAATCTGGGTACTAAGTGCTCCAGGAACAAAGACAGTTGTCTCAAGGAACCATTGCAGTGAAGGATCGCGGAGGGAACAAAGCTCTTCTCATGTGCTTTGTCCCCCCTCCAAGGAACTGAAGTGACGAACGAGATCGAAGCTGCGAATGGAAAGAAGAAATCCAACGTGCTGAATTATGGAAACACAATCATGAAACGCACGCGGTAAAGGATTGAAGTCTTCGGCTCCAAGGATCAAGCCGGATTGAGAAGATATGGAGAGAGAAGAAGCCTGATTCCTTATCTTAGGGAATCTTTCCTTAGATAAGTGAATTGGAGAGAGAAGAATCATATCTCATCCGATTATATTAATTTCGGGAATTCCTTCCTTGATTAAAATAGACGGTTGGGATATTATTCCTCCAACAAACCCTATCTTCCTATAACCTTATTTGGAAAGATCTTATCGTGTTATGATTAGGGTTTTGCCGTGTTGTATTTAATAGAAGTATGGATTCATTTCTATGTAACCACGACGACGGAAAACAGAGAGAACGAAAAGGAGAAAGAAAAGAAGTGAGGTGTGTGTAAGTCCTCAAGGGTTGAGTTCGGTTCATCGTTGTAGAAGTGTCTTCGAGTCTAGCTGGCTGTTTAGAGGTCGAAGTCGAGGATACAAGTGTAATCGAGCAAGAAATCAATAAGACAAGTACACGCTTTAAAATCCTCTCAAGCGGAAGCTTGAAGGTAGTGGTTTTTCCTTGAGAAGCTAGTTTTGCTAATCAGGGTTTCCACTATACATCGTGAGTTTGTTCGTTATCTTTCTTGCAGTTTTTAATCCGCTGCATCTTCTGTGGGAATAAAGCTTTTGTTCCCTCATACGTAACTCTAACGGTCCAACAATTGGTATCAGAGCCTGGTGCTCTAGATTGTTCGTTTTTAGTTACAGATTTTGCAGGAAAGATGTCGTCAGGAAATGCCTTGGATGGAGACTCTCGAGAAGGTGATGTAGATGTGGTTCTCATCACTCAAGCCATGAAGAAGATATGGTCTCGAAGCAAAGGCATTAAGGGTTCGGTCATGGTTCACAATGACATGAAGGAGGTTGTCTGCTTCCACTGTTATGACAACAGACACTTCGCCAAAAACTGCCTCAACAAAGCGGCAAGTTCTCCTCAGACCCGAAAAGAGGAACAAGCAAAGGGTGCGAAGTGGGGTGACTACAATTCAGATGATGAAGCATCTCCTCTCTCAAAGGATATCTGTTTGATGAGCTCAAAAGATCACAACATATCAGAAGATGGTGCTCATAAATCCAAGGAGAAAGCAAGGAAAGGCTCTTGGCACCTTGACAGTGCGTGCTCAAGTCACATGACAGGGAACAGTGAGTGGTTCACCTCTCTTCAACCAGCCTCAGGGGCATCGATAACTTTTGGAAACAAAAGTAAGGGTGAGGTTTGTGGTATCGGTAAAGTAAGACTCTCTAAACACATCACTGTGAATAACGTAAATCTAGTGAATAATCTCAAATTTGACTTGTTTAGTGTGGCTCAACTATGCCAAAACAGAAAAAATAGAGTAGTCTTTACCACCGATGATTGTCATGTTGAGTGTCTAAGTACAGGGAAAATCTTACTCAAAGGAATCTGCGACAACAACGTTTACAAGGTCGACCCTGCTTTCATCCCTGACAAGGACCTTTGTCTGTCGTCTATTGCTGGGACAACAGACTTGTGGCACAAACGCTTTGGACATGCTAGCCTTCAACTCCTTTCCAAACTTCACAGACAAGAGCTGGTGAACGGTCTTCTTAAGGTTAAAGCTTTGAGAAATGATGTGTGTGATGCATGCATCAAAGGAAAACAAGTCAGATCCTCTTTCAAGTCAAAAAGGGATGTAAGTACTACTAGTCCTCTGGAACTAGTCCACATGGATCTTTGTGGGCCAATGCGCACGAAGAGCCGTGGGGGAAATGCATATGTCTTTGTTATTGTTGATGACTATTCCAGGTACACATGGACTCTATTTATCTCATCAAAGGATGAAGTGTTCGCTGAGTTTGAGTCCTGGCTTAAGGCAGCCGAAAGGAGCACTGGACATTCCTTGGGATCTATTCGCACTGATCCCTCTGTAGGAACAGAGGTATTAACCACAACTTCTCTGCTCCCAGGACCCCACAGCAAAACGGGGTTGTGGAAAGGAAGAACAGGACTCTGGAAGACATGACGCGTACCCTCCTCATCTCAAGTGGTCTCCCTAGGAGTTTCTGGGTCGAAGCTCTGAATGCTGCTTGTTACGTTCTGAATAGAGCAACCATTCGTCCTCTCCTGAACAAAACTGCCTATGAGCTTCTTAAGGGAAGGAAACCTAATGTGTCTCACTTGCGCACATTTGGTTGCAAGTGCTTCGTCCACAACAGCGGGAAAGATTCTCTTGGGAAGTTCGATCCCAGGAGTGATGAAGGAACTTTTGTAGGATACTCTCAGCAAAGCAAGGCTTACAAAGTATTCAACAAGAGAACCAGAAAGGTAGAGGAAAGCATTCATGTAGTGTTTGATGAATCAGTTATGGCGGGTAACAATGTGCAGGAACAATCAGGCAGTGTTCCCTCCAATACCGAGCTATCCGAAGATGATTTCTTTCAGCTTATAGAAAGTAATGTCGGTGATGGGACCTCTCAAGATCAAGAAACTCAGAATGATCCTTCAACACCGAGAACTCCCAACTCCGCCAACTCAGATGGAAATGAAGAAAATGCTCACCCACCAGAAACACCTCAGGCACCTCAGGGGGAACAAAGCCCAAGTCACGGCACAGCGGAGCCCTCTGAGGACAGCTCCACTGCTGACAGAACTGGAGATGTCAGTCCTAATACTGATGAAACTGCTGGTGAAAGATCAAACGCTGGCAACGCTAATTCAGAGGAGTTCGACATCAACAATCTCCAAGTTGCAAACTACCAGCAAAAGTGGGCTCATCCAGTCAAGTTAATCGTCACAGACTATAGAAAGGGAGCACCTCAAAGCACTCGCTCTTCCCTACATAACTTTTGTGCCTTCAACGCTTTTCTCTCTTTACAAGAACCTAAAACCGTAGGAGAAGCATTGAAGGATCCTGACTGGATAAACGCCATGCAAGAAGAACTTCATCAGTTCGAAAGGAACAAGGTTTGGCGGTTAGTTCCTCGTCCAAGGAACAGAACAGTGATAGGAACCAAATGGGTGTTCAGGAACAAGCTGGATGATCAAGGTCAAGTCACAAGGAACAAAGCAAGGCTGGTGGTGAAAGGTTACAACCAGCAGGAAGGCATCGACTATGATGAGACCTTTGCTCCAGTTGCCATGTTAGAAGCAATAAGACTCCTAATTGCCTATTCCTCTTTCCATGGATTCAAGCTGCAACAGATGGATGTCAAGACCGCCTTCTTGAATGGAGTTCTCAAGGAGGAAGTCTATGTGGAGCAAACTCCCGGCTTTGAGGATACCACCCAACCCGACCATGTCTATATTCTAGACAAAGCTTTGTACGGTCTCAAGCAAGCCCCGAGGGCCTGGTATGAAAGGCTCTCACAGTTTCTTCTGACGCACGGATGCGTTCGTGGAAAGGTCGACAAGACATTGTTCCTTCTGAAGGAAGGGAAGCATATTCTGGTAGTACAAGTCTACGTGGATGATATCATCTTTGGGTCTATAGATGATAAACTGGTTCAGAAATTCTCTAAGCTGATGGCCAGTGAATTCGAGATGAGCATGGTTGGAGAACTCAAGTTCTTCTTAGGTCTTCAAGTCTCTTAGGGGGATGAGGGAACCAAAGTGCATCAACAGAAGTATCTAAGGGAATGTGTCAAAAAGTTTGGAATGTCTGACGCAAAACCCTTCACCACTCCCATCTCTCCAAACAATCCAATGGGAAAAGACGAACATGAACAGGGAATTGATCCATCTCTCTACCGAGGAATCATAGGTTCGTTTCTCTATCTCACTGCTAGTAGACCTGATATTATGTACAGTGTATGTCTTTGTGCTCGTTTTCAGGCCGATCCTAAAGAAACACATCTCAAAGCAGTGAAGAGGATTCTGAGATACTTGAAGGGAACAGATGATCTATGTTTGTGGTATCCAAGGGGAGGAAGCCTCGATCTAGTCGGATACACAGATGCTGACTTCGCAGGGAACAAAGTGGATAGAAAATCAACATCAGGAATGGCTCAGTTCCTTGGGCTGTGTTTAGTTTCCTGGGGGTCAAAGAAGCAGAACTCCGTCGCTCTATCCACTGCAGAAGCTGAATACATAGTCGTCGCTGCTTGTTGCACACAACTCCTATGGCTTAAACAACAATCAGCGACTACGGTATTCTTCTTAACTCTATTCCTATTCTCTGTGACAATACCAGTGCCATAAATATCTCCAAGAATCCGGTGCAACACTCACGTACCAAGCACATCGAGATAAGACACCACTTCTTGCGTGACTGTGTGGAGAAAGGGTTTGTGACAATGGACTTCTGTGGAACTAAGGATCAAATTGCCAACATCTTCACCAAAGCTCTAAACAGGGAACCCTTCGAACAGTTCCGTATGGAACTAGGTATGATTTCTCTAAACTAAATGCCTATTTGTTGTGTTCCCTCGATGATTAGCTAAATTACATGGTAAAGTGTGGAAGGTTAATCATCATGTCTTGATCTACATTCATTCTCTTGATCATTTGTTGAACGCCTTGCTTAGACTCATGCTAATACTTCACTAATGTGCAAAATTACATGCATGATTCTCTATGCTATCTTGTTAATACATGATTCAGCCTTCTTTCGGCCTAAAAGAGTCAATTTGATGCATTGATCCCTCATTATAAGCCCAAATGATTGTTGACTCTACAGCCTATCCTAGCCATCATGCTTGATGCTTCCTATGAGCCCCTCTAATCATCCAAATCTGGGAGCCTCTCATTCATGATTAAACATTATTAAAAAAAATCTCGCATATGTTCTTGTGTGATATTCTTTGTACCCTCTCTGGTAACATTACCCCTGCATCACACTCTTCTACTTTTTTGGAAAGTCGAGAATACGAATTGTCGCCTCTGTGGTCTGTGGCTGGGATTTGACAGATATGATGTGTGATGACGGCTTGCAACTGCTTGAGAAGTGTTCATAAAAGATGATGTGGTAGCTCGTGATGGTTGTTGTGCTTGAGATTTTGTGGGCTTTGATGGATTTGGACAGAATCTTTTACAAGATTTATTTCTAGAAAATATCCTCTTGGGTGTGATCTTTGGTCAAAGAAGGAAAGCTGAAGATTGTGTTGTTCGAAGAAAAAAAAATGGAACATCACAAGGTACACAAAGAGAGGACTGATGCATCTGAGGAAGAGCCGTAAGGAAGAGCAGACTCTCAGGAGGAACAAAAGATGAACTTATCGACGAAGGGCCGTGGGGAATTTGTCTCACGCAATATCTCAGTTGGGAGAACAACAAAGGCGTCTTGCGAAGTAAGTGCATGCTTAAATTGCTATTCATATTTCGGCTCCCTCTGCTGGCTCCAGTGGCGCATAATTCGTCTTTCTCCGCTAACCAACCCCTCTTTTGTTCCCTATCACATCTATCCCTTACTCTTCGAACTTCTTTGATCCTGCTTCATGTGCTTGCATTGACTGGTATGTTGATCATGTATGTTATACTTGCTTACATTGTTTTTGTATCTCTGTGCAGTCTATATTTGTGCGTTTCAATCTAATGCAAAAGGGAATGCTGCTTATCAAGCTGTTGTCTTTTTCTCTTTATCTCTTTACTTATGTTTTTGATGATGCCAAAAGGGGGAAATGACAGGTAGCCTTGGTTGAAGGGGAACAGAACATGGTTTCATATGTTGCTGAACTAAGGGGAACTAATAGTGCCTAAGTGGGAAACTTTTCTCTCCATAACTGTCTTTATATCATATGTATATGCTTTATTGTCAAGGATGTTTGTCACCATCAAAAAGGGGGAATTTGTTGAATTCCTTAGGTTTTGATGGTAACAAACATTCAACTAATCTGGGTACTAAGTGCTTCAGGAACAAAGACAGTTGTCTCAGGGAACCATTGCAGCGAAGGATCGCAGAGGGAACAAAGCTCTGCTCATGTGCTCTGTCCCCCCTCCAAGGAACTGAAGTGACGAACGAGATCGAAGCTGCGAATGGAAAGAAGAAATCCAGCGTGCTGAATTATGGAAACAAAATCATGAAACACACGCGATAAAGGATTGAAGTCTTCGGCTCCAAGGATCAAGCCGGATCGAGAAGATATGGAGAGAGAAGAAGCCCGATTCCTTATCTTAGGAAATCTTTCATTAGATAAGTGAATTGGAGAGAGAAGAATCATATCTCATCCGATTATATTAATTTCAGGAATTCCTTCCTTGATTAAAATAGACGGTTGGGATATTATTCCTCCAGCAAACCCTATCTTCCTATAACCTTATTTGGAAAGATCTTATCGTGTTACGATTAGGGTTTTGCCATGTTGTATTTAATAGAAGTATGGATTCATTTCTATGTAACCACGGCGACGGAAAACAGAGAGAACGAAAAGGAGAAAGAAAAGAAGTGAGGTGTGTGTAAGTCCTCAAGGGTTGAGTTCGGTTCATCGTTGTAGAAGTGTCTTCGAGTCTAGCTGGCTGTTTAGAGGTCGAAGTCCAGGATACAAGTGTAATCGAGCAAGAAATCAATAAGACAAGTACATGCTTCAAAATCCTCTCAAGCGGAAGCTTGAAGGTAGTGGTTTTTCCTTGAGAAGCTAGTTTTGCTAATCAGGGTTTCCACTATACATCGTGAGTTCATTCGTTATCTTTCTTGCTGTTTTTAATCCGTTGCATCTTCTGTGGGAACAAAGCTTTTGTTCCCTCAGACGTAACTCTAACGGTCCAACAGGAACCATTGTAATTACAACATTGTTTTCTTCATTACAAGAATTCAGAAGGCATTTCGCCATTACCATCCAAAAAGCTTAGACCCAAAACTCGCATTACACACCGCATCGCATACATCCCCTTCAGGGGTGCAACATCCAAAAAAATCGCAACTTAATTAAATCACCCTCTGTAAACCCCTCTTCTATCCTTCTTTTAATCCAAGAACTAAAAGAAGGAAGGGGGAGGAAAGAGGGGGATCGCAAACGCGAACAGAAAGTGTCGAACAAAAGCAATAAGCAAAAGCCCCAAGGCATTAATAAGTGCAGGAGTCTGCCATACAAACGATTCGCGGAAACAAAAGAGATGAACAACCAAAATAGTCCCAAAAGCAAAGAGTGTCTTACAGGCTTCGGCCAAACACCACAACCACAAAAGAAGCAAGAGAACGACCAAAAAACATTACGAAGCAAACAAAGACAAAGGTAAAGTTAAACTAAGGGCGAGATACAACATCACTCGAAACCTCCCCGCGCAGAGAGCCTTCCCGCGTACGTTTGATTCCAATAGACGTCACAGCAGGAGAAGATGGTTTCCTCACGAAGGGATCACCTTCCTTCAAAGTTGTCACGCCCCAGGCCTCTAGGATTGCATCATGGTCTTCCTTCACGTCCCCTACTATTGGGACCTTATAAGGGGCCCTTGGTTTATAATCCACTCCCGCGGAGTTGCGAGGATCAAGACGTATCAGCTGAAGCTTATAATGATCAGCCATCTTCTTAGCGCCAACCTTCAAGCCATGGAAGAACTCCCCGGCAGCAAAATACATATAACGGGCCTTCATACGGTAACCCGCTACATACTCTTCCACCCCTTCGTGTTTGGCTTTCTTACAGTCCCCTGTCAGGACCACCACCTTCTCCTCCAACGCGGCGCATTTCTCGACAAGAACCTTGAGTCTGCGAAGTTCCTCGACCTCCGTCTACAGCGACGTCTTCTCGGCCAGTGCTGTAACACCCCCAAATTTCATCTAAAAAGTATTACTGCCAGTGACTTCAGATATAACATCCCGAAGTCACCCTAGGCTTTTCCAGTCGATATAAACCATCAAACCACAGTTATAATACCAAATATTACAACTTTCATTAAAACCAAAGTCTCGGAAATACAACAATTTCCAAATCCATCAAAATACAAGATCGGAATTATTACAACGGAAGTCTTAATATAAAACATAGTTAACACAGCGGAAGTCTTTTAAACAAAATAACTCATCAAAACACCGTTCATCCTCATAGTTACTCTAGCCTTCTCGGATCCTCAATTTATCTGATGTGCCGAATCAAACGGATGACACCAGCCAACCATGCAGAGAACAATTATGGTTGGTTAGTCTAATGAAAGACTACGCAAGGGTACAAAGCAGAGTGGTTCGAAGTAGTCGTATTAGGTTAGACTCATCGTCTCTCGAATAAAAGTCGATCATGATAGTCAACCACCATACTTCTACTGAATACATGAAAAGGTATGATCAAGGGAAGACTCTGGAGACCGAGTCTCACAGCAATCAATCCCAAAAGGAGACTCCAAGGAAATGAGCCTTATCGGAAACATGACAAATGTTGGGGAACATTAATAATTACACACAAGCGTTTAAAAATCAAGACGAGCTTTCCTAGCTGCACTACAGCCTAGCTGCACTACTCGCCAAGGTATATTAATTATGTGCGACAAAGGCACTTATCTGATTTAATTCCAAAACCACCACATCACGTTATAAGCTTTTAAATCCACATCGCAGAGTCCAAGACTCTATATCCACATCTCGGTTGGTCATGACCAGAAAGTTTGGCATAGGGTCTTGATCGCCCTGTTATTTGCCAGTTATAAAGAAACGAATGGACCTCGCAAGGTCCAAGCGTTCCTACGAATACTCGTGCTAACTAACAGTTCAGCACAATAATAGTCCACATCAAAGCCATCACGGCCCACACCTACATAATATAACTATAATAGCGTCGATTCTAGCAAAATATACAACCTATTATAATATCAGATTTTAATCATATTAATTAACACAACTGTTCCCAACATAAACAAGAATCATCCCAAATTAATTAACAACTAAACAATTGATAATTAATGGAAGTATGGAATGATGAGCAAGAGCGAACCGCCACTTGCCTTAGATCCGACGAGTTCGAACAAAGCTTTAGAAACGTCGAGTTCCTGGATCTGAAACTGGGGCAGATCTTGGATAATAAATCCCTAAGAAACGACCCATAACGAGACCCTAAGTTAGATTCAATATTCTCATAATTGAATCTAAAAGAATAGGAAAAGAATCAAAGGAATCGAGCCTCGCCCAAAGCCAAGCACCCACGAACACACACTCGGACAAGGCTCGCCGCGGGGTGCGGTGGGAGCTTGCCGCGGGGTGCGGTGGACTGACAGTGGCGAGCTCGACAGCGTTTCAATGGAACTCACCCAAACCGATTCGATCGACTTCGATTCGTCTATGGTTGATCTCCCAACTCCTTAAACCTTAGCACAACACTTAGGAGCACCTTCTCCAACACTCAAAGGCTTCAAGATCTTCTCAAACGAAGCTCACAAACTCGGTTTTAATGGAGGAAAAAATAGAGGAGAACAGAGGAGGAAGATGGAGCGATCTCTCCTCTGATCTCGCCTCCCTTTTATAGCCCAACAAGAGCCACCTCTAAGTGGACAAGCCAGGGAACAAGGGAACAAAGGCTAGAGCCACTTGGGCTGCCAAGGACTGACAACGCCGGGAGTCAGCCAAGCTTATCGCGAAGAAGACGAAGCCGACTCTGTTTTGGCCTTTGCCGCAGGGTGCGGTGGGCGCCTTACCGCGGGGTGCGGTCAAACCCAATTTTTACCCTCCTTAACCGATTAGCTTATGGTTAAATAACTTAACCCCGGGTTAAATATATTTGTACACGATCGACAAATTAACCCCGAAAACATGTCAACTGTATTTTATATTACTCAGAAAATTTTACAGAGTTCAAACCAATTACAGAATGTCCGAAACTCTCTAAAATTAATCCGACTAGTAATACGGGAGTTGGAAAAATTCCAAAATATCCTTATAAAATGAGGGATATTACAAGTGCAGTGTCCATCTCCGTCTTCATCCGGTTCATCTCTGCCTTCATCCGAGAAACTTGCTCTCGAAGCAATTCAGTTTCTGCATCATGGGATGTGATCCTCCCTAAAGCACCCAAAGCATCACGACACCCCTTTATAGCCTGCGCAGTAAAAGAAAAATTCATAAAGAGAACGGCCCGCGTAAGCCAACACAAAGAAAGGTGGAGAGCTCGTACAACATCTAAGTAACGAGCCACAGATCCCACAGGGTCAGACTGGTCTTTAGCATGGTGCCTCGTTTTCTTGCCACGGGAAGACTTCCTCTTCAGATTAGCCAAGGGAAGTTCGGGGCTCTCCCTCAACTCTATCACTAGGGCTTTCCCTTCCTGGGAAGAGACACAAATCACATCACCAGTACCTTCCCCAACTCCCTCCGCGTGATCCTGGGAGATCTCTACTCCTTATAAAGAAGTAAGAGGAACATGTTGGCCTTCACCCTGCGGCAGATCCCCAAATGTGAGGCCCGCCTCCAAATCCTCAAGGCCGTCCATGTAGTCAAACAACATAGTGGACGAAGATTCTGGAAAAAAAACAGAAACAATAGCGTTAGCAAAAAGCATGTGACTTAGGAGAAAAAGAAAGGACAAATCAGTAGGCGCCTTCGCAAACATCGCAAGTTCCAGCCCGCGGAAACCAAAGTCCAAGAATGACAAAGATCAGCTCACCCCCACGAGGGTGAGGAGAACTCAAACCCAGCTCTTCAAGTTTCTCCGCCGTCATCAGCTGACCATACTCGTAACACGAGGTACGAACGCTCCAGGAATCCTGAGCAAAAACCACTCATTCCTCCACGTGCCCAGATTTGTGGGTTTGGTGACCCGCTGTGTATACTCAACTTTCCAAGACCAGTACCCGTTAGTAATATCACGCATAGATATCAGATTCCGAACGACTTCAAGAGAAGGATCGACACTCAGCTCACGACAATGGAGGAAGAGACAACAGAAATTCCTCCACGAGTTCGGATGCAACTGAATGGGGCTAGTACCTTGGGCATTCAGAACCTCCTTGAAAAGTGGATGAATAGGCACGCGAAATCCGGCATACAGGGCTAGAAGGGATACTGCCATAAAATTGGAAAAATGATGAAGGGATCGCGAGCCCTCCTCTGGAAGAGCTAAGACAGATCCGGCAGGAAATGGGTATGTCTGAATAATTTCCTCCAAATGCTCAAAGTCCAACACAGTCTCGTCTCCGTCATCCTCTCGGAAGAAAGTACTATCCGTGGACGGCAATCACCTTACGCGGCTCTTTAAGATCTAGAGGTTGTCCCTCTCCGACATAGCTTGCGAAGGCGAGGACACAGGGGCTGCGTCAGCACAGGGCTGACTCCGACCCGAGGTCAAAGGCAACGTTTCTTCATGAAGCCCTTCCCCGCGAAGACTCTACGTGTCGTACCGCGGAGCACGATCGTGCTTAGATTTATAGCGAGCCTCGGGGAGGACAAGATGTTTCCTAGGACGCATCTCTGGCGTAGGCGATTTCTCTGACTCAATAGACTCTCCAGATGGGGAGCGCTGACGCTGATCACTGGATGTACGGACCTGGTGCTTAAAGTTCATCGCCCCCTCCGGTAGGAAGATCGGACCCCAAACTTGACAAAGAAGATAAAAGAGAAAACATCAGCCCCGAGTAGAGGAACTATGCAAAGAAATAAGTAGACCAAAACGAAACACCCCAAGGGCAACCAGAAGGCTGGTCAGAATCAACGAAAGGAGGAAGAACACATTTCGTCCCAGGGAAACCCTAAAATGACTAGAGAGAATAAATGAAAAGTCACCCCCAAGAGAGGTGGCGAAACAGAGGGGAAAAAACTCAGAGAATACCTCAAAATCGCAAGTCCACCGCCGGAGAACAATTTGGGTCAGATCTGGGTCTCGGCAACCGAAAAAAGAGGAACCTTTTTCCTCAGCGATACAACCCCGACACCCCCCTCGCTCACCCAGAACCAGAAGAAAAGCCAGAGAAAGGAAGTAAGAAGAGAGAAATGAAAAGAAGTTACATGTTGAAGCGCAAAAACCTCCAGAGATACGAGATTGACAAGAATCAGCCATCGTAGAATCGCCGGAGAAAGAGCAGTTATGTGGGAAGTAAACAGAGTGGAAGAGAAACCCCAGAAGAAAATGGTTTATAGGGTTTGCTAGTTTGGTACGGCAGTCGAAGAGACACTTGAAACACCACGTGGATCACCCCGAATTAAACACTTGGCAAGCGAAGAGGCTCTCAACGAATATTCAAAATTTGAACCAAGAAATTGGAAGGCGGGATAAAAAGTCTGCAAAAACATCCGACATCTGAGACAAGGAGACCTACGTGCAGAGAGCCCTGAAAAAGCCCCAGAGGCTCCCACGAACCAAGCCTTCGCACATCCTTCGCGAAGCGCTTGGGGGCTGGCTGTGGGAGGCAGATTTCACCCACGTGGAATGCCTACGCGTGGGACGCCAAGGCTGCCATGTTATAGAGAGAGATGGTGTGTCAGAAGAGACGAAGCTTCCATGCAAGCGGAAGAATTCCATCAATCAGCAATCGACACTTGGCAGTACAAGAGTGGATATCAACTCCTATATATACCCTTGAGATCCTTGAGCAAGAGGGAGGCATTTTTTTGGGCAAGAGAGAGAAAGAAAGAGAATCAGAGAACTCCATAGCTATTCTGGGTTTCGGGTTCTTGAGCTCTCTGGAGTTTGTGACCACCGAGTGGATCCTTCTATATTTTCCCCCTTTTTGCCTCTCTTCTCTACCTCTAAACTCCTTGATCTCATCACTGACTTGGGAATCGGAGGGTGTTCTCCCGGAGAAGCTATCTCTGGGACTCGCAGGTGAATCCAGGAGCCGGCTAGAGAGAAAAGAAGTCGAACCCAGGAGCAGATCGCAAGGCGTGGACTCTAGCCCTCTCAGGTGACGGAGCACCATGGTTGGCAAGCTGGCTTGAAGAGAATATCAGGTCCCAGAAAACCCAGCTTGGCAATTCAGATCCCACGCGAAGGTCATCAAAGGAGACAGGAGTTGAGCACCTCCCCCGAATCAAACAAATCTCCAATACATCCGGGTTGGGGGTGTGTTGACCCTCAACATCTTCACGAAGGGTTGAAACGGATTTCAACAATTGCAATTTTATGTTAGTTTTTTGTTGCAACTTTATAAAATATGATGAGGTATTAGAATCACGCCTATTGAAAACAATGCTTGAAGAAAGATAAGAAAATTTAAAGTTAAATAAGGATAATGATGGATGGGGATTGAAAGAGACGAGAGATTAACATTTATTAATTTTATCCACCCTAATACAATATAAAGGAGAGTTCTTCTCTTTATAAAAACATGTGTCACATGGCACTATCTCCATTAGACACATGTCCCACTAATATTGTTTCATACATTTTTCTAATTTATTGTTATTAGAAATGGAAAATTGATTTGATAAAATGAAGTTTCATATTGTTTTCTGTATATCACCTTTATTTTTTATATACATTTTTCTTCATTTTTATATAAGTTTTGAATCTTATATATAAAACCACACTAAAAACCGAACCCAAACCGAACCCTAAATCCGACCCGAACCCGAAAAGCCCGAAACCCCAAAAGAATGGGACCGAAGACCGAACCGAATGTTCGGGTTCGGGTCGGGTTCGGGTCGGATTCGGGCCAAAACAGCATTCGTACATAAAATCACACTAAAAACCGAACCCAAACCAAACCCGAAATCCTAATAAATTCATATCGAAACCCGAACCGAAGTCATATGGGTTCGAGTTCGGTTCGGGTTTTTTGGGTCGGGTTCGGTTTTCTCAGCCCGTGCTCAGCCCTATTAAAAACACTCTTTGAATATCACCGGACTTATACTAGTTTTTCAAGGGTGAAAGTGCAAAGAAAGAGACCAAGACTCAACTGCAAACTTTTAATCGGTTCTCTCGTACACGGACGCGGACGTTGCGCGTTTATTTTGGCGGGGAACAAGAATACAATGGACCCCACATAAGAGAGACCCCTTCAACTTCTACATCATCCAATCCCCACCTGCAACCAAAACCGGCTACATCTTGTTCACTCCGCTAAAAATTACCCGTCTTTCTTATTTTCTTACAAAACATGGCTTAATTTTGGATTATTTTTTTCAAAACTAGACAATTATCTCTATGCCCGTCCATTTGTTTATTTTTGTCTTTTAAGCAAGGATAACTTCGTAAGACCCGAGGCCTTAGAAGCGTCATCCCATGCCAACCTGAAAACTTTTCAAGAGGTCACCAATCCTAGTACTACTCCAGTCCTATCACGCTTAACTTCAGAGTTTTTTGTCTTATGAAAAACTAGGCTTTGTTGGGAAAATGTGACTTTTAATTTATAATGTTAACTTCGTTGAAAAATAGTTTTTAAATTTTGAAACTTGGGTGGTATGAAAAATATAAAGGAAAAAAATTAAAATTATAAATAGTAAAAAAATTATAAGTAAGTTAAAAAACAAATCTCTAGTTTGTGGGTAAGTTTGAAATATTAATAAGAAAATACGAGTTTTAGAAAAAATAAATTCAAAATTAGTGATTTGGAAATATAATTTTACATAAATTTGTTATTAGAAAAGTGAAATCCATTTTTTTGTCTTTTTTCGAGAGAAGCAATAATTTTCAAAGTGCATAATGTATCTTTTTTTATGAGGAAAGAATTATACTAGTCTTAGTTACGATACAAAGACCAGCCTAGAGCATCCTTACAGATGAGAACACGAAATTCTGAATCAAGATCGACTAAGGTTAGACACAAGGGGTGAAAAGTTGAGTTTAGCAATGCAATTAGCAGTACCGTTCACCTCTCGGAAAATGTGTCTAAGTTGGACCTCTTGGAAAAAATGGATGTCAACCAAAATATCGGCAACAACCATTTCAATTTCCCAGGGACAATCCCAAATGCCTTTGACAGAGTTAATAAGGCAAAGATTGTCACCCTCGATTTGGAATTTGGAGTTTGGAGAAATTTTGTTTTTGGCATAGTTAATGTTGTGTTTAAGTGCTAGTGCTTCAGTCATAAGAATGGAGTTTGATTTGCAGCGTTTGTTTTCCATATGTATTACTTTAGCTTTATCGTTTCTAATGATGAAACTGAGGCCGGCTTCACCATTAGGAAGTTTGGAACCGTCGAAGTTTATTTTATGAAAGTTTTGGTGTGGTTTTTCCCATTTTAGGAATCGGGGTTTCCTAATCTGGTGTGGATTACTTTTTTGTTGGGAACTAATAACATCCTCGGAATGTTTAGTTCTTTCCCAATTCTTGATTAATGTGGTAATATATTGTGTAAGATCTTTTATTTTATCGACGGATGGTGTGTTAAATATAACTTGATTTCTATTTATCCAGACTCCCCACTAGGTAGTAATGAGGGTGATAAACTCGTTTTTAGTTAGAAGAGCTTGTAATTCATTAATTACTTCAAGTGGCTTTTTGTTTGTTATGTTAATATTAATAACAAGATTTACTAGGCTTGTGCTTTGTTTTTTAATTTGATTGAGGGTAAAAGGGCATTGTAGAAGGAGGTGGAGAATGTCTTCAAGGGGGTTCTTGCAGGCATCACATTCCAGTGGAACTGGAACATGCTTTTGCGCAAGTTTCTGTTTGGTGGCTAGACCGTCGTGACAGATTTTCCAAAGAAAATTCTTGACTTTTGGGTAAGTATCGAGTTTCCAAATCCAAGCCATGTTGTTAGTGGCAGTGGTTTGTTGTTTAGAGATGAGTTCAAATGCAGATTTTGTGGAGAACCAACCATTTTTATTTACTTTTTGTTGGTTCAGAATTTCTTCGAGTTTATGTTTGTTCCAGGTTTTGTTATGGTTAATGAAGTCGTTGACTTTGTGAGTGTATTAGTGACAGTAGACGAGGGAATATTGTCAAGAAGGTTAGTATCTGGTAACCAGTTATCAGTCCATAAGTGAATAGATTGACCGTCTCCAACAAGCTATTGGAGGTCAGTTTTGAATTCATTCCCAAGTTTAAGGAGTTGTGATCATTGCCATGAGAAGTTGCCTTTTTTGTGATATTGGAGAATGCTATCAACTTTTAGGTATTTTTCTATGATGATTTTGACCCAAATGTTATTTGGTTCTGCCAAGATTTTCCAAATAAGTTTCATTTGTAGTGCTTTGTTCATATCTTGTGTTTTCTTTATTCCGATGCCTCGATTTTCTTTGTTTTTGCAGATTTTGTCTCAGTCTATTAATGGTTTGTATTTTGAATCTTTGTTCCAGAAGAAAGTTCTATTGATTGTGTTTAATTCATTATGCATGTAAGCTGAAAGCATGAAGCTTTGCATGATATAGTTAGGTTTTGCTCCTAAATTTGATCGTATTAATGTTACACTGCCCTCTTGGGAGAGAGAGTTTGCTTTCCATTTCATAAGTTGGTTTGAAGTAGATAAGATGGTGTCATTGAAGGTGTCATGGTTAACCTTCCCATTAATAATGGGGCATCCAAGGTATTTTTCTAAGGTTGTAGAGCTTGGAATGTTGAGAATTGTTTGGATTAAGTTCCTAGTTTGGTTAGAGGTGTTATTGGTAGTTTAGAATGTTGATTTTTGGTAATTGACACTCTGTTCTGATATAGTACAATATTCTTCAATAATGGTTTTGATTTTTGAACATGCGGATTGATTAGCTTTTGCAAAAATGAGTATGTCATCTGTAAAAGCTAAGAAGGGAATATTCGTACCCCTTTTGGATATTTGGAATCCTAATTGGTTATTACTTCTAGTACATTCAGTTTGTAGTTTCCTAGCAAGGATTTCTGCTCCTAATATAAATAGGAAGGGGGATAAGGGATCACCTTGACGAAGGCCTCTCTTTGGAGAGAACATTTATGTTGGTCCATTGTTTACGAGTACCGAGAAGGATACCGTTTTAATACATTCTTTGATCCATCCGATAAAACGGGGCTCAAATCCAAATTTTTCGAGGACTTTTAGAATGAATTCCTATTCGATTTTGTCATAGGCTTTTTCCATGTCGAGTTTAATATCAACCCATCCTTCTTTTCCTTTTTCGGAACGAAAGGAGTGGAATATTTCGTGTGCTATTAGAATGATATCGTGGATGGCTCAGTCAGGGGTGGATTAGTTTATTTAGGATAGGTTTCATTCTTTCTGTCATAATTTTGGAGATGACTTTATATATTGTAGAGCATAGACTTATTGGTCTATAATGGTTAGTGGAGTTTGGGTTGTCGCATTTGGGTATACGAGTAATAAATGTATGGTTGATTTGTTTTAATAGTTTACCAGAATGGAAGAAGCTTTTAGCAGCTTTCATAACCATAGGGCCCACAATATGCCAATATTTTTGGTAAAAAAGGGCTGACATTCATCAAGCCCAGGGGATTTATTAGATCCAATGCTAAATACGGCTTTTTTTATTTCACCGTTTGTGACTTGTTTTGTTAGATTATCATTGTCTAGGGGGGTGATTTCTCTATTAATATTTGTGAGGTATTCATTCAGAATATTGTTGTTAATGGTACTTTTTCAAAATCTTCTTTCGAAGTCATTCCTAATTTAGTTACGAATGTTTTCTTGTCCGATAATGAGTGTAGCATCATTAGTTTGTATTTCTCTGATGATTTTCCGGCTACATCTGCCCCTAGCTACTCGATGAAAATAGTTGGAGTTGGTATCTATGGATTTAAAGTGTTTTATTTTGGCACGTTGACTCCAATATTTTTTTGTGAAAGGATAGGAGATTTTTCTTTTATGATATCAGCCTCTTTTGTTTGATTAAGATTTTTTGATTAGGCTGGTTTAGGATTTATTTCTGGATGCTACCCAGCGCTTCCTCAATATCTTTGAGTTGTTTAAATATGTTTCCAAAGGTAGTTTAATTCCAGTTTTTTGCACTAGCTTTGAGTGCGAAAGTTTTATTAATGAGGTTATACATGTGAGAGCCGTGGTGTTGATACGCCAAGCTTGTTTGACTATGTTTTCGAAATCCTTGTGGTAAGTCCACATTTTTTCAAAGCGGAAGGGTTGCTTTGATATGAGATTGGTTTTCTAATTCCACAGAAATAGGGCAGTGATCCGACGATGTGAAGGCATGATTTTTTGTGGATATTCTTGGGAACCATTACATGATTTGATCATGAACTAGAGTTCGGTCTAGTTTGGAGTACATATTATCAATTTTTGTTCTGTTTTTTCTCCAAGTAAATTCACCCCTTGAGTAGGGATATCAATTAGCTCACATTGATTTTTAAAGTTAATCAGTCTAAGAAACTTTGATTGTGGGAGATGACTACCACCGAATATTTCCCTGTTGTTTTGAGTTTCATTTAGGTCCCTTATGAGAAGGCATGGTATTTTTGCTTGAGTTATGAATGTTGATATATTTGACCAAAAAAGGTCTTTTTCATTATCTTTGGGTGGTGCGTAGGTAAATATAAGCATCATACAAATATCGTTATCAAGGATTTTATACTTAATAGCAATAAATCGGTTATCGACGTGGGTTAGTTTGTTCGTTATGGAGTTGGTATGATTTCCACATAACACAGAGTCCACATGAGAATCCAATAGCAGGAGAATAGTGAAAGTTATCGAAACCAGCTTTCCTCCATATATTTTGTTTGGGCTCTTTATCGGTTCTCGTTCGACCAGGGTCATAATTTGTATTTTTTCAATTTTGCAGAAAGACTCTATATCAGTCCAAAGGTTTTTACGACCGATGCCTCGGCGGTTCCAAAGGGTTATCTTCATAATAACACATGGGTTTTATTCGCAGGTATTATTAGTCTTGCATTGATGTTATAGTTACTTTTAGATTGTTTGATTCTGTAATTTTCTATGATGTGATTATTACAATTACTGCTTCTTGTGGATGTGATTATAGTCCAATTGGGTATTTCTTTAATTTTGTGAGTGGTGTTGCATGCCCATTTAGTATCGCCTTGTTTATTGTATTTTTTCGTGTCTTTTTTGGTATTCTTTTTGTAAGAATGGGTATCTTTGGAACACCTGTGTAAATGAAGTTTGCGTGGAGATTGGTGGGGATTGTAGATAGTAGTGGTGTAGGTGTAGGTGTAGGTGTAGGTGTAGGTGTAGGTGTAGGTGTAGGCACTAGTGAGCAAGTAATTGGTATAGTGACAGCAGAAGTAAACAGTAAGACCGAACTTAGGAGAGAAAAGGAAGAAGCAACAACATATGATAATTAGAAACCTGTAGTTACATAATTGGGTAATGACCCTATTTGGGTAGGGATAAGAAGGGTTGTTATAGCTAATGCCACAACCGTACTGGAGGAGCCATGTAAAAATTCTCTTAGGCCATTGAGTGGAGTGGAGTGGAGTTTCAAGGTTTGAGCAGGAAGTAGTGCAACCGGGCCTGCTAGCTCCAATTTTAAAGGAAACTTGTAAGTGGTCAACCAAAAGCAGTGTGTTAGTGATGCTCACATTTAGATAGATGTAATGTTGTGTAGTATTTATTAATACAAGAATCAAATTTAACCAGTGGATTAACTAAGGAAGCACCAAGAGTATGAATGGTTCGTCAAGGCCTCATTGTGAGATGAGAGGCGGTTTTCATATTCAGAATACCGAGGCATGAATAAGGGCCATACTTGTTCCTATTATATGGTGTTAAGATCATACATGCAGAATGAGAATTCATTTGTGGGAGTTTTTTGATAAGGGGGTAACACCTTGGTTTAGTGTGAAACAAATAGTTGTGAATTGTATAATATTCTAGATGACTTTGTTTTCTCAATGGTGATAGAGCTGCAGCAGGCCACAAAACAAGACCATCAGCTTTAGTAATCATCGATCATTTGGTCAATTGATACGTTAGTAACAATTTTTGCTAAAACAAATATCAGACTTTTCCATATTTACTTTCTGATTGGATGTTTTTTCATACACACTCATCAACTAAATTCAAGCACTCTTGCAAAAAGAAAGCTATCATATGCAAAGAATACGTGGAAATAGGTAGTGCAGAACGACAAACCCGAATGTCGTGGGTTGCATTTGAATCAACAACATGATGAAAAAGAGAAAACAAACCCTCATCACATAAGATGAATAAATATGTGGATCCTCAAAGGGCACCCCTGACGCAGCCCCCGCGAAGGAAACACAGATTCATAAATGCCACCATTGGACTTGAAGGAAATGAAACAATGTTTAAGCAGCTCGTCACCCAACAAACCCAATGGTCAGAAAACCCACACGTCCTATGACATCCTTTAGATATGCCCACTCCATCCTATCATATATATGTCTTCATCATATCTAACTTTAACTCATGATTGTTGTGGGAGGAAGATTTCACCCGCGTGGAATGCCTACGCGTGAGACGCCAAGGCTGTCAGAATTCTGTTATAGAGAGAGATAGTGTGTTAGAAGAGACGAAGCTTCCATGCAAGCGGAAGAATTCCATCAATCAGCAATCGACACTTGGCAGTACAAGAGTGGATATCAACTCCTATATATACCCTTGAGATCCCTGAGCAAGAGGGAGGCATTTTTTTGGGCAAGAGAGAGAAAGAAAGAGAATCAGAGAACTCCATAGCTATTCTGGGTTTCGGGTTCTTGAGCTTTCTGGAGTTTGTGACCACCGAGTGGATCCTTCTATATTTCCCCCCTTTTTGCCTCTCTTATCTACCTCTAAACTCCTTGATCTCATCACTGACTTGGGCGTCGGAGGGTGTTCTCCCGGAGAAGCTCTCTCCAAGACTCGCAGGTGAATCCAGGAGCCGGCCAGAGAGAAAGGAAGTCGAACCCAGGAGCAGATCGCAAGGCGTGGACTCTGGCCCTCTTAGGTGACGGAGCAACATGGTTGGAAAGATGGCTTGAAGAGAAGATCAGGTCCCAGAAAACCCAGCTTGGCAATTCAGATCCCACGCGAAGGTCATCAAAGGAGACAACAGTTGAGCACCTCCCCCGAATCAAACAAATCTCCAATACATCCGGGTTGGGGGTGTGTTGACCCTCAACATCTTCACGAAAGGTTGAAACGGATTTCAACACTGGCGCCGATCGTGGGCAGGTCCTCACGCAACTAGGCTCGACACAACTCCTGAAGAGCAGCAACCATGAACAGAGACCTGTCAGTGGGAATAGAAGGGGAAATGTCTTCGCCACAAGGAGTGCCCTATGACAGCACGCGAGAAGTGGTGATAAACGACGAAGAATGGGAACAATTCCGCTTATTCCGAAAGTGGTAGAAGGTCAGCCAGGAGCTCCCCGCGCCTGAAGCAGCGCCTCCACAGCATCAAACGATACGATCCCACCCGGAGTCGTATATCCCACTGGATCCCCACGAGGGGTATGGGGAGCGTTATCAAGGAGACTGAGCCTCCATTACTCGCGAACACCATCAGTATTCGCCGTGGAGAGAGGAGCATAGAGGACGATACCCAGAATATGAGTCTCAGTACTATCCGCGATACGTAGCTCCAGAAGTGCCGCTGGCATTATTCGGATCTACAGCGTTCGCGGACCATATCCTCCTAACGCCTCCGCCCGCGGACTTCAAGATACCCACGTTCAAGGAGTACACCGGAGAGGAAGACCCAAGGGACCATTTGTCCAGATATCAATACCTAATGCTCGCAAGCAAAGCAGACGAAGCTACCATGTGCAAGTGCTTCCCAAACACCTTAGCTGGGCCTGCCCTAACATGGATGATAAACTTGCCCGCAAAAAGCATAGAAGGGTTTCAACAGCTCGCAGACTCTTTAATGGCTCACTTTGGTTGCTCTCAAAAGAGGAAGCTCAATATGCAAGAGGTTTTATATGTCAGGCAACGTGAGGGAGAATCACTCGCCTCCTTCGTCAAACGATTCACAACAGAAGCGGTTCAGGCTCATGACTTCGACGAAAAAGTGGCACGCATGGCGTTCATCCAGGGACTCCGGAACGGACACTTCAAGCTCAGTGTTTGCAAGAAACCACCTGCCTCGTACACCAAGCTGCTAGAAAAGGCCAACCAGCATATAGTAGCGGAGGAGTTGGCACGCGGGAATGCTACGGTGGCTGCACCACCCGCGAGCGGTGGAAGGAGAAATGAACCCTCTAAAATAGATACCGCTGCATGGGAGCCTCGCCGACACCAGGTGAACGAGCGGGGAAAGGCATCCGAAAAACCCTTGATCGTCGTAGAAACAAATAGCCGAGAACGAGCTGCCACATACTCACAAAGGCCACCACCTCTACAGACCAACATACCACCCCCACCTCATGCTCAGCAAGGAAGGAAATTTTGTGTCTATCATCAGTCGACCGCGCATGATGAACAGGAGTGTCGGAGGCATGGTCCCCCACGAGGGAGAGCAATGTCGACACCAGGGCATGTACCACCGCGGGCAATGCCCAGGCGTCCCGCACCTTACCCGCCCGTCGACTTGAAATTTCCACGACCCGACGGGCAAGTGAGGACCATTTCAGGAGGACATGAGCCGCGAGGCCCCAGCAAGAGAGAAACGAGAAGAATAGATAACGCCCCCCCACCGGTTGGAAGACCGGTCATGAGTATCTCAAACCCCCTGCGACAAGACCACAAGATGACATTCAGTTCGGAAGATATCGCCGAATCCTGCATTCCCAGCACCGACCCTCTAGTGCTTCACGTGCAAATGGGAACAAAAATAGTAAAAACAGTAATGGTGGACACCGGAAGTTCAGCTGACATCTTGCACTGGGAAGCATTCCAGAAGATGGGCTTGGATCCCGCGAGCCTCGCGCCTACAGATTGCACCTTAGTTGGCTTCGTCGAAGAACGGGTGAAGCCCATTGGGGTAATAACCCTCGATCTAATCCTAGGAGAAGAAGGAAACCCGCGAAGATGCGAAAAGGTGGAATTCCTAGTACTCCAGTCTCCATCCGCATACAATGCCATCCTGGGAAGGATCTCTCTATGTAAGTTTCAGGCAGTAGTCTCCATCTATCACTTTGCTCTA
This sequence comes from Rheum nobile, assembly GCA_027886185.1. NCBI lineage: Eukaryota > Viridiplantae > Streptophyta > Magnoliopsida > Caryophyllales > Polygonaceae > Rheum > Rheum nobile. The sequence continues at coordinate 6,264,162 of WOAB01000135.1, forward strand.
AAGTTTCCTACGCAGGTGGGAGTAGGCATCGCCAGGGGGCAGCACGCAGAAAGCCGTACTTGCTATTTGGCGGCGCTCAGCAATAAATGTATACCAGTGCTAGGCCTGAGAAACGAGCTTGACCAACCCGAGCTGTCAAAACAGGGAGAGGAGGCAGAACTGGAAGTCAGATGTAGGATGGAAATCACGGTGTCTGAGGGGGAAAAGCTACCCGTCGCTCCGTTTGCCCGCGAAGAGGAAAAATTGTACATGGGACAGGCCCTGAGTGCAAGCACAAAAGACAAAATCAGAAAATTGCTAGGAGGTTCGCGAGATGTATTCGCATGGACTCCCAAAGACCTGAAAGGGATCCCGGTAACCCTTACGACCCACTCGCTCAACACGAGCCCAGAGATCAAACCGAAAAGGCATGAGAAGAGGAAACAAGCCGGGGACAGAGCCCAAGGAGCCAGAGAAGAAGTCGAGAAATTGCTGAAAGCTGGGTTTATCCGTGAAGTTAAATACCCACAATGGCTCGCGAATGTGGTTATGGTAAAAAAGGCCAACGGGAAATGGCGGATGTGCATAGACTTCACAGATCTGAACAAGGCCTGCCCAAAGGACAGCTACCCCTTACCCTCGATTGATCAGCTGGTGGATTCTACAGCGGGACATGAGGCCTTGAGTTTTCTCGACGCAGACTCCGGATACAACCAAGTCAAGATGAACCCAGCAGATGAAGAAAAAACTGCCTTCATCACGGAGCACAGAACGATCTGCTACACAGTCATGCCTTTTGGGCTAAAAAATGCTGGCGCTACCTTCCAGAGGCTGGTGGATCTAATGTTCCGAGGTCAGATCGGCTCCTCCGTCGAAGCCTACGTGGACGACATTGTGGTGAAAAGCAAGCTAGAAGCAGATCATGTTGAAGATCTCCGCGAAGTGTTTGCCATGTTATGGAAACATGGGATGAGCCTCAACCCGGAAAAGTGCATTTTCGGAGTAAAGGCGGGGAAATTCTTGGGATTCCTTATTAGCTCGAGGGGGATAGACGTAAACCCCGAGAAAGTGGAAGCATTGCTACAAATGGCCCCGCCCCGAAGCGTCAAGGAGGTACAAAGGTTCGTGGGATCCATCAACTACCTAGGACGTTTCTGCTCGAAACTCACGGAACGTAGCCTCCCATTTTTCTCCATCCTAAGAAATCCTCAAGACTTCCAGTGGACCCCCGAATGTGAGTCGGCATTCACGGAGCTTAAAGCACACCTAGTCAGCCTTCCCACCTTGGCCTCACCAACCCTGGGGGAAGATCTATAACTGTACTTAGCAACTGGATCAAGGGCAGTCAGTGCCGTACTGGTACGCGAACAAGAGAAACCAGTGTACTTTGTGAGCAAAGCATTAGGGCCAGCAGAAACCAGATATCCACCCATAGAAAAAGTCGCTCTAGCACTGATCATAGCCACCAAAAAGTTACGACCTTACTTCCAGGCCCATCCTGTCCAGGTCTTATCAGATCTTCTGTTGCGAAGCCTATTTGGCAGACCAACCATGTCTGGGAGATTGACTAAGTGGATAGTCGAGTTATCAGAATTCGACATAGAGTACAGGCCACACCCAGCAATCAAAGCACAATCCATCGCTGACTTCCTCGTGGAGACTAGCTTCCATGAGGTAAACAATGAAGATATAACAGAGAAAGACCAGTGGGTCCTCTTCGTCGACGGAGCCATAAATGAAGAAGGAACTGGGGCCGGAATTACTCTCACATCACCCGGAGGGGAACAATTCGAATATGCACTATGCCTGGAATTTGAAGCAACAAATAACGAAGACGAGTATGAAGCACTCCTTGCGGGATTGGACTTAGCACTAACCAACGGCGCTCGCAGAATTACGTGCTACAGTGATTCGGAGGTAGTAGTGAAGCAAATACAGGGGGAGTATGAAGTCAGGACCGAGAATTTGCCCGCGTATTATTGATACGCACAATTATGTTGTGTGTATGGACGGAGTTTTAGCATCATCTTAGTGGTGTTTTTAGGGTGCTTTGGAGGAGTTCTGGAGTATTGGCGAGGAGGTACGGAAGACACACTTTGGAGGCGTAGGAAGCAATTGTAGTGGCGGAGACGAAGATTAAAGAACGGAGCTTACGGCGCCCGCCGTGGTAGATGCGGTGCCCGCCGCAATTGCCTTCCCAACTGCCTTGGCTACGACTTGTGCACGGCGACCGCCGTTTAAAGACGGCGACCGCCGCAATTACAGCGCCCGCCGTGAAGGATGCGGCGGCCGCCGCCCGCGTCAAAAGACCACCGAACCGATTTTTCCTTATATGTTACTTCGGATTATTTTATTACGTTTTTATTATTTCGTATTAGGTTAACTTAGACTTTAATCCCTTTAGTATTTAAGGGTAGAGAAGGACTTGTTTCATCCATCTCTCGGAACCCTAATTTCTTATTCTACGTATTCTTTTGCTATGAAGAACTAAACCTCTCTTGCTTAGTCAGACATTGAAGCTTTTCGTGTGATTCAGTTGTGAGATTCTTAGTCCTAATCTATTGCATGGTTTTTATCTCTTCTCTTGTTTGATTTCGTAAGATTGATATTGATAATTTCTAGTCTGATCAACTAGGGTTTGTCGTTATTTATCTATTGCTAGGTTTAGATTGTTACTGGTTGAGCATATCTATTCCATAGTAGCAACTGCGTCGTGTTAGTAACTGGTTGTGCTAATCTTATGCAGAAGAGAATTGATTTACATTCTAGGGTAAAAACTGGTTGTTTTATTCTAGGGTTGTATCCAACTATATTCCTATCCGTAAGGCGGCTGTTAAACTGAATCTTGATAGTTTCAGGGTTGTTTAATTAGTTAGTTCTAATAGTATCTGGTTGTGCTATTAGTTACATCTGAAAAGGAATTGGAATTACCATTGCATGCGATTTTGAGTAGTATCTATGATCAACTTGTCATTCGAATAGTGGATATTGTTTGACTGAGTGTTTTCCCAATAACTGATTTCATCACCTTTAATTGCTTATTTACCATTTGTATGCTTGGCTACTAAAACAAACCAACAAAACCCCCCTTTGATTGCTTTAAATTGACATACATATTGCATATTGCGATAGACTTTGTTTCCCTGCGGATTCGACCCTTACTTACCTAGGACTACGTTTTAGGGTTTGTTTGGATACTTTGCATAGTAGGAATTAGAACGGCAAATTCCTGTTATCAAATTGGCGCCGTTGCCGGGGAAGCTATTTCTATTTTTGTGTGATTTGTGTGCCAACTTTGGTGTGAACCTATCTTATGGTTCACACCCGTGTTACTGATAATCTACTCCTTGATTTTGATCCAGAGATCGAAAGAACTTTCCATCAGGCTCGCAGGGATGCACGTGCATTACTTCAGGAAGTTGATACGATGGCTGACAATCTGCGTGTTACTCTTGAGTCCTTGACGGCTCCTAACTTGGACCAACCAACTCGTGCTGTGCAATTTCCCGCCCTTGGTGATGGGGTTAAATTTGAGCTCAAGACAGGAGTAGTCCATTTACTCCCGAAATTCAGTGGAACCCCCCTTGATGACCCTATTCAGCATTTGGATGAGTTCCTTGAGGTCTGCACCAGCATGCGGCCATCTGATATTACTGAAGATCAGATGAGGTTGAGGGTCTTTTCTTTTTCTCTGAAGGACTCAGCGAAGGACTGGTATCATTCTCTACCCCCAGGAAGCATCACTACTTGGGTGAATTTGAAGAAAGTATTCCTTGACAAGTATTTCCCAGCTATCAAGTCCAATCAGCTTAAGAAGAAGATCTGCAACATTGAGCAACTGTCCAATGAGTCTCTCTACGACTATTATGAACGCTTCAAGAAACTAGTGAAGAGTTGCCCTTACCATGGTTATGCTAATCATGATCTGATTCTCTATCTCCATGGAGGACTCCGTGAAGATGATCGTCGGATGGTGAATTCTTCATGTGGTGGAAACATTTTGAAAAGGACTTATGAAGAATCTCTAGAGATATTTGCTACACTGGCTGATGACTCCAGACAATACAGTGGGAGAGGTTCCCAAAGCTTGGTGGCTGCAAGTTCTCAATCCAAAATTGATCAAGCTGACTTTGATGTGTTGAGAGAGGAGGTGAGACGTCTAAAGCTGAAAGGTACGCCTCAGCAGGCCAAGGCCTGCGAGATTTGTCATGACGACTTGCATCCTACTGATTCGTGTCCTTCCCTGCAAGAGGAAGTGAATGCAGTAGGAGGATATCAGCAGAGGCCCAAGCATGATCCCTACTCCAATACTTACAATCCTGGTTGGAGGGACCATCCAAATTTCAGATGGAGAGACCCGGAACAGAATCAAGGTCAAGTCCAACAGCAGGGTAACCCTCCACAACCTAGGCAACCCTATGTGCCAAGACCTCAAGGGCAGAGCTCGAATCCTTCGTCGTCTATGGAGGACATGATGAAGATGCTCACTGCGAATGTTAATAAGCTGACTCAGAGCTCAGCGCAATTCCAAGCAAATACTCAAGCTAGTATTCAGAACTTGGAAAGGCAATTTGGCCAGATTTCTCAAGTGGTGAATAAACTGGACACAAAGGATTCTGGTAAACTTCCATCTCAACCAGAAGTGAACCCGAATATTCAGAATGTCAGTGCTGTAACTTTGAGAAGTGGCAAGAAGCTCGAAGAAGATAAGTCTGAAGTCAACGAGGCAGAAAACGAGGATCTGGAGAAGAACAGCGACGGCGACCGCCGTGAAGGCGACGGCGACCGCCGTGAAGACCACGACGCCCGCCGTAGCGATGAATCTGCTCTCGACTTCGCTGATAGAAATTACGGCGACCGCCGTACTAATTGCGGCACCCGCCGTGACGGTGATCCAATTTCCGAAGTTTCTGATGATGTTCACGGCGACCGCCGTGAAACTTACGGCGCCCGCCGTGCCTCTGATGTAGCTCTCAACCTATCTGAAGAAAATCACGGCGACCGCCGTACTAATTGCGGCGCCCGCCGTACCTCCGTAGTCGAAGCTGATGCTGAGAAAGAGTCTGGAACTCCGATTTTTCCTGAGTGGAAGCCTGTTGCACCATTCCCATCTGCTTTGAAGCGTACCAAGCCACTTGCGCAGGACAAGGATATGTTTGAGATGTTCAGAAACGTTGAGTTCAACATTCCTCTCCTCAATTTGATCAAATATGTCCCTCGTTATGCGAAGTTCTTAAAGCAGATGTGCACAACAAAGAGGAACCAAGACAGGAACAGTAAGAAGAAGGTAAAGGTGAGCGAACATGTTTCTGCTGTATTTCAGAAGCGCTTACCCAAGAAGTATGGCGATCCAGGTATGTTCACCATCCCTATCACTATTGGAGGCACCAAGTTCAATAAGGCTATGCTAGATTTAGGTGCCTCTATTAATGTTTTGCCTTCATCTCTTTGTGAATCCTTACGATTAGGACCTATGCATGCTACCAATATTTCCATTCAGTTAGCTGATCGATCTAGTGTGCGTCCTATAGGGATAGTAGAAGATGTATTGGTTATGGTTGGTGATCTTACTTTTCCTGCTGACTTCTATGTGCTTAATATGGAACATGATAAGCATACAGCTCCTATTCTGTTAGGGAGACCCTTCCTCAAAACTGCTAATACCAAGATTAATGTGAGCACTGGTTCTTTGACTATGGAATTCGAAGGCCAAACCATTAATTATAATATCTATGAGGCCATGAAATACCCGTCTGATGATCATTCCTTGTGTGCGATTGATGTACTTGAGCCTGTGGTACAAAATGTGTTTGATGAGGATCACCTAGATGTCACGCAATCTATTATTGTTGATTCTAGTTTGGATTTTACTCTATCCACTGACTTGCAGGAAGTTGTCAATGAATTGGATGCTTACTATAAGCTTCCTCGCGAGCCACTAGATAAATCGCCTCTACCACTAACCCTGCCTAGCGAGAAGCTTTTGCCCTCTATTGTGCAGGCACCAGTGATTGAGTTGAAGCAACTTCCCGAGCACCTCAAGTATGTTTTTCTTGGAGACAAGGAGACATTACCGGTAATCATCTCCAGCAAGCTCACTAAGGAACAAGAAGACAAGTTGGTGGTGGTTCTTAAGGAACATAAGACGGCAATCGGGTGGACCATTGCTGACATCAAGGGAATCAGCCCTACTACCTGCATGCACCGTATTCTGCTGGAAGGAGAGGAGAAGCCTTCGAGACAACCCCAGAGGCGTCTAAACCCACCTATGATGGACGTTGTCAAGAAGGAAGTTCTGAAGCTTCTACAGGCAGGTATGATTTTCCCTATTTCTGACAGCAAGTGGGTTAGTCCTACGCAGGTTGTCCCGAAGAAAGGAGGGATTACAGTGGTGGAGAACCAACATGGAGAGCTCGTTCCCACGAGACTACAGACAGGCTACCGAGTATGCATTGACTACCGCAAGCTGAACGCGGTCACCAGAAAGGACCATTTTCCTCTTCCATTCATTGATCAGATGCTCGAGAGACTGTCGGGGCGTGCGTTCTACTGCTTTTTGGATGGATACTCCGGCTACTTCCAGATAGCCATTGCACCTGAGGATCAAGCAAAAACGACATTCACTTGTCCCTTTGGCACTTTTGCCTATCGCAGGATGCCATTTGGGTTGTGCAATGCTCCAGGAACCTTTCAGCGGTGTATGGTAAGCATCTTTTCTGAGTACATTGAGAACTTCATAGAGGTCTTCATGGATGATTTTACTATATATGGTGATAATTTTGATGCCTGTCTGATCCACCTATCACTTGTGCTTGCAAGATGTGTTGACACTAATTTAGTGCTGAATTCTGAGAAGTGTCACTTTATGGTTGAGCAGGGCATTGTTTTGGGTCATATTGTGTCGTCTAGGGGTATTGAGGTCGATAAGGCAAAGATTGAAGTAATCCAGTCTTTGCCCTATCCTACTAATGTTCGCGAAGTTCGTTCTTTTTTGGGCCATGCAGGTTTCTATCGCAGGTTCATTAAAGACTTTTCCAAGATCTCTTCACCTCTGTGTGACCTGCTGAAGAAGGAGATGGGATTTGCGTTTACCGCTGAGTGTCGGGCAGCCTTTGATGAACTGAAGGTTCGCCTAACAAGTGCCCCAATTATTCAGGCCCCCGATTGGTCTAAGCCATTTGAGATCATGTGCGACGCCAGTGACTATGCTGTGGGGGCGGTGCTGGGCCAAAAGGATGGTAGAGCATCCCATATGATCCAGTATGCTTCAATGACGCTGAATGGTGCGCAACGGAACTACTCCACCACATAGAAGGAGATGCTTGTTGTGGTGTTTGCTCTTGAAAAGTTCAGGCAGTACCTCCTTGGTACAAAGGTCTTTGTCTACTCCGACCACGCTGCTCTGCACTATCTCATGAGGAAGAAGGAAGCCAAGCCACGGCTGATCCGGTAGATCTTATTACTCAGCGATTTTGATGTGGAGATCAAGGATAAGAAGGGTGCTGAGAATCTTGTTGCTGACCATCTCAGCCGAATTGTCCAGGAAGATAGCACCCCACAGCCTCAGATTCAGGCGAGATTCCCTGATGAGTCTCTATTCAGGCTGACTACTGTGGAGCCATGGTATGCTGATTTGGTGAATTTTCTCACCACGTGTGAATTTCCCCCACCTTTCAACAAGGCTCAGAGGGACAGACTATGCAGTTCAGCCAGATTCTTTGTCTGGGACGATCCCTACCTATGGAAACACTGTTCTGACCAGGTAATTCGTAGGTGCATCCCAGAAAATGAGGTAAATTCTCTCCTTGCTTTTTGTCACTCAGAAGCATGTGGTGGGCACTTTGGGGTACAAAGAACCGCAAGGAAGGTACTTGACGCAGGATTTTGGTGGCCTTCCATCTTCAAGGATGCACATAACCACTGTAAATCCTGTGACAAGTGTCAAAGGGTTGGAAATATATCTCATAGGGATGAGATGCCACTAACAGGGTTGATTTTCTGTGAAATCTTCGATGTTTGGGGCATTGACTTCATGGGACCATTTCCAATCTCTTGTGGTAACATATATATTTTGCTTGCGGTGGACTACGTTTCCAAATGGGTGGAGGCGAAGGCCACCAGGACTGATGACGCCAAAGTTGTTACAGATTTCTTGAAGTCCAACATATTTACCAGGTTTGGGATCCCGAAAGCTCTTATCAGTGATAGAGGAACTCACTTCTGCAATAGGACAATCACTGCGCTATTGAAGAAATATCATGTCACGCAGAGAGTTTCTTCTGCCTATCACCCTCAAACAAATGGGCAAGCTGAAGTGTCCAATAGGGAGATAAAATCCATCTTGGAAAAGACGGTGTCTCCCAATAGAAAAGACTGGAGTTTGAGGCTTGATGATGCATTGGGCATATAGGACAGCTTACAAAACACCAATTGGTATGTCACCCTTTCGGTTGGTGTTTGGTAAGGCTTGTCACCTTCCAGTGGAGCTAGAGCACAAGGCATACTGGGCTGTCAAGAATTGCAGCATGAAAATGGATGAGGCTGGAGAGCTTCGTAAGCTGCAACTGCAAGAGCTGGAGGAAGCCAGGATCGAAGCCTATGACAATGCCATTCACTACAAGGAGAAGACTAAGGCTTGGCATGACAAGAACATATTGAGGAAGGACTTCAAGGTTGGAGACAAAGTCCTCTTATTTCAGTCACGCCTTAGACTTTTCCCAGGCAAACTGAGATCGCGCTGGGCAGGACCCTATTATGTTGCAAAGGTATTCCCACATGGTGATGTAGAGCTATTTGATTCAGCATCACAGACTTTGTTCAAGGTGAATGGGCAGAGAGTAAAAACATACCATGAGGGATTCACAAAAGACACCATTGAAGAAGCGTTCCTGAAGGAACCCGAAGCTGAAACGTGATGAGCCAGCATTGAGTCGAGCCACGACGTTAAACACGGCGCTTCTCGGGAGGCAACCCGATGATTAGGTAGAGTGTTTCCTTCTCCCTTAGTCGATTTCAGTTGTTCTTCTTTTTGTTTTAGCATTTTTGTGTCAACTAACCTGTAGGAAGCGTCAAATAGTGAAGAAGGAGTTCACGGCGCCCGCCGCCAAACTTACGGCGCCCGCCGTAAATGCCTCGCCAAGCAAGTTGGCTACGACCTAAGCACGGCGACCGCCGTTTAATTGCGGCACCCGCCGCTATTAAACGGCACCCGCCTCCCTTCTTACGGCGCCCGCCGTGATCAAACCCCCCTCGACACTTCGCTTGCGGCAAATGACGGCGACCGCCGTTTTATTACGGCGATCACCGCCATTCTCAGGTTTGGCCACTATCCCTATTTTATCTCTAAAAAAAAATCAAAAAAAATCAAAATGGACCCCGAGAAAACCTTAAACGGGGTGCAAAAGGCATAAAAACGAATACCCCGAAAAGACCTTAAACGGGGAGTAAAAGCCAAAAAAAAAAAAAAACCTTCTACAGCTGTTTTTTTTTTTTTAAACCCTCTTTTCCTTTACCCTACCCCTTCTGCTTTAAACCTACCCCAGCCCCCCAGCCACTTCCCAACTCTCTCTCTCTCTCTCTTTCTCACAAAACAAAAACATACTCTCAACCCTTACCCTACCATACACAGCGTCCGCCGCCCCCAGATCCCCCTCGCCGCGGCGCCCGCTGCAACCCACAATCCCCCCAGCGACCGTCGCTGTGCAGATCTCCAGCATTGGCGCACCAATCGTCGCGGCGACCGCCGTATTCAACACAGCGCCCACCCAACAAACACGGCGCCCGCCGTTCTTCATCCGGCGCCCGCCGTTTTCTTCTTTCGGTGATTTCTGATCTCCTTCTGTTTTTGATTGTTGTTGCTGCATATATTGTCGAATTTAAGCATGTTGAAACGCACTTTTTCGTCCCGATCCCGCCCGAGATTATCTGATGTTGAGGAAGCCCGTAGGAAAATCATTAGAAAGAAAACCATGCTGACCACCTTGTTTTTTGATCCTGCAACGATGAGGGAGCTTCGTCTGTCTGATTGTGTTGAGCAGATGTTTATTCACTGTGGGTTGGGTGGTTTTTACCATCTCCGGGCGCCGACTTTTCCCTCCTGGACGGAGGAATTTCTGATTAGCTTTGAGCACGTTGAGGATGAGGGCAGGATTACATTTAGGTTGGCGGGCAGCCCCCATTCTATGTCATACACAGAGCTAGATACGGCGCTTGGGATAACCAAGCCACCGTCCTCTCAAGAGGAGTGGGATGCAGCCAACGGGTATCTGAATTTTTGGTACCACTCCACGGGCACCACCATCTTTGACCCACAGCATGGCGAGTACAACTACAAGTGGTCGCACCCGGGCCTACGGTTGGCCCACAAGGTGGTTCGGATGGCCTTCCTTGGTCAGTCCGAGATGAACAAGGTGCAGTATCTTGATTTGGAGACCGTCTGGAGCATGACGCCCGACTGCGACCTAGTAAAGGACTGGAGGTCCTTCTTTATGATATGCTGTAGGAAGTTCCAGCGGGACAAGAACCACAAGATCGTCATCGGTGGGCTGGTTTCATTGATTGGTCAGCACCCGGGTATTGCTTTCCCAGACCCGTCGCTGCAGCTGACCCCGGGATACACATATGACTGGCGCCAGCTCAGGACCGTGAGTGTTTTGTCTGGGACCGGGCCTTGGATGTCCTGGTTGTATGGTTCGAGAGGCAGCCACAGGCTGCCCGTACCCTTCCCGATTGAGATACCCTTTGGGCCACACTATATGGATTTTGATTTGAGGCATTACAGGTTGGGAGCTAGTCCTAGCCCGGGTGCGGGCACCTCTGCTGCTGGTCCCTCAGCATCCCATGGTGCGGAGTCTGAAGATGAGGATGATGCTGCGAGGCCTTCTATGTCTGTCACTGCTGGGGAGCGTTCTGATTTACAGTCGATGATGTGGGCGACGCTCCAGCAGATGGACACCCGCCAGCAGGAGATGTACACTCACCAGCAGTCTATGGAGACAGCACTACATGATTACCGCCAGGAAGTGTACGACTACCGCGCCGAGCAGACCTCGATGTTTCAGCAGCAGGCCGATGACATCCGAGCTATGGAGGAGCAGATGCGCCAGTGGAACCTATTTATGGGTTCCCAACATCCAGACTTCCCACTACCCCCGCAGTAGTGGTACCTTCTTGACTTCCCCTATTTATTTATGTCTTACTTCATTGAGGACAATGCGTATTTCAAGTGTGGGGAGGTTGACTATGTATTACTATTGTTTTATCTTATCAAAAAAAAAAAAAAAAAAAAAAAAGAGCCAAAAATAGAATAAAAGGCATATCAGAAATCCTGGGATGGACTGAAAACCCGAAAGGGCGGTCCAGGTAAAAAGCAGGTAATCCGGCAGGCATTAGGCCTGGGCAAAAATGGATTCAGAGTGATGTGAGGTGGTGAGTCCAACTAGCAAAATGAAATGAGAGTGTTAGGTGAAAACCTGCAAAGGCGCCTAAGCAAAAAGAGTGAAAAAAAAAATTGAGTGCTTTAGGACTTCAAATTTACCGGCACAGGCGACATAAGAAGTGGAGTATAGGAGTGTTTTGGGTAGGTTTTCACTTGGAGGAATAAGGTGTAGTAATTGTGGTGTTTGGCACTCTCATTGATGATTCTTTGTGCTGATGTTAGACTTGGATGTTATGTCTGCTGGGTGTGATATTGTAGATTGATGTTGGGCTATGTTGCATTGTGCTGATCATGATATTGATGCGTGTTGGTGGATGTGTAGTTTTCTTGTGTAGTTGGTTAGGGGATGTTGAGCTTTCATACAGATGTTTGATACTCTTAGTTGTGAGCTTCTTCGCATTTGAGGATCTAGGTGTTCCATTGATGATGGGTGGTAGTTTTCTATCCACTCGAGACGAGTAGAGATTCAAGTGTGGGGAGGTTTGATACACACAATTATGTTGTGTGTATGGACGGAGTTTTAGCATCATCTTAGTGGTGTTTTTAGGGTGCTTTGGAGGAGTTCTGGAGTATTGGCGAGGAGGTACGGAAGACACACTTTGGAGGCGTAGGAAGCAATTGTAGCGGCGGAGACGAAGATTAAAGAACGGAGCTTACGGCGCCCGCCGTGGTAGATGCGGTGCCCGCCGCAATTGCCTTCCCAGCTGCCTTGGCTACGACTTGTGCACGGCGATCGCCGTTTAAAGACGGCGACCGCCGCAATTACGGCGCCCGCCGTGAAGGATGCGGCGGCCGCCGCCCGCGTCAGAAGACCACCGAACCGATTTTTCCTTATATGTTACTTCGGATTATTTTATTACGTTTTTATTATTTCGTATTAGGTTAACTTAGACTTTAATCCCTTTAGTATTTAAGGGTAGAGAAGGACTTGTTTCATCCATCTCTCGGAACCCTAATTTCTTATTCTACGTATTCTTTTGCTATGAAGAACTAAACCTCTCTTGCTTAGTCAGACATTGAAGCTTTTCGTGTGATTCAGTTGTGAGATTCTTAGTCCTAATCTATTGCATGGTTTTTATCTCTTCTCTTGTTTGATTTCGTAAGATTGATATTGATAATTTCTAGTCTGATCAACTAGGGTTTGTCGTTATTTATCTATTGCTAGGTTTAGATTGTTACTGGTTGAGCATATCTATTCCATAGTAGCAACTGCGTCGTGTTAGTAACTGGTTGTGCTAATCTTATGCAGAAGAGAATTGATTTACATTCTAGGGTAAAAACTGGTTGTTTTATTCTAGGGTTGTATCCAACTATATTCCTATCCGTAAGGCGGCTGTTAAACTGAATCTTGATAGTTTCAGGGTTGTTTAATTAGTTAGTTCTAATAGTATCTGGTTGTGCTATTAGTTACATCTGAAAAGGAATTGGAATTACCATTGCATGCGATTTTGAGTAGTATCTATGATCAACTTGTCATTCGAATAGTGGATATTGTTTGACTGAGTGTTTTCCCAATAACTGATTTCATCACCTTTAATTGCTTATTTACCATTTGTATGCTTGGCTACTAAAACAAACCAACAAAACCCCCCTTTGGTTGCTTTAAATTGACATACATATTGCATATTGCGATAGACTTTGTTTCCCTGCGGATTCGACCCTTACTTACCTAGGACTACGTTTTAGGGTTTGTTTGGATACTTTGCATAGTAGGAATTAGAACGGCAAATTCCTGTTATCAATTATTCAAGGGTAAAAACACTTATTGATGCCTTTGATTGCTTCGAGATTCAGGCTATTCCGCGAAGAGAGAACACCAGGGCAGATGAGCTCGCGAAGCTCGGATCAAAAACCAGGATACAGAAAGGTCGAGTTTGGGTAGACTCCAGAGCCGTCCGGGCTATCAACACGGATCTGATGATGATCAACTCTGGAGAAGACAAAGATGACTGGAGAACTCCAATCTGTCAGTATATCATGTCAGGCATCGCGCCAGAGAACTCGCAAGAAAGAAGGAAGTTGCAAATGAGAGCAAGCCGCTTCTATGTGAAGAACCAAGTACTATACAAACGAGGGTATATGGCAGCGGGCCTAAAATGCATCATTCTCGCGGAGGGAAGAGAGCTGATGATTGAGATACATGGGGGACTATGTGGCGGCCACGCGGGGTGGCGATCTTTGGTATACAGAGCTCTACGCGCAGGGTACTTCTGGCCTACGATGAAAGGAGAAGCTCTTCACATAGCTCAGACCTGCAACTCATGTCAAAAACACGCCCCCACTTCACATAGGCCCGGCGTCGAGATGCAAGCCATCAGCGCCCCCTGCCCTTTCGCAAAATGGGGAATGGATCTACTCGGGCCTTTTCCGCGGGCACCTGGGCAGTTGCAGTTCATACTCGTGGCAATAGACTATTTCACCAAGTGGATTGAGGCCGTGCCACTCGCTGCGACAACAGTAGGGCAAGTCAAAAAGTTCTTATGGCAAAACATTATCTGCCGTTTCGGACTCCCACAAAGCATCATCATCGATCGAGGCCCACAGTTCAATACCAAGAGATTGATCGACTTCTGTGAAGGCCTGAGCATCGAGTTGCACTTCACGTCAGTATCTCATCCCCAGTGCAATGGCCAAGTAGAGAATGCCAATCAGCGGATCCTCTTTGATCTCAAAAGAAGGCTCACGCGAGCGCAGGGACGATGGGCAGAGATCCTTCCCTTGGTGCTCTGGACTAACAGGACCACGTCTAAGAGGGGCACAGGAGAAACACCCTTCGCGTTAACGTACGGGTTTGAAGCCGTGATACCAGTAGAGCATCTTTTCCCCAGCGAAAGACTCCTGGATTACAACGAAGAAAAAAACTCTGAAAAGTTGCAGCTAGAGCTGCAACTAGCGGAAGAGATACGAGAAATGGCGAGCATACGCGAGAGTGAGTACAAGCGTCGCATAGCCGCCTACTACAACAAAAAGGTGAAACGACGGGGCTTCGTGGAAGGCGATTTGGTACTCAGAAAGACCGACGGAGGAAAGCTCGACCCCGGATGGGAGGGCCCATACATAATCGCACGCGAGGTAGCCCCAGGAGCCTACCGCCTCAAAGACCACGCAGGGAACATGATTCCAAATTCGTGGAACGTAATGAGGCTCCGCAAATACTACCCGTAAAGAAAGGCACGCCCCAGGTATGATCCTTACTAACCTTAACTGGTTCGAAATTACGCGCCCCACACCAAGTCATAACCCCGGAGCCTTAATCGTACAGGCAAGCAACATCGCAACTCAAAGCAATAACTAGAAAGCAAAAAACCTGGGGGCATAGTAAAAGAGAAATAATAAGGTATATCACGCAAAACGCTACAATAGAAAAGCACGCGGGCTATCTAGGATATATAACAAACAACCAAAACGATCTAAAGATCATTTCTTCTTGTATGAATTTCAGGAAAATGACAAAGCAATAACAGACGGTACTAGGCCTGGCAAGCATTGGCCAGTACGCGTAGCAACACCCAACGACACTGGCTTGGCAAGTATTAGTCAGTGCGCATAGCAACACCAGACGATACTGGGCATGGCCAGCATTGGCCAGTACGCGTAGCAACACCCAACGGCACTGGCTTGGCAAGTATTAGCCAGTGCACGTAGCAACAACAGACGGTACTGGGCTTGGCAAGCATTGCCCAGTATGCGTAGCAACACCCAACGACATTGGCTTGGCAAGTATTAGCCAGTGCGCGTAGCAACACCAGACGGTACTGGGCCTGGCAAGCATTGGCCAGTACGCATAGCAACACCCAACGGCACTGGCTCGGCAAGTATTAGCCAGTGCGCATAGCAACACCAAATGGTACTGGGCCTGGCAATCATTGGCCAGTACGTGTAGCAACACCCAACGGCACTGGCTTGGCAAGTATTAGCCAGTGCGCGTAGCCACACCAGACGGTACTGGGCCTGGCAAGCATTGGCCAGTACGCGTAGCAACACCCAACGACACTGGCTTGGCAAGTGTTAGCCAGTGCGTGTAGCAACACCAGACGGTACTGGGCCTGGCAAGCATTGGCTAGTACGTGTAGCAACACCAGCAAGTCCCAAGCAAGTGCGCGCGAAAAACAAAAAGCAATTATCGCAAGCAAGAAACAAAGTAGCGATAAGGGCAAGTCCGGAAAAAGCAAGCACGCCAAGAAGAAGCAAGTACACAAGCATAAGCAAGCAAGCGAAATATGTAGATAGCACTAAAGGCCTTACGCCAGATCATTAAATTTTCGTTAAGGAACTGTTGAATTCCTTAGGTTTTGATGGTAACAAACATTCAACTAATCTGGGTACTAAGTGCTCCAGGAACAAAGACAGTTGTCTCAGGGAACCATTGCAGTGAAGGATCGCGGAGGGAACAAAGCTCTGCTCATGTGCTTTGTCCCCCCTCCAAGGAACTGAAGTGACGAACGAGATCGAAGCTGTGAATCGAAAGAAGAAATCCAGTGTGCTGAATTATGGAAACACAATCATGAAACGCACGCGGTAAAGGATTGAAGTCTTCGGCTCCAAGGATCAAGCCGGATCGAGAAGATATGGAGAGAGAAGAAGCCCGATTCCTTATCTTAGGGAATCTTTCCTTAGATAAGTGAATTGGAGAGAGAAGAATCATATCTCATCCGATTATATTAATTTCGGGAATTCCTTCCTTGATTAAAATAGACGGTTGGGATATTATTCCTCCAGCAAACCCTATCTTCCTATAACCTTATTTGGAAAGATCTTATCGTGTTACGATTAGGGTTTTGCCGTGTTGTATTTAATTGAAGTATGGATTCATTTCTATGTAACCACGACGACGGAAAACAGAGAGAACGAAAAGGAGAAAGAAAAGAAGTGAGGTGTGTGTAAGTCCTCAAGGGTTGAGTTCGGTTCATCGTTGTAGAAGTGTTTTCGAGTCTAGCTAGCTGTTTAGAGGTCGAAGTCCAGGATACAAGTGTAATCGAGCAAGAAATCAATAAGACAAGTACACGCTTCAAAATCCTCTCAAGCGGAAGCTTGAAGGTAGTGGTTTTTCCTTGAGAAGCTAGTTTTGCTAATCAGTGTTTCCACTATACATCGTGAGTTCGTTCGTTATCTTTCCTGCTGTTTTTAATCCGCTGCATCTTCTGTGGGAACAAAGCTTTTGTTCCCTCATACGTAACTCTAACGGTCCAACAATTGGTATCAGAGCCTGGTGCTCTAGATTGTTCGTTTTTAGTTACAGATTTTACAGGAAAGATGTCGTCAGGAAATGCCTTGGATGGAGACTCTCGAGAAGGTGATATAGATGTGGTTCTCATCACTCAAGCCATGAAGAAGATATGGTCTCGAAGCAAAGGCATTAAGGGTTCGGTCATGGTTCACAATGACATGAAGGAGGTTGTCTGCTTCCACTGTTATGACAACGGACACTTTGCCAAAAACTGCCTCAACAAAGCGGCAGGTTCTCCTCAGACCCGGAAAGAGGAACAAGCAAAGGGTGCGAAGTGGGGTGACTACAATTCAGATGATGAAGCATCTCCTCTCTCAAAGGATATCTGTTTGATGAGCTCAAAAGATCACAACATATCAGAAGATGGTGCTCATAAATCCAAGGAGGAAGCAAAGAAAGGCTCTTGGCACCTTGACAGTGCGTGCTCAAGTCACATGACAGGGAACAGTGAGTGGTTCACCTCTCTTCAACCAGCCTCAGGGGCATCGATAACTTTTGGAAACAAAAGTAAGGTGAGGTTTATGGTATCGGTAAAGTAAGACTCTCTAAACACATCACTGTGAATAACGTAAATCTAGTGAATAATCTCAAATTTGACCTATTTAGTGTGGCTCAACTATGCCAAAACAGAAAAAATAGAGTAGTCTTTACCACCGATGATTGTCATGTTGAGTGTCTAAGTACAGGGAAAATCTTACTCAAAGAAATCTGCGACAACAACGTTTACAAGGTCGACCCTGCTTTCATCCCTGACAAGGACTTTTGTCTGCCGTCTATTGTTGGGACAACAGACTTGTGGCATAAACGCTTTGGACATGATAGCCTTCAACTCCTTTCCAAACTTCACAGACAAGAGCTGGTGAACGGTCTTCCTAAGGTTGAAGCTTTGAGAAATGATGTGTGTGATGCATGCATCAAAGGAAAACAAGTCAGATCCTCTTTCAATTCAAAAAGGGATGTAAGTACTACTCGTCCTCTGGAATTAGTCCACATGGATCTTTGTGGGCCAATGCGCACGAAGAGCCATGGGGGAAATGCATATGTCTTTGTTATTGTTGATGACTATTCCAGGTACACATGGACTCTATTTATCTCATCAAAGGATGAAGTGTTCGCTGAGTTTGAGTCCTGGCTTAAGGCAGCCGAAAGGAGCACTGGACATTCCTTGGGATCTATTCGCACTGATCCCTCTGTAGGAACAGAGGTATTAACCACAACTTCTCTGCTCCCAGGACCCCACAGCAAAACGGGGTTGTGGAAAGGAAGAACAGGACTCTGGAAGACATGACGCGTACCCTCCTCATCTCAAGTGGTCTCCCTAGGAGTTTTTGGGCCGAAGCTCTGAATGCTGCTTGTTACATTCTGAATAGAGCAACCATTCGTCCTCTCCTGAACAAAACTGCCTATGAGCTTCTTAAGGGAAGGAAACCTAATGTGTCTCACTTGCACACATTTGGTTGCAAGTGCTTCGTCCACAACAGCGAGAAAGATTCTCTTGGGAAGTTCGATCCCAGGAGTGATGAAGGAACTTTTGTAGGATACTCTCAGCAAAGCAAGGCTTACAAAGTATTCAACAAGAGAACCAGAAAGGTAGAGGAAAGCATTCATGTAGTGTTTGATGAATCTGTTATGGTTGGTAACAATGTGCAGGAACAATCAAGCAGTGTTCCCTCCAATACCGAGCTATCCGAAGATGATTTCTTTCAGCTTGTAGAAAGCAATGTCGGTGATGGGACCTCTCAAGATCAAGAAACTCAGAATTATCCTTCAACACCGAGAACTCCCAACTCCGCCAACTCAGATGGAAATGAAGAAAATGCTCACCCACCAGAAACACCTCAGGCACCTCAGGGGGAACAAAGCCCAAGTCACGGCACAGCGGAGCCCTCTGAGGACAGCTCCACTGCTGACAGAACTGGAGATGTCAGTCCTAATACTGATGAAACTGCTGGTGAAAGCTCAAACGCTGGCAACGCTAATTTAGAGGAGTTCGACATCAACAATCTCCAAGTTCCAAACTACCAGCAAAAGTGGGCTCATCCAGTCAAGTTAATCGTCACGGACTATAGAAAGGGAGCACCTCAAAGCACTCGCTCTTCCCTACATAACTTTTGTGCCTTCAACGCTTTTCTCTCTTTACAATAACCTAAAACCGTAGGAGAAGCATTGAAGGATCCTGACTGGATAAACGCCATGCAAGAAGAACTTCATCAGTTCGAAAGGAACAAGGTTTGGCGGTTAGTTCCTCGTCCAAGGAACAGAACAGTGATAGGAACCAAATGGGTGTTCAGGAACAAGCTGGATGATCAAGGTCAAGTCACAAGGAACAAAGCAAGGCTGGTGGTGAAAGGTTATAACCAGCAGTAAGGCATCGACTATGATGAGACCTTTGCTCCAGTTGCCAGGTTAGAAGCAATAAGACTCCTAATTGCCTATTCCTCTTTCCATGGATTCAAGCTGCAATAGATGGATGTCAAGACCGCCTTCTTGAATGGAGTTCTCAAGGAGGAAGTATATGTGGAGCAAACTCCCGGCTTTGAGGATATCACCCAACCCGACCATGTCTATATTCTAGACAAAGCTTTGTACGGTCTCAAGTAAGCCCCGAGGGCCTGGTATGAAAGGCTCTCACAGTTCCTTCTGATGCACGGATGCGTTCGTGGAAAGGTCGACAAGACATTGTTCCTTCTGAAGGAAGGGAAGCATATTCTGGTAGTACAAGTCTACGTGGATGATATCATCTTTGGGTCTACAGATGATAAACTGGTTCAGAAATTCTCTAAGCTGATGGCCAGTGAATTCGAGATGAGCATGGTTGGAGAACTCAAGTTCTTCTTAGGTCTTCAAGTCTCTCAGGGGGATGAGGGAACCAAAGTGCATCAACAGAAGTATCTAAGGGAATGTGTCAAAAAGTTTGGAATGTCTGACGCAAAACCCTTCACCACTCCCATCTCTCCAAACAACTCAAT
Source organism: Rheum nobile (assembly GCA_027886185.1). Taxonomy (NCBI): domain Eukaryota; kingdom Viridiplantae; phylum Streptophyta; class Magnoliopsida; order Caryophyllales; family Polygonaceae; genus Rheum; species Rheum nobile. Next base: position 6,283,774 of record WOAB01000135.1, read on the forward strand.
GGGAAAAGACGAACATGAACAGGGAATTGATCCATCTCTCTACCGAGGAATCATAGGTTCGCTTCTCTATCTCACTGCTAGTAGACCTGATATTATGTACAGTGTATGTCTTTGTGCTCGTTTTCAGGCCGATCCCAAAGAAACACATCTCAAAGCAGTGAAGAGGATTCTGAGATATTTGAAGGGAACAGATGATCTATGTTTGTGGTATCCAAGGGGAGGAAGCCTCGATCTAGTCGGATACACAGATGTTGACTTCGCAGGGAACAAAGTGGATAGAAAATCAACATCAGGAATGGCTCAGTTCCTTGGGCCGTGTTTAGTTTCCTGGGGGTCAAAGAAGCAGAACTCCGTCACTCTATCCACTGTAGAAGATGAATACATAGCCGCCGCTGCTTGTTGCACACAACTCCTATGGCTTAAACAACAACTCAGCGACTACGGTATTCTTCTTAACTCTATTCCTATTCTCTGTGACAATACCAGTGCCATAAATATCTCCAATAATCCGGTGCAACACTCACGTACCAAGCACATCGAGATAAGACACCACTTCTTGCGTGACTGTGTGGAGAAAGGGTTGGTGACAATGGACTTCTGTGGAACTAAGGATCAAATTGCCGACATCTTTACCAAAGCTCTAAATAGGGAACCCTTCGAACAGTTCCGTATGGAACTAGGTATGATTTCTCTAAGCTAAATGCCTATTTGTTGTGTTCCCTCGATGATTAGCTAAATTACATGGTAAAGTGTGGAAGGTTAATCATCATGTCTTGATCTGTATTCATTCTCTTGATCATTTGTTGAACGCCTTGCTTAGACTCATGCTAATACTTCACTAATGTGCAAAATTGCATGCATGATTCTCTATGCTATCTTGTTAATACATGATTCAGCCTTCTTTCGGCCTAAAAGAGTCAACTTGATGCATTGATCCCTCATTATAAGCCCAAATGATTGTTGACTCTACAGCCTACCCTAGCCATCATGCTTGATGCTTCCTATGAGCCCCTCTAATCATCCACATCTGGGAGCCTCTCATTCATGATTAAACATTATTAAAAAAATCTCGCATATGTTCTTGTGTGATGTTCTTTGTACCCTCTCTGGTAACATTACCCCCGCATCACACTCTTCTACTTTTTCGGAAAGTCGAGAATACGAATTGTCGCCTCTGTGGTCTGTGGCTGGGATTTGACAGATATGATGTGTGATGACGGCTTGCAACTGCTTGAGAAGTGTTCATAAAAGATGATGTGGTAGCTCGTGATGGTTGTTGTGCTTGAGATTTTATGGGCTTTGATGGATTTGGACAGAATCTTTTACAAGATTTATTTCTGGAAAATATCCTCTTGGGTATGATCTTTGGTCAAAGAAGGAAAGCCGAAGATTGTGTTGTTCGAAAAAAAAAATGGAACATCACAAGGTACACAAAGAGAGGACTAATGCATCTGAGGAAGAGCCGTAAGGAAGAGCAGACTCTCAGGAGGAACAAAAGATGAACTTATCTGCGAAGGGCCGTGGGGAATTTGTCTCACGCAATATCTCAGTTGGGAGAACAACAAAGGCGTCTTGCGAAGTAAGTGCATGCTTAAATTGCTATTCATATTTCGGCTCCCTCTACTGGCTCCAGTGGCGCATAATTCGTCTTTCTCCGCTAACCAACCCCTCTTTTGTTCCCTAGCACATCTATCCCTTACTCTTCGAACTTCTTTGATCCTGCTTCATGTTCTTGCATTGACTGGCATGTTGATCATGTATGTTATACTTGCTTACATTGCTGTTGTATCTCCGTGCAGTCTATATTTGTGCATTTCAATCTAATGCAAAAGGGAATGCTGCTTATCAAGCTGTTGTCTTTTTCTCTTTATCTCTTTACTTATGTTTTTGATGATGCCAAAAGGGGGAAATGACAGGTAGCCTTGGTTGAAGGGGAACAGAACATGGTTTCATATGTTGCTGAACTAAGAGGGAACTAATATTGCCTACGTGGGAAACTTTCCTCTCCATAACTGTCTTTATATCATATGTATATGCTTTATTGTCAAGGATGTTTGTCACCATCAAAAAGGGGGAATTTGTTGAATTCCTTAGGTTTTGATGGTAACAAACATTCAACTAATCTGGATACTAAGTGCTCCAGGAATAAAGACAGTTGTCTCAGGGAACCATTGCAGCGAAGGATCGCAGAGGGAACAAAGTTCTGCTCATGTGCTATGTCCCCCCTCCAAGGAACTGAAGTGACGAACGAGATCTAAGCTGCGAATGGAAAGAAGAAATCCAGCGTGCTGAATTATGGAAACAAAATCATGAAACGCACGCGATAAAGGATTGAAGTCTTCGGCTCCAAGGATCAAGCCGGATCGAAAAGATATGGAGAGAGAAGAAGCCCGATTCCTTATCTTAGGGAATCTTTCCTTAGATAAGTGAATTGGAGAGAGAAGAATCATATCTCATCCGATTATATTAATTTCGGGAATTCCTTCCTTGATTAAAATAGACGGTTGGGATATTATTCCTCCAGCAAACCCTATCTTCCTATAACCTTATTTGGAAAGATCTTATCGTGTTACGATTAGGGTTTTGCCGTGTTGTATTTAATAGAAGTATGGATTCATTTCTATGTAACCACGACGACGGAAAACAGAGAGAACGAAAAGGAGAAAGAAAAGAAGTGAGGTGTGTGTAAGTCCTCAAGGGTTGAGTTCGGTTCATCGTTGTAGAAGTGTCTTCGAGTCTAGCTGGTTTTTTAGAGGTCGAAGTCCAGGATACAAGTGTAATCGAGCAAGAAAGCAATAAGACAAGTACACGCTTCAAAATCCTCTCAAGCGGAAGCTTGAAGGTAGTGGTTTTTCCTTGAGAAGCTAGTTTTGCTAATCAGGGTTTCCACTATACATCGTGAGTTCGTTCGTTATCTTTCTTGCTGTTTTTAATCCGCTGCATCTTCTGTGGGAACAAAGCTTTTGTTCCCTCAGACGTAACTCTAATGGTCCAACAGGAACCATTGTAATTACAACATTGTTTTCTTCATTACAAGAATTCAGAAGGCATTTCGCCATTACCATCCAAAAAGCTTAGACCCAAAACTCGCATTACACACCGCATCGCATACATCCCCTTCAGGGGTGCAACATCCAAAAAATTTGCAACTTAATTAAATCACCCTCTGCAAACCCCTCTTCTATCCTTATTTTAATCCAAGAACTAAAAGAAGGAAGGGGGAGGAAAGAGGGGGATCGCAAACGCGAACAGAAAGTGTCGAACAAAAGCAATAAGCAAAAGCCCCAAGGCATTAATAAGTGCAGGAGTCTGCCATACAAACGATTCGCGGAAACAAAAGAGATGAACAACCAAAATAGTCCCAAAAGCAAAGAGTGTCTTACAGGCTTCGGCCAAACACCACAACCACAAAAGAAGCAAGAGAACGACCAAAAAACAGTACAAAGAAAACAAAGACAAAGCTAAAGTTAAACTAAGGGTGAGATACAACAGCACTCGAAACCTCCCCGCGCAGAGAGCCTTCCCGCGTACGTTTGATTCCAATAGACGTCGCAGCAGGAGAATATGGTTTCCTCACGAAGGGATCACCTTCCTTCAAATTTGTCACGCCACAGGCCTCTAGGATTGCATCATGGACTTCCTTCACGTCCCCTACTATTGGGACCTTATAAGGGGCCCTTGGTTTATAATCCACTCCCGCGGAGTTGCGAGGATCAAGACGTATCAGCTGAAGCTTATAATGATCAGCCATCTGCTTAGCGCCAACCTTCAAGCCATGGAAGAACTCCCCGGCAGCAAAATACATATAACGGGCCTTCATACGGTAACCCGCTACATACTCTTCCACCCCTTCTTGTTTGGCTTTCTTACAGTCCCCTGTCAGCACCACCACCTTCTCCTCCAACGCGGCGCATTTCTCGACAAGAACCTTGAGTCTGCAGAGTTCCTCGACCTCCGTCTGCAGTGACGTCTTCTCGGCCAGTGCTGTAACACCCCCAAATTTCATCTAGAAAGTATTACTGCCAGTGACTTCAGATATAACATCCCGAAGTCACCCCAGGCTTTTCCAGTCGATATAAACCATCAAACCACAGTTATAATACCAAATATTACAACTTTCATTAAAACCAAAGTCTCGGAAATACAACAATTTCCAAATCCATCAAAATACAAGATCGGAATTATTACAGCGGAAGTCTTAATATAAAACATAGTTAACACAGCGGAAGTCTTTTAAACAAAATAACAAAATAACTCATCAAAATACCGTTCATCCTCATAGTCGCTCTAGCCTTCTCGGATCCTCAATTTATCTGATGTGCCGAATCAAACGGATGACACCAGCCAACCATGCAGAGAACAATTACGGTTGGTTAGTCTAATGAAAGACTACGCAAGGGTACAAAGCAGAGTGGTTTGAAGTAGTCGTATTAGGTTAGACTCATCGTCTCTCGAATAAAAGTCGATCACGATAGTCAACCACCATACTTCTACTGAATACATGAAAAGGCATGATCAAGGGAAGACTCTGGAGACCGAGTCTCACAGCAATCAATCCCAAAAGGAGACTCCAAGGAAATGAGCCTTATCGGAAACATGACAAATGTTGGGGAACATTAATAATTACACACAAGCGTTTAAAAATCAAGACGAGCTTTCCTAGCTGCACTACTCGCCAAGGTATATTAATTATGTGCGACAAAGGCACTTATCTGATTTAATTCCAAAACCACCACATCACGTTATAAGCTTTTAAATCCACATCGCAGAGTCCAAGACTCTATATCCACATCTCGGTTGGTCATGACCAGAAAGTTTGGCATAGGGTCTTGATCGCCCTGTTATTTGCCAGTTATAAAGAAATGAATGGACCTCGCAAGGTCCAAGCGTTCCTACGAATACTCGTGCTAACTAACAGTTCAGCACAATAATAGTCCACATCAAAGCCATCACGGCCCACACCTACACAATATAACTATAATAGCGTCGATTCTAGCAGAATATACAACCTATTATAATATCAGATTTTAATCATATTAATTAACACAACTGTTCCCAATATAAACAAGAATCATCCCAAATTAATTAACAACTAAACAATTGATAATTAATGGAAGTATGGAATGATGAGCAAGAGCGAACCGCCACTTGCCTTAGATCCGACGAGTTCGAACAAAGCTTTAGAAACGTCGAGTTCCTGGATCTGAAACTGGGGCAGATCTTGGATAATAAATCCCTAAGAAACGACCCATAACGAGACCCTAAGTTAGATTCAATATTCTCATAATTGAATCTAAAAGAATAGGAAAAGAATCAAAGGAATCGAGCCTCGCCCAAAGCCAAGCACCCACGAACACACACTCGGACAAGGCTCGTCGCGGGGTGCGGTGGGAGCTTGCCGCGGGGTGCGGTGGACTGACAGTGGCGAGCTCGACAGCGTTTCAATGGAACTCACCCAAACCGATTCGATCGACTTCGATTCGTCTATGGTTGATCTCCCAACTCCTTAAACCTTAGCACAACACTTAGGAGCACCTTCTCCAACACTCAAAGGCTTCAAGCTCTTCTCAAACGAAGCTCACAAACTCGGTTTTAATGGAGGAAAAAATAGAGGAGAACAGAGGTGGAAGATGGAGCGATCTCTCCTCTGATCTCGCCTCCCTTTTATAGCCCAACAAGAGCCACCTCTAAGGGGACAAGCCAGGGAACAAAGGCTAGAGCCACTTGGGCTGCCAAGGACTGACAACGCCGGGAGTCAGCCAAGCTTATCGCGAAGAAGACAAAGCCGACTCTGTTTTGGCCTTTGTCGCGGGGTGCGGTGGGCGCCTTACCGCGGGGTGCGGTTAAACCCAATTTTTACCCTCCTTAACCGATTAGCTTATGGTTAAATAACTTAACCCCGGGTTAAATATATTTGTACACGATCGACAAATTAACCCCGAAAACATGTCAACTGTATTTTATATTACTCAGAAAAATTTACAGATTTCAAACCAATTACAGAATGTCCGAAACTCTCTAAAATTAATCCGACTAGTAATACGGGAGTTGGAAAAATTCCAAAATATCCTTATAAAATGAGGGATATTACAAGTGCAGAGTCCATCTCCGTCTTCATCCGGTTCATCTCTGCCTTCATCCGAGAAACTTGCTCTCGAAGCAATTCAGTTTCTGCATCATGGGATGTGATCCTCCCTAAAGCACCCAAAGCATCACGACACCCCTTTATAGCCTGCGCAGTAAAAGAAAAATTAATAAAGAGAACGGCCCGCGTAAGCCAACACAAAGAAAGGTGGAGAGCTCGTACAACATCTAAGTAACGAGCCACAGATCCCACAGGGTCAGACTGGTCTTTAGCATGGTGCCTCGTTTTCTTGCCACGGGAAGACTTCCTCTTCAGATCAGCCAAGGGAAGTTCGGGGCTCTCCCTCAACTCTATCACTAGGGCTTTTCCTTCCTGGGAAGAGACACAAATCACATCACCAGTACCTTCCCCAACTCCCTCCGCGTGATCCTGGGAGATCTCTACTCCTTATAAAGAAGTAAGAGGAACATGTTGGCCTTCACCCTGCGGCAGATCCCCAAATGTGAGGCCCGCCTCCAAATCCTCAAGGCCGTCCATGTAGTCAAACAACATAGTGGACGAAGATTCTGGAAAAAAAACAGAAACAATAGCGTTAGCAAAAAGCATGTGACTTAGGAGAAAAAGAAAGGACAAATCAGTAGGCGCCTTCGCAAACATCGCAAGTTCCAGCCCGCGGAAACCAAAGTCCAAGAATGACAAAGTTCAGCTCACCCCCACGAGGGTGAGGAGAACTCAAACCCAGCTCTTTAAGTTTCTCCGCCGTCATCAGCTGACCATACTCGTAAGACGAGGTACGATCGAACTTCGCAATCAAAGCATTTTTCTCGCTCTGCTGCCTCTTCTTAGCAGGACCAGACGCCAGGCAAGAAAAGTGAAAAGCTCTCCCAAGACTGATGTTAACTCCGAACGCTCCAGGAATCCTTAGCAAAAACCACTCATTCCTCCACGTGCCCAGATTTGTGGGTTTGGTGACCCGCTGTGTATACTCAACTTTCCAAGACCAGTACCCGTTAGTAATATCACGCGTAGATATCAGATTCCGAACGACTTCAAGAGAAGGATCGACACTCAGCTCACGACAATGGAGGAAGAGACAGCAGAAATTCCTCCACGAGTTCGAATGCAACTGATTGGGGCTAGTACCTTGGGCATTCAGAACCTCCTTGAAAAGTGGATGAATAGGCACGCGAAATCCGGCATACAGGGCTGGAAGGGATACTGCCATAAAATTGGAAAAATGATGAAGGAATCGTGAGCCCTCCTCTGGAAGAGCTAAGACAGATCCGGCAGGAAATGGGTATGTCTGAATAATTCCCTCCAAATGCTCAAAGTCCAACACAGTCTCGTATCCGTCATCCTCTCGGAAGAAAGTACTATCCGTGGACGGCAATCACCTTACGCGGCTCTTTAAGATCTAGAGGTTGTCCCTCTCCGACATAGCTTGCGAAGGCGAGGACACAGGGGCTGCATCAGCACAGGGCTGACTCCGACCCAAGGTCAAAGGCGACGTTTCTTCATGAAGCCCTTCCCCGCGAAGACTCTCCGTGTCGTACCGTGGAGCACGATCGTGCTTAGATTTATAGCGAGCCTCGGGGAGGACAAGATGTTTCCTAGGACGCATCTCTGGCGTAGGCGATTTCTCTGACTCAGTAGACTCTCCAGATGGGGAGCGCTGACGCTGATCACTGGATGTATGGACCTGGTGCTTAAAGTTCATCGCCCCCTCCGGTAGGAAGATCGGACCCCAAACTTGACAAAGAAGATAAAAGAGAAAACATCAGCCCCGAGTAGAGGAACTATGCAAAGAAATAAGTAGACCAAAATGAAACACCCCAAGGGCAACCAGAAGGCTGGTCAGAATCAACGAAAGGAGGAAGAACACATTTCATCCCAGGGAAACCCTAAAATGACTAGAGAGAATAAATGAAAAGTCACCCCTAAGAGAGGTGGCGAAACAGAGGGGAAAAAACTCAGAGAATACCTCAAAATCGCAAGTCCATCGTCGGAGAACAATTTGGGTCAGATCTGGGTCTCGGCAACCGAAAAAAGAGGAACCTTTTTCCTCAGCGATACAACCCCGACACCCCCCTCGCTCACCCAGAACCAGAAGAAAAGCCAGAGAAAGGAAGTAAGAAGAGAGAAAGGAAAAGAAGTTACATGTTGAAGCGCAAAAACCTCCAGAGATACGAGATTGACAAGAATCAGCCATCGTAGAATCGCCGGAGAAAGAGCAGTTATGTGGGAAGTAAACAGAGTGGAAGAGAAACCCCAGAAGAAAATGGTTTATAGGGTTTGCTAGTTTGGTACGGCAGTCGAAGAGACACTTGAAACACCACGTGGATCACCCCGGATTAAACACTTGGCAAGCGAAGAGGCTCTCAACGAATATTCAAAATTTGAACCAAGAAATTGGAAGGCGGGATAAAAAGTCTGCAAAAACATCCGACATCTGAGACAAGGAGACCTACGCGCAGAGAGCCCTGAAAAAGCCCCAGAGGCTCCCACGAACCAAGCCTTCGCACATCCTTCGCGAAGCGCTTGGGGGGCTGGCTGTGGGAGGCAGATTTCACCCGCGTGGAATGCCTACGCGTGGGACGCCAAGGCTGCCAGAATTCTATTATAGAGAGAGACGGCGTGTCAGAAGAGACGAAGCTTCCATGCAAGCGGAAGAATTCCATCAATCAGCAATCGACACTTGGCAGTACAAGAGTGGATATCAACTCCTATATATACCCTTGAGATCCTTGAGCAAGAGGGAGGCATTTTTTTGGGCAAGAGAGAGAAAGAAAGAGAATCAGAGAACTCCATAGCTATTCTGGGTTTCGGGTTCTTGAGCTCTCTGGAGTTTGTGACCAACGAGTGGATCCTTCTATATTTTCCCCCTTTTTGCCTCTCTTCTCTACCTCTAAACTCCTTGATCTCATCACTGACTTGGGAATCGGAGGGTGTTCTCCCGGAGAAGCTATCTCCGGGACTCGCAGGTGAATCCAGGAGCCGGCTAGAGAGAAAAGAAGTTGAACCCAAGAGCAGATCGCAAGGCGTGGACTCTAGCCCTCTCAGGTGACGGAGCACCATGGTTGGCAAGCTGGCTTGAAGAGAATATCAAGTCCCAGAAAACCCAGCTTGGCAATTCAGATCCCACGCGAAGGTCATCAAAGGAGACAGCAGTTGAGCACCTCCCCCGAATCAAACAAATCTCCAATACATCCGGGTTGGGGGTGTGTTGACCCTCAACATCTTCACGAAGGGTTGAAACGGATTTCAACAATTGCAATTTTATGTTAGTTTTTTGTTGCAACTTTATAAAATATGATGAGGTATTAGAATCACGCCTATTGAAAACAATGCTTGAAGAAGGATAAGAAAATTTAAAGTTAAATAAGGATAATGATGGATGGGGATTGAAAGAGATGAGAGATTAACATTTATTAATTTTATCCACCCTAATACAATATAAAGGAGAGTTCTTCTCTTTATAAAAACATGCGTCACATGGCACTATCTCCATTAGACACATGTCCCACTAATATTGTTTCATACATTTTTCTAATTTATTGTTATTAGAAATGGAAAATTGATTTGATAAAATGAAGTTTCATATTGTTTTCTGTATATCACCTTTATTTTTTATATACATTTTTCTTCATTTTTATATAAGTTTTGAATCTTATATATAAATGTTAACATAATCTTATTAAAAACTAGGGCTGAGCATGGGCCTAAATCCGACCCGAACCTGAAAAGCCCGAAATCCCAAAAAAATGGGACCGAAGACCGAACCGAATGTTCGGGTTTGGGTCGGGTTCGGGTCGGATTCGGGCCAAAACAGCATTCGTACATAAAACCACACTAAAAATCGAATCCGAAATCCTAATAAATTCATATCGAAACCCGAACCGAAGTCATGTGGGTTCGAGTTCAGTTCGGATTTTTCGGGTCGGGTTCGGTTTTCTCAGCCCGTGCTCAGCCCTATTAAAAACACTCTTTGAATATCACCGGACTTATACTAGTTTTTCAAGGGTGAAAGTGCAAAGAAAGAGACCAAGACTCAACTGCAAACTTTTAATCGGTTCTCTCGTACACGGACGCGGACGTTGCGCGTTTATTTTGGCGGGGAACAAGAACACAATGGACCCCACAAAAGAGAGACCCCTTCAACTTCTACATCATCCAATCCCCACCTGCAACCAAAACCGGCTACATCTTGTTCACTCCGCTAAAAAATTACCCGTCTTTCTTATTTTCTTACAAAACATGGCTTAATTTTGGATTATTTTTTTCAAAACTAGACAAAAACTAGACAATTATCTCTATGCCCGTCCATTTGTTTATTTTTGTCTTTTAAGCAAGGATAACTTCGTAAGACCCGAGGCCTTAGAAGCGTCATCCCATGCCAACCTGGGAACTTCCCAAGAGATCACCAATCCTAATACTACTCCAGTCCTACCACGCTTAATTTCAGAGTTTTTTGTCTTATGAAAAACTAGGCTTTGTTGGAAAAATGTGACTTTTAATTTATAATGTTAACTTCGTTGAAAAATAGTTTTTAAATTTTGAAACTTGGGTGGTATGAAAAATATAAAGGAAAAAAATTAAAATTATAAATAGTAAAAAAATTATAAGTAAGTTAAAAAACAAATCTCTAGTTTGTGGGTAAGTTTGAAATATTAATAAGAAAATACGAGTTTTAGAAAAAATAAATGCAAAATTAGTGATTTGGAAATATAATTTTACATAAATTTGTTATTAGAAAAGTGAAATCCATTTTTTTGTCTTTTTTCGAGAGAAGCGATAATTTTCAAAGTGCATAATGTATCTTTTTTTATGAGGAAAGAATTATACTAGTCTTATTTACGATGCAAAGACCAGCCTAGAGCATCCTTACAAATGAGAACACGAAATTCTGAATCAAGATCGACTAAGGTTAGACACAAGGGGTGAAAAGTTGAGTTTAGCAATGCAATTAGCAGTACCGTTCACCTCTCGAAAAATGTGTCTAAGTTGGATCTCTTGGAAAAAAAAATGGATGTCAACCAAAATATCGGCAACAACCATTTCAATTTCCCAGGGACAATCCCAAATGCCTTTGACAGAGTTAATAAGGCAAAGATTGTCACCCTCGATTTGGAGTTTGGAGAAATTTTGTTTTTGGCATAGTTAATGTTGTGTTTAAGTGTTAGTGCTTCAGTCATAAGAATGGAGTTTGATCTGCAGCGTTTGTTTTCCATATGTATTACTTTAGCTTTATCGTTTCTAATGATGAAACTGAGGCCGGCTTCACCATTAGGAAGTTTGGAACCATCGAAGTTTATTTTATGAAAGTTTTGGTGTGGTTTTTCCCATTTTAGGAATCGGGGTTTCCTAATCTGGTGTGGATTACTTTTTTGTTGGGAACTAATAACATCCTCGGAATGTTTAGTTCTTTCCCAATTCTTGATTAATGTGGTAATATATTGTGTAAGATCTTTTATTTTATCGACGGATGGTGTGTTAAATATAACTTGATTTCTATTTATCCAGACTCCCCACTAGGTAGTAATGAGGGTGATAAACTCGTTTTTAGTTAGAAGAGCTTGTAATTCATTAATTACTTCAAGTGGCTTTTTGTTTGTTATGTTAATATTAATAACAAGATTTACTAGGCTTGTGCTTTGTTTTTTAATTTGATTGAGGGTAAAAGGGCATTGTAGAAGGAGGTGGAGAATGTCTTCAAGGGGGTTCTTGCAGGCATCACATTCCAGTGGAACTGGAACATGCTTTTGCGCAAGTTTCAGTTTGGTGGCTAGACCGTCGTGACAGATTTTCCAGAGAAAATTCTTGACTTTTGGGTAAGTATCGAGTTTCCAAATCCAAGCCATGTTGTTAGTGGCAGTGGTTTGTTGTTTAGAGATGAGTTCAAATGCAGATTTTGTGGAGAACCAACCATTTTTATTTACTTTTTGTTGGTTCAGAATTTCTTCGAGTTTATGTTTGTTCCAGGTTTTGTTATGGTTAATGAAGTCGTTGACTTTGTGAGTGTATTAGTGACAGTAGACGAGGGAATATTGTCAAGAAGGTTAGTATCTGGTAACCAGTTATCAGTCCATAAGTGAATAGATTGACCGTCTCCAACAAGCTATTGGAGGTCAGTTTTGAATTCATTCCCAAGTTTAAGGAGTTGTGACCATTGCCATGAGAAGTTGTCTTTTTTGTGATATTGGAGAATGCTATCAACTTTTAGGTATTTTTCTGTGATGATTTTGACCCAAATGTTATTTGGTTCTGCCAAGATTTTCCAAATAAGTTTCATTTGTAGTGCTTTGTTCATATCTTGTGTTTTCTTTATTCCAATGCCTCGATTTTCTTTGTTTTTGTAGATTTTGTCTCAGTCTATTAATGGTTTGTATTTTGAATCTTTGTTCCAGAAGAAAGTTCTATTGATTGTGTTTAATTCATTATGCATGTAAGCTGAAAGTATGAAGCTTTGCATGATATAGTTAGGTTTTGCTCCTAAATTTGATCTTATTAATGTTACACTGCCCTCTTGGGAGAGAGAGTTTGCTTTCCATTTCATAAGTTGGTTTGAAGTAGATAAGATGGTGTCATTGAAGGTGTCATGGTTAACCTTCCCATTAATAATGGGGCATCCAAGGTATTTTTCTAAGGTTGTGGAGCTTGGAATGTTGAGAATTGTTTGGATTAAGTTCCTAGTTTGGTTAGAGGTGTTATTGGTAGTTTAGAATGTTGATTTTTGGTAATTGACACTCTGTTCTGATATAGTACAATATTCTTCAATAATGGTTTTGATTTTTGAACATGCGGATTGATTAGCTTTTGCAAAAAATGAGTATGTCATCTGTAAAAGCTAAGAAGGGAATATTCGTACCCCTTTTGGATATTTGGAATCCTAATTGGTTATTACTTCTAGTACATTCAGTTTGTAGTTTCCTAGCAAGGATTTCTGTTCCTAATATAAATAGGAAGGGGGATAAGGGATCACCTTGACGAAGGCCTCTCTTTGGAGAGAACATTTATGTTGGTCCATTGTTTACGAGTACCGAGAAGGATACCGTTTTAATACATTCTTTGATCCATCCGATAAAACGGGGCTCAAATCCAAATTTTTGAGGACTTTTAGAATGAATTCTTATTCGATTTTGTCATAGGCTTTTTCCATGTCGAGTTTAATAGCAACCCAACCTTATTTTCCTTTTTTGGAACGAAAGGAGTGGAATATTTCGTGTGCTATTAGAATGATATCGTGGATGGCTCAGTCAGGGGTGGATTAGTTTATTTAGGATAGGTTTCATTCTTTCTGTCATAATTTTGGAGATGACTTTATATATTGTAGAGCATAGACTTATTGGTCTATAATGGTTAGTGGAGTTTGGGTTGTCGCATTTGGGTATACGAGTAATAAATGTATGGTTGATTTGTTTTAATAGTTTACCAGAATGGAAGAAGCTTTTAGCAGCTTTGATAACCATAGGGCCCACAATATGCCAATATTTTTGGTAAAAAAGGACTGACATTCCATCAAGCCCAGGGGATTTATTAGATCCAATGCTAAATACGGCTTTTTTTATTTCACCGTTTATGACTTGTTTTGTTAGATTATCATTGTCTAGGGGGGTGATTTCTCTATTAATATTTGTGAGGTATTCATTCAGAATATTGTTGTTAATGGTACTTTTTCAAAATCTTCTTTCGAAGTCATTCCTAATTTAGTTACGAATGTTTTCTTGTCCGATAATGAGTGTAGCATCATTAGTTTGTATTTCTCTGATGATTTTCCGGCTACGTCTGCCCCTAGCTACTCGATGAAAATAGTTGGAGTTGGTATCTATGGATTTAAAGTGTTTTGTTTTGGCACGTTGACTCCAATATTTTTTTGTGAAAGGATAGGAGATTTTTCTTTTATGATATCAGCATGTTTTGTTTGATTAAGATTTTTTGATTAGGCTGGTTTAGGATTTCTTTCTGGATGCTACCCAGCGCTTCCTCAATATCTTTGATTTGTTTAAATATGTTTCCAAAGGTAGTTTAATTCCAGTTTTTTGCACTAGCTTTGAGTGCGAAAGTTTTATTAATGAGGTTATACATGTGAGAGCCGTGGTGTTGATACGCCAAGCTTGTTTGACTATGTTTTCGAAATCCTTGTGGTAAGTCCACATTTTTTCAAAGCGGAAGGGTTGCTTTGATATGAGATTGGTTTTCTAATTCCACAGAAATAGGGCAGTGATCCGACGATGTGAAGGCATGATTTTTTGTGGATATTCTTGGGAACCATTACATGATTTGATCATGAACTAGAGTTCGGTCTAGTTTGGAGTACATATTATCAATTTTTGTTCTGTTTTTTCTCCAAGTAAATTCACCCCTTGAGTAGGGATATCAATTAGCTCACATTGATTTTTAAAGTTAATCAGTCTAAGAAACTTTGATTGTGGGAGATGACTACCACCGAATATTTCCCTGTTGTTTTGAGTTTCATTTAGGTCCCCTATGAGAAGGCATGGTATTTTTGCTTGAGTTATGAATGTTGATATATTTGACCAAAAAAGGTCTTTTTCATTATCTTTGGGTGGTGCGTAGGTAAATATAAGCATCATACAAATATCGTTATCAAGGATTTTATACTTAATAGCAATAAATCGGTTATCGACGTGGGTTAGTTTGTTCGTTATGGAGTTGGTATGATTTCCACATAACACAGAGTCCACATGAGAATCCAATAGCAGGAGAATAGTGAAAGTTATCGAAACCAGCTTTCCTCCATATATTTTGTTTGGGCTCTTTATCGGTTCTCGTTCGACCAGGGTCATAATTTGTATTTTTTCAATTTTGCAGAAAGACTCTATATCAGTCCAAAGGTTTTTACGACCGATGCCTCGGCGGTTCCAAAGGGTTATCTTCATAATAACACATGGGTTTTATTCGCAGGTATTATTAGTCTTGCATTGATGTTATAGTTACTTTTAGATTGTTTGATTCTGTAATTTTCTATGATGTGATTATTACAATTACTGCTTCTTGTGGATGTGATTATAGTCCAATTGGGTATTTCTTTAATTTTGTGAGTGGTGTTGCATGCCCATTTAGTATCGCCTTGTTTATTGTATTTTTTCGTGTCTTTTTTGGTATTCTTTTTGTAAGAATGGGTATCTTTGGAACACCTGTGTAAATGAAGTTTGCGTGGAGATTGGTGGGGATTGTAGATAGTAGTGGTGTAGGTGTAGGTGTAGGTGTAGGTGTAGGTGTAGGTGTAGGTGTAGGTGTAGGCACTAGTGAGCAAGTAATTGGTATAGTGACAGCAGAAGTAAACAGTAAGACCGAACTTAGGAGAGAAAAGGAAGAAGCAACAACATATGATAATTAGAAACCTGTAGTTACATAATTGGGTAATGACCCTATTTGGGTAGGGATAAGAAGGGTTGTTATAGCTAATGCCACAACCGTACTGGAGGAGCCATGTAAAAATTCTCTTAGGCCATTGAGTGGAGTGGAGTGGAGTTTCAAGGTTTGAGCAGGAAGTAGTGCAACCGGGCCTGCTAGCTCCAATTTTAAAGGAAACTTGTAAGTGGTCAACCAAAAGCAGTGTGTTAGTGATGCTCACATTTAGATAGATGTAATGTTGTGTAGTATTTATTAATACAAGAATCAAATTTAACCAGTGGATTAACTAAGGAAGCACCAAGAGTATGAATGGTTCGTCAAGGCCTCATTGTGAGATGAGAGGCGGTTTTCATATTCAGAATACCGAGGCATGAATAAGGGCCATACTTGTTCCTATTATATGGTGTTAAGATCATACATGCAGAATGAGAATTCATTTGTGGGAGTTTTTTGATAAGGGGGTAACACCTTGGTTTAGTGTGAAACAAATAGTTGTGAATTGTATAATATTCTAGATGACTTTGTTTTCTCAATGGTGATAGAGCTGCAGCAGGCCACAAAACAAGACCATCAGCTTTAGTAATCATCATTTGGTCAACTGTTACGTTAGTAAGTATAGTGAGACTCATAATAAGATCAAGTAATTCAAAGAAAAAAGACATCGTGATAATGATAAAGTTCTTCTCTTTGGAAAGAGGCAGTGGCCAAGACCAGATTAAGCTATACCTTTTGGGAGTAAAATACCTGTTGTTAGCAGTTTGTGTGTAGTAGTGGGAGTGTTTCTTACATTTCCAAAGATGCAGGACAAAGTTGAAGGAATTGTGTCCTTTAATCAAAGGTGTAATTACTGATTATGAAGTGGGACCATTTATGGAGATATTTAATCCGGTAATTTTAGGTAGTCATAGTGATTTGCTAGAAGCCAACTATGATTTATAGACTATATGTTATAAAGTATGTCATAAAGTCTATTGCTAGTATTACCGGGTCCTACGAGGTCACACCCTTAGAGTTTGGACTGGATCAGTTTAATAGGGAGACATATTGTATAAAGTATATGATATAAAGTTATATGTGATATGACTTGGGAGATAAGGCTTGTTGATAATAAAGAGTTATTATTAATAAAAAGATATATACTTATTTAGGAAATAAGATATCTACACAGGGTAATATAAAAGGAGGGCTTTTAGGAAAAGCCCATAACCCTAATTCAACCAAGAAGTACGGCTGCCACCATCTCTCATATCTCTCCCTTCGTTCGCCTTCGATCCTCGCTCTAGCAACCGAGTCCTAGGTGATCCAGATTCAAGCTCGGGTAGACCAAATAGAGGAGTCACACGTGAGACTCTATTCTCTCCATTCCAGCAGATTGAAACACGCATCAAGAGGTATTTGATTCTTCCTATCTATGATCTATTTTGTTTATGCATGAGATCCTTGGTTAGATGTTAGGAAAACGTTTCCTGAAATTCCGTTTTACGCATCTAAAATCCCAACAGTGGTATCAGTTGCCTCTTGCATAAATTGATTAGATCAAATTTAAAGTTTTAAATTTTGATGCATGTTCATGATTGTCTTGATTCAAATTAAGTGGAAAATTGATATATAGGTTAACTTGCATGATTAAAATTATGATTTTAATTGATTGGATTGATAAAGTTAAAGAATTTTATGAACAAATATGCATGCACAATCATACTTGATTCATGTGATTTAATTATGCAAGAGATATGATTTTTTGGCATATTTTAAATCATTAGATGAAGATTTGATTTTCATACGATGAATTAACTACCCAAATTTTGGTTTTTATTAAATTCTGATTTTTTATCGACATCTTCGGTGGCTGATTTTACATTATGAACAACGCAGTGTGGTAAATTCATAAGATGTGATTTAATTAATTGTTAACGCACTGCGGTCCTACTGTTCTAATATTTATGCGGTCCTGATTTCATTCCGAACATTAGAAAATTATATTATGCTTTAGATCATAATATTAAGCTTTAATTGTTAACGGTCTCGGTTTTCAAAAGAACTTTTCGGATTTTCAGAAGTGTTCGGCTTACGGACATGTGGTGGCTGGTTCGGGTTGGACCCGGGTCAGCCCGTAGGGGCTGCGTGGTTTGATGGGAGCGGGTTGGTTCGGGTTTGACTCGAGCGCGACTAGGTCCAATTGGATAGATTTGACGTTTTAGAATAATTTTCTAAAATATAAGATAAGATCTTATTTATTTAATTGGATAATATTTGATATTATCTAAATTATATAATTTCCTAAAAGTTGTTAGGATAGATTCCCACTAGATTTAGATAAGGATATTTGATATCTTATCTTGTTCATGCATATCTTATCCAATAATGCATTTTAATGATTAATAATGATTAATGCTATATATTGATTTTAATTTGAATTAAGAATTTGATATTAAATTATTTATGTCATGAGATGATTTATTTAATTTAATATGGTTTTATTTAAATTAGTTAAATTGATTAATACTATTAATTAGATTAATATTCTTGATAATATTTGATATTATTATTACATGCATGTATTATAATATTATGATATTATTGCTTGCATGAGGTGACTAATATGGCCCACATTAGGATAGATAAATACGGTCTGCATACCGTTATGTTTTTCTTGTACACGATCTGCGTATCGTTATGTATTTTCGTAATTTAAATTTCTGCAAGAGAGTTTATTTCAATTATATGTCAGACAAGAAGAAGAAGATCCTAAGAAGACCAAAGGATGGAGATCCATGGAGAATACTAAGGATGGAGATCCAAGAGTAACAAGAGCCATGAAGATTAGATCTTTAATTTTGGTTTTTAGGGGTCATACTAGGATCACATTTAATTACTGCATTACTTGAATGCTTTATTTCCCACTTTGCATGCTTGCTTGTTTGTTTATGCTATTTTGTTCACCAGTAAATAAACAACCATTGCATGCTTAAGTCCCTTAACAGAATATTGAGATCATGCCTTTCCATATCATAACCATGAGGCCCTTGGGATTCGTTGGATAGTTTTCGCCCTAGCGAGGTGTCCTTCCTTGACCTTGGGATAGTGCGGGTATGTCTAATAGGGGCATGCTGCCTTGGTATGGTTACACTCAACAAGAGACCAAAAGGCTCAGTTTTGGATCTTGAGGCATAAGGATGAGTCTTACATAAGATGTGACCATCAACCAAGAGTTATAAGGTGTTATAATTAGTAAAGGAGTTTACTTACCTTGATTACATGAGACTTGGGGAAGTGCCCTAGTACGCTCGAGTTTCATCTAAGATAGGATCTTGGAATCATTTTACTCACAAGGGACAATTTAATTGAGTAGAATGTGCAATAACTTATTGTTTATAGTTTGTCTAAATTTTAAGTTCTTGCATGTCAAGCATAATTTATCTGCATGTTTTTATTCCGTTTTGTAGTTACTATGTCTTCTGAACACCTCAAATTCACTCTCCGCTCAATAGTTGAGAAAGATCGTTTGAACGACACAAATTTCCTTGATTGGGAAAGACATATGAGAATCAATCTCAGGTCTGAGGGACAGGAGGATGTCCTTGAAACCCCCATCCCAGAGTTGACTGCCACCTCATCTGATGAGGAGAAGGCAAGTCACAAAAACATGGAAGAAAAGAAGAGGGGAACAGTCTCCACTTCAGGTATTTACGTTACTGAAATCCTATCAACCAAGTCTCATTCTTGGATATTAGATTCAGGATGTGGTTCTCACATTATTTCGAATGTGCAAGGACTAAGAAACAGGAGACGGTTGCAGAAGGGTGAGATAGATCTCCGTGTTGGAAATGGAGCAAGAGTTGTTGCACTTGCCATTGGAGATTATAGTCTACCTCTACCTTCTGGCTTAGTTTTAGAACTTTATAATTGTTATTTTGTTCCATCTATTACTAAGAATTTGATTTCAATTTCAGTTTTGAACCTTGAGGGTTATGAATTTGTCATTAAGGATTGTTTTTCCATTTATAAGAATGACACTTTCTATGCTCGAGCCCATGTGAGTAGTAGTGGACTATACATGTTGGACCTCAAATCTGAAATTTATAACGTTGATACAAAGAGGCAAAAGTAGAATATAAGTGAAGCCAATCTATGGCACTGTCGCTTGGGTCACATTAGCATCAAACGCATGAAGAAACTCCAAACAGTTGGTAGCCTAAAGTCATTTGATTTAGAATCATTTGAAACATGTGAGTCATGTCTGATGGGCAAGATGACAAGGTCACCTTTCACTGGTACGAGTGAGAGGACTACTGAGCTCTCAGCTCTCATACATACCAATGTATGTGGACCTATGATCACATAAGCTAGGAGAGGCTATCGATACTTCATTACATTTACTGATGATTTTAGTAGATATGGGTATATCTACTTAATGAAGCATAAATCTGAGTCCTTTGAAAAGTTCAAAGAATTCCAGAATGAAGTTGAGACACAAACTGGCAAGAAGATAAAGGCACTCCGATCAGATCGAGGGGGCGAATATCTGAGCCAAGAATTCGACCATCACTTGAGGAGTTGTGGCATTTTGACACAACTGACTCCACCAGGCACGCCACAATTGAATGGCGTATCTGAAAGGAGGAACAGGACATTGTTAGACATGGTCCGCTCAATGATAAGTTTTGCTGATCTTCCTACATCCTTTTGGGGATATGCCCTCACCACTGCTGCGTTCACACTAAACAGGACTCTGTCATGATCAGTTTACAAGACACCACATGAGATATGGTATGGAAAGGTTCCTAGCTTGTCATTTCTGAAGGTCTGGGGATGCGAAGCTTATGTAAAGTGTTTACTATCTGACAAGCTAGCACTAAAATCAGACAAATGCTTCTTTATAGGTTATCCCAAGGAAACAAGGGGATATTATTTCTACAATCCCGCTGAGAACAAAGTGTTTGTTGCTCGAGATAGTGTCTTTTTGGAAAAGGATTTATTTTCCAAGAAGCCAAGTGGGAGAAATGTTCAGCTTGATGAGATTCAAGATGAGCAACAAACCCAACAACACGAGGACATAGATGATGTCACTAAGGAACTTGACTATGGAGGCGTACCTTCTCAAAGGGAAACCGTCCAGATTCAAGATGCAATTCCTCAAGTTGATGAAGCAGCTGAGGTCCCGCATACAGATGTGGTCAACCCAGCAGCTGAAGTCTCTCCTATTGTTGGACCACTTTGGAGATCAGACAGGCTAAGGCAGCAACCTAGACTTATGAGGATTACGTCTTGATTGCTAGCATTGATGTTCTACTTTTAGAGAACGGCGAGCCTGTGACCTATAAGCAAGTGATGGCGGACCCCGACTCCGAGAAATGGCTGGTTGTCATGAAATCCGAAATGGAATCCATGTCAGAGAATCAAGTATGGGACTTGATAGATTTGCCTGATGGGGTAAAACCTATTGGATACAAATGAGTCTTTGAGATCAAGACAAACAAGGATGGAAATGTTTCTGTCTATAAGGCAAGACTAGTTGCCAAAGGATTTAGACAGGTTCATGGTACTGACTATGATGAAACGTTTGCACGGTCGTTATGATCAGGTCCATTAGGATACTCGTAGCGATTGCCGCTTATTATGATTATAAGATTTGGCAAATACTAGGAGAATATGCAAGCTTAAGAAGTCCATCTATGGACTTAAGCAAGCATCCAGGAGTTGGAATCTTCGTTTTGATGAAGTGGTCAAAAAGTTTGATTTTGTCAGACGCGAAGAAGAGCCCTGTGTCTACAAGAAGTTTAGTGGGAGCAAAGTGGCCTTCCTAGTTCTATATGTGGATGACATATTACTCATTGGGAATGACATCCCTATGCTGGAGACAGTTAGGGAGTGGCTTAAGAAGTATTTCTCAATAAAGGACTTGGGAGAGACTGGGTACATATTAGGCATTAAGATCTATAGAGATAGATCTAAGAGACTTATTAGTCTGAGTCAGGGAACTTATGTAGATAAGGTCCTTGAGAGATTCAATATGTTGGACTCTAAGAAAGGGTTCCTGCCTATGCAGCATGACTTATATCTCAGCAAGAGCCAGTGTTCTGAGACACCTGGTGAGGCTGAAAGGATGAGCAGGATTCCCTATGCCTTAGTCATAGGATCCATCATGTATGCAATGACTTATACTCACCCAGATGTTGCATATGCTTTGAATATGTGTAGAAGATACCAATCAAACCCGGGTGATGTACATTAGTGTGCAGCCAAGAACATCCTGGAGTACTTACGAAGGACTATGGATGATCTCTTGATATTTGGAGGTGATAACGAGCTGGTCGTCAATGGCTATATTGATGCAAGTTTTCAGACAGACATAAATGATTTTGAATCTCAGTCTGGATATGTCTTCATTCTGAATGAAGGAGCCATCAGTTGGAAGAGTTCCAAATCCAGACATGTTCTACAGAAGTACCATATGATCAATCACTATGTTGATAGTGGAGATGTGAGGATGTGCAAAGTGCACACAAACGACAACATTGCAGATCCTTTTGACCAAGACCATGTCTAGGCCCAAGTATGATAGTCATACTAGGGCCAAAGGACTCAAACACACTAGAGAGTTCTTTTGAGACATTGTTTGTTTTATGATAAACCTTGTTTATTATTACAAACATTTATGCTTGACTTATATATGAGTTTCATATTTATTATTTAATCATTGCTTGGGATTAGATAAAGTATCCAAACAATTTAATAGTTATCAAATGGGCTCATCAAAACTGTTTTGGTGAATGAAACCCCATTAAGTGAACTGAAATTATAAAATTGTTAGAAGTCCATGGTCTAAGTTGTTAACTTGGATACAAATGACTTGATCAAAAGACCATATGTGAGATTGATTGATAACACCGGGTTTCATGTGTTATAGGGACATGGAGATGTCTAATCGATTACATAGATATGTATATCGATACATATCGGACAGACCGATCTTAGGACTCCTCAGGACTTACTCCGGAGTTCTTGGATTATTCATGATCAGTGAGTTCCTTAGACATGAGTATGATATAGTTATCATTTGGCTGATGGTATGTCTTTGACGCTGTCAAACGCTGACCATAACAGACAGTTATAAAGGCAGTGATTGGGATTGCCAAAAGTTGAGTGGGAGTTGTAGTCTTACAAGATTGAATATGTCCTCCTATTCCGTGTATACCATGATACATTTGGAAAGGATTGGTGTCTCGGCCACTTGAAGAGTGAGAACTGTGAAAACGCATGGCCATGCTCAGATGGATTATTAGTAATCATATGTACTGACAGTTTGATCTCAAGAGTTCAAGAAACGTATTTGGCGGTAAAGATGAGTTTCATCATATAGTCAAATAAGACACTAAGAGACAAAGGAATTTTAACATTGCACACTTGTTTTAAGGACAAGTGGGAGATTGAAGGAATTGTGTCCTTTAATCAAAGGTGCAATTACTGATTATGAAGTGGGACCATTTATGGAGATATTTAATCCGGTAATTTTAGGTAGTCATAGTGCTTTGCTAGAAGCCAACTATGATTTATAGACTATATGTTATAAAGTATATCATAAAGTCTATTGCTAGTATTACCGGGTCCTACGAGGTCACACCCTTAGAGTTTGGACTGGATCAGTTTAATAGGGAGACATATTGTATAAAGTATATGATATAAAGTTATATGTGATATGACTTGGGAGATAAGGCTTGTTGATAATAAAGAGTTATTATTAATAAAAAGATATATACTTATTTAGGAAATAAGATATCTACACATGGTAATATAAAAGGAGGGCTTTTAGGAAAAGCCCATAACCCTAATTCAACCAAGAAGTACGGCTGCCACCATCTCTCATATCTCTCCCTTCGTTCGCCTTCGATCCTCGCTCTAGCAACCGAGTCCTAGGTGATCCAGATTCAAGCTCGGGTGGACCAAATAGAGGAGTCACACGTGAGACTCTATTCTCTCAATTCCAGCAGATTGAAACACGCATCAAGAGGTATTTGATTATTCCTATCTATGATCTATTTGGTTTATGCATGAGGTCCTTGGTTAGATGTTAGGAAAACGTTTCCTGAAATTCCGCTTTACGCATCTAAAATCCCAACAAAAGTACCATTGGCTAAGTATTTCAAGAATGATTGTAGCCAAGAGGTCATGCCATAGAGACTGATCTTGATTAGTGGTAGAGTAACTACATCTTTGATCAACATAGAGTAGCTGGCAAACTGAAATATTCATAACATTGATAAGGAACGTAACTCAGGGTAAGAGCATACAAGTGGAATATTGGTCAACCATTGAAAGTACAAGCAGAGATAGAAATTAAAAGGGTACATCAGATTAAGAGGAGAAATCTCTCTAGAGTAGTACACCAGTAGAAGGGTGCTTGTGACAGCAACAGATTCACACCAGAGAGAAAGCTTATGGCAGTCTCTGGTGGCCAAAATGGAGAGATTTTTGCACTTAATCATAAAACACCTTGGATTTAGAGATTGGGTTTCTTGTTCCCCATCGGGAGGGAGAAGGCAGTGTCATCATCGTCTTCCATGAGCTTCATTTTACTGGATCCAGATGTAGACATGGTGTTATTGTGGACAATGAGCACACCTAATTTGTTGGCCATAGATAAGTGTGAGCCTTTGGTGTTACAAAAGATATAGAATGGAAGGAGCTACCAGACAAGTTGTCTCCATCCACCCCAATCTCCTCTTCAGAGTTGAGAAGGTTAACCAGTTCTCCTTCAGGGAAAGGTTCAGCCTTATCATTGTTGATGAGAGAGAAAGGTTCTTTATCATCATCCAGAAGATCATCATTTTCCATGTCAAAGTCATCAGTGGTATTCTCAAGAGCATAGATGATGTTATGATCCAGTAAAGGAGCATCCTTAGAGAGAAGTTCAGTAGAGGCCTCACCAATAACCTCATCATTTGGGCCAAGGTTGATTGGGGGAGCAGGTTAGTGTTGTTGGTTGGGGTAGTATCAGCATAGGGTGCTGGGACTACAGAAGAGATGATAGAGGTTTGGTTGCTTTTTTCTGGAAGGGGAGAACCAGCTGAGGTGGGAATAGAGAAGCCAGAATCAGGGTTAAAGGCACCAATGGGAATTCCAGGGAGAATGACACTGAGGCTTGGGATAAAAATTTTTGAGAAGTCAATTTGTGGAGCTATGTTTTGCACAGGAGCATAGGTGGTAGCATAGTTTTTTCTTTCATCAGTGATGGGGGGGTGTTGGTCATAGGAGTTTCCTCATAAGGAGAATGAACAACGAAATCATCATCCATTTCCTCACTAGACTCTTCAGATTCATAAATAATGGTAACACCACCATTTGCAGCAAGGTAAGCCTTATGTCCAAGGCTACTCTCATTTTCATCTTTTTTCTCTTTTTTGATTTTGACCTCAGTCCATTCACCACCTACATTAGCACTGGTGGAGTCAAGGTCATTGTTAGAAATGTGTTTAGTTGAAGCTCTTTTGATGGATATTTCCAGCTTTGGAGGAGTAAATTTTCTCAGGGAACAGTTGTTGAAAATGTGGAAAGGATCACCACAGTTTCCACAACCAACTGGCCAATCTTCGAACCATATGTTATACTTCTTCATTTTTCCTTCCTCATCTGGAATGAGAATATAGTTTTTCTTTTTCTTTTTCTTGGAGAAATCAATGTGGGCACAAATTCTAACAAATTTTTTCTACTTTCTTTTACTGAATAAGGGGTCAAGTTTCAAGAAAGAACGAATATGGTTTTCTTCCAGGATAGTTTGGATAGCCTCTCGGTTATAGAGTTCAACTAGGAGTAAGGAAATTCTAATCCAAATATCAAGTTGGGAAATGGGTTCTGTTTGGGGGTCAAAGCCAGTATACCAATGTTTCAATAAGAGGAGTTGGCCAAAAATATGATAAGGGCGGCCATCCCAAATCTTTTTGAGGTCTAGAGGGTTTGAGAAGCAAACTTCAAACCAGCCAAACTGGCGATCAAAGAAGCTAACTTCACCTTTGAGAGAATTCAGTTTGATTTAAGTTTGGTGAAGATTTTGGGGGACTCAATGTTAGGGGTGTTCGTCCGGACCGGATCGGATTTTTTCAAAAATGTGGACCGTAGACCGGACCGGACTGGTCTTATTCGGTCTGGTCCGGTCTAAGACCGGATTAGACCGAAATTTAAATAATAATAAATTAAATTCTTATTTAATATCTAAATAAACATTGAGGGATTTGCAAGAAACCACCCCTTAAAGGGGCCATTTTGCCCTAAACCACCATTTATACACGTATTTATTCAAACACACCCCTTAAACGATTTTTTTTTGCAAAGTCACACCCGTCGTTAGCTTCCGTCCAACTCTCCGTTAAAATGTGTGAAATGACCATAATGCTAAACCGCCGGTTTGGACAAATTTTCTGGACTAGTTTGACATTTAATTAATTACTAAACCGGTCCATCTAAAACCCAAAACTGTAACACCCCCAAATATTCCCTTGGAAAGGCATTACTGCCAGTGACCTCAGACGTTTTGTCCGATGTCACCCAAGGCTTTACCAGTTGATATAAATCATCAAACAACAATTATGATACAAAATATCATAACTTTTATTTAAACCAAAGTCTCGGAATTACAACATAATTCCAAATACATCAGAAATACAGCGGAAGACTTAATACAAACATATTTAACATAGCGGAAGACTTTAAATAAACAACAAAAGGGTCTTGATCGCAATGATCACCCGCCAAAGATCTTAACCTGAATAAACTTGTCAAAAATACCGTTTGCCTTCATAGTCGTTCTAGCCTTCACGGGATGGCAACTTATCTGATGTGCCGAATCGAACGGATGATACCAGCCAACCATGCAGAGAACAATTACGGTTGGTTAGTCTAATGGGAGACTACGCAATGGTACAAAGCAGAGTGGTTCGAAGTAGTTGTATTAGGTTAGACTCATCGCTCCTCGAATCACAATCGATAGCGATAGTCAACCCCCATACTTCTACTGAATAAATGAAAAGGCATGATCAAGAGAAGATTCTGGAGACCGAGTCTCACAGCAATCAATCCCAAAAGAAGACTCCAACGAAATGAGCCTTATCAGAAACATGACAAATGTTGGGGAACATTAATAATCACACAAGCGTTCAAAAACGACTTGATGTTTCGGTTCACGACCAACCTCACCGCTCAAAGCGAATCCAGATTGAAAAGAGAACGTTACTCTGATCAAAGTCAAGACGAGATTTCCTAGCTGCAATATTGCCTAGCTGCACTACTCGCCCAAGGGTATATTAATTATGTGCGACAACGGCACTTATCTCATTTAATTCCAAAACACACATCACATTATAAGCTTTTAGATATATGTTTCGTCATGAGGGACATATATCGACGGGAATCCTTCCCAAAGTTTGTGAAACTAGCTACGTGCACCACCTCTATACTCGGATAGAGGACGATCATGATCCGCCGGTTGGTGTCAGGGTCTCCGATGCCCTCTCAACCAATAATTATCAAGAAACGACTGGACCTCAACGAGTCCAACGTTCCTACAAATACTCGTGCTAACTAAACAGTTCAACACAGTAATAATCCACATCACAACTGATGAGAAACAACCCTCCAAAGGTGAGGCTTTGCTTCTCCTTAAGCTAGATCTAGCCCAAGGGGTGCTTCTTCTCCTTCCTAAGCTTGAAGAACTCTTCAATGGAAGCCAAGAGAGAGGGAGGGGACGCCGGACTGAGGTGTGGACGTGAGGTAGAGGGGCGGCGCCGGCATGAGACCAAGGGAACCTCCCTTGGAGGTTCCTTGACCGAAAGTAACTTGAACTACTTTGTGCTTGAGGATTTGAGTGAGAGCTTGAGAGGTTGTTGAGAGATTGTGAGGAAGATGAGATTTGGAAGAGGTTGAGTTGATAGAAGTTAAGTGGAGGCCTTAGGGGAGTGCTTGCTCTACCCAAGGAAATGTTCCACTTCTATATTCTTCAACTGGTGAGAAAAGGAAGACAAGACAATACTTAAATAGTCTAGGGTTGCTAGGGGATTAGGAGCCCATATGCAAATGGGTCCATACATCCACAAAAGGAAACACACTAAAATAAGTAGCAAAGGGAAACACACTAAGGAAATAACAAAGGAAAGCCAAGGCGGAAGGCAAACCCTGACTCGGCCAGGAACTCGGCCGGGTCTTGGCCGGGTCAGGTTCAGTCGACGTAACTCGGCCCCTGACTCGGCCGGGTCAGGCTCAGGTGGGCCGGGTCAGGCTCAGGTGCCCTTCCTTTGTGTCGCGCGCCTTGATGCCTTGGAGTCGAAGTCGGGGATAAAAGCCATAATGGCTTGGATATAGACGTGCGCACAAATGCCTTGGAGTCAGAGCATTGTCGATGCTTGAGTGTCGTGGCATTGATGCGCCGGCGTCTTGGGTTGGTACTCATCACTCTCCCCTTCTTGAAGGAGAATTGTCCTCAATTCGATCATCGAGGACCGGGGGCACATAAGGCAAGTAGGCATCCATAAGACGGCTTGGAAGAGCTCCCAATGCCATGGCAGGTGTACTCCAAGGAGACGTCAAAAAGGCCCTAAGCAAGGTTGCCGCCGACATGGTCCTACAACAAAGCAACTCAACAACAAAATGTGAGAATATCCTACTCCCCGGGGTGGCTCTACGAAGGGCCCGAGGCACGGTCCAACAGGGAGATAGGGTCGGTTCATGCGCAACCCTAATGGGGTAGGTGATGGGAGGGCTTAGGTCCGGTGGCCAAATGTGGAAAAGGAAAATAGTGGCCATCCTCAAGGCAAAGTGTGAGATCCTACAAGTTAGGGGGTTGGCCATGTGGGAGAGATGAACTAGTAGCACCCAAAGAGAATCTCTCCCCTTCTTAGGAGTTGACCACCCGACTACAAGGGTGAGATACACAACCACCCAAGTTTCGGTATAAGAGAATACAAGAATGCTAGGGTCAGGAGGGCGATACCTAGGGTAAATCAATGGGACAAACACCCAAGCACGGGGCCACCAACCAAGAGACAAGCTAAGGTGAGGTCCTAACGAAAGGGTCCCTAAGGAGGCTAGGTGCGGGGCTATCCTCAAAGGCTCCGTGTCAACCTGAAATACCTTATGCATGAGGTGCCTAGGAAGGGATGTATGGCCAGTCCATAAAGGTCCATAATCAACATGATACTCCATGGGTAAGGGGTTCCAAGGAAGCGCTCTAGGTATAATCCTCAAAGGTCCCCAAACAACATGACAAACCTTTTGCAAAGAAAACCTAGGGGAGGATCTAGGCATACTCAAGGACAAGGAGGAGAGATGGCAGCCCGTACCCCCATAATAGGCCCAAAAATCAACATGGCAAAGACGCATAATAAGGGCATTATCATGGTATGGGGTACGCATACTCAACACATGACGCGTCTGAAGGATGGAATATGCAAAACACACAACATACGTCACTAGGAGAGGAAAGGAATGAAGTGAATACATCTCATGCAACAAGGATGGGGAGCTATGAAGCAAACATGAGTATGCCAAATCCAAGGGTATAACAATCAAGCCTTTTGTATTGCCTAAGGAACTACATGCAATAACATGAGAGGTATATGCCATAGGAAGTGTAAGGTCATGTGCAAGAGTAGTGACATCACTCTTCCTAAGCCTAAGTATATGCTTCATGATGCAACAAGTCAAACAATTGTCATACTTAGGCATGTAGGAAATAACAAGGAAGAAGTAAAACTTTGCCGGCATGAAGTGAGACATGGAACTATAATGCAAACAAGAATGTGTGGTCCGAGATGCAAAACAGTGTGTCTTCATAAATAAAGCTCTATCCAAATGTGTAAATGGACACGCATGCAAAGTATCACTCAAGGGCATAAAAGGAGAGACAAAAGAAGGTACCTCCCTAAATATAGGGGACATTGGAGCGTCTCCGTTGTAGGGGTTAAGAGCTGGCCTTGGCGGCTTGTAAGGCTCATCATCCATAGCATGGACCTCCTCTTGGAGTGAGAATGGCAAGCAAGAAGGAACAAGAGGTGTGGCATCCACCCAAGGCATAGCCAAAGAGCTCATGGAGCTGCGAGTGATGATAGGGCGAGGCACCCACTGAGGCGCAACCAAGGCACCCCCAGATGCGGTCATGGATCCTTGAGGCACAGCAGGGGTGCTGCACGGCATAGCCGAGGTGCGTTGAGGCATGGCCAAGGCACGCTGGGGCTCGGACATGGCGCGATGGGGCTCGGGCAAGGTGTCATGGCGCGGCGCGGATGAGGCATCGTGAGGAGCGGCTGAGGCCATGTGAGGCGCGCCCGAGTCAATGTCAAACACGTCCAAATGAGGCTGATACGCATGCAAGGGTACCTGAGGTGCGACCAAGGCGCATGTAGGCTCTTCCAAGGAAAACTGAGGCGCGGTCATAGAACGAGAAGGCACAACCGAAACTATCCGAGGTGCGACCAATGCATGTTGAGGAGCGCCAATTGCAGCATTGTTGTGGACCTCTTCCCAAGGCGCAACCACATCAATAGCCTCTCCGTGGGCTTCATGGTCGGAGATGTGGTGGTTGAGCATCGGGAAGGCGCGTTCAAACGCACTTGGGCTGGCTAGCGTGGACCTCGGGGCATAGTGGTGAGCCATGACATAGACGAGTTGGGCCCAAGTTTGGATGGGCGGGAAGTCTCCGAGGCGTATGCATTCTTGCACCTTTGGCCACCACGTGCGGGCATAGTCGGTGAAGTACCAAGTGGCGATGCGCACCTCCTCGCGAGCATCATAATCCCAGCGGCCAAAGACATAGCGTGTGTGGTGCTCCCATGCTAAGAACTCGGAACCACCGTCGTTGCAACCGGTGAAGGAGTAGAAGGACACCCCTACACCATGGCCCTCGGTTTGGCTAGGCACATAAAGGTTCGACTGGGGCCGAGCTCGAGCATGCCGGTAATCGGATGGCATTCGGTCATATCCTCCTCTTGGTGGCATGGAATGAGGCGCTGAGGGGCGCTTGGAGCTGCGGTCGGGAACACCATAGGAAGCTCGAGGTCGAGGGCGGTGGTATTGTTCAAACCCGATGGCTTTCTCGAGGAGATAATCGAACTCATCATCCATCGGATATTCCATGGCCTCGTCACCTAGGAAAACCAAAGGAAAACGCCAATCAAATGTTCCAAGGAAAGTGGTAAGACATAACACAAGACCAAATAAAACAAACAAGGGAAATGCAAGAAGGAAATATCAAACAAACAAACAAACAAACAACACACACAATGATGTCTACACAACAAGACAAGTGAGATCTAGGGCAAGAAAAGGGCAATCAAAGAAAAGAGACTAAGACATAAGCAAGACAAGTCAATGGCTCATGCAAGGGTTGTCAAGGAAAGGTATTGCATGTAACTTGACAAATGGGAGAAACCCAAGACACCTTCTAACCAAGCCAATGTGTATTCCTTAGGCTATGTAGATACAAGGACCAAAGTGTGACTTAGGGTGGCAAGCTCAATGGGAGAGCAATTCGGCCAACCTATGGGTCCAACAAGAGGGTGAAGTAGCTATGACAAGGGAGAGAAGAACATGGAGGGGAGGGCTTAGTGGCCCAAGTTGCCAAGTGAGGGTGAGAGAGCCCACCAAGGGTTGTGGCTACAAACCGAAAGAAAAAAAGAAAAGGAGCTTGACCTTTGCTTTGCCTTTTGTATTTTTAATTTTTTTGTATTCGATTGTCTTTTTTCTTTTTCTTTTTTGTTTTGGGTCTCTTGCCTTTTGTTTTGACCTCTTGAAAATATGTTTGGCTTTTTCTGAGGCAAATGGAAGCAAGGCCTAAATAGACTTAGTGTTTTGAATCAAAGAGTGGAGCCACAACACTTTGTTGTAATGAAGGCAACAAGGTTATGCAGATTTTTCTTTGTTTAGAATTGCCAAGTCACCATGTAGTGGTGTGACTAGGCCTAAGAAGAGAAGAGGAAGAGGGCCCCTTGCCACATCATAATTTCAGCCCCCTAAATAAAACTCCACTAAGATTGTCCTCCAATACCTCCCACTAACCCATCATCCTAAGGTACTAGTTGGTCTTTACCTAAAAAAAAGCCCAAGGAGACAAATAGTACTAGGAGAAGGTGGAGAAGGCCTCCCAAGGACAAGGTACATGCAAGGGACAAAAGGACAAGGGGGACCACAAGTACACAATTCAAACAAGGGCAAGCAAGCAAGGGAGGGGAGTGATTTCGGCTGGTAGGGGCTGTTGGGTGGCAGATGGGGTGGTGGTGGGCGGAGCTAGGGCGGCGGAAGGGGTTTTTCGGCGGCCGGAGGTGGTGGAGGCCGCCGGAGATGGGGTTTTTTTGTGTGTTTTTTGGTTGTTTTTGTAAGGGAAGCTAGGAACAACTAATCTAAACATGAAAATAGCATGGAAAACATGAAGAAACACATGAAAACTAGAGAAAATCTGAGCATGCAAACTTCAACACAAAACAAGAAGAACAAGAAAAAAAATTCTAGCTAGCAAGGAAGCTAAAGAGCAAAACACATGGAAACATGGAAGCAACACAAGAGAACTTACTAGCTATGAACATGAATCATTAAAACTAAAATTTTAAAGGGAGAAGATGACTTACCTTGGGCACTTGGCTCTGATACCAATTGATGAGAAACAACCCTCCAAAGGTGAGGCTTTGCTTCTCCTTAAGCTAGATCTAGCCCAAGGGGTGCTTCTTCTCCTTCCTAAGCTTGAAGAACTCTTCAATGGAAGCCAAGAGAGAGGGAGGGGGCGCCAGACTGAGGTGTGGACGTGAGGGAGAGGGGCGGCGCCGGCGTGAGACCAAGGGAACCTCCCTTGGAGGTTCCTTGACCGAAAGTAACTTGAACTACTTTGTGCTTGAGGATTTGAGTGAGAGCTTGAGAGGTTGTTGAGAGATTGTGAGGAAGATGAGATTTGGAAGAGGTTGAGTTGATAGAAGTTAAGTGGAGGCCTTAGTGGAGTGCTTGCTCTACCCAAGGAAATGTTCCACTTCTATATTCTTCAACTGGTGAGAAAAGGAAGACAAGACAATACTTAAATAGTCTAGGGTTGCTAGGGGATTAGGAGCCCATATGAAAATGGGTCCACACATCCACAAAAGGAAACACACTAAAATAAATAGCAAAGGGAAACACACTAAGGAAATAACAAAGGAAAGCCAAGGCGGAAGGCAAACCCTGACTCGGCCAGGAACTCGGCCGGGTCTTGGCCGGGTCAGGCTCAGTCGACGTAACTCGGCCCCTGACTCGGCCGGGTCAGGCTCAGGTGGGCCGGGTCAGGCTCAGGTGCCCTTCCTTTGTGTCGCGTGCCTTGATGCCTTGGAGTCGCGCGCCTTGATGCCTTGGAGTCGAAGCCGAGGATAAAAGCCATAATGGCTTGGATATAGACGTGTGCACAAATGCCTTGGAGTCAGAGCATTGTCGATGCTTGAGTGTCGTGGCATTGATGCGCCGGCGTCTTGGGTTGGTACTCATCAACAGCCATCATGGCCAACATCAAAAACATATATTTATACTAGCGTTGTTCTAACAGATATACAACCTAGTATAATATCATGTTTTAATCACATATATAATAGCGTTGTTCTAACGGATATACAACCTATTATAATATCATCTTTTAATCAATTCATTTAACAAAACTGTTCCCAACGAACAATAAATCAGTAAATCATCCCAAATTAATTAACAACTAAACAATTGATAATTAATTGAAATATGGAATGATGAGCAAGAGCGAACCGCCACTTGCCTTAGATCCGCAGAAGCTTAAGCAAAGCTTAGAGACGACGAGTTCCTGGGTCCGAAACTGGGACAGATCTTGGATTATAAATCCCTAAGAAACGACCCATAACGAGACCCTAAGTTAGATTCAATATCCACATATATGAATCTAAAAGAATACGAAAAGAATCGAAGGAGCCAAGCCTCGCCCAAGACCATACACCCAAGAACACGCACTCGGACAAGGCTCGCCGCGGGTGCGGTGGAGCCTCTGCCGCGGGTGCGGCCAGGTTACAGTGGCGAAGGTCGTGACAGATTTTCGATGGAGAACTCACCCAAATCAATTCGTTCGACTTTGATTCGTTCTTGGTTTGATCTCCCAACACCTTAGGCCTTGAATACCACTTAGGAGTACCTTTTTATCACTCAAAGGTATCTCGATCACTTTCTCACACCAAGCTCAAAAGCTTGAACAACAATGGAGAAATTCAGAGGAGGAATGTGAAGAGCCCTTTGACTTCTGAATTCAACCCCCTTTTATAGTCCATCAGTGAGCTTCCACAGAGGGGACAAGCAAGGAGACCAGCTGGGAACAAGAGAACAACAAGTGGAGCAACTTGCTTGGCCAAGGATAAGATTTTCAGAAATCTTATCGCGACGAAGATGGCTTGCACCGCGGGGTGCGGTGGCGTGGCCGCTGGGTGCGGTGGCGACTCTGTTGCCGCCTCCAAATTTGGCCTTCGCCGCGGGTGCGGCCACTTGACCACGGGGTGCGGTCAAGGCCATTCTTCACCCTTTTTGACCGTTTTGACTTTGGGTTAATCTTCTTAACCCCGGGTTAAATATATTCGTACACGAACGACTATTTAATCCCGAAAATACGTCAACTGTATTTTATATTACTCAGGAAAATATTACAGAGATCAAACATATTACCGAATGTCTGAACTTCTCTGAAATTAATCCGACTTGTAATACGGGAGTTGGAAAAATTCCAAAATATCCTTATAAAATGAGAGATATTACAAAAACATCTTCTTCAACCTTTGAAACAACCTTTGAATAGACCAAAATCATCTTCTCCCACGACCAAAATCATCTCCTCTGCCATTAAAGCCCTCCTTGAGCTCCAAACCGATTATGACACCATCCTTTCCTCCGACCCCAACCTCTCCCACCTCTCCCTCCACCTCTCCTCCCTCAAATCCCTCGTCGACAACCTCCGCCGCTATCCCCTCCTTCGCGGCGACGGAATCCGCTCCTTCCTCTGCCGCCGCACCTCCACTCACCAGCTTTCCCGCGTCGCCGGCCATATCGAGTCCGAGATCTAGGCCTGGATTGACTGCGAGAGCCTCGATAATCTCGTCAGAGCACTCAATTCCTCCTCTGAGAGCTGTTGAAGTCGTCCCCTTCCTCTACAAGAACAAAGCTTATGATTGGAAAATGCTCTCGTTCAACTTTTTCCCTTCTTTCCCCTTTTCCCTCAAACCCTAACCATGTTCATCTTCTTCCCCAGATCCCACCCTCTACCAAAAATTGATGTGTCTCATCCCCACTTTTCTCTTCTAAAATGGGATTTGGCGCTGCTTTTACCCCTAAAAGTCTAAAACCCACAAAAAAAGTTTACTATTGGTAGTAGGAGTAAGTTCGAGAAACACTATTTTCTCCACAAATGAAAAGGTTGTTGTCATATATTTTGTTCCAAAAAAGGATGTTGTCATTAATCTCCATTAAACTAACAACTACATTACGTTATCTCCGTGAAGATAAATTGTAATCAACTGACCACTCAATCACTCATTGATGTTATGAAAATTTGTCCTTATTATCCATTTTTTTCTATAATAGTTAAACACTAATTTTCGACAAAAAAAATAGTTAAACACTAATCAACTCTAAAAATACAAATTATTAAAAAGAAGGGTCAATTACCGGAAACCGGGTCCAATAGGCCATATTGCCCAAAACCACCCTTATAAATCGATATTATCAGAAATCACCCGAATCACGTACTCCGTTACAAAATCACCATCCAACGTTGTCTTCCGTCTAAAATCCGTTAAGTCCGGACCCACATATATTTTTTTAATTTTTAAAGTCATTTTTATATCCGAAATGATAAAAATACTCTTCTTTACTACTCAAATTTCCAAAAGTTTTCATTGAAGCATCCAAAATCTAAATCCAAAATACACCTCCCAAATTCATCTTTTCATGAACAAAAAGTCACTTAAATTCCCCTTTATTTTCCATCTTTCCCTTAACAAAATATCCCACATATCCTGCGTACCAAAATTGACCCAAATCCATTATCACCCAAATCCGAAATTCTCAAGGATTTGCCGAATTTGGGTCCAATTAACCCAAACGGGGAATTAAGGTATCCCTCTCTCGCACCCGGTCAACGACAACAGAGCAACAGTATGGAGTGGCAATGGCGGAGAAGCTTCCTTCTCGCAATCGGTCTCTCTCTCTCTATCCAGATCGAAGAAGCTTGTACTCACATACTTATGGATGATGGAGGAGCAACAATGATGCAGAAGAACCGACAGCAAAGAAGCATCTACAACGGAGAGGAATCGGCAGCAAAGAAGCAGCAACGACAGAGAAGAATCGAGGTCGGAGGACGAATGAGCGGCGACCCCATATCTGGTTGGTTTGGATTGGATTTGGGCATGATTTGGTCTTGGTAAATACAAATACAATCCCGATTTGGTAATTCCAACCTAAATCAACCCGGATGTGAACGACATAGTGCTCGGCATGATGAGCTCGAACTACGTGGCGGTGGAGTGTCGAACAAAGATCGTCGGACAGCGTGGCAGAGTGCGGCAGAGGGGAAAAGACGATGAGAACGCACCAGGCTGGAAGAGGAAGACAATCCAAATTTGGGTCTTATTTAATTTCTTCTTTTTTCTTTTTACTTCTTTTTTTCTTGTTTTAAATTTTCTGTTATTTCAATTTTAAAAAATCAGAAAATACATGTGGGTCCGGGCTTAACGGATTTTAGACGGAATACTACGTTGGATGGTGATTTTATAACGGCGTACGTAATTCGGGTGGTTTCCGATAATATCAAATTATAGGGGTGATTTTGGGTAATATAGCATATTGGACGGGTGATTTCCGATAATTGACCCTAAAAAGAATGGTCTTATGAAATTTGCTATCAATGGACACCATCTGTTCGTTCAGTTATACAAAAAGTTTGTTCACGAGATTCGTTTTGTTTAACATAGGAAGTGTAATATCTAGGAGATTATTTCTCAAGAATTAACTTCCCATGATTTTGAAATTCTAGAATTTGGAAATATATGTGGTTGAATTCTGGTTTTACTAATTTTTTTAGGGAAAATGATTTTTAAAAAAAGAGTGAAAGTGGACAAAAAAATGAACCAAATAAAATAGTTTGAGCTACTTCCTATATTTTTGAACTTTTTAAAAAATTAATAGCGAATCAAACAACTTTCTACAATGTAGGATTAATATGGCTAGCAAAACAGCTAAAATAACCACAAACTTCCAACTACATTGCAAAACACCAATTTTATGGGTTACCAATAATTATACATTAATCACCACTTCGGTGGTGGCCTGGTGGTAAGGGGCATGGAGGGATATGGG
The DNA here is from genome assembly GCA_027886185.1 of Rheum nobile. Lineage (NCBI taxonomy): Eukaryota > Viridiplantae > Streptophyta > Magnoliopsida > Caryophyllales > Polygonaceae > Rheum > Rheum nobile. Next base: position 6,320,591 of record WOAB01000135.1, read on the forward strand.
AAGGTTTAGGGTTCGATCCCTGTCGACCCTCCTTCCTTGGGTTAATTCCCAAGGTTCATCATGTTCATTGCTACTAGGTCGAGCCGGTCGGCGCAAGTCGGTTTAATTCCCAAGGTTCATCATGTTCATTGCTACTAGGTCGAGCCGGTCGGCGCAAGTCGGTTTACCTGATTCGTGACCTTTGTCGACTAGGTCACGAGTCCGGGGTTTACCACCCCGCAAGTGGTGGATTTCATGTCATTAAAAAAAAACATTAATATTTTAATAAAATATTTTCTGGTCAAAAGACTCAAAACACAAAATTTACTATATAAGAGATAATGTGTGATGAATGAATGATGTCCACAAAACCCGGTTCAGTTGCATAAACAAGGATTAGAAAGAAGAAAGATGACACGTACAAGTAACCAGTTCTTCTCTTTCGTTTGTAGTCGTTTTAGCCAAGTCAATATATTCCAAAGCTTCAAGGCTTGGTTTGTAGTCTGTTTGGATATCTTTATATTATTTTACATTAAATTATATTAAATTATTAACTTAATATAAAATAAAATATTTGCAAATGGAGCCAAATTAATTAATTAATACATAATTTATAAATCTGGAAAAAGAAGTATTTATCCATCATACAACTATCAAAATCACCCTTTGTTTGCAAGCTCTCTGCAATGGCGGAAGAGGAAACCGAAGAAGAACCTCCACGCGTTAACCGCCTCCCGAACGAGCTCCTCTTCGACATCTTCTCTCGGTTTCCCCCGAAAGCCCTATGCCGGCTGCGGTGCGTCTGCGCCAGATGGAGCTCAATATTGACAACTGATCCTGACTTCATCTCCCTCTACCACCGCAACCGCCGCCTAAACCCTCTCCTTCTCTTCTCCCGCCGCCGAAGCGCCGCCGTGGCTGCTGGAGAATCCGATGAGCTCCTCGCGTCTTGCCATTGCATCGACGGCGGAGCGGCGAGGTTCAACATCGCCGCCGAATTCCCCGGCAAGCTGATTTGGATCCTCTCGTGCCGCGGAATCGTCTGCTTGATCTCCGAATTGAAGGTTTTTTTATACGATCCGGCGACCGGACGAGCCTCCAACCTCACCGGCTCTCCCAATTTCAAGTCAAGCTCGAGCGCGGCGCTTGGATACTCCGCCATTACCGGCGAATTCAAGCTCCTCCACTTCTACGTGGCGGAGAAGTTCGACAATTACCACTACGAGCAGATGAAAGAGCTCAGGTGCGAGGTCCTGACCGTGCCTAAGCGATTGCTAGGGTTCGATTCTTCTTCCTTAGAAAGCCACGAGTGGAGATCCCTAGGGAGAAGCAAGATCGAGGTGCTAGGGCGGAAATCGAACGTATGCGTAGACGGGAGCGTTTTCTGGCTGGTAGCGGAGAAGGCATACAATCCGAATAACATTCGGATCCTAAGCTTCGACTTGGAATCGGAAGAATTCGGAGTTGAATGTTTCCCAAGAAAATACTCGGACAGATCAGCGGAGTGCTTGGGCTTGGTGGAGATGAAGGAGAAGCTCTGCTTGACGGATCGGTTGCAATGGGAGACGGAGATGACAGTGTGGGAATTGGAGGATAGAAGCAAGAATGTGTGGATTAAGAAATATGTTGTTGATGTTGCTGAATTCAGGCACACGGATTTGAAGATTCTGGGATATTTTTGTTCGTCCATTGGAGGTGGAGAAGGTGTGTTAGTGATCAAGGTAGCGGGAGTGAATCAGACGAGATTATATGATCTGGAGAAAGGTACATACCGTGTGATTGAGATTCAGGTGGAGAATGATGGAGAGGAAGAAACAGACGAGTTGGAATTGCTTCTGGATCGCAAGGATCTGCTTTGATTGAGAAATAAACTGGAGCTTTCTATTTTTGGGGCTTTTGAGAATCTTTGACATTGTGGTCAGGATTTGGGGGTTTTTTTTCTTGTGGGTCGGCCGTTTATTTAATCCTTTGTTTTGATTTTGGTGGGAATTGATTTGGGAATCTGCAAGTGGAATCAATCAAGACTCGCATTTGTTGGTGGGGCAGGAGACCCAGACACCCGGTGCTTGTGTGGCCTGTGGTGTGGGGTGCACAAAACAAAGATGAAGACGTCATACGTTGTATACTATAATAACTCGAAACTACTACTTGTAGAGTTTTTGAGGATGTTGCAATGTAATAATGTATAATAAGCCTACAGTCTCCTATTTGCTTGAAACCTTAACTTCCATGTAAATTTAATACATTTTCCCTGTTTTGGAATTCTCTCTGTACATTTGAATTTGAACAATTGAGTACATGACCGATCTCTTTTGTGTACAACATTTACTCTTCCTGCTCCTATCCTTGAAATGATGCGCCATTTCTGACCACACTAAATCAGTGTGAGCTGTGACGTCCCAGAATTTCTAACAACGTTCGATATTATATGGTTGCAAAAAGCCCTCAAGTTCCCCAGTGGGATGGTTTCTTAGCAAGAACCACCTCTAGGATTGCAGTACTTGGAAATTTCCTGGGTTATCATGACAGCAAATCCATGACTGAGGCGTTTCCCCAACTCAGTGAATCAGTAATGAGTGGATTACAATCAAAGCAAACTTCAACAAAATGGGATATAAAGGGAAGACTCTACTACTGAAATCAAGTAAAAGAATTCCTTCAATAATTAAAAAAAATCATGTTGAAGAAAAATTGCCTAGGTATTATGAAATCAAATTATGGTAGACAAGCAACCGAGCCCAGCAGTATACTCGCACAAGGAATTAAAAATAACATCTACCACAATCTCACACAACTAAATAGAAAAAGCATGTCCATTACATACTGCTTAACTAAGTACAAGATCATCACTGCAGACCAACTCAATCACCACTCTGGTTTACTAAAAAAGGGTTCTGGATGATGAAAAAAGTTGGCAGGAAGAAGACATTACCAATGACACCATGATACCTTATTTCAAAAACCTCAACTGTGATTGGTTCAATATCTCCTCCTGGGACTCCTTGATCGATTGCCCCTTGGTGGTGATCTGCAGTATACAACATAAATCAAGCTATCCAACAACCAGAAGAAAAGAGAAAGTATCTAACTAGAAAATCTCTTGATGATACAAATGACATTCAACCGAAATATTGATTAGAAATCAACCAAGTTAAGTACTTCACTACATGTTTCAACACTGATCTAATAGTCCAACATTAGATTGTAAAAAACAATATGACCCAAAAAACAAGATTGTTAAAAACAAACCTCCTCCTCGTAGTCCTTCTGTATGGCCCATTGCTGAAAGCCCAGTCTACATTAACGGCTTGAGTAAGAAGTTCGGCCCCATTCATTGTTTTTATAGCGAGCTCGGCTTCTTCAAATTTCTCATATTCAATCAGTGCATATCCCTGGAACCAAAGTTTGATCAGAACTACTTGATTGGTTAATTATCATATACCAACTAAAAAACTACTCCATTTACACAAGGGGAAGTTGTTCGATAAAAATCTACAGAGTTATAAGTAAATCGAACAAACCCTTCTATTCCCAATCAAAAGCGCAACTAACATTGAATGACTTGTCAACAAGACAAGCTAGTCTCTAAAGAATTCACAAATAATGTTTTCTAGACAAAATAGTGTCATTTGCAAGTTGCAGCAACTGTTAGTCAAAGGGACAAATAGTTAGCCTAGGTATTCCGTGTGCAAGTCATATGAGATAAATCTTACGTAAATTGTAATGTGTAAACATCACATGATTAGGTGCAAAGGACAGAATCAGAAGAAATAATCAGAGCTTCATAGTTTGCAAAGCACATCCACTATATTCGAACCTTGACAAATCCAGTACGTCGATCCAGATTCAAATGCAGGTTCTTGATTTCCCCAAACTCGCCAAATGCATTTTGCAGATCATCCTCTCCTGCTTCTTCATGAACTCCTGTGACCAATACAATCCAACCTTCAATTGCTGCATAAAAGTAACACTGTTAGAGTGTCAGAATTTAATAGAGACATAAACAGCATTTAGTTCAAGTAGATTACAAGCTGAAACCAATTTCTCAAACAGCTGAAGCTAGATCACAGATACACAGTTCTGCGCAATATTCTCCGCAAAACTTCAGCAAATATTCAGTTAACACCAATTATAAGTCTATAAACTGAAGTAGGTCATGCTGATAAACAGACGCAATAACTTAAACGGGAACGAACAGGAAACAGCCAACAGAAAAAATTGCGTAATCACAGGCCGCGCGAAAATTGATCTAAACCCTAGCGCATGATTCCCCTTCACAATTTCTATCTGAATGAGAAAAGCACAGAAAGTAACTACAGCTAAAAAACGTCCTTACCCAAAACCCTAACCCTAATTAATGTGACAGTCCAGATGGAATCCGCGATAACTGGTAGCATTACCAAAAACGCTACTTAACGCTAAAACTAAATAGATGGATAGAAGAAGGTAGAGCAAGCTAACATCTTTGGGGGCCAGGGCCGCCGTCGGAATCGAGGGAGTCGAAATTGCGACCGGCGAGGCGGTCGGGGCGTTCAGCGTCGGATTCTTGTCTGAAACCGCGGCCTTTGGTCTTTTTAGGGGCGGATGAGCCTCCGGTGATGGCAGACTTCAGCTTTGGGGGAGGAGCCCTAGGGGAGGCGTCATCGGCGGCGCCTTCGTCGTCCATGAGATCGTCCTCCTCCGGCTCGAAATCCACCGCTTCCACATCCAGTGCCGCCATATTTTCTCTCTCTATCTCGCCCTAAGTCTCTTGTTTTTCTCTTCTACTTGCTCTTCTCCTTCTCCCTCGGCTCGTATCTGGGCGGGGACTTCTCTTCCTCCTTGCTATCCTCTCCCTTGAGAACTCAGAAGTGAAGATCTTCCAGTCCCAGAAAGGGAGAAGTCTCACTAGTGAAATGTCGACCTGGCAAACGTGGGCTGGTCCGTCCGGCCTGGCCCGCCAGATCGTGTAAACGGAAGTGTATGAATAAACTCGTAAGTCCTAAAGGCTTAAAATACCCGGCCTGAGTATCGGAAAGACCGGTGAGGTTAGGTATTGTGTTTATGTTTTGGTCTTCAAAGGTTTTTAAATTTCTTTGGTATCAAATGCTCCACCAACATATGGATAGTGTTTCCATTATTTTCATGTTGGATTTGTCTTTGGCTTCGTTTAGTAATTGTGTAGCATTTTTATTGTTTATATCCATGTTGATGATTATTTGTTGTATTTGTGGGTCAATATTTTGAAGTGTTTGATGGGTGTGTGGAAGATTCTCCACTGGGTTTTTACACATAATGCATTCTAGGGGAAAAGGGATATGTCTTTCATAAAGTTTTTCTTTTATTGGTATTCCATTTTTGCTTGTCTTTCATATGACGTGTTTCACTTTGGGGGGTATATCGAGTTTCCAAATCCAATTTATATTGAATTATGTTAGTCATTTATTCTCATAAATCATATTGATTGCAATTTTGGTGGAAAACCACCCATTTCGATTGTGTTTCCAGTAGAGCCTATCTTCAATAGCATTATTAGGGATCGTTTTGTTGGCTATAATTGTGGTAGTATGTTGATCAAAGTGTTTTTGGAGTTCTTCTATTTTCCAAGATTTGTCATGGTTTATATAGTGGTCAATTGTTTCTTGATTATTTATAAGATTTATATCTTTTGCAAAATTGGTTAGTATTCCAATTGGGAGCCAGTTATCCTGCCAAAATTTAATGGTTTTGTCGTTTCCAATTTCCCATTGGAGGCCTTTTTTAAAGTCTGGTATGAGTTTGGTAAGGTTACTCCAATGCTAGGAGCAGTTAGAGTTTTTCTTTCTTTCGTATGCCAGTATGTGTTTATCTTTTAGATATTTTTCCTGGATGATTTTGACCCATATATTGGTAGGCTCAGCGAGTAATTTCCAGATTAATTTCATTTGGAGTGCTTTGTTCATGTCTTTATTTTTTCTGATTCCTAGCCCCCCTTGCTCATCGGTTTACAGATCTCATTCCATCCAATGAGAGGTTTATGGTTGTTATCCTTGTTCCAGAAAAATTGACGATTAATTTTGTCGAGTTTTTTGTGGGTATTGGCTGATAGTGTAAAATTTTGCATAATGTAGCTTGGTTGGGCCGAAAATGTTGCTTTAATTAGGATTTTTCTGCCCTCTTATGATAGTGTGTTTGCCTTCCATTTGGTTAGTTGGTTTGCAGTTTTTTCTAGGAGCGGTTGGAAGGTAGCGTTTGTTACTCTTTCATTAATAATAGGACATCCGATGTATTTATCAAGGCCAGTAGACGGTACCACATTAAAAATTTGTTGGATTTGTGATATGTTTGTCTGATTGGTATTTTTTGTTACCTGGAACGCTGATTTATGAAAGTTAACGAGTTGACTTGATACTTCGCAATAGTCATCAATGATTTTCTTAATTTTGGAGCAAACTGCTAGTTTTGTAGATGAGAAAATGATAATGTCATCAGCAAAGGCTAGAAAGGGGATTCTTGTACCTCCTCTGTTGATTTTGATTCCTATGGGGTTAGTTGGGTTTAACGCTGCATTTTGTAGTTGTCTCGAGAGGATTTCTGCTCCTAGGATAAAAAGGAAGGGGGATAAGGGGTCACCTTGTCTGAGACCCCTTTTTGGAAAGAATTGTTTTGTAGGTCCGTTATTGACAAGGACAGAAAAAGATACCGTTTGGGTGCACTCCTTGATCCAATTTGTGAATTTAGTACAGAACCCAAATTTTTGGAGAGTTTGTTGTAGGAATTCCCAGTCAATTCTATCATATGCTTTTTCCATGTCTAGTTTTAGTACAGCCCATCCCTCTTTCCCTTTTTTTGCACGGAAAGAGTGGAAGATTTCATGGGCTATAAGTACATTATCTTGGATGTTTCGTTGTTGAGCGAATGCTCCTTGGAGAGGGTGTATTAGTTTAGGTATAATGGTCTTGAGTCTTTCCGTGAGGATTTTTGATATGATTTTATAGATTGTATTACATAAGCCAATAGGCCTATAGTGGTTGGTTGAACTTGGGTTATCGCATTTGGGTATGAGCGTTATGAAGGTATGGTTAATTTGCTTAAGTAGTTTTCCTGTGTGAAAAAAGTTTTTTACTGCCTTTATTATATCTGGGTTAATGATCTCCTAGTACTTTTTATAAAATCCAGATGGCATTCCATCTGGGCCTGGAGATTTGTCTTCTTTGATGTTTTCTAGTGCTTTTTTGATTTCGTCATTTGTAACTGGTTTTGTCAGATGGTCATTATCCTCCTAGGTTACTTATGTTTGTATAATATTCAGTGTCTTTGTAATCTTTCTCTGGTTTATGTGTTGTTTTTTGAATCTTCTTTCAAAATCTTTTTGTATTTCCTTTTTGACATTTTCTTGACCGATGATGAGAGTGTCGTCCATAGTTTTTATTTGTTTGATATTTTTCATGTTCCTTCTTCCAGTAGCGATTCGATGAAAGTATTTACTATTGGTATTTGTTGAGATAATATGTTTGTGTTTTGCTCTATGTCCCCAGTATTTTTGTTGGAAGGAAAGAAGACATTCTTTCTTATTGGTTAAAAAAATTTGTTTTGCCAAGATGGCTTGGTTTGGGTTGGTGATCAAAGTCTTTTGTATTATTAGTAGGTCTTCTTCCACTTTCTTGAGTTGTTCAAAAATGTTGCCAAATCTGGTCTAATTCCATTCTTTTATTTTTGTTTTTAGTAATTGTGTCTTTTTTGTAAGTGCGTACATATGAGTACCTTGGAAGTTAATTCTCCATGTTTGTTTAACTAAATTTGTGAGATCCTTTCTTTTAGTCCACATCATTTCAAATTTGAAAGGTTGTACAATTCTATTCGTAGAATTTGAAATGTCGAGTGATACGGGACAATGGTCAGAGGATGTGAAAGCATGGTTATGTGTAATTAGGTTGGGGTACCACTGTAGGATTTGGTCATTCACCAGAACTCTATCTAGTTTCTCTAGAATGTTGTCTTGTGAGTTTCTTGATTTTCGCTAGATAAATGGGTTTCCTGTAGTTGGAATATCTAGGAGGTCGCATGTGTTTTTGAAATTGTTTAATCTAGTGAATTTACTTGGGGATGGGGTATTACCTCCCAATTTCTCTTGTGTATGTTGGATCTTGTTTAGGTCTCCAATGAGTATGAAAGGTTTGTTAATCGTTGTGATATAATTTTGGAGTTTGTCCCAAAATTCTGGTTTGTCTTTTTCCTGTGGGGGTGCGTACGCAAATATGATCATACTTTCTTTAGTGTTGTTAAAATCCTTGAGTTCGAAGCTTATGAATCGTTGTTCGATTGTGTGTAGTCGTAGGGTTTCGTTTTTTAATTGATGGTCTTTCCATAGTACTATGACTCCTCCAGTCAGGCCTATTGCTGGTGAGACTACGATATTGTCGAACCCAGCTTTTTTCCATTTCTTTTCACATGGAATTTTATCCGTTTTTGTTTCTACTAGTGTCATTATTTGAATATAATTGATTTTACAGAAGATGTCTATGTCAGTCCAGACATTTTTACATTCCATAGGCTTATCTTCATTGATAAGTGTGTAGGGGTGGATAATTAGTTATATTTGTGCTAATTAACAGGCTCTCGACATTATTGTTAGGGAGGTAGTTGGTTGTTGGATTTAGGTGGTGTTGTTTTTTGTTTGTTTTGGTATGGATCCGGGTCTACTAGTTATTCCTCTTTATGAGGCCATAGCATTTGTTTTTTGATTGGCCCCTGTTTTGTTGGTTTGCTTGGTGGATCATAGTAGCCATACTGATGGGGTTATGTTTCCCCTTACATGTCATAGTTGTTATTAGTAAAAACCCGTACACTTTATCTCATCTTTAGCCATTGGTCACGGCAGTACAAGCATTTGTAGTTCTTCTTTTGCAAGAGTATGATTGTGATCTTTTTCCCGAGATGAATCTTGGTATTGTGATTTCTTCCTTGGTCTTCTATTTTGTTGTCTACCTGCATAGAAAGAGAAAAAAAGTGCATTGTTAAGGAGTTCTCGAGTTCCAGCTTGATCTCATAAAAGTAGTTAGATTTCCTGTCACTGTAGGCTATCACATCGAGTATATTTTTGATGCAAACTTTGATTAGTTGGTATTTCTGATTCTTTGGTATCCAGTTAGTATGTGTTGTAAGCCTATTGTTTATATATAGCAAGGTATTCAACTTGCTTATATTTGTTTTGTTTGGTAGTCTTTTTGGTTTTATAGATTGTTGCTGGGAAGAATTACTATGAGGACTATTGGATTGATGTCAGCATTCTTCTTTTTTATTTGCTCTTTTATAATTGTTAATCATTTTCTTATCACTCTTTATGAGGTAAACCTTGTAGCCTTTCTTATTAATTTTCCTATTTATATTCTGGTAATAACTTAGTGCTATTGTTTTAGTTTTAACTTTATTTTGAGTTTCAAGGGTTAGTTTCTGATTTATATTATTATTGGTAGTCCAACTGGTTTTTCCTTTATGTTTGATTATGGTAACAGTGCACAATAAGCACACAGGATATTGAAATCTGAGTTCATTGAGATATGCCAATACGGCTAAGATGCAGTTATAGCTGCATACAACATGAGTAACTTGATAATCATACTTAAAGGGTACATAAACATTGCTAATAGAGTGAAAGATAGAGTAGTTGAGGTATAGCCTTTTAAAAGACTTTTGGGGTGGATTGGTATGCTGGATATTTTGAAATTGGCTTGTGAGCCCAGGAGTTAGATGTTGTCTTAATTTTGTGCCGATTATGGGTAAATGAGCATTATTGGTAGTTAGTTTTGGAGTGGGAGTGAGCCCAGAATTGTTTGTGTTGAACTGGTTGTTGTTATTGGTTTTGGGATATTTGGGTTTAGGGCATAGAGTATCAGCAATTGGTATTTTGCCTTTCTCCATGGCCTTAGACAAACCACTAGTATCAATCATCAGTTTCTTTAGTAGATTCCGGAATATATAGATCCTTGTGAGGGATAAAAAAATTTGGGAGAGAGTCGTAAAGTATATTTTGTGCAATTGCTCCCCATATTCAAAGTATTCAGAATAGTAATAAATTATCAATCTCATAATGTTCCTACTACTAATAGAGGGTAGTAGTTGAGGGAAAGAATGACATAACCTGTAGATTTTGTCAAACCCTGACTTGCTTCGAGTTTTGCAAGGTGGTTTCTTTTTGTAAAGACTCCTAGTCCTTTGCCAGGTTACCTTGGTTTGGATTCTGGATCTCGGGTACTGGGTTCGCCATTGTAGAGCAGCTTTGCAGATCTGGAAAAATACTTGCCCTTGTTTGGCGATCCTTCTTCAGATGGCTGTTAGGATGGACCCTAGTTCAGACCAAGAGTGTGGGTTGGAACCTATTCCGCTGTCGTTTCCCCTTAGTAGGTTGGAGTTGGATTCTGGTTGTCGACTCCTTCCTTCGCGACTTCTCCAGAGGCCTCGTCGTCGTTGATTGGCCTCACTTCCCGGCCTTGGAAGCTCGCCTCGCCATTGTTTGGTTCTCCTTCTCCAGATTAGGGGGGGTCGAAACCCTAGATCAAAGTTAGGGGAGGTGTGTCGCCTAGGGTCGCACCATTCTTCTCGTTTTTTCTTGCCTCTTGTGTTTGGGAGGTCCAGACGAGATCGAGGAGCCAACCATTCTTTCCAAGTTCGAGCGAACCAAAGGACGAACTTGGTTGCTTTTCCATAGCGTCTCCTTCATGCGACCTTGCCCTCCATTACAGCCATAGAGGAAGAAAAAGCCATGAGCCTGCGCTCAAAAGAGATAGTGGAAAGACCGCGTTCCAATGTCAAGCAATGTTTCATCGCGTGCTTCAGCGCTAGCTTATGCAAGCCATCACCAAAGAACGCGTCTTCTTTCAAGCGACTCCATCCAAGTCCAGAGATCGCGTTCTATCTCAAGATCCTCCCCAATCATCAATTATTTATTGAACATTAATATTTTCACTGTTTTCTTTTAGGTGTGTGTGTTCCACGCATATCGCGTGGGCCGGCCCATTAGGCGAGACTCGGCCCATCCGAGTCCCGCTATCTCCTATAAAAGGTCATCTCGACCTTCTGTATTAGGTTACGTCTAATTTGAATCAAAGCTTAAGTTTGAGAGCATATCGCCTTCTTCCTTTGATTAGACGTCAAACACCTCTCTATCTTCTCATCTTCTTCACTCCGCCGCCGACGCTACGGCAAACGCTTGATTCTTCAAGCCAAGTCTTCATTCGCATCTCCCTTCACTCTGCTGCCGACGCTACGGCCCAAGACTTGTCTTTTCAAGTCATCTATCCCCTCCAACAATCGCTTCCGCCATCGCCATATCACCATCAATCATCGCGTTCACCAACTCACACGAGGCCCAAATACCGCGTTCCACTCATCCAACCACAGAAACAACCCGCGCGACTTCCCACCAAGATCATCGATCCGGCATTCACAAGCAGGAACGCATCAACTGGCATCAGAGCCTTTGATCTTGTAAGTCGCTTGTCAAGTTGTCATTTGTTCACGATTTTTTTTCCTCCCCCATCATCCTTGCTTCCGCCATTGTTACTCAATTTTTTTTTCCTTCAAACACATGCTAGTCCCTTCGGTTTCTACAAGAGAATCTCTTGGCCGATAATTGCTTGATCCACGCGCGAATATTGTGTGATTTGCTTTGCATGAAATCTGCGTAATTAATTGAATTTTTTTCTTAATTAACCGCGTGAATTTCGCTAACATATCTTGCCATATTTTCTTGTGTTGACCGTCATAAATCTGCATTAAATCTTCTCTCTCCTATCGCGTAAATCTCGCGATTTCTTTCCTTAAGTTACTTAACCGTTTATTTTTTTTATTTCATTTAATTCTTATCCAATCTTCAATCAAAAGTCAAAGACTAAGATCTCGGATTTGAATTTCAAAATTCAAAAGTCAAAGTCGCATTAAAAAAAAAGACGCGACAATTCAAAAAAAAAAAAGGAAAGCCAAAATAAGGCAACCTTCTTCCCTCAACGGCTAGGCTCATCTTCTTCATCTCTCCACCGTCTAGTAGGGGTGTTCATTACCGGATATCCGATCCGATCCGGCTTATCGGATCGGATATCCTCAAATAAAAAATCCCGAAATCGCTATCCATATCCGTATCCGGAAATCCCGGATATCCGATCCGAAAACCTCGGATCGGATTGGATATCCATATCGGATATCCTAAATATCCAATCTATATATAAATTAATATAAAAATTATATTATTTCTAAAAATATTATCACAAATTTATAATTCATCAACTATATTAGCTACAAGTTCAAATATATAAATTCAAACAAAATACTTAGTAGTTTAATCAATATACAATTTCAAACAAACCACCGAAAAACAACAAAAATACTTTCAAAGTCCACTAATTCGAGTTCAAAACACAATATTAAATGTCTAAACTTCAATACTTTCATTCACAATGAAAATATTAATGTTTACACATTTATAAAAATGGGAAAACCATTGGCATATTTAATTTTCAAGTAATATATATAATTTTTTATATAAATATTATAATAGTGGCATACCCCCGGATATCCGCCGGATATTTAGCCCCGATCCGTATCCGATCCGGTGATCCGGAAAATTTCCCCGGATCGGATCGGATTCGGATCGTATTCCACTGGACTCGGATATTTTAGGATCGGATCGGTGGATCGGATCGACCGGATCGGATAATTATGAACACCCCTACCGTCTAGTGTCACACTTGAAGGTGTGTCTTGTGTGTACGCGTTGTTTACGCAAGAGGTTAAGACTTCTTTCTTTTGGTTTCGTTTGCTTTTGTGCTTGCATATCACACTTGCTTAGCTTGCCTTTAGCCGCCCTCACGGCCAAAAGAACACGCCCTCCTACGTGAACACTTGTTACTTGTTGAGTGCTTACTTGTTCTTTGGTTTTGTATGGCCTTTTCTTTGTTTTTACTCGCGATGTCTGGTCATATTGTGATAGGTAGCCTCACGGCACCCACCGGTGGGAATGTCCAAGGAGAAGGAACGCATCAACTGGCATCAGAGCCTTTGATCTTGTAAGTCGCTTGTCAAGTTGTCATTTGTTCACGATTTTTTTTCCTCCCCCATCATCCTTGCTTCCGCCATTGTTACTCAATTTTTTTTTTCTTCAAACACATGCTAGTCCCTTCGGTTTCTACAAGAGAATCTCTTGGCCGATAATTGCTTGATCCACGCGCGAATATTGTGTGATTTGCTTTGCATGAAATCTGCGTAATTAATTGAAATTTTTTCTTAATTAATCGCGTGAATTTCGCTAACATATCTTGCCATATTTTCTTGTGTTGACCGTCATAAATCTGCATTAAATCTTCTCTCTCCTATCGCGTAAATCTCGCGATTTCTTTCCTTTAGTTACTTAGCCGTTTATTTTTTTTATTTCATTTAATTCTTATCCAATCTTCAATCAAAAGTCAAAGACTAAGATCTCGGATTTGAATTTCAAAATTCAAAAGTCAAAGTCGCATTAAAAAAAAAGACGCGACAATTCAAAAAAAAAAAAGGAAAGCCAAAATAAGGCAACCTTCTTCCCTCAACGGCTAGGCTCATCTTCTTCATCTCTCCACCGTCTAGTGTCACACTTGAAGGTGTGTCTTGTGTGTACGCGTTGTTTACGCAAGAGGTTAGGACTTCTTTCTTTTGGTTTCGTTTGCTTTTGTGCTTGCATATCACACTTGCTTAGCTTGCCTTTAGCCGCCCTCACGGCCAAAAGAACGCGCCCTCCTACGTGAACACTCGTTACTTGTTGAGTGCTTACTTGTTCTTTGGGTTTGTATTGCCTTTTCTTTGTTTTTACTCGCGATGTCTGGTCATATTGTGATAGGTAGCCTCACGGCACCCACCGGTGGGAATGTCCAAGGAGAAGAAACGCATCAACTGGCATCAGAGCCTTTGATCTTGTAAGTCGCTTGTCAAGTTGTCATTTGTTCACGATTTTTTTTCCTCCCCCATCATCCTTGCTTCCGCCATTGTTACTCAATTTTTTTTTTCTTCAAACACATGCTAGTCCCTTCGGTTTCTACAAGAGAATCTCTTGGCCGATAATTGCTTGATCCACGCGCGAATATTGTGTGATTTGCTTTGCATGAAATCTGCGTAATTAATTGAAATTTTTTCTTAATTAATCGCGTGAATTTCGCTAACATATCTTGCCATATTTTCTTGTGTTGACCGTCATAAATCTGCATTAAATCTTCTCTCTCCTATCGCGTAAATCTCGCGATTTCTTTCCTTAAGTTACTTAACCATTTATTTTTTTTATTTCATTTAATTCTTATCCAATCTTCAATCAAAAGTCAAAGACTAAGATCTCGGATTTGAATTTCAAAATTCAAAAGTCAAAGTCGCATTAAAAAAAAAAGACGCGACGATTCAAAAAAAAAAAGGAAAGCCAAAATAAGGCAACCTTCTTCTCTCAACGGCTAGGCTCATCTTCTTCATCTCTCCACCGTCTAGTGTCACACTTGAAGGTGTGTCTTGTGTGTACGCGTTGTTTACGCAAGAGGTTAGGACTTCTTTCTTTTGGTTTCGTTTGCTTTTGTGCTTGCATATCACACTTGCTTAGCTTGCCTTTAGCCGCCCTTACGGCCAAAAGAACGCGCCCTCCTACGTGAACACTTGTTACTTGTTGAGTGCTTACTTGTTCTTTGGTTTTGTATTGCCTTTTCTTTGTTTTTACTCGCGATGTCTGGTCATATTGTGATAGGTAGCCTCACGGCACCCACCGGTGGCAATGTCCAAGGAGAAGGAACGCATCAACTGACATCAGAGCCTTTGATCTTGTAAGTCGCTTGTCAAGTTGTCATTTGTTCACGATTTTTTTTCCTCCCCCATCATCCTTGCTTCCGCCATTGTTACTCAATTTTTTTTTTCTTCAAACACATGCTAGTCCCTTCGGTTTCTACAAGAGAATCTCTTGGCCGATAATTGCTTGATCCACGCGCGAATATTGTGTGATTTGCTTTGCATGAAATCTGCGTAATTAGATGAATTTTTTTCTTAATTAATCGCGTGAATTTCGCTAACATATCTTGCCATATTTTCTTGTGTTGACCGTCATAAATCTGCATTAAATCTTCTCTCTCCTATCGCGTAAATCTCGCGATTTCTTTCCTTTAGTTACTTAGCCGTTTATTTTTTTTATTTCATTTAATTCTTATCCAATCTTCAATCAAAAGTCAAAGACTAAGATCTCGGATTTGAATTTCAAAATTCAAAAGTCAAAGTCGCATTAAAAAAAAAGACGCGACAATTCAAAAAAAAAAAAAGGAAAGCCAAAATAAGGCAACCTTCTTCCCTCAACGGCTAGGCTCATCTTCTTCATCTCTCCACCGTCTAGTGTCACACTTGAAGGTGTGTCTTGTGTGTACGCGTTGTTTACGCAAGAGGTTAGGACTTCTTTCTTTTGGTTTCGTTTGCTTTTGTGCTTGCATATCACACTTGCTTAGCTTGCCTTTAGCCGCCCTCACGGCCAAAAGAACGCGCCCTCCTACGTGAACACTTGTTACTTGTTGAGTGCTTACTTGTTCTTTGGTTTTGTATTGCCTTTTCTTTGTTTTTACTCGCGATGTCTGGTCATATTGTGATAGGTAGCCTCACGGCACCCACCGGTGAGAATGTCCAAGGAGAAGGAACGCATCAACTGGCATCAGAGCCTTTGATCTTGTAAGTCGCTTGTCAAGTTGTCATTTGTTCACGATTTTTTTTCCTCCCCCATCATCCTTGCTTCCGCCATTGTTACTCAATTTTTTTTTCTTCAAACACATGCTAGTCCCTTCGGTTTCTACAAGAGAATCTCTTGGCCGATAATTGCTTGATCCACTCGCGAATATTGTGTGATTTGCTTTGCATGAAATCTGCGTAATTAATTGAAATTTTTTCTTAATTAATCGCGTGAATTTCGCTAACATATCTTGCCATATTTTCTTGTGTTGACCGTCATAAATCTGCATTAAATCTTCTCTCTCCTATCGCGTAAATCTCATGATTTCTTTCCTTAAGTTACTTAGCCGTTTATTTTTTTTATTTCATTTAATTCTTATCCAATCTTCAATCAAAAGTCAAAGACTAAGATCTCGGATTTGAATTTCAAAATTCAAAAGTCAAAGTCGCATTAAAAAAAAAAGACGCGACAATTCAAAAAAAAAAAGCCAAAATAAGGCAACCTTCTTCCCTCAACGGCTAGGCTCATCTTCTTCATCTCTCCACCGTCTAGTGTCACACTTGAAGGTGTGTCTTGTGTGTACGTGTTGTTTACGCAAGAGGTTAGGACTTCTTTCTTTTGGTTTCGTTTGCTTTTGTGCTTGCATATCACACTTGCTTAGCTTGCCTTTAGCCGCCCTCACGGCCAAAAGAATGCGCCCTCCTACGTGAACACTTGTTACTTGTTGAGTGCTTACTTGTTCTTTGGTTTGGTATTGCCTTTTCTTTGTTTTTACTCGCGATGTCTGGTCATATTGTGATAGGTAGCCTCACGGCACCCACCAGTGGGAATGTCCAAGGAGATGGCAACAACCACCCACCACAGCAAAACATCACGCAACATGAAGTGGTTCCACTCGCCAATCCTCTCCAACAAGACACCATTATGGAGCTCTCGGAGGAACAACGCGAGATCCACGAACTTAGGCGCCAAGTTGCCCAATTTCAGGCCATTCAACGCGCTGCGCCGGCCCAACCTACGCCAACACAAATGATCCCAGTGGATATGGCGGGAGGACCGCGACAAACTAATGCTGGTCCAAGCCAACAACGCGTGGATAAGGGAAAAGGGTTGATGCCTTCGACCTCCAACCGCGCCTACAATGGCTTCAATCAGTCATAGAGAGTCGTCAGGGATACGTGTCGCACCGCGATCATTCCGCTCTGCGCGCAAATCCTAACGACTACGACACCGGCTCCAACCGCGACAATGTTCATCAAGGTGAGTTTTCTGAACCATACGATTTTGATGACAAGTATGCATCTCGACGCACCCAGCGCCACGTTCAAGGCTCAGCACATCGCGAAGGCCGATTATGCGAAGCCGGGTTAGCCGTTGCGACGCCGCGAAGACCCAGTCATCGTCCCAGTGGGAACAAGCGACGCGATGAGGCCGATTTCGAGATGCCAACTACCCAGCCACGAGGCTACGATGTGCATGACCACCTACGATATCAAAGTGCTCGGATGCCACGCTACGTATCCGATGGCTATGCGTCAATCACACCCAGAGTCCAAGACGACTTCGACGAGGAAGTTGAAGACTCAGGTATGATACATTCTGGCTATTCTTACCCCCTCTTGGAGATCCACTTGAATTGCAGGACCACCCTTCGGATTGGATTCCTCCACCGCGTCTCAAAGCACAAAGAGATCGTGATCATGGCATTGGCGGCGAGCGCCGCAATGTCATGCCCAGAGATGTCCGCCAAGCCGATCATGGAACCACTAGTGGAAAAAACCCTAATAGAGGCGGGCCTTTGGACACTTATTGAGGCGAACACCGTTCACCTCAATTGAGGGGGCCGCAACAAGTAGGGACCCTTTTTGAGGCGGGCAATATACGCCTCTAAAAGCCACTTGTTGAGGCGGGCCTCCGAAGCCCGCCTCAACAAGTCGCATTTTCCCACTTTTTAGCCCGGATCTGGGTAAGTCCGGGCTAAAAAGCATTGTGTTTTAACAAAAAAAACTGGACATTTTAGCCCGGATCTCTTCCACATCCGGGCTAAAAAGTCCAATTTTGCCAAAAAAAAATCCAATCACAGCAGTATACTTCGATAGAAGAGTGAAGAATCACTAACACGTAGACAATAATTCATCTAAATTTGAGCAAATTGTTAATAGGAACTGATATTGTACTTAAAGAAAGATGTGAACTTGGAAAATAAACAACTGCAAAGAAAGATGTGAACTTGGAAAATTCAGATTACTTAAAAATCATGTTTGAGCAAACCAAACTATTTACAGTGAATCACAAATCCGGATCTTTAAACCACGTGAAAGAGGAAAACAGCATAAAAGTGCAGACGGCAACCTCAAGACTTGGGAACGATAACGTTAAGGATTTTGACATCTTGGTAAGGCTTTTCGTTCATGTCGGTCTTTGTCTTCTCTATTGCCTGTTACAAAAGAGGATAAAACACAAATTGTTGATATTGAAAACAAGATCAATGACCAATGGCATACCAAAAGCTTATCAGATATACCAAAATTAAATTTCTACAAACAAGTTTGCATTGGCAAAAGAGAATTTTAAAGAGAAGAAAGGGGTTATCAAGTCACCTGTACAACATCCATTCCTTTGGCAACTCTACCAAAAACAGTATGCTTATTGTCAAGCCATGGTGTAGCGAATGTGGTGATGAAGAACTGTGAGCCATTGGTGTTTGGCCCAGCGTTTGCCATTGATACTGTGAAAGGCATGTCATGCCGTAAGCTGCACAAAAAATATTAGAAAGATGAGCAAATAAAAATATGATGTGATTCAAAAACATACAATTGAGTTTCACTATGTGAGCATTATAAAGTAAAAGCTATACAAGATGAGAGCACAGAGTTCCTCTGTATTCAATTGGACAATATAAGTTCCTATTAACAATTTGCTCAAATTTAGATTTGAACTATTCACTGCCTAAAATAGAAGAGTGAAGAATCACTGACACCTAGACAATATATCACAAAAACAAAAATATTCAGTCAAATAGCACAAGAGATATATTTCATTCAAATTAAATCAAATTAAATCCCATAATTATGCAATTGCCACCTTCATATAGTATATAAAGATATATTTCATTCAAAATCTCAGAAATTAATAAATCACACAATAGGTCAATCTTAAGGAAATAGGTAGCTTGAGAGCACAAGTGCCTAATAAGACTTGTATGTATTCCATGTGTGAGAATAAAAAAAAATGCAGAATCATCACATCAATACATAGAGAGCTGCCTAACATGAGCTATAAAATCACACTTCATATATATCACATCAAGCACCTAGGCATTATAAATCTACATAAGACTCACTACTATCAGATACATTGTCTATGAAACACCAGATCTGAAAGACCATCAAGACGTGACTATTAATAATGGCATTGGAGGGGCTTAACCTATATGGTGACCAGGCTGAGTTATATGTTCTGGAAACTTCAATCACACGTTTAAACACATTATTTCATTAACACACACTACACATAATAGAAAGAATGAAACTTCAATCACACGTTTAAATACATGTAGATAAATGCCGAACTAAAGGCAAATCTGTAAGAGATTGAAAGAATGAAAGTCATGTTATCGAAGAAACTTTGGCAAGAATGCCAACATCATTCCTCATAGGGCATTATAACCATGAATTTTTGTCAACTATTTATAACATTATGAGCTGAGAAGAAAAAACACTTGGTATCTGTTTTCTGCAATGGCACAAAAAAATTATGAAGCAAATACTAAAAGCTGAACCTATAAAAAACCAGCAAAACAAAATTCACAAAGATGCTTTGGAGAAAGCCAAATAGCTATGTACGTAAGACGTACATAATTAGATAGAACTCGTTCAAAATACCTTTTTAGGTGATTTAATTGAACAAAGAGGAAGATGAACAATCATCTCCTGATAGGCACACTCATCTTTCTCAGTCAATTGAAGGATTCCATCAAGCACAAGCACCTTTCCATAACTAGCTGACTGCAAAAATAAACATCAAACTATGAGATAGGAATTTCTTAATATTTTATTTTCAAGAGATAAGTCCACGAAAGGAACTTTTCTCAAGTTTGATTAAAAAATGGAAAAGACCACTCTTCAGGTATTCACTATTAAGATAAAAAGGCAAAATCTTGGTTAGAATGAGTAAGACATACCTATCACTGTTGTCTGTCTGGACGCTACCGAGTCTCTTGACGACTTCCATTCCTCGACAAATCCTGCCGAATATAGTGTGCTTCCCTGCAGTAAGACATTTATTCTCTAAGTGGAAACCAAGAAAGCAACTTCATTCATTTATCCACATCTATACAAGAAATGCCACAAAGATGTAGTTAGATCATTATACTTCCGTGCAAAGGACTACAAACCAAGAAAAGCACTTCGATTACCTAGCAATTCCAATATATTTTTACATACATCATTTGCCATGGATAAAGACGAATCTTATTATTACCATCCAGAGAAGGACATGGCGCCAAAGTGATGAAGAACTGACTCCCATTTGTATTAGGTCCAGCATTTGCCATGGATAAAATCCCAGCGCCAGTGTGCTTTAACTCCCTATGGATCTCATCCTTAAATTTTGCCCTAAATAACACCAAAGAGAAAATGAGAATTCCCACATATGCATGTAAATGGAAACTCTGAAAACCAAAACATAATGCAAAAAACAAGACGCAATCAACCTGAACAATTTGTATGATTACAAGGGTTAACCAATTTGGGGAGTAAGATAATTTATAAAGCATAGCAAACATAACTTTTCAACACTAAACAATCTTATGGCTACGATGTTCCATCAAGGAAACATAATTTTGTATAAATAAAGACAATTTGCTATGATTTCACAAGCTCAGTTATCTAGTTTCACATGACAATAGACTCAAATGAACCCTATATTTGATTCCCACATGACAATAAACTCGCTTAAACACTAAACCTCAGTAGACTGACTCCCTTTCCTTCCTTTTGACTTGTCTTCAAACAATCAAGCTCAGCTAGAATCCGTAACCCCAAATGTAATCACTTCAAACTACAAAGTGAGGAATTCTCCAAAACCTAACAGAAAATTACCTTAAAACTATAAACAAAGAAGCAGTAGTATGTATAGACAGTGGTATACCCGTAAATCGATTCACCGCCTCTTCCAGTTCCCGTGGGATCCCCTCTTGCACAATAAAATCATGTTCTCCACAAAATTGACAAACAATATCAGAGTTTCAAAAATTTAACAACAATCGCTCAATTGAACTTGCCAAGTACGCAGAGATAGCAGGGCTGGGAATGGTGCTGGCGCGGGTTGTGCATCAGCGGAGGCGAGTCATGGTCGGTGAACAGGTGGTGTGGGTTCACGAGCAGGCAGGGATTGATCTGGGCTCGTTGAGGAAAGGAGGATCGCCAGACGTCGGTGATCGTTGCCGGTGTGGGTCGCTGGTGAGGGAGAGGGAGGCGGTGAGGGGGATCGGAGGTGAGAGATGGTTAGGCTTAGGGCTGAGAGGTATCGGGGCTGGGAGAAAAGAAAGAGAGGAGAGAGAGAAAGAAAAGAAAAGAGGGAGAGAGAAAGAAAAGAAAAGAGGACAAAAAAAATATTTGTTCGGATACTTATTGAGGCGGGCCTCTTAATGCCCGCCTCTATTGTATACATTTGTTGAGGCGGCCTATAAGAGGCCCGCCTCAACAAGAGTTAATTGAGGCGGGCTATTTCACCCGCCTCAATTAGGTATCAATAGAGGCGGGCTTAACATTGGCCCACCTCTAATACTTTAGCGGGAATATTTTTTTCGGAAACTTATTGAGGCGTATAATAAATTGTCCGCCTCAAAAGATGTTTTTGAGGCGTATAAAATAATTATCCGCCTCAAAATCCTGAAAAACTGATTGCGTAGGTCGTTGTTGAAGCATTTTGATATATGTACGCCTCTAAAAGGGAGCCTCAAAAAGTGTTTTTTCCACTAGTGAACCCAGCCGCGACAGCGTCAACGCGATGACGCCTACGCGCCCAGGGAAGATTTTGCTCGCGGCAAACCACAACAAGCACGCGAGAGGCTTCGCCATGCACGCGTTGAAGACCTTGGCGTCTGCGCCTATGAGAACCCCTTTCTACGACGCCGCGCCACACAACGTGCCATTGCAAACCCCTGCCCAACCTCGATACCAACGACACAAAGTCAAGGTAAAAATCGAGCATTTTTATGGTGAATACAACCCTTCTGTTTTTCTTGAATGGGGGCAGGCTACGGAGTACACACTTCGCTATTGTCGAGTGCTACCTAAGGAGCATGTCGACGCCGCGACACTTCACTTCCGCGGAGCAGCCAGAGTATGGTGGCATCGTTTCGAGGATGACTGCGAGCGTCGCCACCGAACAAGGGTCACCGAATGGCATCAACTCGTGTACGTGATGACCAAGAAATATGTGCCTCCAGATTACAAAAATCAAATGAGAATGGAGATAGCTGTTTTGGGGCGAAAAGATCGGACGACCTAAATCGCCTTAGACGGGGTAACTAATCGATCGGGTGATAGAAAACAATCCAAACCAAGCAGATAATTGACAAGCAAAGAGTAAATGTAGAATAGCGAGATGATTTTATTAGATAATGTACTGATCGGATCGAATCGAGATACAACTTATCGTAATTTAGACCGAGTGGTCGTGTAGGACCCGACCGGTGACTTTTAGGTGGCGACCGGTGGAGAGTAAGCGCATATGATTGCTAGAGAGCTAGGCGGGGAGCAAAAGTGTTGTTCTGATCCGTTTGTGAGCCAGAATGCTTGTGTCCTCAGCGTAATTGTGTGCGTATCTTCTTATCTTCTTCGTCGTCCAAATATGGTAAGTTCTTTTCCATTGTGACCGTTGTGTTTTTCTAATATCTTCGTCTTCAATGCCGGGAGCAATGACAAGGATTATGCCATTTAATTGCTGCAATTATGGTGGTTTGAATGATGTGGACGTTGCGTGATCTGGGCATTAAATGTATGGCGAGATTCTCGCGATCCTGTCGGAGGGCATTCGACCAGAGAAGTCTTGTCGCCTCCTCTGGGCCTTCTCCTTTGTTCTTCCGATCTACAATGGGCTTGGGCTCGATTCACTTGACTCATCTTCTCCGGGGATGCCAGGCCCAACAATAGCCCCAAGTTGCCTTGGGCTTTCGGTTTAGGCAAGTAAAACGGAATCCGTGGCAACTTCTCTAAACACGATCTTCACCATCCTTTTTTGGCGCGTTTGCTCAGGGCTACGTGGCGCGTGATCGGGGCATGATGCGACGCCTCTGCAAATCTTCACTTCCCTCCATAAATTCAGAGCAGAGGGAATCGATTAGTCTTCATCCCATCTTCCTTTGCAAGTTTCTTCTGGTAAGCTTCTCGATCTCTCTCGCCATGGTTTTCTGATTTCTCTAGTCATAGCTCTTTGATCTCTCTCTCTTCCCATTCTCGAAATGGTTTCCATCGAGGCTTCTGAGTCATCGAAGACTCTTTCCGATTCTCGTGAAGGCGAAACTTCTCCTCGTTCCATTTTGAAGGAGTCGGATGCATTGACTAGCACTTTGTCCCAAGCGGAGCTGGATCAAGTTCACCAAGTCGGAGGCTTTCCACCGGAGACGGTCGCCAGGTTGCCTCATCCAGACGAGAGGGCCGATGCGTGTTACGAAGGATGGATTTGCTTCTACGCATACCCGTTTAGAATAGGGCACAAATTTTCTTTCTCTCCCCTTGTCAGGGATTTTTTAGCCACTTTGGCGCTGGCGCCATGTCAAGTAATGCCTCAAGCGTGGAGAGTTCTTAGGGTTTTAGACCTTGTGAATGTTCAAACTGGGGCCGATTTTGATTTTGACGCTCTATGGTATAACTACTTTATTGGGTCGAAGAGTTCCTGTCGCGTTCAGTTGCGTATCCGACATGGTCGGAAGCCCTTGGTACAGAGCCCTGATGTCAACGACCGCGGATGGGGGTCAAAGTTCTTTTTCGTCGAACGTTCTTCTTTGGAGAAGGAGGGAGAGTGTCCGTTTTTGTTGACGGAGTGGCAAATCGATAGTATGTATTTGTCTTCTCTTTCGCGTATTTTATGTGTCTTAACTCTTGCCTTAACTTTTATTTTTTGTAGTCCCCGAACCAGAAGATCTAGAAGTGAGTAGCCGGTCGGAAGGCTTGTCGAAGATTGTCCTTGAAATTCCCGCGTCTGAAAGAAAGTTTGTGAACGTCAACCTGCTGTCGATGACCCCTGCCTCTCAAGACGACATGTCGAATGTCTCATCGTCTCGTGCAAAAGGTAGATTCTTGACTCTAGGCATCTTTTACTGTTTTTCGTTTTGTCGTGTACTTTAGGATTTCTCCCTTTCTGTTGTTCTGTCGTGTCAGGTTCCCCTGGTGGTCGATCGAGTGCTCGTTTGAGGGTGGCGTCAGGGAAAAGCCTGATCGAGCAGAGGAAGGAGGCGGCCAAAGCCGCATCAAGCAAACCGAATCTGGTGGATCTGACGGTTCCAGTCAAGACTGGCTCTAAGAGGAAGGCGAGTGCTCGCCCTGAAGACGTCAAGGTGGATGACATCCCTAGGAAGAAGAGTGCGACTGCTGAGGGGGTCGGCAAGATCGATGCCGTCGGACAGTCGATCGTCGACCTTTTTCGCACTCAGGACCCGACTTTGAAGTCGGAAGTTAAGGATGTCTCCCCTCTAGACTGCATTGGTGAAGCGGGATGCTTCGCGTGGAGGGTGAGTTGCCCTTTGTTCTTGTTTTTATGTTTCTTTTTGCTCGACCGCGTTTCTTGATTGTGTTTTTGTGTTGTCGTGTGTCTTTCTGTCAGGCCTTCCAGTATTTCTTGGGAGCTTACTCCGGTGTTCAGGCGATGCTTGTCAAGGCCGAGGACAGGGCTGCTAGGTCAGAGTCCGACCTTGCGTCTTTGAGGACCAAGCTGGAGGGAGCGGAGAGTCGCTACCGTGAGACTGAGCGTCGCCTCACCAGGGAGCTGAAGAGATGTCAAGAAGAGTTGGTCGCAAGTCGGAGGGAGTTTGAAGAGTGCCGATCGGGCGTTGAGGAGGAGGTGAAGCGGGCTCGGATTGCCGATGGCCAGATTGCTGGCGATGTCGGGGCCTTTTATGCTGTGAAGTCGCGCATCGAGATGATCGAAGAGTTCAACGAGGGCAAGCATGAGCTCTGGGACCTGAAAGCGGAGAAGGAGACTCTGAACTCCATGTTCCTAAAGGGCAATCCTGGTCATGAGCTGTTTTTCTTGGCCGGCGTCGGAGAAGAGGCCATGGATGAAGGCGCCGATGAGGACGAGGCCCATTCTGGCGATGTCGAGCCGACTGACGAGATAGCATCTCTGGAGCCAACCCCTGCGGAAGGTAATGCCATTGTCCCCGACGTCTGATTTGTTTTCTTTGCGTAATATGACTTCGTTTGCCCCACCTGTGTGTGGGTTTGAATATTATGTGTTTTGGCGACCCGTCCACCATCGCGGGTCGCATGATATTTCTGAATGATTGTTGGTAAAGTCCTACAGATGTGTAGGCATACAATGTGTTTTGGCGACCCGCCCACCATCGCGGGTCGCATTTTATGTATAAAAATGCTTTTATTCCGATGCAATTGCGTTTTTACATATCAAGTCGTATGCTAGTTTGTTTCGTACATGTTCGTCGGACTTCCTAGGAAGTTGTCGACGACGTTTTGTATTTCGTATGTGTCGGTTTCACCCGTGTGCTCCGTCGAGTGGGGTTTCACCGTATGTATGTATGTAGAGCAGGCCTGTGATGTGTTTGTGTATGTGTTAGTCATGACATTATGTCGGGGAGGTAAGCAATATGTTTTATTGCGTAAATGTAATAAGGTGTTGTACCTTATGTTTTGTGTAAGGCAGGCGGTGTGCCGACGTGCCTGTGTTGTCATCTCTCCGTGTTCCGATCGATCGTGTAATGTAATGTAAGCGCTTTTTGTGGATGACAGGATCCAATGTAAATGTTGTTCTGCGTTTGTGTTTTTGTAAGGAGGAAGTCCTCGCTTAGTGTCAAATGATGACATGTAAAAGAAGATAGCGATGTACATGCGATAGCATGCGGTATGTATGCGACATGTAGCAATGTATATGCGATAGCATGCGATTTGTATACGACAGATAGCAATGTATATGCGATAGCATGCGATTTGTATGCGACAGATAACAATGTATATGCGATAGCATGCGATTTGTATGCGACAAATAGCAATGTATATGCGATAGCATGCGATTTGTATGCGACAGATAGCAATGTATATGCGAGGTATAAGATTTGTGTGATGTTTTACCTCATTGGTTCAGAAATGGTAGAGTTTTAGATGTGCTGCGTTCCAACTCCTCGGGATCGGTTGTCCGTCTTTATCCTTTAACTGATATGCTCCCTGTCCGACCACTTCGGTGATCAAGTAAGGTCCTTTCCACTATGGTGCTAGCTTTCCGTCGGATGGGTTCTTAGTGTTCTGGAAAGTTTTCCTGAGGACCCAGTCTCCGACCTTGAATGCCTTGATTCAGACGTTCTTGTTGTAGCTCCTTGCGACTTTTTGTTGGAACCTGACCATCCTGATTCGGGCTTTCTCTCTGATCTCGTCCGTTGTGTCCAGATTGTGTGCTAGTTCGATGTCGTTTTGTTCATTTGTCTGAAGGTTACAGCGAGCGGTCGGAACCAGTAACTCAGCCGGGATGACCGCCTCGCTCCCGTAGATGAGAGAGAAAGGCGATTGCCCGGTCGCATTCTTTGGAGTAGTCCTGTCGGACCAGAGAATAAGTGAGAGTTCGTCTGCCCATTTGCCTTTAGCTCCTGTGAGGCGTTTCTTGAGGTTGTTGATGATGATCTTGTTGCTGGATTCGGCTTGTCCGTTAGATTGCGGATACCGAGGTATGGATGTGACCAACTTGATGTTCCATTGATCGCAAAAGGCTCGGGTCTTATGACTGATGAATTGGGAGCCGTTGTCGCACACGATTTTTGACGGGATGCCAAATCTGCACAAGATATTGCGTTTTATGAATGAAATGACGTGTTGATCTTGTACCTCTCTGTAGGCTTCGGCTTCGATCCATTTAGAGAAGTAGTCCGTCATGGCAAGGAAGAAGACTCTTTGACCCGACGCGGGGGGGAGCTTTCCGACGATGTCCATTCCCCATCTCATAAAGGGCCATGGAGCTAGGGTCGGATGGAGGAGCTCTAAAGGCTGATGATGGACGGGTGCGTGCCGCTGATAGGCGTCGCATCTCTTGGTGTATTCCATGGCGTCTTTGTTCATCGTTGGCCAATAGTACCTATTTCATAGGGCTTTACCCGAGAGTCTTCGTCCGCCGGTGTGGTTGCCACACTCCCCTTCGTGCAATGATTGCAATATACGTCCGACTTCTGGAGTCTTGAGGCATCGTAGGAGTAGTCCTATAAAAGACCTTTTGTACAAGATGTTATCTATGATATCGTAAGAGAGTGCTCGTACCTTGAGCCTTTTTGCTTCTGTCTTGTCATCGGGTAGAGTGCCGTTTTTCAACCATCTAATGTAAGGTAGTATCCAGTCGTCATTGGTGTCGACGATGTCTTCTTCTGGTCGGTCGCCTATTTCCATGGCGACGAGTTCTTCAAGCGATGTTGTTGACTCGACGAATGTCCTTGGGACGGCTGGCGTCATGATGTGGGCCAATGGTATGTGTGGAAATTCCTTCGGATCTAGGACGGATCCTAGATTAGCGAGTGCGTCAGCTTGGGAGTTAAGATCCCTGGGCACTTGTCTGATGTTGAATGTTTGGAATTGTCCGATCAGTTTCTTGGCTACCTCCAAGTAGGCTATCATTCTGGCGTCCTTGGCATTATACGCCCCTTGTATCTGGTTTACAACTAGCAGAGAGTCGCAAACGACTTCGATATCTCGGACCCCTAGGTCGCGAGCCAAGATGAGTCCGAATATGAGTGCTTCGTATTCAACTTCGTTGTTAGTTGCATCCCATTCACATCTGACAGCTTGAGCTATCTTGTCTCCTTGTGGCGATTTTAGCACGACCCCTAGCCCCGATCCTCTGGCATTCGATGCCCCGTCTGTGTAGAGCTCCCATGTACCCGCCTCGTCCGTCGCGAGTAGTTGTGTTGCTTCTTTTGTGGCTTCTTGCTCTAGGGTCGAACTAAAATCGGCCATAAAGTCGGCTAAGGCTTGCGACTTGATCGTTGTCCTGGGCTCGTATTCGATGTCGTAACCGCTGAGGTGTATGGCCCATTTGGTCATCCGTCCTGTGAACTCAGGTTTCCTCATGATAGCTCTCATGGGATGATTAGTGCGAACATTAATAGTATGAGATTCGAAATATGGTTTGAGTTTGTTCGAAGCCATTACCAATGATAGCACGAGCTTTTCAAGTGACGAATACCTTGTTTCGGCTGGTAACAGCGCCTGACTGACGTAGTATATTGGCGACTGTTTGCCATTCTCCTCTCTGACCAGTACTGCGCTTACGGCTGATTCTGACACTGCAAGATAAAGAAATAAGGGCTCGTTGCCTTTGGGTTTGGCTAGTAACACGGGACTGGCCAGATACTCTTTGAGGTTTTGGAACGCTGCTTCGTGTTCTTCCATCCATTGAAAGGACTTGTTCTTCTTGAGTGCGTCGTGGAAGGGTTTGCACTTGTCGGATGATTTGGAGATGAATCTGTTCAGAGCTGTTATTCGACCTGTGAGCTTCTGTACGTCTTTGACGCATCGGGGGGATCGAAGGTTGATGAGAGCCTTGATTTGTTCTGGGCTGGCCTCTACTCCTCTTTGTGTCACCATGTATCCTAAGAACTTCCCTGACGACACTCCGAAGGAGCATTTAGTAGGGTTTAGTTTCATGTTGTACCTTTTGAGCACCTCGAAGCTGTCGCATAGGTGGTCTATGTGATCTCCTTTCTTTTTGGACTTGACCAACATGTCGTCTATGTAGACTTCCATCGTGTCTCCGATTTGGTCTTTGAACATTTTGTTGACTAGTCGTTGATACGTAGCCCCTGCATTTTTCAGACCAAAGGGCATTACTTGGTAACAATAGATACCTTGGCTGGTGATGAATGCTGTTTTTTCTTGATCGTCGGGTTCCATAAGGATCTGATTGTAACCGCTGAAAGCGTCCATGAAGGTAAGCATTTCGTGCCCCGCTGTGGCATCGACCATGGCGTCGATATGGGGTAGAGGGAACGAGTCCTTGGGACAAGCCTTGTTGAGGTCTGTGAAGTCGATGCAGACTCTCCATTTGTCGTTCTTCTTCTAGACTACTACCACGTTGGCTAGCCATTCAGGATAGTGGACCTCCCTGATCTTTCCTATTTCCAATAAGCTTTTGACTTCGTCGTCGACTATCTTGTTCCGCTCGGGGGCGAACTTCCTGCATTTTTGCTTGACAGGGGGATGAGATGGATCTACATTTAATTTATGAGTAATAACGTTTAGAGATATTCCGACCATATCCTCATGCGACCATGCGAAACAGTCGGCATTGACCCTGAGAAAGTCAAGAAGTTGTTGTATAGTCGAATCGTCCAAGTCCGACCCGACCCTTACCGTTTGGATTGGCTTTGAGGGGTCTAGTGCGATTTCATCGAGTTTTTCCATTTCTGGTTCGACGTACCGACTAGGCCCTTCGCCGCTCTGTGGTTGCTATGTGGTCTTGTGTTCGACTGCGCTTTTCATGGAAGCGACGTAGCATTCTTTTGCGGTCCTTTGATCTCCTTTGATTTCTTGGACTCCCCATTTAGTGGGGAATTTGATGACTTGATGATATTTCTTGGACTCCCCATGGCCTGCCAAGAATACAATTATAGGGATACGGACAGTCTAGGACTAAGAATTTTACCTGTTGGTTGATTCCTCCAGCGTATGTGGTTAGAATGATTTCACCAGTCGTATGCTTAACCTCACCGTTGAACCCGACCAGTGGGGTCGACTTCTTGATTAGGTCGTTCTCAGTCAGGCCCATTTCTTTAAGTGCGTCAAGGGTCAAGAGGTTTGTCGAACTCCCTGTATCGATTAGTACTCTCCGTATTAAACAATTACCAATAGACAAAGAGATTACCAGACCATCGTGGTGACTATCCGACCCGTCGGAATCGGATTCGTCGAATGTGACCGTCGGAAGGTTAGACATCCTCCTTGGCTTGAATTCCGATGCCTCGGGCTTGTCGCCCTTGCTTTCCCTAGCGTGTCGCTTAGCCGCGGAGTATGTGTTTCCACATATATCTGATCCACCTGAAATGGTATTGACAACTTTTGTATGGACGGGAGATGGGGGTTTGTTCTGTTTTACCTGATCTCGACGTTCCATGGTAGCCTTTGCCCGCTCCGAGATTACGTCGCGCATGAGCCCCTGTGAGAGCAGCCTAGCGACTTTCTTCCGCAGGGCGATGCATTCATCGGTCGAATGACCGTGGTCGCCATGGAATTCGCACCATCGACTCATGTCCTTCTTGACATCCGGTCGGTCGCTCTTTCGGGGCCATCTTACCTCTTTTCCATATTTGTCGAAACTCTTGATGAGCTCCGACACAGAAACATTGAAATTATAAGACTGGACCCTAGGAGGCAACGCCGGACCGTCTCTCCATTCCTGTGACCTGTCTTGGAAAGAGTTTACCTGATTTGGTTCGTTTCGATTACGAGAATAGGGATGAGATCGTCTGTCTCGACGGTTGTCGAAGGGATGTTTACGGTCGGATGGATCGGGTCCGCGTGAGGCTTTACGCGACTCACGGTCCTCTTCCAATCTTACCTCGGCCATGGTTTTGGCCTGGACATCTTCAAAACTTTTGCATGGGTACTTGGTAATCTCGTCGTAGAGATTGCTGTCTTTGACCAAGCCTTGTCGGAAGGCTTCGATGGAGGTTGTGACGTCACAGTGAGGAATTGCCACTTTCTCCTTATTGTACCTGTTAAGATAATTCTGAAGAGGTTCGTTATACCTTTGTGTGACTCGGTAGAGGTCACTTGATTGTCTTTTGAGCCTCCGACTGCTGGCGAATTGACTCTTGAAAGAGTTGACCAGATCCGCAAAGGATGTAATCATTCCCTGAGGCAAACGCATAAACCATGTTAGTGCGGGACCCGCGAGGGTTGTGCCAAAGCTTTTGCACATGACTGCCTCGCGGCTCTCCCTTGAAACAGATGCAGCCATTAGTTTTTGTTTATAGAGAGATATATGGTCATCTGGATCGATGGTGCCGTCGAACGTCGCCATGTTGGGGAGATGGAACTTCTTGGGGATCTCGACCCTTGCAATTTCTTCGACGAACGGGGATTCTTCGAATCCACCGGACGTTTCCCTCTCGATTGGTTGTGGGACTCCTGGGAGCCTGTTGAAGCGATCGTCGATCGTCTTCATGTGTCTGTCGAGCGTCTGCTGGAAAAGAGCCAGGACATCTGGCGGATTGGTAACATGTGGTTCATCGATTCGGGTCCCAGCAGACCCGATCGGTGTGGAAAAGGTGACATGGTTAGTCAAAAATGGACTAGCGAAAGGAGTTCGAGACGTACCCTCAGTGTGTCCAGGATGTCGTATGCTCGGAGGCGTCGGCTCGATGTTGTCCATGTCGAGGCGTGTTTGGGTGCCGCCGTGGACGGGCACGTTCCTAGATCCTAAAGCCACTGACTGTACCTGCGACTTAAGAGATTCATTTTCACGAGTTAGTTGCGCGATCTCGGCTTCGGATTGGGTTGACAAAGCGGCTAGGGCTTCGGTCTTTTGGCGTTGCTGGGCTAGTTCCTCTTGAAGGGTGGCCATTTTTCGGGAAAGTTCTTGGAACTGGGTTGGAGTAGGATTTTCGGTTGTGTTTCCTACATCTTGGGTTTCGTCTTCGAGATGAAGTTCTTCGTTGTTGGTAGGTGGGTCAATAGTCATGGTTGGAAAGTTTCGGAAGGGTGATCGGCAAGTTGCCCCACGGTGGGCGCCAAATTGTTTTGGGGCAAAAAGATCGGATGACCTAAATCGCCTTAGACGGGGTAACTAATCGATCGGGTGATAGAAAACAATCCAAACCAAGCAGATAATTGACAAGCAAAGAGTAAATGTAGAATAGCGAGATGATTTTATTAGATAATGTACTGATCGGATCGAATCGAGATACAACTTATCATAATTTAGACCGAGTGGTCGTGTAGGACCCGATCGGTGACTTTTAGGTGGCGACCGGTGGAGAGTAAGCACATATGATTGCTAGAGAGCTAGGCGGGGAGCGTAAGTGTTGTTCTGATCCGTTTGTGAGCCAGAATGCTTGTGTCCTCAGCGTAATTGTGTGCGTATCTTCTTATCTTCTTCATCGTCCAAATATGGTAAGTTCTTTTCCATTGTGACCGTTGTGTTTTTCTAATATCTTCGTCTTCAATGTCGGGAGCAATGGCAAGGATTATGCCATTTAATTGCTGCAATTATGGTGGTTTGAATGTTGTGGACATTGCGTGATCTGGGCATTAAATGTATGGCGAGATTCTCGCGATCCTGTCGGAGGGCATTCGACCAGAGAAGTCTTATCGCCTCCTCTGGGCCTTCTCCTTTGTTCTTTCGATCTGCAATGGGCTTGGGCTCGATTCACTTGACTCATCTTCTCCGGGGATGCCAGGCCCAACAATAGCCATGGCTCGCCAAGGCTCACAAACTCCCCTCGAGTTTTTCTCAAAGCTAGAGGACATGTATTACAAGGCAAACATAAGCGTTGCACCATCGACTCTGAGGACCAAGTTTCTAAGTGGCCTGAACGCGCCAATCCGCGACCAGCTGGAGATCTTGCCCATCAAGGATCTCAACACGTTGACCCACACGACGATGCTGGTTTACAACCAACTCGCGCGTCGCAAGCACTCCTCTTGGCAACCAGGCCACACTAGGTATGAATCTAACCCTGGTCATTCCATTACTACTGATGTGCGCGCGCTAGTCGCAGGAACCACCGCGTCCAGCCAAGACCGACATGGCAAGAACGCGTAGCCCACCTCTAATGCAGCTCACGCGATCACCACAAAGGACTCCTCATAGAGCACTGAGCGTGCGCGTGACCTTGAATGTTTCAAGTGTGGAGGGCAAGGCCACTACAAAAGGAATTGTCCGAATAACAGAAAGGTCCTCTTCTCCAACACTGCAGCCGGATATGAATCCTATGAGGAGGAAGTGGCACCGCTTGAGGCCATTGACAAAGGAGACGAAGAAGACCGCGAGGACGCTTATGTGTGTGAGGTTGTCGCGATCCATGCCGGCATACCTCTCAGCCTTGTCACGCGTCACATCCTCACCGTCAAGGAAGGCAGCCTTGTCGACCAACGCGAGAATCTCTTCCAGACGCGTTGCTTGGTTAAGACCGCGACCTTGAGTGTTATCATCGATGGAGGCAGCTGTTGCAACATCGTCAATGAGAATGTGGTCAACCATCTCAGCCTGCCGACAACGCCTCATCCACAACCATATGGCCTACAATGGCTCTCTTCAAGTTCAGGTAACACTGTCTCACGACAATGTCTTCTACCTTTTTCCATTAGTCCTTACAAAGACACAATTTTCTGTGATGTGATTGCAATGGACGCCACCCACCTCTTGCTTGGGCGTCCATGGCAGTTTGGTCGTCGCGTACTTCACGATGGGTATCTAAACACCTATGTGTTTACCTACCACGGGAAGCGCATGACTCTCTTACCAATGTCTCTACATGAGATTTTCCAGGAGCAGGTGGAGCGAGATCGCCACAAGGATTTGCAATCGACCAAGACCGCGGACACAGCACAGCGACCCAACTCCATATCTGGCACGTCTTTAACAACCCCAGACCCTGGCGAACGAAGGATGCGTCCTCCAACAGGCCAACACAACGCTTCCCATAACAACGCGCCCAAGGATAGCACGCGTTGCAGAGACACTGGGATTATCGCACCACCGAGCACTACGTTGCAGGGCAGTTATCCCCACCATATGCTTCTCGCCCGACCAAGGGACTTCACTGCCCGTTTGAACAGCAAAGTGCATTCTTGCATGTTCGTGCCAACTCCAAGCTTGCATTGCGCCCACATCGGCGCGCTTTTGCCCTCGGCTTTCGCCGCGTTGCAAGCGGAGTTTACCGCGGAATTGACAGAGGCGCCTCCAAATGCACTACCACCCTTGTGTAGCCTTCCACAGACAATCAACTGGGTGACTGGTGCATATCTGCCACATCGCGGCCGCCGTCGATTCGTGTTCGACACCGGAGACCTCAATTGGGTGCACTTGCACGAGTATATGGAGCACAAGATCCATGTGGGTGAACCGGGGACGCTTCACATCCAAGTGGGGGAGGGTGATGCGACCCTGCCCTCCATTATAGCCATAGAGGAAGAAGAAGCCATGAGTCTGCGCTCAGAAGGGATAGTGGAAAGACCGCGTTCCAATGCCAAGCAATGCTTCATCGCGTGATTCAGCGCTAGCTTATGCAAGCCATCACCAAAGAACACGTCTTCTTTCAAGCGACTCCATTCAAGTTCAGAGATCGTGTTCTATCTCAAGATCCTCCCCAATCATCAATTGAACGCGTTCTTTGAATTGTTTTGTATTTATTGAACATTAATATTTTCAGTGTTTTCTTTTAGGTGTGTGTGTGTTTCACGCGTGTCGCGTGGAACGGACCATTAGGCGAGACTCGGCCCATCCGAGTCCCGCTATCTCCTATAAAGGGTCATCTCGACCTTCTGTATTAGGTTATGTCTAATTTGAATCAAAGCTTAAGTTTGAGAGCATATCGCCTCCTTCCTTTGATTGGACGTTAAACACCTCTATATCTTCTCATCTCCTTCACTCTGCCGCCGACGCTACGGCAAACATTTGATTCTTCAAGCCAAGTCTTCCTTCGCATCTCCCTTCACTCCGCTGCCGACGCTACGGCCCAAGACTTGTCTTTTCAAGTCATCTATCCCCTCCAACAATCGCTTCTGCCATCGCCATATCACCATCAATCATCACGTTCACCAACTCACACGAGGCCCAAATACCGCATTCCACTCATCCAACCACATAAACAACCCGCGCGACTTCCCACCAAGATCATTGATCCGACATTCACAAGCAGGAACGCATCACTCCTGCTCCAAGAGTTTCTCCACCAAGTGCGGTTTGGAGGGGCTAAGCTTTGTTTATGGAGTTGCTTCATCAGGAGCGTGGTTAAAGTGAGAAATTTCTGGATTTGGAGGCAGTAATCTGGGCGGATTGTCGATCTAGGGTTTCTGGTGTGAGATATTGTAGAGAGGCGTAGAGGGGACGAAAAAGGGTGCGTGGGGCGCGTTCTTTTTGGGGGAGTCAATGATATTTAATGTCTTTTATTGTAAGGTGGAAAGACTATTTGGACTTATAAAAATTTTGAATTTTTTTAATTGAGGACATGAATTATAAGATGTGAATTATACACAAAACCGAATACGGGTCCCGGCGGGCTACCCGGGCCCGAGAATGCGGACGGGCTTGGACTATTCTCGGGCTCAGCCCGGCCCGGATAAGTTCCAAGTGTCATCGAGGCCACTCGGTGGCACGTTCCAAGTGTCATCGATGTCACTCGGTGCCACGTTCCAAGTGTCATCGAGGCCACTTGGTGGCACATTCCAAGCCTCGGTGACACATTCCAAGTGTCATCGAGGCCACTCGGTGCCACGTTCCAAGTGTCACCGAGGCTACTCGGTGGCAAGTTCCAAGTGTCACCGAGGCTAGACGATGGCACGTTCAAAGCGTCACCGATGCTATATGGTGGAACGTTCCAAGTGTCACCGAGACTAGATGGTGGCACGTTTAAAGTGTCACCGAAGCTAGTCAGTGACATGTTCGAAGTGTCATTGAGGCTAGTCGGTGACACTTCGCTTGTGTCACCGAGGCTAGTCGGTGCCTCGGTGACATGTTCGAAGTGTCATCGACACTAGTTGATGACACTTTCAATGTGTCATTGACACTAGTTGGTGACATTTCTTATTTCCGTTATCAACAAAAAAGAATAAATTAAGACATACAACCATTGTTGTAAGATGTAAAGTTACACGAAAGCATAAAAGAGTACCACATCATGCACAAGTATAGATTCCCTGCTCAAAAAACTAGTCATTAAAAAAAATGTATGTGTTCACTTTTGTCATCCTGGATTCTCTTCACACTTTCGTAATCCATGTTTCCATGACTAAAAATGTAGATGGTCTTGTTGAATCTCTAATTAAGCGATTATTGCTAATAGCTAGACCATTGTTAATGAAGTCTAAATTGCCATCATTTGTTTAGGGACATGCAATATTACATGCATCAACTTTGGTTGACTAAGGCCAACTACATATCATAAATATTCTCCATTACAATTAGTGACTAGTAAAGAACCATATATATATCTAACTTAAGGGTTATTGTATGTGCATTTATGTTCTTATTGCTCTACCACAATGTACAAACATGGGTCCACAATGAAGATTGAGAATGTATGTTGGTTTTGAATCCTAATCTATTATTAAGTATCTTGAACCAACAACAAGTGACCCATTTACAACAAGGTTTGATGATTGTCATTTAATGAAAATGAATTTCCAAATCTTGGTGGAGAAAGGAATAAAGGAATTACGTGTAATGCTTCATTTATATCTCACATTGATCCACGAAAAAAAAAAGTGTGAACAAAAAGTACAAAGTAATATACACTTGCAGAGTATAGCAAATTAATTGCATGATTCATTTACAGACGCGAAGAAAGTGACAAAATCACATGTGCTTGTGTATGTCCTTGAAAGAATAGAAATTCTCACAGAGCAATTAAACAAGTTTCCTACAGATGAGCTGACGGTCTGCCGAAAACGTGGTAGACCACTTGGCTCCAAGATTTAAAACCAAGACATAATAGACGATAGGATAACACAATAAATTCTAGACCAATTACTCATTCATGGGGAGAACAGGACAAAGATGAAAAAAGATACCTCAGAAAATCCAAAAGATAT
This sequence comes from Rheum nobile, assembly GCA_027886185.1. Classification (NCBI taxonomy): domain Eukaryota; kingdom Viridiplantae; phylum Streptophyta; class Magnoliopsida; order Caryophyllales; family Polygonaceae; genus Rheum; species Rheum nobile. The sequence continues at coordinate 6,357,200 of WOAB01000135.1, forward strand.
GTTAGAAAAGGAAACCATTCTAGATGATAGAAATGTTGATAATTATGAAATCTCAATCAATTATGTTTCCACTAGAACATATGACTAGAAAAGAAATTGTTCTCGATGAGTTATTCACAACTCTATCACAACCAAAATAGTACTCCCTTCGTATGAAAAAGATTGTCATTCTAGAGTTTGATACACTTATTAAGAAATACAATGATTATCCTATATTTTCATAATTTTTTCTTAAAATTTACAAATATTTAATAACTCATCTCAATTGTAGCCAATAAACATAGAGAATTTGTATAAAAAGAGCCAAAAAATACAATTTCCGATGTCAAACCTCGTAACTCACCAATAAATTATTACTTAAACACTTAAAATGACAATCTTTTCTATACAAAAGTTATGGGCTAAAATGACAACCTTTTCAAAACGGAGGGAGTAATAGATAATGATGATAGCTGTAAACTATTGATGAGTGTCATCGTAGACACAACTGGCCATAATGGAGAGATGCAATCTAGAATGAATTAATATTGCTTGAAAAGCGTGAAGTTTTTGGTCCTATAATACCCATATCAATGGACGCAAAATCAATAGGCTACAAATGAGTATCTATACGAAAGCGAAATGAGAAAAATGAGATTGTGTGATACAAGGCAAGACTTGTAGCTCAAGGCTTTTCTCAAATACCTGGGATACATTATGAACAAACATATTCTCCATTTCTCATGTAGTTGATGCAACTACATTAAGGTTTTAAATTAGCCTAGTTGTTTTAGAGGAACTGCGGATGCGGATAATGGATGTCGTAACTGCACATTTATACGGGACACTTGATTAGTGATATCTATATGAATGTTCCGGAAGGACTAAAGCTACATGAAAAGTATAATGCAAAACCTCGATAAATGCTTTCTATAAAATTGCAAAGACCACTATATGGTCTAAAGCAGTCCGAAAGGTTGTGGTATAACCGACTTAGTGAGTATCTCATTTGAGAAGGTTACAAGAATGATAACATTTGTCCATGTGTTTTTATTAAGCAATCCAAATCTGGGTTTAATATTATTGTAGTATATGTTGATGATTTGAACATTATTGGTACGGTCGATGAAATTGAAAATAGTGCAAAGTACTTAATGAAAGAATTTGAAATGAAGGCTCTGGGAAGAACCAAATTTTGTCTCATCCTACAAATTCAGCATTTGAAGGATGGAATTTGCATCCGTGCAACAAATTATACCCAAAAAAATTTGAAAAGGTTCTACATGGACAAATCACATCCATTAAGTTCACCTATGATAGTTTGTGCACTTAGTGCGCATGATGATCAATTCTGACCTCGAGAAAAATACGAAGAAGTACTTGGTCCTGAAGTCTTATATATAAGTGTGATTAATGCATTGATGTACCTCGCAAACAATACGAGACCAGATATTGCTTTTACTATGATCTTGTTATCAAGATACAGTTCATTACCAACAAGGCGACATTGGAAGGAATTAAACATGTGTTCTGATGCTTACGATGTACCCTTGACCTTGGATTGTATTATCATAAAAATGCAAATGCTACTCTTTGTTGGATATGCATATGCGGGATATTTATCAAATCCCAAAGCAAAATCTCAAAACGGTTATGTATTCAGGTAAGGAGATACAACGATCTCTTGGAAGTCAACAAAACAAACACTTGCAACTACATCATCAAATCACACATAATTAATTGCTCTTTATGAAGTAAGAAAAGAATGCATCTGATTGAGATCGATGATTGGATATATTCAAAAGGAATGCAAAATGAGCACAACTACTGATAATCCAACTAATATATATGAAGAGAATACACTACTACAAAATAGTCGATATACCCCGTAAAAAATATCTCGGGCGTGTAAAATACGAGGTATAAAGCCCTGAAATTTGAACAATGAACTATATACACCGTATGAGTCAAATATCCGGGGTATAAAATCAAAATAATTCCTGAAAAAATTCAAATACCTCGTATAACTAATATCCGGTGTATTTGTAATGGAAATATACCTCGTCCATTATTAATCCGGCATATTCGGTATAGAAAAAAAATTAGCGTCCGGGGTATTTACCTAAATCACATAACCTTCCATTCTCTCTCCCAACATACGAAGTAACCTAAACAGCTCTTCTTTGTTCGATCAATCCGGTGGTGCTCGCCAGTTCGCCTCCACAGCTCTTCTTTGTTCAGTCCGGTGGTGCTCGCCAGTTCGCCTCCATAGCTCTTCGTTGTTCAGTCCGGTGGTGCTCGCCAGTTCGCCCATCGCCATTCTCGTCTAGTTCGTCGCTGCGGTGAATGTTCCCTGAAGTCATCTCACACCCTCTGAATTGACGCTTGAAGATACTCTTGAAGGTATGCTACTTACAATGCCTCTTAATCTCATCTCCTTCTCCTCCTTCTTCATTTGATTTATCTCTTGTTGTGTATCTCCTGTTGTTCCCCCAATTGTTCCCCCAATTGTTCCCCCAGTTCGCCCATCGCCAGTTCGCCTCCATAGCTCCTGTTGTGTATCTCCTGTTGTTCCCCCAATGGTTCGTCTTAGGTCTTCGTTAGTTTATCTCATGTTGTTCCCCCAATTTTTTTGCTATTAAATATTATCTATGGCTTTGCTTATTGCTTAGTACCATATTAGGGATTTGATTTTAGGGATTTGCTACTGCCAACACCAATTACGAATTTTCAATTTGTGTTCTCTCTACAATTTGATTTTACTTGGGTGTTAGCTTTAGGTTTGTTCAGATTTTGATAGATCTTAGTGTAGCTACATGTGTTTGCTTAGTTCTTGCTATCAAAATAGAGTTAGTTCTCTGTAATATGTGACTTGAAGAGAGAAACTCTAACAGTAATTTCTGTCAAAATAGTGTTAGTTCTTCCTGTCAAAATAGTGTAGCTACATGTGTTTGCTTAGTTCTTGCTTAGTTCCAATTCAATTTTCAATTTCATTGCATCCTCATCATTTGGGGGTGGGTGTCAAAATAGTGTAGCTACATGTGTTTGCTTAGTTCCAGTTCTTGCTGTCAAAATAGAGTTAGTTCTCTGTTTTTTTTAGGATTTCAGTAATTTCTACCTCTTTAATTTGTTGCATTATAGGTAAGTTCCAATTCAATTTTCAATTTCATTGTTCTCCTTGCAATTTGTTGTCAATTTGTTCTTGCATTTGATATATCCACCTTCCAACTGTATACTTCTTTGTGTTTTTTGCTTAATATCTAGAAAATGGATCGTTCATGGATGTCGATAAAAAATCGCTCTGCAGTTAAATATGAAAAAGGGGTGGATGAGTTCATTAAATTTGCACTTGACCATGGTTGTGACCCTACTAGAATGATATGTCCATGCAAGGATTGTTATTACTCCAGGCTTATTAAGGTTGATGAGGTTAGAGAACATCTTATTTTTCGGGGTATCATTGCTGATTACACATGTTGGATATGGCATGGAGAGAAATCTACTGCTAGGCATTCTACAAGTTGTGAGGATTCTGATTATGAGAACACTTGTAATGTTTTTGAAGATGGAGATGACAGATTAGATGATATGATGGATGATATTGAGGGGGATTTCGTTAATGATCCAGATAAGTTTCATGATTTGGTAACTAATGCAAAAATGCCATTATATAATGGGTGTACAAGATTTACAAAGTTGACAGCCTTGCTGAAATTGTATAATCTGAAAGCAAGACATGGATGGAGTGATTCTAGCTTCAGTGATATACTTGACTTGATGAAGGAAATGCTTCCTGAGGATAATAGTCTTCCTGTGAGTACATACGAGGCAAAAAAGACATTGTGCTCCATGGGCCTGACTTATGAGAGAATACATGCTTGTCCTAATGATTGTATTTTGTACCGAAATGAATATGCTTTGTTGGAGAAGTGCCCAAATCCTGATTGTGGTGAACCACGGTACAAGAGGAAGGGTGTTCCAGCAAAGGTGTTATGGTATTTTCCTATAATTTAGAGGTTTCGGCGTTTGTTTGGCAATCCTGAAGATGCAAAAAATTTAATTTGGCATGCAAACGGTCGAGTAAAAGATGATAAAATTCGACACCCGGCTGATGCTACACAATGGAAAAAAATAGACGAACTGTATTCGCAATTTGGAAATGAGGAGAGAAACCTGCGACTTGCTTTGTCTACTGATGGGATGAACCCTCATGGAAATATGAGTTCAAGTCATAGTACATGGCCGGTAGTGTTGATGATCTACAATCTTCCTCCATCCTTATGCGTGAAGCGCAAATATCTGATGTTGTCTTTGTTGATTTCTGGTCCGAGGCAACCTGGATTTGAAATTGATGTGTACTTGGCACCTTTGATTGAGGATTTAAAACTCTTGTGGGGAGAAGGTATAGAAGTATTGGATGCACACCGTAAAGAGAATTTTCGTCTTCGTGCCATGCTGTTCTGCACTATAAATGATTTCCCTGCTTATGGTAATCTAGCTGGATGTAGTGTGAAAGGATATGTTGGATGTCCTATTTGTGGGAAGGACACATGCTCATGCCGTTTGAAAGATTCTGGTAAGAATGTTTATTTAGGGTACCGTAAGTTTTTGGAAAAGAACCATCCATACAGAAGGCTTTGTAAAGCTTTCATCCCACCTAGAGCTGAACATGAAAGTGCCCCGACACCATTGAGTGGAGAAGAAGTGCTAGATATTGTGAAAGATATTAATGTCACATTTGGCAAAGCCTCATTAAATAACAGTAATGTGGATGGGTGGAAGAAGAGATCAATTTTTTGTCTCCAAGTTTAGTTTCCTTAGATGGTGGCAGCCTTAAAGATCGGGCTACTTACATTGCAAATGCCATGAAAGGCAATATCGAAAATCGAATCTTTTTTGCACCATATAAATCGGGGTGAGAACTCTTTTCTTCTTATGATTTTACATTACTTAAATATAGTTTATGCATACTCATTCTAATGACCTTATATATAGGCAACGATGGGTGTTGTTAGTATTGAATCCTCACTGTGGCTATGCATATTGGATTGACCCCTTGGGAAAAGGACAAGAAATGGATGCAGATCAGCTAATTGACATGTAAGTATCAATTTTAGCTTTGATTAACACAACTCAATTAAATTTTAATGTAAGTCATATGTAGTGATCATATACTTGTCTTATATATAGGAGTTATACTTTCAAATTTACCAATCTTCAAAAGATGAAGCCTCGAAAACAACCTTTGTGGCAAATTGTACAGGTTAAGCGCAATTTTGTTCTTTATTTACATTATCGTAAAATGAAATTAATTATTATGTATATGAAATTATATAACTTTATATATACTTGTCTCATTGGTTGTAGTGCCCACGTGAGCAAAATTTGATTGATAGTGGATATTACATCTTGAGATTCATCAAGGAGATAATGCGAAGAAAAAGTGTTTCCATCCCAAAGATAGTATGTCATTGAAATTATTCTTATAACACTATTTTTATTGTATTTATATGCAGCTATGTTAGTCATTTTATTATTTTTTGTAGTGGTATGGTAAGAAGGACAGCTTCTCTGAAAGTGAAATTGACGAAATTAGAAAGGAATGGATCGAATACTTGCTTCGTCTCATCTTTTAGGTATGTTGGTAAATAGCATGGTCTCATTTTGAACACTTTGATTATGCTGCTAAAAGTATTATTCTCTCTCTTTGACATTGATTTTTTACTAAGTGCATAACAAATTTTCGTTAATTTCTTTTCCCTTAAATATTCTGAATAAAACACGTTCTAGTTATAAATAAAGTATTACAAATTATGTAAAGTTTAGGGAAATAACGACAAGCAAAAGTGTGATATCTATATTAAGATTTTATTTCAAAATATACCATTATGCAGTTATGGTTTGTCTACATATTTATTTTCTAAAATGAATCGTTTGATGTATTAGTACATTACATAATCATGTATCAGATATACATTCTTTTTATTCATCCAAATATATTGCATTCAGTTTTTGTCATATCATATCTAGACTTGCTTTGTGTATTTTTTGTAAATGTAGCTGTTATATTATTCAATTTATGATGGCATAAAATCAGGTCAGAAGAATTATGTATCTCCATGTGTGACATTGGTGTTGACTTTGCTTTGTGAATTATGTATGTTTGTTTTGAGAAGATGTGCTTCTATTGTGTACGTTTTAATTTACTGAGCATTTTGATAACTACTTTTAAATACTATTATATCTCCATGTGTGACATTGGTGTTGACTTTTTGAATTTCTAACTTATTTGGGAAATTAAGCTACTAATCAGGTGACAATGTTTTTGTAGTGGTATGGTAAGAAGGTCAGGTTGTTTTTTGTATGATTGTTGTATCAATTGATTAAGCGTGGTATTCTCTTTTGCAGGTTACTTGTCTTTTGTTGGATAACTTGGAGAAAAACAACAAAAGAAAGTGATTGATGGCGTTTTCACAATCCTTTGTTATATGGGTTTTTCCTGAATTCTAAAACAATTATTAGGTTTGTTTACCTAGTGACTATGCTTAGCTTAAGTGTTGACAAATATTATACTTAGTTGGTTTAATTTCTTTTTGTACGCTAAGATTGCACTGAATGTTTGATACATTGGTATTTTGGTTTGATATATGAAAGACGTTTTAGGTTTGCTTGGATATGTACGTGTTTGGATATATGGTTATACAGGTGGAAATTACGTGAAAATAAACAGAAATGAAACTCCACGAAAAAATGTTTTATATCCCGGAGATTGGTCCGTGATATAAACATCATTCACTGATTTTGACAATATAACACGGATGGAAATCAGGTGTATATACAATATAACACGGATGTTCACCCGGGTTATATACCATATAACACGGATAGAAAAATCACACCACGGAAAAATGTTTTATACCCCGGAGATTGGTCTGTGATATAAACATCATTCACTGATTTTGACAATATAACACGGATGGATGTCCGATGTATATACAATATAACACAGATGTTCACCCGGGGTATATACCATATACCCCGGATTGAAAAATCGGTGGATGTTGTTACTATTCACATATACCCCGGTGCCAAGTTGCGCACATATAACCCGGAGGTACAATTGCCGAGGTATATACCAACCAAATACCCCGGTGTATAAGAGGTAAATACCCCGGATAATTATTAGAACCGGGGTATATATACCGAATATACCCCGGAGTTTTCTCGCATACTAAAAAAGGGGGATTAAACCATAAGGTATATACCCCGGGCGTGAGTTTTCAATTAGCCGAGGTATATAAGTTTTGAGTATATACCTCGATCAGCTATAACCCGGATGACATCCGGGGTATAAAGGGTGAAACGCCCGGGGTATTTTTACCATTTTGTAGTAGTGATATTGCATGTATCACATAAGTAAATGAGGGCTATATCAAAGGCGATCAAACAAAGCACATTTTGCCGAAACTATTCCCAACCCATGATCTAGAGAAGGAAGACAAGACTGATATCTAACAAATTCGATCATGTTCCACTCATGCTGATTTGTTCACAAAATCACTACACCCCAAGAAGTTTGAAGAACTTGTATACAAGATTGGAATGCACAAGTTTAGAGAAGTATGTTGATTTAAGGGGCAGAATTATACGCACTGCACTTTTTTCTCTTCGATCATGTTTTTATCCCACTGAGTTTTTCCTGACAAGGTTTTTAACGAGTCAATAATACCAAGTGTATAAAACTATTTGTACTCTTTTTCATATGCTATGGTTTTTGTCCCACTGGATTTTCCTAGCCAGGTTTTTAACGAGGCGGCCATGACCTTGAGAAATGTTGAATATTTAAGGGAAGTGTTATAAGATAGAAAATTAAGGTGAATTGTTCACTTTTACTGTGCAATTACGGCCTTTACGGCCATTTCTAAAAATGGCCCTTAAGGATCATAAGCACATACACAAGAGGGGGTGATTATGATTTTTTTTTCTAGCATAAGCCAAACGTTGGCTATAAATAACATGTATGATTTTGTATAAAACCATCCGAGAGTTGAACAAATTTTCATAAATTTGTTCAAAATCTACAACAATATACTTAATTTCTTCTGTTATTTCTAATTCCAATCCTACTTGTTTCTAGTGCTTTACATCGTGCAATCGGATCTTGTTCTCCGTTCTTATTCCCAAAACTTAATGAGCACAACTTTGACCTTGGCTTGCTTCCCTGTTCTTCTCTCGACGAGCACAACTCAGTCGCACATACAATCTTCATTGTATTCTCTTATGTTCTCATTTGCTTCTAGGTTTCACCACCGTGCAACCCGATCTTCTTCTTCGTTCTTCTTCCCGTAACTCAACGAGCACAACTCAGACCCTTGCTTAGTTCTTTGTTCTTTTCTTGACGAGCACAACTCAGTTCTTCTTGGGTTCTTGCTTGCTTCTCCGCTATTCTTCTACGGCCACACATACAATCTCCACATGAGGGACAATGCAAAAAACCCTAGCCATAGGTGCGCTCTCATTCACAGCGATAACAGTAGACAAGAAGTAGCTTCGGCGGAATTGGCGGTAGCAGCAAGTATGGAAGAAGGGAGATTGGCAGTAGTATGGGCGTTCGGAGCTCGGGTAAGTGAAAAGGAAATAAATTGAATATTTTTTGAAATCAATATACTTATTTATTGCACTAGTATGGGCACTTCTAGCTGATATTTTTAGTGCCTTGATATCTCAAAATTAATGTGGATTTCATGTGTAATAGGAGTAGTATATAACAATTTTGAGAATTTGTTTTAGATATAAATATATCAATGATAAATTTGATTACTTATACCTTCTCTTATGCTTTCCCCAATGTATTCTATTTTGTTCACATCTGTGTTGAATTAACTAACAACTTTAGCTTCAGAGCATGTTGTCATGGAGTTTTCAGCTTCAATACTAATTGTATTGTTGAGCTTTTGGCTTTTATCGAGTTCAAACTATGTTTCATGTAGTATGAAACTTGTGTTGTTTCAGGTATGGTGTCGTGGAGTTTTTAGTAGCAATTCTATTCAATTGTTGATGTTGTATGTTGGGCTAATCTTCTATAGGACACACTAGGTTATATGATTATATATATAACCTTATTGTATGATTGAATCATTTCCCTAGTTGATATTAAACTACATTAGGGCTTTGTGTGGTAATATACTGTATAAAGACTCTTTTATTTATAAAGATCTTTATTTAAATAAATATTTTTTAAGCTTTGGAATTTTTGTAATTGATTCTTCAGAATTTACCATAAAAAAGTATTTATAACTATTCTTTACCAAACACTATTTTATCAAAAAATTATTTATCCACAAAAAAACTTTTATAAATATGTACACAAAACAAACCCTAGGTATATTTTTTATAGTTGAATTAGGTGTGTTATCATATACATATAATCTTCTTATCTTGAATTTTACCCCAAAAGAATCTTTTTATCGTGATTGTCCATATTACCTTCTATGTTATGTGTAGCACACTTTTGACCAGTATTTACTTCCCATATATATTATTATATTTAAATTTAGGCACACCCTATGCACACGCTGCGTGAGCTAAATGCACACGCTGTGTGAGCTAAATGCACACGAAATCATGCGCTTAATGTAAGCGTACGTGTTTTGTACGTCTACATTAAGCGCATAGGGGCAGAAGGGGTATTTTTTAAAAAAATATGAGAAGGGCATAGCCAAAACATGTGCGCTTAGTGTAAGCGCACAAGTTTTGTACGGATCCGGCCGTTGGTATGCTTACATTAAGCGCACCAACGGTCGGCTTAAAATTCAGCCGTTGCATTCGACCGTTGGTACGCTTAGTGTAAGCGTACCAACGGTCGAATTTTCAGCCTATAAATTCAGCCTTTATTCTTCTTGCACACCATCTTCTTCCACACCATCACAACATTGAAATGAATTTGCAAATTGAAGATGAGGTGCGAGATTGGATACAAGCTCGAGAAGATGAAGAATGGAGCGACTCGGACTACGAAGACGGAGGAGATGATTGTGATTTGTTCATGGTTAGTGTTTAAATTTTACACAGTTTATATATAGATTATAGGTTCTATTGTAGTAGGTAAATTTGCTATGAATTAATGTCTTTGCAAATTTGTTGTATTATTAGTTTGTTCTAATTATATGCAGTATAATAATTCATAAATTAAAAATAGTTATAGGGCGAAGATTATACATGACACTTTCGTACTGGCCTAATTTGGGAGAGTATGAATGAAACGATTCAGTGGGCGAGAGCTAGAGCAAAAGAGTTGATGATAGTTTTGGTGAAACGTACCTCAAATCCGTATGTAGTTAGTTTGACATGCGATAGATATGGTGAGCCAAAATCTGGGAGGCCAAAAGTTAATGTAGAAAATTCGGAGTTGTCGGTTTCAAGGAGTCGTAAATGCAAATCGAAGAAGTACGGTTGTAGGTTCGAGTTGTATGGGTGTCGTTTGAAAAACGAGCTAGGGTTTCTTACTGAAAGATGGGTCTTGGATGTTATACATGGAACCCACAACCACATGCTTCAGACTAGCTTTCACGATAATGCATTCATGGGTCAAATGACCCAGGAAGAGGAGGTCATGGCTAGGAAATTTGGCGATTGTTGGAAGACTCCGAAAGAGATTGTTTCGGAGTTGAGGAAAAACTTTCCGGGAAATGTAACATCAATGAAGCAGGTTGCCAACTTTTTGCAGAAGCTCCATTTCGAGGATCGTGATGAATTGATGGTTACTCAGTGGTCCCTTCAATTTTTGAAAGAGAACGGGTATCTTATCTATCCTCTTAGGAATGTGAAGAAAGGGGACGAGGTAGAGATTATGTTTTTTGCTCACCCGGAGTCGCTACGGTTGCTGAAGAAGTTCTCGCACGTTGTGATCATTGATGCCACATACAAGACAAATAAGTATGTAATACATTTTAATAATAGTTAGATATTTTGCTATGTGCTACAATTTGATTAGTTATATTAACTAAATATTGGTATTTTAATTTCTTATGTCTATGAATAGATATGATATGCCTTTGGTGGAGATTGTTGGTTTTACGTGCACTCACAAGACGTTCAACATTGCGTACGCATTCACCCGAGCGGAAAAAGTTTTCCATTACCAGTGGATAGTGAGGGGCCTTCGGAACTTGTTTGAGCAGTTGGGAGTAATGCCAAAGGCTATAATGACTGATTGTGAAAAGGCTCTCATCAAAGCTATTAAGGTAGTTTTCAAAGACGTCCCGGTAAGACATCTCTTGTGTTGGGTCCATATTAGAAACAACATCAAGACACATGCCGACAAGGTTATAAAATACAATGCCATAGTCGATATGTTTACAAACCAGTGCTGGGGTCTTTTTTGCTCGACCATCGAGGAAAGTTACGAGGAGAGGCTCAGAGCATTGAGGACGTCGTGGAAGAGCGACCTTGTTGGATACGTCGAGAGGGAATGGCTGACTCCTTACAAGGAAAGCATAGTAAGAGCTTGGACGGATTACACCCTTCACTTCTTCACGAGGACTTCAAACAGGTATCCTTTGAACATTGTGTAGTTGTTTGTTTGTACTTATGAGTTCCAAGGTCGTGCTAAGGCAATAAATGTTTTTTGTTTTGATAGGGTTGAGGGGATGCATCGTGTCTTGAAAGATATTGTGGGGTCTAGCAGAGGCGGCTTTAACAGAGTGATCGTGAGGATCCATCATGCAATCATTCTTCAAATCGACACGATTAGGGCGACCATGAACAAGTCACTGTCTACACGACCAATGGAGTTCAACGATCCAGGGTTTCCGGAGCTTGCCCGAATGGTCTTTTCAAGGCTCTTCTATAGATTGTCAGATAAGTGTTTTGATTTGTTGTTGGCCATGTATGATAAGTTAGTCAATGAGGACTATTCAGAAGTATGTGATGATCATTGGGTGAGAGACTACCTTGGGTTGCCGTGCGTACACGATATTGCAAAATCCATCATTACGAGGACAACTCTCACTCCAGACGACATTCACGACTTCTGGAAGGACTTGCATTGGGAAGAGGATCCAACAACATTTGCGCTTGCTGACGACAGTGTTCCGGTGTCCGTTCCAGAGTTGAGATTGCGTGAGATGTGGTCGAGAGTGCAAAGCCGAACTTTGAGCCAAGCCACGTTATGGCAAGTGAGTGATTTGTACATTGCCTTGGAGCATCCGGAACAGAGTATGTTTATGGAGCCGACATACATCTATAGAAAGGGAAGGCCAAGTGGTGCGAAGAACAAGGCAAAGGGGTCACCGACGAGGGAAAAGAGCCTGCATGAGCACGTAAGAGAAGAATTACTGAAGTCTGAGAAGGCGAAGGCAAAGGAGAAGGTGAAAGGGCCAGGTCGTCCCAAGAAGCAAGCAAGTTTCATAGTGCTTGAGCCCGAGGTCATGCAATCTCAACCACAAGCAGAAGAATCACAATTGGAGGAGGTGTACGTCGAGACCGACCATGTTGGAGTCCGTCCGTCGGAGGAGTGGCCTGAAGAACCCATGATTCATCTTGGGGTGGACTTTGGGGTTCGGAATATTGATTACTTCTGGTTTGGGTACATTAATGGTGCTATGGATGTACGTTCAGACGGACATTATGGTTATCGGTCTTTGGCTGTGCTTATGGGGATGAGTCAGGGTCAATATCCCTTGATTCACAGCGCGATGGCAAAGGAGTTGCGTGCCAACCGACAAATGTGGGAGCCGATTCGAGAGGCTACATGACCAGGGTCATGGGACGATCTAGTGGTTCAAATTAACTATGTGAAGACCCCTTACGGCTCGGATTATTGGCTTGACATGCCATTCATGGGTTTAGTGTTTGCCACGGTGTATAATGTTGTTGTGATCGTCATATCTCAGTACCCTTTATTGTGCTTACCAATAAGGCCGTCTGGACCATGCTGCACACCTCCCTTACAAATGTCGGGGATAGCACACGTAGGGGATCACAACCACTGGATACCGGTAATGTTTTGTATTTCTACTTGTACTTCGATGTTTCATTTGCAATATCGTGTATACTAATTGCGTATTTTTTGTTTGTATTCGTATAGGTGACGCTCAGTTCCGACTCTCCATTAACACCCATTACGTATGCGTGGCGAAGACATTGCGATCCAAGAATCTTGTGGTGGGAAGGAGTGTATGATTCGAAATTGCAAGAGTTTAGGGAATGCCGCAAGGCAGCCGATCAGAATCCAGATTATTTGGCTTAGTTGATCCACATTATTAGTACTTCATGTAAAACTCTAAGACAGTTTGTAATGTAATATGTGAGTGGGTCTCTTTTGGTTAATTCCTCATGATTTTTGCTTTGGTGGGTTTCATAGTAGGGCTTATGTAATGAAAAAGACATTAAACTTATGGAGTCGCAAATTATCATAACCATAATATATTACATTACAAATCCACACGATTACATGCTTTTAAATAGATGGTCGTTTGTCCTAGAAACAAAGCACAAAAAAGTAACAACATCCAAATAACTACAAGATTGAGTTGGTGTCAATGCATTGTGCATATTATCCCGTTGACCGACTAAAGAATCCCAAAGGAGGGCAAGCCTTCGATAGAGGAATCCGGCCGTTATACAGTTTCGGACCCTACAATTTTGGGGCCAAAACCAGGCCCAGGTCCTGTACGCTTAATGTAAGTGTACAGTGGGACGCTTAATATAAGCGTACAGGACCTATATCCAGGCCCAAGTTCTAGATTTGGGCCCAAATATAGGTATTGGGCCCGAGGACATGCATATTCATCCTAACTTTAAGAATTTAATAATTAAAGTTTTTACTAATGAATTGATACTATTTCTTACGAAGTTGTCACTTACATTACATACTAATGTAATATGACGAAGACTTATGAAGTTATAATGTGATATGACGAAGACTTATGAAGTTTTATATTGAACTTTATAGTTACGCTATAGCATGAAGTACGATATAACTTCAATTTTATAGTTTTTACTAATGAATTGATACTATTTCTTACGAAGTTGTCACTTTTATTAAAACACAATTTATTTTTCTAATGCGTAGTAGTACATGTCATCCGAAAAATACATACATAAAAAAATAAACATTTCTTTCCCTAAGCTTTGAATATGGTTACTAGATATATAACTTGGGGACGCCGACCTATTAGTTCAAACACTAATGCATCATTGAATTTTACTTTATGCCAGAATACAAAATCCCGCCATCCGTTGCCAAATCGGTATCGATTCCCAGTCTTTGCGATACACGCCGCCAAACAAGCATTACCACAATCCAAAGTCACTTCCGTTGTTGTTGAAGAACGCAAGAATCTCAGAGCATGCTCCCTTGGGATACTCTGCACATCGGAAAGTGCATTTAAAGTTGACATTATGAAGTAATCCGAATCATAAATTTACGTAATGAAGGATGTTGTCCTTACCACCCGAAACTCTGGATAGAGCATGGTCTGATATAGTAGAGTTTTCCACAAAACAAGAGTTTCGGGTTACAGTAGTATATTATTTCGTATAACTTCATAAGACATAGAGTTTTGAGTATTGCGCCCAAATTTAGGCCCAATATCTGTGCGCTTAATGTAGGCGCATACCTATGCGCTTACTGTAGGCGCACAGATATTGGGCCTAAATTTGGGCGCAATACTCAAAACTCTATGTCTTATGAAGTTATACGAAATAATATACTACTGTAACCCGAAACTCTTGTTTTGTGGAAAACTCTACCATATCAGATAAATTACGATAAGTCATCGATGAAAAGTATGACAAATAACATAAAATGTACATAATATAATATTATACATAACAATTTGTATTTAGGCACAATCTGTGACCATACCCTAATCGCCACCCGGCTGACTTCCACTACCCTCCCCATCCTCGTGTGTAGAATCCGTAAATAACTGTGACTGAGACACACGAGGTGGAGGGGCGGCCATCGGAGGAGTGTCATGAGTCAGCATATGCAATAGACGCCTCATGAACACCCGAACCTCCTTGACGCTCCTATCCATCGGCCTACCTAAATATACACGGAGCTCACCTGCAACCAACTGGTTCCGCTGTATTTGTAATGACAATACCCATTAGAATTTATATATAATATTTTAATAATAATACACATTTATTGAATTAAACGAATTAAACATACCGCAAGAGTGTCCACCGTAGGTGTGGGATGGACAAGGCCGGCGGGACGATCCTATCTAGTGGATCTGGGATCCACCAACACATGAGAATAATCGTCCAACCAATCAAGATAGTCAGCCGTCACATCCCAATACTGCGTGGCTGGTGGATCGTCTATCCGGATCAGAGGCCTTGGATCCTCATCCCACGCCCCCAACAGATCATCATGGAATGTGACGTCATAATGACGAAGGTTGTACCCGCAAGTGATTGCTTTGGGCTGCGGAGGTAACACCGGGATCCCCTACACGTTCCTGAACTGCCGCAGGACGCGGTCCGGCAAATACGGCTCCTGTATATCCAAGATCTGGATTATACCTCTGAACATAGAAGGAGCGTACTCCGGCAGGTCGAATGATACCCGAGCGAAAGGAAACCACTAAACCTGTAACATGTAATTTATATGAAATTAGTATTTTGCGTCAATATATATTATAAAATAAACTATTAATTTAATGAAACAGATTACCTCCTCATATCTGATGTTGTCTAGAATCTGACGCATACATACCAAACGACCAGGGTTCTTGCCCTGTGGAACCTCCTGGCCCTCTCCGAAAGCAGCAGCATCAGTGCCAATGGTAGCAGGGTCCATGACATAATGTCCACGGAAATGGGGAAAATACGCCCATATCCATGACTGTAAATCAGGATCAAACGATAAGAATAAAATTATATTTATAACATTACAATTTAATTTTATTCATTTAAAATGACATTTCTTACCCTCAACAGTATGCCAGAACTGGCAATGCCCTGTGCATCTCGTCTGAAAGCCTGGCCTAAGTTCATGTACAGCAAGGCCAATATCCCAGCTCCCCATGCGTACCGGCCGGTGGTCGAGTGGTCGAAAAGCAACGATAACCACTTGTGCTTGATCGCCTTCGTAGACTTATCCACCATCACTGTATTGTCGAGCAACAGGAACAGATATAGTGTAGCTATGGCGCTCTGGTCCTCCTGCGGCGCCTTCATCCTCCGCACGAGCTCATTCTGAAGCTAGTCCAATGGAATGTCGCCGTCGTTGTACCATCTCTGCACATGTGTGCTGTCGGCATGCCCAAAGAACTGCGCGACCCTCTGAATCAAATCTATACCTAGGAGACCCGTGCAGCTCCTCCCGACAATCGGCACCCTGAGAATCTCATAAACGTCATGCAATGTAATGGTCATCTCGCCCCATGAAAAATGGAACGAGGATGTCTCAGGGTGCCATCTCTCGACAAAAGCAGACACCAATACAGGATCCACTGCCCCAGTGCCTAGAGTGCGTAGATGGGTGAGACCGCTACGCTCCGCCAGTTGAAACCATGTGTCTAGACCGGGTGTGATATACCGCTCGAGCGGAGAGGTCCAGCCGACGTGAAAGTGGACCTTCAAGACCTTACGGTCTTGAATGTTCGGTAATTAATATTAGTTACAAAAATTACAATTAAAATTTATATTTCAATTAAAACGGGACTACATACTAAGTACGTACCAAATCATGAGGCTGCTGGCGGCGCTGACGCCCCGGTGCAACCTCCTCTGGAGCAGTATCTGGATCGGTCTCTCCTCGACCTCTCCTGTGTCGGTTTTGCGGAAGGATGGGGGCAGCAATATGGACAGGAGGGCCAAGAGGGGTCAGGTCCCAAATCGCCCTGGCGATGTGGGTCGTGTAGCTCTGAAGAAGGATATGGACGCGTGGCCCTCCTGGCATCCACGCAGCCTGGCCTAAAACGGGCGCCTCAGGAGGAGGAGGTGCATAGCTAGGAGCGGGTGGAGGGGTAGCAACTGGGGAGGGGACAAAATGACCGGCCTCGACCGGGGATGGAACGTGAATGGGCACAGGAGAGGGGGTGAGGCTGGAGGGTGGGTCTCATCCGTCGACAAAATCGGCTCAAAAGAAACCCTGAACTCTCCCTCGAAGCCCTCGTCATCATCTGACATCTGTTGGGTCTGCTGCGCCTCCTCATCGACTGGTGCATCCTCAACATACACGTCCTCCATGCTATCATCCTCGGTCTGAACAGGAGGCTGAGGAACCGCTGATGCTTCACCTAATAAATCGGCTCGTACCATAGCAGCGCGCCGACGGATGGTGTCTGATATATGTTTCCGAGGAACGACACGTCGGTCCGCTACCGGAGCCGGATGTGTCATCCCCTCGGAACCTCCTAAAGTGTCTCGTACCGCCTAGATTTTTTTTGTTACATTATTATAACCGTATTTGTTTGAAAACAATATTTATATCCTTTTTACTAAAATTTAATCCGAATAAAGGCATAATGGGCCTTATTGGGCCCAATAAGTCCGTATTGGGCCCAATAAGACCCATTCTTGGGCCAAATCGGTAATTTACATTTTAATCAAATATAATTCCTAATAATCTAAATTCAAATCGTATCTTCAATATAATTTTACATACGACAACAATAAAATTTTCATTTGCACAACAATATTCAATCTAAAATAAATTGCATAATTTTAACAATTTCATTTCGATTATAAATTCTAATGATTCTAAATTCACATCTAAAATCTAACAAATATATAATTTCAATTCTAAAATCCTATATTTTCATTTCTAAATTTCCTAAAATACTGTATTTCGTAATTCAAATTTTATATTCTAAATTCTAACAAATCTATATTTTTTTCTTCCTAAAATCAATAATCTAATGAAATTAAAATGTAATGAAATACAAAATTATACATGATGGACGCCTAACGGTGCGGGAGTGACGGTAACGTCCACCGACACATCTGGCAAGGGTGTCGATCGGGCTGCCGGTCGTCTGCCACCACCCCTCACTCATCGTCTAATTGTGTTGTCCTCGTCCTCGTCCTCCATCGCCACCCATACACCGCCGAGAGGGCCACCACCGCCACCGACCACCTCTGGTCACACATCACCACCACCGACCATCGCGCGCCTCTCCTCCGCATCGCCAGAAGCACCGCCGACCGCAGGAATCGCCGGAGACGTCGTCGGATGCACCACAAGCTCGCCACTATCGCCGGAGACGTCATGGGTGTAACACCCCCAAATTTATAACCCATTTGGAAAGGTATTACCGCAAGTGACCTCGGTTTCCACACCGAAGCCACCCCAGGCTTTACCGGTTTCAACACAATTTATAATCAATCATTAAGATATAAACATCAAAACCATTAAATAAAACAGATGTCTGAGGATTACATCCCAATCCCCTAGGACAAAACAAAGTAGTTCAGCGGAAGTCTTTCAAAATATAAATACATGGGTCTTGATCCTAAAGATCACCCGCCAAAGATCGTAGCCTGATAAACCGTTAAAACAAATACCATTTACTCTTATAGTCATTCTAGCCTTCCTTCCTCAGATTCTTATCTGATGTGCCGAATCGAACGGATGACACCAGCCCACATGCAGAGAACAAAGTTCGTGGGTTAGTCTAATGAAAGACTATGCAAGGGTACAAAGCATAGTGGTTCAAGTAGTCGTATTAGTTAGACTCATCGCTCTCCGAATAATAACCGAAGATGATAGTCAACCTTCATACTTCTACTGGAATGAAACAAACTGAAAGATCATGATGAGATTCTGGAGATCAGGTCTCACAGCAATCAACCAAAAGAAGACTTCAAGAGATTGAGTCTTATAGGAAATATGACAATGTTGGGAAACATTCAAGAATCATATAATTGATGATTTAAAACTGACTGAGATGCTTCGATCCACGACCAACCTCACCGTATAATGCGAATCACCGCATGATACGAATCCAGACTGGAAAGAGGACGTACTACATTCAAGTCAGGATGAGTTTTTCCTAACGGCACTATTACTTAGCTGCCCTACTCGCCAAAGGTATATTAATTACGTGCACTCGGGCACTTATCTTATTAAATTCCAAAAGCTCATCATGTTATAGGCTTTTAATTATGCTTGCCGATAGCGGGACATATTTATGATAGGGACGGATCCCGAGTTTGTAGCACTAGCTTTGTGCCACCACCTCCATACCGCTAAGTACGGAGGCACGGTCATGACCCACCAAATGGCCTATGGGCCTTACCCCAAGCACCATTTTCTCATTATAAAGAAACGACTGGACCTCAACTCGTCCATCGCTCCTACTAATACTCGTGCTAACTAAACAGTTCAACACAGTAATAATCATATCAAAGCCCTCAGGCCAAAATATATATTTATAATAGCGTTGTTCTAGTAGATATACAATCTATTATAATATCATATTCATTTATATCATTTAATAAAACAGTTCCCAACAATTCAATAAATCATCCCAAATCAATTAACAATTAAGCAATTGATAATCAATGGAAATATGGAATGATAAGCAAGAGCGAACCGCCACTTGCCTTGAATCTGACAAAAGCTTCGAAAGCTTGGTTTCAAAGAGTTTCTGAGTCCAGAACGGGAACAATTCCCAAATCGAACCCCCTTGGCTTCGATTCTCCTTGGTTTGTTTCTACCACCTTATTAAGCTTCTAACAAGCTTCAAAAGGCCCCCACTTTCGATCGACCTCGGGTTCGATTCGAACTTGGATATTCTTCTCACCCTCTTAAGCAACACTTCACCTTCAATATGCAACTTTGATCTCGCCAAACGAATGAGTGAATCGATCAGAAATCGATCACGAAGTTCAGCTCATGAAACAGATTTCTGGGTTGTTTTGACAGCAAAAACGTGCTGAGGAGCTAACTTTTGGCCCTTCTCACGACTTGTCCTCTTCTTTTATAGGCAAACAAAGAAGACCAATATGAAGACATGTGTACCAAGAGGTGGACAAGCTATGCCCCCTAGCTTTGGCAAGTCATCAAGGCTAGTTTCCAGCTGCCCCAAGTGGCCTTCCAGCTGCTGATTTCGTGAGATGTGTGGAGGCTAAGGCATTTGGCCGACCTTGGGCTTTGTCTTCTTTTACCTTAAGTGGTAATTTTCTTAACTCCGGGTTAAATATATTCGTACACGAACGATCATTTAAGCCAAAAATACCTTAACTGTATTTTATATTGCTCAGAAAAATGTTACAGAAGCCAAACATTACACAGAATGTTCGTATCTCTTCAATATTAATCTGGCTTGCAATATGGCTTAAGAAAATTCAAAAATTTGTTCGTGCAAATATACGGGATATTACATCACTTCCCCCTTAAAGAAGTTTCGACCCCGAAACTTAGGCCGAAAATATCTCGGGAAAGCGTTTACACATATCCTCCTCAGTCTCCCAAGTTTCCCAGGTAACTTCTTATGTTCCTGACTTGGACCACAGAATCCGTACCAACGGTATGACTTTGTTACGCAAGTGCTTCTCACGACGCTCAAGAATACGCACTGGTATTTCTTTGTAAGTACCATCTGCTTGAATCTCGATGTCTTCATAGCTCAGCACATGAGACTCGTCTGGTACATACTTTCTCAACAAAGATACGTGGAACACATTATGCACTGGATGCACCGATGGCGGTAATGCCAAACGGTATGCTAGAGATCCCACTCTATCGAGAATTTCAAAAGGTCCCACGTAGCGAGGGTTGAGCTTCCCACGCTTACAAAATCTGAATACTCCTCTGGATGGCGATACCTTAACAAACACTTTGTCGCCAACCTCAAATTCGACATTCCTACGCCTTGGGTCTGTGTAGGACTTCTGTCGACTCTGAGCGGTCAACATTCTCTGTCTGATCACAGCAATGTCTGCAGCAGTTCTCTCGACCAACTCTGGTCCGAGCAGAATCTTGTCGGCGTTCTCATCCCAACAAATTGGCGATCTGCACTTCCGACCATACAATGCCTCAAATGGAGCCATCTTAATTGTAGCATGCCAGCTATTATTGTATGTGAACTCGATTAGACTTAGGTTGTCTTCCCAGCTTGTCAAACGGTCGAGTACACATGCTCTCAGCATATCCTCTAAGGTCTGGATAGTCCTTTCCGACTGTCCATCAGTCTGAGGATGAAAGGCAGTGCTAAATCTCAGCTCGGTTCCCATGGCCTTATGAAGTTCTTTCCAGAATCTCGATGTGAAACGGCCATCTCGGTCTGATACAATGGTTTTGGTATGAGTTTTTAAACCCCGGAAATTATATGTTTGTATCCAAACAAATATTCTAAGTCCCGAAAATACATCGAATGTATTTTATACCACTCAAAGAATTATTTCGGACATCATGGATGTTACGGAAAATCCGAACTCCACTGAAAGCGAAATAATTAATTGAACGAAAGTTGAGAAAATTACCCAAATGCCCTTACTAAAATTGAGGGGTATTATATCACTACCCCCTTAAGAAAAGTTTCAACCCCGAAACTTGCATCGATAAACTAATGGGTGACTGGAATCACCTCAATCTCACTACCTGAGTCCATGCCTAGTGTAATGACCTGGGCCAGTCACCCTTCCGGTGCCGCCGAGTCGTTAACATGGGTCGTCGCCCATACACTCTTGCCACATCTAGTAGGTTAGAGAAGAGACTCGACAGCTTAACGGCCCGGCCCATCACAGGGCTGCAGCCCATACACCCCAACCCTTCCTTGGGGGCTCCACCTATAACAGGCAGCCATTTCCAATAGGTTGTTGGTGAGTCTCGAACCTGAAACCTCATCTTTTATCACTCTTTCGAAGGCAGAGATGATACTACTATCTCGCATATCTTATTTTCATATGCTATACTTGTACTAACTCGTGACCATTCTCAAAGTCCTGATCACCACAATAGACTCGCTATACTTTAATTATGAGAATACATATTCTCTTACACTTACCTCTAAACTTCTCTCGAAGTATATACCCAAACCTCCGTAGGTCGGTATCCTTACCCAATATGGTTTTCATAAATTATATTGCCAACATCGAACTACCTATTCGATCACGTATTCATTTACAACAATCTCCAATGTATCTCAACTTAGTACCTTCACTTGTCATATAGACCTTATATAAACGATTCACTTGTTACCTTAATCATATCCGGCCCTTATGCCATATCTTTATCTCATAATCTTTACTCATGTGATCCCACAATCAGTAATACCACAATCTATGTATGATTACCTCAACATGATTCACTAATCCATTCCATAGGATTATACTATTGTCTCACCCGAACGTGCTATATGATTACCTTAACCAATGTGGGTTACCTTTTTTCTCAAGTCCATTTGATATCATCCGCAATCTCATCTCTATATATTGAACCATGTAATCATTCTCACTATATCCACAAGATCTTGACCATTATACAATAATGGTCTCCAAAATTATCATAACGACATTATAGTACCTTTAATAGGAGCACACATATTTCTCCTCCAATCTCTTTATAGACAAACCCAAGGTTTACACATTAACTTCTTACAACTCAGATATTAAATCTTAGTAACCTCGAATCATAACTTCCTTAATTCCCTTAATGGTACTTTACACAATTCTATTATTTATCTCAAAGTAAGACTGGCCTTACGCCATCTCTAACTTAAAATCCTTACAAGAATAATTTAACACATCTCTTTAAACAATTTCTAACTTAACTCCTTTAAGATTCAAGGACAACCATAATATCTTATTCCTACGTTCCTCGAAACGTATTACATAAGATATTACTCTTATCTCCTCAAAGAGAGTGATACCACAAGCCTTATAGATGACATACTCACAAGATGTCAATCCTTGAAAATTCCCAAGAGTCATAACTCTTCATCCTCTGGAAATTCCACTTATCGAGTCCAACGACTCGTACTGTCTTAAATGACTTATGTCTAATTTAAAATCCTTATATGCATCACGCAATCTACTATCCATCCAGGACTTAATCGCATCATTTCGTTATATTACCTCAAACGAATCTCAAATAGATCTCCCCAAAGGATACCTATGATTTCGCACACTTGGCTTTTCCAAAAGCTTTAACCATTGGTCCTACATGGGTCATACTTACTTATGATCTCGACCATCATAACTCCGGATTTCACAGTCTTACTCAAGATCAAAATAGGGGAAACGAGTTCTTATCGAACTATTCATTTAATCAACTTATTCCTTCACAACACTTTATCCACATTAATGCCTACAGCATGATTCCACAACTAGACATTCCGGACTTTGTACTAGTCCACCTCTATATACTTCTAGTGGAACAAAAATCTCAAGTACACAAGTGAGATATAACTCTTAATCTCATTAACTCCACATAACCTATATCTCCAAATACTAGGAATATGATGTCTCAAGAAGAAACAAATATTTCCATAACTTCTCCCAATATCCTTATTTCCTAAAAGATACTCATAAATGAACACTTTAGGCATCAGACTCTTCTAGCCTTGCCTTACGAAGTCTTCCTCTGGGTTTTCATCGGAAGTTCCCTCTGGATCTTCCCTCGGATCTTCCCCCTCTCGAGGATCTTCCTCAGGGTTTTCCTCTGGATCTTCCTCCTTCTAAGGATCTTCCACAGGATCTTCCTTCTCTCGAGGATCTTCCTCCGGATCTTCCTTCCTCTGAGGATCTTCCTCGGGATCTCCCCTAGGATTTTCCTCTCCTTGAGGATCTTCCTCGGGATTTTCCTTAGAGCTCCCTTGGAAATCACTTCCATTTAAACGTCGTTATTACAATATTTCGTTAGCCTACCTTAACGGCTCAACGAACTCTACCATAGGTTCATCCCACGAATTCTCATACGGATGCAAATCCCGACTGCATCGAGCATTCATCCTCCGTATTCGTTTTCTCAACAATGAATGTCAATGACTATGACATCACACTTTAGACATCAAAACTCCTAAGAGTGATTCCTTAATTATCCCATAAAATCACTTAGAATAGATCAACTTGGTAATTCTATAGATGAATTATGAACATAGAGCACAAGATTCATCTACACTAATCTCCCGAGCATTCACACCAATTTACTCGGAGATTAACAACACTAGGATATTAAGTACTACCAACTCAGGAAGTACATACTTGATACCTTCGAGGGGGACTACTAGGTCTTCAAACCTCGAAATATCTCTGAGAAACAGGGAAATCTAACATTACTAGAGATGATAGAATCATCTCGGCATCTTCTGAGTCCTTTCAAAAGAATAGACAAATACCTATGTCTTATAACAACAAGAAGAAATCAGTCTTTCTAGATATAGAGGTAACTCTCATACCTCTCATATCAGACTAAAGAAGGCACGACTATGAACGGTTATAATTCTTCATTCGAAAATTCAGAGCCTTCGAAAATATTTCAAACGAGTGAAAATATTTCAAACCGGATCTGTAACATCCCCAGGCCAAGCTACCCCAGCCACATCACACACCCAGCCACCCAACGGTGCCGGTGCCGGTACTGGTGCCGCCCGTGAATTCACAAGAGCCGTTTGAAAACATTTTCAAACAAAACGAGTAAATGGTTCATGAAATCCCAAATCCGTTTTAAAAACTTTCGGCTCTGATACCAAATCTATAACACCCCCAAATTTATAACCCATTTGGAAAGGTATTACCACCAGTGACCTCGGTTTCCACACCGAAGCCACCCCAGGCTTTACCGGTTTCAACACAATTTATAATCAATCATTAAGATATAAACATCAAAACCATTAAATAAAACAGATGTCTGAGGATTACATCCCAATCCCCTAGGACAAAACAAAGTAGTTCAGCGGAAGTCTTTCAAAATATAAATACATGGGTCTTGATCCTAAATATCACCCGCCAAAGATCGTAGCCTGATAAACCGTTAAAAACAAATACCATTTACTCTTATAGTCATTCTAGCCTTCCTTCCTCAGATTCTTATCTGATGTGCCGAATCGAACGGATGACACCAGCCCACATGCAGAGAACAAAGTTCGTGGGTTAGTCTAATGAAAGACTATGCAAGGGTACAAAGCAGAGTGGTTCAAGTAGTCGTATTAGTTAGACTCATCGCTCTCCGAATAATAACCGAAGATGATAGTCAACCTTCATACTTCTACTGGAATGAAACAAACTGAAAGATCATGATGAGATTCTGGAGATCAGGTCTCACAGCAATCAACCAAAAGAAGACTTCAAGAGATTGAGTCTTATAGGAAATATGACAATGTTGGGAAACATTCAAGAATCATATAATTGATGATTTAAAACTGACTGAGATGCTTTGATCCACGACCAACCTCACCGTATAATGCGAATCACCGCATGATACGAATCCAGACTGGAAAGAGGACGTACTACATTCAAGTCAGTACGAGTTTTTCCTAACGACACTATTACTTAGCTGCCCTACTCGCCAAAGGTATATTAATTACGTGCACTCGGGCACTTATCTTATTAAATTCCAAAAGCTCATCACGTTATAGGCTTTTAATTATGCCTGCCGATAGCGGGACATATTTATGATAGGGACGGATCCCAAGTTTGTAGCACTAGCTTTGTGCCACCACCTCCATACCGCTAAGTACGGAGGCACGGTCATGACCCACCAAATGGCCTATGGGCCTTACCCCAAGCACCATTTTCTCATTATAAAGAAACGACTGGACTTCAACTCGTCCATCGCTCCTACTAATACTCGTGCTAACTAAACAGTTCAACACAGTAATAATCATATCAAAGCCCTCAGGCCAAAATATATATTTATAATAGCGTTGTTCTAGCAGATATACAACCTATTATAATATCATATTCATTTATATCATTTAATAAAATAGTTCCCAACAATTCAATAAATCATCCCAAATCAATTAACAATTAAGCAATTGATAATCAATGGAAATATGGAATGATAAGCAAGAGCGAACCGCCACTTGCCTTGAATCTGACGAAAGCTTGGTTTCAAAGAGTTTCTGAGTCCAGAACGGGAACAATTCCCAAATCGAACCCCCTTGGCTTCGATTCTCCTTGGTTTGTTTCTACCACCTTATTAAGCTTCTAACAAGCTTCAAAAGGCCCCCACTTTCGATCGACCTCGGGTTCGATTCGAACTTGGATATTCTTCTCACCCTCTTAAGCAACACTTCACCTTCAATATGCAACTTTGATCTCGCCAAACGAATGAGTGAATCGATCAGAAATCGATCACGAAGTTCAGCTCATGAAACAGATTTCTGGGTTGTTTTGACAGCAAAAACGTGCTGAGGAGCTAACTTCTGGCCCTTCTCACGACTTGTCCTCTTCTTTTATAGGCAAACAAAGAAGACCAATATGAAGACATGTGTACCGAGAGGTGGACAAGCTATGCCCCCTAGCTTTGGCAAGTCATCAAGGTAGTTTCCAGCTGCCCCAAGTGGCCTTCCAGCTGTTGATTTCGTGAGCTGTGTGGAGGCTAAGGCATTTGGCCGACCTTGGGCTTTGTCTTCTTTTACCTTAAGTGGTAATTTTCTTAACTCCGGGTTAAATATATTCGTACACGAACGATCATTTAAGCCAAAAATACCTTAACTGTATTTTATATTGCTCAGAAAAATATTACAGAAGCCAAACATTACACAGAATGTTCGTATCTCTTCAATATTAATCTGGCTTGCAATATGGCTTAAGAAAATTCAAAAATTTATTCGTGCAAATATACGGGATATTACAATGGGTTACACGGTTTGGGTCGCCAAGTGGAGGGGAAGAAGATGCCATCTGCTAATTCGTCGGGTTTGGGATTAATTGAGAAGAAAAGAGGGAGGGAGGAAGACGAAGCGCCGCCGCCGTCGGGTTTGGGATTAGGGTTCGAAAGAGGGGAAGAGGGAAGGGAGAAGGAGAAGCGGCCTAAAATAATTGCATACCTATGCGCCTATTATAGGCGCATAGCTGTGCGCTTATTTTAGACGCATAGGCGTAAGTGTACCTATGCCCTCCTCATATTTCTTTAAATCCCCCTTCTGCCCCTATGCGCTTATATTAAGCGCATAGAAAGCGTACGCTTAATATAAGCGCACCATTTCGTGTGCATTTAGAGAAAAAAATGTGTGCATATAGTTTTTCCGTAAATTTATTATCTTTTGTGTAACAAATTCTCATTATAAATGTACGGTGGAAGTTTTGAAGTGGGTAGGTAAGTCTTCTTCAATGTTGTGGGCCTCTTTTAATATCCTACACAAAACTGGTCAGTTGTCCTTTTTTGTGCTCCTTATTATTATTATTATTATTTTTACATACAAAAATATTTTCATATGAATTAATACACGTGCCTATATGGATTGAATATTTGTGTCCCCTTTTTTCCCCAAAAAATGTTGTCATACTTGCGGAAGCGAAACTAGTTTGGAAATGAGAGAGAAAAATAGAAGGAAGAAGAGAGGTGAGCGGGAAAAACTTGTTACTGTAATTGTTGTCAAAGTTGTTACAAAATTTCATTATAATCAGCCTTATAAAAGTGTGCTCTATTACATTGGGAATGCCACGTAGGCTAAACAAAATGATTTAATCTAATACCCCACCCCCCAAGATGGAGGAGGGTCAATCATCCCTATCTTGGGAAATACATAATATAGATGAATGTCATGCAATGACTTAGTTAAAAAAAAAACAAGCTGGTGTCGAGTAGGAACGTAGGACAAGGTGATGAGACCTTCAAGTAACTTCTCCCAAGCAAAGTGACTGTCCAATTCAATGTGCTTTGTATGCTCGTGGAAGATTGGGTTATGAGCAATATAATCAACAGTTTGGTTGTCACAGTTAACTGGAATAAGAGTAATGTTAGACATCCCAAAAATCAATGAGTAACCTGCTCAACCAAGCAAACTTAACACATACACACAACGCAAGGACCTATACTTCACCTCATTTGAAGAAAGGGAGACACTATGTTGATTATAGAATTCCATGATATATGATTACCACCCAAAAATATGACAAAATCATTGACAGACTAACGTGTATAAGACATGTCGCCCATCAGCGTCACAATAAGCTTGGAGACAAAAATCTAGGGTATTGGTGAGCAAAAGCGCCTTGGTTTATGTCCTTCTCAGATTAGACAAAACATGAATTGTGGAGCCTGAATGAATTGGCTAAGGAATTGAAAAATATAATCCAAATTAGATCGTGTATGTACAAGGAAATTCAGTTTTCCAATAAGTTGCCTGGAGATAAGTGGATCAGAAACTAATTCCCCTTCATCTATGTACAAATTAACCCTTAAATCCAGTGCACTAGCAACATCACGAGAAGAAGAGAAAGGGAAGTTATGAAGCAACTCGGAGATGAACTTCCTCCGACTCATCAACATACCATGAGCAATAGGAATGAATTCTATGCCAAGGAAAAAAAATTCAAATTCTGCAAGTCCTTGATCTTGAATTTTGTAAACATGAAAAGGTATCCATGTCTAATGATAGCAAGTGCAACCATAGGGGTAAAATATGCATCTACAGACTCTAGTACATTCACAAATTTGATGATGTCGTGTAAAACTAGAGGTACCTATTTCAGAAGGAGCTTTAATCGGTCTCCCCTACAGTACTTGCATATGGCCCTTGCCATGCCATCTTTAAACAATTCTCCATCACATGTATCGTACTTCTTCCAAATTGGAGCATTCCATTTCCTTTTTCGGGTATCTAAAGTAGTAGAAGGCATCGGAGAGACAACTCAGTTTCAACTGTATTTGTAGATGAATACAAAGAAGATATTGCAAAATAAAAATGAGATTACTAAAAGTGAGTGATGACTAAATAGTGAATAATAAGACTTTGAATAAAATTAATGATTAATAAAACAATAATTATTGTTTAACTGATGTCGGGCATGCTGCTACAGAAGTAGAAGCAATTCCACATCCAGTCTGAAACGACATTGTTTTTGAAAAATGAGGGGATTCTCTTCGTGGTGGCATGTCTCAGTTTAGAATGAGTATGAATACCTAAATAAGAAATAGAATTTGAACTTATTAATTAGAATAATTATAAAAGGAAATTGCAAATAAACATAC
This sequence comes from Rheum nobile, assembly GCA_027886185.1. NCBI lineage: Eukaryota > Viridiplantae > Streptophyta > Magnoliopsida > Caryophyllales > Polygonaceae > Rheum > Rheum nobile. The sequence continues at coordinate 6,386,283 of WOAB01000135.1, forward strand.
ATGAATTATTCTTTCATGGCATATCACATATGTAGCAAAGAAAAGAAATATATATAAGAGTAGAAGGGTGTAGGAACTATTCATTCATGTTTCATATTTTCCTTCACACGATAAACTTGAAGACTATAGAATAGCATCCAAGCATTAGCCTTAAGTAGAAAGAGTAATTGAGATTGATTTCGATTAATTTTAAGATTGTTCTATCCCATTATGCATAGATATTATACATCTATCCCACTTGTGCATTGATATTGGATAATAATGGGCGAGACATAGCATAAGAGTTTTAGAAGTACAAACACATTATTAAGCTAATTGAGAGGTGGCATAAACTACTAACATGAATCTAACATAGTAAAATATTTGATTTAAATTTAGCGAAAACCATTATTCTGTACAATATTAAGCTTCTGCACATTATAAATTTAATACATCTTAATCCTTATACAAATAGATCTATTTTGCTCACATCAATACAAACTCTATGCTTTCGTGTAAAGTTATAACTTATTACTGAAACCTAAAACCTAAATTTGACATTAAACTATAATAAAATATAAATGATAGCATGTAAAGCTACAAATGAACCAAGAAATCGACATTACAAGGGCATTAAGCTATTTAAATTCAGATAAAAGTAAATAAAAGACAATTGACAACACATATTTAATTACATGATGGATCAACAACTTAGTGGAAGTATCCCCATATCATAAGTAATTCTTAGGGTTTGTTTGGTGATAGTATTTATAAAGACTTTTTTATTGATAAGTAGATGAAAAGTAGATTTGTGTAAAAAAATGTGTTTGGTAAAAAAATATGTTTTTATAGATATGTGTGTATTTTTGTTGGAAAATGTGTGTAGTAAAAGAAAGATAAAATAATTTTATTACACGTTTATCAAAATATAAAAAAATAGTTTTTTGAAAAAAAAAGTCTTTATAAATAAACAATACTTATGGCCAAACAAGGCCTTAATTAGTCAAGTACTCTCCTTTTTCCCTTTCTTTTGGTATGAGAAGGAGCTAAGCCCTATGTAAACTTATTTCCTCCGTTCGAATTTACTTGTCCTTTTAGACCATAAATCTTGTTTGTGAATATTTGTCTATTTTACATATTTTGGACACAATCTTCCAATTTTACCTATTATATTAAATGAAGAAAGAAGTTTAAACTAGACTATTTCAATTTCCAATGTAAGAAAATAAACATTCAATTAAGAATATTTTAGTACAATTTTAGATTTTTTTAATTTATGTGTCCAACTTTAAAAGACAAGTCATCCGAATGAAGGGAGTATTGAATAACGTTAGAAGAGTTTCCCACAAGGGGTACTACTTCATGAAGCAAAAAACCTTGAATACAAGTAGGAGGTGATTAAAAGACATGATAATTAGAGTTCAAGTACACAACCCAATTAGAGTTCAAAAAACCTTGAATACTCTCATTTTTCTTTAAATAAAGTAAAAATAAGCACTATTTTTGAACAAGTCAAAGCCTACTCACTACTCAGTAAGCATGTTTCAGCAATAATACACAAGGTTCTCGACACTTTAGTTATTGAACTTTAAATTTAATGATATAACAATAAATTGACATCACGATAATGAAACAAAGAGATTACTTTAAATTCAATGATATAACAATAATTTGACATTAAACTATACTAAAAGAGAAATGATAGCATGTAAAGGTACAAATAAATCAAGAAATCGACATCACAAGGGCATTAAGCTATTTCCATTCAGATAAAGTCAAATGAAAGTCAAATGAAAGACAATTGACAACACATAATTACATGAAGCATCAACAACTTAGTGGAAGTAATCCCCATATCATAAGTAATTCTTTTTTAGTAGAATATCATAAGTAAAACTTAATTAGTCAAATACTCTCCTTTTTCATTTTCTTTTGGTCTGAAAGGGAGTTAAGCCCTATGTAAAGTTATATTAAATAGAATTAGAAGAGTTTCTTACAATGGGTACAACATCAGCAAGCAAAAAACCGTCCCTTTGGTTAGTCACTACTTAGTAAGCATGTTTCAACAATAATACGCAAGGTTCTTGACACTTTAGTTAGTGAACTTTAGGTTTAATGATATGACAATAACTTGACACCATGATAATGAAACAAAGAGATTGATGGTTGATGACCGAGACATGTTCATATTTCAAGCATGTTTTTCTTTGTCACAATCGTAAATTTATCAAAACTAACCGGCCCTTTTTGAATAAAAAAGATAAATTTAAACAAGTATCATATTCAACAACAACAAAACAAGTACAATATGTTGGCCTTCTTTTGGTCTTAGAAGAGGGCTAGGGTATTCTGAGATTTTTGACGCAGGACGTTTACGGGTTAGGCCCGATTTGATTGACTTTTGGATAACAAGAAGCGAGGCCATCCAAGGACGGCCGGAGGGAGCTTGCTTATGGAAATAAGATTGCCCCGTTTAACCACCAGTATCCAAGAAGCAAACCATCCCACTCCGCAATTTAGGCAAAAATGGAATTGTGATGCGAAAGAAAGACAACGCATTCCCTCACAACCATCTTTTTAGATTCGGAAAAGTTTAAATTGAACTAATTTGACTAAGAACCCTTTCTTTCCGCACCTTCACCCAACTCACCAACATTAGGAAAGCATTGTCCCTCAGTTCTTTCCAACCTTTGGTGTGTAATCGAGATGTTGCTAGCTTCAACTCAGTCGAATAATCGTTCATGACAGATTTGATTGGGTGTTCATAATCTGGAGTAAAAGGATCGAACCTTTGCATGTCGGTATCAAAAAACGATGCCTTACCACTTACAAAATATTAAGTGTCAAAGTGTGGATTTCTTATAGTAAAAAATAAGGAGGATGTCTCTTGTTGAATCTTTTTCACGAATCGATAGATAGTTTGACAAGCTCAAGTAGTTTCTTAAAACCTCGCTTTAGATAATTCTTTCTCTCGTTCTTGAATCGATTGATGAAAAGGAATGGTGAATCTATTTTTGATTGATCTAACCAAGAAAGGTTTGGACATAAGGTTTTCTCATTCAGCCTAAGCATCAGCCCATTTGCCATTTTCTTATCTATCTTATATTCCCCCTTAGTTTGCATTAGTTCCTGTTTATGAAATGAACTTTGGCCGAAGATGTTGTTTCCTGGCCATCCGTCGTCTGGGGTTGATGTTCCGGCAAGTTCGTCGTCCAATTGTGAAGTTCAAGAAAAAGTTGATCTACGACCATCCTCTTCGAGCAAGCTCTTAGCTTTCATTGACTAATTGAATGTGGTTAGGTCAGAGCCCTATGTTGTCTCTTGGAGGACATTAATTACCGGGTTGGTTGTTCGTTTCCAAAACCTCAAGCAAAGACGTACTTTCTTCCGGTAGCTCTAAACAAAAGAGTCCTCCTACGAGAAACTTAGTAGAAAGACCCTTGGGATGAAAGAATGGATTGATGCTCCTGCCTCGGGTTTACAAAGTTTCAGTTGCCTCGTCGGGCCGCTCATTAAGCTTCAAGTCAAACTTTTGGCTTGCTACAAGCTGGGCTCAAGTTTTTGGTTGGAAACCGCTTCCTTGACCCCTTTGAAAATTCCCAACACTTCTTACCTTCGCCTAACAATCTATTGAACCCGAACACATATGGTGCATGGATGTCGTCAACTCGTGTCATAAGGTGTTGGGTTAAGTCTGCAACGAGTGCAACTCTCGTGTTTAGTTGGCCTAAGTGAAAGTGAAGTGGTGGGCCTACCCATCCCAACCGGGGGTATGTTGGGATTTGTGAAGAGTAGATTGGTCTAACATTTTGTAATGAGTTGGCTGGATAAAGATGAATCAACCCCAAGAATACATGATCCCAAGCAGATACTTGGTTTGTCCCCCCTCCCGGACCGCATTAACACTTCTTCATCTGGCTTGCTGAGATAACTCAAAGATTGTGAAACTTGCAGTTCCCATGCAACTAATTATAACTCTTTGGCACCCATCTCAGTCTCAAAGGCGGGGAATTCAGTTTTGGTTTACACGACTTCAAGCAGATAAAGCAGCTACGCTGCTTCTTTCACTTTTGTGAGTCATACCAGTATCCTTATCGTCGCCCATGTAGAGATGGTTGAAGATTGTAGTAGCCAAGGTTATTAAAATCGGGATTTTAGGATCGGATCACAGGGGACGCTCTGGATCGGATCGTAAAATCGGATCGTAAAGTCATAAGATTTTGTAAACAAATAAAAATTAATTAAATAATAAAATATGAACGTCATTTAGCAAAAATATAAATAGATATTTAAAATTTTAAATATAAAACTTTAGAACATTGATGCAATGGACCATTGACTCACCGAAACTCAAGCCATATACACTATATTGTCAAAACTAATTGGATTTAGGACATGCGTAAATGAGACATGAAGATTTTGAACAATCATTATTAGGGTTGATTTAGTTTTTTATCACGCATAGTGGAATTTTGGGATTTCGAGTGTGACTACATGGGAGAGACGTATATATGGAGAGCGTAAGTATGAGAGAGGTGGACAACTTGGGCTCTCAAACGGAATGTTAGTAGCTCGTAGAAGTTCAACATTAGAATCTTACTGGGATCTTAGAATCGTAAGATTCTACTGATCCTTTGAGATCCTATAAGATCCAGAGTTAGATTTTGACATTAATAGATTTTAGTAATAGATCCGGATCAAACACCCTACCTTGGATCGTAAAATCTTAGAATTTTAAGATCCGGATCTAGATTTTAATAACCATGATAGTAGCTAGATAAACTCTCAGTGTCTTTGTGTACTCTTTCTTGTGTTATACTTATCGCATATTAAGTGAGAAGAGCAAAATCAGTTAAACGCTTGAGTGGCCATTGTGAGGTTGGAGAGAGAGTCAAAGGAAGGAGACAATCTAGTGGTTGTGCTCGAGATAAGTTGAGGTTTTTAGATGAGTTTACTTGTTTTGGGAATAAGGGTCCAATATTCAAAATGATTTACCCGCAAATTAGTTTCATTTTCCTACCCAGGGCAATACTAAAAACTGAGAAAATATTTCTGTAAGTTTTTTTGACCCGATGGATCAACCGAACTCGAAAATATCCGGATTTAGCGGGTTCGGATTAAATCGGGTTTCAAGTTTAACTATACAGGCTTCAACCCTGAAAATTTCGATGGTTTTCGGTCGGTATTTCGGGTTCGGACAGATTTTGATAGCTCTACCTACCGCTCTTAGCCAAATTTGGCGGTGCGCCTGGCTTCGCCCATTACAAATTGAGAGTAAACCTCCGCCTGGCTTCGCTAGATCTTCCTCTTCCTTCATTCTCACATTGACTGCCTGGTCGATCATTTTGCTTCTACTTGACGTTTTATGGTAAGCGATCGCGTTCGCAATATGCGGAAGCCCTAGCACTTGGTTTACTTGTCCAGGATTTATGCGAGTTCGTGGAACCTGCAATGTTTTCTGGTTATGGTGCATTTCGATTAAAACTTGCTGAATTAGGGCTCGTTTATTGTGATCTAAATCTCATATCGTTTTGTTGCGCGCCTGTACTGTCAAATGTGTCCGATTTAATTCCTTTTTTTTTTTGCTTACCGAATCATGATGTCTTGTTGAATATCTGTAAAAAATATCACAAATTACGAACATTGATTGATTCTGTTATGCCGAGGGACTTGAATTTGGAACAGATGTTCTGAATGTTTAAGCCTTTTTGGATTCTGTCTCTCATCAAGTATAATGTTGCTGTAGAAAATTGGAAGAAATGAGTGATTTAGTAACTGAAGTTGATAGTCCACTATGTGGAGCAAAAGGCAGTTTTGATGCCACTCGAATTCAAGAGGTTCAGGCTTGGCTTAATTCTCAGTTTGATGCTGCTGGCAAAGATGTCCCTGAATTCGAGTACACGCCTTGGAGCATTGCCCATCTGCATAATCTCGCCACCATCTCCCAAGCTGAGACCCAGGCTGCTGCCATTGTTGCCAATGATTTCCGCCAGAAAGCGGCCGAGTATCGAGCACAAGGTTAACGCACCTTTGTTTAGATAGCTTGATTGGACTTTGATTTATGCTAGTATAACTTTGTTCCTCTATTTCTATCCAATTATAGATTGCCGTGCTTGTGCAGAGAATGTTTTCCAAAGTGTTTCTTCTTTCTTTCCCTCTTTAGCTGCCAGGATAAGAGAGATACTCGAGAATGTAGGATTAGCACAAGAGAGTTTGCCGTCTAATGTGGTTGCTTCAGCAAAAGTTGTTGGTAATGTGGCAAATCTGCTAAATATACGAGACACTGAGTTAAGCAGGTGACTTTTGTGCTTTGCAAAGTTCTGTTTCAGTTTCTTTTCTCTCTTTTGGTTTTGCCTTTAGACTTTACTATTATAAATTCATGTTAACATACAAGCTCAGTTTTCTCGTCGCAATTGGAGATATTTCTTTAAGAAAGAGTGAAGTAGATGAGAAAAGGGCAAAAGTGCTAAATGAGTCAAAAGTTCTTCTAAATTATATCCGCAAGGCAATATCAAGGCTTACCTATTTGAAGAGGTACACTTCTATGAATTTTGGCAGTAGTAGTTAAATTTGTCGCCAACAATCTGTTGGACCAGAGCATGTGATCATGCTGACTCAAAATTGAAGCAATATTCTGGTGACATGTTCATAATCTGCGTCTTGTTAGAATACTAGCTCATCTGGAAGATGAAGTAGCCCCCTGTGAGGCTCAAATGGAGCACTGGAAGATAAACATGGGTCTTATGGTATCCAAGGAGCGAGAATACAATCAGCGGGTTTTGAACCACAAGGCATGTACCTTCTAACTATTATATATTCTGGATGGTGACCTTTTTTCTTCTGAAACTTGATTTTTTATCCTTGATGTACAATGCACAAGTAACTGTCACTTCTGATGCTCTTAAATATTTCTGTGATACAAGTCAGCCTCTCTGAACATATGCTTGAAAATGTCAATAAGATCGTTCTTGTATCATTAAGTTGAGCTAAAGTGATGAAGATAACTATGAGCAGACACTACTTAATCGCCTTGGTTACACACCAGAGATCAGGCATGGTGTACTTGTTGAAACAACAGAGCACCGGAAGGAGCTGGAGAAAAAGACGAAGCCCATTCTTGACACCTTGAGAAGTTACCAAGACTTGCCACCCGTAAGCAAACACAAAATATGATTTCAATTCTTATTTTTCTCTCTTTTCGGGAATATGATGATTGTGATGAGTATGATTCATTTGATCTCTCTGGTTTTCGGTCCGATCTTTGCAGGATAAAGCGTTGGCTGCACTTGCGATCGAAGACAAGAAAATGCAGTATGCTGCTGCAGGGAAGTACCTGGAGGAGGTGCTGCAATCTGCATTTGCATCAAGCGATTAGCATTCTTGCTTGAAGAGGATGATGGCGCACTCAGCACAGGAACACAGTATAAGGTTTTCATACAGCAAATGAGTTGAGGACTCCTGTAGGCTATAGTAGAAAATTTGAAAGTGATTGATAAATAGTTGAATACTAAGCTGAATCAAAGAGGGAAATCATAGCGCGCTATTATTCCGGTTCAGTGGCCGTTTTACACTTTTACGGTTTAGCCTATAAAAGAAAACCGGACTCCCATGGACCCACCTAAGTAAAGGTGAGAGAACGCATCTGGAGTAAGTTCTAACCCGTCTGTTTGCTTGATCATGCCTCGCTTATCCCGTGCACCTCACCTACATATGATTATCTCCTTTTTCTCTACTTTTCCCCAGAGTATTTCCATGTTCTTTTCTTTGTCTACCTATTTTCGTATATTTAACTTCTTAATGATCAAAATGTTATACTAATAACTGCATAAATTTATTATAATACCGCTTTTTAAAGCCTACTGGCTACTAGCATATAGAAATGAGTATGTCAGAGTGAAACGTGTATCTGTATATTTTTTTATGAAAGATTTATAAATAAATAATTTTTCACACTTGTACAGATTTCCCCTTTAATTGTGCACGTATACGGTATATGTGCAAATGCGTACGTGCACGGTACACAACACACAGCACAACCCAGCTCTCTCTCCCCGAGCCCTATTTTGTCCACTTCTACAAGCACAAACTCAAACACACTCCAAGGAACAAAAGTATGGAAGAAAAAAAGGTTTACCAATGAGAAGAAATAAATAGGTAAAAAGAAAGGAGAATTTTCAGGTGCACGCTGACGTTGCTTTAAATTTTTTGTCCCATTTCGGTGTCATAAGAACATGTTTAATGGAGTCTTTTAGAGAGTTTTTAGGGGATTTTTATTGAAATTATTTATTAAAAGACTCATGGTGTATTGGAGTTTTTTAGAAGAGGTTTTTATATTTAATTTAAATTAAAATTATATCATTTTTTTATATAAAAATTACAATGTAATTTTCATATAACGAAATTAAACTGGTATTTATTTTATTTTAAAACACCAATACTAAAATAAAATGATTTATTTTCACTTAATAATACCTATATTACAAAAAAATATATTAAAATTAACCAAATATATACAAAATGGATGTCTATGGATAGAGAAAAATATAATTAGAATTATGATATTTTTTTATTTTTCTTAAGCAGCCAATTTTTAGGACATTTTTATCTGGGTCCCATAAGTGGGTCTTTTAGATTTTTTGGGTTAAAATATTCAAATTGGGCTAAAAGACCCATGAAGGGTCCCAAATTTGGGGTAAAAAACGGGACCGTCCCATGCTCAATTTTTTGGCATCAGAGTGTCACGTGGCGCTCTCTGATTGGCTCAAACTGATGCGCGCTGATGCACGCCACGTGGCAATCAACGGACGGCCAGGATTTATTTCTGGCCGTCCGTTTTTTTTAAAAAAAACTCATATATTTAAAAATTGGCTGCTTAAAAAAATAAAAAATACCATAATTCTAATTACATTTTTCTCTATCCATAGACATCCATTTTGTATATATTTGGTTAATTTAATTTTTTTTTTGTATTATAGGTATCATTAAGTGAAAATAAATCATTTTATTTTAGTATTGGTGTTTTAAAATAAAATAAATATCAATTTAATTTCGTTATATGAAAATTACATTGTAATTTTTATATAAAAAATGATATAATTATAATTTAAACTAAACATAAAAGCCCCTCCTAAAAGTCTCTAATAAAAGCCCCCAATACACTATGGGTCTTTTAGCAAATAATTCACCCAAAAACCCCCTAAAAGACCCTCTCTAAAAGACTCCATTAAATATGCTCTAAGTGATGATCCATTCATTTTAATTAGTGAAAAAATTATAAAAAATACATAACTTGTTCGATAAAAAGTTAAAAGGAAATTATTAATCAATTAGAATGATTGAGACATTGTTTAGAATATCGAGATGTGACAAACGGTGTGCTTGTGTATATGTATATATAGAAAATCTTTTATGCATATTGGTAGAATTTATATATAAGTTGTTGTTTTTATATATATAGTTTTTGATTCTATATATATGGTTTTGTAAATTGTATATTTTTTTTTTGTAATTTTTGATCATATGAGAATGATCATTATGGTGTCAAGTGAGAATGATCTTATAGCCTTTGGATGGAGACAAATTCAAGGGCTTGGATCAAACTTTCATTAAAGGGGGCATGTGCCATGCACATGACCCATTGATCAAACTTTCCTTGCCGGTCAATGCCCTTTTTTTTTTCTTTTTCTTTTTTTTTTCCGGGTCCAAAATTTGTTTTTTTTGGACGAAATTTTCAATTTCTGGGCCAAAATTTTCTATGCACATTTTATCAGAATTTCATACACTTTTGAAAAAAAGAGTAATGCATGTTAAAAACTAAATGAATTTCACATCTAGTACAAAAATGTATGCACAAGTACATTATTCTATGTGCACATACATGCAAAAACTCATGCACTTCAATATTCATCCACACACGTTCTAAAACTCATGTACATTTTCAACACAAACCCGATACATGCACTCATAGTGCAAATTAAGTGCACAAACAAGCCATTATTCATGTACATACACGCATAGATGCATGCACTTCACACGTATCGCACTGGATGTGCATGCAAATTGGCTTGAATGTGCATAATATTTGCATTGTATGTGCTAGTACAAATCATGTGCACATACAAGTCATTATTCATGCACATACATGCATAGACGTATGCACTTCACACGTAATGGCTTGAATGTGCGTGCAAAATGGCTTGAATGTACATAATGTTTGCACTGGATGTGCAGACAAAATTCGGACCCCGAAAAATAAACATTTTAGGAGAAAAAAAAGCTTGAACGGTTAGAAGTGCATGAAATCTTGCGTGAATGTGCATAACTTATGCACTAAATGTGCATAAAAAAAATTGGGCCGGATACAAAAAATCGTCCAAAGAAAAAAAAAGTTGGCCCCGTAAAAAAAAGTTGACCGATTTTACGTCGGTCAAAAGTGCATGAAATCATGTTGGAATGTACATAACTTTTGCAAGGAATGTGCATAGAAATTTTTGGCATAGAAAATGAAAATTCTGTCCCAAAAAATAAATTTTGGACTCGAAAAAAAAAACTGATCAACGCCGGAGTTGACATACTTAGCACATGACTACTTAAATAAAGTTTTTATTTCCATCCTTGAATGTAAGTCCATCCAAGAGTGATAGACTGATGAGTCATTCTTATTTTACATTATAAGTTCCATTCTCACTTAATCAAGTCATTTTTTATATATATGAGTTTTTAAAGTGTATAAAATTTCGAAAAGGCTATATGCACGTGATTTCGTGTCTAAACGGACGCGAAACTGTGCGCGTAGCTTAGCAGCATGGTTTTGTGCGCATAAGCTACGCGCATAGGGGTAAAATAGGCATATTTGAAAAGTTTGGACAAAACCCGTGCGCGTACGTTACGCGCACAAAGTGATCTGTGACAAACCTGTGCGCGTACGTTACGCGCACAAAGTGATCCATGATATATTAAAAAAAATGCAAGGTTACCTGGTGCGCGTAGCTTATACGCACCAAAAAAAATTGCATTTTTTTCCCATAATCATGTAGAGAATTTGAATACGAGTCCGTACATATAAAATTCGTCCAAAACGGACATCGTTTGCCCCTCCAAAAGCCCAAAAAACGAAGCCTTCCTACCCATTTTTTTTACAATTTGATGTCCGGCATATAGCGCATTGTATTGAATTTTTTTTGCATAAAAATACCAAAAAAATTCACTACAATGCGCTATATGCCGGGCACCAAATTGTAAAAAAAATGGGTAGGAAGACTTCGTTTTTTGGGCTTTTGGAGGGGCAAACGATGTCCGTTTTGGATGAATTTTATATGTACGGACTCGTATTCAAATTCTCTACATGATTATGGAAAAAGTGCAATTTTTTTTGTGCGCGTAAGCTACGCGCACCAGATAACCTTGCATTTTTTTAAAAAGATCATGGATCACTTTGTGCGCGTAACGTACGCGCACAAGTTTTGTCCAAACTTTTCAAAAATGCATATTTTACCCCTGTGTGTGTAGCTTATGCGCACGAAACCATGCTGCTAAACTACGCGCACATATTCGCGTCCATTTAGATACGAAATCGCGTATGTATATATATATATATATAGCCAGTGCCTAAAATTTTATGTGTATTTCTAACGTCCAGTCAGGATGTCCATTCTCAACAAATTCAAAACCCAAAAAATATTTTAAAATATTTCAAACTCCAAAGCTGTTTGTTGCAGGTAGCACTGCAACCAAAGGTGTGGCCTTCAATGCTCCTCCTTCCCAATTACCACTCACTCTCCTCTTTTCTCCTAACGTTATCTTGTTATACTGCATTTTTGTCATCTGGGTTTTACAGCCATTTTTTGCGATTATTCATCTTCTTTATTTGCCATTTTGCCTTATATGTTAAATGATAGATGTGAGTCAGTATTACTCTTTTTTCTTCCCTTTCTTAAAATTAAAATGGAGAGAGTTTCTGGAATCATCTATGCATAATTGATTGTGTAAATAAGATTTACCTGTTTAGCTATTCTTACCTTTCCTAACAAATTCTCTCCCTCTTTTCATCTCCCTAAAATCTCTGCCTTTCCTAAACAGAAATATCTGTAACTCCTCTCTCTTCATCTTTCTTTCTTATATTTTCTGTTTTTAAAGCTCTTTCTGTAATTTAATTCTCATACTCTGCTTCCCCTCTCACTTAAACAGCCATGGATTCCTTCGAAGCAGCAAGAGCAGTGTTTTCAAGGATACAGATAGTCGATCCAGACAATGCCCATAAGATCGTTACCTATATTCTTCTGCAAGACCAGTCCGAAAAGGAGATGATACGCTTAGCGTTTGGACCTGAAAATCTCATCCACTCCATTGTTACTAAAGCTAAAGCTGAGCTTGGACTTTCATCGAGCACTTCGTCTGCAGTTCACTCTTCTGCTTCTGCTCCGTCATTTAGCCCCATTTCTAACCCCGTTTCTATTTCCAAACCACAACTTTCTCTTTCGTCTCCAAGACTAGCAGTTCACAATCCTTCCTCCCCTTCTTCACCGTCCATATGGTCCGTTTCGAGTTCCAGCAACCATCTTGCACTAAGTCCTGATGCAAACACATCGCTGTCATACGCTGTACTAAACGGAAGTAACACAAGAGCTACCCCTTTTTCTTCTTCTTTCAAGCGGGATGATTCTTTAGATGGAGGCAACTTGTCTAAAAGCCACAACTTTCCTGATCAATTTACGGAAATGGCGATGAGACCAGGTTGCAGAAGCGACTCTTTGCCATACCCGTGTTGGGAAAAAGGGAATACTTTTGAGGATGGTCAATTTCACCGCAGGAGTTGCTTTGTCAATGACGATTTCACCTCCGGGTTTAACTACAAGCCACGGGTCTTAAGCAAGAACAGTAGCAACATTGTTCATGGGGGTGCAAGCTCAGTCGATTCATACGAAAATCCAAGCGGTAGGTTTGATGCTTTTGAGCATTACAAACAAGAAGTCATAAGATCCAAAGTTGCCCAGCAACAGAGATTGGCTGCTGCCCAGTACATGGCTGGAGTGGATTCACCTTACAGCAAGTTGAATTTTCTCCCAGGAGAGGCTCAGAAGTATACTTTTAACTCCAATTCTCATTGTTTCCCTTTTATATTCTTGCTTTGACTTGTCATTATAACTTGCTTTGAAGTCAAATGTTCAAGTGTGTGCCTTACATTGTTGCTTTGATTGAAGTTGCTTTACTAAATCTGGTGTGTGCTAGGACTAAAGCTTATAGGCCTATCCTTTAGTCTTTAGTTTCTGTGTGTCTGTGGTACATTGTGGTTGAATTGTTTCCTGCATTATAGATCTGGGGCGGCGGCATTGATGTTGGATGAACTTCACAAATTAAATAGACTCCGGTCAGCAGGAACTGATTTTTCTGAAATGGGATTTGGGGACTCTGCCCCTAGTTCTAGGCAGATTTATTTGACATTCCCAGCAGACAGCTCATTTAAGGAGGAAGATGTGTCTAATTACTTTAGGTAATTCCTCACCGCCTGCTCCTTTATGTCGAACTGTGATGCCAAACATTGTGAAACTCTGCGCTGAGTAATTGTAATGTCATGCTTTTTCAAGTATCTATGGACCAGTTCAAGATGTAAGGATCCCTTACCAGCAAAAGAGAATGTTTGGGTTTGTTACATTTGTGTATGCTGAGACGGTGCAGATCATTTTGGCCAAAGGGAACCCCCATTTTGTGTGTGACTCACGTGTTCTAGTGAAGCCTTACAAGGAGAAGGCTAAACTATCAGATAAGTATGTATTGTAATGTTTCCACTACTTAATTTGATTTGTAGTCTCTTGCTCTCATTTTGTGAATGGCAATTTGATGTAGGAAGCAACAACAGTTGGATAGGTATGACTTCTTGTCGTGCTCTAGCCCATCTGTACTGGATGGGGAGCCCTTTGAAATGCACGTTGGTAAGAATTTGCGAATTCGTTTGTTATCAGCCCTTCTAGGTTTCGTCCACAATCTGAATAAATGGTAATATGCCTGTTGTCTTCTAGGACCAAGACTGCTATACAACAACCAGGAGATGTTGAAGAAAAAGCTTGAACAAGAGGTTCACTGGCAACAAGCCCTTGAACTCCAGAGGAGAAGGCTAATGAACCTTCAACGCGTAGACTTGAAAAATGATCACCACTACCAGCATGATTTCTCTGATGGATCTCCTCCTCACCCGGCTGATAACCATGGAACATCCTTAAATCAGAATATTCCTCCCATGACCAATGTCTTCCCAGAAGATGCTTTGGAAGGTTAGTTAAAGCATGCATTGAAATTACTTGCCAGCTCGTTCATATGATTCAGTTTGATGTTTTCAAGTCTTTGCAGGAAATCAAGGTAGTCCAACTGCATCTCCTACTAAAGAGCCACAGGAGATAGTGACTGCTGATTCTGACGGTAGCAATGGCAATAAGAAAGATGACTCGGACATCAAATTGTCTCATGATGTCCTTGAAAGGTTTGTGCCTTCACTCCTGGATAACACACTGCACATAGATAGCACATAGCACTTAGGATGTGTATAGAGACCGGCAAATTTTATTGTAATGCTTCGAATAAGCATATTATCAACTAACCTATCAGTCTTGATCTCTAAAAAAGAAAGCTCTTTTTGTTTTCGCCTCACGATAGAATTTTTCATGTGGGTCAGTGTCTTGTTCTTTTGGCCACTACTATGATTTAGCTTTGAGCATATTTTGCCATGTAGCCCATCTGCGTATCCAACAAAATCTGCTGCTGTGGACCTATCAATATTGGCTCCCAAAACTGTCAAGGTGGACAATGGTGTCACAATATCAACATCTACAGCTACTACTCTTAACGTGGCTCCTCCCAAATCATGTTTACTTGAAATTCCTCGGTACGCACCAATTCCAGACAAATATATGCTCATTCTTGTAACTCGTAAAAACAAAATCATCCGTAATTGTGTCATTGGATCCATCAGCTTTTCCTCGGAGCATGGAGCCATTGGCATGTAGTATCGTAGTAGCAGCCTTCATCTATGGTTCACCTTGCTGGTAAGAAAATGATTGTTCTTTTATTTTTTTCTAAATAAATTTCTCTTATAATATTTTTTCTTTGCAAAAGCATTACCATTTTATAGCCGTTGTTTTTTTGGTCGAATTTATAGCCATTGTTCTCTTACAAAGGAAAGATATCTTTTTGAACTAATGCAGTGCAGAAGATCAGAGAAGCCACATGTGCAAAGAGGTGAAGAAATGGAGTAACAAAAAGATCCTGTACAGCCTAAAAAACACTAGCAACCCACATCAATAGCAAGATATGTAGAGATCTCACATAGATCGGTTTCCTCATTATCAATACAAACTATATTACAAGAGTAGACGGCATAGTGCATACGTAGGCTAGTGTACTGAACTATACAGCTGAAAAACTATACTAGGAACAATTAGATGCTAGTTGGTTTTTATGAGTATAATTTACGTATACTTTGTCTTTTTTGAACACATCTATTTCATCCACTTCCATATGAGTTTCTTTGTTTGCCAATTCAAATATGCTATGTCACTTTGTTCGCCAAAGATCAGGTGAGCGCGAGCATTTGTTTTCGCATTCCACACTATTGTACTTACTTTGACATTTTGAGGGTGCGTCATAGCAAGGATCAGCTCCACTTTGTCAAGGTTCACGTCCACCCCATGTACAGTTAAGGAAGTTGATAAACTTGTTGGATTTCAATTAGATCTTTTGGAGTCCCAACGACAAACATCTCTAGACTCTGTGGATAGTGATTTTATTTGATGGCTCCGTACCTCTCTACTTCGAAGTGGTGGTGGAGGTTGAGGAAAGAACCTTTATGTTTTCGGGCCTATGTTGTTACTTCATTGCTCAAAACATTAGAAAATCAAACTTTGCTTTTTTTTTTTTTGGGCCCATCTTTCCCTTAGTGTGCCTAGTATTTGGCCCATCAAACTTGGGCTCCTACATGTACAACCTCTTCAGATAATACAAGATGCATACACAATCATCAAGACCTCAATATTATGACACTAAACATCACCTAAAGAAATGAAAATGTCAACTAGGAAGAGCAAACTAGATAACATGATACCTAATCACAATCCAACCCTTGCATATGAAGACCTTTGTGGTAGGAATAACACTATAAAATTTCATGTCATCACAGATAGTCTCGACGTCGATTAAGTAAAATGCAACCAACACCTACGAGATTTTTCCACCACAAGCTTCATCTATTTTTTAGTTGTGTTTGTTGTCTATCTTAATCCTAAGTAATACCTCTTCCCCTTAAATCTCTTAGAGTGTGTTTGATAAATGATTAATAACGTTGGCTATAATTGTAGTTTCCACCCAAATTCCACCAATTTGATGGGATTCAATTTTTTTTCAATTTTCTTGTGATTTCCCCCTTATTTTTTGTTAAAATTCATCCAATTTTTCTCATAAAATTTAATCAAATAAGAGAACACAATTTCCTTATTTCCCCTCCCTTCAAATCCCCTCTCAATCCCTCAATACAAACATAGCCTTAGTTAAGTTTTACTTAAGTAAAACCTTATACAAGTCAGTAGACTTGTCAAAAACCGACCCAACCCGAAAACCCGACCCGAACGTTACTGGGTCAGAAGGACCCGAATCCGAACCCGACCCGACTCGACCCGAACGCAAATCTGAGCTCGCGGGTCCCCTTTATTTTATATATTTTATTTCATTTATATTAAATATACTTTATTAAATAATAATATAATATTAATTATATTATTATAATTATTTTATTAAAGTTAAAAATCATAATAATAATCATAAAAAAAGACATGTTCGATCCGCTGGGTCAACCCGAACCCATCCGATCCAAAAATTTTATCAATCCGATCGACCCGAACCCGATTTGATCCGAATTCGACATGACCAAACCCGACCCGTCCGATCCAGTTGACAGGTCAAGTCAGATATAAAAATCTAATTAAATCAAATCTATCTATCTATCTACACTTCAAAGTAAGTATTTGCGAAAGAATAGTATGGAAAAACTGAGAACCCCTCAAAACAACACGTCGTCACGTGCTCCCTCCCCCAATTCTCAGACAAATAAAACCCTAGATCTAATCTAAGTCCACTACCTCAAAATAAAAATTGAAATTTTGGGGTGGGGAATTGCATGAGATGGGCGTGCCAGTAAAAATCTGATGAATTACCTGCACATGACAATAAAGACGTCGTCTAGTCTTGTAAAACACCAAATCAATCATTTCCCTTTCTTTCATAGATAAACAACGGTTAAGCTCTTTGCACCCTGACACCATTCTATTTGCACCGGGTTGCAGGCGTGCGGAAGCCAATGCCGGGCGGAATCCACTGCTGCGCGAAAGCCAATGCTGCACGGAAGCCACTGTTGTGCGGAAGCCAGTGCCAGTCCGTGAAGGCACAACCAGTCCGTAAAGGAGTAGATTCGTTGCAGAGGGGAAATGGCCGACACCGATGGGATTTTGGACAACATAGGGAGGGATAACAGCTCGTGAAGTAAATAGCAGTGGATTCGTTCAATCGCCAGACGAAGCTGAAGTGTATATATATGCATTGAGCGTTGCGGAGAATTCATACCATTTATATATCCTACAAGAGGTGAACACCATTTATTCTACTACGAAATGTCGTGGCATAACAACGATCATGAAAATTATGAAGAATCGCCTAAACTGGTATGTATTTTACAATTATTAAAACTATGAATAAAATTAGTATAAGATTTGTAATCTATATATTAAGATTTTTGTGTTGTGTCATTAACTCATATTATGAGTAGATTAATTGTATCAAATTTCTCTTGAAAATCATCATGTCATGCAAATTAAAATGTGTAATTTTCCATCTCTAGTCATTTAACTACACAATTAATTTGGTAGGCTACAAAACGTACAAAAAATCTTAATTGTGTGAATTAATTTGTGGCACAGTGGAGATAATTATTGTTTTTAACTACTTGTTGGATGACATTTTAATTTGCATGAATTGACCATCAAGAATTTTTTTTAACTACTTGTTCGATGACATTTTAATCATATACCGCATTAAATATGTGTGAATTACACATTTTAATTTGTTAACTACTTGTTCGATGACATTAACGCATATTATGAGTAGATTGAAAATGTCATCGAACAAGTAGTTAAAAACAAATTAAAATGTGTAATTCATTGATTTACACATTTTAATATGTGTGAATTACACATTTTAATTTGTTTTTAACTACTTGTTCGATGACATTTTAATTTGTTTTTAACTACTCATAATATGCGGTATATGATTAAAATGTCATCGAATAAGTAATTAAAATGTGTAAAAATTGAAAATGTTGAAACATATTAATATGTGTGAATTAATCATATAATACTCCATTGATTTTGATAGAAAAAAATTGAAAATGTTGAAACGTACAAAAAAGATAGCATTAATTCCAACTGGCATTATGACATCACGAGTGAAGTTAGAAGAGTGTTAAACTATCTCCTTAATTTGTGTGCAATAGGTTCAAACGTCATTTAATAAACTCGGAGGGAGTAGTAACATATTGAATTATAATGTTTACGAATTTTGGCAGGATTTTACGACATACTTTCAAACAGATTATATGTGGGGAGATCGAGAAACCATGTTAGACTGGGCACGTCAACAAGGACGGTATCTAAATATGATTCTAACCATAAAAAAATCTTGGGAACGGAAGGTTATATTAGCATGCGAAAAATCAGGTAGTTATAGGCCATACTCGGATAATTTGACACGGAAAACACGTACAAAGAAGAGCGAATGTCCATTTGAGCTGAATGGGCTTATGCAAAGGGAGGACACTTGGATACTAAATGTGATATGTGGTACACACGATCATGACCTTCCACAAAATCTAGAGGGTCATGCCTATGTTGGACGATTGACTGAGGAACAACACGTGGATGTATTGGCGTTGACAGAAGCTCAAGTAAAGCCCAATAATATTTTCACGTTCTTACGTGAGAAGTACAAATCCATTGTTACATCGCGAAAGCAAATTAACAATGTACGACAAGCATACCGCGAACAAGAAATGGGGGACATGTCAGTAACTCAGTTCACAAAGCATTTTTTATCGGATATGGGTTATTATGTTAGTGACCGAACGGTGCATGGAACAAACGATGTGGTTCAAGACTTGTTTTGGGCCACCCCCAATCACAACACCTGTTGAACTTGTTTCCTTATGTCGTAATAATGGATTCGACATACAAGACAAACAAGTAAGTTTAAGCCGGTGTAATATCTTTTATATAGTAATTTTAGCTAATCAATAGAGTGTGGTAATAACGGTATTTATTATCTGCATTGAATTTATTTGTAGGTACAATATGGCACTTCTTGAGATTGTCGGCTTTATGTGCACATGAAAGACTTTTAACGTGGCATATTCTTTCATGGCACACGAGAACGTTGACCACTACGTATGGACATTGTATGAATTGGAGCACTTGTACGATAAAATCAGAAAAAGACCAACGGCGATAGTCACAGATCGAGATTTGGCTGAAGTTAAGGCTATAGCCCACATTTTTCCCGATGCCCAACATCTGTTGTGTTGGGTGCATATACTAGCCAACTATAAAGCTTATGCGCTTACTGTGACAGGTAATAGTGGTTTAGCAAATTCTTTCTCAAACCAATGTCGTGAATTGTTCAACTCTAAATCCGAGGATATCTTCTTGCAACGGTTAAATGAAATACGGGACACGTGGAAAGGTAGTCTGGTGACATACCTTATGAAAACGTGGCTTGTGCCTTACCTACATCGTATTGTTAGGGCATGGACTGATACCAATCTCCATTTAATCACCAGAACAACAAATAGGTAATTTACTTTGCGGTTTAGGAATTATTACATGCTACTCATACATGACATGATTTATTGATAATTATATTATGTTTACAGGGTTGAGGGGGCCCACTCTGTGCTGAAAGATTTCATCGATTCTTCTGTTTGTGGCTTCAACACAATAGCAAAGAAGATCCATTGTTTGATAGAAGATCAAGTTGTTGTTGTGAGAGGATCCATGGAGATGGATCGAAATATGATCCCTGCGCGTGTCAACAAACTAAAACCACCTATGGACTGTCTTTTTCTCCGACTTACCAACAAGGTGTCAAAATTGTGTATAGACACGATATTGGGCACGATGGATAGGGTCTTGCACCCAAAATATGAATTTGACCCGACTGTTTGCAATGACCGTTGGTGGACAACGGTCAGAGGACTTCCATGTACACATGATGTATATGAAGCAATGATGACAAATACCCCGTTGAAGCCAAGTCAAATTCATCTTTTCTGGAAACAAGTTGTATGGAAAGGTGTTACGAAACATGCACTCCCGCAAGACGATGTTCCCCTAACTTTGGATACAGAATTAGCAAACAAGTGAATGTAATTATAGAGTCGTGCTCAATAAGTGAATGTAATTATACGAAGCTAACTTTGGATACAGAATTAGCAAACAAAGGCATATATCTGTCATACGGAGTCGGCTGATTATTTCATTGCAATTGGGTACTTTGAATGGAAGTACCCAATTGCAATGGAAATTCAAAGTTTGAATATCATAATATCATATTTTGAATTAATAAGTTCCCATAGATTTACTCTTAGGAAGAAATGGAAATTCTTTTTCACATTCATTTTTTTTACGGCGCAACCAGAGCCGTTTTTTTTAGAAATTAGAAATATATTTTTAGGAATAGGGTTCGATAATTAATTTTTTGTAAAAAAAATCATTTTTTTTTTTGAAATTCGAATTTTTTATTGAATTTTTTTATAAATGGAAATTTATTTAAAAAATTTGGATGCAACATTATTGCGTCGAAGAAGTTGTTGCGACAAAGCCCCAAAAAATTACAACTTGGGCACAACACCGTTGCGCCCAAGAAGTTACCGTTGTAAAACGGTAATTTTTGTTGATATATATATGTAACTATTTCGTCCATTTTGGCATGGATCCATTTTAGATAATGTCTTTGTCAAGGATGGATGATGCACTCGGTCCATTTGAGCACTTAGATGATGCACCCGGTCTTGATTTGATTCATGACGATAATTTACGGGTACATATACATTTATTCCGAAGTTTATTTCAAATTTAGTAAATTAAAGTAGTTTGTTGTAGTTTAGAACTTTGATTAAAATGTTCATACGATGAATACATGTTTTAGGTTAGCAGCATTATTTTTGTATTTTCTGTATTCTATTATATAGTTGTGAAATAATTTTCTCAAAGTTTATGTGTGAAATGATTTGTTATTTAGGTGTGTTAATTTATCATTTATTAAGTAAATTATATATTCGTGGTAAGAACATGGATATGTTAGTTTTAAGAAACGCCCTTAGAAAAACCCCTAATTTATAACTTATTTTGGAAAATAAATAGGACGACTCTAGTGATAGCGAATATTCGCCAGTGGATTATTCTGCTCATTTTACTACGGATGAAGAATGGAGTGATAGAGATAGTATGATCAGTTGGGCTAAGAACGTAGGTTTGGAGTTGCATATGGTGATTGTAATAAGTAAATCATGGCCTAACCGAAAGGTCATATTGTCGTGTGAGAAGTCCAGGTCATATAGAGCGGCGAAGAAGAAGGCGAGTGAGGTTCCCGAGGCAACCCCTAAATGGAGATACAATGCGAGGACAAAGAAGAGCGAGTGTCCAATTCAGTTGCATGAGGTGGTTGTGAATTGGCTCAAATCTGACCGTTGGAGATTATCCGTCGCTTGTGGATCGCATGACCATGAGCTTTCTAGTAGTTTGATCGGTCATGCATTTGCCGACAGACTTTCGCAGGAACAACGAGAGCGCGTGAATGTTTTGTCAGCCTCCAGAATAAAGCCGAAGGCTATTATGAGTCTATTTCTACACGAGGATCCCAAATGCTTGACATCAAGGAACCAACTCTAAAATTACAAGTGTCGGAAGAGGCGAAAATGCAGGGGGAATTTGACGGTGCCGCAATACATGCTGGATTTTCTAAACGCGAGACATTATTATACAAGCTATGAGACGCGTCGCAATGAAGAAGGGAAGAAGGTTTTGAGTGACATTTTTATTTCTCACCACGGAGCTAGACATTTGTTGAGTTTGTTCCCCAGCATCTTCATCATGGATATGACCTACAAGACGAACATGTATGAATATGTTCAATTATCGCTATTATTACATCTAAAATACGTAATTGCATATAAATGTTATAATTTTTACATTTATAGGTACGGTATGCCTTTGTTGGAGTTTGTTGGATTCACTTGCACCAACCGTACGTTTTGTATTGTGATCGTATTCATGTATGATGAGACGACGGAGCTTCAACGATTGGGATTCCTGGGTAAGGAAAATGTTCTCTATCCTTAGAAACCCTTTATGAGGAAAAGTGTTAGAAATATTTTACCCTACCCTATGTCCTATGAGACCCAAAACCCAAAATCCTAAACCCCAAACCCTTCTAAACCCTGAAATTAACCCCCTCTAGTTTGGGCACAACGGCGTCGTGCCCAGAATGCTGGGCGCAACCCCGTTGTGCCCAATTGGTTGTGAGGGGGTTTAGGGTAGGGTTTTTTAGGATTTAGGGTTTGGGGTTTAGGGTGACTATGGTCCATTCATTAGGGTTCAAGGTTTAGGGTCATTAAACTTTTTGGGGATAAAATATCTTGAATAGGTATATATTGGCCCGATATTTTGTAGTTTTTTTCATAACTCTAAATGTACTTCTGAAGCTCTTCTACTGAAGGACCATCAGAGAAACTCAAATAATCCCAAACAAATTTGGACATGTCCAACCTAAACCTTAAACCCTAAAGTCTAATCGGAGACTATAAATTATGAAGGTGGAGAATAGGAAGATCAAAATTTCAAATTGTAAATTGATTTTTTTTGGATGGATGACAACACAAAACTTCAACGATTGAGATTCTTGGGTAAGGAAAATGTGCTCTATCCATCAATCCACCTGGGAGAAGTGTCAGAAACCCTAAACCATAGAACCCTTTATGCGGAAAAGTGTTAGAAATGTTTTACCCTACCCTATGTCCTATGAGAGCCAAAACCCAAAACCCCAAACCCTCATAAACCCTAAAATTAACCCCCACACAACCAGTTGGGTACAACAGCGTCGCACCTAGAATTCTGGGCGCAACCCCGTTGCGCCCAACTGGTTGTGAGGGGGTTTAGGGTAGGGTTTTTTTAGGGTTTGGGGTTTAGGGTTTAGGTCATTATAATGTAAATTTTAAGACAATATGGTTTAATTTCACAGAAAAGCCCCCAATATCAATATATGGACAAAATATTTTGCAAAATAAATTTTGTGTTTTCAGGTGTACCTCGTTTCAATGTCCTAATATGTGTTAGTTCTGCAAAAAAAATCTAACAAAAATGCATGCTATCTCAATGAAGTCAAACCTAAACCCTATGTCCTATGATACCCTAAACCCTTAACCCCAAACCCTCCAAAACCTTGTAAATTTACCCCCTCTCATTTGGGCACAACGGCGTTGCACCCAAAATGTTGGCGTTGCGCCCAACTGGTTATGAGGGGGTTTAGGGTAGGGTTTTTTAGGGTTTGGGGTTTAGGGTGACTATGGTCCATTTATCAGGGTTCAATGTTTGGGATGTCCAAATTTGTTTCGAAAAACAAACCTTCAACAACAATATATGGCCCCGATATTTTGGAGTTCTTCAATAGCCAGGGATTTACTTGTGAAGCTCTTCTACTAAAGGCTTCACAGAATGCCCCTTGAAGTTCCAAATATAAAGACCCTTTCTAACCCTAAACAATGAACCGCCTTCACAAGTGAGCTTGTCGAGTATCTTTGCTGCTTCTGCTATAACTCGAACTGCCTTACAACACGTTCAGGTTGATATTTCTCAATGCAAGAATCAAACCCTATGAGCTCAATCGCCTCTACACACCGCCCAAAATCCTTAGGTTTTAGGGTTTGGGGTTTAAGGGATTTTACCCTACCCTATGTCATATGATACCCTAAACCCAAAAC
This sequence comes from Rheum nobile, assembly GCA_027886185.1. Lineage (NCBI taxonomy): Eukaryota > Viridiplantae > Streptophyta > Magnoliopsida > Caryophyllales > Polygonaceae > Rheum > Rheum nobile. The sequence continues at coordinate 6,410,323 of WOAB01000135.1, forward strand.
CCAAAACCCTCAACCCCAAACCCTCCAAAACCTTGTAAATTTACCCCATCTCATTTGGACGCAACGGCGTTGCGCCCAATTGGTTGTGAGGGGGTTTAGGGTAGGGTTTTTTAGGGTTTAGTGTTTGGGATTTAGGGTGACTATGGTCCATTCATCAGGGTTCAAGGTTTGGAGTCATTAAATTTTTTGGGGATAAAATATCTTGAATAGGTATATATTGGCCCAATATTTTGTATTTTTTTTCGTAACCCTAAATGTACTTCTGAAGCTCTTCTACTGAAGGACCATCAGAGAAACTCAAATAATCCCAAACAAATTTGGACATGTCAAACCTAAACATTCATTCATTAGTGTTTAAGGTTTGAAGTCATTTTCCTAAACATATAGAAGAAGCAAGGGGGATTCACCAAATACTACATACGTACTCTTAAGAAAATAAGAAAATGAGATACTACACTTGATCTTAGCCAAAAAGCCGAGAAAGGTATGATTTATCCCGTTTTCAATTGATCAGTCTATATTTGTTCTCAACCTTTGTACTATGAGACCCTAAACCCCAAACCCTCCAAAACACAAAATTTACTTTTGTAGTTTGGGCGCAACAGTGTCGCGCCCAGAATTCTGGGCACAACCCCGTTGCGCCCAACTGGTTGTGATAGGGTTTAGGGTAGGATTTTTTTAGGGTTTAGGATTTGGGGTTTAGGTCATTACACTATAAAGTTTAAGACAATATGGCTTAATTTCACAGAAAAGCTCCCAATATCAACATATGGACATAATTTTGGAGCTCCCAATAGTGAGAGAATTACTTGTGAAGCTCTTTTACTGAAGGCTTCGCAGAATGCCCCTTGAAGTTCCAAATAAAAAGACTCTTTGTAACCCTAAACATTCAACCGCCTTCACAAGTGAACTTGTCGAGTATGTTTGCTGCTTTCGCTTCAAAAGAAGCATGATGTTCAGACTTTTTTCCAATAATTGATCAATATATCTAGCTGTTCTCTAGTCTTTCAAAGCCTTCCATTTTCTTCTTCAATCGCATCTATAACAATCATCTTTTGATACGTCTGTCCGACTTACAAATTTGTTTCGAGAAATAAACCTTAAACAACTATATATGGCCCCAATATTTTAGAGTTTAGGGTTTTAGGGTATAGTTCAAGTTTATGAAGTTTAATCCGAAAATATAACATCCAATACTTAGATATCGAATTAGGTATTCTGGGGACTCTCAGCCCAGATTTGAGCAAGATGGAACAGATCACAAAGATAGCACATTTATGACCAAAACATTATGGCCATAAAAACGTCTATTCATCCTTTATGCGGAAAAGTATCACAAATATTTTACCCTACCTTATGTTCTATGACACCCTAAACCCTCCAAAACTCACAAATGAACCCCCCTCACAACTAGTTAGGCGCGACGCCGTTGCGCCCAGCTTTCTAGGCGCGACGCCGTTGTGCTTAACAGGTTACCGTTGTAAAAAGGCTATAAAAGGGCATGTTACCAACTCTATTACTCACATTAAGGAATATCAAGTGCATATGAGAGTATGGCTTTGTCGTCCAGCAATGCTTAGGCTCCGGTTACAATGTGCCAGTGCAATTTTCCGGTCGTCATGTACACTTACGATAGACCGATTCACTACAAAAGAAGGTATCTCGCATGCAAGGATTACAATTCCAATGGAGCGGGATGGTACAATGAGAGGGTGTCATACCTTTAAGTGGCTTGATCCACCGTATGATGACAATGTTGCCAAGATTATAAAAGAATTGGTGCTGGAAAGAGATGAGCTTAAAAAGCTGTGCGACACCCTTTCAGATTCAAACTGGAAGTTAAGGAGGAAGATATATTATCGGGGTTATGATTACAAGCTATAAGTTTATTTCATTAGTTATTTCGAGTTCTATGTTTGTTTCGAACGTCAATGTTATTTCTATGTTTGTGTATGAAATCTTTGAATGACATATTTGAATTCGGTACCTGATATGTATGATGTCTTTCTATGCGTTTGGGTGTAATGAAATCTTGCATTTTTTAATTAATGTCAAAATCCCTAAAATCCGCAATTCTAATACACATAAAGCACGTATATACACAAAATATTAGTACACAATCCATAATGTCACCACAATATCCAAAACATAGTCAGTAGCTATATCTCGTCATCGCTCGACTCAGTCGCGGCCTTGGAAGACTCTCCCCTCTCATATATAGACGGGACACGCCCCGCTCGGGCTTGGTGCTTTGCTGCTGCGGACGACTCGACACCATGACTCGACGACTGGGAAGATAGTTGCGACGCCCGGATAAGCGGTGCAGCTACAGAAAGCTCGTCGCCGCATAGAATGGCCAACATATGGTCCCAATCTTGACCGCCACCCCGGGTCTGAATGATCTCCCGAGCGAATGCTATCGCCATGTCCAAACGCTGCAAAACAACAATATTAATGTCGATAATAATAAAAACAAACATTTACAACATAGATTGGTGGCGAAACGTACTCTGTAAGCATCCACAGCGGGAGGAGGATCTCGAATACGAGGCTGGACTCGTGACAAGGGGCTCATATATGGATGTGAGATCTGTAAATACCAGTCCAAGTACTCCTCGTCCACATCCCACGTTGGGACGGCCATCGGGCTTTTCAAAATGAATGGAAACAGATGCTCATTGAGGTGCTCCCAGCCGTCGCATGCCCGAGCAAAAGTCAACTTGTACGTATCTTTCCCTACAAACTTGACGGGCTGTGAGGCAGACGACGGCTCTATGACATCCAATGGCCTGCTCTGCCGACGTCCAAACTGCCGCACGGCCCAATCAAGCATGTACGGCTCCTCAACGTCCATGAACGCGATTGTCCCTCGGTAAGTGGACTCCCTATAAGCACCAACAAAATCTAAACTGTCATACGGCGTCCAACGTACCTTCAATGATAAAAAAGTACAAACTTGTAAATAGTTAATCATAGATGAGACATAAGTAATAAAAACATTAGGGTGCTTACATCCTCGGGCCGATACTCGTCCAAAATACGCCTGTAATGTCGGCCGATGTAGATATCACGCAGCACGGGGCGCTGGATATAATACCGAGCAGCGCGTCGCTCGTCGTCGCCCATTCCAGGGAGGGGGTTAGGGTTCCCCGAAAAATATACAAAGTACATCCATATCCACATCTACATGCGAAATAAATAATATGTTTGGTTAATAATAATTTAAAAAATGTAATAATTAGTACAACGAAATCAAAAATAAAGTTCATTTACCTAAAGCAGATAGGTACACCCCGCTATGCCTGCTACCTCTCCCCGGGAAGCCTCGCCAAGGTTCCTATACAATAAAGCAAGCACCCCCGTCCCCCAAGCCATGCCGACCACTCGGTCCCAATCCTCAAATAACGGCAGCATCTTCACCATCAGCTGGTTCGTGGACTTGTCCACGAAAATGCTGCAAGAGAGAACATGCCATAGGTATCCCACCGCTATCGACTAGGGCTCGTCGTCCTCCCGTATCATGTGTAGCAGGTGCTCAGAAAAATCAAAGGCAGAAACCCAGCCCCTAAGGACCTCCCCCCGCATCTTCCTATCCCGGATACCGAACATATAGCCGAAAATCTCCCGCCCCAACACCTTAAGCGCTTTGTCAATATCCTTTGGGTCGGCATCCATAGAAACTGAAGGATCGCGACACGAAAACCCCTATATCCTCAATCCCAATATCCTCTCCACGTCGTGAAGCGTGATCGTAATCTCGCCCCATGGAAAATGAAAGTTGCTCGTCTCAGGGTGCCATCTCTCGACAAATGCTGATATAAGAACGTGGTCGACCCTACCAAACTAAAAATCCCGGAGACCGTCCAATCCAGACTGCTGCACGAGCCAATACCAACTCCCCTCAACCACCTCGTCTGAAATGTATCTCCTCCAGTCACTGAGCTCGGCCGGACGAGTATAAGCCCTCAAACGCCGTACGAGGGACGATGTAGGCGGAGGAGGAGCGTGCCAAATCCGGTGCGCAACGTGAGTCGTGAAGCTCTGTAGCACCTCAGGCAACTCAAGCCCGTATGGGGGGGGGGGGGGGGGGGCTCCACGGCAGGTGGAACCTCGCCATTGGGAGGGGGAACAGGATGCTGGGGTGCGGGAGGGGGAACGGGCTGCTAGGGTGCGGGAGGGGGAACGGGCTGCTAGGGTGCGGGAGGGGGAACAAACTACTGGGGTACGGGAGGGGAAGGGACCTCCTCCATAACGATGTCGTCCAAATGAGGACTCAAGCCCGCAAACTCCTCTGTCTCGGCAAATGCCTTTTCCATGTCTCAGACGGGACTCTGCGAAGCCGGAGGTGAACACATGTGAGGATGAGGATCCGCTAACAGATCGGATACCGTTCCAATAACGGGTTCCGCTATTGGAACGGGATCCTTCCGGATTCTACTCTTGCACTTGTTTTTTTTGGAAGTTTCGGTGCTTACGATCGGAAGCTGTCACGGGTCTAGATTCCACCCTACGACCTCCCCACATCTTTCGTTTGATTCTCTCGACTATATCCTGTTTTATTCAAATAATTGTCTAATTTAAACAAATTTCTAATTGCTATAAAATTACAATACATTTCTAATTTAATATTCTAATTATATACTAACTTCTCCAATACATTATATACTAACTTCTCTAATTCATCTAATTTTATTCAAATTCTATTTCATGAATATAATTACATAAATTTATTATAATAATATACTAATTTTTTATATGCAATTCTAATATATTAAATATGAAATTCAATAAAATAACTAATTGTATTACATAAATTTATTTTAATAATATACTAATTTCTCATTTGTATTCAATAATATACTAAATTTATTCTAATAATATAATTGCATAAATTTATTTGAATTTTTTTTTATACAATTCTAATATTTTCTAACAAGTCTAAATATTTCTACAAATAATAAAATAACAAATTAATTATATATATTATTAAATATGAAATTTAATAAGAAAAACTACGTACCTCAACTCGTTCGCGATGAGTGTATTTTCGTGGCATTTTGGGTCGGCTCGGCTCTCCAACCTGCGCCACCGCCTCGGCACCAACGGCCGCGGCAACGGCCTTCGACTCTTGGGCGCAACCTGGTTGCGCCCAAGATTAAATTTTTGTTTTAATTTTTTTTTTCAGTTTTTGGGCGCAACATGGTTGTGCCTAAAAGCGGGTGGGCGACAAACAAAAATAAGTGCGAACATTCTACCCGTTTTTTTATTTAGAAAAATGAATGCGAAGTATGCATTTATTGTTACTTGTGTGTACATTTATTGTCACATGTGTGTGTCATACTTTATACTCCCTCCGTCCGGTTTTGTTTGCCCACTTTCCATATTGGGTGTCCCCCAAAGTTTGTCCACTTTCCATATCAGACATACCCAATTCTACCTAACCCAATCTACCCAATTAATCCAACCCAACAACACCCAACCCAAAATCCATAACCCAAAACTCCATAACCCTATACCTCTCCTCCTCTCACCCTCACTCCCAACCCTAAAACTCCTCCTCTCTTCTTCTCTTTTGGAACCTTCACTCGCCGCCACTGATCGTCCTCTTGTGCTTTGGTTTTTGTTGCTCCGACGACAAAATCCATTTCTGGTCCTCTTGTGCTTTGGTTTTGTTGCTCCTCTCGTCTGGATCTATTATCTCTTCCTCTGTGCTCTCGTGAAACCCTAAAACTCCTCTCCTGCTCTCTCTCCCGTTTTGTTTGTTAGATCGCCGACGATCCTAACTCCCCTGGGATCTCTTGATTCAACATGAGTACAACTTCCGATTCCTTCTGAAAGTCTTCTGGTAGTCCCCGCCAAGTGTCCACTCACAGTGGATGCTCTGAGTTTCCACTGTGCGATGGAGGTTGTGAATTTTTAGGGTTTCACACCTACACCCCCGAAGGATCTGAGGCAACGGTGGAGAACAACTTCAAATCGCCTGAGGTTATTGTGATCCCTGATTCACCGGAGATAGATGTCCCCGAGGTTATTGAGATCCTTGATTCGCCGAAGATAGATGTCCCCGAGGTTATTAAGATCCCTATTTCGCATGAATCCCCTACTCCATGATGATTAGCTAAGTTTCTTTGTTCCTACTCCTATTGCATGCTAAGTTCCCTTGTTTATTGTGGTTGCTTACTGTTGCATGTGAATCTGTGATGGCTTGTTGACTGGTTGAAGTGGTGTTGGTGAATCTTGAACTCTGTATGTTGTATGTTGGTTATATAATGTTGATTATATCTTGTTGTGATGGTGATTACAGTTGCATGCTACTCTTACTGTTGACTGAGAATGGTTGTTGTGATATTTTGATTGGATCTGTTTTCATGTGAACTCTGCATGTTGATGGTGATTAATATTGTTGATATTATGATGATTGTTGTCGTTTTCATGTGCAATGTTAATGGTATTTGCTATTGAAAATATGTTGGGAAATCTGTGATGATGATCATGATCTGTAATTTGGTTTAGGGTTATTAGCTTAGTTAAAAATTTGGCTATCCTTGTGCCTCTAATACTGTGTTTTGACTGGCTGGCTAATTTGGCTATCCTTGACTGTGTGGTTGTGCATTTGATGTCCCTGCTTGTGCACCTCCATGAACAATTTGCCATGCTTGTTTGATAGCCCAATCTGGTGCCTTGATTTCTCTTGGTAGATTACCTTGAGCCCTTAACTTCTTCTTGTTAGAATGTGGCATGTCATACTCATTACCACCTTTGGATTTCAATATTTCATTCATAACATACTGTAGGGTCATCCATACATCACTTAGGGTTAAGGGATCCAACTCATAGAATGCTTGATGAACTGCTTGTAGCAGTTCATCAATATTTTTTGGCATTTTCTTGTGCATGAGTGACTGGATACTCCTAAAGAATCCTAGATCTAATATGTTTAAATCTGGACTATTAGCTGGCTGCTGAATTAAAATGAAAGTGAATGCTTCCTGTTGATATATCTGCTGCCATTCTGAGTCTTGTTGAGTTATATGAGCCTTTGCATTATCTTGTTGGATGAATATGATTCTGTGAGCTCCATCCTGTGGCCCTTTTGCCTTGATTGCTGGAATGATTTGGTTAATCAACATGCTCCTTGTGACTTGCTTGTTAACTGATTGTACTAGCTTAGTAACAATTGTCCCCTTGTCTCTGTTTTTGGATGCCCTCTTTGTTGGTTCTTGGTATGTGAATGGAAAGATACCAATCTTTCCATCAAATGTGCATTGTCCTTCTGTGTTGAACCTTGATCTTGCTACAACTGCAGTAAACATAACTTTTGGGATGAACTTACTTGCAGCTCTGTGTTTACCCTTCTCATCTTGTGCTAGATAGACTCTTTGTGTCTTCCTTGTTTGATTAAACCACTTCTCATCTAGGTGAACAAAGTCATACATTGGGTAATACTGTGTCTTTGTATCTGCTGTGTCCCCTATGAGTAGCTTCAGTATCCAATCCAACCTTGTCTTCTTATGCCATTCACTCAGTCCAGGATGGAGGGCATTTGTATGTGGCTTCATAAATCCCTGTTTCACCATTCTATGACATGTGGACTTTGAAATGTTTAGCTTGCTTGACAAGTCCCTAATGCATGTTCTGTCCCCCATATTAAGTGTTGTGATTGCATCCTGGTCTACTTCAATTCTCTTTCTTCCACAATTTTGATACTTTGTACTTACATTGTAGCATTGTAATGCATCTTCCTGTTGCTTGGCTGTCTTCCATATTCTACTTATGGTTCTAGCTGAAACATTGAACTCCTCTGCAGCTTCTTTCATTGCACCATGTGTAAGCTTTCCATTTGAAGTCCTGATGAGAAGAGAAATCAAAATCTGCATTCTCTGTGCACTGCTGAGCCTGGAATGTGATGCCTGATGATGTTGTGTTGTCTCTGTGGGAAGCTCTGTCTCTGGTTGATGATGATGACCTGGTTCAAAATTAAGATCAAAAGTATGTTCATCTTCTCCCATGTCCCCCATTACCTCACTAAGCTGGGACCCTGTTTCTTCCATTTCTTCATCATTCAAGTCTTCATCATCTAGAAGTGGAGCTTCATTTAAGTTTAAAGCTGAAGACATTACACCCAGGCAGTGATGCAACAAGAATGTTCCCTGTTTTTGTTCTCTCTTTTGTGTTTATTCTCTGTTTTGAGGAGAAAGTAAATGTTCTGAATATTCTTCTAGTTTGAGCAGAAAGTGATCTGTTTATGGAAACAGTGTAACACCCCCAAATATTTCCTTGGAAAGGCATTACCGCCAATGACCTCAGACGTACTGTCCGATGTCACCCACGGCTTTTCCAGTTGATATAAATCATCGAACAACAGTTATGATACAAAATACCATAACTTACATTTAAACCAAAGTCTCGGAATTTCAACAAAATTCCAAATACATCAGAAATACAGCGGAAGACTTAATACAAACATATTTAACACATCGGAAGTCTTTAAAATAACAACAAAAGGGTCTTGATCGCAATGATCACCCGCTAAGGATCTCAACCTGAATAAACTTGTCAAAACACCGTTTGCTTCTATAGTCGTTCTAGCCTTCACGGGATGACAACTTATCTGATGTGCCGAATCGAACGGATGACACCAGCCAACCATGCAGAGAACAATTACGGTTGGTTAGTCTAATGAAAGACTACGCAAGGGTACAAAGCAAAGTGGTTCGAAGTAGTCGTATTAGGTTAGACTCATCGCTTCTCGAATCAAAACCGATGACGATAGTCAACCACCATACTTCTACTAGAATAAATGAAAAGGCATGATCAAGAGAAGATTCTGGAGACCGAGTCTCACAGCAATCAATCCCAAAAGAAGACTCCAACGAAATGAGCCTTATCGGAAACATGACAAATGTTGGGGAACATTAATAATCACACAAGCGTTCAAAAACGACTTGATGTTTCGGTTCACGACCAACCTCACCGCTCAAAGCGAATCCAGATTGAAAAGAGAACGTTACTTTGATCAAAGTCAAGACGAGATTTTATAGCTACACTATTGCCTAGCTGCACTACTCGCCCAAGGGTATATTAATTATGTGCTACAACGGCACTTATCTCATTTAATTCCAAAACACACATCACATTATAAGCTTTTAGATATATGTTTCGTCATGAGGGACATATATCGACGGGAATCCTTCCCAACGTTTGTGACACTAGCTAAGTGCACCACCTCTATACTCGGATAGAGGACGATCATGATCTGCCAGTTGGTGTCAGGGTCTCCGATGCCCTCTCAACCAATAATTATCAAGAAACGACTGGACCTCAACGAGTCCAACGTTCCTACGAATACTCGTGCTAACTAAACAGTTCAACACAGTAATAATCCACATCACAGCCATCATGGCCAACATCAAAAACATATATCTATACTAGCGTTGTTCTAACATATATACAACCTAGTATAATATCATGTTTTAATCACATATATAATAGCGTTATTCTAACAGATATACAACCTATCATAATATCTCCTTTTTAATCATATCATTTAACAAAACTGTTCCCAACGCAAACAGTAAATCATCCCAAATTAATTAACAACTAAACAATTGATAATTAATTGAAATATGGAATGATGAGCAAGAGCGAACCGCCACTTGCCTTAGATCCGCAGAAGCTTAAGCAAAGCTTAGAGACGACGAGTTCCTGGGTCCGAAACTGGGACATATCTTGGATTATAAATCGCTAAGAAACGACCCATAACGAGACCCTAAGTTAGATTCAATATTCACATATATGAATCTAAAAGAATACGAAAAGAATCGAAGGAGACAAGCCTCGCCCAAGACCACACACCCAAGAACACACACTCGGACAAGGCTCGCCGCGGGTGCGGCCAGGTTACAGTGGCGAAGGTCGTGACAGATTTTCGATGGAGAACTCACCCAAATCAATTCGTTCGACTTTGATTCGTTCTTGGTTTGATCTCCCAACACCTTAGGCCTTGAATACCACTTAGGAGTACCTTTTTATCACTCAAAGGTATCTCGATCACCTTCTCACACCAAGCTCAAAAGCTTGAACAACAATGGAGAAATTCAGAGGAGAAAACAGAGGAGGAAGGTGAAGAGCCCTTTGACTTCTGAATTCAACCCCCTTTTATAGCCCATCAGTGAGCTTCCTCAGAGGGGACAAGCAAGGAGACTAGCTGAGAACAAAGGAACAACAAGTGGAGCAACTTGCTCGGCCAAGGATAAGATTTTCAGAAATCTTATCGCGACGAAGATGGCTTGCACCGCGGGGTGCGGTGGCGTGGCCGCCTCCAAATTTGGCCTTCGCCGCGGGTGCGGCCACTTGACCGCGGGGTACGGTCAAGGCCATTCTTCATCCTTTTTGACCGTTTTGACTTTGGGTTAATCTTCTTAACCCCGGGTTAAATATATTCGTACACGAACGACTATTTAACCCCGAAAATACGTCAACTGTATTTTATATTACTCAGAAAAATATTACAGAGATCAAACATATTACCGAATGTCTGAACTTCTCTGAAATTAATCCGACTTGTAATACGGGAGTTGGAAAAATTCCAAAATACCCTTATAAAATGAGGGATATTACAAACAGATCTGTATAAATTATGTGTATCTGGGTTATTTTTGGGATAATATGTGTGCCTCTAATACTGCAATTTGATTGGCTGGTTAATTAGTGTATCCTTGTTCCCATTGGCTCAAAATTTGAATCTGTAAGTTGCATCCCCTCTTCTACAGCTTCATTAAATGCAAATTTATACTTTTTTTTTTTGCATTAAAACAAGTGAAAAATGTCCTTGTGGACAAACAAAACCGGACAGAGGGAGTATTCATTTACTATTATGAGAAAATGAATAGTACATGTGCATAAATATTTGTGTGCTAATTTTTTTACGCGAGCGCTAGATACGCTCAAATTTTTTGATTTTTATACTTAAAACAGTCACGCGTACGCGACGCGGGAGCGAGACATTTTATTAAAAAAATATTTTAAATAAAAAATATTTTTTTTTTAATAAGTCATGCGTGGACGTGACTAGTTTTATATTAAAAAAAATAATAATAAAATAATAATAATAAAAAATAAAAATAAAAAATAAAAAATTTATAATTGTTTATTATTATCAAATTTTTTACTTATTAATTATTTTGTTTTATTTTTTGTAAAAAATTTATTCTATATTGAAGATATGAGATTTAGCGTTTTTGGCACACCGAAAACAAGAAAAGATATGTTATGGACGCTCTATGAATTTCAAGATTAAGAGTATGAAAATAATAAGTTTAAGTATAGTGTAATTTTGACTTCATTATCGTATTATTCGAATGTATCAACTCCGTATGTGCTACAAGCATGATAGGGTATGAAAATAATATGATTGTGAAAGTCCTAAATCTGAAACCTTACTTATCCTAAGGTTTCTAGGGTATGAGATTTAAGGTATCCCGAAACCCTGAAACAAGATAAAAATTGGCATCAAATCTCTATGTGCTACAAGCATGATATGGTATGAAAATAAAATCGGTTTGAAAACCTTAAATTCGAAGAGTCACGCCCTCATAGAGCGTCCATAACCTGTCTTGTCTTATTTTCGGAGTCTTAAAGACCATAAATCTCATATCTTGATTATATAATTTTTTGTAAAAAAATTAATACAAAATAATTTATAAATAATAATAATTTTTTTTTAAATATTAAAACAGTTACGCCCCCGCAATGCGTGGGCGTGACTTTTATTTTATTTTTATATTAAAAGAGTCACGTCCTCGCAAAGCGTGAGCGAGACTAGTTGAACTTATTTAGTAAAAAAAAGTGAGCGTAGCTAGTACCTCCTTTTTTTTATCACTTATGTGTTCTTATGTTTTATATTGTTTGTGCATAAATATTTGCTTGCGTGTGCATTTATTGTCACTTGTGTGTGTGCGTATATTTTATATATTCGTCCATTTATTATTTAAGAAAATCAATAATATGTGTATATTTTTTGTCATTTGTGTGTGCATGTAAATTTACTTATGTTCGTATGTTTTATATTGTGTGTGCATAAATCTTTTTGCTTGTGTGCTCATATCCAAAATATGAAAATATTGATCAATGCACAAACAACTCAAAATATATGAACATACAATACAATATTTATGTGCACATAATAAACAAAAATCAGCCCTAGGAAAAAAATTGGCTCGGGAAAATATCTTATATATGTGTGCGCATATTTTATTGTGTGCATAAATATTTGTTTTTGTGTGTGCCTTTTATACTATTTGTGTATAGATATTTTGTTTATGTGTTTATATGCAAAATATGAAAAAATAGATGCACACCATTCAAAACATATAAACACAGAATACAATAAATATGACACACGTTACAAATATTTTGGCCTCGAGGAAAAAAAATTGTGCCACTTTGACTGGTGAACGCCATCGTTGAGCAGTCAAACCTTAGGAGAATTCAATGGCAGTCACGGGCAGTGAAGTGTACCGGGGTACACGTTAGGTGAGTACTTTTTGTCAAAAGTGAGTACTATGCTGACGTTGAATTGATCCAGACTTACTACCTGCCACTCGTTTTGTAGAAGTGTAGACTAATGGTTGACTCGTTGATTTTCTTTTTTTATGCATTGCATGCATTTGCAATTGCATATATGATATATATATATATACGGACATGCTAAATACACGCGAAAAATTGTTTAAATGGACGCTATTCTACACGCTTAAGGTAAGCGTCTGATTTTACACGCCTAATCTAAGCGTGGAGGGGTATTCTTGCCATTTTCGAAAACATGTATGAACCACACGCTTAGCTTAGGCGTTTAACCACACGCCTAGATTAGGCGTCTGGTTATATGGGTTATTGGGCCGGCCCAATAGCCTTTGCCCATTCCCCAGTAAACCCAGACGTCTAACTTAGGCGTCTGTCCAGACGCCTAACTTAGGCGTCTGTCCAGACGCCTAATCTAGGCGTGTGGTTATATGGGTTATTGGGCCGGCCGCCTTTGCCCATTTCCCAGTAAAATCAGACGCCTAAGTTAGGCGTCTTGTTTTAGACGCTTAAGTTTCCACTTCGTCTTCTTCCTCCCGACGCGTTCAAAACCTAAAAAATTCGAAAACGATTTCGACGAAATCTCTCCTCCATTTGCTTCGATTGTTTGAAATTAGGCATGGATTGTGATTGGGATGGTTTGGGCGAGTTCATTGGCGGCGGAGAGAGGTCCAAAAGCGGCGGAGCGGCAGCCGGAAATCTGGAGCAAGGGGCGACCGGGGGCGCGACGCCGAGAGACGCGGAGGCTGCTGGAGGAGGCGCAGAGGCAACTGCAGGCGGCGGAGGTAGTTCCGGCGCCAGTGGTGCGAGCTCCGACGGAATGTCTGCGTGGATGGCGGTAGAGGAGGAGGAGGAGGGCTTGGTGGTTTCCGGCGGAGCTCGGACCCGTGGTGGAAGGGGAGGTCGAGCTAGGGACCTAGCGGATACAACTCCGATGACGCCTGGATCGAGTCAAATCGGTCTACGAGCGGTATTATTTTAAATTTTAAATTGATCATTATTATCGTAATTGTTTTTGTAAATAATTAGTCTCTAATTTAGCAAATAATTTATTAAATAATTTAGTAAATTCTAAAATTAATTTAGTAAATAATGTTGTTAATTTGAAATAGAAAAATTTAGTAAATAATTAGTCCCTAATTTTCGTAAATTATGTAGTTATAGATTAGAATTATTGGCTCGTATAGTATATTTAGAAAATAACAAGTATAATAAATTCTAAAATTAATCATTTAAGTTCCTAAATGTATTAATTAGTCCCTAATTAAAATAGTATCTAAAAAATTAGAGTATATTGGCGGTCATCACCCCTACTGGGCGGACGGAGCCGACACCTGTTGTTGCTAACCGCACCCGGCGTGTTGGTATATCGGAGTCTATTCGTCGCCGCGCCGGTACTGTGAGTACTGATATATTGTCGTCTAGTGCGGTATCTTCGCAGCCGCCTATGACCGACACCGATGATGATGACTATTTGGAGGACGCCGAGGACTTGGTAGCTGAGCCGATGACGGTTGATGATGAGGCTATTGAGGAGCAGTCGCGTCATGGGACAGGGTATGACTTTGTTGAGTCTGTGGAGCCTACATTACCGACGCAGGAGTTGAGTACGGACGACATTCCATTTTTTCATTCCCCGCCTTTTTTTGGGTCGATACCTACTCCTGTCCCCTCTCCATCCCATGCCGATCCTTCTTCTACACCTTCTGCCGATATTTCTTCTCCACTTTCTGCCGGTCCTTCTTCTCCACCTCATGCTGGTCCTTCTTCTCCACCTCATGTTGGTCCTTCTTCTCCACCTCCTGCCGGTCCATTTGTTGTACATACTTACCATCCTTGGATGCCTGGAGGCCCAAGGTGTCCGATTCTTCTCTCTAGCTACGAGACACACATTGCTCGGGCCATATTTGACCATCCTATACCTCAGCCCGCTCCTGAGGCACTTCCGCAGATGCCGCCTCATGTACAGCAGAGGAGACGGAGACGTAGAGGAGACGTTGCAGTTGTTGAGGATGCTCCTGTTCCTCAGATTGCCGAGCAGGCGGAGCCTCGTCGTAGCGGGGTAGCCCGTCGTCAGGCGGAGCAGGACCTGGTATGTTTTAGGTTTTTTAGTTTATGTGTTTTACCTATAAATGTTTTTTATTCGAAATTGTATACTAATTTTAAATACCGTTAATTCAGAGTCGTAAGATTCTGAGGATCCATTTCCGCACAACCCATTGTTCTACACACGAGCATTACATTAGCCCTGAGCCACATACGTGGTTTAGGCTGGCGGAGAGGAGCGGGCTTACCGGTCTACGCACACTAGGCATAGCATGCAGCATGGATGCGGCGTTGATTTCGGCATTTGTGGAGAGATGGCATCCCGAGACGAACACATTTCATATGCCCTTCGGAGAGATGACCATCACCCTTGCTGATATTCACCAGATCTTACAGGTTCCCATACGTGGGAGGAGCTGCACTTCAGACCTCGATGAGCCGACAGTGAGACAGCGCATATGTGCTGATCTGGGCGTTGCTGAGGAGGAGGTGAGGAGATGGCACACAGCTGGTGGTATTCCTTTGGGGCATTTAGAGACTACAGTACTGGAGGCCTGGATGAGGAGTGAGGTTCGTGACGAGGGCGTTATTGCTACGTACTACCTCTTCTTGCTTCTCGGCTCGACTGTACTGGTGGACAAGTCCACTAACGCCGCGAAGCAGAAGTGGTTGGCGCTTTTGTTTGACCACGACGTCACATGCGACACTGCATGGGGAGCTGGGATTCTAGCGTACGTCTACCGCAACTTGGGACAGGCGTCTAGGCGTGGAGCACAGGGCATTGCATCGTGCGGGATTTTGATCAGGGTAAGATATTAGATAGATTAGTCAAATATTAAGTTACGTTTTAATATTTTGGTCATTAATGTCCTTAGTTATTCATTTACAGTGCTGGGTTTGGGCATACTTTCCACATTTTCGGGAACAATATGTCACGAACCCTCAGGCCTTTGGAGGAGCTGTTTGTGGTGCCGCGGAGGTGTCGAACAGTAGAGACACCGGTCGTTTGATCGCCATACGCCGCATGTTGGACCGCATGAGATACGAGGAGGTAGAATAGTACACGTAATTTTCGATATCTTAGTCTTTAATTTATTTTAGTATATATGTATTCACTTTGCCTTTTTGACTTTACAGATTACCTGGACCCCCTGGGTGGGGTTGGACTTCCAGGCTCCTGAGGTAGCTCCTGCCAGGTTTCGCGGTATACTGCGCATTGTAGATGTTCAGGAGCCGTACCACCCGGACAGAGTCCTCAGGCAGTTTGGGATGATGCAGCCTATCCCAGTTCTGCCCATTCAGCCGGCCAAGGTCGTCAGGAAAGCGGAAATCAAGGGATACGAGGTGAGTTTTGCGGATGAGCTTCTACTGGCTTGGGATGCAGACCCGAGACCCATGATTGACCTCCAGGGATCGGTTGCGACACATGGGTGGGACATGTCTGCCGATTATTTAGATTGGTATGACGAGTGTTCTCATCCATTGGTCGATCCCGGTTCAGTCAGACGTGATCGTCCGGTCGGCCTTATCCACGTCCCTCCAGGCGTTGACGCAGTCGCGGTACGCTAACTTTTGTCGAATTATTTGAATGATTTATCTATAATTTTATATTTTGCTATATTTTGACAAATATTACTTGCTTTCTATACAGCGCATTCAGGTGGTTGCCGGTGATATCCGCACTTATTTACACACACCTGAGGCGGCGACACGGACGTTCGAGCAACACGCGGCGTTATGGCTGCATATGCTGACTGGGCAGCCTCCCCCCATGGCCCCACCCCCACCTCGCCAGTCCCAGATGTTTCGTGATTCTGTCACGGAACCTGGCGAAGGTAGTGGCTCGCAGCCACAATAGTTTTTTATGTTTAGGATTAGACAGGATTCATATGTACATAGTATTTATGTTAAAGTTATGTATTTATCTTATTTGGTTTACTATGTTTGTTCATGTTTATTATGTGGTTTGATGCTTACCTACGTGTACGAGAGAGCAACATAACGTTATCGAACCATAAAATAGAAGGACAACGTACCTGCATGGGGAATGCATGGCAGTCCCATGAATCACCATGCATAATAACACGCTTAAGCTAAGCATGTTCCTAGACGCATAGCTTAAGCGTGTAGTCACAAGCTTAGCTTAAGCGTGTGATGAACAAGCTTAGCTTAAGCGTGTGATGAACAAGCTTAGCTTAAGCGCGTGATGTCTAAACCCTAAGAACCCAATACCCTAACATTATATCTAGTACACTTAGACTTATGTACTATAGTATTTCATTATATCTAGTATAGTTACACTTATATACTATAGTATTTCATTATATCTAGTACACTTAGACTTATGTACTATAGTATTTCATTATATCTAGTACACTTAGACTTATGTACTATAGTATTTCATTATATCTAGTATAGTTACACTTATATACTATACTATTTCATTATATCTAGTATAGTTACACTTATATACTATAGTATTTCATTATATCTAGTACACTTAGACTTATGTACTATAGTATTTCATTATATCTAGTATAGTTACACTTATATACTATAGTATTTCATTATATCTAGTATAGTTACACTTATATACTATAGTATTTCATTATATCTAGTATAGTTACACTTATATACTATAGTATTTCATTATATCTAGTACACTTAGACTTATGTACTATAGTATTTCATTATATCTAGTATAGTTACACTTATATACTATAGTATTTCATTATATCTAGTATAGTTACACTTATATACTATAGTATTTCATTATATCTAGTATAGTTACACTTATATACTATAGTATTTCATTATATCTAGTATAGTTACACTTATATACTATAGTATTTCATTATATCTAGTACACTTAGACTTATGTACTATAGTATTTCATTATATCTAGTATAGTTACACTTATATACTATAGTATTTCATTATATCTAGTACACTTAGACTTATGTACTATAGTATTTCATTATATCTAGTATAGTTACACTTATATACTATAGTATTTCATTATATCTAGTATAGTTACACTTATATACTATAGTATTTCATTATATCTAGTACACTTAGACTTATGTACTATAGTATTTCATTATATCTAGTATAGTTACACTAGTATTTCATTATATCTAGTATAGTTACACTTATATACTATAGTATTTCATTATATCTAGTATAGTTACACTTATATACTATAGTATTTCATTATATCTAGTATAGTTACACTTATATACTATAGTATTTCATTATATCTAGTACACTTAGACTTATGTACTATAGTATTTCATTATATCTAGTATAGTTACACTTATATATTATAGTATTTCATTATATCTAGTACACTTAGACTTATGTACTATAGTATTTCATTATATCTAGTATAGTTACACTTATATACTATAGTATTTCATTATATCTAGTATAGTTATACTTATATACTATAGTATTTCATTATATCTAGTATAGTTACACTTATATACTATAGTATTTCATTATATCTAGTATAGTTACACTTATATACTATAGTATTTCATTATATCTAGTATAGTTACAGTTATATACTATAGTATTTTATTATATCTAGTATACTTAGACTTATGTACTATAGTATTTCATTATATCTAGTATAGTTACACTTATATACTATAGTATTTCATTATATCTAGTATAGTTACACTTATATACTATAGTATTTCATTATATCTAGTACACTTAGACTTATGTACTATAGTATTTCATTATATCTAGTATAGTTACACTTATATACTATAGTATTTCATTATATCTAGTATAGTTACACTTATATACTATAGTATTTCATTATATCTAGTATAGTTACACTTATATACTATAGTATTTCATTATATCTAGTACACTTAGACTTGTGTACTATAATATTTCATTATATCTAGTATAGTTACACTTATATACTATAGTATTTCATTATATCTAGTATAGTTACACTTATATACTATAGTATTTCATTATATCTAGTATAGTTACACTTATATACTATAGTATTTCATTATATCTAGTATAGTTACACTTATATACTATAGTATTTCATTATATCTAGTACACTTAGACTTATGTACTATAGTATTTCATTATATCTAGTATAGTTACACTTATATACTATAGTATTTCATCATATCTAGTACACTTAGACTTATGTACTATAGTATTTCATTATATCTAGTATAGTTACACTTATATACTATAGTATTTCATTATATCTAGTATAGTTACACTTATATACTATAGTATTTCATTATATCTAGTACACTTAGACTTATGTACTATAGTATTTCATTATATCTAGTATAGTTACACTTATATACTATAGTATTTCATTATATCTAGTATAGTTACACTTATATACTATAGTATTTCATTATATCTAGTATAGTTACACTTATATACTATAGTATTTCATTATATCTAGTATAGTTACACTTATATACTATAGTATTTCATTATATCTAGTACACTTAGACTTATGTAATATAGTATTTCATTATATCTAGTATAGTTACACTTATATACTATAGTATTTCATTATATCTAGTACACTTAGACTTATGTACTATAGTATTTCATTATATCTAGTATAGTTACACTTATATACTATAGTATTTCATTATATCTAGTATAGTTACACTTATATACTATAGTATTTCATTATATCTAGTATAGTTACACTTATATACTATAGTATTTCATTATATCTAGTATAGTTACACTTATATACTATAGTATTTCATTATATCTAGTACACTTAGACTTATGTACTATAGTATTTCATTATATCTAGTATAGTTACACTTATATACTATATTATTTCATTATATCTAGTATAGTTACACTTATATACTATAGTATTTCATTATATCTAGTATAGTTACACTTATATACTATAGTATTTCATTATATCTAGTACACTTAGACTTATGTACTATAGTATTTCATTATATCTAGTATAGTTACACTTATATACTATAGTATTTCATTATATCTAGTATAGTTACACTTATATACTATAGTATTTCATTATATCTAGTACACTTAGACTTATGTACTATAGTATTTCATTATATCTAGTATAGTTACACTTACATACTATAGTATTTCATTATATCTAGTATAGTTACACTTATATACTATAGTATTTCATTATATCTAGTATAGTTACACTTATATACTATAGTATTTCATTATATCTAGTACACTTAGACTTATGTACTATAGTATTTCATTATATCTAGTATAGTTACACTTATATACTATAGTATTTCATTATATCTAGTACACTTAGAACTACTTCGAACTTAAATAAAAACACATCAAATTAATGATATGAACACATCAAAGCTGTCTAAATATTACATTACATAATCGTGTAATCAATCAAGTACATGAACGGATCCGTCTCCCACATACATAAAAGGATCTGGTGCCCGACAATATGCAATGCGGTAATCTCGATACATCTTCAAATTCAACTCAAACTTTGTTGTCCACCACAGAATGTTTCGATCTGCGTTTCTACGCCACGCACCAGGTGTGTGCGGTATTGGCGACCCTTCCTTAAGCACCGCCTACATATACACACACAAACTATTTTAGTAGTGAAAACAATGTAACCTAATTTCATAAATATTTTTATTAGAAAAAACCTTTACCGGTATGAAGTGATCATGATTGCCTACGTGTGCCATGGCGAGAATCTTGTCTGGAGGTCCCATGCTTGATGTCCTATTCCTCAACGGTAAGCAAAACGTCGGAACTTCCCATGTTAATAAGACGAGACCAACCTGATAGAGTATGGCAAACACTAAACCCATCAATGGCATGTGAAGCCAGTATAATTCTGAGCAAGGGCTTCTGCAATGGTTCACTTGCAAGATAAGATCCTCCCAAGACCCTTGTCGAAGACGACAACGTATCGGCTCGTATAGCTCTCGATTGTCAAGCAACTCTGTTACCATCTCGCGTCGGATGTTGGCATATTCATGCTCTTGCCTCCCCAACAATACAGCCATCGACCGATATCCACAATGTCCGTCGGGGCGTACATCTCTAACATTCTTGATGTACGAAATCCAGAAGTCATCCACATTGTCAATCCCAAAGTTCACCCCCATATGAACAAGGGGAAAAATTGGTTCTTGAGGCCACTGCAAATCTTCTGGTTGTGATTCTTCTAGTATTGGTTGGGATTGCAAGTCGTCAAAGTCCATCACTACTGCAGTAGATGCACCTGCTTGGTTTTTAGGTCGACTTGGGCCTCTACCAGTGCTCGCACTTGCCTTCCCCTTCCCCTTTGTCTTCGGCCCCGCCTTCTTCTCATTCTCGTGGAGCTCATCCCGTCTATGCTCAAACAAGCACTTATCCCTCTTCTCCGCCTTCTCATCCACCTTCTCCTTGTTCCTAGCACCACTTGGCCTTCCTTTTGACTTGATTCCCGTCGGCTCCAACAAAGTACTCTCTTCTGGATGCTCCAAGTCGTCGTACAACTCACCTAGTAGGAATGCCGTGCCTTTCTTCAATGTCCCAACCTCTAACTTGGCAAACATTTCACGAAGTCTAATCTCTGTAATGTCCATTCGAACATAGGCAGAAGGGCCAAGTGTTATGGTTGGAGTCTCTTCCCATTCCAAGTCCCTCCAGAACTCGTGAACGTCTGACAGAATGAGAGGTGTTCTTGAAATGATGGCTCTTGCAATACTGTGCACGCAAGGCAACCCGAGGCAATCTCTCACCCAATGGTCGTTGCATTCTTCTGAGAACTCCCCCTTCTTCAACATATCGTAATATCCCAACAACATATCAAAGCACCTATTAGACACTTGGTAGAAGAGCCTAGAAAAAGTAGCTCGTACAACTGCCGACATCGATGCATCATCGAAATCCGTTGGTCGTTTGGAAAGTGAAAGGTTCATGCTCCCCCTAATCTGATCTACTTGAAGGATGATGGCATGGTGAATCCTCACGATCACTCTGTTGAAGCCCCCTCTGCTAGAGCCAATAATATCTTTCAAAACCTTGTGCATCCCCTCAACCCTGTCAAATCACATGACGTTAGTACGACATTAACAACTATGAGTACAAAAAACAACATATTGTGCACGTCATACCTGTTTGAAGTCCTCGTGAAGAAGTGAAGATGATGATCCGTCCATGCCCTTACTATGCTCGTCTTGTACGGAATAAGCCATGTGCCCTCCACGTATCCGACAAGGCCTTTCTTCCACGATGTCCGTAATACGGCAAGCCTCTCTTCATAGCTTTCTTCACTAGCTGAGCAAAAAAGTGCCCAACATTGGTTTGCAAAGGCATCCACACTTTCCTTCCTCTTCAAGATGGATGAGGCACGTGCCTCGATGTTGTGCTTTATATGCACCCAACACAAGAGGTGTTGAACTTCGGTGCCGAAAACACTCCGGATAGCAGTTATGAGGGCCTTCTCACAATCTGTCATTATTGCAGTAGGCATCACTCCCAAATCCAAACACAATGCTCGAACTTTCCTCATTATCCACGTGTAATGGTAAATCTGTTCCGCCCGGGTGAATGCATAAGCAATGTTGAACGTCTTATGAGTGTTGGTGAAACCAACAATCTCCACAAGTGGCATTCCATATCTACGGAAAACATTTCAAAATACAATACACATTTTTAAATGAAATACTATAACAATTTATGTCATAATAAACTACACATTATTACAATTAATGACTTACTTGTTTGTCTTGTATGTCGCGTCAATGATTATCACGTACGAGAACTTCTTCAACAACCGCAGCGACTCCGGATTAGCAAAAAATAATATTGCAACCTCATCAGTCTTTGCATCCCTCAAAGGATGAACTATGTAATTCTGCTCAACCATAAACCTTATGGACCACTGTGTAACCGTTAAGTCTCCCAAATCCTCGTACTACAGCTTCTGCAAGAAGTTGGCCACTTGCTTCCTGGAAGTCACATTTCCCGGGAAGTTTTGCCTCAATTCCGAAACAATTTGATTCGGCGTCTTGCGACCGTCTCCCCACCTCCTAGCGCACACCTGCTCCGCCTCGGTCATTCGACCCATGAATGCATGACCTTCAAAGCTAGTTCGTAGCTTATGGTTGTGCCGACCTTCAATCACACCCAACATCCACTTTTCACCAACCGTCCATGCCTCTTTCTTCTTCCGAACACCCAGTATCTCAAACTTACACCCACACTTTTTGGATCTCGACTTTCGGATTTTAGGAACCGGCAACTCTGGATTCTCTTTGTTCACCTTCGGCCTCCCCGATCTCCAGGGCCCAAACCTATCGCACACTATACTAATTTGGTACGGACTTGAGTTACGCTTCACCAAAGCTATCACAAGCTCCTTTCCTTTTTCTTTCACCCATTTGTACAATTCTTCCTTACTATTCCACACTAGGTCCGTAGTAAACTGCTCTTTATAGTCTTTCCCCTATAAATATAGCGGTTTATGTTAACTATGTTATACACTACATATGATTTCCAATTATATAACTACGAATTCATGCTAAATATTGGCTACCTAATTACGAATTAAAATAACGATGAACGAATGAGCTCAATTTTTTAAGGACTACATCATTACACTACATATGATTTCCAATTATATAACTACAAATTCATGCTAAATATTGACTATCTAATTAAGTATAATATTTAACACACTAATTACGAATTAAATTACCGATGAACGAAAGAATAATTTTTTAAACACTAACCACAAATTCGCCGCTAGGGTCCCAATCGCCTTCCGCTTCCTCGTCTTCCTCGTCTAACACAAATTTCGACTGCATCCATTCGTCGCCCTCCTCCTCTTCTTCTTCACTTTGAACCCACTCGTTTTGTTCGTCACTACTATTCTCACCA
Source organism: Rheum nobile (assembly GCA_027886185.1). Lineage (NCBI taxonomy): Eukaryota > Viridiplantae > Streptophyta > Magnoliopsida > Caryophyllales > Polygonaceae > Rheum > Rheum nobile. Next base: position 6,433,864 of record WOAB01000135.1, read on the forward strand.
CTATGATACATCTTTAAAATTTAGGAGTACACAATTTCAGTTTCTGGGAAATGAAATGGACCTTCGACTATAAATAGAAAGAAATATAATCGTTAAGCAACAGCTATAATATACACGCCTAAGCTAAACGTTTATATTATAGCCGTTAGTACAACGGCTACATATACACGCCTAAGCTAGGCGTCTGCTTACACGCCTAATCTAGGCGTGTAACCAAACGCCTAGCTTAGGCGTGTAACCAGACGCCTAGATTAGGCGTGTAACCAGACGCCTAAGCTAAGCGTGTGCTTTTTGTTCTCTAGTGGGATCTGCTGTCTGTCTTTTCAAAATACCAATAATACCCCTATACGCCTAGATTAAGCGTGTAAAACCACACGCCTAGCTTAAGCGTGTAGAATAGCGTCCATTTAGCTATTTTTCCGCGTGTATTTAGCCATTGCCTATATATATATATATATGCAATATTTAGGAGAGCTCTTCACCATCAAAGCATCATATTTTTGCCTACTAAATCCTTCTTACGGACTATCTGCCACTCGTTTTGTAGAAGCGTAGACTAGTGGTTGACTCCTTGAATTTATTTTTATGCATTGTATGCAATTGCATATATGTTATATATGAGTTTATAAAATAAAAATAAAATATTTATGATTTTTTCGCTCTAATTTTTTATTTTTTTATTTTTTAGATTAGTGGTCATCAATATTCCTCATTTTACGCTATAAGTTTAATATGCACCAGAACCCTATTCTATAATATAATACTAAAATTAAGGTGTTGTGGTAACATAAATCTGTAGCACAATAAGTTGTTGATAACGACGATGATCTCTCAAGAATCCAACAAGATTCGATCCTTTGCTTCACTTTTTCGGTGCCCTACGAACATATAAAAAGGCCAAGACGAGGCTTGTCCCCCGTTTCACATCTGACGCTCAAGTCATATCTACCCAATGGTCAATGGGAATGGGGGCTAGGCTTTTTCAGAGAAGTGATTGGGAATGAGAAGCTAGATCTCTTTTAGGATATAAAGTACCTGCTTAATGAATTTCTTTCAATTAGGCATGTCTCTTTAGATAATATTAACAATTATATAAAACTAGTGCAATACACATGCCATGCACGGTTATTTGGAACTCATATATTTATGTATGTATAATCAAAATGACCTCTAAATAACTATAAAATATGAGTGATTGTTTACAGCATTATGACTGAATTTTTCATATTTTACTTACATGACCTTTTTTAAACTAAAGTTTCTAAACTGAAATTGATTAGGATTTAATAAAGATAATTATTAACAAAGTGGTGAAGAAAATCTAAAATAGGAAAAAAAAAACTGGAAACATCCATGGAGAACAATGGTAGAATAAATCGACCCTCCTAAGTGTAGTTGAACAATGGTAGAATAAACGTATGAAGCCATATCACACGTTACGTGTGGGTATACACCACCCGTAACGTGTGGTGTTTTAGTATATTAAATTGTTTAGTTATAGTATACTTTATGGTATTTGTGTATGTCATATTATTGTATATTTTTAGTATTTATTTGTGGTTTAATGTTGAATTATTGATTATTTTATATATATTATAATGTTGTGTATGAATGTTGTATCATATTATTGTTTATTTTTAGGGTTTATTTGTTTATCTAAAATTAATAAAAAAACACCCCAAAATAATCAACCTAGAAGACAAAATAGAATTGTTCATTACGTTGGATGACTATAACCACATTTATCTCAAAATAAAGTAAATAATACATGTTCTTCACCTTCTTCATAAACTTAGAAACCCTAACACAAAATAAATGACATCGTCTAGTTGCGTTTGAAGAAATTAGGATAGTCTCTGGTAAAAGTTCGCTTCCTATCATATCTCTGCTTTGATAAAATTGCTTGCTCCCTACAAAGGTTGATAGTACGTAAACAACATTACACAAAAGATACAACATCAAGGCATTATACGATGTACATCATTATATAGTTTGAGGTTATACCTACGCATCTTATCCACATCTTGTAAAAGTTTTTTATTTTTCTTAACAAGATCTTGATTCTCCTTAACAAGATCTTGTTTTTTCCGCCATTGTTATCAAATAATCGCGTGTGCCATGTCCTCGTATATAGGATCAATCCACTTCCTGTAAAAATACCCCAGTCTTGGGCATCCCCAATACCTTCTTCCGTAGTTCCACTGCAAATCCCAAGTACGGACAATGGCTTTCAAATTACACGTGCATAGTGGGTTTGTTGATGATTCGGATGAAGATGCCATTATTTGTTGTAGTGCTTCGTTTCCTACAAATATCATGAATCCATTAATATAAAAAATTGGGGATAATAAATAAAAAAAACTGGAAGAAGAAGCTTACCCACAATTGAATCTTCAAGCGTCGCTTGTGTTGGACTTGTTGTAGAGAACAAACAACCCTAATGCCTCTTATATAGTGAAAAACAATGTGTTTGATAGCTAATATACAGCTGTATATAACTATAGTATATAATGACCTCAACCACTAATGCCTCTTATATAGTGAAAAACAATGTGTTTGACAGCTGTATATACAGCTGTATATACAGCCGGCGATCCACACGTTACGTGTGAAATGGAATCACACGTAACGTGTGGAACACATTCACACGTTACGTATGAATGTGCACATTCCAACTCCCGCCGGCGAGACGCCGTCGACATTCCGGCGATCCTCCGGTCGTCTTCTCCGGTGACATTTCCGAATTCCGTCGATTTTTTCCATCAAATAATACATGAAATTCAACAAAAAATGCACAATTTTTTACAAATCTATCAATACTATCACTTCTACTAGCATATTTTCACAAAAAAATCAACATAAATCCTCATTTAAAAAAATTCTTCAAAATTATACAAAAAATCAAAAACAATCCCCAAAGCTTCTACGAAACATAGATTTACCATCCTAAACATCTCCACAACATAGATCTACAATATGGATCTACAATCCCTAACCAAACACTTCAAATTTACCAAAACAAAACCAAAAAATAATTTCTACTAACTAACCTTTCAAAGATCTTGAACGTAACGCGCGGAATCGGTTGATTTGTCACGAGCAGATGCAAGAGACGCATAACAAGTGAAAGGGTTTTGAGGCTGCGGAGTTCGAATGAATGGAGGATGAAGCAAGATCTGGCTTTTAAAGCTATATCTCCTCCACACGTAACGTGTGGCATAAACCCACACGTAACGCGTGGATGCGCTTCACACGTTATGTGTGAAGGTTCGTCACACGTTACGTGTGGGGCTTGAACGGGTCACTTCCCGTGCGTAACGTGGGAAGCCTCTTCCCACGTTACGCGCGAGCCTATGCGCCAAACGGCAAAAATGCCTATGCGCCGAATAGTAGAGGCCTATATATATATACTAGGAGAGCTCTTCACCATCAAAGCATCATATTTTTGCCTACTAAATCCTTCTTACTGACTATCTGCCACTCGTTTTGTAGAAGCGTAGACTAGTGGTTGACTCCTTGATTTTATTTTTATGCATTGTATGCAATTGCATATATGTTATATATGAGTTTATAAAATAAAAATAAAATATTTATGATTTTTTCGCTCTAATTTTTTATTTTTTAGATTAGTGGTCATCAATATTCCTCATTTTACGCTATAAGTTTAATATGCACCAGAACCCTATTCTATAATATAATACTAAAATTAAGGTGTTGTGGTAACGTAAATCTGTACCACAATAAGTTGTTGATAACGACGATGATCTCTCAAGAATCCAACAAGATTTGATCCTTTGCTTCACCTTTTCGGTGCCCTACGAACATAGAAAATGGCCAAGATGAGGCTTGTCCCCCGTTTCACATCTGACGCTCAAGTCATATCTACCCAATGGTCAATGGGAATGGGGGCTAGGCTTTTTCAGAGAAGTGATGGGGAATGAGAAGCTAGATCTCTTTTAGGATATGAAGTACCTGCTTAATGAATTTCTTTCAATTAGGCATGTCTCTTTAGATAACATTAACAATTATATAAAACTAGTGCAATACACGTGCATGTTATTTAGAACTCATATATTTATGTATGTATAATCAAAATGACCTCTAAATAACTATAAAATATGAGTGATTGTTTACAGCATTATGACTGAATTTTTCAGATTTTACTTACATGACCTTTTTAAACTAAAGTTTCTAAAGTGAAATTGATTAGGATTTAATAAAGATAATTATTAACAAAGTGGTGAAGAAAATCTAAAATAGGAAAAAAAACTGGAAACATCCATGGAGAACAATGGTAGAATAAATCGACCCTCCTAAGTGTAGTTGAACATAGTAAACATACATATGTATAGGATGCCATAAGAAAATGAAAAAAAATATCAATTTTCATATTGAAATTCATTAAGGATAAGATCTTAATCAGAGAGCATTTACTAAACATATATTTACGAATTAGGGTGATTTATAGCATCTAAACAATAGCAACAGAAATCTAAAAAATAAAGAAAACAAATCATATATCAAATCATATGACATCTAGTGCAAAACAAATTCAAGAACCAATTTTCAAAAATAAAACACATAATTATATAGGATTTTGGTTTATAAACTAATTAAATATTACTAAATGTATAAATAGATTGTTCTAATGCAACTTCAATAAATAGATTTCGTTACTCAATATAAAGTAAAATATCAAATATGAAATAGGTTGTAAAATATTAAGATAGGTGGTTATGATGCATTCACAACTATAAATGACTTAAATATTATAGTGTTCATGTAACACCCCTAAAATACCTTTGGAAATATTACCACCAGTGACCTCAGAATACACACCCGGGGTCACCCAAGGCTTACTGTTTTTATAACAAATGATATATTAGTGTAAACTTTAGTAAATAATATGAAAATTGATCAATTAATGTTTCATACCGACGTCATAAGTTACAACTGATAACAAAACCAAATACAGAAAGCATTTATTACAGCGGAAGTCTTTGAGATAAATAGAACGCCACAAAGGGGTTTTGAACCGTGCGATCTTACGCCAGGATCCTCAACCTTAGGGAAAAACACTTAAACTGTCAATTGCCTTCAACGTCGGAACCTGGCCTTCACATCTGAGGAAATTTACCTGATGTGCCGTATGAGACGGATGACACCAGCCAACCATGCAAAGGAAAACTAACGGTTGGTTAGTGATCGGTACTATTTTGTAGTGCATTTCTAGGGGTTGTTACCAGGTTTGAGGTGCCATTTGGATGGATTTAGTGCACAACTGTGGATTATGGAGTTAGAGAGGAGAAGTATGGATTTGGTGGTCTAGAGAAGCAAATTAAAGATATCCAGAGGAAGAGGAGTTGACCACTGAGGAAACGAAGAAGAACCAAGGAGAGAGTCCACACGAGAGTAGAAGAACAATGTGTTGAATTCAATTGGTTCGTTCTCTCTACTCAGATGTCCAAATGGATTGATTCCAATTCTAGGAGTTAGATCTTGAAGTCTACTACAAGGCCTCAAAATATGAGCGCAATCCGAGTTGGGAATCAAAAGTTATGGTATTTTTACGGAAGTGTCGCAGGAGTTGAACCGAAGAAATCCCGCGGCGACCGCCGCCAGGCTTACGGCGACCGCCGCCGCCGTCAGAAGTGACCCGGGCTTTTATTTCCTTATTTCGTTATTTTATTATTATTAAGTATTTTTATTATTTCGTTTTAATTTATCTTTAGAGACTTATTATTTTCTAGTATTTTAGGGTTAGAAGGGAGCTTGGCCTCCCTTACTCTCGAACCCTAATTTCATCTTTTTCCTTTCTACGTACTTTGCTATGAAGAACTAAGCCTTCTTGCTTAGTCAAACGCTGAAGCTTTCGTTTTGATTCAGTTGTGAGATTCTCGTTCCTTATCTATTGCATGGATTTTATCTATTCTCTTGCTTGATTGCTTATGATTAATATTGATAATCTCTAGCCTGTGCAACTAGGGTTTGTTTCTATTGATTGATTGCTAGATCTAGATTGTTACTGGTTGATCATATCTATTTCAGAGTAGCAATTGCATCGTACTAGTATCTGGTTGTTCTAGTCTTATGCAGAAGAGAACTGATTTATATTCTAGGATAAAAGCTGGTTGTTTTATGCTAGAATTGTATCCAACTATATTCATATCCGTAACGCTGCTGTTAAACTGAATCTTGATAGTTTCATAGTTGTTTAATTAGTTAGTGCTAATAGTATCTGATTGTGCTATTAGTTATATCTGAAAAGGAATTGGAATTTCCATTGCATGAGATATTGAATGATTTTCTAAGATCAACTTGTCATACGAATAGTGGATGTTGTTTGACTGAGCTATTTTCCCCATCATTGATTTCACAACTTTTAGTTTGTTTGCCTTTACATGCTTAGATTTACTGAAACATACAAAACCCCCCTTTGGTTACTTTGGATTGACATATAAGTTGCATATAACGATAGACTCTATTTCCCTGTGGACTCGACCTTTACTTACCTAGGACTACGGTTTAAGGTTTGTTTGGATATTTTGCATAGCTGGAATTAGCACGACAAAATCCTGTTATCAAATTGGCGCCGTTGCCGGGGAGGCAATAATCTATTTTGTGTGCGATTTGTGTGTCAACTATTGTGTGGACCTATCTTACGGTCCACACTCGTGCTATTGATTTTTGTTTTTCCTTTTTGATTTTGTTACAGAGATGGATAGATTTCCCCACTTCCATCAGGAGCCGCAATATGACCCATACTCATACGCATACACTCCAGGGTGGAGAGATCACCCCAATTCGAGTTATGGGCACCAACATTATCCCCCTTATGGTCATGATTACCAGGAGTTTTACCCGGGACCACAGTCGTTCTATCAGCAGGGTACTCCACCGCAGTACTACCCTGCCTACGAGCATAGCCCACCAGTGTCCAATCCAGATTACTATGTCTCACAGTCTACTGTAGATTTATTTCAGACCTTGGAGAATCAGATGGGGCACAATCCAAGTCCCTCCATGTCATTGGAGGACATGGTTCGATCTCTCACGCCCCTCCCTGAGGCAGTACAAGATACTCGAAGGCTGAAGAATGACAAAGAGCTATATGAAACCTTTAGTATCTGCGAGGCAACCATTCCCTTGATCGAACTGGCAAATTGCATCCCTCGCTACATAGAGTTTTTAACGGCGCTGAGCAATATAAAGAAGAAACCAAAGGGGAAGCACAAGAAGGAGGCCTTAATTCAGGTGGCAGATTTTTACATGCTGGATACGGGGCAGGACATACATGCAGCCCCTGAGATGCTGGGTAAACCATTTCTGAAGATGGCAAGTGCATTCATAGATATGAACTGCGGTCCAACCATCATGAAGTGCACAAGCATGGGGGAAAGGCTCAACATAGAGCACACAAAGCGGCATCCCCCTGATATAGACCTCAGGAGTTCAAGTGATAGGAGCAACCCGAGTTGAAGAGGTTGAGCACTATTTCGAGCCAAGGACAGTAAACAAGGCGCTTCTCGGGAGGCAACCCGATGTTAGGTACTTTCTTTCCCTTCCCTTAGTTTATTTTCTTTTGATTTTTTTTAGTTTTGTAGTTTTTGTAGTTCTGTATCGAACTAACCTGCAAGACGCGTGAAAAAGTGAAGAAGGAGAGGCGGCGACCGCCGCCAAACTTACGGCGACCGCCGCTAATCCCACTTTCGAATGCTTTGCTACGGCAAATGGCAGCGACCGCTGTTTAATTACGGCGACCGCCGTTTAATTACGGCGACCGCCGTTTAATAGCGGCGACCGCTGCCCTCCTTACGGCGACCACCTCCATTTCTCAAGTAAAAAAAAAAAACTTCCCGAAAAAAAAATAAAATATAAAAATAAAAACTTTCTGAAAAAACCTTAAACGGAGAGCAAAAAAAAATCAAAAAAAAAAAAGTTCCACCGGAGGCCAGCTGTCCGAGTTTTTCATGGAGAGATGGTGCGCATCATGTTGTCAAGGAGGATACATTAGACCTACACTTTTAATTGACAACGATGATGATCCTACAATTGGCAGCTGAGGAGGAGGAACACTAGGGCCCACACCACGATTAAATCTGGGCCCCATTTTTGTGTTCGTTGAAGGCCATGCAACCCCGCCATACTTGTTATACCACTATTCACCAGAGTGGTTCCTTTTGGTTGCATGGTAGAAGTTGAAGGCCGTGCAGCCCTGATTTCCTTAATGACCACCACACCTTACAGTGGTTCTCTATGGTTGCACGGTAGAGTTGAGATGAAGACACCCGCCCAACACTAGAGACCTGGGCATTTCTTGTGAAGACCGCCAGCGACACCTTCAGTGTCCAAGCAGCTTGGCAACGTTTTTTAGTCCATTCTTTGTCTTCCCTGTGCTTTATTCTTTTTGTCTTTCATTACATTGAGGACAATGCAATGTTTAAGCATGGGGGAGGATTCTATACTTGCTACGTCGTTGAGGAAAAGAAAAAAAATGAAAAAGAGCCAAAATTTTGAAAAAAGGCTAAAATTGAAATCTTGGGATAGGTCGAAAACCTGAAAAGGCGGCCTAGGTAATAAGCAGGTGGCTTGGACCAGCATTAGGCTGGGGTAATAATTGGTCAAGAGTGATGTGAGCATATTGTGAGCCCATCTATTGAAAAATGAAATGAGTGGCTTGGTGAAAACCCGAAAGGGCGCCTTGGCAAAATGAGTGAAAAGAAGAAGAGTGATTTTTAGGATTCCTCATTTTTCCTGGCGTGGCGACATAAGAAGAGGCCATATAAGGAGGATTTGGGTAGGTCACTCTGGAGGTATAAGAAGATAGATGAGAGATAGGATTAGATTTTTATTCACTCTATGGTGTTTGGGATAAGCTTGGGGGAAGTACTCTGCTTTCCTTGTAGCTTGATTGTGTGTGGTGTTCATTGGCATTGTGTTATGTTGTGCTGTGATTATTGTATTGGTGCCTGAAGTTTATTGTTAGGTGTGATTCGTAGAGGGATTGATTTTTCTATGCTTCCTGAGACCTTGGAGATTGATTGGAAGAGTAGGTTTACTTTAGCTTACTCGAGGACGAGCAAGGTTTAAGCATGGGGGATTTGATCGGTACTATTTTATAGTGCATTTCTAGGGGTTGTTACCAGGTTTGAGGTGCCATTTGGATGGATTTAGTGCACAACTATGGATTATGGCGTTAGAGAGGAGAAGTGTGGATTTGGTGGTCAGGAGAAGCAAATTGAAGATATCCAGAGGAAGAGGAGTTGACCACTGAGGAAACGAAGAAGAACCAAGGAGAGAGTCCACACGAGAGTAGAAGAACAATGTGCTGAATTCAATTGGTTCGTTCTCTCTACTCAGATGTACAAATGGAGTGATTCCAATTCGAGGAGTTAGATCTTGAAGTCTACTACAACTCCTCAAAATATGAGCGCAATCCGAGTTTGGAATCAAAAGTTATGGCGTTTTTACGGAAGTATCGCAGGAGCTGAACCGAAGAAATCTCAGCGGCGACCGCCGCCAGGCTTACGGCGACCGCCGCCGCCGTCAGAAGTGACCCGAGCTTTTATTTCCTTATTTCGTTATTTTATTATTATTAAGTATTTTTATTATTTCGTTTTAATTTATCTTTAGAGACTTATTATTTTCTAGTATTTTAGGGTTAGAAGGGAGCTTGGTCTCCCTTACTCTCGAACCCTAATTTCATCGTTTTCCTTTCTACGTACTTTGCTATGAAGAACTAAGCCTTCTTGCTTAGTCAGACGCTGAAGCTTTCATTTTGATTCAGTTGTGAGATTCTCGTTCCTTATCTATTGCATGGATTTTATCTATTCTCTTGCTTGATTGCTTATGATTAATATTGATAATCTCTAGCCTGCGCAACTAGGGTTTGTTTCTATTGATTGATTGCTAGATCTAGATTGTTACTGGTTGAGCATATCTATTTCAGAGTAGCAACTGCATTGTACTAGTATCTGGTTATGCTAGTCTTATGCAGAAGAGAACTGATTTACATTCTTGGATAAAAGCTGATTGTTTTATGCTAGAATTGTATCCAACTATATTCTTATCCGTAACGCTGCTGTTAAACTGAATCTTGATAGTTTCAGGGTTGTTTAATTAGTTAGTGTTAATAGTATCTGGTTGTGCTATTAGTTATATCTGAAAAGGAATTGGAATTTCCATTGCATGAGATTTAGAATGATTTTCTAAGATCAACTTGTCATACGAATAGTGGATGTTGTTTGACTGAGCTATTTTCCCCATCACTGATTTCACAACTTTTAGTTTGTTTGCCTTTACATGCTTAGATTTACTGAAACATACAAAACCCCCCTTTGGTTACTTTGGATTGACATATAAATTGCATATAACGATAGACTCTGTCTCCCTGTGGACTCGACCTTTACTTACCTAGGACTACAGTTTAAGGTTTGTTTGGATATTTTACATAGCTGGAATTAGCACGACAAATTCCTGTTATCAGTTATTCTAATGAAAGACTATGCAAGGGTACAAATAAAAGGTTCTAAGTAGTCGTATCAAGTTACAACAATCGTTTCTCGAATAATAGCTGATACACGATGTGAACTTCAATACTTCTACGGAAACACAAGAAAAGGAATGATTGAAGAGAAGACTCCAAAGGAATTGAGTCTTATGGGAAACGTATGAAGAGAAGACTCCAAGGGAATTGAGTCTTATAGGAAACGTATGACAATTGTTTGGGAACCTTAAGTTTTCACACAAGTTTAAAACACGGCCTTGATTATTTGGGTCCACGACCAACCTCACCGCGCAATGCGAATTCAGATTGGAAAGAAGACTTACTCTAACAAGAGTCCGGACGATTTCCACGTTGTACTCCTCGCCCGAGGGTATATTAAATATGTGCGTAAAAGCACTTATCTTATTTACTTCCAAAACTTACATTCACGTTAAAGCTTTTATTCACATCATCTCAATACGAGAGATATCTTTGGGGAAAGAATTCCGAATGTTGGCACTAGCTAAGTGCACCTACCCTTTGGATAAGGGTACGGTCATGACCAGAAGTACTAGGGCAAAATCCTCCTAATACCAGTTATAAAGAAACGACTAGACCTCGCAAGGTACATAGCGTTCCTACGAATACTCGTGCTAACTAAGAATGTAAGTTCACTTATAAATTCACACCAAAATCCATTACTGTAATATCATATAGAAATATTTAATAGTGTTGTTTCTAGCAATATATACAACCTATTATAAATTCATATTTTAACACATTGTTTTATCAAATCTGTTCCCAAACATAAAACAACAACTTTATCCCATCTTAATTAGACAATTAAATAATTGACAATCAAGGGAAACATGGAATAATGAACAAGAGTGAACCGCCACTTGCCTTAGACTAGACGAACGAGAGATCGGGTTCCGAGATCTGGAAACTTGCACTTGAGCACGGTTTCCTATGATGACGATGAGTTTTAAGACAAAACCCTAAATTAGATACGCTACGAAAAGACGAAGCAAAACGAAGGAAACGAGCCAGTGCCGCGGTCACGGATGGCATAGCCGTGATCGTGGCTTTGCTGGGCAAAACCGCGCCCGTGGTTTTATAACTGCGGTCGCGGATTTGTGCCCAGCCTGGTTCGCGGGTCTCTGCCCGGCCGCGGTCGCGGTGGATGGAGCCGCCGTCGCGGAACTCTATCCCGACACGAGCTTAATCAAGCTTTCGAGGTCATACCGACGACGACGAGGCTTCGTACTTCGCTTCTGAACCAAGGCGCACCACCACCACTCCAAGGATTTTCTCCGGCGACGACTTCGGCTTTCGGCGACGACAACTCTGGCGACAAAAACAACTTATCGAGAGGAAGAGATGGAACTTGAGGATGGTGGAGAAGCTCGGCTACAACCTCTTATTTATAGGCTCAGAAGGAGGAGTTCACAGCAAAGACCGAGCAACCCAATCGATCCAGCTCCCCACCGTTCGAACGCATGGAGGAAATGCCGATCGTCGGCATTCTAGAAGCAGAGGAAGACGATGATCGGAGTCTTCCGCGATCGCGGTTTCAGAACCGCGATCACGGTTTGCCCATACGCAAAAGTGCAAAACCGCGCCCGCGGTTTCAAAACCGCGCTTGCGGTTCTCAGGCCTTGCTCGCGGGTCTTGATCGCGGTCTTTGCTAAATTCTATTTTTAGCACTCCTTAAATACTTTAAGACCCATATATCTTTATTAAACGTATATCAACACGTTCAAATGGTTCTTACAGCATTTACAGAATAAGTCTAACACGTCTTGCTTACAAAACGAAAGTTGAGACTTTTAGGAGTTATTACAATACCTCCCCCTTAAAAAAAAGTTTTGACCCCGAAACTAGGCCGAAAACAGCTCGAAAAAATGACTAAGCATATCAGTCTCCCAAGTTTCCCAAGTCACATCCTCAGATCCAGACTTGGACCAGAGGATTCGTACTAATGGTACCACCTTGTTCCTCAGGTGCTTCTCGCGGCGTTCGAGAATACGCACCGGTCTCTCCTCGTATGTACCATTTGCCTGAATCTCGATGTCATCATAACTCAGCACATGAGACACATCTAGCACATACTTCCTCAGCAGAGACACATGAAACACGTTATGCACAGGGTGTGCCGACAGCGGCAATGACAAACGGTATACTAGAGATCCAACTCTGTCAAGGATCTCGAATGGTCCCACGTAGCGAGGGTTGAGCTTCCCACGCTTGTCGAACCTAAACACACCCTTGGATGGCGACACCCTGACAACCACCTTGTCACCAACCTCAAACTCGACATTCATGCGCTTCAAATCAGTATAAGACTTCTGTCGACTCTGAGCTGTAAGCATCCTCTGTCTGATCAAGACAATGTCCGAGGCAGTCCTCTCGATTAACTCCAGTCCGAGTAGAATCTTGTCGTCATTCTCATCCCAACAAATTGGATATCTGTATTTTCGACCGTACAAAGCCTCGAATGGAGCCATCTTGATGGTGGAATGCCAACTGTTGTTGTACGTGAATTCAATCAGACTTAAGCTGTTCTCCCAGCTGGTCGAACGATCCAACACACAAGCTCTCAACATACCCTCCAGTGTCTTAATGGTCCTCTCAGACTGCCCATCCGTCTGAGGATGAAATGCAGTACTGAACCTCAACTCAGTTCCCATGGCCTTGTGGAGTTCCTTCCAGAACCTCGACATGAATCGGCCATCACGATCCGATACAATGGTTTTTGGCATACCATACAACCGGACAATCTCGTGTAGGAAAACTTCCGATAGCCTCTGGGTTCCCCAAGTTGACTTGATGGCCACGAAATGAGCACTCTTCGTGAGCCGGTCAATGATCACCCATATGGCATCCTTCTGACTCTGAGTCTTCGACAACCCCGTGACGAAGTCCATCGCAATATCCTCCCACTTCCATTCTAGCACTAGGAGAGGTTGCAATTCACCACCTGGTCTGCGGTATTCAATCTTGACCTTCTGACAAGTCAAGCATCTCGCCATAAATTCTGCTACGTCCCACTTCATGTTGGGCCACCAGAACTTCTTTCTGAGGTCCTTGTACATCTTTTTGGATCCTGGATGTACAGAATAAGCTGACGAATGGGCCTCCTTCATCACCAATTCACGAAGGCCATCTATGTCAAGCACACAGATCCGGTCCTGAAACCAGAGTGATCCATCATCTTGAATCACGAATCCCGGAGCTTTCCCATCCATCACTTCACTGCTTAACTTCACTAAGATCAGATCATCAACCTGTTTCTCTCTGATCTGATCGAGTAGCGTAGCCTGAATTTTCAACATACTCAGGCATCATCGACGTTGATCATACAAGACATCAATCTCGCACAATCCTTGACGCAGTTCGGTTTGGGCAGTGAGCAGAGCTACTACGGTCTCGTGCGGCGTCTTTCGGCTCAAAGCATCGGCTACCACGTTAGCCTTGCCCGGATGATACAACAACTCGATGTCGTAATCCTTGAGTAGCTCTAACCAGCGACGTTGCCTCATATTCAACTCCTTCTGAGTGAACACATACTTGAGACTCTTGTGGTCGGTAAAGATCTGGCATCTAACACCATAGAGGTAGTGCCTCCAAATCTTCAGCGCAAAAACCACAGTCGCTAACTCCAGATCATGCGTTGGATAGTTTGCTTCATAGGTCTTCAATTGCCGAGATGCGTATGCAATAACCTTTCCCTTTTGCATTAATACACATCATAACCCATGCTTTGAAGCGTCACTATAGACCACATAACCATCAGATCCATCTGGTAGCGCCAAAACTGGTGCGGACGTCAGGCACTTTTTCAACTTCTGAAAGCTTGCCTCGCACTTGTCGTCCCATATGAACTTCTTATGGACCTTGCGGAGCAACCCGATCATGGGTAGAGCGATCTTTGAAAATCCCTCCACGAACCGTCTATAATAACCCGCAAGTCCCAAGAAACTGCGCACCTCCTTTACGTTCTGAGGTCGCTTCCAGTCGGCTATCGCTTCGATCTTCTGAGGGTCGACCATAACCCCATTCTCATTAATCACATGGCCTAAGAAAGCCACTTCCTTAATCCAGAAGTCACATTTAGACAACTTGGCATACAGTTGATTTTGTCTAAGAACCGACAATGTGATACGAAGATGCTCCTCGTGAGCCTCTTCGTTCGGAGAGTAGATCAGGATATCGTCGATAAACACCACCACAAACTTGTCCAGATACTGATGGAAACATTTGTGCATCAGATCCATGAAAACTGTCGAAGCATTTGTAAGCCCAAATGGCATGACTACGAACTCGTAGTGTCCATATCTCGTCCGGAACGCAGTCCTCAGAATATCTTCCTCATGAATCCTGAGCTGATGGTAACCAGACCTCAGATCGATCTTGGAAAAGATTTCCGCTCCCTGCAGTTGATCCAAAAGATCATCTATCCTTGGCAAAGGATACTTATTCTTAATGGTGGCCTTGGTCAGCTCTCGATAATCGATACAAAGTCTGAACGAACCATCCTTTTTCTTGACAAACAAGACAGGAGCGCCCCAAGGCGATGCACTCGGCCTTATGTATCCTTTCTCGAGTAGCTCCTCAAGTTGTTTCTTCAACTCTTGCATCTCCGCTGGAGCCATCCGATAAAGTGCTTTAGAAATCGGTGAGGTTCCAGGCTCTAGATCAATAGTGAACTCTATGTCACGATTCAGGGGTAAACCGGAAATATCTTAAGGGAATACATCAGGATACTCACATATGACAGGAATATCATGAACTGAAGTCTCATCCTTCTTGGGTTTATCCAGATAGCACAAGTACCCGACACAACCTTGTCGAAGTAGCTTAAACGCGGATATTGCATTTATCAACTTCCCGTTATCAGCGTCATTATGACCCTTGAATCTACATATAAACTATCCCCCAGATGAAACTGTCACTGTCCTTGAACTGAAATCGATTACCACCCCGTGACGCGTTAGCCAATCCATCCCGAGAATGATGTCGTATGGAGCCATGACTATATAGATCAAGTGTGCCTCGAACTTCCGACCTTGAATGGAAATCGGAAATTCCGACAGTCGCTTGGTCCCTACTAACTGCTCACCATTGGGAAGGTTCACCACAAATGGTTCGCAAGATTCATTGCACCTCAACCCTAACTTACTTACACACTTTTCCGAAATAAAGGAATGAGTAGCACCTGAATCAAACAATATGCAAACTGATGTAGAGTGAAGGTATATAGTACCTTGAGCAATCAGAGCATTGGGTCCGTCAGCCTCACGCATCTCGTACAGCCGCTGACCCTGACCCACTGGAGCAGCTGGGGCCTTTCCCTTGTTCTGAGCAGTTGTCTGCATCGAAGTACTAGGAGTCCCTACATGCTTGAATCGAGATCGATTGTTATGGATAACTGGCCCTTGTTGCGACTCAGCCTCCTTCTGCCTCCGTTGCGGACAAAAAGTCTACAAATGCCCCTCCTTTCCGCATGCAAAGCACATTCTCTTACCCTTCGTGCACTCATTGCTCTTGTGCCCCGGCGTTCCGCAGTTATAGCACTGAATCGGGTTCTTGCTCTGGCCCGAGCGTTGAGTAGGACCTGACTGTGTCAACTCAGTTCTTGCCCGACCAGACTTGGCAAAGTACGACGGTGGTGCGGGTCGCTTGAACCCACTAGCCTGAGGCTGGCTCTGTGCCGGTCTCTGCGATTACGCTTCTTTGCCGACTCCTCTAGAGTCACTTCCAGCTTGTAGGCGGCGTCCACATACTTCTCCAGAGTAGAGCAGCCATGGCACATACTTTCTGCTCCTCACTCAACACTTCCGGTCCAGCATATTGCAACAAGTGGTTAAACTTTGCTGCAAGCTCAGTCACTTTCAGCCCATCAGTCTTAGGGTAAAGGAACTCCTTATGTTTCTCTTCCCTCATTGCACGGGAAAAGAAACGGTCGGTCATCTTTGTCTTGAACATACCTCAGTTCAACGCGGGATGTTCAGCTAATCCAGTGCTCTCCCACCATTCACTAGCCACATCCTTTAATTGAAGGGAGACGATGTGCACTTTCTCAGCTTCAGTGCAAGCGGCGTTCCTGAATAACCGCTCCATATGTGAGAACCCTATATGCCACCCTGACTGGTTCTCCGGTGCCATCATAGCTGTCTGGCCTCATCGAGCTAATGGCCTTCAAGGCCCGATCGTAGCTTCCTCCATTTCTGACGGTATCGACCTGAGGTGCATGGTCCACTGGCTCCCCAAATTCAGGAATAACCTGAGGAACTGGAACACCTTGCGCTTGTGGTATAGTTGGCCGAACTATCTTGGTGACCACCTGCACCACGATCCTTCGAATGGCCTCGATGGTCGCAGCCTCAAAGACAACCTGAGGGTTAGCCTGAACACGGTCATTGCCTATGGGGTTATTGTGAGAGGCAGATTCGCTCTTATCCCCCTAATTAGCGGCACTTCTCAAGTTCAATCTAGGGTTGTTACTCAGCCCAGCACCAGCACATCAAACCGATAGTGCGGGTTGATCAGCTGCTTGGCTTGCTTGATGTCCACCCGAAGCTCGTGGACATCATCCAACATGAGAGAGAGAGACTGGACTCAACGTCGTAAGCCTGCTCTTCCATAGCATACAGCGAGTCCATCCATTCATCCATGTGCTCAACTAACACACGGGGCCTGACCCTTGCCTGCTGAGTGGGAACGTCCACAGGAGCCTCCCACGGCCTCGCTCGCCTACGAGCTTGCTTCGACATCTCTTCCATTTCGCGACGAGCCTCAGTGGAAGCCATCTCACTTTGAAGGTGTACGTGACGAGACGCAGGGCTCATCACTGTCTCTCTAGGTGCGGGGGTAGGATGCGGACCCACTGGTGCATCCAATGGCTCATACTCCACCCGGTCCGTACCAGACACCCCAAGTGCCTCCCAAGTAGCAGGGAACAAGGGCGTGTACTCCGGAAACGGTGGCATCTCCGGGCTAGGGAAGATGAATTGCATCCCCGGATCTTCTCCATCCACAAGCAGGTGCTCCAGACCCATATCAGTATCATAATCCTCGAGGTCCTCCTCTAGGTCTTCCTTAGGATTCTCCTCGGAATCCTCTTCGGGGTCTTCATCGGGATCCTCCATCTTGTCGGATATGAGAACCATCGACTCCTCGAGAACGGTCTCCTCCTCCTCCTGAGGACTAACCGCATCCCCGACTATAGCTCAACCCGGAAGGATAGGGGACTCACACTCGGCCTTAGGTGACGGAGCTACTTCAGCGTCCTTCCTTCCCTTGAGCTGAGACACGATAGCACCCATTGCCTGTGAGGTGACGAGGGAGAATTAGAACTTTCTAAATATAGAAGCTAACTTTCTATATTAGACAGAAGAAGAAGGCACGACTAGAACGGCAGAGGTTTCAAAGTATAAAATTTTACTCAAAAGTATACTATTGTTTAAAACTTTGACTCATCTTTTTGAAATACCCAATTAATTTCTTTATCACGAACGAAGAATGGTTTATAAAGTTTTGTTTTAAATAAAATGATTTGAAAACTTAAATCATTTTAAAAACTTTTAGCTTTGATACCAAATCTGTAACACCCCCAAAATACCTTTGGAAATATTACCGCCATTGACCTCAGAATACACACCCAGGGTCATCCAAGGCTTACCGTTTTTATAACAAATGATATATTAGTGTAAACTTTAGTAAATAATATGGAAATTGATCAATTAATGTCTCATACCGATGTCATAAGTTACAACTGATAACAAAACCAAATACAGAAAGCATTTATTACAACGGAAGTCTTTGAGATAAATAGAACGCCACAAAGGGGTTTTGAACCGTGTGATCTTACGCCATGATCCTCAACCTTAGGGAAAAACACTTAAAATGTCAACTGCCTTCAACGTCGGAATCTGGCCTTCACAGCTGAGGAAATTTACCTGATGTGTCGTATGAGATGGATGACAGCAGCCAACTATGCAAAGAAAAAATAACGGTTGGTTAGTCTAATGAAAGACTATGCAAGAGTACAAATAAAAGGTTCTAAGTAGTCGTATCAAGTTACAACAATCGTTTCTCGAATAATAGCTGATACACGATGTGAACTCTAATACTTCTACGGAAACACAAGAAAATGAATGATTGAAGAGAAGACTCCAAAGGAATTGAGTCTTATGGGAAACGTATGAAGAGAAGACTCCAAGGGAATTGAGTCTTATAGGAAACGTATGACAATTGTTTGGAAACCTTAAGTTTTCACACAAGTTTAAAACACGACCTTGATTATTTGGGTCCACGACCAACCTCACCGCGCAATGCGAATTCAGATTAGAGAGAAGACTTACTCTAACAAGAGTCCGAGCGGTTTCCACGTTGTACTCCTCGCCCGAGGGTATATTAATTATGTGCGTAAAAGCACTTATCTTATTTACTTCCAAAACTTACATTCACGTTAAAGCTTTTATTCACATCATCTCAATACGAGAGATATCTTTGGGGAAAAAATTATGAATGTTGGCACTAGCTAAGTGCACCTACCCTTTGGATAAGGGTACGGTCATGACCAGAAGTACTGGGGCAAAATCCTCCTAATACCAGTTATAAAGAAACGACTAGACCTCGCAAGGTACATAGCGTTCCTATGAATACTCATGCTAACTAAGCATGTAAGTTCACATATAAATCCACACCAAAATCCATTATGGTAATATCATATAGAAATATTTAATAGCGTTGTTTCTAGCAATATATACAACCTATTATAAATCCATATTTTAACACATTGTTTTATCAAATCTGTTCTCAAACATAAAACAACAACTTTATCCCATCTTAATTAGACAATTAAATAATTGACAATCAAGGGAAACATGGAATAATGAACAAGAGCGAACCGTCACTTGCCTTAGACTAGACGAACGAGAGATCGGGTTCCGAGATCTGGAAACTTGCACTTGAGCACGGTTTCCTACGATGACGACGAGTTTTAAGACAAAACCCTAAATTAGATACGGTACGAAAAGACGAAGCAAAACGAAGGAAACGAGCCAGTGTCGCGGTCACGGATGGCATGGCCGCGATCGCGGCCTTCCTGGGCAAAACCGCAACCGTGGATTTGCGCCCAGCCTGGTTCGCGGGTCTTTGCTCGGCCGCGGTTGCGGTGGATGGAGCCGCGGTCGCGGAACTCCATCCCAACGCGAGCTTAATCGAGCTTTCGAGGTCATAGCGACGACGACGAGGCTTCGTACTTCGCTTCTGAACCAAGGCGCACCACCACCACTCCAAGGATTTCCTCCGGCGACGACTTCGGCTTCCGGCAACGACAACTCCGGCGACAAAAACAACTTATCGAGAGGAAGAGATGGAACTTGAGGATGGCGGAGAAGCTCGGCTACAACCTCCTATTTATAGGCTCAGAAGGAGGAGTTCACAGCAAATACCGAGCAACCCAATCGATCCAGCTCCCCGTCGTTCGGACGCATGGAGGAAATGCCGATTGTCGGCATTCTAGAAGCAGAGGAAGACGACGATCAGAGTCTTCCGCGATCGCGGTTTCAGAACCGCGATCGCGGTTTGCCCATAGGCAAAACCGCTGTCGCGGTCGCAGAACTGCCGCGCTTGTGGTTCTCAGGCCTTGCTCGCAGGTCTTGATCGCGGTCTTTGCTAAATTATATTTTTAGCACTCCTTAAATACTTTAAGACCCATATATCTTTATTAAACGTATATCAACACGTTCAAATGATTCTTACAATGTTTACAGAATAAGTCTAACACGTCTTGCTTACAAAATGAAAGTTGAGACTTTTAGGGGTTATTACAGTTCATTTCTATCTTTGTTGGACCCTTCTTTTTCAAAAAATTGTATCTTTGACATGAAATTGCATCTTTATATGTACCATACTTATTTCATATTTTAAAACGGTCTATCTAATATATGTCTTAGATTAAAATCTTCGAATATATGATATCTAACACAATATTTTTCAAAAATAAGATTTTTAACATATGTTCTAAATCGTTTTAGAAATATTTACATAAACGAAGAGTTAAATATATATTTATATACAAAAGAAATAAAAGTCACATGCTTATAAAAAATTACAATTAGATCATATTTTATTATATTTATCTTATATTTAAAATATCTTTTTGAGTCTAAAATAGCTTAGGTTATTCAATTGACGTGTAAAAGGAACACAAATCACTTTTTAATTACCACAATTAAGTAAGAATATGCAAAACGAATCAATCGTATAATAGCAAAAATGATTAAAATTATTTCGTCGATACATGGTCATATATAAGAAATCTAATCGAATCGAACAAGTTTATAATTTATTATATTATTTTTATTAAGTTATATGAATTTTACAAACTTAATTTTAAAAAGTAATTTACTTATGAATATGGTAATTAGTGCCTAAAAATATTAAAGCATTAAATAGGTAATAATGAAAGAGAAATGATATTGCATTCATGTCCTAAAGAATTTACAATTGTTAAGATTTGTATTTTTAGGTGCAAATCTTGTTAAGATATTTTTGTTAATTTAAATTTTGTTGATTATTTAATATAATAAAAAATTAAAAATGGAGGAAAAAAAACACCTTAACAACATGGTACTAAAAATGCTCTGTTGGCTTAAAAAGTGATAGGTTTAAGTTAAATATAAATAGATAGATTTTAATGAATTATATACTTTATACATACAATTTAAATAAAATAAACAATATAATATGTTACCATTATTATTTTTATTTAAAAATATTTATAAAGTCGTTATTTCTCTAAATACATAATGTACAATTTAGAATATTATAAAATGCAACAAATTAAAAAACCCCAAAATTTGTTTTTGACAAAAAAGAACAATTATTACTTATAACTTATTACTTTTTAGCAATTTTGTAAGATATTATGTGACAATATATCCAAAAAAACAAAGTGTTATGGATATGTACAAACCAATCCATATAATATATAAAGTTACATATAACGTATATTAAATGATTAACAAATTTAAATTACTTTGTATATTGATTTCATCTTTTATTCTACCAAAAAGTAGTTTTAAAGTGACTCATTTACGTTGTTATAAATATATTCAAGTATTTTTTTTTTAGTAAATCGACATCCAAGATGCCCAGAAAATTAAAGTACATTTTTGAGCTAAGTAAATTCATTTTTATAAATTAATATTGGATATTTTGAGTGAAAACTGAAAAACTATTGTTTTGTTTTGATAACCTTGTGAGTTTTTAGTTTTATGTCCAAAAAATACTTTTGACAAAAATAATTTTTATTCATGTAAAGAAATAACAATTGTAAATATTTGTATTTGATGGTGCACATATTATTAAAGTCTTTTTGTTAATTTATATTTGTTGATTATTTAATATAATAATAAATAGAAAATATGAAGAAAAAAAAGTTCACATACTTGGGCCTAAAAACACTCTGGTGGTTCAAAAAGAGTGAACTTTAATATATATATATATATTATAATATTGATTGAACTATTTTTACCTTCACAAATGCCCTCAAGTTCCTTAAGCACAAATCGTGGTTGAGGAAGCTGATTGTTGTAGTATATTTCATTCGGATTGAGCTTAGATGCATCCTATCATTACTTTGCATAACGACTTGCACACTTTGTGTTTTCTTGGCTCGCTTTGGCTTGTCCTAACGACTTGGGTTAGATTACGCCTTGAATCTCTTCTGGTTTGATAATCGATGTCTTTTTTATTTCAGATAACTCGGGATTCCAGCACCTTGTGCTCTAACATACATGGAAGCTCGTGCCGTTGTGGCTCGTAGCCCGTAGGCTAGTAAAATAAGACTGATGGTAGTGCGTGTTCCTGTGACTAATAAAATAAAGGTGGCAAATGTGCCTATGTGGCTTGTAGGCTAATAGAATAAGAGTGATGAGAGCTCGTGTCCTTGCGGCCCGTAGGCTAATAGAATATAATGGTAACTCGTGACTATACGACTTGAAGGCTAGTAATTTTCCATAAGTAGCTAGTTGTTGGTCATGAATAACTAGTTATTAGCCATAAGTGGCTATTTTAGAAAATTAATTTCCCCGTCATCCGTTTAAAATGAATACTTAAGTCTTTTAACCATCTTTTCTTGCTTGTTATTCCTATTAACCAAAACCAATTAAATCTCTAACAAAATATACTTAAATGCTGAATTCCATCAATTTTTACTATAAAAACAAAAAAAAAAACTAATAAATGGGAGGGCTAGAAGGTAGAAATTATAAACGGATGGCGTGGCGGGCCATCGAAAAGTAATATACTCAGGAGTGTAAAAGTGTAAAAGGAGTTGAGTAGGGGTGGAAATGGGTCGGGTGATGGGTGGATGTAGTCATTTTATCATCCGATCTGTGAATTAAATTCTCCATTCGACCCACTCGTTACCTGTGAAACTTTTCACCCACATCCGTTCATCCATCATCCAACGAGTGATTCGGGTCATCCGTATAATATTTTATAAATAATTTATAATTATTTAAATGTAATTAATTATATGATTTAGTGTAAAAAGTAATTAATTTTTTTCAATATATAAAAATAGTTATTCTAAATATAGGATTTAATGGATATTCATATAAAATATTCTTAGAATATTCAACTTTTAAACATAAAAAAACTAAAATTAAAGTCATACATTTTAATAAAATAGAATTAGAACTATAATCGTCGACGGGTGAACGGATGGGTGAGTGAAGTGCGGGTGATGAGTGAGATTTACATCACCCATCCGTCATCCGTTTTACCCGACCCATCAACTATCCATCACCCGATTTACTTCGGGTGATCATCCATATATTCGGGTCGGGTTTTTCGAGTGGGTTGGTCACCCACGGATGATTTCCAACCCTAGAGTTGAAGGAAGTTATTTCTTTTTATAGAAAAAAGAAATATATGATATATATAAATAGGAGCGCTCGGCCTTCTGTAACTACATAGAACCAAATATTTGCCTACCAAATCCTTCTTACTTCGACCTTCTGTAGTTACACAGAATCAATTTTTTTTTGTTACATTTCACAAAAAAAAAACTGATCTGCTAGTTTTAAATATCAATGCCTTTTACATTATTACGATGCATTTGTGTGTTGTTGTTTCTTCCGTCGCTAATTGGGGCTCAAAACAACAAAAACATAACCTTGAATTCAAGTCTTACAGCAGGAGATGGATCAGAATCATCATGGCTGAGTCCATCCGGTGATTTCGCTTTCGGGTTCCAGCGAGTGGTGGCGACGGGGGGCTTCTTACTGGCCATATGGTACAACAAGATACCGCAGAAAACTGTTGTTTGGTCAGCCAACCGAGACGAGTTAGCTCCACAAGGTTCAAAGCTGCAGTTAACAAAAGACGGGCTTAAACTCACCCACCCAAATGGCAGAACAACATGGAGTAAAATAGGAGGTTTGATTTAATTTGCTCAATTTATCATTCTGATTATCCACTTTATAACTAATTAAATATGATTTAATGACATTGGTAAGCATGTTAATTCCTTAGAATCAGATTCAATTTCTTGTTTTATGTTTTTGGTTACATTTACATATAGACAGACTAGTTGATAAACTCGTGACTTGTACAATGTCTTTTTTATAAAATTTTATTTTACATATAAGTACATGCTAATTACGTGTTTCGATTGACATCGGAGAAAAATAATTTTAAGTAATACAAACTATAAACTATCATACATAATAGGAACCTAATAAATTGATAGTTAGTTTTCTAATTATATATTTAAATATTAAAAATGAAATGGTTTAATGTTACGGAGGATCTAAATACCCTCTTTTTTTTTTTATACTCGCAGGTGGTACGCATACTCCTTTAAAAAAAAATTAAAAATTTTAAAATGAAAAAAATTGATGTGTACCATTTTTAAATATTTTTAAAAAAAAATTTGAAACAAATATATTTTCTGAAAAAAATTTGGTACGCATGTATATATATTAAACATCTTTTTTAAAATCTTTTCAACTTAAAAAAATATTTCGAAATAAATTTTTTTAACTAAATATTTAAAATAAATCCTTTTTAAAATATTGAAAAAAATAAATAAATATTAAAATAAATATTTTTGTAGATAAAATAGACATCTTAACTAGTCGTATTATTCGATTTCGATTATACTAAGTATAATGTAAGCGATGTTTGATAATGGAGTTAAAATTACATTATACCTAGTATAACCAATGTTCGAATATATAATATGATAATGAAGCTTCAATTATACTAAATTTAGTATAATCGATATTCGAATAATACGATAATGAAGTTAGTATTACGTCATATTTCGTATGACCGATATTCAAATAATACAATAATCAACTTAGGATTAATTATACTTAGTATACCCGATGTTCAAATAATGCGGTAATAAAGTTGTGATTACGTTATACTTAGTATAACCGATATTGTAATAATACAATAATGAAGTTGCAAGTATTATATAGTATGAAAAATCATAGGGCTTCATAACCCTAAATCCCAAACCCCGGTTACCTTGTGGTTTCGATATTCCTAAATCTCAAACCCTGCTTACCCTGGGGTTTATAAGGTATGAGATTTACGGTCTCCGAAACTTTTAATCAAGACAAAATAGGGTATGGACAACCTATGAGTTACAAGCATTGCAAGGTATCAAAATCACAGGGTTTCAATAACCTGAAATCTCAAACCCAACTTACCCTGGGGATTCTAAGATATGGGATTTGGGGTCCCTAGGACTCTGAAACAAAGACAATACAAGGTATAGATGCTCTATCGGTTGCTAGCGTTATAGGGTATGAATATTACAAGGTTTCGATAACCTGAAATCCTACATTATATTAATTATAATTGATATTCGAATAATACGATAATGAAGTTAGGATTAACATTATACGCAGTATATCCGATATTCAATAATACGATAATGAAGTTATGATTACATTGTACTTAGTATAATTGATATCCGAATAAACAATAATGAACTTAGGATTACATTATACTTAGTATAACTACAATTCAAATAATATGTAACCAACTTATGACATACATTATACTTAGTATAATACGACATACATTATACTTAGTATAACCACAATTCAAATAATATGTAACCAACTTATGATTATGTTATACTTAATATATCTGACATTAAAATAATGCGATAACCAACTTATGATTGTAATATACTTTGTTGAACCGATGTTCAAATAATATGATAATGAAGTTAACATTACATTATACTTAGTATAACCGATATTCGAATAATATGATCATCAAGTTAGGCTTACATTATACTTAATAGCCAATATTAGAATAATACAATAATATATATTATTCAAATTTAGAAAGCCGCTTTTTATATTTAAATTGATTTGTAAAAAAAATATATAGAAAAGTTAAGGTGCATTTTTTTTCTAAAAAAATATTTATTTATTTATTTAATATTATTCAAAAAGATTTATTTTAAATGTTTATCTAACAATATTCTTTTTGAAAAATATTTATTTATTTGAAAATATATAAAAATATGATGTGTACCAATATTTTTTAAAGCAAGGTGTATTTTAAATATTGCTTTTTTAAAAGAATAGTTAAATATGGTATGCTAGATGCGTACCATTTTTTTTAAAAAAAATTCTTTAATATTTTTTTTAAAAAAAATGTTTGATTTTTTTTTTTAAGCAGGTATGCGTCATACTTACATTCAGATATTTCTTGGGTGTTTTTTGAAAGTATTGATATCCGGAACATACGTGTATCACTTGCTCTAGTACGCAACGCGTACCACCTGAAAGTATAATTGTATAAATAGAAAAAAGAGGCGTGGACTTAGCATCACCCTAATTTTATGATGATAATCTAGTGAAAGTGACGTCGTAACTTTGAAAATTTGAGACATGACAAACAATAATAAAAACACTCACAACTTTGATAGAATATTATGAGTTTGAAATATTGTCATTTTCTTTTCTTGAATCATCTTATATTATTAAAATATTCGGGTGAAACAAAGAGTTAAGAGTTTGGGCGACAAACAACACTAAAAATACCTATAATTTACCATTTACAACACAAGGCATAACTTTGAACGAAAGTTATGATTTTCAAATTTTGTCATTTTCTTTCCTTCAATCATCTTATATTGTCAAAATATTGGAGGAAACAAATAGCTAAGAGTTTGGGTGACAAACAACACTAAAAACACATATGATTTACCATTTACGACACAAGGTATAACTTTTAGTGAAAGTTATGAGTTTGAAATGTTGTCATTTTCTTTCCTTGATTCATCATATATTGTCAAAATATTAGGGGAAACAAAGAGCTAGAGTTTTGACGACAACTAACACTAAAAAACCCTATGATTTACCATTTACGACACAATGCGCAACTTTAAGCGAAAGTTACGAGTTTCAAGTTTTATCAATTTTATTCCGTTAATCATCTTATAGTGTCAAAATATTGGAGGGAAACAAAAAACTAAGAGTTTGGACGACAAACTTATATGAATATGTTGTAAGTTGTGCATGTTGCCCTTGATTTTCGTGCGCGAATTGTGATTAACCGGTAATTAAGTTTGACACTTCCCAAACTTCACTTGTTTCGTTTAGTTATTTTTTTCTTGATAGAGTTCGTTTAGTCTTTTTGTATGTTGGATTTCGTGAGGATAATATATTATTATTAAAAGATAACAATAATAATCTTAATTATCTAAAATAATGTCAAATGTGTTTACGAAATGATGGAATTAATATCATGTTGTATGATTAATAGGCAGTGGAAACATCTACGCCGTGATGCTGGACACTGGCAACCTTGTGGTAGCGGATGTGAAGGGCGGTACAATATTGTGGGAAAGTTTTAATGAGCCAACAGATACCATCTTGCCTAGACAAATTATGAGCAGAAACACTAGATTGATAGCTCGGTTTTCAGACACCAATTACTCGAGTGGAAGATTTAATCTCGCGATGCAATCGGATGGAAATTGTGTATCTTACACGATAAACTGGCCACAGCAATCGGAGCAATATTCTCCATATTACTCTGCTTCAACCTATGCCAAAGGATACCAGGTGGTGTTCAGTCAATCTGGCGAGGTGAATGTTGTGGATATAAACGGAACATATATTGCTTCTCTGTCTACATATGTTGTGGACCCTGCAAAAGATCTCTACCAAAGAGCAATCTTGGAGTTTGACGGAGTTTTCAGGAAGTACGTGTATCCAAAGTCAGGTTCCGCGAATCAGCCAATGAATTGGACGATGCACGATTTTCGCCCTCAAGACATCTGCCAGAACATGACTGGCGAAACCGGACCGGACCGGGTGCATGTGGTTTCAATAGCTTGTGCAGAATGGGGGATGATGATCTGAGGCCCAAGTGTGGGTGCCCGCAAGGCTACTCGTTCGTTGATGAAATGGATCACCAAAGAGGATGTAAGCGAGACTTCGTCGCACAAAGCTGCTTGGATGAACCACAAGAGATTAACCGCTTTCAACTCGTAGAAATGCCTGCCACAGATTTTGCTGGTGTGGACTTTGAAATTTTTGGCGGACAATCAGAGGATGGTTGCGGTCAATCTTGCTTGGTTGATTGTTTATGTGCAGCGGCAGTTTTTTTGGACAAAAGATGTTGGAAGAAGAGGTTCCCGCTGTCTAACGGGAGGGTTGGGGCTGAAACTAGATCAAAAGCATTCATCAAAGTAGGAACCCAGAGCCGGATCCGATTAACCAACAAACCACACAAGCTGGACGTGGCAAGTATCCACTTATAGTCCTCATTGAATCAGTTTTCCTTGGAGCTTCAGTTTTCCTCAACATTCTCCTCCTCGCTCTAGGGGTCTTTGCATTCACTTTTTGCGGGCGTAAAAGGAACGAAGAAGTTGAACAGCACAATGACAACATTGCAGGAACAAATATAAGAAGCTTCGGTTACAGAGAGCTACAAGAAGCCACAAGTGGATTCAAGGAAGTAATTGGTCAAGGGGCGTTTGCAACTGTTTACAAGGGATTGCTTGGATTAGAAGAAGGGAAACTTATTGCGGTTAAAAAGCTGAATGAGTTTGTAAAAGAGAGCCAAAGAGGCGGAGGTCAAAGCCATTGCCAAAACCGGCCACCGCAATCTAGTCCAGCTCTTGGGATTTTGCAACGAGGAGCGACACCGACTTCTGGTGTACGAATACATGCCTAACGGCACTCTAGCTGATATTCTTTTCAAAGGGCATAGGGTATCTCTGTGCAGAAGAATCAGGTTTGGATTTGAAATAGCAAGAGGTCTGAATTACTTGCACGAAGAGTGTAGCACCCAGATCATTCATTGCGACATAAAGCCTCAAAATGTGCTCTTAGACGAGTCCTTCACGGTGAGAATATCCGATTTCGGGTTGGCAAAGCTGCTGAAGAAGGACCAGACTCACACTTTGACCGGGATCAGGGGAACCAAAGGGTATGTGGCGCCCGAGTGGTTTAGGAGCATGCCCATTACTACAAAGGTGGACGTCTACAGCTACGGAATTTTGTTATTGGAGATCATCTGTTGTAGGAGGTGTTTTGTAGCGGATATGGAGGATGAGAGTCGAATGGTGCTGGCTGATTGGGCTTATGATTGCTACAGACAAGGGAGGGTCCCTGCCTCATGATTTTGCCTCACATATCATCTCAATCAATGATCTTCCCTCAAATTCAGTGTCATTCACGCCTGAGAATTCCAACAATCTATAAGTTAGTAATTTTACCTATTTCATACATGTTTTTCTTTGCAATTAACAGACTACATTTTTTTTTTTTGGTTTGCATGAAGCTACGAACTAGTGTCTCTAACTATTGAAGTTGTTTGTTATTCACATGTCTATCTTAAAGATTATTTCCCTTGTGATGTATATGTTCTGAGATCAAACCCGAATTGGAATAACTCTTTTATATTTGTGTGTGTTACGCTGTGAATGATCATATCTAATTAGTGAATTAAATGTATATCTAATCCTTAACTTCTAGATACAAAGTATTCTTGTACAACCTTAGCTTAAATAGTGAAATATCATGTACTGTTTGCATTGTATCAAAAAATTTAAAAAAAATAGTGAAATACCATGGCCCACACCCCGTAAGAATTGTAAAGGCAAAAGTAACATTAATCAATATTGTACCCCTTTGTTTATTTTTTATATTATATGTAATAGCTAGTATATAAAAAAAAATTATGGTACAATTAGCATATAAAAGTGCCAAGTCACAACACCACATAAGATACACTCAGTCGCAAATTCATGATTAATCGGAAGGGGGCGGAAGTATGACTAGTCGAACGCGCTCTCTTCTATATGATGCTTAATTTATCGGTGTTATTACTAATATTTTGACTCATTAAGATTATTTAAAGTCAAAAATTTGAAATAATAACCTCTTCGAACAATTAATTTTCCCATAAATAAAATTAGTTTAATTAATATCTAATTACTTTAATCATATAAATCATAAATAAAATTAGACAAGTTTTTTTTTCAGAAAAAAAAATCATAACAAACTAAATTAGGTATTTCGGAAAAACAAAAAATCGGAAAAGCGCTTTTGATAAACAAACGATGTCTAAAGGTCTTTTGAAAATGTTCAAACGGCGGAAGTGGTTTTTATAAAAAACACTGTAAACTAGTGTTATTTAAAGTGTTGTAAAAGGGACTGGACGACACTTTTTTCAAATAACCGTTGTTCCATCTTATTTTATCCCAAACCATTTTTTTCCGAACTATACTAGGTTCGACGGATCCTAATTGGGGTGGCTGCCCCCTCCTCCCCCTTAGATCCGCCACTGCACTAAGTGATATTATATTGAGGGCTATTTTTTTTAAAAGAAACCAATATAGGATGTCGCTACAACTGTAAATTCGTTTGGTCATCCACCATAGAACATTTTAGCGGATTAGCAAAGAATAAATTATGCAATTCGAGATACCAGAAATCCGGAAGAATGATTTTTTTTTTTTTTTTTGATAAAGTAAGAATTCGAGATCCCAGTACAACAACTTGGGGATCTCGAGAGGCCGAAGAATCGGCGACGGAACACCCGCCACAACCTACCCAAAAACCAAAACAAACAAAGGGAAAAATACAGAGAACCAACATGACAGAACTAAGGAAAAGTACATACACTAACGATCTCAAAACCAGCAAGGCAAAAAGCGAGAAAGTCCTCAAACAGTGGTCGGAGTACACCAACATGTCGTCTGAAGCAGCCGGAAAGAAGAAACACGACTAATCTGGGGGCGCAAAGTTCACATCAGCCACCAGGGATCACTCGATCACAGTCTTGTCTCGAGCCGAATCAGCAATTCTCGGATTCAGCCTTAGGGAAGCAGCCTCGACAGTGGGAGTACCTCGGGGTTAAGAGAGAAAGATTTTAGATGAGATCGAGGTTTACTCGAGGGTTGAGAAAACCTAGGGTTCATGTTTCTACTAGGCTTGGCTTAAGGATTTCAGAATACTCGCTTTAAAGTTGCATTAATAATAATAGGCCCCGTCAGCCCGACAGTTACAGGAAATTGAATTATCTCAATATGGTATGTTGGTTTGATTCATGGTCTGTTTTTTTATAACGGATAGACTCTTCAATCAATGGTTATGTAAACATATGGTTGTACCATGTAATTTTAGTGTGGCTTTGTCCTTTATAGGTGTGATCTATCACTGTAGCCTCTCGATTCTCATAGGCCCATTTCGTTTTCTTTCATTTGTCTTCGTTAGAGTTTTGTGTTGAAAGTTGTTTGTTATTTTGGTGTCATATGCCATTAATGGATTGCTTTCCAAGTAACACACAATTCTGTAAATCATAGTCCTGCATGCCTTTTTGATAGAACCGGTCTTTTATCCAACAGTGGTTTCAACACATTAGTTGTCAAAGTCCCTGTGAATGTACAATAAGTTCTACTAAGAATTCTCCTTGGTCAAGGTAATGGGGGAAAATGTATACAAAACTTCTTAAAGTAAAGTTTTTGTATAAAGATTCCAAGGTTTGGTCGCTTGATTTTGAAAACAACTTGTGAGGTCGATTTTCTCAATTTGAATAGTTGATTGTTATTCGAGAGTATTTGGGTGCCTTTCGGATATTATTGGGTGCCTTTCGGCCATTGTTGGATCCCGTTTGGCCAACCAGATCGATTGTTATTTGAGAGTATTTGGGTGCCTTTCGGCTATTGTTAGGTTCCTTTCGGCCATTGTTGGGTCCCGTTCGGCCAACCAGATCGATTGCAATCACAAACGATGTTAGGAGAGGGACGACACTCCTTCCGATCAGAAGAAGATTTTATCCATTTCCAGATTATAAGCCTGGGAGATGAGTATAGATTCAAAGTTAATGAGCAACTTTGCAATTGCAAAATATGAAAGGAACCAATAAAGAATGGTAGTAAAAATAAGTGTCTTGCAGTTAAGCGAGAACAAAAACATTCACTAGAGAGTTGATTCATAAATTGGTTTCTTATAAAGGTGGCCATTTTGCACCTGATAACAGGGAGATTGTTTGTAGGGGGGTTTTTAACTCCAAAGACTAGAGAGAGTATTTTCCAGACTAAAACCAGCAAATGGACACCCAGGAAGCATATAGGCCAAGCCATGTCAATTGAGGGACAAGATATGTTCAGAAAATCTTGACACCTGTAAAGAAAGAATAACAAGAGCGTCTGGATGTTAATCCTTGAGAGTACTTGAAATGTAATGATCAGGGGGTTAGTCAAGGTTATGAAACAAGTAAAAAGATAAGATTAGTGGAATACAGAGATATCCAAATAGATCATACATAGATGGGTATAAAAGCTGTGTGTAACAACACAGGATTGTGTGTAACAACAAACATGTGAAGGCAGTGAAGCTTCCCTGTAAGAGCTAGTGTGGATATTGTTATTATTGGTGAGGTTTGCACTTTAAAAAAACTTGGGAAGCTTCCCTATAAGTCACCAAAATATGCCAGTTATGGCCGAGTGTGTGTAACAACACAGGATTGAGCTTGTGAAGCTCCATTTCAGATGATAGTGGGTGTATAGAAATTTCTTTCTTTTTCCCTTGTGGGATAAACAAATGCAACATACCGCAGCAAAAGCATAACATATGAGGCACCACAAATAACTAATTACGGATGAGAGCATAGCAAGCAATATTTAGCAAAAGAAGAGATAGGCTGTTGTAATGACTAAGAGCATAGATAGAGGTAAGAAAGTATAAGAAAACACCTGGACAGTCGATCTTCACCATGGCTGATGGTAAGGAGATCAAGCTGACTCGGGGTCAACTTCACGCAGGCTTCACCAGAAGGCCAAAACGAGCACCAAACCAGGAGAGCCAAGCCTTCAAGCCTCGAAAAGCTCTTTGACAGGTTGGGGTTAAATGGAGCATCCTCAAGCCCATCACCGCCAACCCTTACCCCACAAGAAGGATGAAAGATCCGGAGAAAAACGCCCATTCCCAAAAGCAGATTTAGTAGATCCATGTATATAAGGATAACTAGTCTGCTTAATGCCTTGGAAACATGCTACCAAGAGGCTTGAAAAGACCAGATCTGCGATTGCAAGGAGGGAGCGGGAGCCGGTGAGCCGTCTTCCCAGACCCTCGAAGGCAGCGGTGTCGGCGGGCCCAGTGCAGAGCAGGGGCTCGGTTAGATCGGCGCCTTCAGCCTAGCCAAAAGCAAGATCGCCGGGTGGTGAAGGTGGCAGGAAAGAGGGTGTGGATGTTGAAAGAGGCGGTGGCCTGGGCGCCTTCGGTGGCTTTTTAGGGCTAGGTCGGAGCGGCGGACTAAGGGTCTCGGTCGGAGCAGCGAAGGAAGAGCTCGGTCGGAGCGGAGGAGTAAGGGCTTGGTTGAAGGGGGTTCTTCGTCAGCCCAAGCTAAGGCCGGCGGCGGTAGGGTTTTTTCTCCATCTTCCTGAATAGATCCAAGCTTGGATCTACTGGTGTGGAGGTTTAGGGGTGAAAAGAAGCACCAATTTGGGGTGTGTGTCTATCGATCGGTTTCTCCTGGTAGGGATGCAGGTAATAGATTGCATCTAATCTGCTTGAGGTTGGGTTGTGGAGCTGGGTTAGCAGGCGGCGTGGGCTAGGGTTTCATTTTGGGGCCGATGAGCTGGGGGAGGAGGGTTTTTGAAAGGGAGCGTTTTTTACCCGGAAGAAAGGGGGTCACCTTGTCGAAGTCCTCTTGATTGTTTAAATATTTTTATGGGTCCGTTGTTTACAAGCACCGAGAAAGATACCGTTGTAATGCATTCTTTTATCCAGTTGATAAATTTTTCATGAAAACCAAACTTTTCCATGATTTTGATAATGAAATTCCATTCAATTCTATCATAAGCTTTTTCCATATCTAATTTTAAGGCAATGAATCTTTCAGTTCCTTTTTTCAATTTAAATGAGTGAAAAATTTCATAAGCAATCAAGATATTATCTTGAATGGCTCTATTAGCAACAAAGGCACCCTGGAGGGGATGGATTAATTTTTCCATTGTTCCTTTAAGTCTTGTCGTTATGATTTTCGAGATAATCTTATAAATTGTAGAACACAGACTTATGGGTCTATAGTGATTAGTAGAGTTTGGATTGTCACATTTTGGAATCAAAGAGATAAATGTGTGATTTATTTGTTTGAGCAATTTCCCCAAAAGAAAAAAGCTTTTAACTGCTTGAATAACAGAGGGACCTACAATGTCCCAATACTTTTTATAGAATTTTGATGTCATACCATCAGGACCTGGTGACTTATCCGAGCCAATGTTAAAGACAGCCTTTTTAATTTCTTCATTGGATGCGTTTCTTATTAATTCTAGATTGTCCTCTGTAGAGATTTCAGATTGAATTAAGTCTAGATTTTCCTGGAGTAGTCTCTAGTCCATATCCTCACTTCTAAACTTTTTAATGAAATCATTTCTGATTTCATTTCTAATGTTTTCTTTTCCAATAATACTTGTTCCTTCTTGGGTTTTAATTTCTTTTATGATTTTTCTATTTCTTCTTCCACTTGCTATTTTGTGAAAATAGCTAACATTCGTATCACTAAATTTGATGTGTTTTAGTTTATCTCTTTGGTTCCAGTAAATTTTCTGGAAGCAAAGAAGTTTTTCTCTTTTTTTTTTCTATGATTCTTATTTGTTTTTTAATGAGATCATTTGTAGGGTGAGTACAGATCTCAGTTTGGATTTCAGAAAGTTGTTTTTCTATAGTTTGTAATTGAGTAAATACATTACCAAATGTACTTTTATTCTAGATACTGGCATGATTCTTAAGTAATTTTGTTTTGGATACAAGATTATACAATCTAGATCCATGATAGTTAGTTCTCCAAACTTATTTAACAACATTTCTAAAGTCCTTTCTAGTCATCCAGATTTTTTCAAATTTAAACGGCTGATTTTTAAAAGGTATTGCTGAGTCAAGCTCGATAGAGATGGGACAGTGGTCTGATCTGGTAAAAGCAAAGTGTTTGGTACAAATATCATGGTACCATTGAAGGATATGGTGATAAATAAGTACCCTATCCTGTTTTTCATATATGTTATCTATTTCTATTATGTTCTTCCTCCATGTATAGATGTTTCCTTGAATAGGGGTCTCCATTAGTTCACATTCATTCTTAAAATGTCGTAATCTTGCAAATTTTGTCATAGGTGGTATTAAACCACCTAATTTTTTCAGATGGGTCTTGTATTTCGTTCAGATCTCCCATAATAATGCACGGAAGAGAGCAATTTTTAATAAAGAAAATGAGTCTGTCCCATAACACATTCTTTGCAGATTCATTTGGTGGAGCATAAGTTAGGATTAACATAAGTTTTATGTTCGTGATCAGGTTTGTATACTTGATACTAATAAATCTTGTTTCAATTTGGTCAATTTCGAGGATTTCATTTGTAAGTTGGTAGGTCTTCCACATTACACAAATGCCACCCGAGAAACCCGTAGCCGAAACACAGTAGAATTGATCAAATCCCGCTTTTTTCCACACTTTTTCACTCGGTTCTTTGTTTGTTCTTGTTTCAAAGAGTGCAATTAATTGAATTCGTTCAATTTTGCAGAAGGATTCAACATCCATCCAAAATATTTTCTTCCCAATTCCACGACAATTTCAGGTTGTGATCTTCATAAAAAACCAATTTTAATTTTGCCACATATCATAAGACATCTAGGGGACTTATAATCATTCCTAATTAGTGTTATGTTTTTTTATGGTTTTAATAAATAAAGGAGGTATACTTCCTTTATTATTTTTTATGAAACCATCAAGTTTTGTTTTATATCTTGTCATATAGTCCATGGACTTGAACATATTCCCTGGAGCAAAATTCCAGAGAATACATAATCCCAGAACAATTCGGTTTTTACAGTAATTGTTCCTGCTTGTTCACATATCGATAGAAATATATTCATAATGTTGTTCAAATGTAGACATATATGATTCCTCGTGCTGCCAGTCAGCAGTTCTATATATACCAAAGTGTATAAGCCTGTAAACATTTAAGAAAGGTCTACAAGTATACCAAAGTTCAATTTGGGTCCACCCATACAGATTAAAGTTATTCAAAGGAGAAGGAATCAAGGACATTAGCCACAAAAACCAAGGTTTAAGGGAATGGTTGTTCATAGAGTAAAAAACTCCAAGTGGTTTGTTCAGTTGGTGATTGTTCATAAGCCAGAATTGTTCAACTGTTCTAATACATAGTTTCATATGCTTGTAAACACACATAAAAGACCAGATTGATCTCGAATAGATAAGAGTCAAAGACAGATATGGCAGGTCATGCCAGGACCTAATTTCCTCGAAATTAGGGATCTGGTAAAGATTGTTCGAGGGGTAAGGTTTCGTATAATGTATTTTTCCATTGCTCCATTTTTCTTTGCAAGATTTAGTCTTGATTTCCTTGTTGAGGATCTTTAATCCAATAGCAGTCCAGGCAACATGTACCTTGGAATAAAGACAGTACAGAAAGTAAGGATCAATAGTTATCAATTTAATTTCGACAATAATGGTTCTAAGATATAACAAAGGGCAATAACACCCAATCCAAATAGAGTTCAAGTGATTAACAACACATACCAAACAAACTTGGAAGTCAGAAGGATCGAAACAGCTTAGGAAAAGTTGCACTTCAAGCAGAGTTAAGAAACAAGGGTTTAAAAAACCAGATAACAGGGAGCAATATCACAAAGCTAACCAGGCAAATCAGTTATCCAGAGAATTATGAAGATCAGGAATCAACATCACAGAAAGCCAAGATCCCAAGTCTAGAGCACTCTCAGTGTCACCAAAAATATGAGAACACCAAGAAAGAGCCACAGAAATGGAAGTGATGCTAGGTAGGTTCAAAAACATAGTTGTAAAGTGCCAAGGACAAGTAATAAAGTGGAATTTGCCAGCTAAAGAAAGAGCAAACCAGAACAGAATATGGAAAAAATCTCAAGTATACGGATATGTATGATGTAATAAGGAACTATACAGCAAGTGCATATCCCAAAACTTTCGCTCACGATTGTTCAGGGAGTAGAACCTCTATACATGTTTGTTCAGAGAATGATTATTCAGAGAGTGATTAGTATAGTGATACCAAATCCCTTCAAAGGCCATGAAGCAGAGATAGTAATCATCAATACTGGGGATAAAGGTCCAGTCAAGAAGCACTAGTTCAGCATATATGTTCTAAATGTCGCTAAGCGAGAGCTGGGCGGTGAGGGGGGGGGGGGGGGGGGCTAGCCCCTAGGCGGAGGCCTAGGCGGGGCCTAGGCGGACTAAACATTAATGCATGATCCATGTGATTATTTGATTATGTTCTCCCAAATCCATTAATCTTTATAAAACTATGTTGGGATGAGATTTGATATTATATTATGGGCCTTATTGTACAAAGTCTAACCCAAAATTATGTTAATGCATTCGTCATCTTCTAAGATGTTGCAGCTTCCACAACATTTAAGGATTCTTCTCGCCTAGGTGGATCTAGGCGGAGGGTGACCGCCTAGGCGGGGATTTTTAGAACATTATTCGTATACAAAAACAAATGGACAGAAATCAAGCTATCAATGTTCAGGTTCAGGTATCGGCAGTAGATCTAGTCAAGCAAAAATTGAAGGAGGTCAGGACAGAAGAAGAAAAATGAAACAGAAGAAATAGAGGTAAGGAAAGAGAAACACCTTAGCAGGGGCAACCAAGGACTCCCAGGCCGGGAGGAGTTGAGTGGTAGCTCACACCAGATCTGCTCTCGAAAGCCAGCGTCAACGGGTTGGAAGCCAAAGCAGTACCCAAGCTCAACCTTTGAGCAAAGATGGAGGAGCAGAGCCCCGAGATGTCTAGCAAGCACAGTCTCGCAAGGGATATCACCACCAACACTGCCTTCAGCCCAACTCTCTTGCAAGCCCGGATCCCATAAAAGTACCAGGAAGATACCTCCAAGGACACGCGAGGAGACGAGAGGGGGTGACCAGTTCCAAGGATCTAAGCTCAGTCGGAAACAACGGAGATCCTTGTTGAAACGAGTACGGAAGAAAATTCCCCCCCAAACCACCCAATCTTTCGATTCGCTCTCAGAGAATCCAGAGCAAGCGGCGAGATTAAGAAGATGAGGAGTACTATGGTCGAATTGATCAAGGAGATCGTAGTGAAGGTTGAGGTCATGGTGAGGGATGGAGCTTCTGAGCTCGTTGAGCGGCGGTGGCCGAAGAGAGCTAGGGGTTTGAGGGGGCGGGTTTGGGAGCGTTTTAGGGTTCAGCATCTTGCTACTCAGGTTCGTGGGGAGCATTTTAGCCTTAAAAGTGTTGTGATTTGCTCGCTCAGATTTACTCAGATGTGTTGTGTACTTGGTGTTAGAAAACCCTTGACAGTATACAATATATAATCTTGGGAGATATGATTAACCCAATACCATTACTAGTACAAAATTTAATAATAGTTTTTCCGTGATTCGTTGGTAATTATATTTTGATTTTCTTGTAATCAATAATGTGGACCTATTAACATGGTTAAAGCTAAATTGTTTAAAGTTCAGCCACAACATGGTACTCTTTCTATCACTATATTAATACTGAAATGGTTTTTTCATTTCCAAGTAATAGTTAGAAATTTGTCGATGTATAATACTCATATAGATAAATTTGAAACCTTTATTGGTATCGAAAAGAGGCTCATCCTTTTTTTTTTACATTATTGTTTAGATGCCAAATGCTGAGTTGATGACTTGTTTATGAAAAAATTAATTAGATTTGAAAAAAAAAAACGTTGTTGACAAGTACATATTTTTTGTTTGGTCACAAAAGAGTCCTCCAAATATTTTGACCTTGGACTATTAATTCATTTCCAATTTTGTCAGAATATAAACAAAAAGAGTAGAGGATAACTTCATTACATTCAAAAAAGATATGCAAATTGGCCATAAAAAATGGAAGTAATTGAGCATGAGAGCCAAATTAATCGAAAGAATCAAGTTTGCGGAAAATTTAAAACGGTTTTAGAAAAAGCGCTATAAAATACTCCCTCTGTCCCGCAAAGATGGTCCTGATTGGACCGGGTTCAAATGCTGAGGCGAGTTTTGTATCGTTAATATCTCTAATTACATAATCCTAAAAATTATAATTTTTTGATATTATTAAAGTACTCGTTGAGACGAATCAAACAAGACCCTACATGACTATGTTTTTTCTTATATATTGGAAGAAATCTTGAAGATTCTCTTCAACGATGAACAGTGTCCAAAAGTCAAACATGACAAACATTTAGGGACGGAGGGAGTATAATTTTGCATAACGCTTTTCCGAAATAGCCGCTAAAAGAGTGTTATCTTTTTTCTAATGATTAGATTTAACCATGCATAGCGCTTTTTAATACAAAGCTTTATCATTGTGAATGCATAGCGCTTTTTAATACAAAGCGTTATCATTGTGAATATAAATGGTAACTCTTTTCATTAGAGCGCTATTATGTTCCCTACATGGCAACACTAAAAAAATGACTAATAAATATCTCTCTTTCCTCTCATCATCAGTGCTCTTCTTCTTTCTCTCCTCTCAAAAGTTGAAACCCTAGTTGCTTTGGCATCGACAATATTCTTTCACCTTTGTCGTCGACCGACTATGAGTAACTCTGTCAATGTTCTCGCTCTTTAAGCCGCATGTAACTGCCGCTCTATTATCCCCAAATCTAGAGTTTGGTATGCAAGCTCGACAAGTTACAAGGAACAGTTGATGCACTCATCTTCGTCCGGTGGAGCTAATGGAAGTGTAGAAGGCGAGGTCGTACACATAGCTGGCTGTAGAGAAGCTATTGGGGGCGCAACAAGGAGTTGTTGAGAGGAATCATCAACGACAACCACTAGATGGGGCACCACCACTTTGTCTCCGACCGCCAATGTAACACCCCCGACTTATGTTGGTAGTGTCACATGCCAGTGACCTCGGACTTCTATGTCCAAAGCCACTCTAGGCTTAATCCGAACAATTTATGCATAAAATAAATAAATATTCAATAATAAAGTAGTAGATGAAGACTTTTGAAGTAAATATCAAATCTTTATTAATATTCCCTTCGTAAATTGAGGAAATAAGTTTTACAAACGATATTGAAATTACAGCGGAAGACTTTAAATAAA
Source organism: Rheum nobile (assembly GCA_027886185.1). Lineage (NCBI taxonomy): Eukaryota > Viridiplantae > Streptophyta > Magnoliopsida > Caryophyllales > Polygonaceae > Rheum > Rheum nobile. The sequence goes on from WOAB01000135.1 coordinate 6,473,997, forward strand.
TCCTAATTACATGACTATGTTATCTAACACTTTCGCCTATTACATTAAACAGAAAAATTATATCTTATATTTAAACAACCTTGAAAATTCTTCAAAAATAAACTTCAACCACAAGCCTTCTTCTTCGTCTCGTTACTTCTAGACAACTTGAGGCAAGTTGACTATGGGACGGATGACACCAACCAACCATGCAAGTGAAAATAATAGTTGGTTAGTCTAATGAAAGGCTACGCAAGGGTATTTTATGTGGTCATATCTAGTTACTATCAGCCGATAGACAATATATAACTAAAATACTTCCACTAAAACGAAGGATGGACAAAAGAGATATGCACCAAGAGAGTACCCGAAATGAATGCGGGTATTATGGAAAGAAAATATGATTTGTTTGGGAATGTTTTACAATCAACACACAACATATATAAACTCCATTGAATAATTGGGTCCGACCAACCTCATCGCATAATGCGAATTCAAATTGGAAAGATGACCCGCTTAAACTAGAGGACAAACAGTTTCCAAGTTGTACTTCTCACTCAAAGTTTATTAATTATGTGCTCGCATCACTTATCTTACTTAATTTTCACCACACCACAATTATTCTTTTTTCTTTTAACACATTCTCGAATAAAACGAGAACAACACAATGCGATATTACGTCCAACCCAATTGCACTAGCAAAGTGCTTAAGCACCTCTTATCCTTAACGAGTGGATACCAAGCAATAGGCATGACCTTAAATGTATTAGGGAATTCTGACTACTAATACAGAGTTATAAAGAGATCATTACGCCTCACAATACCATAATATCTCTAAAACACACAATAATTAAAGTCCACACTTATTGACTATAAAGTCCACATTTAACACACAAAGTCCACACACAATATCGTTATTACAACGATAGCAACATTAAGTACTTAACATATATAACTATGTATATATATATTCGATAATAACTATCAACCTACATAGGAAATTATTTAAAGCATATAAGGGTTCCCAATCATTTAATCAGGTTTTAGAAATTACCCAATTAGTTAACACTTAATTTTAATATTAATTGTCGGTCAAAGAATTACTAAAATGACAAGAGCGACCACCACTTGCCTTACTTATGAAGATCATACAAATACACCATGCACATGTCGACCACCATGGATCCCTTTTGAGCACACCACACTCACATCACATGCAACCACCACATTGATGGTTGTCGAGCCATCAAGCGCGCAAGACTAAGACAACGCTCACCCTCAAGAAAAGTTGCATGGTAAAAGACCATATAACCCTAGATTAAATACTCTCTAAGAATTGAAATAACTGAAAGAACTAAATTTGTAAAGTAATAAACTCGGAAACGTATGTGACTATGAAGAGGACACTAAACTTCATCTCCTACCTTAGGAGAGATAACACTAAAGACTGGTGATGAACTATAAGAGGAGTCCCAAAATACAACTATTTTGCTGTTGTGGGCCCGTCAAAAAGACTGGACCATCCATAGTGAATAATTTCCAAATTTAGAGAGTTTCGTTTTTGTGGACCCGCTAAAAAGACCGATCCCCCGATAGCAAAACATCTTACAAATTATGAACTTTGGATGAATGTTAGAGAGTGTCTAGACCTCTATTTATACGTGTGTCCCCAACCCTTATTTTTCTCTCTTTCGGATGCGGGATGAGAGTTTTATTAATATTTCTAAGTGAGCAACGTGGGATAAAACTGTTTAATGAACCATATTGGTGCATAATTTTGAACCACTTCCTTTTGAAAATACATCTTGATGCAAGCTAGAGAATCATAGATCTCTGAGTCTAGTTTCCAACGCATCTTGAATCATCAAAATCCGAGCTTTGTGGAAAAGATACACCCGTTCTACGAAGTTGTCTCGAACACAACAATTCCTTCGGGAATCCAAACGAAAATTCTAAACTTAAATCTAATTGGTCCATCATTAATCAAAACACCAACTTTTGATCCGTTAATCAAAACACGAAAATTCTAAACTTAAATCTAGGGCTTGTTTGGATAAATGTTTAAGATGTCCACAAATGTTTTTAACACGTTCACACCATACACCAAGAGTCTAAGTTATCAGATTATATTTTCGGACTCCAAATAATCTTACCCGACTAATGATTGACTTTCCTTATTCGGAAACATACTAAAGAGATAGATACTATTTTTAGTAATTCATCAACCATTGCCTTACTATTTATAGTAACATTTCATTTTATAAGCCAACATCTGAAATTCTCGAGTATTTATATTTTGACCCCGAGTTTTTTTATAACATAAATGTCATTTTTTAAAATTCAAAATATTTAGGGTTATTACAACCAAGGCAGTAGAGGGCACGAGGGAGAGCATTCTCCGATTACTAACTCGAATACAATCTTCTGAAATCCTCTCAACATGAGGCAATTCTGACCTAAATCCAGGCTGCGGGGAGCAAGGCGAGCCCACTGAAGCCGGGGAGAATGAGGTCTTCTTCTTCTTAGGGGGTTTGTTGGGCCTCTTCTTCCTAGCATGAAGGCCACCATGTGGCGGCGGTTTCTTTGTAGGGTTACTCTCTATCTCACTTTAGAAAAGGATAAGCGCGTGAGGCCTGTTCCTTTTCCCTCGTGAGTATTAAATTAGCAAGCGTTGATGGTTACCAATATTTGTATACATACATGGAGTATTGCCCTTCAAAGAGTATAGTTCATTAATAGTAGTGCAAAAATAATCTGGGTAACACCCAAATTTATATGTAATGGTTAAGTGTGAAATTGTAATAAAATTTTTCATTAACCACACATAGTTCAGAGCTAGATTGTTCTTGGAGTTGAAACTCCATAAAGGTTTGTTCATGGGGTAATGGTTCATCTTTTGTTTTGTTTCTCTGTGCCAACTTGGCTCTTTGTGCTTGTTGTTGTCTCCTTTGTTGATAGTCTTGTAATGTCTTATTGTCCAGTCAATTGTGTCATGGGAAAACAACCAGCAAGCATAGAACATATTAGAAGATTTGTAAGTTAGTTGTTTGTGTAGGGGTAGATAACATACCTTGAGTTTATAAAAGTTCAATGAATATGAATGAGCAATGGTAATCAGAGGTTCTCTAGGGAAATTCCTGGATTGATATAGCAAGCATGTAACACAAGCCCAACACTTGCACTTATTTCCATTATTGATAATCATATAGTAATAGTAAGAGGATAGGTAATTGCTACATATAGACATCAACATATAATGAGGTAATTTGTTGTCAATGCATAAGTCAACAATAATAATGGTAAATCAGCAAATAACATGCAAGTAGACCCAATTTTCCAATATATCATCAAGAATCAAAACCCATATCACAGTATGAATGATGTAAGGGATAAAGTGATCAATTTTGTGATAATTGTTAGGGTGACAGAAAAAGAAAAGGAACAACAAGTACATAATCTTCTTCTCATTAAGGATAAAGGTCCAACAATGAACAAAAGAGCCAAGAGACCAATATACATGCCAAAGGCTAAAATGACCAGACCTAGGACAATGAAAATAACAAACAATCAAGATGGTTCTGTCACAACAAAAGAACTGATACAAATAGTTGTTCAAGGGGGTTTCCTTTTTAGCATAATTGTCAACAGTGGTACAAACAGAACCTAGAACTTGATTCCTGGACTTACACATAATTACTTCTTTATTTTCTTGGCACCCTTCAGCCCCGAGGTGGCGGTGTCTTCCTCACATGACAAGTCCTTGCTCTTACTGGACTCAGAGGTGGAGGTTAATGGCTTTTTTGCAGTGGCTCCTTCTCCAGGAGGCTTTGCAATGACCTTGGGTGAATTTACTTTGCTCACAAGAGGCATATACACCCCTGGAGCAGAGAGTTCAGTGATCATCTCCTCAATATCCTTTTGAGGATCCTTAGAGCACTCCACAAACTCATCCAAGAGGTCATCTTGGTTCAGAAATTGGTGTAGGTCATTTCCTTCAACAATAGGGATTCCATCCTTGTCCAGCACAAGGGCCTAGCAGGGAGCTCATTGGTCGAGGTGGTATTAGCAGTGCAAGGTACATCAACAAGGGGATTCTCAACAGAGAGGATGAGGAGTTTTTCAGGTGTAGGAATATATTTTCCAACAACAGGAGAAGAGATTATAGGAGCAATTGTTTCCATAACAAGAGCAACATCAAGTTTAGTAACAGTTTGGTAGACAATGGTGAAACCATTGTTTTTGGTTGGAGGAGCAGTGGAGACAAAAGAAGATACATTGGCCTCAGTTTAATGTTTTTACTTGTGGGAGATAGTCTTCCACTTGTTTGTGGGATCAGTGGATTCATCCTTGGTTTCTTCAGATGGAGAGCTCACTTTGAGCCTTTGGAAGGTGATTTGTAGAGATTGAGGTTTAGCATTCCTCATGGGACACTTGTCAAAGCTATGCTCAAGTGTCCCACAATTACCACATCCCTCGGGGCACTCCTCAAACCAAATCTTATACTCATTTGGCTTGCCCTCCTCATTTGGGACAATAATAGTTTTATGTTTCAATCTTTCAACATCAACAGTAATACACACTCTGACATAGCTCACTCTTTGCTTTTTTTTTTCTATGAAGGGATCAAGCTTGATAAGTGTCCCAAGGTTGTTCATTTCTAAGATGGTGATAATGGCATCAAAACTGATGTATTTCACATGCAATTGGGGGATTCTAATCCATATGTCAATAGTCGAAATGGGTTCAAAAAAGGGATCAAAGTTTGAACACCAAGGCTTCAATAACACGAGCTTGCCAAAGACATGGTAAGGTCTCCTATCCCAGGCCTTTTTTTGGTCAACAGGGTTAGCAAAACACAACTCAAACCACAAATTTGGTTTTTCCAGAATCTCAAAAGATCCTTTGACAAACCGCCAATCATTTTTAAGTTTAGTTCTCAGTTTAAAAAATCCACAGGTTCGCCAATAATATAACCGAGTAAAGAAGATTTCTTAAGCTTGAGGATATTCTCCCTTACACTAGAAAGTTTATAAAGATACAACTCCATATCAATGACGTGTTTGTTCAGAAGGGGAAAACTGTGAGTCTCAAGGCTAGTTTCAGTGTTGGTTTTTTTCACAAAAGAAGGGTCACCTCATTGGTATTCAAAACAAGGGGTTCGGGATTCAAACTTTTTCCTAAAGCAAAAGAGCTAGAAACACCAGGAGATGTGCAAAGCATCTCCTTCGAGTTTTCTTCCCTTTATCCATCAGATTGGATAAAGGAAAGGTGATAAGGGCTAAAGTTGTGTGCCCAATCAAAGTAAAATCCTTAATAACCTAAACTGGTAGAATAGGCAAGCAAGGGTCGAATCCCACAGGGAGGAAGTAATCTTTCTGAGTGCACAAATGTATGCCAAAGTAACAAGGGGGGTTTGTTGGTTTGGTTTTAAGTAACAAAGTAAATAACAGTAAATCAAAACAAAGGTTGTAATCAATTGGGAAAAAGTACTTAGTCAGACAAATATCCACCATTCATTCGATTGGTTGATCCTAGATTATCTCTAATTCATTCCTATGAATGTTCCTATTCCTTTTCTTAAGTTATAGACAGGACAAACATACCCTGAAAATACTAACTATTAAATAACCAGGAAAACCTCCATGATTCAATTCAACAACAGCAATGAGCACAGGAATTTAGATAGATACATGCAAGAGTAGCAAACAGTCATACAATTGCATGCAATTAATTCTCTCTACAATAAACCAGTCCAAATAGTTCTTAGAATATTGCAGTTGCTACTCATGAATAAGATAACTCAAACAGTAATTACCAAACCCTAGCAATAGAAAATTACCAATAACAACTAGTTGCGTCCAACAAGCGAAATCAATAAGAATCAATGGAATTAAGCACAAGAGAATCAATACATTCAAAGGAAAATAAATAGAGTTATAACCTCACAACCGTATATCAAATGAAGGCTTCAATCGTCGGACTAAGCAAAGGGTGCTTAGTTCTTCATAGTCTCGAAACAATAAAAAGGGAAAAAAGTGTTGAATAATGAACGATAATGAAAACTTCCTGGCGAAACTAGGTTGAATAACCAAAAAAAACAAACCTAATGCTAAAAAGATAACAGACCTAATCCTAAAAGGAAATAAAATAAAGTAAACCGGAATAAAGAAAAATAAAAGAAAAGGGAAATAATAAAATAAGACTTCGGACGAAAATGTCGCGCCGCTCGCTGATGCACATTTCCGCGATCGCGGAAAATTCCGTTTCTGATCCTTTGCTCTCGACTTATCCGCGACCAGGATGCTTGCTCGCCCGCGATCGCGGTTTTGTCTCGTACTTTTCTTCTCGCCTCTCATAAATGTCCGCGACCGCGGCCTCAATTATGCGATCGCGGTTTGGACTCTGTTGCTCCTCTTCTCTTCTAACTTCGTCCTCTCCTCGGTCTTTTCAAGTGGTTCTTTTGCCATCTTCAATAAGTCTTCATTTAGCTTCTCCAAACCACCAAAACTACACTTCTACTCCTCAACTTCATATTCCATAATTGTGCTCTAAACATCTCCAAATGGTACCCAAAATACCGGTAACAACTCCTAGATAAACCCTACAAAGTAGCGCTGATCAAATTCCCCCATGCTTAAACCTTGCTCGTCCTCGAGTAAGCTAATGTAAACCTACTCTTCCAATCAAATCTTCAAGGTCTCAGGAAGCATAGACAAACCATCTCCACTAGGAATTGCACCTAATATGAAACTCTAAGGCACCAAAACAATAAGCTCAACACAACACAACACATAACACAACACCATCCAAGCTAAAAGGAAAGCAGAGTACTTCCCCCAAGCTTATTCCGAACACCATAGAGTGAATAAAAATCTAATCCTAATCTCCATCTATCTTCTTATGCCTCCCAGAGTGACCTACCTGAATCCTCCTTATATCTCCTCTTCTTATGTCACCACGCCAGGAAAAATGAGAAATCCTAATAATCACTCTTCTTCTTTTCACTCATTTTGCCAAGGCGTCCTCTCGGGTTTTCACCAAGCCACTCATTTCATTTTTCAATAGATGGGCTCACATACAACTCACATCACTCTTGACCAATTAGTACCCCAGCCTAATGCTGGTCCAAGCCACCTGCTTATTACCTAAGCCGCCCTTTCGGGTTTTCGACTTATCCCAGGATTTATATTTTTGCCTTTTTTTAATTTTTTTGGCTTTTTTCTTTTTCTTTATTTTTTTCATTTTCTCCTCAACGACTAGCAAGTAGAGAACACTCCCCCATGCTTAAACATTGCATTGTCCTCAATGTAATGAAAGACAAAAAAAGAATGAAGCACAGGGAAAAGTGGAAAGGTACTCACAAACGTCGTTGAGTTGGCTTGGACTGCAAAGGTGTTGTTGGCGGTAAAACAATATAAGCCCAAGTCTCTGGTGTTGCACGGGTCTGCAAACAATCTCCAAAGTGCAACCAAAAGGAACCACTGTAAGGTGTAGTGGAATAGCAAAGGAATCGGGGTTGCACAGCCTTCAATGAGCACAAAAATAGGGCCCAGATGTAATCGTGGTGTGGGCCTTGGTGTTCCTCCTCCTTAGCTGTCGAATGTAGGGCCATCATCATTGCCAAATAAAAATGTGGGGCTAATGTCTCCTCCTTGGCAACATGATGTGCACCATCTCTCCATGGGGAACTCGGACAGCTGGCCTTCGGTAGAACTTTTTTCTTTTTCCTTTTTTTTTTTGGCTAGCAAGTATTGATTTTTTTTTGAAGAATAGGAGACTTACAGTGGGATTTCCGCGACCGCGGAAAAGTTTCCGCACCCGCGGAAATGTTGTTGGTGCGTGATTAACACCGTCTTCGAATTTTCTTCGGGTCTCCTACCTGCAGGTTAGTCTAAAGCAAAACACAAACAAAAGAAAAAATAAAACAAAGCAAGATAAAACAAAAATAACTAAAGACATGGAATGAAAAGACATGAAAAGAAATACATACCTCGGGTTGCCTCCCGAGCAACGCCTTAGTTATCGTCGTGGCTCGACTCATCTAAGGTGATCAATTGTCAACATCGGGGTCTGTCAGGTCTGTCTCTTCTATGACGCTGGTGTCAAAACCTTCATGGTAGGGTTTCAACCTTTGACCATTCACCTTAAACACTGACGGCGCGTCAGTATCATACAGCTCTACCGCGCCGTGGGGGAAAACGCGAGCAACAACATAGGGCCCGGCCCAACGGGATCGGAGTTTTCCCGGAAAGAGACGAAGGCGAGACATAAATAATAGGACTTTGTCTCCTGGCTTAAACTCCTTTCTCAAAATATTCTTGTTGTGCCAGGCCTTTGTCTTTTCCTTGTATGTGACTGCGTTATCATAAGCCTCAAGTCGCAGTTCCTCTAATTCTTGCAGCTGTAACTTGCGAAATTCTCCAACTTCATCAATCTGCATGTTGCAATTCTTTACAGCCCAAAATGACTTGTGCTCGAGCTCCACTGGGAGGTGACAAGCTTTCCCGAATACTAATCTGTAGGGTGACGTCCCGATGGGCGTCTTATAAGCAGTGCGATAAGCCCAGAGTGCATCATCTAGTCTCAAGCTCCAATCCTTCCTATTCGGGGCCACCGTCTTCTCAAGGATTGTTTTGATCTCTCTATTGGACAATTTAGCTTGCCCATTGGTCTGTGGATGGTAGGCGGTGGAAACTTTCTATGTGACATGGTATTTCGTCAGCAGGGCGCTTACGGTTCTATTGCAAAAGTAAGTTCCCCTGTCACTTATCAAAGCCTTGGAGATGCCAAATCTAGAGAAAATGTGTTTCTTCAGAAAATTTGCCACCACTTTAGAGTCATCAGTCTTGGTGGCCTTCGCTTCCACCCACTTGGAAACGTAGTCCACCGCAAGCAAAATATAGAAGTTTCCGAAGGAGTTAGGAAATGGTCCCATAAAGTCAATGCCCCAAACATCAAAAATCTCGCAGAAGATTAATGATGATTGTGGCATCTCATTCCTTCGAGATATATTCCCAACTCTCTGGCATCGATCACAGGATTTACAAAAGGCATATGCATCCCGAAAGATGTGTGGCCAATAAAATCCTGCATCCAACACCTTTCTAGCAGTTTTATTTGACCCAAAGTGGCCCCCACATGTATGAGAATGACAAAAAGCTAAAACAGATTGTACCTCATTATCCGGAAGACATCCGACGGATTACCTAGTCAACACAGTGCCTCCAAAGATAGGGGTCATCCCATACATAGAATCGAGACTCGCGTCGTATCTTGTCCTTTTGTGCTTTAGAAAAATTAGGCAGGAACTCTTCTCGAACGAGAAAGTTTACCATGTTGGCATACCATGGCTTGAGTGTGCGGAGCTCAAGAAGTAACTCTTCAGAAACAAGTTTGGAGGACGAGTCAAAGGCAGTTCCGCGGTCGCGGTTCTCATTCCGCGGTCGCGGAGGTTCTTCGAAAAAATTGACGAGACATACTGAAGCTCCAGGGGATTTTCCGCGATCGCAGAAAAGTTTCTGTAGACGGGCTTGAAATTGATGTTGATTCAGGGGAAATTCCGCGGTCGCGGAAATTTATCCGCGATCGCGGAAAAGTTTCTGTAGTGATTCTACACAATGTATCATCTGGAAAATCGCCCTGTATCTGCGCCTCCTTTTTTGATATGTCCTCTTCATGTACGAGCCTGCTTAAATGATCAGCCACCAAGTTCTCGGCGCCCTTTTTATCCTTGATCTCCATATCAAACTCACTCAGCAACAGTATCCATCGATTCAGTCTTGGTTTTGCCTCTTTCTTCGTCAATAGATAACGAAGAGCTACATGATCCGTATAGATGATCACCTTGGTGCCAAGCAGGTATTGTCTAAATTTCTCCAGGGCGAACACAACAGCTAGCAATTCATTTTCAGTGGTGGAGTAGTTTCGTTGTGCTCCATTCAGAGTCATGGAAGCATAGTGAATCACATGAGAAGCTCTTGCTTCTTTTTGCCCCAGAACTGCTCCCACAACATAATCACTAGCATCGCACATTATCTCAAAGGGGAGAGACCAATCCGGTGCTTGAATGATTGGTGCACTAGTGAGGCGAGCTTTCAATTCATCAAATGCCTTTTTGCACTCATCATTAAGCTCAAAATTCACCTCCTTCTTCATTAGCTCGCATAGGGGTGATGAGATCTTTGAAAAATCTTTAATAAACCGGCGGTAGAAACCCGCATGGCCTAAGAAATAACGCACTTCACGCACATTAGTAGGATAAGGTTAAGACTGAATTACATCAATCTTTGCCTTATCGACCTCAATACCCTTAGATGACACTATATGTCCTAGCACAATTCCTTGTTCAACCATAAAATGACACTTTTCAGAATTAAGAACCAAGTTGGTTTCTACACATCTTTTAAACACAAGTGATAAATGGTCTAAACATACATCAAAACTATCACCATGGACTGTGAAATCATCCATAAAAACCTCAATAAATTGCTCCACATACTCAGAAAAAATGCTTACCATACACCTTTGAAATGTCCCGGGTGTGTTACACAACCCGAATGACATCCTGCGATATGCAAAAGTACCAAAAGGGCATGTAAATGTCGTCTTTTCTTGATCCTCTGGTGCTATGGCTACCTGAAAATACCCTGAGTATCCATCCAGAAAATAATAATAGGGGCGACCAGCAAGTCGCTCAAGCATTTGATCAATAAAGGGTAAAGGAAAGTGATCCTTTCTAGTTACCGCATTCAGCTTACGGTAATCAATGCATACTCTCCATCCAGTTTGCACTCGGGTGGGGACCAACTCTCCTAGTTGGTTTTCCATAACTGTGATGCCTCCCTTCTTTGGAACAACTTGTGTCGGACTCACCCATTTACTGTCAGAGATAGGAAAAATCATCCCCGCCTGCAAGAGAGTTGAGCTTCAACACCTCCTTCTTTACCACCTCCATCATTGGTGGGTTGAGTCGTCTCTGTGGTTGCCGAGATGGTTTGGCTTCGTCCTCCAACAGAATCCTATGCATACATGTAGTGGGACTAATTTCCTTGATGTCGGCGATGGTCCATCCCAATGCTGTCTTGTGCTCCTTAAGCACTACCACCAATTTCTCCTCTTGATCCCTGGAAAGCTTGTTAGAGATAATGACCTGTAATGTGTCACTCTTTCCCAGAAAGGCATACTTGAGGTGGTCTGGTAGTGGCTTGAGTTCAATCTCTGGTGCCTGCACAATGGAAGGTAAAAACCTCTCGCTTGGCACTGTTAGTGGAATGGGGCCAATGCCCAAAGGTTTGAGATGAGGCTTACCATAGGTATCCAAGTGAGCCACAGTTTCCTGCAGGTTAGTAGACAAAGCAAAATCGTCCTGTGGATCTACTATTTCATTCTCTAAAACAGATTGTAACTCATCCGAGCTAGTAGTATCAAATATATCTTGCACAATAGGATCAATCACATTAATAGCACACAGAGAATGATCATCGGTGGGGTGTTTCATAGCATCATATATGTTGTACTCCACCTTTTCTCCATCAAATTCCATGGTGAGGGTTCCACTACTTACATCAATCTTTGTCTAGGATGTTTTCAAAAATGGCCTATCAAATAGTATAGGGGTTGTATGTTTATCGTGATCCATATCCAACACAAAGAAATCAGCAGGAAAAATCAAATTGTCAACCATTACAAGGACATCTTCAACTACCCCTTTCGGGTACATATTAGATCTATCGGCCAATTGGACAACTATTCATGTCTCATGCAATGGTCCTAATCCTAAGGATTCATACAAGGAGTAAGGCAAAACATTTATAGATGCACCAAGATCTAGCATAGCTTTCTCAAATTTAGTGTCACCTATCACACATGGAATACTAAACATGCCTGGGTCACCACACTTTTTAGGCATACGCCTTTGAAAAACATCAGAAACTTATTCACTTACCTGAACTTTTTGCTTCCCTTTCAGTTTCTACTTCCTCTTGATTGTGCATAGCTCTTTAAGAAATTTTGCATATCGAGGAATACTCTTGACAAGTTTGAGTAAAGGGATGTTTACCTCACACCTACTAAAGGTTTCGAAGAGCTCTTTGTCGTTCTCTGGTCGCCTAGTATCCATCAGCGCTTCAGGAAATGGTGCAGATGGCTTCAACGACTAAAGAGGTGGAAGATCTGGACGAACATACGAATCTCGGGCTTCAGCTTCAGAACCGCGGTCGCGGCTTTGGATCCGCGGTCGCGGGAGTTCTTCCTTGTTTACCTCTTCTCCAGAGACATTTCCGCGATCGCGGAAATTTTGCCGCGGTTGCGGAAAATCGGCGAATTCTGTATCTCGTCCAGCATTGTTTCCGCAGTCGCGGATCTTATTCCGTGATCGCGGATTTGCCTCGAATTTTCCCTCGTCTTCAGTAACATATCCGCGATCGCGGATATCCCGCCGCGGTCGCGGAAAAGTTTATGTGACGATCTCTTTCGTGCTTTCAGCCTCATGTTCAGCTATCTTTTCTTCAACAATTTTTTTCCTTTTAGGCATGGGATTAACCTCCAATTCTTTGCCATTCCGTAGTGTCACTGCACAGACATTCTCTCGCGGATGTTACTTCCGTTTGAGGTGGTAGTTTCCCCGAATCCCTGGCCTCCAACTTACTCAATGCTTTAGCGACTTGGTCAAACTTATTTTCCAAGTTCTGAATGCTAGACTTTGTCTCTTGATTGTGTTGTACCAACGTTGTAATACTCTGAGCGAGAGATCGAAACATGTCCTCAGTAGACATTGAGGAACTCGGATTTGGTAGTGGTGGTCTATGCGCGTATGGCTGCCCGTACTGTTGTTGATTGTCATACGGATGAAACTGTTGTTGGCTTGGATTGAATTCCTGGTTATCATGGCCTTGGGGGAGGGGGATATTGTTGAGTCTCATATCTCGGATTGGGGTGATCCCTCCACCCTGGATTGTAGGTGTTTGAGTACGGGTCATATCTCGGCCTCTGCGGACCAAAACCTCTGACAGCGTTTACTTCAGCTGTAGGTTCAAGAAGTGTTGGGCACTCGTCAGTGGGGTGCAGCGGATCATGACAGATTCCGCAGGACTTAACTGCCCTTTCTGAACAGGGGCTCGCCCTTTTGATGAATTGTCGTGAGCTCTCAGATAGCTCAAAGAATAACTCAAATGTTGCAGCTGGCGTCTTGTTTAGAATGCTACCGCCACAGGTTGCGTTCACCAATCTGCGCTCCTCGTCAAGAAGTCCTCCGTACAAATAAAGTATGAGGTCTTGTTCTGAATACCCATGGTAGGGGCAGTTGGAAGTCAATCTCCTGAATCTCTCATAATATTCATACAACGACTCAGTAGCATGTTGTTCAATGTTGTTGATGCTTCGCTTCAGGCTATTGAGTTTCGTTGTAGGGAAGTATTTCTCAAGAAAAGCTTTCTTCATCTTCGCCCATGTATCTATGCTTCCCGGAGCCAAATAATAGAACCAATCATTGGCCGCATCCTTTAGAGAAAAAGGAAAGGCCCTCAGCTTGATTTGGTCCTCTGTAACGTTCCTTGGCTTCATACTGGTGCAGACAGAATGGAACTCAGAAAGATGTTTGTTGGGGTCCTCTCCACTCATCCCATGGAAGTGGGGTAATAAGTGAATCAACCCGGATTTCAGCTCAAAAGCCACGCCCTCCGCAAGCTCTGGAAACTGCACAACAAGTGGTTGTTGTTCGAAGTTCGGGCCAGTCAACTGCCTCAAAGTTGGTGTTTCTGCAGCCATCTCTATATCAAATTCGAAAGGGGGAGAGTCAGTAGCACGGGTGTGGACCATAAGATAGGTCCACACAAAAGTTGGCACACAAACAAACACAAAGAAAAAAGTAAAACTTGCCTCCCCGGCAACGACGTCAATTTGATAAGGGCTAAAGTCGTGTGCCCAATCAAAGTAAAATTCTTAATAACCTAAACTAGTAGAATAAGCAAGCAAGGGTCGAATCCCACAAGGATGAAGTAATCTTTCTGAGTGCACAAATGTATGCCAAAGTAACAAGGGGAGTTTGTTGGTTTGGTTTTAAGTAACAAAGTAAATAACAGTAAATCAAAACAAAGGTTGTAATCAATTGGGAAAAAGTACTTAGCCAGACAAATATCCACTATTCATTCGATTGGTTGATCCTAGATTATCTCTAATTCCTTCTTATGAATGTTCCTATTCCTTTTCTTAAGTTATAGACAGGACAAACAGACCTTGAAAATACTAACTATTAAATAACCAGGAAAACCTCCATGATTCAATTCAACAGCAGCAATGAGCACATGAATTTAGATAGATACATGCAAGAGTAGCAATGCATGCAATTAATTCTCTCTACAATAAACCAGTCCAAACAGTTCTTAGAATATTACAGTTGCTACTCATGAATAAGGTAACTCAAGCAGTAATTACCAAACCTTAGCAATAGAAAATTACTAATAACAACTAGTTGCGTCCAACAAGCGAAATCAATAAGAATCAATGGAATGAAGCACAAGAGAATCAATACATTCAAAGGAAAAGAAATAGAGTTATAACCTCACAACCGTATATCAAATGAAGGCTTCAATCGTCGGACTAAGCAAAGGGTGCTTAGTTCTTCATAGTCTCGAAACAATAAAACTCAAAGGGAAAAAAGTGCTGAATAATGAACGATAATGAAAACTTCCTGGCGAAACTAGGTTGAATAACCAAAAAAACCAAACCTAATGCTAAAAAGATAACAAACCTAATCCTAAAAGGAAATAAAATAAAGTAAACCGGAATAAAGAAAAATAAAATAAAAGGGAAATAATAAAATAAGACTTCGGACGAAAATGCCGCGCCGCTCGCTGATGCACATTTTCGCGATCGCGGATGAATGTCCGCGGTCGCGGAAAATTCCGTTTCTCATCCTTTGCTCTCGACTTATCCGCGACCAGGATGCTTGCTCGCCCGCGATCACGGTTTTGTCTCGTACTTTTCTTCTCGCCTCTCGTAAATGTCCGCGATCGCGGCCTCAATTCCGCGATCGCGGTTTGGACTTTGTTGCTCCTCTTCTCTTCTAACTTCGTCCTCTCCTCGGTCTTCTTAAGTGGTTCTTTTCCCATCTTCAATAAGTCTTTATTTAGCTTCTCCAAACCACCAAAACTACACTTCTACTCCTCAACTCCATATTCCATAATTGTGCTCTAAACATCTCCAAATGGTACCCAAAACATCGGTAATAACTCCTAGATAAACCCTACAAAGTATGGCTGATCAAAAGGCCAGGATAAGCATACACACAAAGAAAAACAACCACAGCATGCACCAGAGAAAGAGAATAGGGAGAGGGTTAAGAGTATTCGGAGGATAGTGTATCAAGTTCAACCAGTCAAGTAGAAAATATATAGGATAAGCAAACACAGAGCAAATAAACAAAGCAAGAGACGAGAGAGAAGGAAAGAAAACACCTTGGATTAAGGAGGCAAAGTTGTTGACTAGTCTAGCTCCCAAATCTCTCAACAGTAGCAAAATCTTGGAACCGTGGCAGCACAAAATCCAATCATTCAAGTGGCGTAGGACGAACCCATCATCTGAAGCCCTATCATGATTAACAGTGCTCTGGACAGATCGACCTTCCCCCATCCAGCTCCAAGCGAAGATCCAAATCTCCATGAAATCAGGGACCACAGAGAGGGGAAAGCTTCCCGGAAGGCTAGTCATGGATTTAGGATGATTATTTTGTTGCGTAGTAGTCGGGGTTAGGTATCCTTTGTCGTTGATGAACATGATCTGAAGGACAACATATTCCTTGAAAATCTCCCTAAAAGTCTCTTCCACTTCGAGGAAGGAGTGGTTAGTCGAGAAATCGTGGGTTTGCATTTTACAATCGACATGATGATGGTTGATTTTGCAGTAGAAGGTGAGGTGAAGGAGATCACAAGATCGGCAAGCGGCGGCCGTTCGAGTTTTAGGGTTTGGGGGACAAGGTGAGAGGCAGAAAAGAGAGCGTTTTGCTTTTCATATTCATTTTTTAACCTATCTAGTGGATAACACATTGAAATGAGAGTGTTAACGTTGTCAGAAAGATAGACTTGTATTATTAGACGGATTTTTCGTCTTCTAAAACTGCACTTCTAAAAAATGTTTCATGGGCATAGTATGGCCCAAGCTAATAAAGGTCATTACAATAACGGGCCAAGCTCGGAATTGACGTATGAGCCGAATCCCATTAGACTATGTTACTGTGATGGCCCAAGTTGATTGGTCAGTTAGCGGCCACGTCATCCGTATGGATATTCGATGACGAGACGATAGAGCGAAACGAAACCTTCGCCACTTCTCTTTCCCAGTGGCGGTGGAGGAGAGAAATGGCGGGAGCAATGCTGTGTAATTTGAAACTCAACGTCCCCAAAACCACGGCGTTTGCGCTCAAACAGAGAGTACTGGAGGTGGATGCGCCGCCGGGACCGATGATTAAGAGCTCCAAGGTGCTGATTTTGGGCGGCACCGGCAGAGTCGGCGGCTCCACCGCCGTCGCCCTCTCTAATCTCCGGCCCGATCTCCGCATCTTCATCGCCGGACGAAACCGGTAAGGTGTTCAATTTTTACGAAAAGAAATTACTATCGTGAATTCTGGAAAAGGAGATTGCTCTGGTTCTTGTACTGAAAGGATGAGAATGTCCGGAATCTGGCAGAGAGAAAGGTGATGCTTTGGTGAGTAAGATAGGGAAGCAATCACACTTCGTTCAAGTTGATATTGATGATATGGAATCCTTGGGTGCTGCCTTAGATGGTAATCTGCTACTCCAATTTTGATCACCGTTTCGGTTTGAAGGTCTTGCAACCTTACCAATTAGTTTCATTGGTGCGATACTAATTCAAAATTAAACATCGAAATAGAAGAATACGTTATCTCTCTATGGGTAGGCTGATCTAAACTGGATTATTGGAATGTTTGATAGATGTGGATCTGGTAGTTCATACAGCAGGGCCTTTTCAACAGACTGAAAAGTGCACTGTGCTAGAAGCTGCTATACAGACCAAGGTGAGCCGTCCAAGATAATTTGTGCTTTATCATTCCAGAATTTTGTTCTTTTTCCTTTCAAAACACTATTTTTTTGGTTGAACTTCCATTGTGTTTCCACTTTCCAGTGAGGATATATTTTGTTTCTAGAGTAACTAACAAGTAGACTTGGAAATTTGAGAATCACTTCCCCATATATGCTAAAAAGGACATTAACTTTTATAAAGTGAAGTGAAAATGAGTGCATAATATTAGGAGATTTCAGTTGAAAATAGGGTTGTCATTTGGTAATTTTTATAGCGATTGTTGATGCTTAGTCTTGTGCCATTTCCCAATATAAACTATTGCTACCTAAACAGTGATAATTTTACTATTCATCTGTAGACTGCTTATATAGACGTCTGCGATGATACAAGCTATGCATTCCGAGCAAAATCATTTGGTGAAAGAGCAGTAGCGGCTAATGTTCCAGCGATAACAACCGCAGGAATTTACCCTGGAGTGAGCAATGGTTCTTACTACATTTTCTACTTATCAAGGGGGAATTTTGCTGAGTTTTTATCTTTCTTTTTCTAATTCTGATAACAGCATGGGATTTTAATGTCATGATATTATTGTTTAATAATAGAATGATGAGCCCAATTCAAACGGGGAAGGAACTCTAAAAAAAATTTAGATATCAGTTCATGTATTTCTATGCTCATTTCATGAAGATTTGGCCATTTAATTTCTTATTTTTCAAATATGACAGTGATGGCAGCAGAACTAGTTCGTGCTGCAAGAGATGAAGACCGAGGGGTTCCTGAAAAGCTTCGGTAGGACTTCAAAGAGTATAATTTGTTTGTCTGTTTGTATATAAAGTCATTCCTCCAAACTTGCAATGGTCGGACTTGAATAAGTTAAATTGGTAACTTCCGGTGATATTTAACCACAACATAAAGCAGATGAAATCAAATAACTTGCATTGCTTCTATGCCACATCCAGATTCTCTTACTACACGGCTGGTAGTGGTGGCGCTGGTCCGACGATATTAGCCACTAGCTTTCTACTCTTAGGAGAAGAAGTTATTGCTTATAGTAAAGGTTTGGTTTCCAGTCTCCAGATCTTCTACAGGAATGTACCTGGTCTTTCCCAATATCTGAAGGGCCCTTACTTATTAAATGCTAAATGGAACCGTGAAAACAGGTGAAAAGGTCAAATTGAAGCCTTATAGTGGAATGCTCAATGTTGACTTCTGTAAAGGGATTGGAAAACGAGACGTGTATCTGCTGTGAGTTCAATTCCCGATTCATATCCAATAATTTCATGGAGTTGTCAGATTGCTGAAGCCTGAAAGTTGCTCCGTTATTTTTTCAGATGAACCAAGTTTTTTTCTTCAATTTGTTGTGTGTCTATGATTTTTCAAGTTAACTTGCAAGAGAAATAAATAAATAAGAAAACATTTCAGGAATTTACCAGAAGTGAGATCAGCTTACGAGATACTTGGGGTACCGACTGTGAGTGCTAGATTTGGGACTGCACCATTCTTCTGGAACTGGGGCATGGAAGTGATGGCCGCCCTTCTTCCTCCGGTATACTCTCTGCCACATTAGAGTTAGGATCCGTTTGGATTCTCTCAAATAATGCATTAAATCACCAATTTAATGCAAGATAATACATTGTAATGCATTCTATTTGGAATCCAAACAGACCCTTAGTCTCTGCCTACAAGTCATGTAATATAAGTTAGATGTTATTGGATGGATGAGATTTTTCGTGGAATATATTGAACTTTGCATAGCTTACTAACTTGCTAAGTCTAATCTGGTCCCATGCAGGAGTTTTTGAGGGATAAGAACAAAGTCCAGAACCTTGTCAAGTTATTTGACCCTCTAGTTAGAGCAGTTGATGGCATAGCTGGGGAGCGTGTGTCCATGAGGGTGAGGGCCAAGAAAAACTATCCTCATGGTTCTATTTGCACATGAAACCCACAAGTAATCTGTTCATTCCAATTTCTTTTCTGGACAGGTTGATTTAGAGTGCTCAAATGGTCGCAGTACATTAGGAATATTCAGCCACAGGAGATTATCAGTGTAAGTACCGCTTTTGGTGAGGGCAAAATCTGTGTCTACTCTTCAAATCTCAAGATGTTAATATATTTGTTTAGCCACTTGAAGGAAACTACTTACTACCATGTCACTTATCCAAGTAGTTTTTGGCGGTTTTCAGGTCAGTAGGAATGGCTACAGCTGCATTCGCCCTAGCTGTACTGGAGGGTAGCACCCAACCTGGAGTATGGTTCCCTGAAGAGGTACTGGCAAAACCTGCATTATTTCATCAACCTAATGGTTTGAACTTGTTGTACATGTTCTATTTGGCGGGTAACTTCAGTTTATTGATGTATATAGCCTGAAGGGATCGCAATCGAAGCAAGGGAAACTCTTCTGCAAAGGGCATCCCAAGGAGCACTTAGCTTTGTTATGAACAAGTAACAGAAAAGGACTCTTCCCCTCGTATAGGAATAACTCCCTCTGCTGATTGTCCTAATTTTTAACTCTTGTTCATATAGGCCTCCGTGGATGGTGGAAACTAATCCAAAAGAAGTTGGCTTAGGTATATACTTTTGATCGTTGCTGAGCTACAAATCCAGTGGCCCAACAAAGAGGGCTTTGCACGCTGGAAAAGGTGACCGACGCCTTGTCTAATTGTCTTGCATGGATATTGATTATTGAACTAGTACATGACGGCCTTGTTTTGGGCGATTTTCTGATGTCGAACGCAGCTGGAGTATAGCAGTTATACGCGAAGGCCTTGTTATGGATAGCACACGTTTATCGTCGGAACTCTATTGTAATTTTTTCTTTTGTACAAGTTCAAATGTTCAATCATTACAGATTCGCAGGAGGCGAGGAAAACAAACGTTTCTAGTTAAACACACTAATACGGTTTCTAAATATAAGAATTCCCTGTACCAGTATCTGTACATGCTACGTTATATACATATAAATGGAGAAAAAAAAGTGGAAATCAGATTACACACTCCAAAAAAGTTGAAAAACACTCGGAAAACCACTCTAGAACCCCAGAAACAAAAACAAGGAACTGTTTTTGTATATGTTCACAGTTTGTGCTTGGGTAAGCACACTATGGAAAATCACTCTGCAACCCCAGAACCAAAACAAGGCAGCAAAACAGTGTTTGTATTTGTTCCACACTTTGTGCTTGGAAAGATCCTCAAAGATCTCGCATGTAACAGAAATATACCCATTCAGTATTTTAGTAGAATGCAAGTCAGCCGAGGTGAGGAAGGCAATTAAAGAAGCAGCTAGCCTTATGTGTGCAGGTCAGGGGAACCGACTAGACCTTGAAGATTCGTACCATTGACTTGGAGGGTTTCCAGGCGATCTCCAAGCAGTTCTTCCACTAGAACCACCCCCTTGATAACCATATGATTGCCCATCTGAATGCATCCTTGAGGCACCCATTACCCCAGTTTTGTGGGGCGCATTTCTCACCTCCTCGTCGTACCGTAACCGCTATCAACAGGTCAAAAAAATGGAAAATAAAGCCTCATGAATATCCAATTAAAATTGCAAGTCAATGAAGAATGGAGATACAGCTTTGTCAGCCAAACCTTAGTAGGATCCGAAAGAACAGAGTACACCTCCCCGATCATCTTGAAAAGCCTGGCAGCCTCTTTCTGGACCTCCTCGGACATTTCCTTCCAGAGGGCGTCATCTACATTCTCACCTCGAGTCAAAAGTTGACAGGCCTGTATTAACAAATAATAATATTACTAGTCATAGTATAATAACTTTTTTACAAAACAAAGAACTCAGTAGATAATTCATCAGTTCAAAGTAAAAGCCTGAACCTTGTCAGGATGATGCCGAAGGGCAGCCTTGCGATAAGCCTTCTTAAGACCTGCTGAAGTGGCAGATGGTTCAACACCCCTGGCAATGAGTTCAAATTAGAGCCACCCGAAACCGAAAGCATTAGAAGTGTTTGTGCTCGCTGACAACAAGATTTTACTAACAGGGAAAGAATTTCAATTTTACATATACTTACAAAATAAGGTAGAAGTCTAAAAGTGGTTCCTTGATAGCTTGTTCCTCCATGTGAGCAAGCCGCATATGAGCATGTCTCAGATCAGCCTGAGAAGTTACCCGCCTATCAGTTGGTGCAGACTGATTGGTTTTTGCTTGCTTTGTTAAAAGTGACACGAGCTTCTGAACATCATTAGCTGCCTCTCTGTAATCTCTGATCATCTCAAACAAAGTTGCTCTTCTAGAAATTGCCTGATAAGGAGAAAAAGTACACCCTGATTATCATCGCACAGAATCTAACAAGAAAAGAAGTGTTAAAGTTATAGCTAGTATGGCATGGAATATGAATTACAAAACGGAGCAAAAGTAACAGAAAAAGACTTGGTTCCAACCTTGAAATAATTTCTATCAAGGGCTATAGCCAGATTGCAATCTGCAATCGCATCAGGAATCTGACCAAGAGCTTGGTAGGCTGCAGCACGGTTCCCAAAACAAACAGCTGCAAAAGGACGCGACTCAGCGTTGCATGCCAAAGCAGCAGTATAATGTTCGACAGCTTCAGCAAGCTTTCCAGCCTGATAGGCTGCATTTCCTGCATACTGCGCATTCAAGATGATACAATCAAACTCCTGAACGCACACCCTTGAGCTATAAAGAATGCAACACTTTGATGAACTCAAACCAGGGAAAAGAGAAAAACAATCAAGCAAAAAGCTCAAATATAAAAATATAAGACTTTCTTAGGTTGTTAGTATTGTATAATCAAACGGTAATATTGTCTTAAAATTGGAGCTAGCAGATGGTGTTAATTTAGTTAGGCCTGTCTTTCACCCCGCAAGTGCATGGAGTATGCCAGACATGTTTCCTCCAGCAAGCACCACATTAAAGGAAGAACTGAAAAAAACGATCCCTATAGTTTCATTCGACAGAGTCAAGTTTGGTTAGAAGAGGGTGGTTGAGTCGGAGAAGAGCGTAGCCTGACGAAATGATGAAAATTGAGGGCAGAGTAAGTTGACAACTTGTAGGGTCTTTAGCATATCAGACATGCTATTATGCTAGTTCAATCAGAGTACATTGAAGAAGATTCCAATGCTTCTCAAGTCCCAACTCCCAAATGAACAAAACCACTGGCCAACAAGGAGAAGTCCAGAAAAGATGCAATTCAAACATACCTTGTGTTTCACCAGCTCCCGAGCAGGGACAAGTAGAGGTATCAATGATTCAACTTGGGCTCCACACCTGAAGATTCTAATTTGGGTCATTTTGGGAGATTAATGAACTTTTTTTGTGTTAAAAAAATGAGTAGATATCCTTTCAGTACCTGTCTGTAATTGATCTCAGATCTGTTTGATTCTCCAAGAAATCAAGACCTTCTTCAAGCTTCCCTAAATAGTAGTATGAATTGAAGATGAAGGAATAACGCCATACCCGAAAAGAGTACTTCTTTAATAGTTCAGAAGGCTCCAGATTTGATGACTGGTTGTCTGATACCAACAATGGGAAGTTCTTTTCAGAAGACAGCAAAGTTTTCTCACAATGTTGGATCACCTCCAGATACCTTTGCATCTGCATAATAGCATACAAAAAAACAAATGGTAATGACAAGGTTTTTGAGAAGTTCAACTAAACATCTCAGGGATTATTATAAACAGCTGATCTCCCTAAAGAGACAAACCATGAAAAGCGCATCCGCTTTCATCTGCAGCAACTTCTCTGAGCAAGGGCTTATTGCCAATCCCTCGGCAATAACTTGCAGAGAATCTTCGGCATTGTTCAATGTTTTATGTCGCAGAAGCTCAGCAGAATGATCTATGCACTGGGACACTTTCTGAAACAATGTAATGAATGAAGTTACCACCATGCCCCAAGTTTGGACATCATATGTTTTCATGGAAGCAGAAATCAAAGTCTGTTCCTATCTATTAACTTCTCCTTATTACCATCATATTTTTGTATCAAAACTAGGCCACTTTAGGTAGAACAGGCAAAAGTCATGACAGGCAATTTTAGCAAGGCACCATAATCCTAATTTTTCAAGGCTAATCGAATAACAGAGATCTGTGGGTGAGTGCAAAAAATATAATTGCAACTCTTAAGTTTATCATCCCTCTCTTGTATATTCCATCCAACCATCCGAAAATTTTCACATATTTATGCCTTCCAAATAAAATTTTCTACACTTGAAGATTTTCCTTTCCAGCCTTTGATCGTGTTTGTTCATGATAGAAAAGATTGATAGCTCCTCATGCTCTACAACCACATGTCATACTATTAAAGCTACAAGGTGATAGTTTTTCATGCAGGCAAGGTAAGTATAACCAATGCATGCCAGGAACTATAAGAATACATGAAATGGAAAGAGGATTTTACATATGTTTCATTGGCACTTAAATTGGATTAGTACCTGGGTCTTCTGAATGGTTTCAGAAGCCTCCATAATAAGTTTCCGGTCTGCACAAGCTTCTGATCCTGACTGCAATAACTTCATAAGTTGTGATGCCTCTGCAACTTCTCCCAGAGCAAGGTAACAACTTGAACATAAGAAGAGAAGAGCAATAAGAAAGAACACATTAACTATAAATACAGGCTGCACAAAACCCAAAAGTGCCCCAGGGAGTGGATAGGCACTGCCAATTGAAAGCACAGTGGTAATAAGCTCAAACAGCATTTGCTAAAATGGAGATGAAACTTACTTTGCTGTTCTAACTTGAACTTTGAAGAAGTTAGGATCGATCTCAGATGCAGCACTACAATCTGCTAGTGCATCTCTAAATCTTCCAAGGGCCATGCGTATAGCAGCACGATTGCTGTAGCATAGCATCAAAGCTCTACGGACATCTCCAGAAGTCTCATTTTTCGAAATACAATTCACTCCTTGTGTATAACAATCCTCTGCTTTATCAAATTCCCCACTTGAATAGGCTTGGTTTCCCCTATATGCATATAAAAAATCAAATGACATGATCAGAAAAAAATACATTAAGCAGCCACATCTTTCATTTTTTGATGGAAGAAATGGTAATAGAAAAACGGCAAAACTCTCATGGATGATATTAAAAAATAATCATATACAAATAAGCACCTAAGTCTCCAACTTTCACAAGCCTCCTTAGCCGGGGAAGCTGTAGCTGACGGACAGAGAGTGTCTTGTTTGGCAATTTGTTCTTTTTCTACCTCTAAACTAGGCCCTTCTTTGCGATGATGAGGGTATATATCTTCATTTCTGGTGTTAAAAGGTGATGAACCTCTTGAAAATGAAGAGAAGTGGATTGTTGATGATGCGTCAGACAATAAGGTATCTTTCAGGGAATTGTAAGGATCCTGACCAACTTTTGTCCGATTTTTCTTTTTCTGGTTGCGCATTGCAGGTGCAACTTGATCTTTAATAGAGGAAGAGGCTGAAAATCTAAACGAAATCTCTCCACTTGATTCAGAACTTGAAGCAGAGAAAAACTGAGTGTTGCTATCTCTCCTCTGGGCCTCATCATTCGATCTAGAACTAACTTCTTCATTTTGTACACTGATGTCAGAGAACTCATTAGCAGACTTGAAACTTTCAGTTTCAACTGCAGAAACAGATTCTTCAGATGAAGCATGAGCAGCTACACTTTCATTAAATGAACATACAGACACATGATCTGGTCCCTCGCCAAATTTTGTATCTTTACATTCATCAATACCCAAGCGTTCTGTTGCAGAGATCAAATCTTCGGCTATTGTATCTCCACAGGCTGAGTGGCATTCATTCGATGTGAGATTTTCTTCAAAGTGGACAAATTTGTCAGATGTCAAAGAAGTCTCTCTTGTAAATTGATTATCAGGAACAATCTCCTGATATGGTGAAACATCCATGGGGGAGTAAGACTCAGACGGTTCTTCTTCATCCTGAAAACTGTTTTCTTGTGGAAAAAGATTTGCCCCTCCCCGTGGTTGGGCTGAGGTAGATTCTTTTGATTTGCCCTTAATTTTCTCTGATATATTGTCTTTAATTGGTTTTCTTATTGCACCAAATTCCACTTTCTGATTGAAACTATTAAATGAAGTCCCTTTTGGACTCGGTGTATTGGAATCACCATAAGGTGTCCCTGAGCTATCTAGCTTGCTGGTAAATACAAACTGATGTGCGCTTTGCGTTCCATCATTAGCCTGATGTTGTGGAGATTTTATATTGACACCTCTAACACCTTCACCGTGAATATTCACACTGTCAGGCCGTATTGCAGTCCAAGAAGAAGATTTTCCTAGACCAACACCATTATCAGATTCCTTCAACTCACCTCCAAGTTTCAACTTTCCTAACCCATCTAAGATCATACTATGCGGTTCGCTGCCAAAATGACTCCCTTCACTTCTATTGCTAGAACCGAAAGTGGCATTTTCATTGTACATCTTTGTCTCCTCTTTGGCATTATGATTATCAGCCTCTACATTCAAATTCATCATCCTATTAGTTATGGAATCTGCCATGTTAGAAACAACAGAATCCCTTTCTTTTCCCCTGTTCCCAAACTCAACATGGTGATTTCCATGGGGGCCAAAAGAAAGACCATTACCACCAGCCACACCAGGGTCTTTGATATTTAGTTTCTTCAAGTCATTAGGAAGTCCTGTTAACAAACTACTATATCCACCGCCATCACCACCTCTTCCGAACCCAACATTATTTTGAGACTCCCCACTTACATTACCAGAGTTGATAGAAGCCTCACGCTGCTTTGATGATGAACTTCCATCCACCCCGGCACCTTTCTCATCCCGGAGTCTCAATTTCTTCATTTCGTCAAGAATGGAAGTATCGAGATTACTCCCAAGATTGGCATTTGAACCTGAAGTCATTCTATTCACTTCAAACATAGACGATCCATCATCAGCCCTGTGAAACACAGATTCACCTGAATACGAGGTGGCGGAATCCAAGTCAACAGATGAAACAGCTTTGTAATAATCAGAAACAGGTCGAAATCGATTGAAAGCCGCATCAAACTTACGGGGTTCAGGGCCGCCTATTGGCCGATTATGCTGCGATTTCCTAGTTTTGGCCATCCGCGGCCTCGAAAGACCCTGAACCGCGCCGAGCGCGGCCTTATCGTTCACCGGCTTCGACATTGAAGCCGCGCTGAATTGAAAATTAGGGTTGACACCGTCCGTCCGATTCATGACTTCAAACGCAGACACTCGATCGCTAGAACCGACGCCGGCAGAAGAAGAAATCAATGGAATCGAAATCTGACCTCGGCTGTCAAGGCTGGTGGCGTGTGCTCCTCCTAGAACCTGAGATTGGAGGCCGGGATTTATCAACGCCGGCGACATCTCAGGGAACGATTCATCAAATCCGACGGCGAAAACGCCTTCTCTCTCCCTCTTTCGGCGGCCTCTATCTTTGGAAGTAGAAATTTTGGGGGGTGGAGGAAATGGATTTCGGTGGGTGAAGAAGGCGAGGAGTGCGCCAATCTATCCGCTTTACAAGTGGATGCTCGAGATTCTCCCGGTTATCTCGCTTTTGGTTGTTGGAGAGAGAGTGGCAACGTTCCTTTGTTTTTCTTCAGTGTTTGATTTTGATGTGGAGAAAGAAGAAGAAGATGAAGCATGAGAGACGGGGAAAGAGACGTTCCATGTGATTCATTCAGTTGCTTGCGAATCTTTTCAAAAAAACAAAATCTTTTCTTTTGGCTATAATAGTTGTAGTTGCTTGTGTTTCATTTAAAATCAGTTTAATTAATATTATTATTCATAATTAATAAATCAATTATCAATTATGAATAATTAGTAATTAAAGTATAAATAATATCGTTACATGTCATTTTTTTTTATAGAAGCGGAATAATATTATTATGAGTATGAACAAAGAGCAATCACTTACATGCCAGACTAGTTGGCAAAAGAGAAGTATGAGGATACAATACCATAGCTCCTGAGGACAAGAAAAGCCTAAACTGAGCAATGGAATGAGCAAAAGAGTTAAAAATTCTAGGAACAAACTTTAAATTACAGACAGTAACTGACAAAACATCCTACGAACAGTAGATACAAACTGACCAAAATTAGTCCTAGGAGGCGAAGAAACTGAATTGCAGGCATCCACAAGACGTTTGCAGTCGGAGAAGATGCAAACCTTTGAGATTCCAAAATTGAGTGCAAACTGAAGGCCCCAAAGAACAGCTGAAGCTTCAAGTGATTCAATGGTTGTGGATGGTTTTAACGACTTACTCCCAACCACAAACACTGAATCAGCAGAACTAGTAATAAAGAAACCCACAGCAGCTAAACCATTAGGGGTGTAGCTAGCATCACAAAAGAGGTTGTGAGCATCGAGAGCAAGTGGAGGAGCATTGGAGGAGCAGCTAGCTGAGGAAGAGACGGCCCCTCAATGAACAGAACCTGAAAATATAGCAGAGCATGGAAGATAAGATAAAACCACACATTGCAAGTCCAAAGGGCTCCAATTCGTAAAAGAAAAGGTCCAGGAGTTATGATTCCACCAGAGAACTCAAATACTTGTAGCCCAGAGTGCTTGATCACTAGAAGAACTTGATGACACAATGAATTCCCACCAGTCCCACATAGAAAAGGGCCTAACTTAAAGAATATTGTGAAACTGAGGGAAGAGTCTCCAGAAATCATTTGCAAAGGAGCATGTGAATAACAGATTCTGCTTTCTTTTCACAACAAGTGCAGAGTTCAAAGAAAGTAACCTTTTTGAATTTCAGAACTTGAAGACAAGGAAGGAAATTCTTAATGGCCTTCCATAAAAAGAGCCTAACCTTTGGGATAGCATTTAAGTCCCAAAATTTTCTCCATAGTAAGGATTCATTAGAAGATTCTGAATGAGATGGACCAGTAGCTGATGTTGCAGTAGAGGATCTTATGAAGTGATAGACAGATCGCACGGTGAAGGAGCCATCATGAGAGAAGAACCATCTTCTTATATCAGCAGTTGATGGAGAAACAAGATGCAAGTTCTGAACAAAATCCAAGTCAATAGAAGAAATCCTGCTCTGAAGAATATCCCATTTCCAGTCATTGGTACTCCAGTCGAAGAAGTCAGCAACAAAAAAATGATCTTCAGACTGAATAGGTGGAGAGATGAGGCTGAAAGAGTGGGGGCGAGGGATCCATTTGTCATTCCAAAATCTAACAGATTTTCCATTTCCAAGCTCCCAGAAACATCCGTTTTGAATCACCCTGATGCCTTGAAATAAACTACGCCAAACAAAGCTTGGGTTACAGCCCAGGAATGCTTGTGTGATGATCCCGTGAGGAAAGTATCTAGCCTTAAGAGTAAGGCCAACAAGAGAGTTTGGGTGCTCCAAAAATCGCCAAATTTGCTTTGCAAGTAATGCAAGATTGAAAGCCTCGAAGTCTTGAAATCCCATACCATCCATTTTTTTTGAATGCATAGTTGTTTCCATTTTGTCCAGTGAATCTTAGAATGCTCTTGAGATCCCCACCAGAATTTTGCAGAAATAGAATTAAGTTCCTGGCAAACAGAGATAGGTAGCTTAAAACAGCTCATAATATAGGATGGAATTTTGAAAGCCTCGAAGTCTCGAAATCCCATGCCACCCATTTTTTTTTGGAATGCATAATTGTTTCCATTATGTCGGTAGTGTCACACACTAGTGACCTCAGAATTTAATATCACAAGTCATCCTAGGCTTTAATCGGAATAATTATGCTTAAATAAATAAACATTAAATAATAAAAGAGTAGCGAAAGACTTGTTTACCGAATACTCAATTCTTTTATTAAAATTCCTCTTGTAAATTGAGAATGATAGTTTTACAAACAATGTGAAATTACAAAGGAAGTCTTTTAAAATGAACCTTAAATACATGACTAATTCAACTAAGTCTTACGTTTATTTAAGAAGATTAAATCGACACTAAACAACTTCAAAATAATCCAACTTTAGAACACCACCTTCAACTGCAAGTCTTCTTCTTCGATTTGTTACTTCAATGTTGTCTGAAACCAACCACTGATATGTCGTATAGGACGGATGACATCAGCCAACCATGTAAGGAATAGAAAGGTTGATTAGTCTAATAAAAGACTATGCAAGGGTGAAATAGGAATGGTTCTGTGTGATTGTATCCAATTACTATCATTGTCTTTCGAATAAAAGTCGGTCGGTGATACGTAACTAAAAATACTCTCACTGAAACAATAGAAGAGATATGTTTCAAGAAAATACTCCAATGAATTGAGTCTTATGGGAATTAAATGAATTAGTTTGGAAACGTTTATAATTATCACATCAAAGTTTTAAAAACAACTACTTGACTATTTGGGTCCTCGACCAACCTTACCGCTTAATGTGAATCCAGATTGGAAAGATCTTACTTTAGACAAGAGTATGGGCGGGTTCCACGTTATACTTCTCACCTGAAGGTATATTAATTATGTGCACAAAGACACTTATCTTATTTAATTCCAAAACGTGCATTTACGTTAAATATGCTATATATTTTGAGGTTTAGAAATTGCGTGATTTGTGATTGATTTGTATGATTGGATAGGAAGGGGTTAAATATATGCTACATATTTTGAGGTTTAGCAAAGTTAAAATTATGAGAAAATGACATGTGGCAAAAACAAAAGTAGAGATGTGATGTGACAGAATAATTATGAAAGCGTCATGTGGTAAAAAATTATATTGTTTTAGTATATAGTAAACGGATCTGGTAAAGACTGTTCTTGAAATGTGAACTTCTCTTATATGTGAACTGGTGCACAAGTCTTGTGCACCAAGTTGTACGAGTTTGTGTACCAAAGCTTGTTGAAAAGTGCGCCAAAATATGTGAAATTGTGTACCAAAATTTTATTGAGTAGTGCACTTGTTTTTTTCCAAGTACAATAGCAATGCACATTGTTTGTGCAACAAGTTGTACAAGTTTGTGCACCGAAGTCTATTGAAATGTGCACCATAATATGTTGAATTGTGCAACTGATTCGTATTGAGTAGTGCACTTACATGAACCTTTTTAGTACACAAACACATGAATTGTGGTGCACAATTACTTGTAACGTGGTGCATATTTATTTATGACATGATGCACTTGTACTTTAATTAATTGTACACTTGTATTTTATTTAAATGGTGCACAATTATTTCTAACATGGTGCACAAGTATTCATAACATGGTGTACATCCTATGTAAGGCCCACAACCTTAGAAACGTTGTCCTCATGCCAACCGGGAACTTTTCAGGAGGTCACTCATCCCAAGACTTCTCCCGCCCTAACACACTTAACTTTCTAGTTCTTTGTCCTCACTTGAACCATGAGAAATAAGAGATCTTGTTGACATGGGTAGCACTCTAATCCTTATAATGGATTACAAATCTGGGGTATTACAATCACCCTCACTTAAACCTTTGACGACCTCGTCAAGCCCAAAGACCACCCTCTGGGTCGAGCGACCGTCCACCGGACCAAGCCCACTCGTAACCCAGAGTCGGCTCTGATACCATTTGTAACACCCACGACTTACGTCGGTAATGCCACACGCCAGTGACCTCAGACTGTAAAGTCCAAAGCCACCCAAGGCTTTAATCGGAACAATTATACTTAAATGGACATTAAATAATAAAGAGTAAATAGCGGAAGACTTTGTATAACGAAACTCAATCTTTTTATTAAAATTCCTCTCATAAATTGAGAATGATAGTTTTACAAATGATGTTGAAATTACAGCGGAAGACTTTAAATAAATCCTAATTACATGACTAGGTTTTACATTTATTTAAGAAAATTTAGTCAACACTAGACAACCTTAAAATATATTACTTAAAATCTTCAATGTTCAACTGCAAGCCTTCGTCTTCGATTCGTTCCTTCAAGATGTCGGAGACCAACCACTGATGTGCCGTATAAGACGGATGACACCAGCCAACCATGCAAGGGAAGAGAAAGATTGGTCAGTCTAATGAAAGACTACGCAAGGGCTCAAACAGAATGGTTCTTGTGATTGTATCTGATTACTATCATTGTCTCTCGAATAAAAACCGATAGACGATATATAACCCAAATACTCTCACTGAAGTGAAAGAAAAGATATGAGACAAGAGAAGACTCCAAAGAAAATGAGTCTTATAGGAAATTAATGAATATGTTTGTTTGGGAACATTATATTTCACACAAAGTTTGAAAACGACCTTGACTATTTGGGTCCCCGACCAACCTCACCGCATAATGCGAATCCGGATTGGAAAGATGACTTACTTTAATACAAGAGTCTTGGCAGGTTCCACGTTGTACTTCTCGCTTGAGGGTATATTAATTATGTGCAACAAGACACTTATCTTATTTAATTTCAAAGCGTGCATTAACATTGAAGCTTTTAATTTCCACAACACATCTCGCAATGAGATATAGAATGAGAATAAATCCCGAAGATTGGGAATAAATCCCAAAGATTGGCACTAGCTAAGTGCACCACCACCTATATTCGGATAGGGGTAGGTCATGACCAAAAGCGATAGGGCATTTAACCTCCTAAGTCCTAACACAAAGTTATAAAGAAACGACTAAACCTCGCAAGGAAATAGCGTTCTTACGAATACTCGTGCTAAACTAACATTTATATGTCCACACCAATGCACAACAAATCCACACCAATTATAACTAACACCCTATAATGATAATAATAATATATATAAGGGTCGTAGCTAGCATATTATACAACCTACTAATAAGGTTCAATTAGTCACACCATTTATTCACACAAGTTCCCAAACAAGAAAATAATTATTTATCCCAAATTAATAGCACAACCGATTCATTGGTAATTAAGATAAAAATGGAATAAATATGCAAGATCGAACCGTCACTTGCCTTGAATCACGGGGAGATGAACGGTATCACGAGGATGATTTTTTTCCGAGTACGAACTTGAATCCCTACTCTATTTCCGTTCCAGAAGCGAATTCGAGATGTACCCAAATCACACACAAAATAAATTATAATTAGATAATTTAATTAAAACTGAATTTTGAAGGGTATATGTCTCAAGATTTAAATTGAATTAATTTATCTCAAAATAATTCAATTTTCAAGGCTAAATCGGTAGGACGATTATCTATACGATTAAAAATCAATTAATCATATATTCTAAATAATCTCTTTATAAATAAATAAATCTCAAAATTTATTTATGAGTCCAAAAGTTTTACTCCAAAATATTATCCGGATGAAAAGTTAATATTATAACCATTCATAGTCTAAGATAATACCCAAAGTAATTTTAATTAATTTAATTTTATAAAAATCAGATTAATTTCATCTTATTATTCAGTAATTAAGATTAGTTTATTTAACCTTAATTAAACCAAATAATAATAAAATAAAATAAAATAAAAAATCGAACAAAAATCCGGAAATACCTAATTCCGGTTCACGAGTGGATCTGCTGCGGTTTTCCGGCGAATGCGGTGGCCGACAACGTCTAATCGACGGCGGAGGCTTAGGGCTTTGGAATAGGACTCCAAGGCGCAACTAGTGGTGGTGGTGGCAACGCCAATGGTGGACGGTGATCGTCGGATTTTGGCGATGAACAGATCTCCGAGACCTACCTAACCATTATATATACGACACCAATTGTTGAGGTTTCGGCATCCAATTAATTCCCCAAAGTTCAAGAACCCTAGCTCTCGGTCGCGCTTGTTCATCGCCAAAATCCGACGACCACTGTCCACCATTGGCGTCGCCACCACCACCACTAGTTGCGCCTTGGAGTCCTATTCCAAATCCCTAAGCCCCCGCCGCCGATTAGACGACGTCGGCCACCGCATTCGCCGGAAAACCGCAGCAGCTCCACCCGCGAACCGAAATTAGGTATTTCCAGATTTTTGTTCAATTTTTGATTTTATTTTATTATTATTATTTGGTTTAATTAAGGTTAAATAAATATTTAATCTTAATTACTGAATAATAAGATAAAATTAATATGATTTTGAAAAATTAAAATTAAAATAATTAAAATTACTTTGGGTATTATCTTAGATTGTGACTGGTTATAACATTAACTTTTCATCAAGATAATATTTTGGAGTAAAGTTTCTGGATTCATAAATAGATTTTGAGATTTATAATAAAGAGATTGTTTAGAATATATGATTAATTGATTTTTATTCGTATAGATAATCGTCCTACCGATTTAGCCTTGAAAATTGAATTATTTTGAGATAAATTAATTCAATTTAAATCTTGAGACATATACCCTTCAAAATTAAATAAATTATCTAATTATAATTTATTTTGTGTGTGATTTGGGTACGTCTCGGATTCGCTTCTAGAACGAAAATAGAGCAGGGATTCAAGTTGCTACTCGGAAAAAACCATCCCCGTGATACCGTTCATCTCCCCGTGATTCAAGGCAAGTGGCGGTTCGCTCTTGCATATTTCTTCCACTTTTATCTTAATTGACAATGAATCGGTTGTTCTATTAAGTTGGGATAAATAATTATTTTCTTATTTGGGAACTTGTGTGAATAAATGGTGTGACTAATTGAACCTTATTAGTAGGTTGTATAATATGCTAGCTACGATCCTTATATATATTATTATTATTATTATCATTATAGGGTGCTAGTTATAATTGGTGTGGATTTGTTGTGCATTGGTGTGGACATATAAATGCTAGTTTAGCACGAGTATTCGTAAGAATGCTATTTCCTTGCGAGGTTTAGTCGTTTCTGTATAACTTTGTGTTAGGAGGTTAAATTCCCTATCGCTTTTGGTCATGACCTACCCCTATCCGAATATAGGTGGTGGTGCACTTAGCTAGTGTCAATCTTTGGGATTTATTCCCAATCTTCGGGATTTATTCTCATTCTATATCTCATTGCGAGATGTGTTGTGGAAATTAAAAGCTTCAATGTTAATGCACGCTTTGAAATTAAACAAGATAAGTGTCTTGTTGCACATAATTAATATACCCTCGGGCGAGAAGTAAAAGGTGGAACCCGCCCGAACTCTTGTATTAAAGTAAGTCATCTTTCCAATCTGGATTTGCATTATGCGGTGAGGTTGGTCGGTGACCCAAATAGTCAAGGTTGTTTTCAAACTTTGTGTGAAATATAATGTTCCCAAACAAACATATTCATTAATTTCCTATAAGACTCATTTTTTTGGAGTCTTCTCTTGTCTCATATCTTTTCTTTCACTTCAGTGAGAGTATTTAGGTTATATATCGTCTATCGGTTTTTATTTGAGAGACAATGATAGTAATCAGATACAATCACAAGAACAATTCTGTTTGAGCCCTTGCGTAGTCTTTCATTAGACTGACCAACCTTTCTCTTCCCTTGCATGGTTGGTTGGTGTCATCCGTCCTATACGGCACATCAGTGGTTGGTCTCCGACATCTTGAAGTAACGAATCGAAGACGAAGGCTTGCAGTTGAAGATTTAAGATTTTAAGTAATATATTTTAAGGTTGTCTAGTGTTGACTAAATTTTCTTAAATAAATGTAAAACCTAGTCATGTAATTAAGATTTATTTAATGTCTTCCGTTGTAATTTCAACATCATTTGTAAAACTATCATTCTCAATTTACGAGAGAAATTTTAATAAAAAGATTGAGTTTCTTTATACAAAGTCTTCCGGTATTTACTCTTTTTTATTTAATGTCTATTTAAGTATAATTATTCCGATTAAAGCCTTGGGTGGCTTTGGACTTTACAGTTTGAGGTCACTTGCGTGTGACACTACCGGCGTAAGTCGGGGGGTGTTACATTCTAAGTGGTGCACAAGCTAGTGCACTGACCGATTAAGGGTCGCTCAACACCGGTCAACGGTCGGTCAATGCCGATCAACACCGGTCAAGAAGTTTTAGTTTTTCATTTATTGACTTAGTCGTCTTTTATATTTTTTTAGTGTTGCTTTGAAAACAACTTATCAGAAGATGAAAGAATCATGAAATAGGATCATTGTTAATTAACAGATTAACTTAATTTTCATCATCAAAATTAAGTTATAGGGGATCTTTTATGTCAATACAATACTAAGAGTAAGAATGTTAAAAAAGCCAAAGATAGTCAAGCATATATTCGGTACAGGAAGACAAAGTATGTTTAGTCTTCTATTATCGTTTCAAGGGCAAATTGGGACAATCAAGATTAAGAAATTGATCCCTATCCCTTAACAAGTATATATCTAGGGTTGATACTTTTTAAAGCGGGAAAGTTTACCATAATTATTGGTCTCCTCAACCTCGATGGTGGGGGAAGGATCTGAAAAAGATGGTTTCAAATTGTCGTTTTTCATTTCATAATGCATACCATGTTTAGAGCAATTGGTCGATTTGAAAGCAAATATCTCCTTATCCATGGAGAGGACAAGGGGAGGATTACACGTGATCCAAAAACACACACACAGAAACACAATTCGAAATGAAGAGACATCAGATTGGTCACAAATCAGAGTAATTATTTAGGAAATAAGGATGGTATCAAAGATCAAATATTTAGAAGAAGACAAAAAAATGCTCACTCAACAACTCTTTCTCACATCAGATTGGTCACAAATCAGAGTAATTATTCAAGAAATAAGGATCAAGTGTGATACTGAGTTATGGGCAAGTCATTGACCGAGTCCTAGTTCCCAAACACCGGTATCTCCCCTTGATTTTAGGTTTTCGTTTTGCAAGGTTCAGTTGATTTGGGATAGGAATGGTACTCACAAGAAGATCGAAATTGATCGATTTGTAAATAAAAGCAAGAGACATGGTTTCTATCAAGGTTGGGAAATAAAAAATTCCCATTGTAAAAAACGAATCTTGAACTATTTTGTGAGGAATGGAGACTTCATGTAGCGATGATAAACGCTAATTGGTAAGAGATCGATGGCAGGTTTGGGTGGAGGATGGCATGGTGGTGGTTGTGAACTAGGGTTTGTGGGAGAGCGGTCAAGGACGGAAGCGTTTTCGGGGTCCATTTTAGCTACCTAGTCAATTTTCCATATAAGAAAATAAAGTAGGTTATGTAACACTCCTAAACCCGGGATGTCACCGCCGTGGATTCTACCCAGAACCCACCAGACAAAAGAAAACAAACGGAATAACAGCGAAGGCGGAAGGGACTAAAAGACTTGAATTTAATAAACTTATTTGTGAAAATGACATGAATGTCTAATACAAGGTCAACTAGACTCAATAACAACATTAGAGTACACGACGGAATACAAAAGGAAGCCCCATAGCCTAATCTAGCACCACCTTCAAGCACCTCCAACTCCTCCATGTAGCTTTCAAATTGTGCAAAGTTGAAAACCTGTAACCAACAACAAGTGGAAACCAAATAGAACAACCCCAGAGTAACATGTGTTAATAATTGGGATCTCAGCAAAGAACCCGCAATCAAATCACAAATTCGGAAACTAAACAGACAAATTACAAACAAAGTTTAACCAAAGCTTAAACGCACATCAGAGTAGATTACTAAGATAATCAAATGAACATAGCGGAATCACAACTAGTAACAATACACAAAATAACACAATAACATACACACACACCCAACATAATACACCACACACACTCACACACAACACAACACACCTAACACAACACATATATACTGATTGTCCAAACACAATAATGTTATACATATAAGCAACATATGTTTTGCCATGAGAGGCTAAACCACAATCTTAACACATTATGTCTCATAACTAAAACACATAAAAAGGTAACCACATAAATCATTCGCACACTTTAGCTAAGTCACAAAATAAGGAAACACATCAATTGCAGATAGAATCCAAAAATGCAATCGTCATGCAGGCCAAGCCAAGGCAATAACTAAGGGTCTGTTCGGTATGGCTGAGGCTTATTGGGACTGAAGCTGAAGTATGGACTGAACTTAGCTGAAGATGAGAATATAAGTTGGGCGCTGAATTGAGCTAAGACTGAAGCTGAATATAAGGACTGAAGCAGTAATGTATGTTCGATATCGATCACTTATCCATACTTAATTTTACATAAAATTTACAAATAACCCTTATTAAATTTTTTTGAGGGGTATCATGTGCATTGCATATGATACATTTTTCCCTCTTTTCTTCCTTGTTAGGGTTTCACACCAACCACGTCTTCTCCGATGAGACGTGATGAAGTTCTTCTGCCTGCCCAACTTCTCCAGTGAGCCTCGTCTCCCTTGCTACCTGGCCGTCTTCTCCGGTGAGGCTCCTTCATCAATTTTGGTCGACGAATAACAGTGGGTGGGCCGGCGCCGTGATTCTTCCTCCTTCATCAATTTCGGTCTCTATTCTTCCTCCCTTTGCCTCCATACTCGAGGTTCTTGCAAGATGTCGGAGATCGAGAGGGAGAGCGTCGGAGGTCGAAGATCGAGAGGGAGAGATGTTGGAAGACGATGAACTGGGGATATCGAGAGGGAGAGCGAGGTTCTAGCCGGATCTCGGAGATCGAGAGGGAGAGCGCCGAATGTCGGAGATCGAGAGGGAGAGATGTTGGAAGACGATGAACTAGGGAGATCGAGAGGGAGAGCAAGGTTCTCGCTGGATGTCGGAGATCGAGAGGGAGAGCGAGGGAAGAATATGCCACCTAGCATGAAGTCGGAGGTCGCCAGAGGTTGAGAGGGACCGAGGTTCTCGCCGGAAGAGGATCGAGGTTCTCGCTGAAGACGATGAAGAGGAACGATGAAGAACACATACGAAAGAGGAGAATGAACATGAGAAGTATCGGGGTACATGGGGCAAATTTCAGGGAAAAGAGGAGATAAGTCAAGACATGTGAAAGATAAGTTGGGAAGTGTAGCTTATTTTTTTGGCAAAAAATCAGTTAAAATAAGTCGCGATAAGTCGGTAACATATCGAACGCGTTTTTTGGGTGGACTTAAGTTTCGGAGACTTATCTGGGAAGATAAATCGCAATAAGTCACGATAAGTCACGATAAGTCGCGTGCCGAACGGATCCTAAATAAGTCTTGAGAGACTTACCTCGAAACCAAGCAAACAATATCCAATGAAGAGAGATCGTCAGTCATAACCCAGCCTAAACAAACCATAGAAGTACAACACCACAATTCAACAAAAAAACATTGAAAACACTTTTATAAATGAAAATCCCCAATTTTCAGAATCTGAGAGTTAACTTGTAAAATACAAACACGAGATCAAAAAACTTCCAAAAATCCTCAAAATTTATAGAAATATAACCTTCCATGTTACGAATCTGATGCCCCAAGAATCACCTTAATCTTACTTCAAACGAAAAAGATATTACAAATACACTCCACTGCTATACCATAATTTCCAGATTCGAACCCTAACTCGGTTTTGTATACAAATCCATACCCTAACGTTCCTCAAAAATCATGAAATTATATATACATAAACTAGGCTTCAAGACGAGTCCATCGACGTATCATAAACCAAATTCCGATCTAAATTCAATTTATAATGAATTTCCTAAACCATCCATACAATCGAAAAACCTCAATACATCCGACAACTTGTAATAACCATAACTCGTTCCGCATAAACCCATCTTCAATTTAAACAACCTTCACCCTTTAATATCAATAAATCTCTTCAACACTTGCAGTTTAGCCTCAATATATTATATTATAAAATCCAAAATAACACTTCAATAGCATTTACCATGAGTGTCTACGTAGAGCTTAGAAGAAGAAAACCGGAAAGAAATGGCCGTCCACGAGAATGAAACAAAACAAACTTTAATAAGTTAGGTTAAGGAAGTAAATTAGGTTTAGCCCAATACTCTAATTAGACATTTAAAATCTATAAATATATAAAGTAGACTAAGGGTGTAATTAATACTCAATAAATATGAGAAATAATTTCTTTTTTTTATTGATATTTCATTACAAACTATATCTTTTAATATAGCTCAATGATTAAAGACAATCTCATAATACAAGAGATATATGGTTCAATCTTCTTAACAACTTTGTTTTATTATTTTATCTTTTATTATTTTTTTATTTATATTAATTAGTTACTCAAATTTTTATATCTTTCTATTTATCTATTTATCTTCTACATATAAAATAGAGTTTTTTGTCCAATTAATGACTCATTAATTTAGCCTCTAAATAAAATAATTTTTCAATTACAATTCATTTGTTAAATCTTTCAAATTCTAATGTACACGATCAATAAAAAAACTTAGCCGTATAAAAGTTATTGTCCAATTAAAAACTCATTATTTAGTCTTCAAATTACACAATTTCTCAATTACAATTCATCTGTTAAATCTTTCAAATTCTAATGTACACAATCAATCTATATCTATCTATAAACATATAAAGAATACTTTTTGAACAATCAATGCTCCTTTTTTTAACCTTCAATCTTAATTGTCTTTCACCTTTTACCTTCCATCAATTTTGGCACTTAAAACTGTTTCCATCGAATCTCAAACGATTGTATGCTTGATTGCTTGACTTTTAATCCAATTATATTTTGTTTAAACTCAATTTTGATTACCAATTAATACTCAAATTACGTTACTAATTTTTTACGTTATTTATTTTGCCGGTCATATTTTAATTTCAACCACAATACCTACCCATTCATATTCCAAAACTATTCTAAATTCAAACGTCTATTATTATTCTGAACACATGCAACAAACATGGCAATCACAATCAACTTTATATTACTATTATCATCATCAATTAGTATCCAAGTGAAATTACAATCCCATTTGACATTGACTTCGTGCAACAAATCACCACAATATGAGGGATCTAATTTTATTTTTAATGTCATCAATCTCTTTATCTATACTTTTTGTTCTGTTTTTTTTACATTATTGTACGCATTGTTATGCAAAAAATCTATTCTTATATTCTTTTATTTGCTTTTGACAAAAAATATTTTATTTGCTTTATAAGTATATATTTTAAGACTTTCATTTTAAAATATTGCTTTTGATTGATATAATACATTTTAGCTTACAATATCACAATATAAAATAGTAAAATTGGCTACAAAATTAATTTTTTAAAAAATAACCCATTGTTTTTTTCTTCATCTTTATTCCCATTTTATCCAAAAGATCATTGATCATTTTAACATTGGAAACTTTCATTCTCCCTTTTTCTTAGGAAAAATTAAAAATGAATTCTTTTATGAAACTATGAACATATGAAAAAATTGTTTGAATTATATGGAAGTATCATCAAAGTCCTTATTATATTGATATAAATAATCATAAGGCCAACCAGACTCCAAATACCTCGATTTTCTCACTCATAAAAGTTATTAGTTATTAGAAATGTAAAAGAAAAAACAATACAATAAATGTAAAAACCTGATAAGAAAGTTATTAATTCTTTAACAAAACTAACAAACACATTAAGTGTAGGTATACAATAACATTATAGAATTATCGGATGTTTTATAATTATTTTGATTTCATCGAATATAAAAATAACATTAACAAGTCAACCTATTAATAATAATAAAAAAATCTAACGTACATTAAATTGTGGAAAACTAACTGAAAAACATTGAATTAGCATATATATGCTACTTAATTGTGCAAACATGTAACTAATCAAAACTTTGGTATATATATATAGTGCCTAATAATCTGTTTAATTATGTTAATATTTGAATAAATAAAAAATATCATGAATGTATAATTATTGAATTCACATCATGTTAAAACCTCTAAAGTTGACAATAAAAGGGAAATGATTTACTCAAAATGATTTAGAAATACTAAATGTAGAATAAAATGGGTACAAACTTCATTTTATTATAACACCGGATTGCAATTTCAATACTAAAGTATATTAAAGTATTCTATTCTTTATAGTACAAAACATAGTAAAGTTTTACATAAGAGTAATAAAATGATTTTTAGCTCATTTATTTTTATTAATGTTTCATTAGAAAAAGATCATTAAATATAAAATTTAAAATTAGTAAACATAAACCAAAAAGAAAAAACAAAAAAAAATTGAAATAAAATACCAAGTAACTATTAATTATTTTCATTTTTTTGAACATAAATATAACATTGCAGAAGAAATGTCAAATAGGATCATGTTATTTTCTTTTGTATTATCATTTACTTTGATGATTTGACCCCATTTTTGTGTTAAGACTTCAGACATATACGGATATACATATGGAATAAATTCCTTTTTCAAAACATTTTTAAATTCTATTTTTATCTATAGATATACCATTTTCTATTAATAATGTTAGGTTGTATAAAAATATAGATATAAAATCTATGTTTTTTTTTACTTTTATCCTATTTATAATCAATAGTTTTTTTTAAAGATTTAGAATCAATAGTTAAGGTGGTTATTTATGATATATAATATTACATGCTCAAATTTTTTATGATGTATATGTTGCTTCAATTAATATTTTTACCTTTTGAAAAATTTATAATTTTTTTAAGATTACTTTATATAAATTTTAGTTATTTGGTTGAAATGAAAATTAGGTACACCGATTTAGAAAGTTATTTTGCTTTAAAAGTATTTAGGTCATGATTTTCTTAATTTCTAGAATTTGAATGTAAGTGACAATGCATGTTTAACCACTTTGTCCGACATATTTTGTCATTCCACATCATTTATGTATTGAGTTTCTTTGTCAATAAGGAAAAAAATTGAAAAAATAATAACAAATGTGAATATAAAAAGAGATTTAATAGCCCAACATTCAATTCAAATAAAAAAAACTAATAAAGACATAAGAAGTTTACAAGATTACAATGATATAAGTGTAAAACTTATGGAGAAGTTACATCGGTCAATTATCAAAATTGCAAAATTAATGTCCACGCTGATGTTAAAAGTTAACCCGGATTTACTGATTTATATGTTTTGCAGGATCATGTTATATAATGTTCGAAAGTGAAAACTTATTATTTATGATGCATTGTGAATTGTGATCATTTATAGAATCAAAAATAAAATTATTATGAACGTAAATAATAATGTAGTGTCCAATATCAATTGTTAATTAGTGTAGCTCCTAAAGGCTAATTTTACTTTCATTATAAGGACTCAAGGAACTCTATTACACCAAAAAATGGAAATAAAAACATATTATAATTTTTAATATTGTCAAAATATATACAAGATAATTGCTAATAATTATTTATGATGACGTCTTTCGAAAAAAATCTCCATACTTCCATCTCAACATCCTTGAAACTATAAAATTTTGTATTACTTTTAAAGGAAAAAAGAATGTTAGATATAAATCTCTATTTTGGTTTTTCCATATGAAATTCATATATATAAAAAACAAACATCCTTTATTATAAAACTTGAAAAATTCAACGTTCTTTCCCTTATCTATTTTGGATATTTTTAATTTTGAAGATTATTTCTATGCTACATTAACATTAATCATTCTTAAATTAATCTTAATTTTTTTAATTGTTTTTTTATAAATTGTATCAATATAAAAAAGTCAATCCCGTACGTAGCACGGGCATGAATATCTAGTATTAATAAAAAGAATAAATACTATTATCCATAAATAATATTATTTTAATTTTCTATAATTTTGAAATATTCAAGCTTCCAAAAATAGTATCCTGACATGTTAAACTTCTAAACTTAACAACTAATTAATAATTTCCAAGATAAACTAATTTTCCGTTATTTTCCTTAATAAGAATATTTCTTCATAATAAACTCCATAACTCTAAAATAAATCGTATAACCCAAACTAGTTCACCTAATCCTCAAAAATATATAAGATCATCTCATCCAAAAACAAGGCTATTAATCTCCATAAACTCTTAACTCTTACACAAGAACCAACGTATTATCTCCACTTATACGACTAATAAATGACAAAGAATATACTCTACTTTCCAAATCAAATTTTCAAAACCATTCAAATAAAAAAAATCAACCGAAATCGGGGATATTACAGGTTAAACCTGTAAAACCGATAGTCAACCCATCCAAATCCCAGAGATCTCAAGATTCGCAAGACGCAAACAACAGAAATCAAACATGCAAGGGAAACACATGATTGTTGACGCAGTTCGGGAATCCCTACTCTGCGGAGTCTCAGGAGGGGAGACTCACCCCAATATTGCACTAGAATCACAAGTTCAAATGTGG
Source organism: Rheum nobile (assembly GCA_027886185.1). Classification (NCBI taxonomy): domain Eukaryota; kingdom Viridiplantae; phylum Streptophyta; class Magnoliopsida; order Caryophyllales; family Polygonaceae; genus Rheum; species Rheum nobile. Next base: position 6,517,107 of record WOAB01000135.1, read on the forward strand.
TTACAAACCAAGAACAGAGGTGATAGCTCCATGACCCCCTCGACGACGACAAAGGACGAAGAGGACGCAATGAAGGTGCGCTTGAATGGCCAGATCACAAGAGCTCGCACAAGGGCAATGGAGCGAGCCACACAGTCATTAGTTTCGCGAGCGCACGCAAGTGACGCGGGTTCATCTAGTCCTAAATGGGTCCTCCTCTTGAACTATGAAGGATTAGGTGAGGTTCTGCCTAAGCCGATCCCGCCAAGAAGACGAAGACGATGATATCGCGGAAGTAGAACGAAGCAGCCAAGAACTCGACCCAAAACTCGACCGAGTTCTGGACCGAGTTATTGCTCCAGCCAAGAACTCGACCCAGAACTCGGTCGAGTTCTTGGCCGAGTTCCAATTCCAGAGGACGGCAAACCAAAGGGGAAAACTGTAAATAAGCTAGACAGACAAGAAGAATAAGAGAAGAAACAATACAGGAATTTGGCCTCATTCAGGCAAGAAACGCTTCAGGACTAAGCGTTTCTAACTGCGCCACCACCGAATCTCAACATTGTCTCGCCGGAAACCACTAGCCACCAGAAGCACCACCGTGAGCGTAGTAGATCTCTTGCTCCTCTCCTCTCCCTTAGGTTTTCTCTCTCTTTTGTGAAACGGCGTAGGTAAGGAATGACCACACCAGTGAAGGCCCAAGGCTTTTATACTTAGGTCAAGATGGAGCAGCTAGGTCAAATGCAACGTTTCATTAAACGAGAGAGAGGCTGGCTTCAGGAAGCAGCTCACTGGGCCAATCCATCAAGATGGCTTGTCTTCACCTGTTGGGCCAACTAATGCCGAGTAGTAGTAAACCAGGCAAGCCTCCAACCAGACAAAGCCTGTGTTGGCTTAAACTGGTTCACCTCCAACTCGATCAGCTAGCCCGGTTCAACCCCGGTCTGCCTAAGCCCTCTGTTCCATGGAATGATATACCAAACAATGTAGCAAAATTACATCTTAGAATTACAAACATTACAAATGCCCTTATAATTCTAATTGACAATTTTACTAGAACCCTAGACTCTTTGTGCAACATTTGGGATTCATCTCCTGTCCGTCATAGACCCATTCCACATCTCACATTACATCATCGATGTGGAGAGCATTCCTGCAAAAAAAAAAAACTTGTTACTATGAACAATTTTGGTTCCAAAATCTGCAGGATTAATGTCACATTTTATTTTCTTCACAGTAATGGCTTGTTTCTCAACCATATCACGAATAAAATGAAATCTGACATCAATATGTTTCGTTCTTTCATGGTATACAGGATCCTTGCACAAGTAAATGGCACTTTGACTATCCATATAGAGTATGAGTAAATATTGTTTACCTTCAATCTCATGCAAAATCCCTTGTAACCAAGTAGCCTCTTTAGAGGCTTTAGTGGGTGCAATATATTCAGCCTTAGTGGATGAAAGAGCAACAATAGGTTGTTATTGGCTCTTCCAAGAAATGCAATATCCTGCCCAGGTGTAATAGTATATAGTGGTGGACTTTCTGTTATCTTTGTTGCTCGCATAATCTGAATCCACATACCCTTGAAGTTCACTTCTAGAGGTATCCTCACAGTACACAAGCCCCACATTCTGGGTGCCACACACATACTTGAGAAGATATTTCATGGCTTGCCAATATCTATCTCCAGGGTTAGACATATATCTGCTCAATACACAAATGGAAAAAGCCAAGTCAGGTCTAGTACATAGCATTGCATACATTATGGACCCAACTGCCACATCATAGGGCACATTCTCCATTTGCTTCTTCTCAGCATCTGTTACAGGACATAATTGCTTAGAAAGGTTTAAGTGCCCTCCTAATGGAATGGGAGCATGTTTTGACTTGCCCATAGCAAACCTGTCAAGAACAAATAGACAGTCTGAGACAAGCAGATTTTCTTCTTATCTCTATCCCTTATGATCTTAACCCCAAGAATTTTCTGAGCAGGACCTAAGTCTTTCATGTCAAAATGAGCTTTTAAATCATTTTTAACACCAGCAATCACAACCTTAGAACTGCTAATAAGCAAAATGTCATCAACATAGAGCAGAACATACATGGGATGCTTAGATTTAACATTCTTAAAGTATAGACAAGTGTCATACTAGCTTCTGTAAAAGCCCAAAGAATGCATACAAGCATCAAACTTTTTATTCCATTGTCTAGGAGATTGTTTAAGGCCATAGATAGATTTTTTAAGCAAACACACATGCTCAGGTTTATCTTTATCAATGAAGCCTTTAGGTTGATTCATGTAGATAGTTTCAATTAAATCTCCATGTAGGAAAGCAGTTTTGACATCCATCTGTTCTAATTCCCAGTCAAAAACAACAGTCATGGCAAGCAAAAGGCGCATGGTTTTATACTTCACAACAGGGGCACAAATACCATTATAGTCAACACCTTCTTTTTGAGTAAAGCCTTTGGCTACAAGCCTGACCTTAAATCTAGGTGCCTCATGAATATTAGCAGCCTCTTTAATTTTGAAGATCCATTTACAATCTATGGTTCTAACCTTAGTAGGTTTAGGCCCTAACTTCCAGGTGTCATTAACATGCATAGACTGAATTTCCTCATGCATTGCTTTAAGCCATTCATTTGCATGCTTACATTTAATAGCTTGTTCAAAAGCTTCAGGGGTATAAGATTTTATTAGGGATTCTGACTCTAGGAAGGCAACAAGGAAGGCAAACTCAACAATTTTTGTAATACCCCTCATTTTGAGAAAATATATTTTGGTAAATTCCCAAGTCTCGTACAATAGCCGAATTTATTTCAAAGGATTTCGGACATTCTGTAATGTGATTAATCTCCGTAATATTTTCTTGAGCGGAATAAAATACATTAGATGTATTTTCGAGACTCAGAATATTCATTCGGGTACGAATCTATGTGACCCGGGATTTAAAATCCATGCTCATACTAGCTAAAACAAGTAAACGAGATGTTCTATGGGAATGAGCTCTTCAACGAGCTGTTCTATGGGAACGAGCTCTTCAATGAGCTGTTCTATGGGAACGAACTCTTCAACGATCTGTTCTATGGGAACGAGCTCTTCAACGAGCTGTTCTATGGGAACAAGCTCTTCAACGAGCTGTTCTATGGGAATGAGCTCTTCAACGAGCTGTTCTATGGGAACGAGCTCTTCAACGAGCTGTTGGAGCAAAGCCTCCAACGAGTTGTTGGAGCAAAGCCTTCAACGAGCTCTTCTTCAGATCGCCATCATTGACATCATCAGGATAAGATTTCTGAACTCCACTGTGGCTCTCCGGTGTCAGGCCTAGGCCGCCTGAAATCCCCCCTAGCCGTCCCATCTGTCCCTTGCAAGTTGAGCTCCTTTCCCTTGCAAGTGGAGACTTACTTGGCCTATAAAAGGGAGAGAAATCAGAGAAGAGAGTGCTCATCTGAAGCTCTCATCTTCTTCCTCTAAAATTCCCTTGAGTGGTAAAAGTGCTCCCAAGTAATATTTGAAGAACACAAGGTGTGGGAGATCGAACCATAACCGAATCAAGGCAAACGAATCGAAGTGGGATTTGTTATCTAGGATCTGTCCCTGCTTCTGACCCAGGAACCCGACGTTTCTAAGCTTGTTCAAGCTTTTGTATAATCTAAGGCAAGTGGCGGTTCACTCTTGCTCATCATTCCATATTTCAATTAATTATCAATTGTTTAGTTGTTAATTAATTTGGGATGATTTACTGTTTTCGTTAGGAACAGTTTTGATAACTGTTTGTGATTTTAAAAGATATTATAATAGGTTGTATATCTGTTAGAACAACGCTATTATATATATATATGTGATTTAATACAAATATTATTATAGGTTGTATATTTGTTAGAACAATGTTATTTTATCTGTTATTGGCCGCGATGGCTTTGTTGTGAATTATTACTGTGCTGAACTGTTTAGTTAGCACGAGTATTCGTAGGAACGCTACTGTGTATCTCATTGCGAGTGCTAGTCATTTCTTGATAACCTGGTGGTTAGGATTTAGTTCATACCATCCTTCTCTGGTCTTGACCATACCCTTACTCAGGGTTTGTGCACACAACTGGTGCCGCTTTTAGGGATTTAGTTCCCGACTCCGTTGTTTGGGATTTAGTTCCCAAGGGATTTAGTTCCCGATTCGACTTCAGGGATTTAGTTCCCGAGTCAACTCCTCCTTAGGGATTTAGTTCCCGACGGTATCTTTTTATCCAATGGGGATGAGATGATCTAAAAGCTTATAACGTGATGCGCGTTTTGGAATTTAATAAGATAAGTGCCGTTGTTGCACATGATTAATATACCCTTTGGGCGAGTAGTGCATCTAGGAAAGCTCGTATTGACTTTGATCAGAGTAAAGTTATCTTTCCAATCTGGATTCGCTTTGAGCGGTGAGGTTGGTCGAGAACCGAAACATCAAGTTGTTTTAAACGCTTGTGTGAAAAGTTTATGTTCCCCAACTTTTGTCATGTTTCCGATAAGACTCATCTCGTTGGAGTCTTCTTGTGGGATTGATTGCTGTGAGACTCGGTCTCCAGAATCTTCTCTTGATCATGTCTTTTCATGTGTTTCAGTAGAGTATGGTGGTTGACTATCGTTATCGGTTTTGATTCGAGGAGCGATGAGTCTAACCTAATATGTCTACTTTGAACCACTCTGCTTTGTACCCTTGCTTAGTCTTTCATTAGACTAACCAACCGTAATTGTTCTCTGCATGGTTGGCTGGTGTCATCCGTTCGATTCGGCACATCAGATAAGTTGCCATCCCGTAAAGGCTAGAGCGACTATGGACGCAAACAGTGTTTTTGATAAGTTTATTCAGGTCGAGATCCTTGGCGGGTGATCATTATGATCAAGACCCTTTTGATGGTTATTTAAAGACTTCCGCTGTGTTAAATATGTTTTGTGTAAAGACTTCCGCTGTATTTTTGCTATATTTGGAATTATGTTGTAATTCCGAGACTTTGATTTAAATGAAAGTTATGATATTTGTATCATAATTGTTGTTTGATGATTTATATCAACTGGTAAAGCCTTGGGTGACATCGGACAGAACGTCTGAGGTCACTGGCGGTAATGCCTTAGGGATTTAGTTCCCGACGGTATCTCTTTATCCCGTGGGGATGAGATGATCTAAAAGCTTATAACGTGATGTGCATTTTGGAATTTAATAAGATAAGTGCCGTTGTTGCACATGATTAATATACCCTTTGGGCGAGTAGTGCAGCTAGGAAAGCTCGTCTTGACTTTGATCAGAGTAAAGTTATCTTTCCAATATGGATTCGCTTTGAGCGGTGAGGTTGGTCGAGAACCGAAACATCAAGTTGTTTTAAATGCTTGTGTGAAAAGTTTATGTTCCCCAACTTTTGTCATGTTTCCGATAAGACTCATCTCGTTGGAGTCTTCTTGTGGGATTGATTGCTGTGAGACTCAGTCTCCAGAATCTTCTCTTGATCATGTCTTTTCATGTGTTTCAGTAGAGTATGGTGGTTGACTATCATTATCGGTTTTGATTCGAGGAGCGATGAGTCTAACCTAATACGTCTACTTCGAACCACTCTGATTTGTACCCTTGCTTAGTCTTTCATTAGACTAACCAACCGTAATTGTTCTCTGCATGGTTGGCTGGTGTCATCCGTTTGATTCGGCACATCAGATAAGTTGCCATCCCGTGAAGGCTAGAGAGACTATGGACGCAAACGGTGTTTTTGATAAGTTTATTCAGGTCGAGATCCTTGGCGGGTGATCATTACGATCAAGACCCTTTTGATGGTTATTTAAAGACTTTTGCTGTGTTAAATATGTTTTGTGTAAAGACTTCCGCTGTATTTTTGCTATATTTGGAATTATGTTGTAATTCCGAGACTTTGATTTAAATGAAAGTTATGATATTTTGTATCATAATTGTTGTTTGATGATTTATATCAACTGGTAAAGCCTTGGGTGACATCGGACATAACGTCTGAGGTCACTGGCGGTAATGCCTTCAATGTTATATATTTGGGGGTGTTACAATTTTATCATAGAACTCAACCAAATTCACAACAAACATTAGTCTTCTATTAGGGATTCTGACTCTAGGTTCCCTATCCCTAACAAGTTGATAGTCAGCTAAGTCATGCTCATTCTCATTTATTATGACATCATTATTCACATTATCAAAGAAGGCATTAATGGACTCAGCATGTGAATTAGGGTTAGAGTCACTTACTGCCCACCTAATTGGTGAGGTTGCAGAGCTGCTGTATGACTCAAGGAGTCATCTTCATTTTGTTGCTGTGTGGGCTGACTTGCAGTGCTAGTGTCAACTTCAGTTTGCTGACCACTCAGGGAGTGACCAATGTCAAACTCCACTTCATCATTGTAGTATTGATCATTTTCTTCAGAGAGCTATCCTTCAGGGATGGTTGTCCAAGGTGTGGTGTGATTACCTGTATGCTCAGTTGAAGGCATTAGTTTTGACTTGAAATGAAAATCACTTTCATTAAATGTCACTGACCTAGAGGTAATAACTTTATAGCCTCCAGGTTGGATCAGTAACAATTTATACCCTTTAACCCCATCTGGATAACCCAACATTACACACTTTAGAGCCATAGGATGTAGCTTCCCTTGCTTTACTTGAGCATAGGCAGTACAACCAAAAGGCCTTAAGTGTGAGATGTCAGGCTTTTGACCAATCCACATCTCCTGTGAAGTTTTAAACCCAATCACAGAAGATGGGGACCTGTTCATGAGATAAGCAGCTGTAATAACAACCTCACCCCACATAGAACTTTTCATTCCATGCAACTTATAGTACTCATCAAAGGCTTTATTGCAGAATTCAAGGCCATTGTCAGTTTTTAGACATTTTAGTTTGTGACTAGTTTGACTCTCAACCATGACTTTCCATGACTTGAAGTTCTCAAAGACTTCATCTTTTGACTTTAGTAAATATACCCACACCTTCCTTGAGTAGTGATATATTAGAGAAATAAAGTAATTCCTTCCTGCAATAGTTGCTACCTGAGCAGGCCCCCAGAGATCAGAGTGAACATACTCTAGGGGCTTGCTTGTAGTGTAAGTAGATTTGCTAAAGTCGTGAGTAGACCTGAGCAAATGCGGGCCGACCCGCCCGCCCGATCCGCCCGACATAAATGGGCGGATATGGTTATTATATTTAGTCCATTTTGCCCGGATAGTCCGGCCCGCCCATTTATATGGGCGGGATACGGTCATTGATAATATCCCATTTAGCCCGGATAGCCCGTCCGGAAGCCCGAATTAATTTTAAAAAATAAATAAAATAAATAAATTCATATATATAATAAAATTCATATAAAATAAATATTTATTTATATCGTAAGCAACCTAATATTTATACCCACAAGACACTTAAAATTGGCGATGTTGGTTATGACGAGTTTGAGGACAAAAAATATTCAACTAAGGTGTAATTGTGTGATGTATGCACTACGCTGGAGGCAACAAAAAGAGACAATCAACTCCATTTTCTTTTGAAGTTTGCTTAATTGTGTAATGTTGTGTGTTATTTTGTGGGAAATTTATTATGACAAGTTTGTAACAATAACTATGTTAACCGTTTGTAATAAAAATACATTTTTTATGGGTATTGTGCGTAAAATTATATTTACTATGTTTCGTTTTATGACAAATTTGTCTTGTCTCGCGGGCTAAATGGGACCCGCGGGCTACCCGGGTCCGGATGTCCGGGCGGATCCGGGAAGCCTCCCCAACCCGTTTCTTTGGCTTGCCCGGATCTGGCCCGCCCATCCGGGCATGATTTTTGTCCAAAGCCTTGCCCGATTCCCGCCCGGATCTGGGTTTGATCAGGTCTAGCTGTGAGCAGTTTTCTTACCCAAGACACAATTCTCACAGAAACTCAAGTCATAAGGTTTTATATCAATCAAACCATTCACAAACAAATAATGCATACCGTTATTCCCAATATGACCAAGCCTTGTATGCCAAGTTTTTGTCTGATCTGAACTACCACTCTTAATCACCCCACTTGATACATTTAGTTCAGGAGTGGCAATAACATAGTAAAGCCCTCCTTTCTTAATGCTCTTTATAAGGACATTGTTATTTCTAATCACTTCCCGTATGCCTTTGTGAGTGTTAATGTGGCAGTTTAAATCATCAAAAACAGACTCAGAAAGTAAATTCCTTCTCAGATTAGGCACCTACCTAACCTTTTAAAGCACCCTTATCTTACCATCATGCATTCTAAGAGGTACATTACCAATACCTTTAATAGGCAAGGAGGTGTAGTCACCTTACATGACTTCACCCTCATCACATTCATGCAAAGAATTGAAATATTCTCTATGAGGTGTAGCATGCATGGTGCAACCAGAATCAAGGATCCATGAATCACAATCAGAATTAGGGGCAACCATAAGAAGTTCATCACAATACTGAGGGCAGGACTCACACACATTAGAGTGACCATTTGAGTTATCTTTATCCTTGTTTTTATCTTTATTCTTTTCATCCCTCTTCTTTTTATGACAATCATTAGCATAGTGACCAGATTTACTACAGTAGTAACATTTCACAGTATTTTCACCATCATGCTGTTTATCAGAAGACCCATTATTTTTAGGTTTCTTTCCTTTATTTTTGTACTTACTTTTTCCTCTAGCCATCATGACCTCATTCTTGTTATCAGTTTTAGTCCCATTTTTCAGCTTAAAGACTTTAAGAGTCTCATTTTTCTGAAGTATAGCTTCAGTGATTTTAGACAGAGTCAATTCAACATGACCATACTGAATAACATCTTTTAGAGTGTCAAATTGTGCAGGCAGAGAATTCAACAGTAATAAAGTGCACAACACTGGAAACTTAGGAACACAGTGTCACACACAAACGAGAACACATGTACTTTCCAAAGAACCAAGTCAGTTCCCCAAGAACAGAAAACAAGATTCACAGAGGAGGAAACCCTAGGACAAAACTTGCTCGAATATCAACACAAACGAGAAACAAGAGTCGCAACCAGTGAACTCAACATGGCGGAAACAATAGAGCACATATCGCAAATCGTGCTCTGATACCAATTTGTAAAACCGATAGTCAACCAATCCAAATCCGAGAGATCTCAAGATTCGCAAGACGCAAACAACAAAACTCAAACATGCAAGGGACACACATGATTGTTGACGCAGTTCGGGAATCCCTACTCTGCGGAGTCTCAGGAGGGGAGACTCACCCCAATATTGCACTAGAATCACAAGTTCAAATGTGGTTACAAACCAAGAACAGAGGACGACAAACCAAAAGGGAAAAACTGTAAACAAGCTAGACAGAGAAGAAGAATAAGAGAAGAAACAGTACAGGAATTCGGCCTCCTTCAGGCAAGAAACGCTTCAGGACTAAGCGTTTCTAATTGCGCCACCACCGGATCTCAACGTTGTCTCGTCGGAAACCACCAACCACCAGAAGCACCACCGTGAGCGTAGTAGATCTCTTGCTCCTCTCCTCTCCCTTAGGTTTTCTCTCTCTTTTGTGAAACGGCGTAGGTAAGGACTGACCACACCAGTGAAGGCCCAAGACTTTTATACTTAGGTCAAGATGGATCAGCTAGGTCAAACGCATCATTTCATTAAACGAGAGAGAGGCTGGCTTCAGGAAGCAGCTCACTGGGCCAATCCATCAAGATGGGCATGTGTTCACCTGTTGGGCCAACTAATGCCGAGTAGTAGTAAACTAGGCAAGCCTCCAACCAGACAAAGCCTGGGTTCGCTTAAACCGGTTCACCTCCAACTCGGTCAACTAGCCCGGTTCAACCCCGGTTTGCCTAAGCCCTCTGTTCCATGGAATGATATACCAAACATTGTAGCAAAATTACATCTTAGAATTACAAACATTATAAAACCATAGCATTATATACGTATATGTATACTCATACATTGATGATTTTTTTTTGTGATTGATACACATGTATATAACTATACTCAAAGCATATATCTATACTCATACATTGATGATTAATACACTTAGAACTGCATGACAATAGTAACAAATGATTAACTTCAATTTGGTTTCACACAACAACGTCCAGGTGTACATTTAGTACCACACATTCAATTAATCGTCATCCAATATATAGGCTCTGCAACTTTTAACGCGGGTAAAGATCCTTAGGGTGCAAGCTGGTAGAGGAGTGTGGAAATTCAGGCTGAGATGAATGAGATAGGCCCTGTTGAGAATTTGGACTTGTTGTCTTTGTATGAATACCAGGATAAAAGATTGATGGGGATGGAAGGTCAAGGAACTCGTTTTCGAGCATACCAATCAATGAGCGTATGGCTGGTCTTCTAGCAGTATCATCCTGGACACACAGTAAACCAATTTGAGCACATCTTTCCACACTCATTCTTGAGTAGTTGCCTTGTAGGATTGGGTCTATTAGCACTTCAGTTGCTCCTTCATTCCAAAGCCTCCAGGCCTTCAAGAAAAAGAAGGAAAATCATGTACATTCGTAGTAAACTGTAAACCTGCACCAAGCAACTTAAAATTCTAAATTTTGATTTTGATACATACATAATGTACAAGTCCATCCCCGGTAGTTGAATCATAGAATCGGCTAACGCTTTTTCCACTGACAATTTCCAATATGATCACTCCAAAACTGTATATATCTGACTTGATAGAATACCTTCCCGTCATTGCATACTCTGGTGCCATGTATCCGCTATATAAAACAATCCAGCTCAATAAACTTGACTATAAGGCAATAGGTCATAGATGATCAGAGTAGTTTAATAAGTTTTATGAATATCGAATAGAGCTTACTATGTGCCCGCAATTCTCGATGTATTTCCTGTCGTTTCATCAATATTGACTGGTTTTGCGAGTCCAAAGTCCGCTATCTTGGAGTTCAACTCCTCATCGAGCAAGATGTTGCTAGATTTGAGATCTCGGTGTACAATGGTAAGCAAAGAATCAACATGGAGGTATCGCAATCCCAATGCAACTCCTTCTATGATTTTATACCTCGTATTCCAGTCTAAATAGATAGACTTTGCTGCATCTGAAATAATTTAATAATCATACATACAAACAACCTTCGATCAAGTTAGTAAGTGTGATTGAAATGGAAGTAAATTTGTTATATCATTTGTGCTGTTGCAATCATAATTAGGCATTGCAGTACGTACCAAAAAGAAATTTATCCAGACTTAAGTTAGACAGGAACTCATAAACCAGGATCCACTCTTCCCGTTCCACGCAATATCCTACGAGCCTGACCAAATTTCGGTGTTGAAGCTTTGCAACCACAGCAATTTCTGTCTTAAACTCTTTTATTCCCTGGCCCGAGTTCCTTGAAATCCTCTTTACAGCAACAAATTGTCCGTTTGGAAGTATACCCTAGTCATGTATACATGATTGAATTAAAACTGCAACTTATCCTTCTTATAGATCAGCTACATAATCACCATCGATTTATACAAAGAATAATACATTATTTTTTAATCGGTTATTTTAGTGTGTATCTATAGGCACATACTAACAAGTTATATTTAAAATTATTTCCAAATTGTTCCCTAAATCAGAATGTGTAAACTCTTAAAAAAAAAAAGTTAAATTAGTGACTAAAAAATATTATTACTAAACATGACAATACTATTGTATACCCATGGACCACATATACACACTAGAAAAACCTTCTTTAATTTACTTGTTGCAGTGTTAAGTTACCTTTACTAAATTACGTAATTACCTTGTGATTGTTTTTAGGATTTTTAGAATCTCTAGGGTACGGTTTTATATATATTTTTATCTTATATCAATATTATCTCTATATATTTCTACCAAAACAAAATATAATCTCTATATATACTAATAGTGGAAAGAAGACAAAATATCTTTTCCCATAAATTCTATTTCTTTACATGGTATCAACCTAAACATGATTGTACAAATTCTTTTCATGGCCGCCGGTTCAAGCTCCAACTCTTCTTTTCATTTCCCGAATATTGTCCTTCCTCTTGATCGGACCATTACTCCCTCTCAAGAGGAACGATCAAGTCTTCACTCGAAGCCTATGGGTTGGGTTTGAGTCTTGACCTTACAACCATGCCTTCCCCTATGGGTGATGTTGTTGTCACCAAAACCGCAATTGCTTCCACTCAACCCAATCCAGAGTATGCTATTTGGGTTCATAAAGATATGCTTAATTGTCCTTTTATTGATCTAGTCGACCCTTAATACTCCATTTCTTGGTCTGGTGGTTCGAGCCATGAACTCTTATGGTGCATGGACTACCCTTGAGCGGATGGTTCACGCTCAAACTCAATCTTGACAAATGCATCTTTGTCATCAAATTCAATGGATGACAAAAGGCTCGCTTTCTATCTTAGATTATTATGAGAAAAAATGAACCCTTGCTGGTAGTCTTTTGGGGTGCATGTGTGAGAAATAATATCCCACAATGGAAACTTGGGAATATAAGGCTTAGTATATAAGCTTAGTGAATTACTCCTATAATTTGCAATTGCTTTTAATTAGGATGGAACCTCACTGGGCTTATGTGATGGGCCTATACGCGCATGTGCGCACGAACTAACACGTCCCCCTTTATCAGCCCACCAGACTTTAACATGGTATCAAAGCGGGTTATGGGTCTGGGTTTATTTCCTAGTTTATCTGAGCTTAGCCCTCCATGATGGCGTGATATGGGCTACCTGTTTGGCTTGCCGGCCTTAAGGCATGTTCTTAAGTGTCAACTGGGCCAGACCACTTGCACTTGAAGGGGCGTGTGAAAAATAACATAATACATTGGAAACTTGGGAATCAAAGGTCTTGTATATAAGCTTAGTGAATTACTCATACTATTTCAAATTGGTTTTAGGATGAAATCCCACTGGGCTTATGCGCGCATGTGCGCACAGACTAACACGTTCCCCTTTATCGGCCCACCAAACTTTAACATGGTATCAAAGCAGGTTATGGGTCTGAGTTTGTTTCCTGGTTTATCTGAGCTTAGCCCGCCATGAGGGCGTGATATGGGCTAGCCCGTTTTTCTTGCCAACCTTAAGGCATGTTGTCAAGTGTCAACTGGGCCAGACGAGTTGCACTTGATGGGACGTGTGAGAAATAACATCCCACATTGTAAACTTGGGAATAAAAGGCCTAGTATATAAGTTTAGTAGATCACTCCTACTATTGCCAATTGGGTTTAGGATAGAACCCCACTGGGCTTATGTGTTGAGATTATACGCGCATGTGCGCACGGACTAACACGTCCCCCCTTATTGGCCCACCAGACTTTAACAATATGCTTATGACACTTTCTGGATTTCTATCTCAATGCACGACAAAAACATCACTTTCGACAAGTTGTTGAGTCTTCCTCTTCAAGGGGAAGAATGAATTGCAAAGAAGGGTAAGGAACTTTTCACTATCGTTCCCAATGCCAATGTCGCCATTGGATCGCCTAGTTCCTCTCTTCTTCATCAGATAAGCCATATTCCATGTGCTAGATCTGCAACATGATGGGCCACGAGGCCTGGAACTACTAATAACGACTCAACATGACTGAGTTCCCAACCATGTCTTTTTGCAGTCAGCCTCGTGGCTCCCCTCCACTCACCATATGATAGGGGATCTTAGCATACATTTCCTACAACAACCTTATAACGGTAATAGTGGTATACTAGTTGGGAAGAGTGATCGAGTCCCATCTCATTACAAAATTAGGTCATTCTATTTTACATTCATCACATACTTTGCCTAACCTCGTTACATTGAGTAATATCATTATTGTTCCTCGTATTACAAACAGTCTCATCACGTGTTCTAAATTATCCCGTGATAATAAATTATACCTTAGATTTCACCCAGCGACAGACCTATCTAGGGACTAGCGGAGGCACGGGTCCCCACTGGATTTTATTTACTTCCAATTTCCAACGCTAAAAACTAAACCACTTTTCCCCATCGCCTCCTACCTGATGTTACCTCCATCGCCTCCTTTCTCCCTATTCAATATTATGTTATGTTCAATTGAATGTACAGTGTATGTTTGAGTGATATGACTAAGGTGTTGAGATTATACAACTTACCCATAAGTTTTTGTTTCTCTACATACTAAATGAATTAGATTGGATGCTTAGAGAAACATTCTATGTCGAAAGTGGACTAATCTAATAATCAGAATACTAGATGAGATCATCTTCAATTTTTATTTTCGATAAAGGGTAAATTGAGTTGATATGGGATAGAACATACAAAGTTTATGTTCACAAAATACAAAGCATATCCAACCCTGCCATGGAATTCGACAAAATAACACAGAGCACTCCTAAGTAATGTTTAGTTGCCTAAACCACTTATTAGTCAACTAACCTCAGGTTATCATTCATGTCCCCATGGGTATGAAGAAAAGTTTTATTATGCATCTGTTATGTTATGTTTTCACTCACTCTTGCTTAATTCTTGCTTTGTTGAATTTTTTACACGTCCTCCCTACATTGCTGAATCTTTGTTTTGTAATCTTGTACCCCTCATGAAGAACTCTCTTGATTTACTATTAATAATAATTGCATCGGGCTAGTCCCGTTATATTGACCCAAAAAACGAAAATTTATTGTGTGAGATTATAATTAAAATTGATTTTAGTCACGTAGGATTTGCACCCCACTACATCCGCTAATCTGGTGTTTTATCAAATTGTTTCAAGTACATTAAAATTGATTATCACTTTATCCATGAACAAGTCGAGATTGGGAAACTAGTTCTTCATAACGTCCGTTCCCTTGACCAAATCAATTCCAATCTCTTCGACGTCAGTTACTGAAATCACCATTCTATTTGAGCTTGCTGAGGGTGTTAAGTTACTGTAATATTCGGTAGAGCTATAAGTAGCTCATGTGTGTAACAGATTGAGGCAACCAAATAAACATAATCTCTCTCTCTCTCTCTCTCTCTCTCTCTCTCTCTCTCCCCTCCCTCAATTTCTCTCTCGTTCTCTATTGTATCATTTGGGATACAACAAGATTGGTATCAGAGCTTCCTACGATCATGGCGGATGGAACAAGGCTTAAGATTATGGAGGAAGTCTTAGGCGGAATGAAACACAGTTGTAGGAATTACAACAATTTGTGACTTTGAGCCGCAAATTCATGGAGAATACACATGTGTTCATGGACAACACTAAGAAGGATCAGGCGGAGGCTAAATTCATCTTGGAGGAGCACGCGCAATCGATCAAGAATCTTGACAAGAATTCGGAGCGGAGATTTGAGCAATTCGCAAAGATGATGAGGTCGTTTATGCCAAAGGAGAATTCTCATTCGATTGGGAACTCGAGTGAAAATCCAGTTGCACCGCTAAGTGTTCTTGGTGTTCCTAGCAAAGGAAATAGGATTCCAAGGGCAAATTCTACAGATCGTGGTAGAGAGTTAAGGAATTCTAGAAATGGATTCTTGAGTTCATCGACAGAAAATGTAGCGATTATCTTATAGGGTTTTTTAGACAGCTTTTCGTTATTAATATTTGGGATTTTTATATATCTTTCAATATTATATCATTGTAATATAGATAATAAGATGGAGGCAAAAGATCTTCCCCATAAATTCTGTCACTTTATAGAAATGAATATATTAGGAAAACATACAGGTAAAGGAATGAACAAAAATATATATACGTTTACCTTGTAAACAATACCAAATCCACCTTGACCCAATTTATTTACAAGGGAGAACTTTGTCGTAGCATCTTCGACCGCCCTAAGACTGAAGCATTCAATATTTCCAATATCTGGTTCCTCGGTGGAAACATCTACAAAAAGGAGAAGAAGATCTTTAACAATTGGCACAAGGGATTTTATGATATATATAGGGGTTGATCAGGTGCGAATGAAGGTTAAGATGCAAACGTGCAGACAAATTCCAGCCGTCTAGATTCGAAAATAAATAGACTAGGTTGATTTTTCATTAAAAAGCAAAAAAAAAAAGCACAGCCGAATTCTATCCGTATAATTCGCGTTAAAACTCATTGGGAACGCTTAAATGTTTGTTCACCATGTTGTAGCAAAATGTGCACCAGATGTTCAAATGTGCACCTAAATTATTTTGAATTGTGTACTAGTATTTTATTTAATGTATGTGCACCTAAAACATATGGGTTGAGATTGAATTTTCATTAAAATAGTCATGTAATTAACACATGTTTCATTCAATATACTATTTTTCTATACAAATGGATGTCAAAAACACACGAGTCATTGTAATTTTAAAATGTACACTAAGTATGTAAGAGTATGTGGTGCATAAACACATGAAATGTGGTGCACATAATAGCATAAATGTGATGCACATAATAACACAAATGTGGTGCACAAGCACATGAAATATGGTGCACAAATAAATAAAATATGGTGCACAAACACATCAAATGTGATGCATATAATAACATAAATGTTATGCACAAACACATGGAAATGTGACGCACATACTAAGAAAAAAGTGGTGTACAAACACATCAAATGTGGTGCACAAATTACATAAATGTTATGCACAAACACATAGAATGTGATGCACAAACATAAAAAAATACAGTGTACAAACACATGAAATGTGGTACACATAATAACATAACTATTATGCATAAAAGCATGTAAAGGTTATGCACAAACATAGAAAAATTATTAGGATTCAAATGTAGTAATGTGAGAAATTGAAACAAAGAACACGAGAATTGTTAACCTAATTCGTCAAGAAATTGACTACGTCTAGGGGCGCTGCCAAGCCATGATTTTTTTCCACTATTTTGTGATAGCGATTACAATAATCAAACGGGGTATTTATCCTAATTAGTGAAACCCTAATCAGGCCCAAAAGACTCATGTACAGACGGGCCCAAAAATTTTCCTGAACCTACGGCCCGAACCCACTGCTTCACACGGGGGCCCCCACCCCAGTACCCCGGCCAACTCAGCAGCGAGTTGGATTACTGAAAGCTAGGCTTTCAATGAATAGTCTATCAGGTTCCATAACCCAACAAAAATGAGGTGCACAAACACATGAAAATGTGATGCACATAATATAATAATTTCTATGAACAAAAACATGTAAATGTGATGCACAACACATAGAAAAATGTGGTTCGCAAACACATGAAATGTGATGCATATAATAATAAACAAACACATTAAAACACCATGCACACTATACATTTAACAAAAGTACATACTTAAAATATTGTGATGCACAAACACATGGAAATGTAATGCACAAACATGTAGAATGTGATGCACAAAACACATCAAATAGACAAGTCTTTGATGCACAAATACATGAAATGTAGTTTGTTATGCACAATAATGTACATTAGAATAATGCCATGCACACTTTATATTACAATAAAAAACATACTTTTAATATTGTGATAAAGAAATACATGGAAATAGAATGCACAAACACGTTGAATACGATCCACAAACACAAGACAAATATGGTGAGCAAACACAAAAGAAATGTGATGCGCATATACGAATAATGGTATAACGTGCATATAGATAACTCCTTGATGCACAAATATGCTTAATGTAATGTACCATCGACCTATAATACCTAGTCTAATTCACACTCATCTTCATTGCAACATAAGAATCCAAAAACTCATATATTTCCCCAAGTAAGGACTGAAAATACTATGATGCACACTTTATTAAAACTCTGGTGCACATTCGCTCGATTTTTGGTGCACAAAGGTTTTAAGCGTGCTAGTGGATTTTATTCAGAAAAAACGTATATTATACGGAAAAAATACGACCGTAGTTTTTTTTAATAAAAGTCAAATCTGGAGCATTGATTTACTAAAATCCGACAGCCCAAACTTCTCCATACATTCACACGATAAAAAGTGTGCGCACAAGAACAACTCTTACATATATATATATATGATTTGATTATTATATTCTCCGTCAATAATCAACGTCAACATGATTTTTTAGTCAAAAAATGCATTATGCAAATGAATTTCAGCCTTAAGAGTGCATTTCACAATAAGAGCATGTTTGGTTGTCTAATTTCAGGACATGGGAAACGGAAAGTCTTTCTTTTCCTCGTAAGGTATTTGATTGTCTAATTTTCAGCCCTATTTTGTTTCCTCTAGGATTTGGAAAGTAATAAACTTTTGATATTTGTGCCAAATCATCCGTTATATGGTCCATTTTGTATGAAACCACCCGTTATAACAATAATTATTCTAAATCACTCATTAAAAGACTTATGTTAATAAAAAGTCACTCAAGAGATCCTTACGTCATTTTTACCGTTAATTTATATGAAAAGACTCTTATATCCCTCGTTTTTTTGTAAAATTACGAGTAATACCATGTTTTTTAGATTTATTATTATTTTTCAAAAAATATATTTTTTTTAAAAAAATCCCAACAATTTTTTACCCGAACTATTTTATGAAAATAAAAATTCTATATTTTTATATATAGTGCATGAGTTAGTATGTTAAAGTGCATGATTAAAATACTAAAGTGCATGGTATGATTTTTTTTACACATGATCGAAGTGCATGAATTAGTATATTAAAGTGCATGATTAAAATACTAAAGTATATGATATTTATTTTTGAAAAAATTGAAAAACAATAATTTTTAAGAAAAAGATATTTTTTGAAAAATAAATAAATAAAAAATTATAAAAAATATAAATTAAGTGCATATATAAACATATAAAGTGCATTAGTTAGTATGTTAAAGTGCATGATTAAAATGCTAAAGTCCATGGTATTAATTTTTGGGAAAAAATTCGTAAAAAAAATAGTTTTATGTTATAATATTATGTATTTGGATGTACATAAGATGAAGCCCATGTAAACCTAAAGTTGGCTTATGGGCCAAGTATTATAAACGCTATATATACCCTCGTTAGAAGTATAATAATACACATTATTACTTTCTCATTGCTCTCTTTTCTTCTATCAAATCTCTCCATTTCCTTTAGTTTATAACATTTTAAAAATATAAAAAATCATAAAAAATATAGTATTGCTCGTAATTTTAAAAAAGAACGAGGAATGTAAGAGTTTTTTCACACAAGTTAACGGCAAAAGTGACGAAATGATCTCTTGGTGACTTTTTTTAACGGAAGTCTTTTAATGAGAGATTTAGAATAATTATGAATATAATAGGTAATTTAGTACAAAATGAGCCAGATGGTTTGTCACAAAACTCCTAAACTTTTTCCCAGCTCTCATTGTCTGAAGTGTCATCCTCCTCTCTCTCTCTCCCTCCCTCCTGTGCCACCCATCTCTCTTTGGCCTCTCACTGCCATGAAAGAAACTCAATAGAGGAAGAGCAGTGGCGCCGGATCGAGCTTCTCTCTCTAGAGTGACGGAGGACCGGCAGCGGACAAGGAGCGTCAACGAAGGGAGACGAGAAATGAGCGGCAACCGCTGATTGAAAAACTCTTGGAGATGGAGGTGGGGAGGATGAGAATGGATTAAATTCTTTATATATAATTTTACAGAATTGAAGAATCTTATAATGAAATCGAAGAGAAACTGGAAGTTTGATAAATCGAAGAATCTTATAATGAAATCTGTTATAGCCCAATATCGTTTGGTGAAAGTTTGTTTTTGAAAATAAAAATTCGGGAAAAAACAAATTCCTAAAAATAAATAAGTATTAAAATCTTTATAATATTGTTGTGTTTTAATTTTAGACACCGGAAGCTTATTATGCATATGAATCCTAGTTAACTATTTGTATTTAGTTATTCAGAATAATTGTAAGAGATATGCTATAAATGGAACAATGCTCCATAATTCTTTCTTGTGTTTTTATTAAATTTTTAACTAGATTTTCCGAAGTTTACAAAATTTGAAATTATAATTGGTAATTATTAACAAGTTGTATTATGAAAAATAGTTGGCATCATATTCACCTCTAGAAATCTGATGTTGGATCTGATTAGAAGAGTTTGTAACATGAGTGTTTCTTGTATATAAACAAAACCATACACCTCCCAGGAGAAGTAGTAGTAGCAGCCCAGCAGCAACAGGGACCACAACTCTGGTAACATAGTACCTTGCATCTGCCATTCAAATTAATTGCTTTCCAGTTAATTACAGCTAAACTAATCATAAAATAAATTAGAATGATGGATTTCCGGGACGATCACCTGGATGGGAGGGATGATGACGATCAGCTGGGGGAGGGGCGGTAGGATTTGGGGGTTTGAGTAGTGGTGATGGGGCCATGGAGGTGTTATAGAAAGGGGTAAGACTATACCTGATCTGACAACTTGGGTAGAACACGAACACCCACTCCACCTCATATCCACAACACCTGCCCACGTGCCGGAGTACAGAGCGAAGGCAGTTCTCACACGCGGATCCGATGATGTCAGGGCTGCACTGCACCAGGCAATACAACTGCTCAAACTGCGTCACGTTCCCTTCCCCGGTGGCGAAGCCATCTGCGGATCCGTACGCAGCCTTGTTGATAATGGTGTTCATTGTGCCGTCGAACACCTGATCGAACTTCACCGGATCCGACACGTTGACAACGGAGGACCACCATCCTCGCGGCCACTCCTCCTCGCGGCCAACTCTCGATTGGTTCGCGTATCGCACGGTGCACTCTTGGTAGTAAACCACTCCTTCCCTTTTCCCGAAGCAGACTGCTCCCGGCACCGACACATTCTGGGTCGCTGCTTCCACGCAGTCTTGGCAGAGTTCGGCGGAGATATCGGCCCTGCAGTAGTACTGACCGTAGGCGGCGTCCGAGCCGTCCGCAAGCCCCGCAGAGGAGTTGTAGAAGGGGGCAGTTGATGCGCGTGCGACCATGGCCGACAGCACCGAATTCAAGTTGTTGCTGTACACGCTGTTTTGGGTGTAGGTGCCGGAGGTTGTGTTGTAGCACTCTGTGATGAAGAATTGGGGCGAGCTTGTGGGTAGCTGAGCACTGACATCTTGAGGTACACAAACTGCCGAGATTAGGAGAATTACAAGGGTGTTGAATGCTTTCAGGACGCTTATTACAGGTGGATCCATTGCAATTACGGAGTACTTTCAATGTGATACTGGCTGCCGGGAAATTAATGTTGCTCCATCTCTTACTTTATTTCTACCCATTTATATCTACAAGTCTACAATATGACAAGTTATAGGAGCCCGTCAAGGTGACGGAGGATTGAGATTGAAATGGGTAAAAAAAAAGTTTTTCTAATATACCATGTCAACAGCTGATAAAATGGCTCCATCCATCCATCACTCGATCCATTTTCACCCCTAGTGACATAACTGTAAATATAACAAACTTTTTATTTTTATTTTTATTTTTATTTTCTGTCTCTGATCGTTCTGAAATATACAATTATTGATGTTTATATCTAAGTACTAAATGTTTATTTTTGTGCCGTATGGTTCACATATAACATGTTCATATTCAAACACATATCTTTGAATATTTAATGTTTATTTGTGAACTTGAGTGTACAAATAAATAAATATTAAGAACTTATTTGTAAAACATGTATATAGACTATTTCACAATGATCAAGAAACGAAAACAATAGAAAATAATGGTCAACCAAGATCACTTCACATGTGTACAATAAGAGCTTAATCGTCTTATATATTAGAAAATATATTAGAATTTGATCCGGCCGGTATTTTGATTTTACCAGTTCTTGTATAATTTCTTAATTTTTGGTAGAAATTAATCATGTCTTATACATATTTTCTAATATTACCATGTCATCTGGGTCAATCATCGTACAATTAATAATATATCATGTCTTATATATATTTTCTAATATACCATGTCAACAGCCGACGTGTCGACGACTTTCGAACAAAAAACAAAAAACAATTCTCAATTTCTCATATGATATAAATAATATCGTTATTTCAGCTAGGTCAATCATCGTATATTTAGCTCTAAAGTCGTAATTGTGTTTATGTCAAATTCTTGTGATACTTACCGCGAGCACAGAATATCTCCTTGTAGGATTACACGTGTTAGAAATTAAAGGAAACTGACTAGAGCAACAAAGGTCTTCCATAACTCCACCACCATCTCATTGGTGAAGTTGCTACCCTCTCAACAGCAAACGCGACATTGTTGAATCCATCAACTAAGACATGCTCAATACGCCCCATACTCCCCATAATCATATGAGTATTAGGGACCAAGCGGGTTCGGATGGATCTGGCTGGGTTTCCTCTTTTTTCTTTCTCTTCATCAGACTCCTCATCCACATGAGCTTTATGCATTAGCCGCCCAACAATGGTCATGGTTAGGAATCGAGAAAAATGAGTTTCCTCAACTCCAATCAGATAAAGACCAAGGCGACATAGAAGTTTCTTGACCAGGTGTGGATAAGGGAGAGCATGAGTAGAGTGGGCCTTACAGTACTGCATGTGACCTAGGGTAATGCGGGGAAGATCGATGGAAACTCCCAGAATCAGCTTTTCCATCAAAACTGCATCTCCAACCAACACTGTGTCGTGCTTCTCCTGGCGGGGGATGATGTTCTTGATCAAGAAGGTGTGGATCAACTTCTTGTCCAGACGTAGAAACTTGGTGAGCAGGGAACCCTTAGTGGGAGGGGAACCGTCAAACACAGTATTCAGGATGACCTGTTTGCGCTTTGGAGGCCAGTTCCGTTTGACGATAACACCAAAACCTTCACCAATAGGAACTTTTAAGACTGAACCGATAACAACAGCAGAAAGCAGGATAAGATTATCTCCCCAAGTGAGAATAGCATCATTCGCAGGCTTATCATCCTTGGCTGGTACAAACTCCATGTTTTGATAGAAGAGGTGGACAAGATCTTCGTTGACGGCGAAAGGCTCCACAATTATGTTGTCCCACCCTTGAAGTTGTAACAAAGAGTGGGCAGAGGAGATGAGATCGTCATCGGCGGAACTCCAGAATTCTTGTCCAATGATCAGCGGTTCTAAGATGCGGCGGGAAGCGAGAGCTGGAGCCACGACACAAGGAACCGAGATAGACGACACTGTCTTTGTTTGGGGCTTCTTCCCCTTGTCTGTCTTGGCCGTCTTGGCTTTTTTGGCCTTGGGAGCCTCCTCCATTTGAAGTGAAAGGACACCTTGAGCCCCTTTGGCAGCATGTCGCTTGACTCGACCGGCCACCGACTGTGAGTCTCGGGTAGTTTGAATGATGCCGGAGGCGTTGGGAGCAGTTCCACGTTGATGGGCTCGATCCCCTGGGAAGGAGAGGAGTGATGGGAATCCTCCTTAGTCGGTGTGGGGGAGTTGTGCTTTGAGGGCGTGTGCTCCGATGAGGCCGATTGTGAGGGCTTCTCTTCTGGGACATGTAGGGGAACGAATTTAGTGGGTTCCTCCACCGTCGTTGGCGCCACTGATGATGCCTTGGCAGGGAAAGGCGCCTGAGAAGAGGAGGTGGTGGCCTTCTACTTTCGGTAGGCAGCCAACATTGCAAGCTCATCGGCGGGAAGGTTTCTGAGTTCGGATTCCATGAGAGCAAGGGAAGAAATTTGAAAACTTTGAGAGTAGAGAGAACGACAAAATCTTGTGAAGGGCAATGAGAGTTGAAAGTCGGTGCCGAATTAGGGATGTAATCGCTGCCTTTTATAGTTTCTTGAGCAAAATCTATCCAAAAATAGCCGTTGCAGAATCTTCTCAAATAAGGGAACTCAGATTATCCTTCAAATGGCCACAAGATTTTCGGCATTTAAGGGAACTCATAAATCTCCACATAAATCTTCTTCCAAAAATATCACATCAATCGGAACCAAATCAGCCTGAAATCGCAGAGATTCAAACGGCTAAAAACGCAATAACTGTCATCGGGAAGCAGCGCAGAGTTAGCAGAATTTGAAATTTGGCCGTTGAAGTGCAATTCCCAGTTCCTTTCTTCAATATTGACACAGAACCGAATGGATATTGGTACATTTTATGTAGGGAACCAAGGAACACTCATGAAAAGTTCATACCCATATCAAGAAAATCAGGTTGGCATTTTTTGACACCACAAAGATAATTCACAGCTGTGGACTAAAGATGGATCATAAGGAATTATGCAATGCAGTCAGACTTAGGACGGTTTGTAGTCAATTATCATTTTGGCTTATGAAGATGGATAGATAAGATCAAATCGACTACTTTGAGGCTAACAAAGAGATGTAATCAAGGTCGAATCATATCATAAAATCATGAGATCATGCAAGAGTGTTAAGAACATGCTTTAGAACAGATATTACAGGACATGCGAGGGCAGCACAAGATCAAATATCATCAATATTGTCAATGAAATCATAGAAAAGATCAAATCTAGTCAAAGTAAGAGAACTAGTAAAAGCAACTGGAACTACTAGTTTAGGGAAATCATTCCTAGAAGTAATCTGAAAGACTCATAAGGTTCTCGATTTAATGCCTTGGTGAATATATCGACAATTTGATCTTCAGTCCTATAATGTTCTAGCAGAAT
Source organism: Rheum nobile (assembly GCA_027886185.1). Taxonomy (NCBI): domain Eukaryota; kingdom Viridiplantae; phylum Streptophyta; class Magnoliopsida; order Caryophyllales; family Polygonaceae; genus Rheum; species Rheum nobile. The sequence goes on from WOAB01000135.1 coordinate 6,541,577, forward strand.
GTTCCCTTTTTCAACATGATCACGCAAGAAATGATGCATAATATCTATATGCTTGGTCATAGTGTGAATGTGTGATGCACAAGATTCTTTGAGATGTTGATTGCACTAGTGTTATCACAAAGAATCTTAAGAGGACCAAAAGACATACCAAAGTCTACAAGTTGTTGTTTAATCCACAAAAGTTGGGAACAGCAGGCGGCAACATCAATGTACTCAACTTCGGTGGTTGAGAGAGCAATAAAATTCTATTTCTTTGAGCCCCAAGAGACCGAGCATGGACCAAGGAACTGTGCCATTCCAGATGTGCTCTTTCGATCAACCAAGTAGCCTGCATAGTAAGCATTTGTATATCCAAGAAGATTGAAATGGCAGTCCTTGGGATACCAAAGACATAGGTCATCAGTTCCCTTGAGATAGCGAAATATGCGCTTTACTTCAGATAAGTGAGATTCCCTTGGATCAGCTTGAAACCTGGCACATAGGCAAACAACAAACACAATATCTGGCGTACTAGCAGTTAGATACATCAAAGAACCAATCATGCCTCGATATAACTTTTCTTCCACTTTCTGTCCTGAATGATCTGCAGTGAGACGAGTGGCTGGAGAGATGGGGGTTGAGATTGCTTTGCTAGAATCCATTTTGAACTTCTTTAGGAGTTCCTTAAGATATTTCTGTTAGTGGATTTGAATGCCATCATCCTTATGAGTAACTTGCAATCCCAGGAAGAAGGATAGTTCCCCAATCGTACTCATTTCAAACTCGCTGCTCATTAGATTTTTGAACTTTTCTACAAGAGCCAAGTTAGTGAAATCAAAAATAATATCATCAACATATACTTGGACCACAATAATCTCACCTTTGACTTCCAGGATGAAGAAAGTTCTGTCGATCACACCACGTCGATAGCCGTTTGCGGTTAGGAACTGGGCAAGGCGATCATACCAAGCGCGAGGGGCTTGCTTGAGACCATAGAGAGCCTTGTCCAGAAAGTAGACATGGTCAGGGTGATCATCATCTTCGAATCCTGGAGGTTGCTTGACATATACCTCCTCTTGAAGGATTCCATTGAGAATGGCGGTCTCCACGTCCATTTGGTATAACTTGAAACCTTTGTGAAATGCATAAGCTATGAGTAGTCGAATGACCTCCAATCTTGCCACAGGGGCAAATGTCTCATCATAATCAATCCCTTTCTATTGTTTATATCCTTGAGCAATCAAGCGAGCCTTGTTCCTTGATACTGCACCTGGATCATCCAACTTGTTGCGAAATACCCACCTAGTTCCTATGATGTGTTTGTGTTGAGGACAAGGAACTAGTCTCCAAACTTTGTACCTTTCGAACTGGTGAAGTCCCTCTTGCATAGCTTGGATCCAGTCAGCATCTTTCAGAGCCTCCGTGATGTTCTTTGGTTCTATAAGAGACAGAAAGGCATTGAAGGCACAATAGGTCATATCCTCAAATCCATACCTGACTGGATGCTTGAGAGTTCTTTTGTCTCTGTTAGAAATGATTAAATCAGTTCCCGGTGCTTCAGCATCAGCGGATACAGCAGCCGATGAAGAAGCCGTAGTAGGGTCAGCTACCGGAGCAAGAGCATCTTCATTGGCTTGTGGAATGGAGGGAACTGGGCAACAATAACATCTTGAGGATTAGAGGGAACTGGAATGCTGTTTGAAGATGTTGTGGTTTTGGCTCAATCACAGTTGAGGGCACTGTGGGTGTAGAATGGCCAGACAAGTTGATAGGAGTTATGCTTGGAAGGAGCTTCATCATCAGAATCGTCATTTGGCCGTTGAAACGGATCTTCCGAGGGAACTGAGGAATCCTGCACAGACTTTGAAGGCAATTTTTCATTGAAAATAACATGAATGCTTTCCTCTACCTTTTTAGTCCGTTTGTTGAAGACCTTATATGCTTTGCTACTGGAAGCATATCCAATAAAAATTCCTTCATCACTCCGTGGATCAAACTTCCCCAGATTGTCTTTACCATTATTGTGAACAAAACACTTGCAGCCAAAGACTCTTAGATGAGCAATGTTGGGAACTCTGCCTCTAAGTAACTCATAAGACGTCTTCTCAAGCATAGGACGCAACATTGCCCTTTTCAAATGTAGCACGCTGCATTGACAACTTCTGCCCAGATCGACTGAGATAGACCGCTTGAGATGAACATTGTTCGAGCCATATATTCCAACGTCCTATTCTTTCTCTCGACAACTCCGCTCTGATGTGGAGTGTATGGAGCCGAAAAGTTGTGATCAACTCCATGTTCCCTGCAAAAGGTTAGAAAATCTCCATTTTCGAACTCAGTTCCATGATCAGAACGAATAGCACGAAGAGATACATTTAAAGACTTTTCAAGAAAGGGAACTAGCTCGCTGAACCTATCAAAAACTTCACTTTTAGATTTTATGAATAATGTCCAGGTGAATCTAGAGTAATCATCAACAAGTACCAAAATATACCTGTTTCCACCGATGCTTTGAACTCGCATAGGACCACAAAGATCCATGTGAATGAGTTCCAAAGGTTTAGAGGAACTTACTTTTGTTTTGGACTTGAAAAAACTACGGACCTGTTTCCCTTGAACACAGTCAGAACAGATTTTTGACTTTTCAGCATTGATTTTGGGAAGGCCATGAACTAGTTCCTTTTGATGTAACTTGTGGATTAGCTTGATGCTTGCATGACCCAGTCGCTGATGCCATAGATTTGTTTGATCTTCAATTGACGAAAGACACAATTTCTCTTTGGGAACAAATTTTGGATCAATAACATGGACATTGTTGAACCTTTTGCTGTTTAAGATCACCTTTCCCCGACTATCTTCCACAATACATTCCTTAGAGGTAAAGCGAACCTCGTTTCCTCCTTGATCACACAGCTGTGACACACTTATTAGATCAAAACCCAAAATTTCAACAAGGTTAACGTTAATTACCTTGATGTGATCAGTAAGATTCACGTTTCCAGTTCCACAGATTGCTCCCTTTCTCTTATCTCCGAAGGAAATGGTACCTCCTCGGTGTTTCTGAAGTGAGGGCATTTTGCTTTTGTTCCGGTCATATGGCACGAGCAACCACTGTCTATGTACCATTTGTCCTGTTGCCTCACTTCGTCCTGCACAAGGGAACTTAAGCCTTTTGAACCCAGCTAAGCTTAGCTTTTCTGGGTAAATTAGATTGTGTAGGATCGTGATTGTTAGATTAATAACAAGGGAACTAAGAATACAGATTCCAGTTCCCTTCGCAGCGGAAATAAACAATCAAATAAATGAACAAGTTCCTTATAGTAGAAACCTTTGATTGCCAATTAGCAATCTAGGATAAAAACCACTACATTTCTTTCGAAAGGATTTCAAGGTCTACTTCTTGATTTCTTATCTCTTTGGTTACAACTTATCCTAGGAATAAACACACAGTTTCTTTGCCTTACACAGAGTTAGACAATCCTAGATAACTTAACACAAATTATAATCAATCCAAGAAGCAGCCCTTAGCACCCATGAACTAAGTCACTTACAGTCACATGAACTTAGCACACAGCTCTCCGATTCCTTGACTGGTTCCTCTTGATCTTGATTCTATTTGATGATTTGTTTGAAGCTTCACACTTTGATATTTGCTATGGAGTGTAACAGACTTAAAGTCGTATGCCTAATCAAAGAAATCCTAAAGTACCTACTAAAGAGTATAACAAGCAAGTCAGGGTCGATCCCACAGGGAATCAGGTTATCAATTCTTGTGTTTCGTAAACTACCAACTAGGAACTAGGGGGGGTTGTTGTATGAGTTTCTTAGTAACCAAGTAAATAAAGCAAGAAAACAAGTAAACAAATTCGCAAGTAAAGGTTGTGAATATGGTGGGGAAAAACGTCACACCTGACAAAGATCCACACAACAAGAGATATGGTTGATCACTGAATTCTATTAGCCTCAAGTTCTTATCTTTCCTATAGCTGTCCTTATCCCGATCTTAGGTAACTATTAGTTCTACCAGCCCTAATAGTACTTATTACTAGGTCAAATCCGAAAACCTTCAAGACTCAACAAAGCAATAGCATTCAACCAAGGATTCAACAAGATACATGCAATAGAAACAACCCATTACTACAAGCATGCAATTAACTCTTTCTCATGATGAACACTCGCAACCCGCTTATGTAAATCGTGTTTGCTACTAGATATGCAACCCGAACCCGGAATCACAAGTCCTAGCTATATGGATAATATCAATAAACCTAGGTGATCAGTCTAGATAAACCAATAAGATTCAATAAACATTCAAGCGCAAGAGAATTAATACAACTAGATAGGAAAACGAACAAGAGTAGAAAACTCACAACCAATCAATTGAAGGCTTCATAACGTCAAGTACAACAATGGAGGTTTAGTTCTCCATAGGGTTTGTGAGAGAAAAACTAAGATAGGTGGCAACTAGGTTTAGAGAATGGATCCTATAAAAGAGTCTTAAACTTAACTTAAATACTAAGGAAATAATTTAGAAATAAAGAAAAAAAATAAACAAACTTGGAAACAAAGTCTCGGAAATAAAATAAAACGGGAAATAAAAACTCGGAAATATCTTCAGCGCGTCATCATCGCGGGGTGCGGTGACACCCACCGTGGGGTGCGGTGGTACTCCAGAATCACGGCCTCTTCTCTGTAAGGTTCGCCGCGGGGTGCGGTCATCCCACCGCGGGGTGCGGTGACGGTGTCTTCTTCAGCTTCTGCGACACTTTAGTAAAAATGCCATAACCTTTGATTCCCATCTCGGATTGTGCTCATATGTTGAGGATTTGCAGTAGACTTCAAGATCTAACTCCTCGAATTGGAATCACTCCATTTGGACATCTGAGTAAAGAGAACGAACCATTTGAATTCAGCCCACTGTTCTTCTACTCTTCAATGCACTTCAAACCTCTGTAAATCCCATGATTTCTTCACTTCTAGTCTCTAACTCTCAACTCCACAATTGTGCTCTAAATCCATCCAAATGGCACCTCAAAACTGGTAACAACCCCTAGAAATACACTATAAAATAGTGCCGATCAAATCCCCCATGCTTAAACCTTGCTCGTCCTCGAGTAAGCTAAAGTCAACCTACTCCTTCAATCAATCCCCAAGGTTTTAGGAAGCATAGAAAAATCAATCCCTCCAAGAATTACACCTAACAATAAACTCCAGGCACCAACACAATAAGCACAGCATAACACAACATACAATAATACAACACCACACACCAAAGCTAAAAGGAAAGCAGAGTACTTCCCCAAGCTTATCCCGAACACCATAGAGTGAATAAAATCTAATCCTAATCTCCCATTTATCTTCTTATGCCTCCCAGAGTGACCTACCCGAATCCTTCTTATATCACCTCTTCTTATGTCACCACGCCAGGTAAAATGATGATTCCTAAAAATCACTCTTCTTCTTTTCACTCATTTTGCCAAGGCGCCCTTTCGGGTTTTCACCAAGCCACTCATTTCATTTTTCAATAGATGTGCTCACATAAACTCACGTCACTCTTGACCTCATATTACCCCAGCCTAATGCTGGTCCAAGCCACCTGCTTATTGCCTAGGGCGCCCTTTCGGGTTTTTGACCTATCCCAGGATGTCTATTTTATCCTTTTTTCAAATTTTTTGGCTCTTTTCATTTTTTTTCTTCTTCTCAACGACATAGCAAGTATAAAACCCTCCCCCATACTTAAACATTGCATTGTCCTCAATGTAATGAAAGACAAAAGAGTAGAAGCACAGGGAAGAGCAAAAAATAACTCACAGACGCCGCTGAGTTGGCTTGGAGACGTACATTGTTGCTGGCGGTAAAACAATGAACGCTCAGGTCTCTAGTGTTGCGCGGGATCTTCTTAATCAATAATCTTCTCCTACCGTGCAACCAAAAGGAAACCACTTTGGTGAATAGTGGTATATCAAAGAATTCGGGGCTGCACGGCCTTCAATGAACACAAAAAATGGTTCCAGATGTGTTCGTGGTGTGGGCCCTGGTGTTCCTCCTCTCCAGCTGTCGATTGTAGGGCCATCATCGTTGCCAAATAATGTGTGGGGCGAATGTCTCCTCCTTGACAACATGATGCGCACCTTCTCCATGGGAAACTCCGGACAGCTGGCCTACGATAGAACTCTTTTTTGTTGTTTTTTCAATTTTTTTTTCTTTTAATCTGTTTAAGGTTTTTTTTCGGATTTTTTTTTTGCTCCCCGTTTAAGGTTTTTTCGGGGATTTTATTTAGTGCAGGGCAAAAGAAGACTTACAATGGTGTGGGAAACACCTTCTTCAATTCGCATAGGGTCTCCTCCCTGTAGGTTAGTCGGAAACAAAGAAAAACAAAAACAAAGCAAGAACACACTAAAAACAAATGCAAAAACAAAGAAGGAAAAGCAAAGAAAGACAAACATACCTCGGGTTGCCTCCCGGATAGCGCCTTAGTTATTGTCATGGCTTGACATCCTACTCAGACAACCTCAACTCGGGTTGCTCACAGCAACTGAACTCCTGGGATCTATATTAGGGGGATGCCTCTTTGTATACTCCCTGTTGAGCTTTTCCCCCATGCTTGTGCACTTCATGATGGTTGGGCCACTGTTCATATCTATGAATGCACTTGCCATCTTAAAAAATGGTCTACCCAACATCTCAGGGGCTGCATGTATGTCCTGCCCTGTATCTAGCATATAAAAATCTGCCACTTGAATCAGGGTCTCCTTCTTGTGCTTCCCCTTTGATTTCTTCTTGATCTTGCGCAGCACCCCTAAAAATTCTGTGCAGCGAGGGATGATGTTCGCCATCGTGACCAAGGGAACGGTTTCTGTGCAGTCACTGAAGGTTTCAAATAAATTTTTGTCGTTCTCCACCATTCTGGTGTCCTTCAGAGCCTCAGGGAAGGGTGTAGCGGGGTGCAGCGAGACAAGCGGGAAGGAGTTTAGATGCACATACTCATCATAGGCAGCCTTGAGAGGGTCGGGGGCTGTCGGGGCGTTTTCGAGAGGGGCGGGCGTCGCAGGATCGTTTCCGCAATCGCGGCTCTCCTCCTCTTGGTCGCTGAATTCCTCCAGTCCCATAAAATATTCTTCCTCAGAAAGCACCTTGCGGTCCCAAATATCGTCTGGAAGGACCAACTCCTTGAGTGAACCACTGGCATGGTCAGATTCCACCGCGGGTGCGGTCATGTTCGCAGAGGAATTCTCGGAAAATCCCACAACGCCTCTGTGGGTGCGATCAGATGACCGCGGGTGCGGTGAAGATGCATGACTCTCAGTTTGTTCCGCCGCTGGGTGCGGTGAGAGTGGCGCGGGGTGCGGTCAGTCTTCTAGAGTCCCACCGCGGGTGCGGTCCGCCTGCCGCAGGTGCGGTCCGCCTGTCGCAGGTGCGGTCCGCTTGCCGCAGGTGCGGTGAACTCGACAGAGAGTTCTCACCTTCTGTGTCATCCTCTTCAGCACTAGGAGCGACGTTCAGCTGCTTACCACTTCTAAGCATCACGGCACTAACATTTTCTCTCGGGTTAACTACCGTTTGAGACGGTAGAAGTCCCGAAATCTTTGCATCGGTCTTTGTGATAGCTTCAACCATTTGTCTCATCTGCTTTTCTAGATTCTTGATGCTTGACGTCGTAGCTTGGACGTGAGTGCTGAAATGTTGTGTCAACGCCTTGAGCATATCTTCAGTTGAAGGAGACGCATCAGGTTGTGGACCTTGTGGCCTTGGTACAAAAGGCGGTCTGGGCTGAGGTTGTTGTTGTTGATTCGGTTGATCCCTCCATCTGAAATTTGGGTGATCTCTCCACCCCGGATTATAAGTGTTGGAGTAGGGATCATGCCGAGGTCTTGGATTTCCATAACCTCCTACAGCGTTTACCTCAGCAGGCGAATCATCTTGTAGTTGAGGACAAGAGTCAGTGGGGTGGAATTGATCAGCACAGACCCCACACGCTTTGAGTTGTTGAGGAGTTCCTTGCAGCGTAAGTCTCCTCACCATGTCCTTCAACTCAGCAATATCACTGGCATACGCAGGGTGACTAGAGTCAGCAACATTGACTCCTCTCTTGGTAGAAGCTCTACCGAAATTTCTTGTGCCCTCTGCCATCTCCTGAATCTTCTCCATAGCTGCTGCCGGTGTTGTGTTGAGAATATTGCCGCCACATGCAGTGTCGACAATCCTCCTTTCACTGTCCAACAAACCATTGTAAAGGTGGAGCACCAGATCTTGACTGGAGTACCCGTGGAACGGACAGCTTGAACAAAGTCTCTTGAACCGCTCATAGTACTCATACAGGCTCTCGTCAGCCTCCTGCTCGATGTTGCTAATAGCCTTCTTTAAACTGTTCGCCTTCTTTGCAGGGAAATATTTTTCGAGAAATGCCTTATGCAATTTGTTCCACGTATCAATGCTTCCAGTAGGCAGATGGTAATACCAGTCATCAGCAGTGTCCTTCAGAGTAAACCCAAAAGCTCTCATCTTGATTTGCTCCTCAGTGACATTCGCCGGTTTCATGCTCATGCAGACTGTGTGGAATTTACCCATGTGTTTGATTGGGTCTTCTCCAACCAGCCCATGGAAAGTTGGGAGCAAATGAATCAGCCCTGGCTTCAACTCAAAGTTCACATTCTCTCCTACAGCAGGAATCACCACAGCCAAAGGTTGCTGTTGCAAGTTCGGTGCATTCAACTGCCTCAACGTTCTATCTGTGTCACCCATCTCAAATGCAGGGTTGTCAAAAACCAAAGTACGGTTGACTCTGCGATCCTGGGACAAAGTTCTCTCAATCTCTGGATCAAAATCAAGAAGAGGTGAATTAGTAGCACGAGTGTGAACCATAAGATAGGTTCACACCAAGGTTGGTAACAAACAAACCACAAAAACAGAAAATTTGACTCCCCGGCAACGATGCCAAATTTGACAGGGCTAAAGTCGTATGCCTAATCAAAGAAATCCTAAAGTACCTACTAAAGAGTATAGCAAGCAAGTCAGGGTCGATCCCACAGGGAATCAGGTTATCAATTCTTGTGTTTCGTAAACTACCAACTAGGAACTAGGGGGGTTGTTGTATGAGTTTCTTAGTAACCAAGTAAATAAAGCAAGAAAACAAGTAAACAAATTCACAAGTAAAGGTTGTGAATATGGTGGGGAAAAACGTCATACCTGACAAAGATCTACACAACAAGAGATATGGTTGATCACTGAATTCTATTAGCCTCAAGTTCTTATCTTTCCTATAGCTGTCCTTATCCCGATCTTAGGTAACTATTAATTCTACCAGCCCTAATAGTACTTATTACTAGGTCAAATCCGAAAACCTTCAAGACTCAACAAAGCAATAGCATTCAACCAAGGATTCAACAAGATACATGCAATAGAAACAACCCGTTACTATAAGCATGCAATTAACTCTCTCTCACGATGAACACTCACAACCCGCTTATGTAAATCGTGTTTGCTACTAGATATGCAACCCAAACCCAGAATCACAAGTCCTAGCTATATGGATAATATCAATAAACATAGGTGATCAGTCTAGATAAACCAATAAGATTCAATAAACATTCAAGCGCAAGAGAATTAATACAACTAGATAGGAAAACGAACAAGAGTAGAAAACTCACAACCAATCAATTGAAGGCTTCACAACGTCAAGTGCAACAATGGAGGTTTAGTTCTCCATAGGGTTTGTGAGAGAAAAACTAAGATAGGTGGCAACTAGGTTTGGAGAATGGATCCTCTAAAAGAGTCTTAAACTTAACTTAAATACTAAGGAAATAATTCAGAAATAAAGAAAAGAAATAAACAAACTTGGAAACAAAGTCTCGGAAATATCTTCAGCACGTCGTCACCGCGGGGTGCGGTGACACCCACTGCGGGGTGCGGTGACACCCACCGCGGGATGCGGTGGTACTCCAGAATCACGGCCTCTTCTCTGTAAGGTTCACCACGGGGTGCGGTCATCCCACCGCGGGGTGCGGCGACGGTGTCTTCTTCAGCTTCTGCGACACTTTAGTAAAAATGCCATAACTTTTGATTCCCATCTCGGATTGCGGTCATATTTTGAGGACTTGCAGTAGACTTCAAGATCTAACTCCTCGAAATGGAATCACTCCATTTGGAAATCTGAGTAAAGATAACGAACCATTTGAATTCAGCCCACTGTTCTTCTACTCTTCAATGCACTTCAAACCTCTGTAAATCCCATGATTTCTTCACTTCTAGTCTCTAACTCTCAACTCCACAATTGTGCTCTAAATCCATCCAAATGGCACCTCAAAACTGATAACAACCCCTAGAAATACACTATAAAATAGTGCCGATCAGAGTGTGATTCTTTTTGAATGCTTGAAGATAACAACGGAGCTTATCTTCCTTATATAGTGGATGCTCGAGGTTGGATCTTCTCTTGGTTCCCCCAGAGCGAGCTTGCCCTAGGATGTGTGGTGATCCTTGATTCACGCTATCTTTGACATGTAACAACAACCTAGGCAGCTCAGAATCCACATAGGTTGGTCAACTACTTCGGACAAGTCTGCCAAGTCGTTGTCCAACTCCTTTTGTCCGAGGTTCAACAAGCTCGGCACTTTGGAACTGTCCTCTGGATGGTGACATCTCTATGAGCTGTCGCTTTCAGTACCTTTGTCCGAGGTTCGTCGTTCTAGGCATCTTGGAGTCTTGCTCTTGGATGGTGGCAGGCTTTTAGAAGCTTTGCTCAAGTCACTTTCACCTCCTTTTGTCCGAGGTTTGGTGTTCCCAGATTTCTCAGGAAACGCAAGATCACGTGTTGCATTTCTGGGCACACCTGGGTTCTTTTGGCTTGCTGCTTGGTTCTTTTGTCTTGTTTGGCTTCCATGGTTTCGACAATTGTCCTGTGGTTCCTTAACACACATCTTTGAGATAAAACATTAGTATCAAAATATTTGTCATCTTCAAAAGTAGAGAAACTGAGGAAATGAACTCTTCCGGGAACTGAAGTTCCTGAGTTCCGTTTCCTAACAATTTCCCCCTTTTTGATGATGACAAATACAAGGAACCTGACAATATAATATGGACGTGATTTTCATGAGACTAGTTGAGTTGAGAGATTTACAACTTTATAAAATAATAAGAGAACATTCAATAGTTGCAAATTCCCCCTAAGCAGATGAACTAAGTTATTCAAGTTCCCCCTTAGAAGTAGAACGGGTTCAGAGTTCCTATAAGTCCAGTAGTTCCAATAGTTCAAGGTTTCTATCCATTCTTCCCCCTTTTGACATCATCGAAAAGATCAGTTAACTTGTTAAGAACATGATATCAAAGGGAAATAAATAATTGCGCCAAAACCATGACAGAAACCATAATAGAAACTGAAGGCAGAGACAAATAATGCATAGAAACATTGCCAAAAAGTTCATTTAAACATTAGAAACTGAAAACATTGTTCAGTAACGAAGTAGGGAAAGACACAAAAGATTACAAACAAGTGGAACCAACAAGGACATCACTAGTAACTTGATAAAAGACAACGGAAGGATAGAAGAGGGGAGTAGGACCCTAGGGAACTACTAGCACACTGTGGAGTTATCGCACTGGGAACTACGAGAGACGTTCCTATGGCATAACAGTGGCCTCCGCTTCATTATCCTTCTTGTCCTTAGTTCCTTCATCCTGGCCGATTGTCTTAATTGCTCCAGTAGCATCCTCCCAGGTTTTGTGAAGCACCTCCACCAGACTGGAAACAACAGCGCTCATTTTCCCCAGCTCATTTACTTGATCACGAAGGGCGACCGTTATGGCAGTCGAGCCTTCCGTGATAGCTTTTTCAATACGACCTAGAGAGGAGAGGATCGCAAGGGAGTCTTGAGGGGGGTTGAGCGGTGGCATATAGCTTGAAGGAGCTTGGGAATTGGCCTTTTCCTTAGGCAATTCCGTTTGAGTTGTAGAGGGAACGGTCTGTTGATCTTTGGTTTTGAGCTTTCTGACTGTGGCAATGGTGAGGAACTTGCTGTAGGCGGTTTCAGGGAGATCATCTGGATATTGGTGGAGCAAGGAGATGATGTTTTTTATGAGGTGAGGAAAGGGTAGGGCATGAGATTCATGAGACTTACAGAACTGCATATGGGCCAGGACGATTCTGGGGAGATCAACTTGTGCACCAGACAACACCTTGTCCATGAGAATAGCATCAGTGATGAGAACCGTGGCCCTGTGCTCCTGCCTGGGAACCAAATTCCTGATGATCCAGAAGTGCAGTAGCTTGTTGGAGATGGAGAGAGAGACAAAAATGGGAGCAATAGAGATGGAGAGAATTGAGGGAAGCAAATCTGGGTTCTTAGTCCGATCAACAGGACCCCTTTAATAATTGTTGAGAGTTGAAGAGACCGTTCGGAGAGATCTAGCCGTTGAGAAGAATCGTGGGAGATCTGAAGCATTGAAGCGACTTCCAAGGAGTTGCAACTTTTTCGAACGGTCATAAATTCAAACTTCACCCATTCAGAGAAGGAAGCTATTCCAGCTGACAAGACGTGTCTGATGTCTGAAATTATGCCATAAATGCCGTCTTGGGAGGATCAAGTTCCTAACTAGCCGTTTGGAGGTCATTCCATCCTAGTTCCTTTTTGACGATTTATTCAGTGTGCTAGAGGGATATATGAGAACTTTGATGTGGGTTTTAAAACACGGAACCTGAAAGTACATTCCCATACTAGGAATCAATGAGGCCATTTATCGCATTGCACAATAATTCCCAGAGAGGGTTAAGAAATGGATCATAGGGAATTAAATTGAGCAATGAGGCAAAGGAGGGTCATAGTACACAATCATCATTTCGGCTTGTATTGTTGGGTTAGAATATGATCAGATTGTGACTTTTTGGCCAACAAAGAGACTTGAACAATGATTGAGTTAAGAATGAACAATGAAGATTCAAGGACACGAACTAGAAGAATTTATCAAAGCCTTTTGATTAACCATTATGGATATGAGGGTCTATTGCAAAAGATATAACACAAAGATTCCAAGACTGAACAAGTAAAAGATCTAAACTAGTCAATCAAGGGAACTGGAGAGAAACCTCTAAACTAAAGTCACTGCTAGGTTATAGGAATCATTCCCGGTTCTAATCTAAGGTTCTCGAAGGGAACTCTATTCAAGGCTTTGGTGAATATATCTGCAACCTGATCTTCAGTTCTACAAAATTTCATAATGATGTTCCCTTTCTCAACATGATCTCTAAGAAAGTGATGTCTTATGTCTATATGCTTGGTCCTAGTATGATGCACATGATTCTTAGAAATGTTTATATCACTGGTATTGTCACAAAGAATAGTGAGGGGACCATAAGACATACCAAAATCCATAAGTTGTTGCTTTAGCCATAGGAGTTGGGAACAACAAGAGGCGGCTGCAATGTACTCAGATTCTGTGGTGGAGAGGGAGACTGAGACTTGTTTCTTTGAGCCCCATGATACAAGGCAAGGGCCTAGGAACTGTGCCATTCCAGAAGTACTCTTCCTATCCACCAAGTATCCAGCATAATCAGCATCATCAAAACCTATCAGCTCAAAGGGACACTCTTTAGGGTACCAAATGCAGAGTGAATCAGTTCCCTTGAGATATCGGAGTATCCTTTTCACAGCAGCCAAGTGTGTTTCTCTTGGACATGATTGAAACCTAGCACACAAACCAACAGCAAACACAATGTCTGGACGACTAGCGGTTAGATACATGAGAGAACCTATCATACCTCTGTAGAGTTTCTCTTCCACAAGAGGACTCGAATGATCCTTGTCCAAATGAGCAATGGTGGAGATAGGAGTTGAGAGAGGCTTGCATGAATCCATTTTGAACTTTTTCAGTAGTTCCCTGACATACTTCTGTTGGTAAATTTATATACCATCTTTCCTTTGAGTGATTTGCAATCCGAGGAAGAAGGTGAGTTCCCCTTCTTCTTCTAGGATGAATAGATTTTTGTCAATAACTCCACGCCTGTAGCCATTTGAGAGTAGGAACTGAGCAAGACGATCATACCAAGCTCTGGGGGCTTGCTTGAGACCATACAATGCTTTGTCTAGGAAGTAGACATGGTCTGGATGATCATCGTCTTCGAAACCGGGTGGTTGCTTGACATATACTTCCTCTTGAAGAATGCCATTGAGAAAGGCAGTCTTTACATCAATTTGGAATAGTTTGAACCCTTTATGTGATGCGAATGCAATCAATAGTCTTATTGCTTCAATCCTTGCCACCAGAGCATAGGTTTCATCATAGTCGATGCCTTCTTGTTGATTGTATCCCTGAGCAACAAGTCTTGCTTTGTTCCTAATCACGGCTCCTGAATCATATAGCTTGTTCCTGAAGACCATCTAGTTCCTATGATATGCTTATCCTTGGGACGGGGAACTAGATGCCACACTTTATTCCTTTCAAACTGATGAAGTTCTTCTTGCATGGCTTGGATCCAGTCTACATCCTTCAGTGCTTCACCTATATTCTTTGGTTCCACAATAGACAGGAAAGCATTGAAAGCAAAGAAGGTTAGATGTTCAAACCTGACTGGAGGCTTGATGGTTCTTCTTTCTCTATTGGGAGCTAGAGCATTTGATGTGGAAACATTTTGATTTGAACACTCAGCTTCAACTTCTATGTTGGGATCACCTTTTCCATTGAAGAACATGTGAGAAGATGAATCATTGATGTCTCCACAGGTGTTGTCTTCATGTTCATGGTTCCCAGAAATGGATTGTTGTTGATTATCCATGGGAACTGGTGGAGGAACCAGTGGGGGATTTTGTGCAACAGGGAAGGAACTGGGTGGTGTGATGTCTTCATCTGGATCTTCTTGAGGAGGTTTGGGAAATGGATCTTCAAAGGAACTGATGGTGTTCTGCACATTTCTACCAAGTGATTTTTCATTAAAAATAACATGAACACTTTCTTCTACCTTTTTGGTCCTTTTGTTGAAGATCTTATAGGCCTTGCTGCTTGATGCATATCCAATGAAGATCCCTTCATCACTCCTTGGGTCAAATTTGCCAAGATTGTCCTTTCCATTGTTGTGCACAAAGCACTTGCATCCGAACACCCTAAGATGTGAAATGTTGGGAACTCTTCCTCTTAGAAGTTCATAGGGTGTCTTCTCTGTGATTGGGCAAAGCATAGCTCGATTGATGATGTAGCAGGCTGTGTTGATTGCTTCAGCCCAGAATGATTGAGAGAGTCCGCTTGAGATGAGCATAGTTCGAGCCATGTCTTCCAAGGTTCTGTTCTTCCTTTCAACTACTCCATTTTGCTGAGGAGTTGACAAGCGATTGTCGTATACCACTAAATCAAAATAAACCTAGACAAACCTAAACAAGTAGTTAGGGCAAGTAAGGATTGAATCCACAGGGAGGAAGGGATTAATCTATGTGTTGTTCGCATGCAATAGTAACAAGAGGGGGGAGTTTTTGGTTGGTTTTGTAATCAAGAAAGTAAACAAAGCAAATAAGCAAAGAGTGTAATCAAATGTAGGAAAAACACTTAGCCAAACAAGATCCACTTTTCCTATGGTAGATTGGTCCTAGGTTCTCTCTATTCCTTTCCTTTGTTTATTCCTGTCTCTATTCTTGTATAGTTACTAGTCCTACCAGTCCTAGCAACTCTTATTATTGAACGCACAAGAAACAATCAAGATTTAGAACAATAATAGCATTGGGCATAGGATCAAACCAGGATACTTGTCAAATAATCACAACCCACAATAATTTAACATGCAATCAATCTTCTTTCATAATAATCTAGTCCTACCAGTCCTAGATAATTATGGATGCTACTCTAGATAAAGAATCACCGATCGGTCAATTCTAAACCCTAGCAATAGATAATTACTAAACCTAACTAGGTGATCAGTCTAGTCAAATCAATAACAATCCATATGAATAAGTGCAAGAAGAAAGATATAAACCCAAAGGAAATAGGAAATAGAGAATTAACCTCGCAATCAAACCATAGAAAAAGCTTCACATGCCGGACTAAGCAATGGGTGCTTAGCTACTCATAGTACTGAAAGACATAATTGTTGAAAGGGAAAAACTCTGAATACTGAACATACGATAATCCGGGGTTCATCTATATGGGATCCCGAATGGAGGCTGTGAGAGTTAGGTTAAATAAGTTAACCTAAAGCCCAAGATCACAAACCTCATCCCTAAAAAGGAAAAATACTAATATTCGGAATTAAATAAAACAAAGAAAAAGGAAAAACAGAAAAAGAAAACAGAAGTTCGGAGCGCGTCGGGCTGACTCCCGCTGATGGCCGCGGTCGCGGCCTTCGGGCTGCGGTCGCGGTTTGCTCTCGAAGTGCATAATTAATTTCCGATAATTCGGCCGCGGGCGCGGCCTCCTCGCTATCGCCCATCTCCTTCGGAAATCTTGCTGCGGCCTTCTGCTCCCCGCGGCTTGGTCGCGGTTTCTTCACTTCACCGCCTTCTCACGTGGTTTCTTCATGGATCTTGCTTGTCTCCTCAGGTGGTCAATTTCTCTTCTTCTGGATGTCTCCAATAAGCTCCTCCAGACCACCAAAACCACACTTCTCTGCTCCAACTCCATAATCTCCAATTGTGCATAAAATCCCACCAAATGGCACCTCAAACCTGGTAATAATCCCTAGAAATGTACTACAAAATAGCACTGATCAGGAGTGTATGGTGTAGAGAAGTTGTGATCAATACCATGCTCACTGCAAAAGGTTAGAAATTCTCCATTTTTGAACTCGGTACCATGGTCAGAACGAATAGAGTTAATGGAGCAATCAAGAGATTTTTCTAATATGGGAACCAGATCCTTAAATCGTCCAATGACTTCACTCTTAGATTTTATGAAAATTGTCCAAGTGAAACGAGAGAAATCATCAACAAGGACAAAGATATACCTGTTTCCTCCTAGGCTTTGAACTCTCATGGGTCCACAAAGATCCATGTGTATGAGTTCAAGGGGCCTTGAGGAACTTACCATGTTTTTGGACTTGAAGGAACTTCGAGCTTGTTTCCCTTTTACACAGTCTGAGCACAGTTCCGTAGATGTGCCACTTAGCTTGGGAAGCCCTCTGACTAGCTCTTTTGAGTGTAGCTTTTGAATTAGTTTGGTGCTAGCATGACCAAGACGTTGATGCCACAAGTCCGCTTGATCATTCACAGTTGAGAGACAGAGTTTCTCCTTGGGAACAAAGGATGGGTCAACAATATACACATTGTTAAACCTCTTACCTTTTAGGATTATTTGTCCCGAGGAGTCAAGGACCGTGCATTCATTTGATCTGAATCTAACTTCATTGTCTCCTTGATCACACAGCTGTGACACACTTATTAGATCAAAACCAAGATTATCAACAAGATGAACTTTGTTTACCTTAATGTGATCATTGAGTTTCACAGTTCCTATTCCACAGATTTTTCCTTTGCTTTTGTCTCCGAAAGAGATGTTCCCTCCTTGGAGAGGTTGAAGAGAGGTCATTTGATTTCTTCTTCCGGTCATATGGCATGAGCAACCACTGTCAATGTACCATAGTTGAGGTTGCCTCTCTTCTTGCTGCACATAAGGAAACTAAGATTTCTGAACCCAGTGAAGCTTGGCTTTACTGGGGGGATTAGCACTGTGAGTATGTGAATAACCAGGAAACTGGTTCCTTTCATGATGATAGGCTCTTTTCTCATTTTCAAAGTTCCTTTTCTTAGGACAATCAGTGTTGTAATGACCATTCTTTCCATAGTAGTAACACAAGCGATTGTAAACAACATGTCCATATTTTCCCTTTCCTAGCGTAAAAGGTTTCTCAGTTTTTCTTTTGTTGAAGTCAACATTGTTTCTAACCTTACCATGAGCCATGTCCACATACCTTTTGTGAGCAAAGGAATTGGTAAACCATTTGTTTTCAGGAAATGCCTTTTCTTTTCCCTTAGGTTCCCTCTTTGGACTTTGAGAATTTTCATTGAGACGCTTGGCAACCTTAGCCTTGTTCTCAAGAACCATGATTTCTCTAATAGGAATTGATTCCTATCTCGAGAAGTGGCAAGAGTAGTACTGAGGTTCTCATTCATCTCAACAAGTTCTCGTCTAGCCTTTTCATCTTCAACATCATTATTGGCCTTGTTATCAACATATCCAATTCCATGACGTTGTCTCACGAAGACAGTTTTATTGATCGTTTTTTCATTTATAGAGTCAGTGAGAATGTCTAACCTATCAATTATAAATTGAAGCATTTCATTTCCAGGTAGGTTATCATGCATAGGAACTTTAGCTGAGTCTATGCTAGTTTCATCACAAGATTTACAGATTTTAAGGTGACTAGCATGCACATTTCTAATATCAATGAGTTTGGAGTGAGTTTCAGCTAGATCTTTCTCAGCTTCATCAAGTTTCTTACTCCACACAGAATTCTCAACAGTCAAGCAAGCAATTTCATCTTCACAATCATCAAGTTTTTGTTGAAGGGAACTGGTTTCCTTTCCTAGTTTCTTTATGATCTTTAGAAGTTGTTTCTTATCACAATCAACTAGAGTTTTTAGGAAGTCGTCAAAAGTTACCTCAAGGTCTTCTGAGTCGCTTGAATCTCCTTTTGTCATGAGACATCTTCCTCTAGAGAAACCACTCAGATCCAGTTCCTCATCTGAGTCTTCTCTCCATGAGGCCACAAGAGCCTTCTTCCTCTGAGGTCTTTCATCTTCTTTGGGGTCTTCCTTGTTGGGACAATTCTTAGCGTAGTGTCCCTTTTCTTTGCACTCATAACAGGAGACTTCTTTGAGATCTCTCCTTGGTCCATTGTGAGAGGAATGTGGAGTATGACCCCTGAGTGCCCTTTGGTGTAGAGTTGGCGCTTCCACTTTATTGCTTCCTGCAGGAAATTTCAAGAGAACAAGAACCACAAGATTGTAATTGGGGGAATGATTACTCTGATAGGCATTCACCTGGGCCTCGAACAGCCCGACCCTTCTCAGCAGCTCTCCTTTGGTTTTAGATATGACTGGAGATAGCTCAAGACTTCAACTATTGTGTATGGGACCGGGTCTCAGCCGAAGTTCTGGTTATATGGCTCGCGGGGCTGTTATAGGATCCCCATCCCTTTCCCCTATGGGGTGCCCTGTGGACCGCGCTACAGGGATTTTGATGTGAGCCGATACCGTGTGGGAGCTGGTGGTGGTTCAGCTGTAGGCACTTCTGCTGCTCCTGTGGCGCGGCCCGAGGCTGATGAGGATGATGATGAGGACACTTCTATGCCTGAGGTGCAGGCTACTGCTGTTGAGCCGCATGGAGATTATCAGCGGCAAATTTGGGAGATGGTCCAGGGGACAGACACGCGCCAGCGGTCCATTCAGTCGGACCTTACTGAGTATCACCAGGAGTTCATGGATTTCCGCTAGGAGTCGAGGGATCATTACGCTACACAGGCTCACGACATCCACACAATGGAGGAACAGATGAGACAGTGGAACCTTTTCATGGGTTCCCAGTATCCCGACTTTCCACCACCCCCGCAGTAGTGGTACATTCTTAACTTCCTCTATTTTATTATGTCTGATTTCATTGAGGACAATGCTTATTTTAAGTGTGGGGGAGTTGACTATGTATTGCTTTTATCAAAAAAAATAAAAAAATAAAAATAAAAGAGCCACAAAATGAAAAAAAGGCAAATAAAAATCCTGGGATGGGCTGAAAACCCGAAAGGGCGGTCCAGGTAAAAAGCAGGTAATCCGACAGGCATTAGGCCTGGGCAACACTGGATTAAGAGTGATGTGAGGTGGTGAGTTCCAACTTGAAAAATGAAATGAGAGTGTTAGGTGAAAACCTGAAAAGGCGCCTAAGCAAAATGAGTGCATAAAAAAATTAAAAAAAATTGAGTGTTCTAGGACTATCAATTTACCGGCACAGGCGACATAAGTGTGAAGTGTAGGAGTGTTTCGGGTAGGTTTTCACATGGAGGAATAAGGTGTAGTTATGGTGGTATTTCTTTCACTCTTGTTAATGATCTTTGATGATGGTTGGACCTGGATGCTGTGGGTGTGGTGCTGATATATGTTGGTTGTCGTTGTTGTGTTGTGCGTTGTGTGGTGCTGCAGTTGTTGATTGTGTGTTGATGATTGGGTGATTTTTCATGCATGGTTGAGTAGGGGAGGTTGTGCTGATTTGTAGATGCCTTTACTCTGAGTTGTGGGTTTTTCCTTACATGTTGATGATCTAGGTGCTTTATTGGTGATTGGTGGTAGTTCTCTATCCACTCGAGACGAGTAGAGATTCAAGTGTGGGGGAGTTTGATACACACGATTATGTTGTGCGTATTGACGGAGTTTTGGCATGATTTTAGTGGTGTTTTAGGATGCTTTGGAGATGATTTGGAGACTTGGCGAGGGGTGCGGAAGTTGCGCATTTGGAGTCTTAGGAGCTGAAGAGCGAGGATGAAGAATCGGTGTCACGGCGACCGCCGTTAATTGCCTTTGAGAGACATCAACTACGACTTGAAAACGGCGACCACCGTTTAAATGCGGCGACCGCCGCGATTACGGCGCCCGCCGTGGGAGATGCAGCGGCCGCCGCCGCTGTTGGAAGCAACCGCTGAGCCGATTTCCTTTTCGGTTTTATTTTATATTATTTTACTACGTTTTAATATTTCTTTTTAGGTTAATTTCAGAATTATTTTTCTTTAGTATTGAAGGGTAGAGAAAAACTTGTTTCTCCTATCTCGGAACCCTAATTTTCATTCTACGTACTTTTATACTATGAAGAACTAAGCCTCTCTTGCTTAGTCAGATGCTGAAGCTTTTCGTTGTGATTTAGTTGTGAGACTCTTACTCTTAATCTATTGCATGGAATTTATCTTTTCTCTCGCTTGATTCTTATGATTGATATTGATAACCTTTAGTCTGATCAACTAGGGTTTATTGTTGTTGGTCTATTGCTAGATCTAGATTGTTACTGGTTGAGCATATCTATTTCTGAGTAGCAACTGCATCGTACTAGTATCTGGTTGTGCTAGTCTTATGCAGGAGAGATTTGATTTACATTCTAGGATAAAAGCTGGTTGTTTTATACTAGAATTGTATCCAACTATATTCCTATCCGTAAAGCTGCTGTTAAACTGAATCTTGATAGTTTCAGGGTTGTTTAATTAGTTAGTGCTAATAGTATCTGGTTGTGCTATTAGTTATTGTTAGGAAACGGAACTCTGGTACTTAGGTTCCCATGAGAGTTCCGTTCCTCAGTTTCTCTACTTTTGAAGATGACAAATATTATGATACTAATGTTTTATCTCAAAGATGTGTTTTAAGGAACCACAGGAAATTACCTAAGGCAGGAAAGCCAAACAAAACAAGGGAACCAAAGGAACAAGACAGCTGAAGGAATCCAGAGGAACCCAGGTGTGCCCAGAAATGGAGCTTGCGACATTGCGATTCCCGAGAAATCTGGGGACACACAACCTCGGACAAAAGGTGTAGAAAACGACTTGTCTGAAGCTTCCAAAAGTCTGCCAAGGTCCAAGAGCTAAAGAACAAGATGCCTAGAGAACCTCTACCTCGGACAGAGACGATGAAAGCGACAGCACATGAAGACGTCGCTGTCCAACAGACGGTTCCCAAGCGGCCAACTTACTCAACCTCGGACGAAAGCGTTTTGACAATGACACCACAAGGCTCGTCTGAGGTAGTTGACCAACTAAGAGAGATTCTGAGCTGCCTAGGTTGTTTGCACATGCCAAGAACAACGTGGATCAAGGAGAACCACTAATCCTAGGGCAAGCTCAATCCGTGGGAACCAAGAGAGGATCGAGCTGCGAAGAATCCTCTATAAAAGGAAGACTAACCCAAGGGTTATCGTTATGCACTAAAACAAGAACTCACACTCATTAGCAAATATCTAGTGTGAACCTCAAAACAAAGATCATCAAAGCAAACCGAGATCAAGAGGAACCAGTCAAGGAAGAAGAGCTGAGTGCTAAGTTCCTGTGACTGTAAGTGATAGTTCCTAGGTGCGAAAGTCTGTTTCTTGGATTGATTATTGATTATGTTAAGTTATCTAGGATTGTCTAACTGTGTGTAAGGCAAAGGAACTGTGTGTTCGTTCCTAGGATAAGCTGTAACCAAAAGAGATAAGAAATCAAGAAGTAGACTTTGAAATCCTTTCGAAAGAAAGGTAGTGGTTTTTATCCTGGATTGCTAGTTGGCAATCAAAGGTTTCCACTATAAGGAACTTGTCATTTGTTTGATTGTTTATATTCCGCTGCGAAAGGAACTGAGAATCGTTATTCTGAGTTCCTTAAGCTTTTATCTAACAATCACGATCCTACAATTGGTATCAGAGCAGGAAAAGCTCTAGATCTTTGATTAGTTTGCAGATCATGTCTCAACCAAGCAAGTTTGAGCTCGGAATCTCCACCAATAAGCCACACCTTCGCAAGAAAGGAGAAGAAACATGGTGGGAAAAGTGCATGGAAAGCCACATCAAGACCAACGACTACCAATGCTGGAGGATAGTCGAAAATGGAGATGGCCACGTCGATCTTACCATGAAGGAAGAAGACTGGAAACCAGAACATTATGTCATCATAAAGAAGAATGCTAAGGCAAGACAGTTCATCCTCAATGGATTGGACAGAGAGGATATGGACAAGGTCATAGGCATCAAGACGGCCAAAGAGATGTGGAAAGCTCTCAAAGAGATGCATGAAGGAAGTGAGGAACTAAAGCAAAGCAGAAAGTTTGCTTTGGAAGGAGAATACCACACCTTCAAAATGATGGAAACTGAGACCATCTCAGAATATTACTCTCGCTTCAACAGATTAATTGGAAAGTTGACGGCGGCGGGAGTTGATCTTGATGAAGTTTCCAAATCCTTAGTGATCATCAATGGACTCAACTCCAAGTTCACCCTTCTCAAAGGAATTATGAAGAACACTCCAGGCATCCAATCTCTTCCCTTGACCCAAGTCATAGGGAAACTGTAGGTTGAAGAAGGAGAGCACACCAAAGCCAATGTCGATAAGAAACTAGAGAAAGGAATCGCCCTAAAGATCTCCAAAGCTTTCTCAAGGCTTGAAATGGAGCAAGAGAACTCAGACTTGGAAGAAGAGGAGGACGAGCTAACATCCCTCTTCTCAAAGAATATCAAAAAATTCTTTGTGAAGGGAAGGTTCCAAAAGGGCAGTTCCTCCTACAACGGACCCAGAAGGGATCTAAATGAAGTCTCTTGTTACGAGTGCAAAGAGAAGGGACACTACGCTAAGAACTGTCCCAACAAGGAAGACTCCAAGGAAGAAGAAAAACCTCAGAGAAAGAAGGCTCTCGTAGCCTCATGGGGAGAAGACTCAGATGAGGAACTGGATCTGAGCGGCTTCGCTGGAGGAAGATGTCTCATGGCAAAAGGAGACTCAAGCGATTCAGAAGACCTTGAGGTAACTTCTGATGATCTCTTAAAATCTCTAGTTGATTGTGATAAGAAACAACTTCTTAAGATCATAAAGAAACTAGGGAAGGAAACCAGTTCCCTTCAACAGAAACTTGATGATTGCGAAGATGAAATTACATGCTTAACTGTTGAAAATTCTGTTTGGAGTAAGAAACTTAATGAATCTGAAAAAGACCTAGCTAAAACTCACTCCAAGCTGATTGATATTAGGAACGTGCATGCTAGTCACCTTAAAATCTGCAAATCTTGCGATGAATCTGGCATAGATTCTGTTAAAGTTCCTTTGCATGCTAACTCTATTGGAAATGAAATGATCCAGTCCATTATTGATAGGTTAGACAATCTCACTGATTCCATTAATGAAAAAACGATAAATCAAACTGTCTTTGTGAGGCAACATCATGGAATAGGATATGTCAACAACAAGGATAACAATGATGCTGAAAATGAAAAGGCCAGACGAGAACTTGTTGAGATGAATGAGAACCTCAGCATTGCTCTTGCCACCTCTCGTGACAGGAATCAGTTCCTATCAGAGAAGATCATGGTGCTTGAGAACAAGGCTGAGGTTGCCAAACATCTCAATGAAGGTTCTCAA
The DNA here is from genome assembly GCA_027886185.1 of Rheum nobile. Classification (NCBI taxonomy): domain Eukaryota; kingdom Viridiplantae; phylum Streptophyta; class Magnoliopsida; order Caryophyllales; family Polygonaceae; genus Rheum; species Rheum nobile. The sequence goes on from WOAB01000135.1 coordinate 6,565,593, forward strand.
AGCCCTAAGAGGGAACCAAAAGGAAAAGAAAAAATGACTCCTAAAAATCAATGGTTCACCAATTCTTTTGCTCACAAAAAGTATGTTGACATGACCAATAGTAAGGTTAAAAACAATGTTGATTTCAACAAAATAAATGAAAAACCTTTTAGGCCAGGGAAAGGAAAGTATGGTCATGTTGTCTACAACCGCTTATGTACCTACTGTGGTAAGAATGGCCATTACAACACTGATTGTGCTAAGAAAAGGAACTTTGAAAGGGAGAAAAGTGCTTATCACCAGGAAAGGAACCAACTCCCTGATTATTCACAGACTCGAAATGCTAATCCCCCCAGTAAAGCCAAGCTTCGATGGGTTCAGAAATCTTAGTTCCCTTATGTGCAGAAAGAAGAGAGGCAACCCCAACTATGGTACATTGACAGTGGTTGCTCATGCCATATGACCGGAAAAAGAAATCAAATGACCTCTCTTCAACCTCTCCAAGGAGGGAACATATCCTTTGGAGACAAAAGCAAAGGGAAAATCTGTGGAATAGGAACTGTGAAACTCAACGATCACATTCAGGTAAACAAAGTTCACCTTGTTGATAGTCTTGGTTTTGATCTAATAAGTGTGTCACAACTGTGTGATCAAGGAGACAATGAAGTCAGATTTAGATCAAACGAATGCTCAGTTCTTGACTCCTCGGGACAAATCATCCTAAAAGGAAAGAGATTCAACAATGTTTACATTGTTGATCCATCCTTCGTCCCCAAGGAGAAACTGTGTCTCTCAACCGTGAATGACCAAGCTGAGTTGTGGCACCAACGCCTCGGTCATGCTAGCACTAAGCTGATTCAAAAGCTACACTCAAAGAAACTAGTCAGAGGATTGCCAAAGCTGAGTGGCACATCTAAGGAACCATGCTCTGACTGTGTAAAAGGAAAACAGGCTCGTAGTTCCTTCAAATCCAAAAACATGGTAAGCACCTCAAGGCCTCTTGAGCTCATCCACATGGATCTTTGTGGACCCATGAGAGTTCAAAGCCTAGGAGGGAACAGGTATATTTTTGTTATTGTCGATGACTTCTCTCACTTTACTTGGACCATTTTCATTAAATCTAAAAGTGAAGTCATTGATCACTTTAAAGACCTGATTCCCTTGTTAGAAAAATCCCTTGATTGTTCACTTAATGCTATTCGGTCTGACCATGGTACCGAATCGAAAATGGAGAATTTATAACCTTTTGCAGTGAGCATGGCATTGATCACAACTTCTCTGCACCATACACTCCTCAACAGAATGGAGTAGTGGAGAGAAAGAATAGGACCTTGGAAGACATGGCTCGAACTATATTGATCTCAAGTGGACTCTCCCAATCCTTTTGGGCTGAGGCGATCAACACATCATGCTACATCATCAATAGAACCATGCTTCGCCCTATCACAGAGAAGACACCCTATGAACTCCTAAGAGGAAGAGTTCCCAACATTTCTCATCTAAGGGTGTTCGGATGCAAGTGCTTTGTGCACAACAATGGGAAGGACAATCTTGGCAAGTTCGACCCAAGAAGTGATGAAGAAATCTTCATTGGATATGCCTCAGGCAGCAAGGCATACAAGGTCCTCAACAAAAGGACCAAAAAGGTAGAAGAAAGTGTTCATGTTATTTTTAATGAAAAATCACTTGGAAAGATTGTGCAGAACACCACTAGTTCCTTCGAAGACCCATTTCCCAAGTTATCTCATGAAAATCCAGATGAAGATGTCACTCCTCCCAGTTCCTGCCCTGCTGAACGGAACCCTCCAATGGCTTCTCCACCAGTTCCAATGGATAATGAACAACAATCCATTTCTGGGAACCATGAGCATGACGACAACATCTGTGGAGACCTCAATGATTCATCTTCCCACATGTTCTTCAATGGAGAAGGTGACCCCAACCAGGAAGCTGAATGCTCAACTCAGAATGTCTCCACATCAAATACTTTGGCTTCCAACAGAGAAAGAAGAGTCGTCAAGCCTCCAGTCAGGTATGAACATCTAACTTTCTTTGCCTTTAATGCCTTTTTGTCTATTGTGGAACCAAAGAACATAGGTGAGGCACTGAAGGATGCGGACTGGATCCAAGCCATGCAAGAAGAGCTTCATCAATTTGAAAGGAACAAAGTCTGGCATCTGGTTCCTCGCCCCAAGGATAAGCACATCATAGGAACCAAATGGGTTTTCAGAAACAAGCTAGATGATACAGGAACTGTGATAAGGAACAAAGCAAGACTTGTGGCTCAAGGATATAATCAACAAGAAGGAATTGACTATGATGAAACCTATGCTCCAATGGCAAGGATCGAAGCGATAAGATTGTTGATTGTCTTCGCATCTCACAAAGGGTTCAAGCTGTTCCAAATGGATGTAAACACAGCCTTCCTCAATGTAATTCTTCAAGAAGAAGTCTATGTCAAGCAACCTCCTGGTTTCGAAGACGACGATCATCCAGATCATGTCTACTTTCTAGACAAGGCACTCTATGGCCTCAAGCAAGCTCCCAGAGCTTGGTATGATCGTCTTGCCCAGTTCCTACTCTTAAATGGCTACAGGCGTGGAGTTATTGATAAGACTCTCTTCATCCTAGAAGAAGAAGGTAACATCTTAGTGGTTCAAATCTATGTTGATGATATCATTTTTGGTTCCACTAACCTGTCCCTTGTAGACAAGTTCAAAGACCAGTGAATTTGAAATGAGTTTAATTGGGGAACTCACATTCTTCCTCGGATTACAAATCACTCAAAAGGAAGATGGTATTCAAATCCACCAACAGAAGTATGTCAGGGAACTACTGAAGAAGTTCAAAATGGATTCATGCAAGCCTCTCTCCACTCCCATATCCACCATTGCCCATCTGGATAAGGACCACTCGAGTCCTCTAGTGGAGGAGAAGCTCTATAGAGGTATGATAGGCTCACTCATGTACCTAACCGCTAGTCGACCAGACATTGTCTTTGCTGTTGGCTTGTGTGCTAGGTTCCAATCTTGTCCAAGAGAAACCCACTTGGCCGCTGTAAAGAGAATACTTCGATACCTCAAAGGAACTGACGATCTCTGCATTTGGTACCCCAAAGAATGTCCCTTTGAGCTCATGGGTTTCACTGATACTGATTATGCCGGATACTTGGTGGATAGGAAGAGCACTTCTGGAATGGCACAGTTCCTAGGCCCTTGCCTTGTGTCATGGGGATCAAAGAAACAAGTTTCAGTCTCTCTCTCCACCACAGAATCCGAGTACATTGCGGCTGCCTTTTGTTGTTCCCAACTTCTCTGGCTAAAGCAACAAGTCACGGACTTTGGTATGTCTTATGGCCCTCTCACTATTCTTTGTGATAACACTAGTGCCATAAACATTTCTAAGAATCCTGTGCATCATACTAGGACCAAGCATATTGACATTAGACATCATTTTCTTAGGGATCATGTTGAGAATGGAAACATCATTATGAAATTTTGTAGAACTGAAGATCAGGTTGCAGATATATTCACCAAGGCATTGAATCGAGTTCCTTTCGAGAACCTTAGATTGAAACTAGGAATGATTCCTATTACTCAGTAGTGTCCTTAGTTCAAGAATTCTTTCCAGTTCCCCTGATTGACTAATTTACGATTTCTTTTACTTGTTGAGTCTTGATGTCCTTGTGTTATATCTTTTGCTACAAACCCTTCTTGTCATAATAGTTTCTTATAAAGGCTTAGATAAATTTTTCTGGTTCGTTTCCTTTTGATCCTCATTATTCTTCAACTCCTCATTGTTCAAATTTCTTTGATGGCCCAAAAAGTCACAATCTGATCATATTTCTAAACCCAACATTACAAGCTGAAATGATGATTGTGTACTAAGACCTACCCTTGCCTCATTGCTCAATTTAATTCTCTATGATCCATCTCTAAACCCTCTCTGAGAATTATTGTGCAATGCGATAAATAGCCTACCCTGATTCCTAGTATGGGAACGTACTGTTTTTGGTTCCTTTGTTTTAACCCACACCAAAGGTTCCCATTAGCTCGCTGAAAATGTCGCCAGAAAGGAACCAGAACGTAGTGTCTCTCCAATGGCTCGCTTGGCTCTCCCAGACGCTATTTATGGCATATTGGCAGGGATAAGGCATGTCTCATCAGTGGCAGACCTCCCTCTTCTCTGAAGGGTCAAATTTTGAATTTAAGTTAGCCGTTCCGAAAAGCTGCAACTTTCTTCAATGCTTCGGATTTGCCTTGATCTTCTCAACGGCTGGATTTGCTTCAACGGTCACCTCAGCTCTTGGCCATCCTAGATCTTCAACGCCCTTAAAGAGGTGCTCAGTTGCTCCGAGTTGATCACACAAGCTCTCCATCTCTCTGATCTTCTACCTCTCTTTCTCTTCACACAACAATCCTCTTAGTTCCTCTCAAATGGCCAACCCTAACCCAATCGTTGTTATGGATGAAGAGGAGGCTGCTTTTCTTCAAGCATTTTGCGAAAAGAAGGCTAAAGCCTCCTCCTCCAAGCCTGTTTCTGCCTCCACTTCTGCAAAATCCCTCCCCAAAGAAAACCCCGTGGCGAAACCTGTAGAGAAACCAGAAGAGAAGCTTGAGAAACCATCAAAGGATAAGGAAAAGGTGGAAGAGGAACCAACCATGCCCAAAGAAGAGGAGCAAGCCATCACTTTGGCTTCAGAATCAGTCACAAAATCAGTTTTTGAAGGCGGGTCGCATGATTCCTCTCCGGATAAATCCCTTCAAGAGATCCTTAGCCCCGAGCCTTCCCCGATCAGCCTCAAATCCAAAACTTCCAACCCAGGCCCCTCTGTCGCCACAAGAATGCAACAGAGGAAGAGAAGCTCCCAAGCCATTGTTCCCTATGAAACCAAGTCCATAAAAAAGGCCAAAACCACCACCCTCTCTGCCTCCTCTTCCTTCTCCAAAAGGAAGATCCTAAAACCTCTCATTATCGGTAGAGAATTCTGGTCCCAGGAGTTAGAAGAAGAGGATGAGGAACTCTATGGAGAAGCTTTGGATGAGTTCCACTCTCTGTTGCAGTTCCAAGGGTGGGACGAGATACTGTGCGAGCCTTTCTCTGCTTCCGACGAGGTTGTCCGGATGTTTTACCAATCTATGGAGTTTGTACCCCAGAAGGAGAACTCTCCCTGTCACGACGCCATTCTTATCTGGAAGGGAACCAGCTATCCCTTGTCTGCCAACTTGATCGCGTCTGCTCTAAGGCTCGAGCCAAGGTCTGGGTTTGGAATTCTGCCTCAGAAGAAAGGATGGCCTAAAGGAAAATGGTTCAAGTCCAAAGGAGCAATAGTGAAGAAAATTTATGATGGCGCATCCCCTTCATCTTTGGAGACAAAGGATCTCTCCATCGTAAACCGGCTATTGCATTTCTGGATCACTCGCAACTTGGTTCCCAGGCAAGAGCACATGAACGAAGTCCTCATCACCGACGCCGTCTACATGGACAAGGTGCTCTCCGGTGTTCAGTTGGATCTTCCCCGTATTGTGCTGGCTCACATGCAATTCTGTGCATCCCATGACTCCCATGCTTTACCCTTCCCTCACATCATCAAGAAGCTACTCTCCAACCTCAATCAGTACCCAGAAGACTCACCCGAGACTGCCTACAGCAAATGTCTTACCATGTACACAGTTCGGAAGCTGAAATCTAAGGAACAACAACCCAACCCTGCTGAAACAGAAGAAATCCCGCCTAAGGAAAATGCGAGTTCCCAGGGCCGTTCTAGTTCCCACCCTCAGCAACCCCCCTCTTCAGACTCCTCTGCTATCCTCCTTGCGTTGGATCGTATTGAAAAAGCTATCTTGGAAGGCTCGACTGCCAACACGGTCGCCATCCATGATCAAGTAAGAGAGTTGGGGCGTATCAGTTCTGCTGTCGAGAGTCTGGTGGAAGTTCTGCAGAAGGATTGGCAAGGTGCAATCAGTGCTCATCAGGCCGCAGGCCAAAATGTAGGAACCGACGACAAGGATGCAGAAGAGGAGGCCGCTACTACGCCATAGGAACGCTTGTTCTAGGTTCCCAGTGCTGCAACGCCACAGCGAGCTAGTAGTTTTCCTTAGGATCCTACTCCCCTCTTCTATCCCTTTTGTTGTCTTTCTTAAGATTGCTTTTGTTGTCTTCCTTGCTATTTGCTGTTTGTGTTGTCGGTTGTCAGTTGTTATGTTGTGGTATAAGTGTTTTGAACAATGATCAATGAAGCCTTAATGACTATATTTGGAATCGCTCCAATGATCAATTTGTCTTTGCCTTAACGTTCTCATTATGACTTTTTTTTAGGATTGATGCAATTGCATATTCACTTGGATATCATGTTCTTAACTTGTACTTAATCTTTTCGATGATGTCAAAAGGGGGAAGAAAAGGATAGGAACCTTGAACTTTGGAGACTACTGAATTAATAGGAACTCTGAACTAGTTCTATTTCTAAGGGGGAATTTGAAATAAACTTGTTCACTTGCTTAGGGGGAATTCGCAACCATTGAATTAATAGGAACTCTGAATTAATAGGGAGACTACTGAATTAATAGGAACTCTAAACTTTGGAGACTACTGAATTAATAGAAACTCTGAACTAGTTCTATTTCTAAGGGGGAATTTGAAATAAACTTGTTCACTTGCTTAGGGGGAATTCACAACCATTGAATGTTCTATCACTAATCTGTACTGTTGTAAATCCCGTTATCTCAATATGGTCTCATAAGATTCAAAGTCCTATTATGTTGTCAGGTTCCTTGTATTTGTCATCATCAAAAAGGGAGAAATTGTTAGGAAACGGAACTCTGGAACTTAGGTTCCCCTGAGAGTTCCGTTCCTCAGTTTCTCTATTTTTGAAGATGACAAATATTATGATACTAATGTTTTATCTCAAAGATGTGTTTTAAGGAACCACAGGAAATTACCTAAGGCAGGAAAGCCAAACAAAACAAGGGAACCAAAGGAACAAGACAGCTGAAGGAATCCAGAGGAACCCAGGTGTGCCCAGAAATGGAGCTTGCGACATTGCGATTCCCGAGAAATCTGGGGACACACAACCTCGGAAAAAAGGTGTAGAAAACGACTTGTCTGAAGCTTCCAAAAGTCTGCCAAGGTCCAAGAGCTAAAGAACAAGATGCCTAGAGAACCTCTACCTCGGACAGAGACGATGAAAGCGACAGCACATGAAGACGTCGCTGTCCAACAGACGGTTCCCAAGCGGCCAGCTTACTCAACCTCGGACGAAAGCGTTTTGACAATGACACCACAAGGCTCGTCTGAGGTAGTTGACCAACTAAGAGAGATTCTGAGCTGCCTAGGTTGTTTGCACATGCCAAGAACAACGTGGATCAAGGAGAACCACTAATCCTAGGGCAAGCTCAATCCATGGGAACCAAGAGAGGATTGAGCTGCGAAGAATCCGCTATAAAAGGAAGACTAACCCAAGGGTTATCTTTATGCACTAAAACAAGAACTCACACTCATTAGCAAATATCTAGTGTGAACCTCAAAACAAAGATCATCAAAGCAAACCGAGATCAAGAGGAACCAGTCAAGGAAGAAGAGCTGAGTGCTAAGTTCCTGTGACTGTAAGTGATAGTTCCTAGGTGCGAAAGTCTATTTCTTGGATTGATTATTGATTGTGTTAAGTTATCTAGGATTGTCTAACTGTGTGTAAGGAAAAGGAACTGTGTGTTCGTTCCTAGGATAAGCTGTAACCAAAAGAGATAAGAAATCAAGAAGTAGACTTTGAAATCCCTTCGAAAGAAAGGTAGTGGTTTTTATCCTGGATTGCTAGTTGGCAATCAAAGGTTTCCACTATAAGGAACTTGTCATTTGTTTGATTGTTTATCTTCCGCTGTGAATGGAACTGAGAATCGTTATTTTGAGTTCCTTAAGCTTTTATCTAACAATCACGATCCTACAGTTATATTTGAAAAGGAATTGGAATTTCCATTGTATGTGATTTTGAGTGAGTATCCATGATCAATTTGTCATAGGAATAGTGGATGTTGTTTGACTAAGTGCCTTTCCCCATTACTGAATCCATCACATCTAGTTGTTTACTTTTGCATGCTTAGATTAATTAAACAAACAAAATCCCCCCTTTGGTTACTTCTGATTGACATACAAATTGCATATTAAGATAGAATTCGCCTCCCTGTGGATTCGACCTTTACTTACCTAGGACTATGGTTTAGGGTTTGTTTGGATATTTTGCATAGTAGGAATTAGAACGACAAATTCCTGTTATCAAATTCAATTTGATAACAGGCTTTTGTCGTGTGAAAAACTGCTATGCAAAATATCCAAACAAACCCTAAACCGTAGTCCTAGGTAAGTAAAGGTCGAATCCACAGGGAGGCGAATTCTATCTTAATATGCAATTTGTATGTCAATCAGAAGTAACCAAATGGGGGATTTTGTTTGTTTAATTTATCTAAGTATGCAAAAGTAAACAACTAGATGTGATGTATTCAGTAATGGGGAAAGGCACTTAGTCAAACAATATCCCACTATTCGTATGACAAGTTGATCATAGATACTCACTCAAAATCACATGCAATGGAAATTCCAATTCCTTTTCAAATATAACTAATAGCACAACCAGATACTATTAGCACTAACTAATTAAACAACCCTGAAACTATCAAGATTCAGTTTAACAGCAGCTTTACGGATAGGAATATAGTTGGATATAATTCTAGTATAAAATAACCAGCTTTTATCCTAGAATGTAAATCAAATCTCTCCTGCATAAGACTAGCACAGCCAGATACTAGTACGATGCAGTTGCTACTCAGAAATAGATATGCTCAACCAGTAACAATCTAGATCTAGCAATAGACCAACAACAATAAACCCTAGTTGATCTGACTAAAGGTTATCAATATCAATCATAAGAATCAAGCGAGAGAAAAGATAAATTCCATGCAATAGATTAAGAGTAAGAGTCTCACAACTAAATCACAACGAAAAGCTTCAGCGTCTGACTAAGCAAGAGAGGCTTAGTTCTTCATAGTAGAAAAGTACGTAGAATGAAAATTAGGGTTCCGAGATAGGAGAAATAAGTTTTTCTCTACCCTTCAATACTAAAGAAAAATAATTATGAAATTAACCTAAAAAGAAATATTAAAACGTACTAAAATAATATAAAATAAAACCGAAAAGGAAATCGGCTTGGCGGTTGCTTCCAACAGCGGCGGCGGCCGCTGCATCTCCCACGGCGGGCGCCGTAATCGCGGCGGTCGCCGCATTTAAACGGCGGTCGCCGTTTTCAAGTCGTAGCTGATGTCTCTCAAAGGCAATTAACGGCGGTCGCCGTGACACCGATTCTTCATCCTCGCTCTTCAGCTCCTAAGACTCCAAATGCGCAACTTCCGCACCCCTCGCCAAGTCTCCAAATCATCTCCAAATCATCCTAAAACACCACTAAAATCATGCCAAAACTCCGTCAATACGCACAACATAATCGTGTGTATCAAACTGCCTTTTTGGAACCTTCCTTTCACAAAGAATTATTTGATATTCTTTGTGAAGAGAGCTGTAAGTTCGTCCTCCTCTTCTTCTAGATCTTAGTTCTCCTGCTCCATCTCAAGTCTTGATAAGGCTTTGGAGATCTTAAGGGCAATTCCTTTCTCCAGTTTCTTATCGGCATTGGCTTTGTTGTGTTCTCCTTCTTTAACCTTCAGTTTCCCTATGATCTGAGTCAAGGGAAGCGATTGGATGCCTGGGGTGTTCTTCATGATTCCCTTGATGAGGGTGAACTTAGAATTGAGTCCATTGATGACCACCAGTGACTTGGAAACTTCATCGAGGTTGACACCAATGGCTGTTAGCTTTCCAATTAATCTGTTGAAGCGAGAATAGTATTCTGAGATGGTTTCGGTTTCCATCATTTTGAAGGTGTGGTATTCCCCTTCCAAAGCAAACTTTCTGCTTTGCTTTAGTTCGTCACTTCCTTCATGCATATCCTTGAGTGCCTTCCACATCTCCTTCGCCGTCTTGATGCCTATGAATTTGTCCATGTTTTCTCTGTCCAGTCCATTGAGGATGAATTGCCTGTCCTTGGCATTCTTTTCCATGATGACATAGTGCTCAGGTTTCCAGTCTTCTTCCTTCATTATGAGATCGACATAGTGTTAGGAAACAGAACTCTGGAACTTCAGTTCCCCTGAGAGTTCCTTTTCTCAATTTCTCTACTTTTGAAGATGACAAATATTATGATACTAATGTTTTATCTCAAAGATGTGCTTTAAGGAACCACAGGAATATACCGAAGGCAAGAAAGCCAAACAGGACAAGAAGAACCAAAGGAACAAGACAAAGGAAGGAACCCAGAGGAACCCAGGTGTGCCCAGAAACATAGCATGCGAGGTTGCGATTCCCGAGAAATCTGGGAACACCAACCTCGGACAAAAGGAAGTCGAAAACGACTTATGCGAAGCTTCCAAAAGCCTGCCAATGTCCAGAGCAAAACAACAAGACACCTAGAACGCCGAACCTCGGACAGAGAAAGGTGAAAGCGATAGGACATGGAACCTGTCGCTGTCCAAAAGTCAGTTCCCAAGCGCCTAGAGTGTCGAACCTCGGACAAAGAAAGCTGGAGAATGACTTGGCTGAAGAGGTTGACTAACCTAGAAGGATTCTGAGCTGCCTAGGTTGTTTGCACATGCCAAGAACAACGTGGACCAAGGAGAACCACTTATCCTAGGGCAAGCTCAATCTGTGGGAACCCAGAGAAGATTAAGTTGCGAAGAATCCTCTATAAAAGGAAGACTAACTCAAGGGTTATCTTCAAGCACTAAAATACGGCTCACACACATTAGCAAATATCCAGTGTGAACCTTCAAACAAGATCATCAAAGCAAACCGAGATCAAGAGGAACCGGTCAAGGAATAGAAGAGCTGAGTGCTAAGTTCCTGTGACTGTAAGTGATAGTTCCTAGATACGAAGGTCTGTTTCTTGGATTGATTATTGATTGTGTTAAGTTTTCTAGGATTGCCTAACTGTGTGTAAGGCAAAGAAACTGTGTGTTTGTTCCTAGGATAAGCTGTAACCAAAAGAGATAAGAAATCAAGAAGTAGACCTTGAAATCCTTTCAAAGAAAGGTAGTGGTTTTTATCCTGGATTGCTAGTTGGCAATCAAAGGTTTCCACTATAAGGAACTTATCATTTGTTTGATTGTTTATTTCCGCTGCGAAGGGAACTTAGAATCGATATTCTGAGTTCCTTAAGTTATTATCTAACAATCACGATCCTACAATTGGTATCAGAGCAGGAAAAGCTCTAGATCTTTGTTAAGTTTGCAGATCATGTCTCAACCAAGCAAGTTTGAGCTCAGAATCTCCACCAACAAGCCACATCTCCGAAAGAAAGGAGAAGAAACATGGTGGGAAAAGTGCATGGAAAGCCACATCAAGACCAACGACTACCAATGCTGGAGGATAGTCGAAAATGGAGATGGCCATGTCGATCTCACCATGAAGGAAGAAGACTGGAAACTAGAACACTATGTCATCATGGAGAAGAATGCCAAGGCCAGTCAGTTCATCCTCAATGGATTAGACAGAGAGAACATGGACAAGGTCATAGGCATCAAGACGGCCAAGGAGATGTGGAAAGCTCTCAAGGAGATGCATGAAGGAAGTGAGGAACTAAAGCAAAGCAGAAAGTTTGCTTTGGAAGGAGAATACCACACCTTCAAAATGATGGAAACTGAGACCATCTCAGAGTACTACTCCCGCTTCAACATATTTATTGGAAAGTTGACAGCGGCAGGAGTCGATCTGGATGAAGTTTCTAAGTCCCTAGTGGTCATCAATGGACTCAACTCCAAGTTCACCCTTCTCAAGGGAATCATGAAGAACACTCCAGGCATCCAATCCCTTCCCTTGACCCAAGTCATAGGGAAACTGGAGGTTGAAGAAGGAAAGCACACCAAGGCCAATGCCGATAAGAAACTGGAGAAAAGAATCGCCCTTAAGATCTCCAAAGCCTTCTCCAGGCTCGAGATGGAGCAAGAGAACTCAGACCTGGAAGAAGAAAAGGACGAGCTAACATCCCTCTTCTCAAAGAATATCAAAAAATTCTTTGTGAAGGGAAGGTTCCAAAAGGGCAGTTCCTTCCACAATGGACCCAGAAGGAATCTCAAAGAAGTCTCTTGTTACGAGTGCAAAGAAAAAGGACACTATGCTAAGAACTGTCCCAACAAGGAAGACTTCAAGGAAGAAGAAAGACCTCAGAAAAAGAAGGCTCTCGTAGCCTCAAGGGGAGAAGACTCAGATGAGGAACTGGATCTTAGTGGCTTCTCTGGAGGAAGATGTCTCATGGCAAAAGGAGACTCAAGCGACTCAGAAGACCTTGAGGTAACTTCTGACGATCTCTTAAAATCCCTAGCTTATTGTGATAAGAAACAATTTCTTAAGATCATAAAGAAACTAGGAAAGGAAACCAGTTCCCTTCAACAAAAACTTGATGATTGTGAAGATGAAATTGCTTGCTTGACTGTTGAGAATTCTGTTTGGAGTAAGAAACTTGATGAAACTGAGAAATACCTAGCTGAAACTCATTCCAAACTCATTGATATTAGGAATGTGCATGCTAGTCACCTTAAAACTTGCAAATCTTGTGATGAAACTAGCATAGATTCTGTCAAAGTTCCCTTGCATGCTAACTTACCTGGAAATGACATGCTTCAATCCATAATTGATAGATTGGACATTCTCACTGATTCTATTAATGAAAAAATGATAAATCAAACTGTTTTTGTGAGACAACGTCATGGAATAGGATATGTCAACAACAAAGGGAACAATGATGCTGAAAATGAAAAGGCTAGGCGAGAACTTGTTGAGATGAATGAGAACCTCAGTACTGCTCTTGCCACTTCTCGTGATAGGAATCAATTCCTATCAGAGAAGATCATGGTTCTTGAGAACAAGGATGAGGTTGCCAAACGTCTAAATGAAAGTTCTCAAAGTCCTAAGAAGGAACCTAAGGGAAAAGAAAAGATGGTTCCTGAAAACCAATGGTTCACCAATTCCTTTGCTCACAAAAGATATATTGACATGGCCCATAGCAAGGTTAGAAACAATGTTGATTTTAACAAAAGGAAAACTGAAAAACCTTTTAGGCCAGGAAAAGGAAAATATGGACATGTTGTTTACAATCGTTTGTGTACCTACTGTGGTAAGAATGGTCATTACAACACTGATTGTGCTAAGAAAAAGAACTTTGAAAAGGAGAAAAGTACTCATTACCATGAAAGGAACCAATTCCCTGGTTATTCACAGACTCGCAATGCTAATCCCCCCAGTAAAGCCAAGCTTCGCTGGGTTCAGAAATCTTAGTTCCCTTATGTGCAGAAAGAAGAGAGGCAACCTCAACTATGGTACATCGACAGTGGTTGCTCATGCCATATGACTGGAAGAAGAAATCAAATGACCTCTCTTCATCCTCTCCAAGGAGGGAACATATCCTTTGGAGACAAAAGCAAAGGGAAAATCTGTGGAATAGGAACTGTGAAACTCAACGATAACATTCAGGTAAACAAAGTTCACCATGTTGATAATCTTGGTTTTGACCTAATAAGTGTGTCACAACTGTGTGATCAAGGAGACAATGAAGTTAGATTCAGATCAAACGAATGTTCAGTCCTTGACTCCTCGGGACAAATCATCCTAAAAGGGAAAAGATTCAACAATGTCTACATAATTGATCCATCCTTTGTTCCCAAGGAGAAACTTTGTCTCTCAACTGTGAATGACCAAGCTGATTTGTGGCATCAACGCCTCGATCATGCTAGCACCAAGCTGATTCAAAAGCTACACTCAAAGGAGCTAGTCAGAGGGCTGCCAAAGCTAAGTGGCACATCTAAGGAACTGTGCTCTGATTGTGTAAAAGGGAAACATGCTCGTAGTTCCTTCAAGTCCAAAAATATGGTAAGCACCTCAAGGCCTCTTGAACTCATCCACATGGATCTGTGTGGACCCATGAGAGTTCAGAGCCTAGGAGGGAACAAGTATATCTTTGTTCTTGTCGATGACTTCTCTCGCTTTACTTGGACCATCTTTATTAAATCTAAGAGTGAAGTTATTGACCGCTCTAAAGATCTGGTTCCCTTGTTAGAAAAATCTCTTGATTGTTCACTCAATGCTATTCGGTCTGACCATGGTACCGAATTCGAAAATGGAGAATTTCTAACCTTTTGCAATGAGCATGGAATTGATCACAATTCTCTGTACCATACACTCCTCAACAAAATGGAGTAGTGGAAAGGAAGAATAGAACTTTGGAAGACATGGCTCGGACTATGCTGATCTCAAGTGGACTCTCTCAATCATTTTGGGCTGAGGCGATCAACACAGCTTGCTACATCATCAATCGATCCATGCTTCGCCCAATCACAGAAAAGACACCCTATGAGCTCCTAAGAGGAAGAGTTCCCAACATCTCACATCTGAGGGTGTTCGGATGCAAGTGCTTTGTGCACAACATTGGGAAGGACAATCTTGGCAAATTCGACCCAAGAAGTGATGAAGGAATCTTAATTGGATACGCCTCGGGTAGCAAGGCGTACAAAGTCTTCAACAAAAGGACTAAAAAGGTAGAAGAAAGTGTTCATGTTATTTTTTAATGAAAAATCACTTGGAAAGATTGTGCAGAACACCACCAATTCCTTTGAAGACCCGATTCCCAAGTCATATCAAGAAGATCCAGATGAAGATGTCACTCCACCCAGTTCATGTCCTGCTGCTCGAAACCCTCCAATGGCTCCTCCACCAGTTCCCATGAATAATGAACAACAATCCATTTCTGGGAACCATGAACATGACGACAACATCTGTGGAGACTTCAATGATTCTTCCTCTCACATGATTTTCAATGGAGAAGGTGATCCCAACCAGGAAGCTGAATGCTCAACTCATAATGTCTCCACATCAAATGCTCTAGCTCCCAACAGAGAAAGAAGAATGTGGAACCAAAGAACATAGGTGAGGCACTGAAGGATGCAGACTGGATCCAAGCTATGCAAGAAGAGCTTCATCAGTTTGAAAGGAACAAAGTATGGCATCTAGTTCCCCGCCCCAAGGACAAACACATCACTAGATGGGTTTTCAGAAACAAGCTAGATGATACAGGAGCTGTAATAAGGAACAAAGCAAGGCTTGTTGCTCAAGGATACAATCAACAAGAAGGCATCGACTATGATGAAACCTATGCTCCAGTGGCAAGGATTGAAGCGATAAGGCTGTTGATTGCTCTCGCATCACACAAAGGGTTCAAACTGTTCCAAATGGATGTAAAGATTGCCTTCCTCAATGGAATCCTTCAAGAGGAAGTCTATGTCAAGCAACCACCTGGTTTTGAAGACAATGATCATCCAGACCATGTCTACTTCTTAGACAAAGCACTGTACAGCCTCAAGCAAGCTCCCAGAGCTTGGTATGATCGACTTGCCCAATTCCTACTCTCAAATGGCTACAGGCGTGGAGTTATTGACAAAACTCTCTTCATCCTAGAAGAAAAAGGTAACATCTTAGTGGTTCAAATTTATGTAGATGATATTATTTTTGGTTCCACTGACCTGTCCCTTGTAGACAAGTTCAAAGACTTGATGAGCAGTGAATTCGAAATGAGCTTAATTGGGGAACTCACCTTCTTCCTCGGATTACAAATCACTCAAAAGGAAGATGGTATTCAAATTCACCAACAGAAGTATGTTAGGGAACTACTAAAGAAGTTCAAAATGGATTCAAGCAAGCCTCTCTCCACTCCCATCTCCACCATTGCTCATTTGGATAAGGACCATTCGAGTCCTCTAGTGGAGGAGAAGCTCTATAGAGGTATGATAGGCTCACTCATGTACCTAACCGCTAGTCGACAGACATTGTTTTTGCTGTTGGTTTATGTGCTAGGTTCTAATCTTGTCCAAGAGAAACCCACTTGGTTGCTGTGAAGAGAATACTTCGATATCTCAAGGGAACTGACTCCCTCTGCATTTGGTACCCCAAAGAATGTCCCTTTGAGCTGATGGGTTTCACTGATGCTGATTATGCTGGATACTTGGTGGATAGGAAGAGCACCTCTAGAATGGCACAGTTCCTAGGCCCTTGCCTTGTGTCATGGGGATCAAAGAAACAAGTCTCAGTCTCCCTCTCCACCACAGAATCCGAGTACATTGCGGCTGCCTCATGCTGTTCCCAACTTCTCTGGCTAAAGCAACAACTCGCGGACTTTGGTATGTCTTATGGCCCTCTTACTATTCTTTGTGATAACACTAGTGCCATAAACATTTCTAAGAATCCTGTGCATCATACTCGTACCAAGCATATAGACATAAGATATCATTTTCTTAGAGATCATATTGAGAAGGGAAACATCATTATGAAATTTTGTAGAACTGAAGATCAGGTTGCAAATATATTCACCAAAGCCTTGAATAGAGTTCCTTTCGAGAACCTTAGATTGGAACTAGGAATGATTCCTATAACCTAGTAGTGACCTTAGTTTTAAAGGCTCCCTTCCAGTTCCCCTGATTGACTAGTTTAAGATCTTTAACTTGTTGAGTCTTGATATCTCTGTGTAATATATTTTGCTACAAACCCTCTTTTCATAATGACTTCTTAAAAAGGCTTAGATAAATTTTTCTGGTTCGTCTCCTTTTGGTCATCATTATTCTTTCAACTCCTTCATTGTTCAAAGTTTCTTTGATGGCCCAAAAGTCACAATCTGATCATATTTCTAACCCAACAATACAAGCCGAAATGATGATTGTGTACTAAGACCTTCCCCTGCCTCATTGCTCAATTTAATTCTCTATGATTCCTTGTATGGGAACGTATTTTCTTAGGTTTCATTGTTTAAACCCACATCAAAGGTTCCCATATGTCCCTCTAGCACGCTGAATATATCGCCAGAAAGGAACCAAGATGAAACGTTCTCCTAACGGCTAGTCTAGCGATTGAATTTCCCAAGACTACATTTATGGCAACTTCTCAGTGCTCAGACGCGTCTCGTCAGTTGGCAGAACCCCCTCTTCTCTGTATGGGTTAACTTTGAATATATGTTGGCCGTTCCAAAAAGCTGCAAGAGACTTCAATGCTCAAGATTTTCCCTGATCTCCTCAACGGATAGATCTACTTCAACGGTCCTTTCAGCCCTCTCACCGCCTTTAAGAGATGCCCTGTTGATCCCAACCATTCCCACAACTTGCCATCTCTCTGATCTTCTGTTTTGTTCTCTCTCTCAAACACAAATGTCTAGCTCCTCAAAAATGGCTGACCAAAACCCTAACCTGATCCAAGACGAGGAGGAAGCTGCCCTTCTTCGAGCCTTCCGAGAAAAGAAGGCAACATCCTCTTCCAAGCCCACTTCTGTCACCACCTCTCAAAAATCCCAACCTAAGGAGAAAGCTGAAGAGGAACCCAAGGAGAAAACAGAGGCCAAGGCTGAGGAGAAAGCGCTGGCCATCACTCCGGCCTCGGAATCGGCTACAAAATCAGTCTCGGAAGGAGGCTCTCATGACTCCTCCCCTGATAAGACTACCTGATAACAGGTTTTTGTCGTTCTAAAAACTGCTATGCAAAGTATCCAAACAAACCCTAAACCGTAGTCCTAGGTAAGTAAAGGTCGAATCCACAGGGAGGCAAATTCTGTCTATGTATGCAAATTATGTGTCAAAGCAAAGTAACCAAAGGGGGGTTTTGTGAGTTTTAGTAATCTAAGCATGCAAAAGGGTAAACAAGGTAAAAGTTGATGAAATCAGTAATGGGAAAAAACACTTAGTCAAACAACATCCACTATTCGTATGACAAGTTGATCCTAGATACTCATTCAAAATCTCATGCAATGGTGGTTCCAATTCCTTTTCGGATATAACTAATAGCACAACCAGATACTATTAGCACTAACT